>OY756407.1:17834438-19203209 GCA_963576865.1 Anania hortulata | reverse complement strand
TTAGTTATCGCCTCTTTCGTAGTTTTAATAAGTTAATAGTAAATTTTCCATACTAAAAATTCAACTTTGTCAATTCTGGTCCGATTTTAATTTTTTCTTCACTCAATCACATATTAGGGCCATATAAGTATAACGCCGTCGTCTTCAACGCACAAATATCAGTTTATAAATTTATTTTAGTCAAATATAGTTAGTAAATTCACTTTTTCGCGTCCCTCTTAAAATTTTTGTACGACCACCCTGTATTTTTCTTACGCCGTTGGGTGCGTCTCGTTGCTACCTATCCGTAGACACCTCATTCGCCCGTCTACGACACCGGGAACCGCAAAAGTTTGCCTGTTTTCCCTTTGAATTCGCAGTACCGAGGTATAGTGGTGAAGCCCTGTTCACATATAAAGTAACCCAAAAAACCTACTAGAAAACATCACACTCACACTCTCGTGCACTCATTCGCTTCCTGTCGTTAGTCTCCGTCACGTTTACGCTATAAAGGCTGTCAAAACATCTCATTTAGATTAGTTATCGCCTCTTTCGTAGTTTTAATAAGTTAATAGTAAATTCCATACTAAAAATTCAACTTTGTCAATTCTGGTCCGATTTTAATTTTTTCTTCACTCAGTATCACATATTAGGGGCCATATAAGTATAACGCCGTCGTCTTCAACGCACAAATATCAGTTTATAAATTTATTTTAGTCAAATATAGTTAGTAAATTCACTTTTTCGCGTCCCTCTTAAAATTTTTGTACGACCACCCTGTATTTTTTCTTACGCCGTTGGGTGCGTCTCGTTGCTACCTATCCGTAGACACCTCATTCGCCCGTCTACGACACCGGGAACCGCAAAAGTTTGCCTGTTTCCCTTTGAAATTCGCAGTACCGAGGTATAGTGGTGAAGCCCTGTTCACATATAAAGTAACCCAAAAAACCTACTAGAAAACATCACACTCACACTCTCGTGCACTCATTCGCTTCCTGTCGTTAGTCTCCGTCACGTTTACGCTATAAAGCTGTCAAAACATCTCATTTAGATTAGTTATCGCCTCTTTCGTAGTTTTAATAAGTTAATAGTAAATTTCCATACTAAAATTCAACTTTGTCAATTCTGGTCCGATTTTAATTTTTTCTTCACTCAGTATCACATATTAGGGCCATATAAGTATAACGCCGTCGTCTTCAACGCACAAATATCAGTTTATAAATTTATTTTAGTCAAATATAGTTAGTAAATTCACTTTTTCGCGTCCCTCTTAAAATTTTTGTACGACCACCCTGTATTTTTCTTACGCCGTTGGGTGCGTCTCGTTGCTACCTATCCGTAGACACCTCATTCGCCCGTCTACGACACCGGGAACCGCAAAAGTTTGCCTGTTTTCCCTTTGAAATTCGCAGTACCGAGGTATAGTGGTGAAGCCCTGTTCACATATAAAGTAACCCAAAAAACCTACTAGAAAACATCACACTCACACTCTCGTGCACTCATTCGCTTCCTGTCGTTAGTCTCCGTCACGTTTACGCTATAAAGCTGTCAAAACATCTCATTTAGATTAGTTATCGCCTCTTTCGTAGTTTTAATAAGTTAATAGTAAATTTCCATACTAAAAATTCAACTTTGTCAATTCTGGTCCGATTTTAATTTTTTCTTCACTCAGTATCACATATTAGGGCCATATAAGTATAACGCCGTCGTCTTCAACGCACAAATATCAGTTTATAAATTTATTTTAGTCAAATATAGTTAGTAAATTCACTTTTTCGCGTCCCTCTTAAAATTTTTGTACGACCACCCTGTATTTTTCTTACGCCGTTGGGTGCGTCTCGTTGCTACCTATCCGTAGACACCTCATTCGCCCGTCTACGACACCGGGAACCGCAAAAGTTTGCCTGTTTTCCCTTTGAAATTCGCAGTACCGAGGTATAGTGGTGAAGCCCTGTTCACATATAAAGTAACCCAAAAAACCTACTAGAAAACATCACACTCACACTCTCGTGCACTCATTCGCTTCCTGTCGTTAGTCTCCGTCACGTTTACGCTATAAAGCTGTCAAAACATCTCATTTAGATTAGTTATCGCCTCTTTCGTAGTTTTAATAAGTTAATAGTAAATTTCCATACTAAAAATTCAACTTTGTCAATTCTGGTCCGATTTTAATTTTTTCTTCACTCAGTATCACATATTAGGGCCATATAAGTATAACGCCGTCGTCTTCAACGCACAAATATCAGTTTATAAATTTATTTTAGTCAAATATAGTTAGTAAATTCACTTTTTCGCGTCCCTCTTAAAATTTTTGTACGACCACCCTGTATTTTTCTTACGCCGTTGGGTGCGTCTCGTTGCTACCTATCCGTAGACACCTCATTCGCCCGTCTACGACACCGGGAACCGCAAAAGTTTGCCTGTTTTCCCTTTGAAATTCGCAGTACCGAGGTATAGTGGTGAAGCCCTGTTCACATATAAAGTAACCCAAAAAACCTACTAGAAAACATCACACTCACACTCTCGTGCACTCATTCGCTTCCTGTCGTTAGTCTCCGTCACGTTTACGCTATAAAGCTGTCAAAACATCTCATTTAGATTAGTTATCGCCTCTTTCGTAGTTTTAATAAGTTAATAGTAAATTTCCATACTAAAAATTCAACTTTGTCAATTCTGGTCCGATTTTAATTTTTTCTTCACTCAGTATCACATATTAGGGCCATATAAGTATAACGCCGTCGTCTTCAACGCACAAATATCAGTTTATAAATTTATTTTAGTCAAATATAGTTAGTAAATTCACTTTTTCGCGTCCCTCTTAAAATTTTTGTACGACCACCCTGTATTTTTCTTACGCCGTTGGGTGCGTCTCGTTGCTACCTATCCGTAGACACCTCATTCGCCCGTCTACGACACCGGGAACCGCAAAAGTTTGCCTGTTTTCCCTTTGAAATTCGCAGTACCGAGGTATAGTGGTGAAGCCCTGTTCACATATAAAGTAACCCAAAAAACCTACTAGAAAACATCACACTCACACTCTCGTGCACTCATTCGCTTCCTGTCGTTAGTCTCCGTCACGTTTACGCTATAAAGCTGTCAAAACATCTCATTTAGATTAGTTATCGCCTCTTTCGTAGTTTTAATAAGTTAATAGTAAATTTCCATACTAAAAATTCAACTTTGTCAATTCTGGTCCGATTTTAATTTTTTCTTCACTCAGTATCACATATTAGGGCCATATAAGTATAACGCCGTCGTCTTCAACGCACAAATATCAGTTTATAAATTTATTTTAGTCAAATATAGTTAGTAAATTCACTTTTTCGCGTCCCTCTTAAAATTTTTGTACGACCACCCTGTATTTTTCTTACGCCGTTGGGTGCGTCTCGTTGCTACCTATCCGTAGACACCTCATTCGCCCGTCTACGACACCGGGAACCGCAAAAGTTTGCCTGTTTTCCCTTTGAAATTCGCAGTACCGAGGTATAGTGGTGAAGCCCTGTTCACATATAAAGTAACCCAAAAAACCTACTAGAAAACATCACACTCACACTCTCGTGCACTCATTCGCTTCCTGTCGTTAGTCTCCGTCACGTTTACGCTATAAAGCTGTCAAAACATCTCATTTAGATTAGTTATCGCCTCTTTCGTAGTTTTAATAAGTTAATAGTAAATTTCCATACTAAAAATTCAACTTTGTCAATTCTGGTCCGATTTTAATTTTTTCTTCACTCAGTATCACATATTAGGGCCATATAAGTATAACGCCGTCGTCTTCAACGCACAAATATCAGTTTATAAATTTATTTTAGTCAAATATAGTTAGTAAATTCACTTTTTCGCGTCCCTCTTAAAATTTTTGTACGACCACCCTGTATTTTTCTTACGCCGTTGGGTGCGTCTCGTTGCTACCTATCCGTAGACACCTCATTCGCCCGTCTACGACACCGGGAACCGCAAAAGTTTGCCTGTTTTCCCTTTGAAATTCGCAGTACCGAGGTATAGTGGTGAAGCCCTGTTCACATATAAAGTAACCCAAAAAACCTACTAGAAAACATCACACTCACACTCTCGTGCACTCATTCGCTTCCTGTCGTTAGTCTCCGTCACGTTTACGCTATAAAGCTGTCAAAACATCTCATTTAGATTAGTTATCGCCTCTTTCGTAGTTTTAATAAGTTAATAGTAAATTTCCATACTAAAAATTCAACTTTGTCAATTCTGGTCCGATTTTAATTTTTTCTTCACTCAGTATCACATATTAGGGCCATATAAGTATAACGCCGTCGTCTTCAACGCACAAATATCAGTTTATAAATTTATTTTAGTCAAATATAGTTAGTAAATTCACTTTTTCGCGTCCCTCTTAAAATTTTTGTACGACCACCCTGTATTTTTCTTACGCCGTTGGGTGCGTCTCGTTGCTACCTATCCGTAGACACCTCATTCGCCCGTCTACGACACCGGGAACCGCAAAAGTTTGCCTGTTTTCCCTTTGAAATTCGCAGTACCGAGGTATAGTGGTGAAGCCCTGTTCACATATAAAGTAACCCAAAAAACCTACTAGAAAACATCACACTCACACTCTCGTGCACTCATTCGCTTCCTGTCGTTAGTCTCCGTCACGTTTACGCTATAAAGCTGTCAAAACATCTCATTTAGATTAGTTATCGCCTCTTTCGTAGTTTTAATAAGTTAATAGTAAATTTCCATACTAAAAATTCAACTTTGTCAATTCTGGTCCGATTTTAATTTTTTCTTCACTCAGTATCACATATTAGGGCCATATAAGTATAACGCCGTCGTCTTCAACGCACAAATATCAGTTTATAAATTTATTTTAGTCAAATATAGTTAGTAAATTCACTTTTTCGCGTCCCTCTTAAAATTTTTGTACGACCACCCTGTATTTTTCTTACGCCGTTGGGTGCGTCTCGTTGCTACCTATCCGTAGACACCTCATTCGCCCGTCTACGACACCGGGAACCGCAAAAGTTTGCCTGTTTTCCCTTTGAAATTCGCAGTACCGAGGTATAGTGGTGAAGCCCTGTTCACATATAAAGTAACCCAAAAAACCTACTAGAAAACATCACACTCACACTCTCGTGCACTCATTCGCTTCCTGTCGTTAGTCTCCGTCACGTTTACGCTATAAAGCTGTCAAAACATCTCATTTAGATTAGTTATCGCCTCTTTCGTAGTTTTAATAAGTTAATAGTAAATTTCCATACTAAAAATTCAACTTTGTCAATTCTGGTCCGATTTTAATTTTTTCTTCACTCAGTATCACATATTAGGGCCATATAAGTATAACGCCGTCGTCTTCAACGCACAAATATCAGTTTATAAATTTATTTTAGTCAAATATAGTTAGTAAATTCACTTTTTCGCGTCCCTCTTAAAATTTTTGTACGACCACCCTGTATTTTTCTTACGCCGTTGGGTGCGTCTCGTTGCTACCTATCCGTAGACACCTCATTCGCCCGTCTACGACACCGGGAACCGCAAAAGTTTGCCTGTTTTCCCTTTGAAATTCGCAGTACCGAGGTATAGTGGTGAAGCCCTGTTCACATATAAAGTAACCCAAAAAACCTACTAGAAAACATCACACTCACACTCTCGTGCACTCATTCGCTTCCTGTCGTTAGTCTCCGTCACGTTTACGCTATAAAGCTGTCAAAACATCTCATTTAGATTAGTTATCGCCTCTTTCGTAGTTTTAATAAGTTAATAGTAAATTTCCATACTAAAAATTCAACTTTGTCAATTCTGGTCCGATTTTAATTTTTTCTTCACTCAGTATCACATATTAGGGCCATATAAGTATAACGCCGTCGTCTTCAACGCACAAATATCAGTTTATAAATTTATTTTAGTCAAATATAGTTAGTAAATTCACTTTTTCGCGTCCCTCTTAAAATTTTTGTACGACCACCCTGTATTTTTCTTACGCCGTTGGGTGCGTCTCGTTGCTACCTATCCGTAGACACCTCATTCGCCCGTCTACGACACCGGGAACCGCAAAAGTTTGCCTGTTTTCCCTTTGAAATTCGCAGTACCGAGGTATAGTGGTGAAGCCCTGTTCACATATAAAGTAACCCAAAAAACCTACTAGAAAACATCACACTCACACTCTCGTGCACTCATTCGCTTCCTGTCGTTAGTCTCCGTCACGTTTACGCTATAAAGCTGTCAAAACATCTCATTTAGATTAGTTATCGCCTCTTTCGTAGTTTTAATAAGTTAATAGTAAATTTCCATACTAAAAATTCAACTTTGTCAATTCTGGTCCGATTTTAATTTTTTCTTCACTCAGTATCACATATTAGGGCCATATAAGTATAACGCCGTCGTCTTCAACGCACAAATATCAGTTTATAAATTTATTTTAGTCAAATATAGTTAGTAAATTCACTTTTTCGCGTCCCTCTTAAAATTTTTGTACGACCACCCTGTATTTTTCTTACGCCGTTGGGTGCGTCTCGTTGCTACCTATCCGTAGACACCTCATTCGCCCGTCTACGACACCGGGAACCGCAAAAGTTTGCCTGTTTTCCCTTTGAAATTCGCAGTACCGAGGTATAGTGGTGAAGCCCTGTTCACATATAAAGTAACCCAAAAAACCTACTAGAAAACATCACACTCACACTCTCGTGCACTCATTCGCTTCCTGTCGTTAGTCTCCGTCACGTTTACGCTATAAAGCTGTCAAAACATCTCATTTAGATTAGTTATCGCCTCTTTCGTAGTTTTAATAAGTTAATAGTAAATTTCCATACTAAAAATTCAACTTTGTCAATTCTGGTCCGATTTTAATTTTTTCTTCACTCAGTATCACATATTAGGGCCATATAAGTATAACGCCGTCGTCTTCAACGCACAAATATCAGTTTATAAATTTATTTTAGTCAAATATAGTTAGTAAATTCACTTTTTCGCGTCCCTCTTAAAATTTTTGTACGACCACCCTGTATTTTTCTTACGCCGTTGGGTGCGTCTCGTTGCTACCTATCCGTAGACACCTCATTCGCCCGTCTACGACACCGGGAACCGCAAAAGTTTGCCTGTTTTCCCTTTGAAATTCGCAGTACCGAGGTATAGTGGTGAAGCCCTGTTCACATATAAAGTAACCCAAAAAACCTACTAGAAAACATCACACTCACACTCTCGTGCACTCATTCGCTTCCTGTCGTTAGTCTCCGTCACGTTTACGCTATAAAGCTGTCAAAACATCTCATTTAGATTAGTTATCGCCTCTTTCGTAGTTTTAATAAGTTAATAGTAAATTTCCATACTAAAAATTCAACTTTGTCAATTCTGGTCCGATTTTAATTTTTTCTTCACTCAGTATCACATATTAGGGCCATATAAGTATAACGCCGTCGTCTTCAACGCACAAATATCAGTTTATAAATTTATTTTAGTCAAATATAGTTAGTAAATTCACTTTTTCGCGTCCCTCTTAAAATTTTTGTACGACCACCCTGTATTTTTCTTACGCCGTTGGGTGCGTCTCGTTGCTACCTATCCGTAGACACCTCATTCGCCCGTCTACGACACCGGGAACCGCAAAAGTTTGCCTGTTTTCCCTTTGAAATTCGCAGTACCGAGGTATAGTGGTGAAGCCCTGTTCACATATAAAGTAACCCAAAAAACCTACTAGAAAACATCACACTCACACTCTCGTGCACTCATTCGCTTCCTGTCGTTAGTCTCCGTCACGTTTACGCTATAAAGCTGTCAAAACATCTCATTTAGATTAGTTATCGCCTCTTTCGTAGTTTTAATAAGTTAATAGTAAATTTCCATACTAAAAATTCAACTTTGTCAATTCTGGTCCGATTTTAATTTTTTCTTCACTCAGTATCACATATTAGGGCCATATAAGTATAACGCCGTCGTCTTCAACGCACAAATATCAGTTTATAAATTTATTTTAGTCAAATATAGTTAGTAAATTCACTTTTTCGCGTCCCTCTTAAAATTTTTGTACGACCACCCTGTATTTTTCTTACGCCGTTGGGTGCGTCTCGTTGCTACCTATCCGTAGACACCTCATTCGCCCGTCTACGACACCGGGAACCGCAAAAGTTTGCCTGTTTTCCCTTTGAAATTCGCAGTACCGAGGTATAGTGGTGAAGCCCTGTTCACATATAAAGTAACCCAAAAAACCTACTAGAAAACATCACACTCACACTCTCGTGCACTCATTCGCTTCCTGTCGTTAGTCTCCGTCACGTTTACGCTATAAAGCTGTCAAAACATCTCATTTAGATTAGTTATCGCCTCTTTCGTAGTTTTAATAAGTTAATAGTAAATTTCCATACTAAAAATTCAACTTTGTCAATTCTGGTCCGATTTTAATTTTTTCTTCACTCAGTATCACATATTAGGGCCATATAAGTATAACGCCGTCGTCTTCAACGCACAAATATCAGTTTATAAATTTATTTTAGTCAAATATAGTTAGTAAATTCACTTTTTCGCGTCCCTCTTAAAATTTTTGTACGACCACCCTGTATTTTTCTTACGCCGTTGGGTGCGTCTCGTTGCTACCTATCCGTAGACACCTCATTCGCCCGTCTACGACACCGGGAACCGCAAAAGTTTGCCTGTTTTCCCTTTGAAATTCGCAGTACCGAGGTATAGTGGTGAAGCCCTGTTCACATATAAAGTAACCCAAAAAACCTACTAGAAAACATCACACTCACACTCTCGTGCACTCATTCGCTTCCTGTCGTTAGTCTCCGTCACGTTTACGCTATAAAGCTGTCAAAACATCTCATTTAGATTAGTTATCGCCTCTTTCGTAGTTTTAATAAGTTAATAGTAAATTTCCATACTAAAAATTCAACTTTGTCAATTCTGGTCCGATTTTAATTTTTTCTTCACTCAGTATCACATATTAGGGCCATATAAGTATAACGCCGTCGTCTTCAACGCACAAATATCAGTTTATAAATTTATTTTAGTCAAATATAGTTAGTAAATTCACTTTTTCGCGTCCCTCTTAAAATTTTTGTACGACCACCCTGTATTTTTCTTACGCCGTTGGGTGCGTCTCGTTGCTACCTATCCGTAGACACCTCATTCGCCCGTCTACGACACCGGGAACCGCAAAAGTTTGCCTGTTTTCCCTTTGAAATTCGCAGTACCGAGGTATAGTGGTGAAGCCCTGTTCACATATAAAGTAACCCAAAAAACCTACTAGAAAACATCACACTCACACTCTCGTGCACTCATTCGCTTCCTGTCGTTAGTCTCCGTCACGTTTACGCTATAAAGCTGTCAAAACATCTCATTTAGATTAGTTATCGCCTCTTTCGTAGTTTTAATAAGTTAATAGTAAATTTCCATACTAAAAATTCAACTTTGTCAATTCTGGTCCGATTTTAATTTTTTCTTCACTCAGTATCACATATTAGGGCCATATAAGTATAACGCCGTCGTCTTCAACGCACAAATATCAGTTTATAAATTTATTTTAGTCAAATATAGTTAGTAAATTCACTTTTTCGCGTCCCTCTTAAAATTTTTGTACGACCACCCTGTATTTTTCTTACGCCGTTGGGTGCGTCTCGTTGCTACCTATCCGTAGACACCTCATTCGCCCGTCTACGACACCGGGAACCGCAAAAGTTTGCCTGTTTTCCCTTTGAAATTCGCAGTACCGAGGTATAGTGGTGAAGCCCTGTTCACATATAAAGTAACCCAAAAAACCTACTAGAAAACATCACACTCACACTCTCGTGCACTCATTCGCTTCCTGTCGTTAGTCTCCGTCACGTTTACGCTATAAAGCTGTCAAAACATCTCATTTAGATTAGTTATCGCCTCTTTCGTAGTTTTAATAAGTTAATAGTAAATTTCCATACTAAAAATTCAACTTTGTCAATTCTGGTCCGATTTTAATTTTTTCTTCACTCAGTATCACATATTAGGGCCATATAAGTATAACGCCGTCGTCTTCAACGCACAAATATCAGTTTATAAATTTATTTTAGTCAAATATAGTTAGTAAATTCACTTTTTCGCGTCCCTCTTAAAATTTTTGTACGACCACCCTGTATTTTTCTTACGCCGTTGGGTGCGTCTCGTTGCTACCTATCCGTAGACACCTCATTCGCCCGTCTACGACACCGGGAACCGCAAAAGTTTGCCTGTTTTCCCTTTGAAATTCGCAGTACCGAGGTATAGTGGTGAAGCCCTGTTCACATATAAAGTAACCCAAAAAACCTACTAGAAAACATCACACTCACACTCTCGTGCACTCATTCGCTTCCTGTCGTTAGTCTCCGTCACGTTTACGCTATAAAGCTGTCAAAACATCTCATTTAGATTAGTTATCGCCTCTTTCGTAGTTTTAATAAGTTAATAGTAAATTTCCATACTAAAAATTCAACTTTGTCAATTCTGGTCCGATTTTAATTTTTTCTTCACTCAGTATCACATATTAGGGCCATATAAGTATAACGCCGTCGTCTTCAACGCACAAATATCAGTTTATAAATTTATTTTAGTCAAATATAGTTAGTAAATTCACTTTTTCGCGTCCCTCTTAAAATTTTTGTACGACCACCCTGTATTTTTCTTACGCCGTTGGGTGCGTCTCGTTGCTACCTATCCGTAGACACCTCATTCGCCCGTCTACGACACCGGGAACCGCAAAAGTTTGCCTGTTTTCCCTTTGAAATTCGCAGTACCGAGGTATAGTGGTGAAGCCCTGTTCACATATAAAGTAACCCAAAAAACCTACTAGAAAACATCACACTCACACTCTCGTGCACTCATTCGCTTCCTGTCGTTAGTCTCCGTCACGTTTACGCTATAAAGCTGTCAAAACATCTCATTTAGATTAGTTATCGCCTCTTTCGTAGTTTTAATAAGTTAATAGTAAATTTCCATACTAAAAATTCAACTTTGTCAATTCTGGTCCGATTTTAATTTTTTCTTCACTCAGTATCACATATTAGGGCCATATAAGTATAACGCCGTCGTCTTCAACGCACAAATATCAGTTTATAAATTTATTTTAGTCAAATATAGTTAGTAAATTCACTTTTTCGCGTCCCTCTTAAAATTTTTGTACGACCACCCTGTATTTTTCTTACGCCGTTGGGTGCGTCTCGTTGCTACCTATCCGTAGACACCTCATTCGCCCGTCTACGACACCGGGAACCGCAAAAGTTTGCCTGTTTTCCCTTTGAAATTCGCAGTACCGAGGTATAGTGGTGAAGCCCTGTTCACATATAAAGTAACCCAAAAAACCTACTAGAAAACATCACACTCACACTCTCGTGCACTCATTCGCTTCCTGTCGTTAGTCTCCGTCACGTTTACGCTATAAAGCTGTCAAAACATCTCATTTAGATTAGTTATCGCCTCTTTCGTAGTTTTAATAAGTTAATAGTAAATTTCCATACTAAAAATTCAACTTTGTCAATTCTGGTCCGATTTTAATTTTTTCTTCACTCAGTATCACATATTAGGGCCATATAAGTATAACGCCGTCGTCTTCAACGCACAAATATCAGTTTATAAATTTATTTTAGTCAAATATAGTTAGTAAATTCACTTTTTCGCGTCCCTCTTAAAATTTTTGTACGACCACCCTGTATTTTTCTTACGCCGTTGGGTGCGTCTCGTTGCTACCTATCCGTAGACACCTCATTCGCCCGTCTACGACACCGGGAACCGCAAAAGTTTGCCTGTTTTCCCTTTGAAATTCGCAGTACCGAGGTATAGTGGTGAAGCCCTGTTCACATATAAAGTAACCCAAAAAACCTACTAGAAAACATCACACTCACACTCTCGTGCACTCATTCGCTTCCTGTCGTTAGTCTCCGTCACGTTTACGCTATAAAGCTGTCAAAACATCTCATTTAGATTAGTTATCGCCTCTTTCGTAGTTTTAATAAGTTAATAGTAAATTTCCATACTAAAAATTCAACTTTGTCAATTCTGGTCCGATTTTAATTTTTTCTTCACTCAGTATCACATATTAGGGCCATATAAGTATAACGCCGTCGTCTTCAACGCACAAATATCAGTTTATAAATTTATTTTAGTCAAATATAGTTAGTAAATTCACTTTTTCGCGTCCCTCTTAAAATTTTTGTACGACCACCCTGTATTTTTCTTACGCCGTTGGGTGCGTCTCGTTGCTACCTATCCGTAGACACCTCATTCGCCCGTCTACGACACCGGGAACCGCAAAAGTTTGCCTGTTTTCCCTTTGAAATTCGCAGTACCGAGGTATAGTGGTGAAGCCCTGTTCACATATAAAGTAACCCAAAAAACCTACTAGAAAACATCACACTCACACTCTCGTGCACTCATTCGCTTCCTGTCGTTAGTCTCCGTCACGTTTACGCTATAAAGCTGTCAAAACATCTCATTTAGATTAGTTATCGCCTCTTTCGTAGTTTTAATAAGTTAATAGTAAATTTCCATACTAAAAATTCAACTTTGTCAATTCTGGTCCGATTTTAATTTTTTCTTCACTCAGTATCACATATTAGGGCCATATAAGTATAACGCCGTCGTCTTCAACGCACAAATATCAGTTTATAAATTTATTTTAGTCAAATATAGTTAGTAAATTCACTTTTTCGCGTCCCTCTTAAAATTTTTGTACGACCACCCTGTATTTTTCTTACGCCGTTGGGTGCGTCTCGTTGCTACCTATCCGTAGACACCTCATTCGCCCGTCTACGACACCGGGAACCGCAAAAGTTTGCCTGTTTTCCCTTTGAAATTCGCAGTACCGAGGTATAGTGGTGAAGCCCTGTTCACATATAAAGTAACCCAAAAAACCTACTAGAAAACATCACACTCACACTCTCGTGCACTCATTCGCTTCCTGTCGTTAGTCTCCGTCACGTTTACGCTATAAAGCTGTCAAAACATCTCATTTAGATTAGTTATCGCCTCTTTCGTAGTTTTAATAAGTTAATAGTAAATTTCCATACTAAAAATTCAACTTTGTCAATTCTGGTCCGATTTTAATTTTTTCTTCACTCAGTATCACATATTAGGGCCATATAAGTATAACGCCGTCGTCTTCAACGCACAAATATCAGTTTATAAATTTATTTTAGTCAAATATAGTTAGTAAATTCACTTTTTCGCGTCCCTCTTAAAATTTTTGTACGACCACCCTGTATTTTTCTTACGCCGTTGGGTGCGTCTCGTTGCTACCTATCCGTAGACACCTCATTCGCCCGTCTACGACACCGGGAACCGCAAAAGTTTGCCTGTTTTCCCTTTGAAATTCGCAGTACCGAGGTATAGTGGTGAAGCCCTGTTCACATATAAAGTAACCCAAAAAACCTACTAGAAAACATCACACTCACACTCTCGTGCACTCATTCGCTTCCTGTCGTTAGTCTCCGTCACGTTTACGCTATAAAGCTGTCAAAACATCTCATTTAGATTAGTTATCGCCTCTTTCGTAGTTTTAATAAGTTAATAGTAAATTTCCATACTAAAAATTCAACTTTGTCAATTCTGGTCCGATTTTAATTTTTTCTTCACTCAGTATCACATATTAGGGCCATATAAGTATAACGCCGTCGTCTTCAACGCACAAATATCAGTTTATAAATTTATTTTAGTCAAATATAGTTAGTAAATTCACTTTTTCGCGTCCCTCTTAAAATTTTTGTACGACCACCCTGTATTTTTCTTACGCCGTTGGGTGCGTCTCGTTGCTACCTATCCGTAGACACCTCATTCGCCCGTCTACGACACCGGGAACCGCAAAAGTTTGCCTGTTTTCCCTTTGAAATTCGCAGTACCGAGGTATAGTGGTGAAGCCCTGTTCACATATAAAGTAACCCAAAAAACCTACTAGAAAACATCACACTCACACTCTCGTGCACTCATTCGCTTCCTGTCGTTAGTCTCCGTCACGTTTACGCTATAAAGCTGTCAAAACATCTCATTTAGATTAGTTATCGCCTCTTTCGTAGTTTTAATAAGTTAATAGTAAATTTCCATACTAAAAATTCAACTTTGTCAATTCTGGTCCGATTTTAATTTTTTCTTCACTCAGTATCACATATTAGGGCCATATAAGTATAACGCCGTCGTCTTCAACGCACAAATATCAGTTTATAAATTTATTTTAGTCAAATATAGTTAGTAAATTCACTTTTTCGCGTCCCTCTTAAAATTTTTGTACGACCACCCTGTATTTTTCTTACGCCGTTGGGTGCGTCTCGTTGCTACCTATCCGTAGACACCTCATTCGCCCGTCTACGACACCGGGAACCGCAAAAGTTTGCCTGTTTTCCCTTTGAAATTCGCAGTACCGAGGTATAGTGGTGAAGCCCTGTTCACATATAAAGTAACCCAAAAAACCTACTAGAAAACATCACACTCACACTCTCGTGCACTCATTCGCTTCCTGTCGTTAGTCTCCGTCACGTTTACGCTATAAAGCTGTCAAAACATCTCATTTAGATTAGTTATCGCCTCTTTCGTAGTTTTAATAAGTTAATAGTAAATTTCCATACTAAAAATTCAACTTTGTCAATTCTGGTCCGATTTTAATTTTTTCTTCACTCAGTATCACATATTAGGGCCATATAAGTATAACGCCGTCGTCTTCAACGCACAAATATCAGTTTATAAATTTATTTTAGTCAAATATAGTTAGTAAATTCACTTTTTCGCGTCCCTCTTAAAATTTTTGTACGACCACCCTGTATTTTTCTTACGCCGTTGGGTGCGTCTCGTTGCTACCTATCCGTAGACACCTCATTCGCCCGTCTACGACACCGGGAACCGCAAAAGTTTGCCCGCCCACCCTCCCTTATCGCATTTACCACCAAGACTCGGTTGATTTGGTCGAAAAACTTTATCTTCCAAAATGGCTTCCGACGACGAAGGGGGGTTCTTCTCACCTGTTTACGGAACCCCGACACCATCCGTCACTGGGGAATCGCCTCAGACCGATCCTCCGGCTGAGAACCCCAGACTCAAGGAAATTCTTGACCTTCTTGTCTCTATTGATGCTGCGGTCAACGAGTGCGGCAACATTAAGAGAGACAAGAAGGCCATCATACTGGCAAACACTAAAAAGATTGGGAGCATAATCAAATCCGACCCCAATGCTGCCCCTAAATCCTCGCTTGACCACTCCGCCACTGTAGAGGCCGTCCGCCAGACCATCCGACAGACGGTCAGGGAGGAAATGGCAAAACTGAAGACCCCAGAAGCCACACTTAAAACCTCTTTCTCGGACATTGTGCGCAGCCAAAAATTGGCTGCCACTGATACCCCCCTAGCCGTTCCCAAGACCAGACCAGCGATTATTGTGACCTCCAAACGCAAAGTTCTCAGCCCTTCCGAGACTCTTAAGAACTTCAAATCCTCAGTCTCCTTCCGCGACACCAACTATGCTCCCGCTAATGTCAAATACGTATCTAACAACAAGATACGCGTTGAATTTGACAACGCGGAGCACCGGGAGGAGACTTTGAAGAAACTCAACCGCACCGAGAGTACTGTACAGGCCGAGGTTTCGAAGACGCTCAGCCCCATGGTTATCCTAAAGGGTGTCTCTGAGGAGATACCGGCGGAGGACCTTGTGGGCATTCTCCGAATCCAAAACCCGTGCATCAAAAACGCCATGGCCAAGGATGAAGACCTCACTTTTCGCTTCAAGAGGGCCAATCGTAATAAGAGCCTCTACAATGCGGTGCTCATGGCTGCACCGGCGGTATGGAAGACCATAACGACTACGGTCAAACTTAACCTCGACCACCAGAGAGTGCACGCGGAGGACTACGTCCCACTCCTCCAGTGCTACAAGTGCCTACAGTTTGGGCACACAAAGGCGAGGTGCAGCCAAGAGCACGCGGTGTGCTCCCATTGTGCCGTCTCCGGTCATGAATACCGCAACTGTCCCGACCGCAAAGACCCCAACAAGGCGCAGTGCCATAACTGCGCAGAGTTCGCGAAGACCACCAATTCGCGTCTCAGGAATAACAACCACAGTGCAACCTCCTCATCATGTCCTAAACATTCCCAAATGACTGACAAAATACGCGCTCGCACAAATTATGGCTCGTAGGGCTCCTGTGACAAATACTAGCCATACTCGCAACAACACCACCTACACCTGCACACAGGTTAACCTGGGACGCGGCAAAAACGCGTTCCACGAACTACTGCTTCACCTACATAAAACCGAATGCGATATCACCTTCATTCAAGAGCCTTATACTGCCAACATTAACGTAGTCAAAACTGTTACCGGATATACGGTACACCAATTTCGTCCCGACAGTGCCGATAGACCGGTGAAAGCTGCTATTGCCGTTAAGGATAAGTTGTTCAGCTCCCTTGGAATGGCTGAAGATTCCACACCAAACCTTTCTATCGTTCAGGCCAGAGATCGTACTGGCCATAAAACCTACCTGATTTCCGTGTATGTCGAACCCGACACAGATGACTGTAACACCCTGGGAAGACTCGAGCTTTTCCTGCAAAAAACAGCCGGTTCCTCGCACCTCATCTGTGGCGATTTTAACGGCTGGCACGGCATGTGGGGATCAATATCAGACAACTCTAGAGGAGATGCCATCGTCAACCTGATGACAGCCAACAATCTGACCGTATGCAATATAGGAAACGTCCCTACATTTGTCACAGTCACTAACGGACGCCAACGCAGCTCTATTGTCGATCTAACTTTTGTTAGCAACACCTCGCGCGTAGCAGTAACCAACTGGTACGTTGACACCGAACTCTGTACGACCTCCGACCATAGAGCTGTTAGATTCTCTCTGAACTTGGGACCCCATCAACCCACCAAATCAAAGAAAACCACTACTTATTTATACAACACTAACAACGTCAAGTGGGACGAAATCCAGGATCAGTTCATCTCAGAAATGCGACAACATATGCCGCCTAACTCTAGTTTTGAAACCTTTGACTCGGACCAACTCAATGCATATACCGACGGATTCACACTGGCGGTTCAAAAGACCTGCGACAAAATACTCCGCAAATCTACCGGACCACCGCGGAAAGCTCCGTGGTGGAACGAAGATCTAGAAAAACTCAAACGAGAGGTAATACGGAGCCACCACGCACTGAGCCGTGCTGTTCGACGTCAGCGCCCTATCGAAGAACTTGTAGTGGAACGTGAACGACTCAGACGTCAATACTCGGACGCTTTCCGGGCGGCTTCAACCGAACACTTTCGAGAGTTTTGCAGCCGCCAGAAGAAGGAGGACGTCTGGTCGGTCACGAATCGCATAATCAAGACAAGGCCACTCACCCAAGCTCCTGCTACGCTCAAACTAGACGATGGCACATACACACGCGACTCTGCCGACACTGCCCGGGCGCTTCTTAATAAATTCTACCCTGATGATACCCCCGACCATACTGAAAAACAGACCAAGCTTCGTGCAGAAATGTACAAGCACATCGACACTACCGCAGATCCACTTTTTACGTACGAAGAAATCACTGAGGCACTCAGGGGTATGAATCACAAACGAGCGCCGGGCATGGATCACTTGACGGCGGACATCTGCCTTAGAGTCGCGCAATGGTTTCCCGAAGAAATACTTGGCTTGGTCAACTGCTGCCTCCGACTGGCACACTTCCCCAAATGCTGGAAGATGGCCACAGCAAAGATCATACCCAAGCCAGGTAAAGACAATTACTCTAGCCTATCTTGCTTTAGGCCAATTGGCCTCATAAACGTTTTCGGAAAAATGCTTGAACGCCTGATTACTGACCGCCTCAACCATCACATGTATGTCAACAACACTGGCTCCTGCAAGCAGTTTGGGTTTAAGACCCAAACTTCTACCGTACACGCAATACACAATGCTCTTGAGGTAATCAAGACCGCCAAGGCTAACAAGGAACTGGCAGTGGCTGTCTCGCTGGATATTAAAGCCGCCTTTGATAGAGCATGGTGGCCTGCAATCTTCCAGCGGCTCCGAGAAAGCAACTGCCCACAAAATATCTACCGCCTATTGCTCAACTACACGGAGGACAGAGAGGTGCAGATAAACTTCACGGACACAAAGGCGCACAAATTCATGTCTCGCGGCTGCATCCAAGGCTCCGTCATTGGCCCGACCCTCTGGAACTTAATTCTGGATGAGGTC
This sequence comes from Anania hortulata, assembly GCA_963576865.1. Taxonomy (NCBI): domain Eukaryota; kingdom Metazoa; phylum Arthropoda; class Insecta; order Lepidoptera; family Crambidae; genus Anania; species Anania hortulata. The sequence continues at coordinate 19,185,087 of OY756407.1, read as the reverse complement.
CTAGAAACGCCAATGCCGGATGGATGCAGTCTACAGGCCTATGCTGATGACCTGCTCCTAGTCGCCCACGACAAGGACGTACAGCGTCTGGAACTGTCCGTCAACAACGCCCTGAACCAAATCTCTAACTGGGGAGAAGGTGTAAAACTGGAGTTTGGCCCGGAGAAGACACAGCTCATCATATTCACTCCACGTGCATCCAGCTGCAAATTCGTCATTAAAAACCAAACCCTAGAACCCGTGTCTCACATTAAGTATCTCGGGATTGTGATAGACGACCAACTCAAGTTTGCCAAACACACTGAATACGTCACCCAAAAAGTCAATAAACTATATAACAAACTCACCATGTTTATCCGGCCCACTTGGGGCGTTCATCCCGAAAATATCAGAATTATATATAACCACGTAATAGAACCCATCGTCTGCTACGGGGCAGGAATCTGGTCTTCTGCCGTCCGGAATAAATATGTAGCTAAACGATTACTGTCACTTCAGCGACCTTTTGCCATCAAAATAATTCAAGGCTTCCGCACAGTTAGTACGGCAGCCTCCATTACTCTGGCGCAATTAACACCTCTGCCTGCTAAGGTCGCTGCACTGGCAGATATCGAAACTTCCAAACTTGCTGGAACGTCCACTTTCCTCCCAGATGACGTACTAGTTGAAACATATTGCCCCCCATGCCAAATGTTACACCCGTCCAATAGAAAAGGCATAAACTTTGCTGAAATCTCCTCAAACGACGACCTGGAGGAATTACGAAGCAATGACTCCTGGCAAATTTACACTGACGGCAGCCGGCATGACGATAGAGTCGGAGCGGCCTTCGTAGTCTACAACCCCTCAAGAGTACGGACCGCAGTCAAGAAGTATAAGCTTCACGACTGCTGCTCCGTATTCCAAGCAGAAATGCTAGCTCTAGAAAAGTCCTGCGAGTACATTCTTTCAAACGGATTCACTGAGACTGTCATCCTCTCAGACAGCAAATCCGCACTCACAGAGCTTCAAAACCCAAACTCCAGAAACCCATTTGCCGTAAGCATTCATCAACACCTCCATCAAGCCCGAACATCAGGGCTCTCCGTCGGTTTCGCGTGGATAAAAGCCCACGTCGGATTCGACGGTAACGAAGCCGCTGACGCTGAGGCCAAATCTGCAGCTAACCTACACCGTACCCCAGACCATCTTAAAATACCAGTTAGTTATATAAAATACCAAAATAAACTGAAATGCCTCGAGGCCTCGCAAACGCTTTACAATAACCCAGAAAACTGTAAATACACAAAAACTCTTCTCCCAACTTACAACGACGTTCAAGAGTACCTTTCTCTTGTACCCCCAAGGTTTGCAATTACTCAAATGCTCACCAACCACGGTTGGCACAAAGAATACTTGCACCGATTTAAAATTCTTACAGAGGACGCATGTCCCTGTGACTCTACCACAACCCAGTCCTTTCAACATCTTGTCCAATTCTGCCCTCGATTCGCCGCAATGCGTACGAATCACAGCATCGCCTCCAATAACCACCATCTTGACCCATTTAAACTAACAGACATCATCAAAGAACAGGACACAATTAACACATTTCACGCCTTTGTCACCTACATCGTGACTGAAATTAAAAATTTTAATAAATCAAATAACCCATCCAATAGTTCACAAAATTAAGATTCACCCCAAACAAAAACACACTGCTGACCAGCGGAGTAACCCAACAGCTTCGCTGATCAGTACAGTACACTAAATATTGTGCATCACAAAAAAAAAAAAAAAAAAAAAAAAAAAAAAAAACCTAACCTAACCTAACCTAACCTAACCTAACCTAACCTAACCTAACCTAACCTAACCTAACCTAACCTAACCTAACCTAACCTAACCTAACCTAACCTAACCTAACCTAACCTAACCTAACCTAACCTAACCAACTCAAAATACCTACTTGGAACCTCCTCACATACACTTTTGGGCACTCGTTCGCTTCCTATTGTTAGTCTCCGTCACATTTACGCTATAAAGCAGTCAAAATATCTAGTTTTCTTTAGTTATCGCCTTTTACGTAGTTTTAATAAATTTGTAGTAAATCTCCATACTAAAAATTCAACTTTGTAAATTTTGCTCCGATTTTAATTTTTTCTTCAGTCAGTATTACGTATTAGAGCTATATAAGTATAGCGCCGTCGTCTTCAACGCACTAATACCAGTTTGTAAATTTATTTTAGTTAAAAATAGTTAGAAAAGTCACATTTTAGCGTCCTCTTTAAAATTTTTGTACGACCACCCTGTATTATTCTTACGCCGTTGGGTGCGTCTCGTTGCCACCTATCCGTAGACACCTCATTTGTCCGTCTACGACACCGGGAACCGCAAAAGTTTGCCCGCCCACCCTCCCTTATCGCATTTACTACGAAGACTTTGTCGATTTGGTCGAAAAACTTCATTTCCTAAAATGGCTTCCGACGATGAAGGGGGGTTTTTCTCACCTGTTTACGGAACCCCGACACCATCCGTCACAGGGGAATCGCCTCAGACTGATCCTCCTGCAGAGAACCCCACAGTTAAGGAAATTCTCGACCTTCTTGTCTCTATTGATGCTGCGGTCAACGAGTGCGGCAACATTAAGAGAGACAAAAAGGCCATCATACTGGCAAATACTAAAAGGATTGGGAGCATAATCCAATCCGACTCCAATGCTGCCCCTAAACCCTCGTATGACCACTCCGCCACAGTAGAGGCTGTCCGCCAGACCATCAGGCAGACAGTCAGAGAGGAAATGGCGAAACTGCCAGCACCTACTGCAGCTTGCCGTCATCCTCAAACCTCATTTGCAGACATTGTGCGCACGCAACGCATTGAGAAAAAGGCGCCACCTGCTACTACCCTTAAAACCAAACCGGCGATAATAGTATCGTCCAAGAAAAACGTCTTGAGCCCCGCTGAAACTCTTAAGAGCTTTAAAAGCAACGTATCCTTCCGAGATACCAACTTTGCACCCGCTGGTGTGAAGTTCGTATCAAATAACAAAATAAGAGTCGAATTTGATTCACTCGAACACCGAGAGCAGACACTCCGCAAAATCAACAGCAAGCCTAACTGCCCGGTTCAGGCTGAGGCATCAAAGTCTCTTAGCCCGATGGTCATCCTTAAGGGCATACCATCCGATGTACCGGCTGAAGACTTGGCAGACATCTTGAAAGGGCAAAACGAGTGTCTGCGTAACACAGCGGAGGGCAAAGACGAGCTCGTCTACAAATTCAAACGAAACAACCGGAACAAATCACTGTACAATGCCGTCTTTTTGACATCGCCCAAAGTATGGCAAGCCATCACGGCGACAGTTAAACTGAACCTAGACCATCAGCGTGTCCACGCGGAAAATTACGTGCCCTTATTACAATGTTTTAAATGTCTACAATTCGGACATACTAAAGCGAGATGCACGCAAGAAACAGGCATTTGCTCTTTCTGTGCCACTTCTGGGCATGATTTCCAATCGTGTCCGAATAAGAAAAATCCTGAAAAAACCCAATGTTATAACTGCATTCAGCATAACAAAAACACAAACGGTAAATCAAATACAAAACACAGTGCTACATCCAAGAATTGTGCTCGAGTTCTCCTAATGTCTCAGAAAATTCAAAGCCGTACGGACTACGGCCAATATGCCAAGTAGATCAACACCTAGAAATTCTCCGTCTTCTCAACCAATTTTAAACTGCACTCAAGTTAATTTAGGCCGTGGAAGGAATGCCTTCCATGAGCTACAGATCCATTTAAATAACAATAGCATCGACATAGCATTTATTAATGAACCCTACATTTCAAACATAAACATGATTAAATCCATACCTGGTTACTCTGTACACCAATTTTGCGTAAATTCACAACCCGTTAAATCCGCTATCGCCGTTAAAGAAAAGTCCTTCTCAACATTAGGTATGTCTGAATTTTCTGATCCGAACCTTGCCATTGTACAAATCAGGGACCGTTCCGGTCGAAAAATTTATCTGGTCGCTGTCTATGTGGAGCCCCGCAATGACTGCAACAACACCCTGAGGAAACTCGAACTGTTCCTGCAAAGGACAGCTGGAGCCACCCACCTCATTTGCGGGGACTTCAATGGGCATCATCAGGCCTGGGGATCCCCATCTAATAATCATAGAGGCAACACAGTATTTGACTTCATATTGGCCAACAATCTATCTGTCTGCAATGTTGGAAATATCCCAACATTTGCAGCTGTAACTCATGGTCAACTTAGAACCTCAATAATAGACATCACTCTTGCCAGTAACCTGAATAGTATCACCGTCTCTGACTGGACTGTAGATCCCACCATCTGCACATCTACGGAACACAGAGCTATTTCATTCTGTCTGTCACTCGGCCCTTACAGGCCCACTTACAAACAAAAACTAAGTACTTTCAAGTACAACACCTCTCACACCAAGTGGGAAGAAATTAGTGAACCCTTTAGCGCTGAAATACGTAGAAATCTGCCCACGGATGTTGACTTCGAACAGATAAACGTAGACCAACTCAACAGTTACACTGACAACTTATCCTCAGCCATACAGATCGCTTGTGAAAAGATCTTACCAAAGGCATCTGGCCCACCACGACGTGCTCCGTGGTGGAACGATGAACTCGCTGCCCTCAAGCGATCGGTGATTCAGTCTCACCACAGACTCAGTAGAGCGGCTCGCCGTAACCGGCCCTTGGACGAACTTATAGCTGAACGTGACAGACTCAGACGTCAATACTCTGATGCCTTCTGCGCCGCATCTTCGGAGCACTTCCGAAATTTCTGCGGCAGGCAAAAGAAGGAAGACGTCTGGTCTGTCACGAACAGAATAATCAAAACCCGTCCCATGACTCATCCACCAGCCACATTACAGCTCGAAAATGGCACGTATACGACCGACTCTTCGGACACTGCTCGGGCGCTCCTCCATCAGTTCTTCCCTAATGATACCCCAGACCTTACACCCGACCAAACCAGGACTCGAACCGAGATGCATCTCCCATTAAATACCCAAGACGAACCACCATTCAATTACAATGAGATTATCGAAGGACTGAAGGGGATGAACCATAAGAGGGCGCCCGGACTGGACCACTTGACGGCTGACATATGTCTCCAGGTCGCACTCTTGTTCCCTCAGGAGATCTGTGGACTCATGAACGCCTGTTTGAGACTCAGATTCTTTCCCAAAAATTGGAAGACCGCCACCGCCAAAATTATTCCGAAGCCCGGCAAAGCAGACTATACCACCTTGTCAAGCTTTCGGCCCATTGGACTTCTGAACGTATTTGGCAAACTCCTCGAACGACTCATCACCAATAGACTCACACATCATCTAAATGTTTCAGGCCATCAATGCTCCAATCAATTTGGATTTAAAACACAAAAATCGACAGTCATCGCAATCAATAGTGCTCTCAACATCATAAACCAAGCTAAGTCCAGAGGGGAACAGGTAGTTGGCGTCTCCCTCGATATAAAAGCAGCATTTGACCGCGCTTGGTGGCCGGCTATATTTGGACGATTAAGAGACGCTAACTGCCCCCAAAACATGTACCAGCTCCTCTTAAGCTATGTTGAAGACCGGGAGATACTCATACAGTTCGCTGATAGCAAAGTATCGAAATTCATGTCCCGTGGCTGTGTACAGGGCTCCGTAATTGGTCCTACTTTATGGAACCTGATCCTCGATCAGCTTTTACTTATGCCTATGCCTGACGGGTGTCACCTTCAGGCATACGCGGACGACGTTTTGCTCATCTGTCACACCAAAACAATCCCTGAATTAGAAAGCATCACAAACCAGACACTAGAACGGATCTCCAATTGGGGCGAGGGAGTCAAATTGGAGTTCGGACCATTAAAAACACAAATAATTGCATTCACACCTAAAGCCAGTAAAAGTAAAATCCGCATGAACAATCAAATTCTTAAATTCTCAAGCCACATCAAATATCTTGGTATCATCATAGATGACAAACTTCGCTTTATTAAACATGTCGACCACATTATAGAAAAAGTAAAACTGCTTCACAACAAACTTTCCATTTTCATTCGTCCGACGTGGGGCATCAGTCCCGAGAATGTTCGGATAATATACCAGCACGTCATCGAGCCAATCGTCTGTTACGGTGCAGGAATTTGGTTCCCTGCACTACAGCATAAATACATTCACCAAAGGCTCCTATCCTTACAAAGGTTCTTCGCCATCAAGGCCATTCAAGGCTTTCGTACTGTAAGCACCGCTGCCTCGATAACACTAGCCCAGTTTACGCCTCTTCCTGATAAGGTGGCAGCTATAGCCGATATAGAAACATCAAAGCTCCTGGGCACTTCGTCGTTTTTGCCGGATGATGTCCCGATCGAGACACCCTGTCCACCGTCCGAGCTCCTTCACCCCTCCGAAAGAATAGGCATCGAGTTTGCGGAGATTGCCTCTGCCACAGAACTCTCTCGGAGGACAGCCAACAACTCCTGGCACATTTACACGGACGGCAGCAGGCACGATGATAGGGTTGGTGCTGCATTCATTGTCTTCGACTCTGCTGGTCAGCGGGGGGCAGTCGTGAAGCTAAAACTTCACGACTGCTGCTCTGTTTTTCAGGCGGAGCTCTTTGCTATTAAGAGGGCGTGTGACTACATAATTCAACACAATACTACACCTGTTACCATCCTCTCCGACTGCAGATCTGGATTACAAGAACTACAGAACTGTAATACAAACAATCGTCTCGCCGTAAGCATACACAAACTACTTCGCCAAGCCCGAACATCCGGACTATCCATCGAGTTCGCGTGGGTCAAGGCCCACGTCGGACTCGAAGGAAACGAAGCCGCCGACATGGCGGCAAAGCACGCAGCGTCGCTGCACAAATCCCCGGACTTTCTCTACATCCCTGTGAGCCATATCAAGCTGCGCAATAAGCAAAAATGCATCGAAGCGGCAGAAGGTCTCTACACTGATCCCAATAAATGCGTTTACACTCGAACAATCCTCCCTGACTTTAATTCAATGTCAGAATATTTATCAAAAATCAAGCCTACCTTTGCTATCACACAATTGCTTACAAACCACGGCTATCACAGGGAATATCTCACTCGCTTCCGAATTGTCACAGTGGACACCTGCCCCTGTGACAACAACACAATCCAGTCATGGAAGCATCTTCTGGAAAACTGCCCCCGATTTGGAATCAAACGCCACGACCACGTCTCCACCTGTAACTTACTAAATATCAATCCCTTCAATTTATCCGAAATCATAACGAAAGAAACATCTATAAATACATTCCATAACTTCATAACGCACATCGTGCAAAACCTTAAAGACTTCAATAAACAGTCTAACACAATTCCCTAAAAGTCTTACTTAACTCCACTAAAATGAACACACTGTTGTGTTCGCGAGAGTAACCCATTCGCTCCGCGAGCTCAACATAATATTGTTGAATTCTATTTAAAAAAAAAAAAAAAAAAAAAAACCTAACCTAACCTAACCTAACCTAACCTAACCTAACCTAACCTAACCTAACCTAACCTAACCTAACCTAACCTAACCTAACCTAACCTAACCTAACCTAACCTAACCTAACCTAACCTAACCTAACCGGGAGCAATGTGGGATACCTCCTCGTGGTGCTACCTGGGCAACGCCCGTGCGCACGGAGCGTGCGGGCGGCTGAATTCCCACCAGCGCGGTGACGCCCGCCCATAGGCGCCTAAGGCGACTAGCGGGCCCATCGGGCGACCCGTAATCCCTCAATGGAGAGGGGGCGGGGACCGCAAGGTCACGACAGGAAAGTCTTTAAAACCATGGAGGGTGAAGGCGGGGCAGCTGCGCCCGGAAGCAGCGTAGAAAGACATGGACGTAAGTGTAGATAAAAATTCTCTCCAGGCCGGTAACGTCGCGGGATGCGACGCACAATCCGGACCTGCCCTTTTCAGGGCGGGAAAGCCAGTCGTATCTGGGGTTGGCCCCTGTTTACCTTGCGCCACTGTGTCTTTGGACCGGTCGCCACCGGACGCGTCCGAGGCGTTTGTAGGAGAAAGGGATGAGGTCCACCAGGGCCAAGACTCCCACGACCGCGGGAGTTCCGCGATGAAGACGCCACAACCGTCTTTCGGGTCCCGGCTCAAAGGAATGTTCGGCAGTACAAAATTGACTGCTGCTCCCACTGCAACAACATCTGCAGTTATGCCGGAGGAAAACGTCGCGCTCATCAGCGACGATGACGAGTACGATAGCGGAGAAGAATTTCGGTCGTTCGATTGTGCTTTTGACGACCCCAACTCCCTATTCGAACACCTCGACCAGCAGCTGGACACTGCTATCCAGCAATCTGGGTACAGCCTACGCTCGCGTAATGTCACCCGCGCGAAAACCCCGGAAAGAGACGACAAGCCTGACTCTAAGACACTGACCAAGAGTCAAAAGAAAAAGGCCAAGAAGAAGGCTGCCACTGCATCATCCGAACCAAAGCCCGGTACCTCCAAAACATCGGAGAAGGGCCCCGATGATGCTTCCCCACGGAAATCGCCTGAGACAACGTCGCAGATTGCGCCATACACTTCTGCGACTGACCTTGCGTCCGCGATTCACGTCGAGACGCAAAGGATCATTGACGTCACCGACGAACTACCGAAGGCCGTGTCGATGGAGCAGTACGACTGCATTAGATACGCAGCCAGCGACATCAGTGGCTTTGTTGAGAAGCTGCTGCATTTAAAGGGTCAAGAAGATCCCTGCACCCTCACAACCAGTGACCGACAGCGGCTTGAGTCGGAAGTACAGACCCTCCGTACTCGAGTCGTTGAACTTGAACGAAAGTCCGTCACCTATACTCAGGTGATGGACATGCGTAATAAGAACGAGGACAGGCTCGAGGCCGAGGTGGAGAAATTAAGAGCCGACAACAACAAGCTCTCCCGAGAGTTGGCTTCTTTGCGCGTGGCTTTACTCGATCAGCCCGCGCACGAAGCCGGCTTCCTGGTAGAAACCACCTCCCTCGGAACTCAAACCTGCGACAACGCTTCTGAGCAGACTGTAGCGGCTCAGCCCGCCAATATTGATGATGCCCGGCTAGAGGCCCTAGCTAGCGCAATTATACGCCAGGTTGGCGAAAAGATGGATGCCAGGCTTGCAGGTTTGGAGGACCGTCTTCTTCCAGCCCCAAATGCTCGCACTCGCTCTCAAGACCAGGTTGCCAAGAGCTGCACACTTGCCGAGCCGGATCCCATGGCCGGCCCCAGCAACGCTCTGGCCCCTCGCAAGGGTAAAAGAAAGAAGACGCAGAAAAGACCCACTCAATCGCCTGACTCCATCTTACAGCCACCTGCCTCGTCCGGCATAGCGGCACCTTCACCTGCCAACATCTGGGTGGAGGTAGTTAAAAGGGGTAAGCGCGGAAAAGGAAAGGGTAAGTCTGCCCAACCCCAGACTGCGCAACCTCAACAACCCAAAAAGACCGCACAACCGGTAAAAACAGTTATGCCCGATAAGATCGCGGCACCCACAAAGAAGAGGAAGACTAGACTACGAGTGCCAAAAACGGCAGCCGTAGTTCTTGAACTTACCTCTGAGGGCAAGGCACAGGGCTTTAACATATCGGACCTGCTAAAGGATGCCAAAGCCAAATTAGACCCTGCAGATCTCGGTGTGGAGGACCGAATAAACATCAGGCCGTCCCTAGCCACTGGGAACCGCATCATCGAAGTCGCGGCTCTCAAGGGCGGGGAACTGAGCGAAGCGAACACGAAGGCCGACGCCTTCGCTACTGCACTTCAAACGGTTCTTCCACCCGGGGTTGTTAAGATGACTCGGCCTGATAAAACAGCCGACATCCGGCTTTCAGGCCTTGAGGAAAATACGACCGCCGATGAGGTCGCAGCAGCCGTATCCAAAATTGGCGGTTGCACGTCAGCCCACATCAAAGTGGGACGTATTGGGCTTAACAATCGGGGCGGCGGTTCCACCGTCGTTACCGTCCCAATCGCGACTGCCAAAGCGCTTGTAACAGCCAAACGCATTAGGATCGGCTGGGTCTCGGCTAAAGTCACACTGCTGAAGCCGAGACCCCTGAGATGTTTCCGCTGCCTCGGAACAGGGCATGGCCGGGCTCTCTGTAAGTCCAAGGAGGACCACAGCAACACCTGCATGCGCTGTGGAGTGCCCGGCCATAGAGCCAAAACTTGTACAGCCGCGCCAAACTGTGTTATATGCACCAAGGCCGACCGCCCAGCGGATCACAGACTGGGAACGGGAAACTGCATCCGGTCCAATATTCGCAGGCGAGGAAGACCACCCGAAGCCCCTGCTGCGCCCACGCGCGCGGGCCCAACGGAAGGGCGGAAGCAGCAAGTTAACGAATCGAAAGATCGTTCACAACAGCCTGCAACCCCCACAACGAAAGCAGTCACACTGCGATTTCCGGGTACCCCACAAAGGACCCCAACGAGAGTGCCAAATAAGCCCACAAAAGAATAGCGGAATGAAAGAGTTCTGCAAGGAGAGAGGCGGAAAATAACCGCCACTGAATAATAAAGTCAGTAGACTCCCTGGAGTAACTCAATAGCACGGGGAGCACTACGTAGCTCTATCGTTCATTAAAAAAAAAAAAAAAAAAAAAACCTAACCTAACCTAACCTAACCTAACCTAACCTAACCTAACCTAACCTAACCTAACCTAACCTAACCTAACCTAACCTAACCTAACCTAACCTAACCAACTCAAAATACCTATTAGAAAACATCACACTCACACTTTTGGGCACTCATTCGCTTCCTGTCGTTAGTCTCCGTCATATTTACGCTATAAAGCTGTCAAATAATCCCATTTAGTTTAGTTATAGCCTCTTACGTAGTTTTAATAAATTCATAGTAAATCTCCATACAAAAAATTCAACTCTGTCAATTTTGGTCCGATTTTAATTTTTTCTTCAGTTAGTATCACTTATTAGGGCCATATAAGTATAGCGCCGTCGTCTTCAACGCAATAATATCAGTTTATAGAATTGTTTTAGTTAAATATAGTTAGTAAATTCACATTTTTGCGCCCCCTGTAAAATTTTTGTAAGACCACCCTGTATTATTTTCACGCCGTTGGGTGCGTCTTGTCGCCACCTATCCGTAGACACCTCGTTTGCCCGTCTACGACGCCGGGAACCGCAAAAGTTTGCCCGCCCACCCTCCCTTATCGCATTTACCATCAAGACTTAACTGATTTGGTCGGAAATTTTTTTATTGTCGCAATGGCTTCAGACGATGAAGGGGGGTTCTTCTCACCCATTTATGGAACCCCAACACCATCCGACTCTGGGGAACCGCCACAGACTGCCAGACCTATTCAGAATCCTACCATCACCAAGGTTCTGGACCTTCTCGCAGCCATCAAAGTCGCCGCCAATGAAGCTGGCAACATTAAAAGAACATGCAAGGCCACCATCCTACAAAACGTTGACGACATCAAAAAGCTGCTACTCTCTGATCCAAATGTCGCTCCAACGGCCATAGTCGACAACACCGCGACTATCGAGGCGGTCCGCCAAACGATCAGGGAGGAGATAGCTAAAATTAAAATTCCCAAAGCTCCGACTCCGAGCTCTTCTGCCAACCGGTCTTTTGCGGAAATCGTCAGGACTGAGAAGGCTGCCCCAAAGCAGCCCGCCCCACTATTAAAAACCAAACCTGCCCTGATTGTTGCCTCCAAAAGGAACGTCCTTAGCCCGGCTGAGACACTTAAAAACTGGAGGAGCTCGGTCTCCTTCAGAGACACCACATTCTCACCAGCCGCGGTTAAGTTTGTTTCAAACAACAAACTCAGGGTGGAATTCGACTCCGCTGAGCAGCGTGAAGCGACCCTCAAAAAGATAAACGAGCCTAACTCCCAAGTGAAAGCCGAAATCTCTAAAGCACTCAGCCCGATGGTCATCATTAAGGGCATACCATCAGAGATTCCGGCAGAGGAACTGGTAGAGGTGATTAAAGGCCAAAATCAGCCCATCAAGAACGCTATCACCAAGCCCGACGACCTGGTCTTTAAATTTAAAAGAGCAAACAAGAATAAGGATTTATATAATGCAGTACTGCTCACCGCCCCCCAAGTGTGGCGTACAATCACCGAGGCGGTCAAGGTCAACCTGGATCACCAGAGAGTTCACGCCGAGAATTACGTGCCTCTACTGCAGTGCTTTAAGTGCATGCAGTACGGGCACACCAAGGCACGATGCAACCAGGCGACTGAAATTTGCTCCCACTGTGCTGACCCTGGACACAGCTTCCAATCTTGCCCCGACAAAAAGAAACCCGAGAACGCTTGCTGCTATAACTGTGTGCAGCACTCAAAATCAACCAACAACAAAGTCAACACCAAACATAGTGCCACTTCATCTCTATGCCCTCGACAGCACCTAATGACTCAGAAAATAATATCTCGCACAGACTATGGCCAGTAGATTCACTCAGAGATCAAACCAATCACCCAATATTTATCCATTTACCTGCACTCAAATTAACCTGAATCACAGTCGTAACGCTCTTCACGAGCTTACAAAACACCTTGCTGACACTGAAACTAATATCGCATTTGTCACAGAACCATACACATCAAACCAAAACACCTTAAATCCTATACCCGGTTACACAGTACATCAATTTGGCACCACCACTGTTAAATCTGCCATTCTTATTAAGGACAAAACGTTCAGCTCCGTGGGAATTTCAGCTCACTCCGACCAAAACATTTGTACTGTACAGATCAGGAACAGATCAGGCCTCAAAGTACACCTCATATCCGTTTACCTTACCCCTGATACCGATAATGACAATGTTCTTGGCAAACTCACCAACCTCCTTCGCCTGATATCGGGATCCCCATACATACTGTGCGGGGATTTTAATGGATGGCACACATCTTGGGGCTCTTCTGAAAACAATAGACGTGGAAACGTCATATATGATTTAATAACGCTTCATGATCTTCATATTTGTAATGTCGGGAACACGCCTACTTTTGAAACCGTCACACATGGACGCGTTAGAAAATCCATAATTGACCTCACACTAAATAGCGATCCCGATCGGCTTACTGTCACTGATTGGAAGGTCGACCTAACCATCTCCCCGTCTAGCGACCATAACGCTATAACTTTTAAACTCTCGCTTGGCCCCATTGTCCCTACAAAAAACTTAAAGATGTCCACATATCGCTATAACACCACCCATGTTAAGTGGGATGAGATACGACAGCGTTTCACTGAAACAATGCGGGAAAACCTTCCGCCCACACCTGACTTTCAAACCATGGATACTAACCAGCTAAACCAATATGCGGAAAATTTTACCAAGGCGGCTCAAACTGCCTGCGATAAGCTACTTCCCCGATCCGCCGGCCCACCTCGGCGAGCCCCTTGGTGGAACAACGAACTGGAGGAAATGAAACGTGCAGTCATTCGAAACCATCACCAGCTCAGCAAGGCGGTCCGCCGCAACCTACCACTAGGCGACCTGATCTCGGAACGTGACAGACTCAAGCATGTATACTCCACGGCCTTCTGTGCGGCCTCTACGGAACACTTCCGTGAGTTCTGTGGCCGCCAGAAGAAGGAGGATGTCTGGTCTGTTACGAACCGGATCATCAAGACACGACCACTTGCTCAGGCACCAGCTACGCTGCTTCTTGATGATGGCACATACACACAGGGGAGTGCTGACACGGCTAAAGCACTCATAAACCGTTTTTACCCGGATGACACTGCCGATCAGACCGAAGCCCAAGTCAACCTACGCGCGGACATGAGGCGACCCATCCTTACTTCTACAGAACCCCCGTTCACCTATAAAGAGGTCATAACCAGCCTTCAAGGAATGAACCACAAACGCGCGCCCGGGCTGGATCATCTGACAGCCGACATCTGCCTTCGGGTCGCCTTGTGGTTCCCGGACGAAATGACAGGAATCATTAACTGCTGCCATCGACTGGAATTCTTTCCGAAGAGTTGGAAATTTGCCACAGCAAAAATAATTCCCAAACCCAACCGATCAGATTACAGCCGGCTCAACAGCTTTCGCCCCATAGGACTAATAAACGTCTTCGGCAAACTGCTAGAACGTTTAGTAGCCAACCGCCTTACTTACCACATAAACAAATCTGGCCATAACACACCCAACCAGTTCGGCTTTAAAACACAACGTTCCACGGTACTTGCCATAAATACAGCGTTACAGATTGTTAACAGTGCCAAGTCTAACGGTGAACAGGTAGTCGGTGTCTCCCTCGATATTCAGGCTGCATTTGACCGGGCTTGGTGGCCGGCTATATTCAAAAGACTTAGAGACATCGGCTGCCCCAGCAACCTGTATCGGATTCTCCTCAACTACGTCGAAGACAGGGAAGTCATCATCAACTTTGCTGACCGAAAGGTCAGTAAGTTCACTTCCAGGGGGTGCGTCCAAGGATCTGTCATCGGCCCTATGTTATGGAACCTTGTCTTGGACGAGCTGCTTCTGATGCCGATGCCAGATGGATGTCATCTCCAAGCATACGCGGACGACGTCTTACTGATAGCCCATGCGAAATCAGCCACACAACTCGAGCACACTGTTAACCAAACTCTAGACCGTATTACCAGTTGGGGAGAAGGAGTAAAGCTGGAATTCGGCCCGGAAAAAACGCAGGCTATTGCTTTCACAGCCCGTGCCGCTCACTGTAAGATAGTGGTACAAACCAAACCAATCCCATTTGTAAACCAAATCAAGTGCCTAGGCATAGTAATAGACAGACGTCTCACATTTATTCAACATGTCGATTCGACTATTGAAAAAGCCAAAAAGCTTTTTAATAAGCTCACCTTATTCATACGACCCACATGGGGAGTAAGCCCGGAAAACGTGCGTATCATCTACACACATGTAATAGAGCCAATAATCTGTTATGGCGCTGGCATCTGGGCCAGCGCTGTACAATACCAATACGTCACACAACGACTTCTGTCACTTCAACGACTATTCGCGATCCGGATCGTTCAAGGCTTCCGCACATTGAGCACAGCAGCTTCCATCTCACTGGCTCAGCTCACCCCTTTGCCTGCCAAGGTGGCGGCGGTTGGTGACGTTGAGACCTCTAAGCTGCTTGGCGTATCATCTTTCCTGCCTAGCGATATCCCCTTGGAAACACTCACTCCACCAGAAGAGCTGCTTCACCCCGCCGAGCGCAGAGGGATTGAATTCACTGAGGTTTCCTCCCCCTCTGAACTTGATGAAGTCTGTGAAGGTAGCTCCCACAATATCTTTACCGATGGCAGTCGGCACGACGAAAGAGTCGGAGCTGCCTTCGTGGTACTTGAATCCACTGAAGAAAGAGCAGTAGTCAAGAAGTTCAAACTTCATGACTGCTGCTCAGTCTTTCAAGCCGAAATGCTTGCTATACAAAAAGCCTGTGAGTATATAGTGCTCAAGCGACTACCCCGAACTATCATATGCTCAGATAGTAAATCGTCACTCCTTGAGTTGAAAAATCCGAACTCGCACAATTCCTTTGCAGCCAACATTCATCAATGCCTGCATTCAGCCCGAACATCTGGGCTTTCCGTTGAGTTCGCGTGGGTCAAGGCTCACACTGGACTCAGCGGCAATGAACTAGCCGATGCAGCTGCAAAGGACGCTGCTAATTTAAAGAAAACGCCAGACCATCTGGCTATACCGATAAGCCATATAAAACTGCACAATAAGCTTAAATGTCGCCAGGCAGCCGAGGATCTATATATGAAACCCGACTCCTGCGTGCACACAAAAACTCTTTTGCCGACATATAAAGATCTCCAAGAATTTCTTGCAATTATTCCCCCCCGATTCGTCGTCACTCAAATC
Organism: Anania hortulata; assembly: GCA_963576865.1. NCBI lineage: Eukaryota > Metazoa > Arthropoda > Insecta > Lepidoptera > Crambidae > Anania > Anania hortulata. The sequence continues at coordinate 19,169,197 of OY756407.1, read as the reverse complement.
CTGACAAACCACGGTTTCCATAAGGCATATTTACACCGTTTTAAGATCGCAGAGGATGACAAATGCCCATGCGACAAAATCTCAACACAAACAATAGATCACTTATTAAAACAATGCCCTCGGTTCCATAATAAAAGACTAGATCACACCATCAGCTCTAACAATTTCAACATCGAACCCTTTGTCCTCACCGATATCATAAAGAAAGAAGGCACGACACAAACTTTCTGCGCTCTCCTAGCAAACATTGTTGGAGAGCTCAAAAATTTTAACAAAACATAAACGTCACTCCACATGGAGTACTGCAACGGAGAGTTCACCCGTCCCAGTTGCCCCATCCAGCCAAACGAGCAGCAATTGAGTTCCACACCATCGAGACCCAAGAGGAGGCGAACTCAAAACCTTCCCACGAAGTCCAAATCTATACCGATGGAAGTAAAATTGAAGGAAAGGTGGGAGCGGCCGTCACGTGCTGGTCTGGAGGAGAGGAAGTTAGATGCGCCAAGATCAAGTTGGAGGCCTACTGCTCCGTGTATCAGGCCGAGATGGTGGCCATCTTGAGGGCCCTATCCCTGGCCATCACGTTGAAGTCGTCGGTCGACATAATAAGCGACTCGAGATCGGCACTGGAGACCCTCAAGGACCCATCGTCGCTAAACCCCATCGCCGTCGAAATACGGGAGAAGTTAGCAACCCTAAAGGACTCGAACCGGGGCGTGGGGTTCTACTGGATAAGAGCCCACGCAGGAATAGCGGGAAACGAACGCGCGGATGAGCTTGCTAAGGAGGCGGCTCTTAAATTGAAAACCCGGCCAGCTTTTGACCGCTTCCCGTTGTCCTTCGCCAAGCAAACCATCAGGGCCTCCACATTGGACCTGTACCAGCTTCGGTACGAGTCGGCGGAAACGGGCTCCGGCACCAGACTCTTCTTCGGCGACGTCAAGACAGCTCATCGGACCATGTGCAGAGTTGAGATGACCAATATCCGAGCGCAACTTTTGACGGGGCATGGTGGCATACGCGAATATTTGTATAGGTTCAAGCTCTCGGCCGTGCGAACCTGTGTTTGCGATGATACTACAAACGAAACAATCGTCCACATTTTGACTGAGTGTCCACGTTTCGCCCTCAGCAGATTTGATTGCGAGCACAGGGTCGGACGGCCGATCGAGCCACAAAACTATGAGGACTTGTTCGGTGACAACTCCACCCGGGACCATTTCTTGGCCTTCGCGGAGGGCGCAATGCGCCTTGCCGCCAAGGCAAATGGAGCCAAAAAGGTCTAGCAAGGTGGGCAGCAAATGATCATTCATTGTATGTTTTAAAAAATTGTTACTTGAATTTTGGCTATTGCCCCATTTATGTATGTCTCATTTTAATTCAATTTTATCAGGCAGTTTCAATTTATTTCAATTTATTTCAATTTATTTATTTGTATTATGTTCAATTCAATAGCTATTGCTTCATGTATCTCAATTCGATTTGTGTTGTCCAATATAATCAGTTTAGGGTTTTAATTTTGTATGTCATTTTAATTTAATAGTAATTTATTTTGATATTGTATAACATCATTTTAATTATTTGGCTATTGCCTCATTTAGAATTTGTAATGAATTAATTTAATGAACTCAAATCGGAGGTCTGATTTAAAAAAAAAAAAAAAAAAAAATAGGTTAGAAATGTCCAAAAACGCTAACTAGATTTAAGCTCAATAAAGAAAGGCGCGCAGCTTTAATTATTTGAGTTATGCATGCTAGTTAAGTAATATATATACAACAGCCCAATTCAAAAAAAGATAAAAGAAAAGAAAAGAATAATTAAAAGAAAATATTTAAAGAAAGTTAAAAATATAAAGAAATAAAAACAAAAGATATAAAAGAAACAGTTAAAAAGATAAAAAGAACAAAATGGAACATTTACAAATGGTTCCAATAAATGGGCGATAAAAAAAAAAAAAAAAAAAAAAAAAAAAAAAAAAAAAACCTAACCTAACCTAACCTAACCTAACCTAACCTAACCTAACCTAACCTAACCTAACCTAACCTAACCTAACCTAACCTAACCTAACCTAACCTAACCTAACCTAACCGGGAACAGGGTGGGATACCTCCTCGCGGTGTTACCTGGGCAACGTCCGCGCGCATGGAGCGTGCGGACGGCTGAACTCCCACCAGCGCGGCGACGCCCGCTGATAGGCGCCTGAGGCGACTGGCGGGCCCGCCGGGCAACCCGTAATCCCTCAATGGAGAGGGGGCGGGGACCTTTGGGTCACGACAGGCAAAGTCTATAAAACCACGGAGGATGAAGGCGGGGCAGCTGCGCCCGGAAGCAGAGGAGATCTTCATGGATATCGAGCTGAATAATAATTATCCTCAGGCCGGTACTGCCAGCAAGACTGGACAATCCGGATCCGCCCTTTTAAGGGCCGAAACGTCCCGTGTATCTGGGGGGGACCTCTGTTCGCTTGGTGTCTATGACACACCGTCGCCACCGGACGCGTCCGAGGTGCTAGTAGGAGTTCGGGATGAGGTTCGCAAGGGCCAAGACTCCCCAAACCGCGGGAGTTCCGCGACGAAGACGGCTGAGCTGTCTTACGAAACCCAGCTTTCCACAAGGATGTTCGGCAGTCCAAAGCCGACTTCTTCTGCCATTGCTGCCACAACACCTGCAGCCAAGCTGGTGATAAACGTCACTGAGTCCAGTGACGATGACGAGTACGGCAGTGGTAATGAGTACTGCTCGTTCGAATGTGCCAATGACGAGCCAAACTCACTGTTCAACCACCTGGACAGCGAACTCGAGGCAATTCAGGCTATCCAGGAATCTGGTTATAGCCTGCGCTCGCGCAATGTGACCCGCGCACCTACACCCAAACGTGACAAATACGTCGGCTCGAAGACACAGCGTCATAAGAGTCAGGCGAAAAAAGCTGGCAAAAAGACTAAGGATGTTCCGTCAGAACCAAAACCTGCCACCTCTGCAATTTCAGCGAGAGGCTCTGACGTCGACGACATTCCTATTGCTCAGCTGTATGAGACACCTCTCTCGGCTCCCGATCTGGCTGCAGCGATTCACGTCGAAACTCAGCGCATAATCGACGTCACCGATGAGCTACCTAAGGAAGTGACAAATCACCAGTATGATGGCATTAGATATGCAGCCAGCGAAATAAGCGGATTAGCTGAAAAGCTGCTGCAATACAAACGCCCTGAATACCTGGGCCCCAATACTGATGACGAGCGGCGGCGGCTCGAGTCGGAAGTTCTGACCCTTCGTACTCGAGTCGCACAATTAGAAAAGAATTCCATCACCTATAACCAGGTGATGGAAATGAGAAATAAAAACGAGGATAAGCTAGAGGCAGAAATCGAAAAACTGAGACAGGAAAACAACAGGCTTTCCCGGGACCTTGCCACATTGCGGGTGGCCGTTTCCGAACGACCTTCGCTCAAAGCGCGTATCTCGGTAAGCACTGCCTCTCTTCAGACACAGACAGACGATCTGACCTCTAGACAGCCACTCGAGACCCAGCTGGTTGAAACTGGAGATCCACGCCTGGACGCTCTAGCTAAGGCTATACTCCAACAGATGACTGACGCTATTGACGTGAGATTTGCGAATCTGGAGAACCGTCTTCTTCCCGCAGTCAATGTTGATCGCGCCTTGGCACCACGTAAGGGCAAAGTAAAAAAGGTATCGCCCGAACCGAATTCGCGAATACCAACTGTGTCCGGCGAAGCCGCGCCTCCTACCGTAAACACCTGGGTGGAGGTAGTAAAGAAAGGGAAGCGGGGCAAAGGAAAGGGCAAATCTGCCCAGACCCCAACCACGCTACCCAATCCCTCAAGCAAGGCCGTCAAACCGATGGAAATGACTGTAAGTCGCGATGTGATTGATAAGAGCACAAAGCCCGCGCAGACCAAGAAACCCAAGAAGCCCAGGATTCGCTTGCCGAAAACAGCAGCGATAGTGCTGGAGCTTTCTTCGGAGGGTAAATCGCAGGGTCTACATGTGGTCGACCTTTTAAAGGACGCAAAATCCCGGATTGATCTTCAAGACCTCGGAATTGAAGACCGTATTACCATCCGACCATCACTCGCCACTGGGAACCGCGTTATTGAAGTCGCGGCGCTCAAAGGTGAAGAACTTAGTGAGGCGAATACGAAGGCCGACGCCCTTGCTGCCTCGCTGTCAACGGTGTTCCCGCCCGGGGTCATAAAGATGACACGGCCTGACAAAAAAGCCGATTTGCGGCTGACAGGGCTCGAAGATACAACGACCACTGAAGAGGTCGCAATGGCTGTATCCCAAATCGGTGGCTGCATACATGCCCACATAAAAGTGGGTCGCATTGGGCTTAACAACCGGGGCGGCGGTTCTACCGTCGTCACCGTCCCGGTCGCCACGGCCAAAACGCTGGCTAAAGCGCAGCGAATAAGGATCGGCTGGGTCTCGGCCAAAGTCACGCTGCTGAAGCCGAGACCCCTGAGATGCTTCCGATGTTTCGGAACCGGCCATGGTAGGGCTCTCTGCAAGTCAAAAGAGGACCACAGTGAAGATTGTTTGCGCTGTGGAGAGCCCGGCCATAAGGCTAAAAATTGCAAGGCCAACCCAAAATGCGCTCTATGTGCAAAGGCTGGTCGCCCTGCGGCCCACAGACTGGGGTCGGGCAATTGTCCCCAATCTAACGTACGCAGGCGAGGGAGACCACCAGAAGTCCAACACGCGCCTTCGCGGGAAGGACCTATGGAACGGGGAAAGCCAGTCAAAGCTTCTGATGAACGCTTAACAGCAACCCCGAAGACGAATGCAGCCTTAACTCTGCGTTTTCCGGTAACTCCAACTGGGACCCCAACGAGAGAGCTCAGAAAAGCAACAAAATAAGAGAACAATTTCAAGGAGCGAGGCAGATAACAATCGCCACTAAGCAAGTTGGTCAGCAGTCTTCCCGGGAGTAATTCGTAAGCACTGGGAAGCACAGCGTAGCCACTGCTTCTTTTCAAAAAAAAAAAAAAAAAAAAAAAAACCTAACCTAACCTAACCTAACCTAACCTAACCTAACCTAACCTAACCTAACCTAACCTAACCTAACCTAACCTAACCTAACCTAACCTAACCTAACCAAGTCGCACTCCGTCCGCCGCCGCGAACGCCACGTTTCTGCGACGCTCCGTTGTCTTAAAATCGTAAAAATAGTCTTTTTACTACTAAATACAGTGTATTATACATCAAAAGACGCGTAATTTTACCACCTACCCAACTGTGAAAACCGCGCACGAATTGGACTATCCGTTCTCTTTTTATCGCCGAAAAACCGTGGAAAATAGTGATATTGGACACAAAATAGTGAACGCTGCCCGATTTGTCGCGACGACCCCCTGCTTATTACACATCATTCGACGCGCCATTTTGCCCTCCAACTGCTGGTGAAGACCGCGGATTTTTATCTGCTCATTTGGCCGAGCTACAAGCTAAAAACTTCAACGAGTCACCGGGTCAACTCAGCAGCTGGACGTGGTACGACCTTGGACTGCACAGCAGGCGTCGCGCACCATCACCCTCATCACTCTGCAGGTTTTTCCATCAAAATCCCTCTACCAGGAGAGGAGCTACAGCCATTTTCGTCTGAGCAAATTCGTTCCTGGACTTCGCATCGGATTATCTCAAGATCTACCGCGACAACCACACCTGGAAAAATCTTCAGAAGATAGCAGCAAGTCTCCTCTTTCTTGAGGTACCATTTTTAGATTTTTAGGCTAAGTAGTTTCTTTTATATTAGACTTTTTCCCGGCGTCGAAATTATTTCCGCCGCTAATGTTGCCATCCTTTTTAGTTTCTGTTAAATAACTTCGGAACCCGTTAATTTCCTCACAGTTTTCGTTCACTATAGTTAGTTTTATATCATTGCACAACCTTTCTGAAAATTTCATTTAAATCCGTACATAAATAAAAATTTATTTTCACAAATCGAATTACGTAACAGCGCGGCTAATTCAAATTATCGCCTTATCATTTCAAATTTTTACCACCTAACCTTTGTAAATATGTCTTCGTCGGACGGGGAGGAATACGAAGGTGACTTCGGGGACCTTACCGCCTACCTCTCCCCTGACAGTGGGTCACCCACCCCCTCCACTCACACCCTTAGATCCGGTAGATCAGGGAGATCCGGTAAATCCGCGAGATCCGGTAAGTCTGGCAAGACCACTTACCGTCCGATCTCTAAATCTAAACACCCCAGCACTAGCCGGGAACACCACTCCACTCCGGCCACCTCACAGGCCACCACACAACCACAACCGGCTGCTAAGCAGCCCTTCGACTACGAGGGAGCCCTCCTCAAGGGGGCCCTCGGCATGCTAGATCGCATCAAGCACTGTGTAGCACAATGCGGGCGCGGTATGAAAAAGGAGTACCGCGATGAGATTAATGAGAACGTGGGCGCGCTAAAGCGATACGTCACGGGCACACCACCGCCCTGCTTCACATCAGCCAAAACACCCACGGACGCGGCCCCTGGCATCGACCAGGTGCGGCAGGCGGTACGCGAGGAGCTGGCCAAGGCCAGTGCCCCCAGTCCTGAGACCATCAGGGAGACCGTCAGGGACTGCGTCCGAGCTGAAATACGCAATGCGTTGCGCACACCCAGCACGCATACTACGGCCTCAGGTTTAATTACCTACGCTGAGGCTGCCGCTCGCCCCACTCCACCTAAGCCACAGGGCGGATACACTCTCGTAGTGACCAAGTCTGGTGACCCCCCTGCCACTAAAGATGAAATCAATAAGCTCTGGAAAGACAACATCTCTTTTAAAACTTCTACCTTCGCACCCGCCCGCATTCAAACCATAAACAATAACCGCCTAAGGGTAGAATTTGATACGCTCGAGCAGCGGGACGAAACCGCGGAACGCCTCGCCACCAATTCTGCCCTTACAGCGAAAAAACTCGACAAGTTACAGCCGATGGTGATCCTCAAGGGCATCACACGCGACACCAATAAGGATGAGCTAGCTGACATACTACTCGGTCAGAACCCCACCGTTACTAAAGCCTTTAAAGCAGACACCGATATCTCCGTGAAATTTACTAAAAACAACCGTCGCAACCCAGGCCTTTACAATGCCATTCTCATAGTCACCCCTCCCATCTGGCAGGAGATGACCAAACTAGGTCGAGTCAACATTGACCACCAGAGAGTCTCTGCTGGCGACTACTGCCCGCTCTTACAATGTCACCGCTGTCTTCAGTATGGGCACCTTCGATCTAAGTGTCGTACAGAAACCCAGGCCTGCTCACACTGTGCCTCGTCGGAGCACTCATTCATTGACTGTCCTGTCAAGAATGATAAGAAGGCGATTAAGTGTCATAACTGCGCTAAATCCAGTAAACCAGCCGGCCACTCGGCCACTTCTCAAGTATGCCCACTCCACGTCATTATGACTGAGCGCACTCGCGCTCGTGTGGATTATGGTAATTAGTAACACACATTAACTCTCACATTTTACACTTACACAACACATCACATCACACAAACACACATTTACTCATATAACTACACACACACACACACATACTTTCACTAACACACACTTATACAATACATATATCAGTCACATCACATCTCCACCTTACGCCTTACATCCCTTTGGGCCTCTTTACACACTCACTCTTGACACTTTTTCACCCTCCATCGACATTTACCTCATCACTAGTTGGTTCTTATCTTAATTACTATTCCACAGTGTCACGTGACATAGGAAAACTGAGGAAAAGTACATTTCTTATAAACTTAGATCAAATCTGATTACATCATCGTGTCCGCCAGAGTTTTCCACACTATTTACATACCTCACACATCAATTTCCACCTAGTTTTACCCGTTTTTCATCACTCCGTTTTACACAAAGCAATTTAGCCACGCCTCTGGCCACGCCCACTAACTATTTCTTAAATAATTACTTTTCCGCAGATAATCATCTTGAATATTATGCCTCCACACCCTTACAACCCATTTTGAACAAAACATTAACTTAAAACTTGCTAGTTTAAGCATTAAATCGATCTTTAAGCTACCATCTATTTTCTCTCATTACGGCCAAACTACTCCACACAGACTCTTCATATTTACGCACATTTATCTTCATACCATTACCTCTCTCTAGACACCACTCGCACTTACTTGGACCCTTTTATCACCTAATTATCATTAATTACATTTTAAGATTTTTACATCAGTAATTAAGCAATCACAATGCTGAATTTCTCTAAATACTAGTCGAAATATCCTCGCTGCACATCAATATAACTAAACCCACTCATACAATCTACTCAACTTGCCTCATTTTAACATTATTCACATTTTTAAGTTATATTTTGCATCTCATATCACAATCAAACCACTTAATATTGACTCATCACATTCACACACATCTGTTCTCATTCTCACAGCATTCTTTTGACACCACTCTTAACCACATTGACTCTCTCTATCTTAAGTTCTCATCACTCACTACTAATTCACACAGCATTAAGCCTGCCTCTTATATTTTCACCACTCTTACTTGGCCGATACACATACTCCAATACACATACTCCATCTACACCAGTTACTACACACCACACATCATTGTGTAAATTAGTCTGCTTTCTAGCCAATAGCACGTTAAAAGCATTACTTTTGCCTCTCGGCACTAATATTTCACACCCAGTCCTCACAGATGTCGCCACTATCACCGACTCTGAAACACACACTTAGACTTTACCTCACACTTCACCTATCTCATTAGTCTCTATCACTTAATTAATTACCAACTCCCAATCAATCATCACTTATTTACACTTAACATAACACGATACATCACATCATCACCTACTGCGTTTCTTCGAACGCCACGCCACCTAGTATTGCACTTAAACAACATACCACACGTGTATTTAGCGCCTCTGGTGCCCATTACATGCACTACATTTCATTTACATTTCATTTACATTCCTATCAACACTCTACACATAATCCTAATAACTCGTCACAGATGACACCTGTACTCGTGATACATTTGTTAGTTACTTCACTACAATCCTCAATTAATGTGTGTTACTTAATCCTAGTTATTTTATTTCGCGGTTATGGCTTTAATCTTACCTTTATTTAATATCTTGCCTTAGTTACGACACTTACTCTATCGCGCTTTTAGCGCCATCACAAATCCTCGACGTACTTCGTACTACCAAACTATTACTTGCGCTCAGCGCCTCTACCGGATGCTTGATGCATCACGTACACAACCATTTCTCTCAATCACGCATTTAGCGCCCCCACGGACGCTTGACACACCAATACATTACACATCTTAATTTACTTACCTCATAATTATCCTCACAAGAGGCGGCATACTGACAATTTCTAAGCCTTCATTAAACATTAGATCTCATTGCATTTACTCTTGAATAATTGACCCTTCGATATTACATCACCTTGGCAGCGCATTTAGCGCCCCATGGACGCTCGACGTACTACATACTGCTCTGCTCATTCTTACTTGTCGCTTTTAGCGCCCCTTACGGACACCTGAAACATTACGTACACAACATAACTCACCTTTCTCTAACCGCGCATTTAGCGCCCCCACGGTTGCTTCGAACACTACGTACTACTCACATTAACATTATGGTTCTGCCATACAGTCGTTGGCACAACCATCTTTGCAAACTATATAATAGACCCATTACATTAATCAATTCATTAGTTTAAATCATTCATTTAGCACGCACTATGCTTACTCTGATAAGCTCACCTATTAAATATTATATCTTTATGCCTTGTTACACAATTAATCAATCTCCTTGATTCGACATCGCTCCCGATGCGCATTTAGCGCCCCTACGGACGCTTGACACACTACACGATACTCATTCCTTCTACTCGCATTTAGCGCCTTACGGAATTCGAAAACACTACGTAAACTATATTGCTTTTCTTTAACTGCGCATTTAGCGCCCTCACGGTTGCTAGAAACACTACACACTACGCTCATTTAATTTTATGGTTCCTCCACACAGATTAATGTCGCCACCATCTTAGCAAACATAAAATAGATATACATTATTTAATCAGAACTAAATACGCTTCAACCTATAGTTTAAACAGATCAATACTAAATTATAAATTACTCGATACAACCTAATACTACACTTGGCATTAGCATGGACTTGCTACTGTATTAATCATTGACTACGGCACCGCGCTAACTTCTAACTTCTAACTTATTTACTGTCACTAACATAATTCATACCATAATTAATCTTTTATCTAACTCGTCCGCATTGCCTACACAGTACCTACATTATAGTATCTGTATTAATCACTTTCATGCAGCGCCTCAAGTGCTTAATTATTCATTTTCTTGACAAATTAAGCTACATGCCAACATTGATTAATTCCTTATTCATTTTTACATCTAGTTCTGACTATTAACTTATAACAGCGCTTTTATTCAGTGCGCGCTGTTGCCTAATTCGATTATTATTTAGTTATTTACACATTTTAACAAGTCATCAATTAGGAGTACTATATTGATTTTAACTTAATTTAATATCTACCGTTATTATGATTACATTACTGTTATTTACTACTCACCTTTGCTACCTTTTTACAAAATAACAAGCTTGGACTTGTATTTTGCATACATAATTTAGCTGTAAGGAAATAAACGTTGATTCATTGTAAATACATAATCTTAGATTGATCTTCTTACATTATACTTTAATTATTACTATGTATGTCAATGATAATTTTTATATAGAGGATCAATATCAATCCTCTTACCAATACTGCTCATTAATCGATCGACCTCTTGTATAGCAGTCAATCTGAATTGTTTTATATTAGAATTTGCCTAAAATATTAGTAAATAAGTTTATTATTACTGTATCAAACATATTTTAGTCTAATGGCGAATTGTTTGACGAAATTATTTTCGCAAAAATTTTTCAAAATTTGAAATTTTAGAATATTGTAGTGGACATCACAGACACCTCTTTTTCGCTTTTTGTTCCACAACAATGATTATATTAAAAAAGTTATTGACTTTTCAAAATTTTAAAAATTTCGAAAAATTTCAAATTTTGGATTACTGTTCCATAGACATGATATTTATCTTTTTCGCATTTTGTTTTGTAATTTATAGCTCAGAAAGAAAGTTATTCACAAAAATGTAAAAAATGTTATGTTGGTTATTACTTTATCTCATATTGTAAAAGCAACAACAAAAAAAAAAAAAAAAAAAAAAAAAAAAAAAAAAAAAAAAAAAAAAAAAAAAAAAAAAACAGAATTCGCTCATATTCAAGTTGCTTTAGTTATAAGTTTGTCTATATATCCAAGTAGTCTCTACCCTACTTAACATCAAACATAGACTTCGCTTACTTTATTACTCTCTTTCCTCTTTCTATACACCCCAACTGTAATAAAATACATATTTGTTCTTCGTCATGTCTTAACTCAACGGTTCTGGTGTAGTTCATAAGCACCGCTCCGTTACTACCGATATAATCTTATCTACGCTTACAATTAGGCTCATCATTATCTGTACATCATCAAATTTCTTTCTTATTTTATATACCTGATTAAATGAGGGATTGTTGTATACTTTAGCGACATCCCTACATATTCTGTACATTGCTTACAACTGCCCTAGAAAACAAAATTTGGGCCAATTATACATAGAAATCTCGAGTTATTTTATTTGGAAAAAAAAAAAAAAAAAACCTAACCTAACCTAACCTAACCTAACCTAACCTAACCTAACCTAACCTAACCTAACCTAACCTAACCTAACCTAACCTAACCTAACCTAACCTAACCTAACCTAACCTAACCTAACCTAACCTAACCTAACCCAACAAATTTGACATCTAAAAACTGAAATACAGACACTCTTGCGCTTTTCAAAGGTTCTTATTAGTAGTTTCAGTAATATTAACGCGTAAGAATACATACATAATCTTATTTACTCTCATTTTTGGCTTATTTACATTTTTGACTTAGATCTCCATACAAAATTTTTAACTTTTTTATTAGTTGTTAGATTTTCAAAATTTTTTCGGCCTATATTATAGATTAAAGCTATATAAGCATAGCTGCGTTGTTTTCAGCGCGCTGCGAAGTATAGTTATTTAATTACAAATTTTTTAGACTCAAAATTTTAACATAATTTCAGTTTTTCGGTGCTCCTGAAAAAATTTGTTCTGACACCCGGTGTTCCTTCATCGCCATTCGATCCGGCTCCGCGAGACCTATCTCGGGACACCACTCACGCGCCCCTGCGACGTCATCAAGGGTAGTAATTCGCCCTTTTCTCTGAAAAAATTGCGTAAAATACCTAACCGAGGTTACCTAAGCGGCGCGTTTTTCATAGGAAATTAACAAATTTGACATCTAAAAACTGAAATACAGACACTCTTGCGCTTTTCAAAGGTTCTTATTAGTAGTTTCAGTAATATTAACGCGTAAGAATACATACATAATCTTATTTACTCTCATTTTTGGCTTATTTACATTTTTGACTTAGATCTCCATACAAAATTTTTAACTTTTTTATTAGTTGTTAGATTTTCAAAATTTTTTCGGCCTATATTATAGATTAAAGCTATATAAGCATAGCTGCGTTGTTTTCAGCGCGCTGCGAAGTATAGTTATTTAATTACAAATTTTTTAGACTCAAAATTTTAACATAATTTCAGTTTTTCGGTGCTCCTGAAAAAATTTGTTCTGACACCCGGTGTTCCTTCATCGCCATTCGATCCGGCTCCGCGAGACCTATCTCGGGACACCACTCACGCGCCCCTGCGACGTCATCAAGGGTAGTAATTCGCCCTTTTCTCTGAAAAAATTGCGTAAAATACCTAACCGAGGTTACCTAAGCGGCGCGTTTTTCATAGGAAATTAACAAATTTGACATCTAAAAACTGAAATACAGACACTCTTGCGCTTTTCAAAGGTTCTTATTAGTAGTTTCAGTAATATTAACGCGTAAGAATACATACATAATCTTATTTACTCTCATTTTTGGCTTATTTACATTTTTGACTTAGATCTCCATACAAAATTTTTAACTTTTTTATTAGTTGTTAGATTTTCAAAATTTTTTCGGCCTATATTATAGATTAAAGCTATATAAGCATAGCTGCGTTGTTTTCAGCGCGCTGCGAAGTATAGTTATTTAATTACAAATTTTTTAGACTCAAAATTTTAACATAATTTCAGTTTTTCGGTGCTCCTGAAAAAATTTGTTCTGACACCCGGTGTTCCTTCATCGCCATTCGATCCGGCTCCGCGAGACCTATCTCGGGACACCACTCACGCGCCCCTGCGACGTCATCAAGGGTAGTAATTCGCCCTTTTCTCTGAAAAAATTGCGTAAAATACCTAACCGAGGTTACCTAAGCGGCGCGTTTTTCATAGGAAATTAACAAATTTGACATCTAAAAACTGAAATACAGACACTCTTGCGCTTTTCAAAGGTTCTTATTAGTAGTTTCAGTAATATTAACGCGTAAGAATACATACATAATCTTATTTACTCTCATTTTTGGCTTATTTACATTTTTGACTTAGATCTCCATACAAAATTTTTAACTTTTTTATTAGTTGTTAGATTTTCAAAATTTTTTCGGCCTATATTATAGATTAAAGCTATATAAGCATAGCTGCGTTGTTTTCAGCGCGCTGCGAAGTATAGTTATTTAATTACAAATTTTTTAGACTCAAAATTTTAACATAATTTCAGTTTTTCGGTGCTCCTGAAAAAATTTGTTCTGACACCCGGTGTTCCTTCATCGCCATTCGATCCGGCTCCGCGAGACCTATCTCGGGACACCACTCACGCGCCCCTGCGACGTCATCAAGGGCAAAAATTCGACCGCCCACCCTCCCTTTTGCGCTTTACTAGGTGGACAAAGTCTATCAGGACGAATTATTTTAATTTTATTTTTAATTATTTTTGTTTCCCTATTGGGCCATCTGTTGTCTTTATTGTGTAATTTTTGTATTTTGACCTCTCCTTATCATTATTTTAGTTTAATATATCCCTATTGGGTCATTCAATTGATTTATTTTGTGTTAGTTTGTCAGTGTTAGTGTTTCTTGGATCACCATATTTTATACCGAAATGCCGAAAGCAGTGTCGGTCAAGAGCGCCCCCGCGGGTCCCGCCCGGGGCGGACCCAAACCATACCCCAAGTCAAGCCTCCGTAAGAAGGCGATCATCAAGGGAGCAAAGTCGGTGTGCGCTTCACCCCGTTCCGAGCTGGCCCGGCTCACGCGCAATGAGCTGGAGTCCGCTGAATCCTGCCAGTTTGTGCTGCCCGGGGCGGTCCGGAATGTGGGGGGGGCTATTGCGCCGACCGCGTCGGCGGCGCGGGTTACCGCGGCGCCGGGAGATGTGCTTGCGAAGGACAAGCGCACCCTTGCCGAGGAACCCGAAGCCGTGCCTGGGGATGCCAGCGTGACGTCCTGCCACCCTTCCGCCGAGGGGCAGCCGGCTGACAGTCCTGCCGCTGAGGAGCCTGCTACTGACCGCCGATCCGCCGAGGAGCCGGAGCTCGACCACCCTCCTGCCGAGGAGCCCGCGCTTGACCGGCCTTCTGCCAAGGAGCTGGCGACTGCCCTTCCTTCTGCCGATGAGCCGGTGGTCATCTTGCCCGCACCGGTCTCACCTTCGCCGCGAGATTTGAGCCTGAATGCCACCCCGTTTCTCTCGATTTCATCGGCTACACCCTCCACCGATCATTCATCGATCCCGGAAACAAGCGGGGACCCGGCGCCGGACCTAGACTCAGAGTTGGACGACCTTGGCATACCGAAGGCTGGTGTGCCAAGAGACGTGTTCACTTGGCCCGAATTGGAGGAGGTCCCGGGAGCTGAAAAACGACAGAGTATGCTGCCGCCCAGGGGGAAGAGGACGGGAGTGGCCATGGATGAGGTGACCGTTAGAGCCAACGAATACCTCCAGGCAGGCCTTAACGCCTTAAACATGGCCGGAAACATGAAGAGGGAGCGCAAGGAAGAGGCACAGGAATGCTTACAAGAATTATATGTGATATGTCTCTCCCTTGCGGACTCCCGGTCGCGGCACCGCCTGGCCCTGGAGGAGGAAAGATCGAGAGCGGCCAGAGAGCTGGTGAGAGTAGAACGGGCCCACCATCGGCAGCTGTCGGATATTGTCGGACGATATGAGCGGAGTGTAGCGGAGATTGGCGCCAAGGCGGAGGGCCATGCCAAGGCCATAGAGGGCGTCCGCGGGTGGCTAAATTATGAACTAGCTGCCCCCATTGCAATAATAGAGCCCATCCATAAACAGCTAGTTAGACTGCGGGAGGGACTGGCCGCTGTTTCCGCGGGGTCTTCGGCCGCGGTGGTTGACGTGTCACCCTTAGTTAGCGGCATGACAGAGCGCCTGGATGACATCGCTCAGGCGGTTGAGAGGATGACGCTCCAGCTGCGAAACATTACAGTGGATGTTGAGCGTTGGCGTTTAGAGGCGACTGAGCGGGCCTCCCGTACGCGTGACCTCACCCCGCCGCCGACGCCAGTCCAGACTCCGGCGAGTGCGTTCCTCAGAGAGGAGGACGTCGAGAGGCTTCTTGGGGGAACGCGGGAGATTCTGGCGGAAATACGGGCCGAAACTGAACCTGCTATAACTCGCTCTGCACTAGAGGAGGGACTCCGAACGGCGACGGGGCCTATCATAAACCAGCTTCTCACAATTAGAACTGAAATCGGGGACATCGCTGAGTTAGCTCACGTGAACCCCGCGCAAGCGGAGGTTACTCAGGGCCTCGGCCTTGAAATCGCTCTGGGCGAGACTAGAGAACGCATAGGCGAGATGCTGGAGCCTTTTATACGTGGCGTCGAGCGAGTAGAGGCCAGCATTCACGGAGAGACGCTCACTCCCGCCGCTGGGCCGAAGGTACCCGTGCCGTGCCCTGGACCTCAAGAGTCTCCCGGCAAGGTGAAGCAGACCGCAAATGGTGTTAAGCCAAGCAGGAAGAGCTATGCGGAGGCGGCGGCGACACCAAGATTTCCTGTTTTCGTGGAATCCAGGGACCCCAGAGCTACCAGCCAGGACGTCATAGGACTGCTGAAGAAGAGGATCGATGTGGTAAGTTTGGGCGTGGGCGTTAGCGGCGTCCACCCGCTTAGGAAACAGCGCGTCGCGGTCAACTGTGATACCGAGGACAGCCAGAGGGTTCTTCGGGAGGCTATTAAAGAGTCATCTAGTGACCTTACGGCCACATCTAAGCCCCCGAGGAACCCTCTGGTTCGCCTCATAGGCGTTGCGAATGACCTCGACGACACTAAGCTGGTGGACGCCGTTAAGCGCCAAAACGCCTGTCTTTTGGCATCATTCTCGGACCCTGTTATAAGAGTGCAGCGCAGGACGAAGGGAAGGACCCCACAGATGACTAACGTCATCTTAGAGGTGGACCCTTCGACCTGGGCTGCAGTCTGCGGCAGGAAAATTAGGGTAGGTTACCAGACCGTCGTGGCCGTGGACCAGTCACCTGTAATGCAATGCTTCAGGTGCCTGGCCTACGGCCACTTGGCTAGGGACTGCAAGGTTAAGGAGACCTGCGGGTACTGCGCTGAACCGCACGACACCCGTGGGTGCCCAAACCGCGCAGAACCCCCTAAATGTGTGAACTGTGGCGATGCACCCGGGAAACCAAACTCGGCCCATCCGGCATACAGCCATGAGTGCCCCCAGTGGCAGCGCTGGGACACGATAGCCCGCAGAGCGGTTCGCTACTGCTAAGGGCGTCAACAGATTTCTCCAGGCTAACCTTGGCCGTGGCTTTGCTGCGACCAAGGAGTGCCTCGAGGAGGCTGTTAGGATTCGCGCTACCGCCGTATTAATCCAGGAGCCATACGTGGGATCCACCGGTCGCATGGCGTCCTCACACCGTGTTGTGCAGTCCGCGAGCTCGAATGCAGTTTCTCCCGCGAAATCGGCCGTAGTCGTCACCGACCCAACTGTACAGCTCTATGTAAACCCCGACCACGTAACTAGCAATATTGTTTGTGCCACCATCGCCATAAACGGATTTAGGTTGTGCCTCGTAAGTCTCTACTTCGAGGGCACGGTCGACATCGCCGGCTATCTGTCATCCCTGTCTGCCATGCTGGACGCCACCGATGCCGACGGTATCATCGTTGCCGGAGACGTCAACGCCACTAGCCCCTGGTGGGGATGCGATGGGGAGGATGATAGGGGAGCGGCTGTGGCAGACTTCCTGGCGCATCAGGACTTGCACTTGGTCAACGAGGGGTCGACACCCACCTACTACACCTATCGCGGAGGGAGGCTCTACCAGAGTATCGTCGACATTACGTCATGCACACCTTCGCTCATGAACTCGCTGCAGAACTGGAGAGTTGAGACAGACACCGCTGGGCTTTCCGACCACCGCCCTATTCGTTTCGACCTCAGCTTGAAGACAGATCGGAACATCAGCGCGGAAGCTTCGTCATCTACCTGGCGCTTCAACACTGCCAAAGCGAACTGGGCCCTGTTCTCCCAAGCTCTCAACGAGAGTCTGGAAAGGAGAGGGCTCACAAACGAAGCCGTTCATACAGCAGAAGATCACACGCACATTGAACGAATCGTCGAGCTCTACACCGAGGCGTTGCAAGAGGCCTCCGAAGCAGCAATACCGACGGTGGGGAAAAACCGAGTGAACCTTGGTAGCCCATGGTGGACCAAACAGCTGGACGTTTTAAAGCGGCAGGCCATCACCCTGAAGAGGCGGATCAGAAGAGCCAATTCAGCGAGAAGACCCCACGTCATCGAAGAGTACTGCCGAGCCAGAGCTGCCTACAAGGAGTCAATCCAACAGGCTATCACATCCAGTTGGAAGCAGTTCTGCTCTAGGCAGGAAAACGAGGACGTGTGGCGATGTGCCTACCGCATCATCAAGAAATGTGCCAAGCCGGGCTTGGGGGAGGAGAGACAGCTGCGGGACCCAGCGACTGGACAGACACTGTCACCTGCAGAGTCAGCACACCTTCTAGCCGACACATTCTACCCCCCAGATGACCCGCTCGAGGACACAGCATTTCACAAGAAAGTCAGGGAGGAGGTGGCAAGCAGAATGGCAGCCCTCGGTGACACGGGGGAGAGTGTCGAACCGCCCTTCACGGAAAATGAGCTGGCAACCGTTTTTTCAGGCATGAGCCCTAAGAAGGCGCCTGGCGAAGACGGTCTCACGTCCG
The DNA here is from genome assembly GCA_963576865.1 of Anania hortulata. NCBI lineage: Eukaryota > Metazoa > Arthropoda > Insecta > Lepidoptera > Crambidae > Anania > Anania hortulata. The sequence continues at coordinate 19,150,926 of OY756407.1, read as the reverse complement.
ACATCTGCGCGGCAGCTCATCGAGCCAGCACTACTCTCCTCACGTTGTATAATCAGTGCAGACGGTTGGGCTGCTTTCCTGAGTCATGGAAGCGGGCGACGATCAAGATTATCCCGAAGCCTGGGAAAACCGATTATTCGGTCCCCAAGGCCTACCGGCCGATCGGCCTGCTCCCGATCCTCGGGAAAGCCTACGAGAAGCTCGTAGTCTCTAGGCTGACGTGGAGACTCTTGGGCCAACAAAGGCTAAGTCCACGTCAGTATGGCTTCGTACCGCAACGAAGCACAGAGGACGCACTCTACGACGTGATGGAGATCCTGAGGGGCGGACTTGCAAACAAACAGATGGTGGCTTTAGTGTCCTTAGATATAGAGGGCGCATTCGATAACGCCTGGTGGCCGGCTGTCCTACGGGAGCTCCTGGACATGGGGGTTGATACCCAGACCATGAAGGTTCTCTCCAGTTACCTTCGGGACAGATCGGTAACGGTTCGATACCTGGGACAGAAGGTCTCAAAGACCACCACCAAGGGATGCGTCCAGGGGTCGATCGGCGGGCCCCTGCTCTGGAATGTGCAGTTGGATCCTCTCCTTAGGGAGGCGGAGAACCTCGAAGCGCACATCCAGGCATTTGCCGATGACATAGTCATCATTGCGGTGGCCAAGGACACTAAAACGTTAGAAGGAAAAATCAACAAAGCCTTGGAGTCGGTGGCTGACTGGGGCCGCCGAAACAAAATGAGATTCGCCCCCGCTAAGACCCAGGCAATGTTGGTCACCAAGAAGCTGAAGTACGATCTGCCCCGCTTTGAGCTCCTGGGAACCCAGTTGAAGCTCGCGGACACTGTACGGCTTCTTGGAGTCACCATCGATTGCCACCTCAACTTCAGATTGCACCTAGAGGAAGTGACACTGAAGACGATAAACCTCTACAAAGCCATAAGCAGAGCTGCGCGAGCCCAGTGGGGCCTAAATCCCGAAATCCTCAGGACTCTTTACACAGCCGTCATAGAGCCGACGGTGCTTTACGCGGCCAGTACTTGGGCCCACGTCACAACCAAGAAGTACGCACGCACCAAACTGGATCGCTTGACGAGGATTTTCGGGATTCAGCTATCAAAAGCGCACGCTACGGTCTCCCTGACTTCCGCGGCCCTACTAGCGAGGATCATTCCGCTAGATCTTAGGGCACGCGAGCAGCTCCAGCTCTACGAGGTAAAAAGGGGAAAGCCCTTGGAAGAGTTACCTGGAAGAGAGCTACAACGAAGAGTCCACCCGTCCCAGCTGCCACACCCAGCTTATCGGGTCCCGATCGAGTTCGCGACGATCGATACACAGGAAGAGGCGGACTCAAGGCCAACACACGATCTCCAAATATACACAGACGGGAGCAAGATTGGAGGAAAGGTGGGAGCTGCCGTTTCGTGTTGGTCTGGTGGGGCGGAAACAAAATGTGCCAAACTAAAACTTGAGGCCTACTGCTCAGTTTACCAGGCCGAGATGGTGGCCATCTTGAAGGCACTATCCATGGCCATCTCATTGGGATCCTCTGCCGACGTGATCAGCGACTCGCGATCCGCCCTGGAGACCTTGCGCGACCCCTCTTCGCTGAACCCCATTGCTGTTGAGATAAGGGAGAAGCTCGCAGAAATGAGGACCATGAACCTGGAAGCGGGGTTCTTTTGGATCAAGGCCCACGCGGGGATAGATGGCAATGAACGCGCGGACGAGTTGGCGAAGGATGCAGCCCTGAAACTGAAGACCCGGCCAGCCTACGACCGCTTCCCTTTATCCTTCGCAAAGCGAACCATCAGGGCCTCCACACTGGACTCGTATCAGTCTCGATACGAGTCGGCGGAGACGGGTTCCGGCACCAAACTATTCTTCAGCACCATCAAGACAGCGCATCGTACCATGAGCAGGATAGGGATGACGAATATCCGGGCGCAGCTTTTGACGGGGCATGGTGGTATTAGGGAATATTTGTTCCGTTTCAAGCTCTCGCCCGTGCGAGCCTGTGTTTGCGACGATAACACCCCTGAAACCATCACACACATCCTAACTGAGTGCCCGCGTTTTGCCCTCAGCAGGTTCAATTGCGAACACAGGGTCGGACGGTCGATAGAGCCCCAGAATTATGAGCACCTGGTCGGTGACGATTCCAGCCGGGCACATTTCCTAGCTTTCGCGGAGAGCGCAATGCGCACTGCCGCCAAAGCAAATGGCGCCAAGAAGGTGTAGGACTGGCTTGACAGGGACTTTTATTTGACTTATTTTAATCAATTCTTATTTAATTTATTGGCTTTTGCCCCATCACTGACAATTTTATTCTGCTTATTTTATTTTATATAGTTTTAAATTGGACTACGTGAGCTCTACCTTGCTGCTGTTTTTGCTTTTGTATTCGTGTTTAAATGTAATTTGGCTATTGCCCCATGTATTTAACTAATTTAGGAATGAATATTTCGGCTATTGCCCCATAATTGTGACTTATGTAAATTAATTTTATTATTGGCTATTGCCCCAGAATTAAATTTAAAAAGCATATATTTTTTGCATGATTGTTAGCCGCCAATTTTGGTCTAAACATGAGAAATCCTTGCTTTCATCGTCTTGGATATTTTACCCTAATTGGCGGTGTGGAAAAATTGTTTTAGAATAAGAATGCATGCAATGTACCAAAGCCCGATTAAAAAGAACAGAAAGAAAAGAAAATAAAAGAAATAAAATATAAAGAACATAAAAAGAGAGGAAATAAAAATATAGTAAATGAAAAGAAAAGAAAATATTTTAAAAATAGAATAAAAATGGAACTTTAACAACGGTTCCAACAAATGGGCGTTTAAGAGAAAAAAAAAAAAAAAAAAAAAAAAAAAAAAAACCTAACCTAACCTAACCTAACCTAACCAACAAATTTGACACCTGTAAACTGAAATACAGGCATTCTTGCGCTTATCAAAGATTCTAATTAGTAGTTTCAGCTATATTAACGCGTAAGAATACATATATTATCTTATTTACTTTCATTTTCGGCTTATTTACATATTTGACTTAAATCTCCATACAAAAATTTTAACTTTTTCTAAAGTTGCTAGATTTTCAAAATTTTTTCAATCTATATTGTGGACTAAGGCTATATAAGCACGACCCCGTTGTTTTCAGCGAGCTGCGACCCTTAGTTATTTTATTAGAAATTTTTTAAGCTTCTAAATTTACACAAATTTCAGTTTATCAGGCCTACTGAAAAAATTTGTTCTGACACCCGGTGTTCTTTAATCGCCATTCGATCCGGCTTCGCGAGACCTATCCCAGGACACCACTCACGCACCCCTGCGACGTCATCAAGGGCAAAAATTCGCCCTCCCACCCTCCCTTTGGCGCTTTACCAATAAGACTCGGCTGAAGTGATGAACTTTAATTTTTCTTAAAAAATTGACAGGGTTGAGCAGACGGACACAGAGCGTGGCTACAGGTTCTTTTGACCCCAAACAGACAATAGTAGCACTATTGTGCTACTATTTATTAGGATAAAAAAGTTTTATATACACTTTTTAAATTTATTATTTTCTTTTTTATTTACAATAGTATTTCTATTGAAATACCTTGCACCTATTTTGACGCGTTCCCACCAGCATGCTTGGCATCCATACCCCGATCAAGAGAATGACCTCGGAACAGCCTAAGGCTAGCTCCAGTAGCCCACGAGATGACAAACAGAGGGCAGGGCCCTCGAAAGCGACGCAGGACTCTTTGGTCAGACGGCTTACAGGCGAATGGGAGGCAGGGAAGGCGGACGGAAACCCCAAATCCCCAAACTCACCCAGGAAGGTGATCCCTGCAGCCCGGCCAGCTAAAGCCAAGGCCCTGTCACAGGACAGTAAACCGACGGCCACTCGCAGACCATCAACGGAGACCTTTAGTGTCTCCCCGCGAGTAGAACCAAAGTACCTGAACAGGACAACAGAGGCCAAAGCCATGCTCACGAAAGCCAAGCTCCACCTGAGGAACTCGAAGAACATTAGGACGGATATAAAAGTAGAAGTGACTCAGGCATTGGAGCGGCTGTACCAATTAGTGAAGGAGGCAGATGCTGACCTGAAGTTGGACAGTAAGGAAACGAAGACCATTGAGTCCGGAGAGCGGGAAAATGATAGCAGAGCACAAAAGGAAATGGATAATGAAAGGACAAGAATAGAAAAGGAACTCTTAGAGAGAATGATAGAGCACAGCAAACAAATAGAGGAGAACAAAAAGGATATGGAAAAACTGAAAGATGTTATAGAGAGGAGTAAAGATGACAGGGAAACGAAGGTTACTTACGCGAGTGTAGCGGCTGCTTCTCCCAGGAGGGTATCCCCAGAGCACGCAGCGGTACACTCGGTTATAATAACATCGGCCGATGAGACAGAGACGGGGGACCAGGTGATGGACAAAATAAGAAAAGTAGTAAAAGCAAGAGATGAAGGATTTCAAATAGATAGGATTCGGAAAGGAAGAGACAGAAAGGTAATTTTAGGTTGTAAAACAAAGGCAGAAGTAGATAGAGTTAAGGAAAAAATTAGAATTGAAGGGAAAAACCTTAACGTAGAAGAAATAAAAAACAAAGACCCCTTATTAATAATAAAAAATATAAATAAATACAACACGGAAGAAGACATATTAAAAGCATTGCACACACAAAACAAAAACGTACTCAGGGGAATAAAGGAAGAGGACTTCAGAGCGGTCATACGGTATAAGAAGAATGCCAGAAACCCCCACCAGATGCACGTTGTGCTCAGTGTTTCGCCGCAAGTCTGGCGTTTACTTGTAGAGGTAAGCTGTGTCCATATCGACATGCAGCGCCTCAAAGCGGAGGACCAGTCTCCACTGGTGCAATGCTCGCGCTGCCTGGGATACGGACACAGTAAGAAGACCTGCAGGGATGTCGAGGACTCGTGCTCGCATTGTGGAGGCCCACACCTCCGCACGCAATGCGCTGATTACCTCGCAGCTGAGACCCCGACGTGCAGGAACTGCCAAAAGGCGAAGCTGGGGGACGTTGAGCACAACGCTTTTAGCTCTGAATGCCCGGTACGACGTAAATGGGACAGTATAGCCAGGTCTACAGTGGCATACTGCTGAAGTTGTACCGGGCAAAAATACAAAGAGCAGAGGAAACACATCGGCCCCGGAAATAAACCAGTATTGCGCGCTTCAGGCAAACCTACAAAGGTGTAGCCAGGCGACGGACGAGCTTATTATGGAGGCTGTAAAACGCCGCGTCTCGTTCGCGCTGGTGCAGGAGCCATACACCGGAGCCATCCACAAGATGAAGACCTACCAGGGCACCCGAACGGTACAATGCGAATTGAACACGGACAAGACCATCAAGTCCGCCATTGTGCTGTTCGATGACACGATTGACGTCACCCAATGTCCAACGCTGACCACGGAAAACATCGCCGTGGCGCGTCTGAGGACCGAAGCTTGGGAAGTCGTAGTCATCTCGGTGTACCTGGAGGGGGATGGAAACATCGAAGCGGATCTCAACCACATCCAAAAGATCCTGGATGGCGTAGGGAACAGGCGCGTAATACTGGGAGGCGATGTAAACGCCTGGAACATTTGGTGGGGTAGTGTGGAGACCAACTGGAGGGGAGAGATTCTAGGGGGAGCACTGGACGAAATGGGGCTCCACATTTTGAACCGGGGCACAAGTCCCACCTTCGACTGCTACAGGGGAGGCAAACGGTTCAAAAGCTGTGTAGACATAACGGTGTGCAGTGCGGATCTTTTGGACAAAGTCGATGATTGGAGACTGGACGCCGAACTGACAGTGTCCGACCACAAGGCAATCGCTTTCGAAGTTAATTTGACCAAATCCAAGGGAATAGATATTAAAAGAACAACAAGAAGGTATAACACACGGAAAGCAAACTGGATAGAATTTAAAGATGAACTTATTCAAAATTGGGAAAGGGGAAATATGAACAGGGAAGAAATTAGGAAATTGGAAACAAAGGATCAACTAGACAAGATAATTAGAATTTACACTGAGGAAATAGAAAAAAGTTGTGAAAAACACATACCTAAAATTCTGGACAGGAAGAGAAAGGGATTGCCTTGGTGGACGGAAGAACTGACGCATAAAAAGGCGGAAGTAAAGAGACTGAAAAGACGCATAGCAAACGCAGCACCAGCTCGCCGTGATGTGGTTCTGCAGGAGTACCTGCAGGTTAAGGAGGTATACGCGAAGCTTCTGAGCCAGACCAAGACCAAGAGCTGGAAGGATTTCTGCGGTAAGCAGGAGAGAGAAACAATGTGGGAAGGCATTTACAGAGTGATAGGTCGAACTACAAAGAGGCAAGAGGACATCCCACTGGTACGTGAGGGTAGAGTTCTGGAGGGAGCCGAGTCTGCCAAAGCCCTGTCGGAAACCTTCTATCCCGGAGATGAGGTACTAGCGGATAACGAAACCCACAAGCTCACAAGGCAGAAAGCCGAACAAGTGAACGGTGGAGAAGATGGTGAGACATCCGACCCCCCGTTTACCCTGGAGGAGCTACGGTGGGCAGCTAGTAGCTTCAACCCAAAGAAGGCACCCGGGATAGACGGACTAACGGCAGACATATGCGGAGCGGCCATAAACGCAAACCCAGAACTCTTCCTAGAGATCCTAAATAAGTGCCTCGATCTCTCCCACTTTCCCTCAGCCTGGAAGGAAGCCGTAGTGGTCATCTTGCCCAAGCCTGGAAAAGAAGACTACACACATCCCAAATCTTACAGACCGATTGGTCTTTTGCCAATACTGGGTAAGATTTGGGAAAAGATGCTCGTTCGCCGGATCAGATGGCACACAATTGGCAGCTTCAGCAAAAGGCAGTACGGATTTACACCACAGCGCAGCACCGAGGACTCCCTCTACGATATGATGACCCACATTAAAACCCAACTGAGCAAAAGGAAGTTAATGGTCATGGTGTCACTAGACATAGAGGGAGCCTTCGATAGTGCGTGGTGGCCCGCTATCCGATGCCGATTAGCGGAAACAAGCTGTCCAATCAACATCCGTAAGGTAGTGGATAGCTATCTGACGAACCGGAGGGTCAGGGTCAGATACGCAGGAGCAGAACACGCCGCAGAGACCGCCAAAGGGTGCGTACAGGGGTCGATAGGGGGCCCAACGTTTTGGAACCTCTTATTAGACCCACTGTTAAAGGAGCTCGATGCCAGGGGCGATTACTGCCAGGCTTTCGCGGACGACGTGGTTCTGATTTTCTCCGGAGAAACCGCTCTGGACGTCCAGAGACAGGCAAACGAGGCTCTTGCCCACGTTCGGGAGTGGGGTGTCGTTAATAAGCTCAAGTTTGCGCCGCACAAGACCAAAGCAATGGTCATAACAAACAAGCTCAAGCACGACACGCCACTCTTACGCATGGGAGGGGAGGACATTGCTATGTCGAGGGAGATAAAAATGCTGGGCCTAACGATAGACAATAAGCTCACATTCAACGGTCACGTTGCAAATGTCTGTCGGAAGGCCCTAGGCATCTACAAACAGCTGGCCAGAGCGGCAAAAGTAGAGTGGGGACTGTCTCCGGAGATAATCAGAACGATTTACGTTGCGGTGATAGAGCCCATTGTAATGTACGCTGCAAGCGCGTGGGCTCCGGCGGCGGACAAGATCAGTGTCAAAAAACACCTGAACGAGGTGCAGCGGGGATTTGCCCAAAAGGTGGTCAAGGCGTACAGAACAACATCTCTAAATTCGGCTCTAATACTCTCCGGACTGCTTCCACTTGACCTGAGGATCAAGGAAGCAGCCTCTCTTTATGAAGTAAAGAAAGGACACTCCCGGAGAGTAATAGAAGACCGAAGCGTCGAGACCCCGATGCGCTACACCGAAATGCCGCATCCAGCGACTCAGGACAAGCTCAACTTCGAGCTCATCACAAACAGTGCAGAATTGTCCCAAAGTGAGAATGGAGGTCCAAAGATTTTTACTGACGGAAGTAAAATCGAGGGTAAGGTCGGCGCAGCAGTATCCCTGTGGGATAATGGGGCGGAGACCAAAGCCAAAAAGCTTAAGTTGGAACAATTCTGCACTGTATTCCAAGCCGAACTATTGGCTCTAGCCAAATCGGTCGAGATCGCAGGGAATTGTAGAACCGGTAGCGTCTTCAACATTTACAGCGACTCCAGATCCGCGCTGGAGACAGTGACCAACGGGAATTCCCTCCATCCCCTAGCCGTCAAGACCAGGCAAGCAATCCAAAACATGGCTCTTAGTGGTAAGACCATTAAACTCTACTGGATTAAAGCCCATGCGGGGATGGAAGGGAACGAGCGAGCCGACGAACTGGCAAAGGAGGCTGCGCTGAAGTTGAAGACGAAACCGGACTACGATCGGTGCCCGGTGTCATTTGTCAAGCGTATCATTCGACAAGATACGCTTGCCAAATGGGAGTCGCGCTATTGCTCTGAACAAACAGCGGGAGTAACAAAGATGTTTTTCCCCAACGCTGTCGAGGCATACAGATCTGTAAAAAAGGTGGACCTGGATCCGCTGCTGGTGCAGGTGCTGACGGGGCATGGCGGATTCTCCGGGTACTTGAATCGCTTCAGGTGCAAGGAGAGTCCGTCTTGCGACTGCGACCCTGAAAAAGAGGAAACAGTTAAACATCTATTGGTGGAGTGCCCTATATTCGGAGAAGATAGATATAACATAGAGTCGAACATAAATATAGAAATAACAGAAGAAAACATAGCCGAAATTATGAAAGATAATAAAGTAAGAAATAAGTTTTTAAAATACTGTAAAAATATAGCTATAAAAGTAGTAAATAAAAATAAATCGTAGAATAAAAGTATAACTTGTTTATATAATGGAATATATAACACACGTTAACTAAGATATATAGTACATAAAAATAAAATAGAATAGTTATAAATATAAAAGTAAGTTAAGAAACATGAAAAAGGCATAGCATAAGAAAAGAATATAGATAGAAATAAGAATTAAAAGTAGGGATAAGTACAAAAGAAAGAAAATGTGCATCGGAAAATAGCATAATTTAGATTAAGAAACAGTAGATATATAGCAGAATCAGCAAAGATAAAGAACAGAAGAATGTATCACTTTTAGAATATAATACTGATATAAAGAGAAATAGAGGATAAAGAATACGTAATTAAGAAACTTAAACATTAAAAGACACTGGTCCCCCATGCCAGTGGGAATAAGATTTAAAAAAAAAAAAAAAAAAAAAAAAAAAAAAAACCTAACCTAACCTAACCTAACCTAACCTAACCTTTTTTTTTTTTTTTTTTTTTACGTCTGGAAAATGCTGTTCCGCATACCCGTCGGCCGCGGGGGCAGCCGAGGGTTATGTGGGACTCCGGCTCTCACAGTGAGAGCCGCATACCCACTAAAAACCAGACGGTGTCCTCCGGTGCCATTAAGTGAGTTGGAACTGCGGGTTATCGCCCCAGGCAAGCCCTGGGCATTCGTCCGCAGTTCCACCTCTGGCTGTGGCTCGCTTGACAGCGAGCGCCACCCGGCTTCAGGGAGGAAGGTGGTCTCCCCCCTGGTCTCCAGCAAACGGTGCGCGGAACACGCGCAGCACCGCCGCAGGGCCTCTTTTAGCGGACGGCCGACACCCCCGTGTCGGTCGCCCGAGGCCCATCAAGGAGGGGCATATGAAGGCCGTAAAGCCTTCTGCGGTGCCCATGGCGTCGGTGGCGGATCATTGGGGCGTCAGCCAAAGCCTCTCGCTCCCTCTCCGCCGCTTCCTTCTGTGAGATGACGTCCTCACAGAAGGTGAGCACCGCTTGCCACGCCTCCTCGCTCTCAACCATGCGGGCTATGACCGCCCTCAGGGAGAGGTCTTGCCCGATCGCCGCAACTAGGACGCCGCGCTCCCTCGCCCAGGCCGGGCATGTCCCGAGGGTGTGTTGCGCGGTGTCTTCGTCGTTAGGGCAGTGGTGGCACATAGGTGACACTTCTCGGCCGATCCGGCAGAGATAGTCACCAAAGCAACCATGGCTCGACAATATTTGGGTCGCTCTGTAGGAAAGGCGACCGTGCCTTCGGTGCACCCATTCTGTTAAGACCGGGCATATGGCCAAAACAGTGCGTCTGCCCGCTGTGCCGTTGGCCAGCCGGCGCTGCCAGCTCTCGAGGGCTAGCGCGTCAAGCCTTTCACGCTCCGCCTCAACCTCTCTAGGTGCGGGGCGCCGATCCTGGGCCCTTTGGTCTCCTCGCCACTGGTAGACTGCGGCGAGGACCACGGCATCGAGGTCCCAGGGCTTGGTTCCCGCCAAAAGAAGGGCCGCGTCTGCCGCTATGGTGCGGTATCCCCGAACAGCTCTGATAGCCATCAGGCGCTGTGCCTTGCTAAGCTGCCGGACGTTTTCAGAGGACATGGCGTCAAACCAGACAGGGGCCCCGTATAAGGCCATTGACCGGATGACGCCCATGTAGAGTCGCCGGCAGGTGGCAGATGGGCCGCCGAGATTGGGAAGAAGCCTACTTAGGGCGCCTGCGGATGCCGTCAGTTTAGGGACCAACTGTTTAAAGTGTTCCCTAAAGGTCCACCTCCCGTCCAGCTTCAATCCCAGATACTGCATCGTTTTTCCGACCCCGATGCGTACGCCACCCACAACGATGTGGGCCTCCTCCGGTGGCGCTTGTCGGGCCTTGTGGAAACACAAGGCCTCGGACTTTTCGAGAGCCACCTCTAGCCCCAAATCGCGCATGCGACGCACTACCGTGGCCACACCTGCTGTGGCATGTCGTGCAGCCTCTGGGTAACTGGATCCTTGAGCCGTGACAAGGGTGTCGTCGGCGTAACAAATCACGCCGACACCTGTGATAAACCGGCCTCTGAGGACCCAGTCAAATCCTATGTTCCACAGAAGCGGACCGAGGACCGACCCCTGTGGGACTCCACACGTTGGTACGCGCCTGACGACGTCTGTCGGCGTTACGCAAAACACCTCCCTTTGCCTTAGGTAGTCCGCGACAATTTCCTGAAGATAGGCAGGCACCCCATGGTGGACGAGGGCATGCCTAATACAAGCCCACGGCAGGGTGTTGAAGGCATTGGCGATGTCAAGAGACACCGCCAACAGCACCCCACCGCTAGCGACCGTCCGCTGTGCGAGCTCTTTGAGGCGCAGGGTAGCATCCACAGTGGACCTTTCCGCACGAAAACCAAACTGTACATCAGAAAGGTTCGGCCCTGACCTTTCGAGGTGCTGGACAAGTCTGGTGGCGATGATACGCTCCAGGAGCTTACCAACCTCATCCAGCAATACTATAGGCCGGTAACCTGACGGCGAGTCCGGCGGTCGTCCTTCCTTGCGGAGAAGGATTAGCTTCCCTGATTTCCATATCCGTGGGAATCGGCCCTGCTCCAAGCAGGCGTTATACAGGCGCTTGAGGCGCTCACCCAAGGCATTAATGGCCAGTGCCCAGACTTTCCCCGGGATCCCATCAGGGCCAGGGGCAACGTTTTTGGAGCGCATTTTGAGCACTGCAGCACCGAGCTCACCCTCCGAGATCGGCTCAGGGGCCTCTGACGAAGCAATGGGGTGGGGCCGCATAGGTGGAGGGGTGTGCTCCGCCCTGGATGGAAATAGGACGGAGACGATGTTGGTGAGCAGCGTCGGCTCAAGAGAATCCGTAACCGGAGGTGCCCATGGGCGGAGTTTCCCCCGCACTGTGCGGTACGGGCGCCCCCACGGATCTCGATCCAGAGTTTGGAGCAGCTCTTCCCTCGCGCGTGCTTTGGCCTGTGCAATGGCGACTTGAAGGGCCTTTTGGGCCGACCTCCAGGTTGCATATAACGGGCCATCCAGCGCCAGATCGCGACGCCGCCTACGGCGATGTCGGCAGGACTCGCGACGTGCTGCGATGCACGCCCGCCGCAGCTGTGCGATGTCCTCCGACCACCAATAGACATGACGTTTAGGAGGCAGGGGCTTAGTCCGAGGCATAGACGCATCACAAACGTGGGTCATTGCCTCCCGAAACCACTCTGCCTCCTGATCTACTTGGACAGGCCCGCTACCAATCGGCAACCAGGCCTTGACTAGGGCCGCCTCTTTGAAGGTGTCACGATCCATGTCCTTCACTTTCCACCTAGGAAGAGCTTGTCTTCTGTTGTGCAGGACTGCCGGGCTAGGTACTATGTGGGTGTTAGAGGCGGCGAGGTCGAACCTTATGTACCGATGGTCCGACAATGACTCCGCCTCGACAAGTACCTTCCAATCCCAGATACGGGTAGCTAACGCAGAGGTGGCGAACGTCAGGTCCACAATGGACTCGCCCTGCGGGCGTACACACGTCGGTACAGACCCTCTGTTTAAGAGAACCAGTCCTGTGGCTATGGCCCAGTTCAGCACAAGTTCTCCGCGAACGTCAGTAAACTGCTCACCCCATGCCGTGGCCCTGGCGTTAAAGTCACCCGCCACTAAAGTGGGGAGGGATGTTTGTTGTAGTACGGTTGCTAATCGATCCAGGCTGTCCTGGAGATCCGCAGTACTTTGACTAGGGGGACAGTAAATTCCCACTAGTATCATCCCTCCGCACCTTGCGGCGACCCATCCGTAGCCTCTTGCCACAACTTGGATTTGCAGTGACCCAGCTACTACGATTGCCACCAACTTGGCAGTGTCACACACCCAATTGTCACGATCCGTAGGGACGTAGTACGGTTCGGGGATGATGGCTATGTCAATCAACCACTCCACTATGTGCTGAAGCAGGATGTCCTGTGCAACGGTGGCGTGATTGATGTTCCCCTGAAGAACGCGTAGGGCCATTTTAGAGCGCTACGGTATCCATTGCCTCCACTGGTCCCCTGGTGCTCGGGGGTGTGGGCTTAGTGGCTGATGTTCCGACAGCCACATTTCTAGCTCTTCCATTCTTTGACTTAGGCGGGGAGCAGTCTCGGCTTCCGGCCTTGTGGTCTGCCTTAAGTCCCAGGTCTGCGCAGATTGGGCAGTGTGGGACAGCATTGCAGCTTCGAGCCAGATGACCCAGCTGACCGCAGCGGTAGCACAGTTGGCTGCGGTCCGATTGGCCCGTGCATTGTGCGCTGACATGCCCTTGCTCAAGGCAGCGGAAGCATTTAAGTGGTTTGTGGGGCAAGACTTTCACCTTAGCCGAGACCCACCCCACCAGAAGCCGGCCTTTGGCCAGCGTCTTTGCTGCCGCGATTGGGATTTTTATGACTGCCGCCCCGCCATCGTAAAACTGGCGGATTTCGCCAACCTTAACCGCATCAGGGGCGCAGTTTGTCACCTTGGTTATGGCGGCCGCAATTTCAGTCTTGGAGACTGAGTCGTCCAAGCCAGACAAACGGACGTCTACGGTCTTGGTAGGCCTTGAAACCCGAATGAGGTCAGCTGGAAGAACCTCTTTTAGTTTTGCGGCTAGCGCATCCGCCTTATCCCCGCTAGACGATCCTGGGATTTCTAGCAGTTTCCCACCAGTCTTCGCAGGCTTAAACCGCACGCCATCTATGCCCAGGCTACCTAGCTCAATGCGGGATTTAGCGTCCCTAATGAGTGTCTCAAAGGTCGCTCCACTATCTTTCGCCCCCGGCTGCAAGGTTAAAAGAACCGCAGCAGACCGGGGTGGTCGTAGTTTTGGGGCAACCATCCGGTCAGGTTGCCTGGGTTTGGCTTGACTGGCGCTGGCTTGAGGTGCCTTGTCACCGGACTTCTTTTGGCCTCGTTTCACCACCGTCGTCCAGCCCTCGTCCATTGACGCAGGTGGTGGCGGAAGCGGGCGTGGCTCTAGGCGCTCCTGTACGCCAGCCTTTCTTTTGGCCCCCTTTCTTTGTCGGCCTCTACGGCTCTTAGAAAGACCTTGCTTTGGGGCACTGGCCGCTGTGCCGGGTGTGGAGACGACAGTTGTTCGCGTCTCCAGTGACGGCTCAGGCTCCACAGCCTTGGATTGCTTCGGTGTCGGTTCATGAACACCTTCAGGCGTCTTCTTAGCAGCTGAGACAGCTTGTTTTCTTGGCGCCGCCTTCTTTGGAGCCTTCTTCGGTGGAAGAGGCGGGAAGACTGCGTCTATAGCCACTGACCGCCCTACAGTCGCAGTTGGCTTAGTACGCTCAGCAGGGATGCTGAGGGCTACGGGAGCTGGGGCAAGGGCGACAGGTGAGCTTCGCTCCGCCTTAAGGGCCTGGACCTCCTTTCGTAGCTCTTCCAACTGAATTTTCAACGCCTCGTTTTGGATGCTAAGACGCCGAATCTCATCATTTTGTGTTCTAGACACAAGACATTCTACAGCGCCAGCTATAGATGCCACTCCTTGCTTTATAGTACCCTCAAAAGGACCCTGCAGGTGGCCACTTTTGTCAGCCGCAAAGTATATTGCGTCGCAGCTGGTGCGGATGTTCTGCACCAACTCGCTGGCAGTCAACTCATTAGAGCGATACTCAGCCCGGCTTTTAGCCTGTGTCATTTTGCGCGACCACTCCATTATTTTTTCAGTCGCCTCCTCCTCCTGCAGTTTCCTCTTGGCTTGTTTAGCTGCCTCCTTTAACAGTAGCTTTTCAGCTCGTGCCCCGGTGGTCACAGGTCTGCCCCGACCACGGCTTCCAACGCTCCTGCACGTGACTTTTGGGCTTTTGAATGTCCCGGCCAAGCCAGGGGGACTCTCATCACCACTGTGAGTTCTCTTCCGAGTCGGCGACGCTGACTCATGCAGAAGCTCATGCGATGAACGCGAGCGTGAGCTGACTGTTACCATCGACTCAGCTGAATCAGAGTCAGCGTCGTATCTTGTTAAAACCACCTGCGGTTGGCGGTTAAGGCAAGACACCACATCAATGCCTGCCGTCCTGTCAGTGGCAGCAGTGCCATCACAAGGCGACTGCATGCGTAGACTTTCCCGGCTGCTGCGCAAATTGCGCGTATTGCTGCGAGATCTGTCTCTCTCAATTTGGGAGGATACGCGTGTGCGTATCTGGTCACGATCGGGTCTGGGGGTTCGGTTCAAGCGAGCCTCACCCAGTGTCAAGTCCGGTATGATCTGTTCAGACTTCGGAAATGAGGTCGGTGAGAGTGGGCTGCGGTTGAGGTCCACTTCTCCGACTTCAGACTCTTCAGTCCTACTAAGTTCTGTGTCAACTTCAGTTCTACTGATTTGTACGTCTTCTCTGTATTCTGCCGAGATATTCGCGGCAGGATCCGCCATATACACCAGCCCTGCTGGTTTCGTTGTGGGCGCCTCGCGCCCGGGGTTTGGTCGAGAATTGGAGTTTGAGGTGTCCATGTCCTTATCCAAAAAAGTATTTCTTCGTCCAGCACGCCTCCACCCACCTGGAGCCCACACATTTGGGGAGCCGTAGCCCAGAGATACGTGCCGGATATAGGAGGGAGGCCCTTTTAACGGGGCCCGAGTGCAGGATCTTTTACGCGACCGGTTGGGGCAAGGCTAGCGTAGTGTCGACCAACACACGCACGCCGAGCCCGCCGTCGGCACTGCCCCCCGCACCCCCTCCTCGCCGAGGCGGCGGTTAAGCCGGCCACCTCCAGCCGATTGACCCTGGTTTGGCTAGACCAGGGCCGCCCGAGTGCCCGGAATCTGAGGCCGAAGCTGTGTGTTGCCTGGGTGGTCTGCCACAGGCTCAACAACCAGGATCCCCTTCTCCCGGGATTACGGGTCCCCACGCACGGCAATAACACGTGGCCTGGATTTGGTGAGGGAAACCCAGGAAAACCCTATCGGGGCCACTATTATGGCCTCACGCCACGCAGGGCCCAACCGCAGGCCCTGCCTCTGTCCCTTCGGGAGAGACCCCCACTGCTTTTTTATTGTGGTTGCTCCACTTGACCCGGGCAAGTGCCCCGACGGTCCCCGGTCCCCCTCCATGGGGGATAACGGGTTGCCCGGCGGGCCCGCCAGACGCCTTAGGCGCCTATGGGCGGGCGTCGCCGCGCTGGTGGGAATTCAGCCGCCCGCACGCTCCGTGCGCACGGACGTTGCCCAGGTAGCACCACGAGGAGGTATCCCACATTGCTCCCAACCTAACCTAACCTAACCTAACCTTTTTTTTTTTTTTTTTTTTTTACGAGGTGGAAATGCTCTTCGCATACCCGCTGCCGTGGGGACAGCAGCGGGTTATGTGGGACTCCCTTGACGAGTGGGGGCGCTAGTCGCAGCCAGTCGTCAAGTATACCCACTAAAACCAACCTCGAGTTCCATCGTGCCGCTATCGGGGGGCGACGGAGGTTCGCTCATCGCATTCTCTCCGCCACCCCAGCGGTGGCCCGCACCTTACGGTGCAGGCCTTACGCCCTGGGGATGCCTCGGGAACCTCGAGACATCCCCTCTGACGGGTGGACCCGTGCAAGGCGGGCGACGGGGGTCCCCACCCCCATCGCCGCTGGGTCCACAGGGAGCCTGGAGGCGATTGTAACGCCGCCTCCGAACTCCCAACCGCCTGCGTCGGAGCGGGTCAGCCTGAGCATCCTCTTCCCTGGCCCGCTCCGCCGCCTCCTTCTCTGTCATGACTTCTTCACAGAAGGAGGCGGTTGCCTCCCACGCCTGCTCACTGCCGAGCATTGCGGCGATAACGCTCGACAGTGAGAGGTCAGTGCCGACCGCCGCCACCAGCGACTGACGCTGCGGGGCCCACGCTATGCACTCTGATAGCGTGTGCTTGGCCGTGTCTTCCACAGTGTCACAGTGGTGGCACCTCGGTGTCGCCTCTCTCCTAGCGACCTTGTGCAGGTAGCGACCGAAGCACCCATGCCCAGTCAGTACCTGCACAAGCCTATAGGAGAGGTGCCCGTAGCGGCGGCTCACCCACTCAGGGAGGCAAGGGCGTAGCGCCTCCAGCGTCCATAGCCCGTACGAAGGGCTTTCCAGGCTCTCTTGCCAGCGCTGAACCATGTCTTGGCGCGCCAGCTCTCGGACATGTTCGATCTCTTCCAGGGCGGGACGCTCGCCGCGCGCCCGTGCCTCAGCCCGGTATTTATAGACCTCTGAGAGGACGACCGCTTCCAGTTCCCAAGGAGGGGAGGCGGCTAGCGCACACGCAGCGTCACCGGAGATCGTGCGGTATCCTCTCACCGCCCGTATTGCCAGCACTCTTTGTGGCCTGCGCAATATGGTCTTATTGGGGCGGGATAGGGCATCTACCCATACCGGAGCCCCGTAAAGCGCCATGCTGCGCACAACTCCCATATACAGGCGGCGACAGCTAGCGGTTGGTCCCCCCAGATTCGGGAGGAGGCCACTCAGTGATGCCGCCGTCTTTATGAGTTTTGGGGCAAGTTGGCGGAAATGCTCGCCAAAGCGCCAGCGACCGTCCAGTACTAAACCCAAGTATTTTACATGGGCCTTTACCATTACCCGGGTGCCATCGACAAGGACATAGGCACCCGTTGGGGGTTTACCTCTCGACCCATGGAAGTATATGGCTTCCGTTTTGGCAAGAGCTACCTCCAAACCGAGCTGCCGTATGCGGTCCACTACGTCGGTGGCCCCTGCTGAGGCCAATCTCGCCGCTTCCTGGAAGCTGCTCCCCGTCGCAGCTACAAGTGTGTCGTCCGCATAGCAGATGACATGCGTCCCGGGGAGCAGTGAAGCACGCAAAACCCAATCATATGCGACGTTCCATAGCAGTGGGCCCATAACTGAGCCCTGGGGAACGCCACATGACATAGGCCTCGTCCGGAGACAGCCGTCCCTGTCGATGTAGAGCACATCTCTCCCTCTGAGGTAGTGCTCTACTACTCTCCGCAGATAGAGAGGCACCCCGTGATAGCGGAGCGCCTCCTCAATACAAGCGAAGGGGAGAGAGTTAAAGGCATTTGCAATGTCCAATGACACTGCCATAACGCTCTCCCCGTTGCTAACCGCCTCAGATGCCAGACTTTTCAACACTGCGATGGCGTCTACAGTGGAGCGCCCCGACCTGAAGCCATATTGGTGATCTGAAAGATCGGGGCCAATGTTGCGCAGGTGTTCGGCTAGGCGGGCGACTAGGATTCGTTCGAAGACCTTAGCCGCCTCGTCCAGAAGGATGATCGGTCGATAGCCCGAAGGGGAGTCTGCGGGTCTTCCTTCTTTCCGCAACAGGATCAGCCGACCATCCTTCCACATCTTAGGGAACCGGCCTGCCCCAAGGCACTCGTTAAAGAGATCAATGAGGTGGTTCCCTATATGCTTTGACGCCAGCAATAGTACCCGGCCGGGGACGCCATCTGGGCCAGGCGCCGTTTTTTTACCTTTAAGGCGAAGAATGGCAGCGCTGACTTCGGCCTCTGTGATCGGGGGAATATCTCCGATCGTTTCCGGCTCTGTGTCACATGGGGTCATAGCAGGGGGCGTATGCTCAACCCGCTCCGGGAAGAGCCCTGCGACAACGTTTCCGAGGAGCTGGGGGTCCATTGTCTCAGTAGGGGGCGCCTGGCCGCGACTCATTTTCTTCCTTACTACCCGGTATGGACGCCCCCACGGGTCTCGGTTGAGATCGTCAATGAATTCCCGCCAGGCAGACTCCTTAGCCTTATTTATTTCGACTTGCAGAGTCTTTTTTGCCTGGCGGTACAGGTCGTATAGGCGGGCTTCTTCTTCCTCGTCCTCAATGGCAGGCCTTTTTGCTCGTTGGCGCAGGTAGGCTCTCCGAGCCGTCATGCTGGCGGAACGCAAGTGAGCAATATCTTGCGTCCACCAGTAGACTGCCTTTTTGGACGGGTGAGCTACCGTACGAGGCATGGCTGCGTCACAGATGGTGGTAAGCGTTTTGCGCAATCGGCGCGCCGCTTCATCGACGTCTGATGGGTGAAATGATGGCCAATTGGCGACTATCGCCGCACACTCTGCATCGTCTTTGTTGAGGCGCGTCAGGGCCCAACGCGGGAAACATGCCTTACGACCGGGTGTGTGCATCCTTGCTGTAGCTGACGCAAGGGTGGAGATCTCGAACCTGATGTAGCGGTGGTTCGAAAGGTTCTCCACCTCATCCTCTACGCGCCAGTTGTGGATACAGGCAGCAACAGCGGGAGTACCAAACGTCAGGTCTACTATTGATCCACCTTGGTTTTGGACGCATGTATAGACAGTGCCTTGATTTAGGAGGCACAGACCTAGACCAGCAGCCCAGTCCTCTACCAGCTCGCCTCTAATGGTCGTCTTGGGGGAGCCCCACAGCGTAGATTTGGCATTTAGGTCCCCCATGACAAGGACCTGCATCGGAGCCAGTCTTCGTACAGCTGCAGAAAGCTCGTGGAGGAAAGGCTCAAACTCGGCCACGCTTCGGTTCGGGGAGAAATATACGCCGACAATGGCAATTTCTCCCCACACAGCAGCGACAAAGCCGTGTCCTCTCTCTTTAGTTGACAGAGGAGTGGCGCCCGCCTTTGCCAGGGTGATGACGGCTACCAGGCCGCTTAGGTCTCCGGCCCAGTTTTCACGCTCAGAAACGCTGTACGGCTCCGCAGCGACAGCAACGTCGATAGACCGCTCCGCCATGTACTGCAGGAGTAAATCCTGAGCACCCGCGCAGTGGTTGAGATTAGTCTGAAGGACGTTACGGCCGCTGGGATTGACTATGCCTAGTCAATCTGTAGCCATCGCCTGTGCTTCGCCGCTGGGCAGAGATGCCCCGACGGCTCTGTTTGAGGCCGCCGCAGACCTTGCGTTGCCAGTTTGTCTGCCTCCGGCAGAAGCATTGCCCTTAGAGACGGGCGGCTTACAGCTCCGGCCACCCATAATGTGATCGGCCGGTAGACCGGCACTGGCGCATACGGCACATCGTGGCTCCGCTATGCAGGACTCAGCTTTGTGCCCCGCCAGACCACAGCGGTAGCATGAGTTGCCACGGTCCTCGGATGCTGTGCATTGCGGCCGCGTGTGTCCGAGACACATGCATTTGAAACACCGGAGGGGCTTAGCCTCCAGCGCCTGCACTTGGGTAGAGCTCCACCCAATAAGAAGCCTGCCAGCCTCAGAAATGGTCTTTGCAGCTGCCACAGGGCACTGCACAACTACGACTCCTACCCCTCGTGGTCCCATCTTGACATCTCCAACCCGGACCTGTTCGAGGGCGCAGGCGCCTTTAGAGGCCACCGCAGCCGCAATTTCATCCTTGCGCGTGGCGTCATCCAACCCTGAGATGCGCAAGTCTGCGCATTTCAGCGGGCGAACAACTTTAGCGACGTCTGACAGGGCTCCTTTAATTTTTTCCGCAAGCAGGTCGGCTTTAGGTCCGGTCTCGGCACCAGGGATTTCGAGAATGACGCCCCCGGAGACCGCCCGTTTGAAGCGAACGCCACCCTCGATTCCAAGTTCCTCTAGAGAGACGGCGCCTTTTGCTCTCTCGATGATTTCCGGGTAGGTCACACCCTTTTCTTGGGCTCCAACGTCCAGGGTGATCACAACCACAGAGGACTTCGGCTCGGTCAATTTTGGCTTGATCGTCGGCTTAGGGCCCGATTTAGGGCCCGAGGCCGGAGTGGAGGCTGCCTTGGTGGTTGAAGCCGTCTTCCTTGCGGCTGAAATGGGCACAGAGGCCGACAGCACTTGCGATGTCTTGGTATTAGCCGCCTTCTTCTTCTTTTTCCCCTTGCGGGTAATCGTCGCCCAGGTTTCAGACTCGACCCCTGACTCAAGCGCCGCTTCGTAGCCACTGGGTTGAGGGGGCGCCGAGGATAAACCGGCTACATTTGCCCAAGAGCGGGTCCTGGGTTGAGACAATAATCCAGCGTCTGTGGTAGGAACTGCTGAGGTAAGGGCGGCTGCGGGAGCGGGAAAGCTTCTAGCCTGGGTAGATGCCACTTTACGATCTGCTGCCAAAGGAGGCCGCACGATTTTGGCCGGTAGAAGCCGGTCCTCTAAGTTGGCGAAACGTGCATCCATTATTTTACCCACAGAGATGGCGATAGATCGCTCGAGCCTTGCCGCAAAATCATCTTCCGAGTATGTTCTACCAGCGTGGTTCGGCGCAGCTTGGGTAACCTCGCGGATCACATTCTCTTTTTCTAGAGCGTCTTTACGTGACGCCTCCGCCTCGGCCCGCAGTTCCATTACGATGCGGTTGAGTCTAGTATTTTCGGCAATAAGGCGGCACGTCTCTTCGGTGACGTTGCGGGATGCCAACGACTCGACTGCGTCTCTAAGTACTTTTGCAGCCTTATTAAGGGTGGCTGCCATCCTACCCTGAAGCCCTTTTGACACCTTAGATACTCGCTCAATATTTGCAGTCTCTCGTAGCGCCCGTTCGCGCACTGCCGCCGCGCTTAGCGAGTCGCACGGTATGGACGATTCCTCCTCTGGTGGGGCATAGGAGCTCCGAGCTTGAGGGGACCGGTCACGCGCCTCAGTGCAAGAGGAATCCAGAACCGGGAGCTTCTCGAGGGCAACAAACGGCTCATGACACAGACGGTCATATTCGGCCTGAGCACGATTCGCGGAGGAAGACACCCTGCCTCGGCCCCTGCGAGCCGTGTTGATCTTCGCTGGGGTTTGTGAGCGCTCTCGTTCCGCCTCAGAGGCCGTTTCCGAGTCAGACTCGCCCTTGGCAACCTCCCTTTTCAGCCTCTTGGACGTCCTTCTTTCCGCCAGAGGGATGAAGGGTGGGTCCAGGAACGGCTGCGACATCTCAATCTCGTCCGGCGGTGACAAGTAGACCTCAGATCCACTTGCTACCGGAGGGGACACCAAATCACTGCGCACTGGCAGTCCGGACCCGCCCTGAGAAGGGCGTTTATCCCGATTGGGAGTCACGGGCGTACCAGCCGCGTCAAACAAAGTCGCATTCGACATATTGGACATTTTTCGCAAGTTAGGAATCGTGCTCTGTGAAGCGCTCGGTTACCAGTTAGTGCTGCGTTACCGCACGTAACTGGTATCCAGGGATGACGACGTGGACGTGGCTTCACTCCCACCCCCAACCTAACCTAACCTAACCTAACCTAACCTAACCTTTTTTTTTTTTTTTTTTTTAAGGCGGGGGGAATGCGCTTATGCACTGCCTACGACAGCTTGGGGAGCATGCCGTAGGACGGTGTGGGACTCGCCCTATCTAGCGGGCCATACCCACTAAACCCACCCTCCGTGTTCCTCTCGCGCTTTGAGTGCGCAACAAATGCGGGCAAACTTGACTTAAAGTCCGTCGCGCGTCTGCTGAGCTAGCACTGGCCATTGGCTACTCTTTGGTCGGGCTAGATCCCCTTTCCCGGAGAAGGTGTGCGGAACACGCACACACCAACTCGGACCTTTATTTGCGGGAAGTGGACGCCCCTACGTCCACCCCTGCAGGTCCTGTGCGGAGTTTCGCCGAGCGTGTTGCTCGTGCGCCCATTTCCGTGGGTGACTCCGTACCGGCAGAAGCAACACGCTTGCGCGTGCTTGGGGCTTCCGGCGGCTTTTCCCGCTCCTTCCTAACCTGGTCGGGTCGGGGGCAGTTCTTGGTCCCGATCCGGTGGTTGGGTTGTATGCCGGCGGCTGCACAGAGCATGCAGCGGAGCTCATTTTGGCAGCCCGCCGCTTTATGGCCGTCCTCCCCGCAGCGGAGGCAGGTACGAGACCTGTCGACCGCCGCGTTGCAGACGCCTTGTCCATGTCCCTCACCCAGACATCTAAAGCATCGGAGGGGTCTCGGCCTGAGCAAGGTTGCTCTGACGGAGACCCAGCCGACGAGGACTCGCTTGTTGGCAAGCTTTTTTGCCACTAGCACCGGGACACGAGCAACGACGGAGCCACCCATCCCGCTGTTCCCAATGCGACCGACCTTTATTGAGGCTATGTTGCACTCACCAGCTTTTGAGATTGCCTCAGCGATCTCCTGTTCGGTCACCGATTCGTCAAGACCCGTCAGTCGTATATCCGTGGACTTGACGGGTCTCGACACCTTGACTGCCCCAGGAGGAAGGATCTCCACGAATTTAGAGGCGAGAGCGTCGGCTCGCTCATTCGCTTCTTCGAGAGTACCTCCCTCCAGAGTGCGGACCTCTAGGATGCGGCATCCGGTGGCTCTGGACCTCCTGTAGCCTACTCTGCCGATAAGACCGAGCTCGTGGAAGTTGACACGGCTCTTCACTTCCTGGAAAGCTCGGAGGTAATTGTAACCCATCGCTTCCCCCTCCGGCTGCAAAACTATAACGATGGCCGCTGTTTGCGGCGGACGTAGTTTGGAGGGGTTTCCTGTCTTGGGCGCTTGGGCCTTTTTAGGCTGCGCCTTTGGAGCCTTCACCTTTTTAGGTGGAGGCTGTACTCGTGGGGCCCTCGCGCTCTTGGGCTGAGGTTTATCTGGAGGTTTCGCGACTGAACGCGTGCCCTTTCCGGAAGATTGGGCGGGCTGGGCTGGGGCTGGTGTAGTTGAGCTGGCTCCCTTGCCACGCCTTTTCTTCCTCTTGACCACCTCAGACCATGCGTCTTTCTGGGGTGCGGTGTCAACATCCATGGTGGGAGGAGCAGGGGTGGGTGGACGCACCGATTTGGTGGTTTTACCCTTCCCCTTCCCCTTCCCTTTGTCAATCCTAGGTTGGGCCGGTGGGGCTGGTGCCTGACTCGCCGTGTCTGGCGGTAGGGCGTCCCTCCTGAGCGGAGGACGCACTGTCTGCGCAGGTGGTACGCGCCTCAGCCCGTAAGCCTCAAGGCTCTCCTCGATCATCCGGCCCACCTGGAGGAGGATGGAGCGAGCGAAATCCTCAGCTCCACTGTCCTCCCGCGGGCGGATCGTCTCGGCAGCAGACGATCGGGAGGCGGCACGAAGACCACCATGTTCCCGAGCATATTTTGCCTCAGCCTTGAGAACGTCGACCTCCACGGCGAGTTCCCGGTTTTGGACTTGCAGATCCGCAAGCTCCTGGCGGCATCGCTGTTCGCGGACTCGCGCCACAGTGAGCTGGTCCCGCACATCGGCGAGTTCCATCTCCATGGTGTAATTCTCCTTGGAGACTGTGCGGTTCCGGAGCTTGTAAGCGTCCATCTCGATTTCAGAGCAGGCTTTATAAAAGTCGCGCTTCCATGTCCCCTTCAGGTTCTTGGAATCCCTGGCGAGCTCTCTGACCCAGTCGCAAGCGCCCTTTATTTTAAAATAAAGGTCGCCTGCCAGATCAGGAGCAGTCTCCGAGGGTTCCGGAATGTCCAGAAGGGATTCTCTTCGCCTTCTCGTCGCAGATGGTGTGCGGGATATGGGCGACTCCGGCGGAGGCATGAGTTCGGAGTCGCGGTCGCGACTGCGGACTGCGGACGAAGTTCTCTCCGAGTCAGTGTCAGTGTAGGAGTCGGTGTTTATGGCCAACTCTTGTTCCGCCATTTGTATATTCCACTCCAGACGTTGGCGGTCTGTAAGGTGGATTGGCTCTGTTGAGCGAGACTTCTCTCCTCGGCTCTTAGCGCGGCCTCTGCGGCCACCTGAGAGTTTGGCGGTTTGGACAACGGGCTCATCCTCGTCGACTTCGCCTTCTTCTGGGGAAAGAACTATAACGTCACGAGCGGTGCCATGTTTGCGCTTGGAACCAGGACGATGTTCGCCTTGGCTCACACTACGCTCCGATTGCACATCGTGGTCATCCTCTCCGGCAAAGTAGACTTCTTCCCAAGTGGGGACCCTACCGGGGTCAGACCCAGCATCATCATCCGAGTCTACGTTCTGCTTCTTGGGTTTCTGCCTATCTTTGCTTCTCTCTCTGCTTTGGCTTTTGTCCTTCGAGCCCTTTCTCTCTTTCCTTTTTTCTCCCTCCTTTGTGTCAGCTCTGCTCCTTTCCCCCTCACGGGCGACAGAAGCAACGCTGTCACTCGATTTCGCAGCCTCGCTGCTCTTCCCTGTCTTTTTGGAAGGCCCACCGAACATGCCCTTAAGGCGAGATTCGAAGGTGGGCTCCTTTGACGTCTTCCCCCCTGATTTCCCCTGTTTTAAATTCTCCATATGCATCCCACGAGACCGAGAGATAAAAGTTTCCAGACGGCCAGAGATCTCGGAATAGCCGAATGACCCTAAATACTCCCAGGGAGGCGGGAAACCCTGGGGTGGCCGCTAGCCGGTTGATCCCACTACGCCAACCACTCCGCCTTGCTCCGCGCAAGGTCAGAGACCCCGTCGCCGCGCGAGGCCCCGTAGGGCGCCCCAACGACGGGAATTGAAGGATTTTTAGGAACATTTGGGGTCAATGTAAAGCGTAAAGCCTCAGAGCGTAACGGGTGCAAATAAACGACTAATTAGACGGGCCGCAGACGAAATCTTAAAGGCTACCCAAGTCCTGGAAGGGAAATTGGAGTACTCGGACTGTATAGATAGTCCCCAAGCCACTACGTCTTCTGTTCCAGTAATAGCCACACCTATAGAAGAAGGACTCTTGGCAGCTATACGTCAAGGCATAAGGGATGAGTTGAAATCCATCAAGGCTCCCCTCCCTGGGCCTCCACCCAAGACGTATGCTGAGACTGCCAAAACTCAACCCAACAAAAATCCAACTCCACCACGCTCACTACCCTCCATCATTATTAAAACCACAGAGACAGGTGCCTCCCAACCTAACGTCCTTGACGAATGGAGGAAGAAGGTCTCTTTTAGGGACACAAACTTCGCACCAACTAAAGTCAAACCACTATCTAAGAATACCATTCGCGTTGACTTTGATAAGAAGGAGCACTGTAGCGAAGCTATAAAGCGCGTAAACGCCATCCCCGGCATCCAAGCCGAGGACGCCCGCAAAAGGAAGCCTCTTATTATTTTAAAAGGCGTTAACAAGGAAATCACCAAAGATGAGTTGATTCCAATAATTGCCCAACAAAATACTGTGCCTGCAGACGAGATACGTTTCTGCTTTGCACTGAAAAATCGCAATGATCTTCTTTATAATGTGGTCCTAGAAGTGCACCCGGCAACCCGGAAGAGGTTAATCGAAGCAAAGCGCGTCAACATTGAGCACCAACGCGTTCGAGTGACAGACTTCTCCCGGTTTGTCCAATGCTACAAATGCCTCCAATTTGGCCATACTAATAACAAGTGCCAAGCCGAGTATTACCCTTGCTCGCACTGTGCGTCCACGGCGCACTCTTTCGCAAATTGCCCGGTTAAGAACAACCCAGATGTACTCAAGTGCATCAATTGTACCAGGTATAACGAGAAAACAGGAAACAGCGTTGGAACAAAACACTCTGCCACTAATTCTAAAACTTGCCCCCGGATCAACACTACACGCAAACAACTAGAAGAAACTATCGATTATGGTTATTAACTCAAAAATAAAGTTTATCCAGGCAAACCTCCAACGCTGTTTCGTTACACATACTGAGTTTATACGTTATTTTCACGCGAACGACTATGATATCGCTCTGGTTACAGAGCCATACATAGGCCGCTCACAGTGCGTGCAAAACCATCCAGGACTTGATACATACCAATTTAACACGACTGGCACGATTAAAGCTTGCGTGATAATCAAGACCAAGTCGGGGCTCGGCCTAGGAGTTACTCAGCTGTCTACCTCCAACCTGGCGGTAGTGCAGCTGAACTTAGGCCAGAGGAAACTCTATGCTGCCTCTACCCCGAGTAACCAGATAACCCTACTTACACCTGAGAGGTCGGGCTCCCCCCAGGGTGGCCGCTAGCCGGTTGATCCCACTACGCCAACCACTCCGCCTTGCTCCGCGCAAGGTCAGAGACCCCGTCGCCGCGCGAGGCCCCGTAGGGCGCCCCAACGACGGGAATTGAAGGATTTTTAGGAACATTTGGGGTCAAGGGCTGAAGGGGCACAGTGCGGTGATGAGTCCTGGGATGCTAAGCGACCGCGACAGTGTTGACAAGGGAGGGGCAGAACCTCTAAAACCATGTCAACACCGAAGAAGCCGCGCACATCCCATTATCACCACCACACTCCGCCGCAACAGACCCAGCCCCCAAACGCTCCCTTTGGGGTTTACTCCCCGCAGCCCTGGCAAGCAGGGCCCCCGCCCCGCCCTGAAAAGGGCAGAACGGTATGGTGCAAGGAAATCGACCGGTATGTAACCCTACCAGTCATACGCCCTGGAGCCTCCTTGCAGACTCCAGAACTAGGGGGAAGTTTTATTGAGTTTACCATCCTCGCGGCCCCGGAAGGCCCCCGGCCCCGATTGGGGTAACGGTGTACAGGGGTTTTTTAGAGAGGTTTTCCTTCCTCGCGGTCCGGACAAAAGCCCCGCAACCCCCGGCCCACCCGTGAAGGCGGGTTACGGTAAGCCTGGGTTTTTTATTGAGGTTTTCCTTCCTCTCGGCCCGGACGAAGTGCCCCCGACAGCCCTCGGCCCCCACGGGGTAACGAGTTGCCCGGCGACCCGCCAGTCAGCGACGGCTGACTATGGGCGGGCTGAGCCGCGCGTGGTAGTTTTTAAAGAGGGTTCCGCCTCGCGGTCCAGGTAAACTGGACCCCCGTCCCGCCGGTAGCCCGTTGCGGATTACGGTGTGCTTCGTGAACACATCCTTGCGCCGCTATGCTAGTCATAGCAGCACAAGGAGCGACACTGGCAGAGTTTAGCCGTCGGCTACCAATCCCCGAAGGAAATTGCTAACCGCCGTTGCCCGGGATGCACCAGGACAGGATGCTATTTCTTACATCCGATCGTAACCGGATGTAACCAATAACACCCCGTCGCTCTAGGAGGTGACTCCGCTGCATAACCCAACCTAACCTAACCTAACCTAACCTAACCTAACCTAACCTAACCTAACCTAACCTTTTTTTTTTTTTTTTTTTTTTTTTTAACGCAGGAAAATGCATCACGCATACCCGCCGCCCCGGGGGAGACGACGGGTTATGTGGGACTCTCTTGTCGGATGGCAGCAGAACGGCTGCCATCCGACAAGCATACCCACTAAAAACCTGCGGTGTACCCTCTGCGCTGTGTTGGCGCGACGGAGGCTCCCGTTTGGATTCAACTACGTCGCGCCACAGTGCGGCCCAGCCTCATGCCAGGCCTTCCGCGCTGGAGGGGCCTACCAGTACACTTGGTAGGCCCCCAGTCATGGGCGACCGTGCGGTGTGGGCGTCGAGTCCCCCGACCCTTCGCCCACTGGTCACCTCTTACCTAGGGGGAAGGAGGCGGGCGAAACGCCTCCGTCTTCCCCCCGGCCGTCTACGCCGGAGCGCCTGGGCGTCGGGAGCCTCCTCCCTGGCCCGCTCATCGGTCTCCTTCTGCAACATTACCTCTTCGCAGAAGGAGACCATGGCGTCCCACGCACTCGCGCTACCGAGCATCGCTCTCACGACGCTGGGCAGGTCGAGGTCCGGCCCGACCGCCGCGATCAGGGCCCGGCGCTGCTCGGCCCAGGCTGAGCACACCTCTAGGGTGTGCTGGGCCGTGTCTTCCACAGCGCCGCACCCGTGACACACGGGGGACGGCTCCCTGCCAATCAGGCAGAGGTACTGACCGAAGCAGCCGTGCCCGGTCAGCACCTGCACCAGGCGATAGGTGAGGGAGCCGTGTCGCCTCAAGACCCATTGGTCTAGGACCGGGCGGATCGCCTCTATGGTTCGAGTGCCATAGCGGGGATCCGCTAGGTTGACCTCCCAACGTCGCAACAATTCTTCTTGAGCGAGGAGCCGCGCGCGGTTGACCTCTTCGGGGGCTGGGTGCTCCCCCGCTTCTCTTCTCGACGCACGAAAGCGATAAACGGATTCGAGGACCTCGGCCTCGAGTTCCCAAGGGGGGGAGCCCGGCCAGGACACAGGCTGCACCGAAGGAAA
This sequence comes from Anania hortulata, assembly GCA_963576865.1. Classification (NCBI taxonomy): domain Eukaryota; kingdom Metazoa; phylum Arthropoda; class Insecta; order Lepidoptera; family Crambidae; genus Anania; species Anania hortulata. The sequence goes on along the minus strand of OY756407.1, from coordinate 19,122,244 downwards.
CAGTCCTGTAACCCCTTATAGCTCGCAGCGCGATGGTGCGCTGCGGTTGGCGTAACAGTGCGCGGTTCTCTCGATCGAGAGAACTGACCCAGATAGGGGCCCCGTACAGGGCCATACTTTTGATGACCCCAGCGTAGAGCTTGCGACACCCAGCGCTGGGACCTCTTAGATTAGGCAGCAACCTGCCCAAAGCCGCAGCAGCTCCCACCAGTTTTGGGGCCAACCCGCTAAAGTGGGCTTGAAATTTCCACCGCCCATCCAGCACTAGGCCCAGATATTTCATCTGGGCCCCAATGCGAATCTGGACACCCTCTATATTAAGGTGAGCACCTGGGGGTGGCCCACGATGAGGCCCGTGGAACATGAGAGCCTCGGTCTTTTGGGGGGCCACCTCTAGCCCTACTCCCCTGATGCGGGCCACGATCATCTCTGTGGCCACCTCAGTCCGCACACAGAGCTCTGGCAGGGCCCTTCCTGTGGCTACGATCAGTGTGTCGTCAGCGTAGCATAGCACTCTCGTCCCTCTGATGAGAGCGCCGCGCAGCACACTGTCGTAGCCGATGTTCCAGAGTATCGGCCCAAGAGCCGAACCCTGGGGGACCCCACGAGATATTTTTCGGCGTCCTAAACTGCCGTGCCCGTCGACATATACCACCTCGCGGTCCTGGAGGTAGTCCGCCAAAAGCCTGATAAGATAGGCCGGCACCCCATGATATTGGAGCGCCGACACTATCGTGTCGAAGGGCAGGCTATTGAAAGCATTGGCGATGTCTAATGACACCGCCAGCGCTCTTTCTCCCCGGGACACAGCCTCCTCCGTGAAGGACTTAAGGGCAGACAAGGCGTCTAGCGTGGAGCGCCCCGCCCTGAAGCCGAACTGTCGCTGCGACAGGTTGGGACCGACATCGTTTAGGTGCCGGACGAGACGGGAGACCACGACCCTCTCTAAAACCTTCCCCGCCTCGTCCAGCAGGACAATAGGCCTATAGGCAGACGGGGAATCCAGTGGCCGCCCCTCCTTTCTCAGCAGGCAAAGGCGGCCCTCTTTCCAGATCTTTGGGAACTGCCCGGTTCTAAGTATTAGGTCGAACAGTTCCCGAAGCCTATCCTCGTTTTCCTCCACTTGCATATGCAAGCGGAGGACTTTGCCTGGGATCCCGTCTGGTCCCGGGGCCGTATTTTTGCCCTGAAGGCGGTCGAGGGCAGCGCCCAGCTCTGCTCCAGTGACTGGGGGAGCCGGGAGCTCCGGCGGTCGAACTCTCGGACGGGGGTAGGTTGGAGCACGAAAGTCCCCCCGCTCGGGGAACAGGGAACCAACCACCCTCTGAAGGAGGTCCGGCTCCATGGTCTCCGTGAGAGGCGCCGTTTGCCCGCGTAACTTACTCCGTGCTACGCGGTATGGGCGTCCCCACGGATCACCGTCTAGCTCCTCGAGCATCTCATTGTGGGCCTCCGCCTTGCCCTTTAAGATGGCTTGCTGAAGCGCCCGCTTGCATTCCTTGTAGTAGTCGCGTAGGCCCTCCTCGATCAGGTCACGGCCGTGGCGGCGGCGGTGGCGGGTGAGTGCCCGCCTGGCTCTGTTACTGGTGGCCCGGAGATCTGCTATCTCCTGAGTCCACCAGTAGACTTGCCGCCTGTTGGGAGCGTTGCGGACCCTGGGCATTGCCGCGTCGCATGTCGCCGTCAATGCCGAGCGGAGAAGAGCGGCACTAGATTCGGGATCGGCCGGAGGAGGGGTCCCCTTGGAACACCAGGCCTGGACAATGGCCGCCTCTTCGGCCTTTTCCCTGTCCAGCCTGGTGACAGCCCATCTCGGAAAGGCCACCGAGTACCCAGGCCGGCGGGGCGCCGCAGGGCTAATGGAGGAGGAGATCTCAAACCGGATGTACAAGTGGTCCGACAGGGTCTCCTCCTCAACCACCCGCCAATTAACGACGCGGCGGGCGACGGCAGGGGTAGCGAGTGAAACGTCCACCCTTGACCCGCCTCGCGGCCGTACGCATGTGTAGGCTGTCCCAACATTGAGAATGGACAGCCCTACTTCCGCCACCCAAGCCTCAAGAGCCCTGCCCTTAACATCGGTGGTGACACCGCCCCATGCCTGTGACTTGGCGTTTAGGTCACCCATGAGAATAACCTGAAGCGGCGCCAGTCGTCTGACCGCTGGGCCCAAGTCGCGGAGGTAGGCCTCAAAGTCGGCCAAGGGTTTGTTAGGGGAGAAATAGCAGCCGATAATTGCGTATTCCCCCCATTTGGCCGACACGAACCCCGAGCCGCGCTCCTTTAAGATCAAGGGGATTGTGGTTGGCCCCGTCCGGCTGAGGATTGCCACGTCACCAACGGCGTCGCCAAGCCAATGCGGTTGAGGAGGAACCCAATAAGGCTCCGAAGCCACCGCCACATCAATATTCCACTCCGCTAGGGCCTGGAGAAAGAGGTCCTGGGACCCAGCGGAGTGGTTGAGGTTCCCCTGGAGAAGACGGATATGTCGATTAGCCATCGATCATCTCCGCCTCCTCGCACCGTACAGGGCGCTCCTCGGTTCTGGTGGCCGATGACTTCGAAGCCGCTTTTCCTCTTGTTGGAGGGGGGTTGCAGTTCTTCCCCCCCATAATATGGCCAGCATCGCGGCCCGACTCTGCGCAGACAGCGCAGTGCGCGTTGGCATTGCAGTCTGCGGATTTGTGTCCCGGGTTGCCGCACCGGAAGCACAAGCCGCTACGCTCCGCTGGGAAGGGACACAGCTGACGGGTATGCCCAATCCCCATGCACTTAAAGCAGCGCATGGGGCGCGCCTCCATGACTTGCACCCTTGCAGAGGACCAGCCGATTAAGAAACGGCCAGCCTCGGATAAGGTTTTTACCGCCGCCAGAGGGCAGGACACTGTGACAGCCCCCATGCCCCGGGTGCCGGGATGGATCTCCCCGGCCCTGACTGTCTTGGGGGAACAACCAGTTTTGCTAGCTACCGCAACCACTACCTCCTCTCTGGTGACGGATTCATCCAGGCCGAAGATGCGCACATCCGCGCGTTTTTCGGGCCTGCTGACCGTCACGTCATCTCCAAGGGCCTCGGCGAGCTTAGCTGCCAGTTTATCAGCTTTCTCTCGGCATTCGGCACCTGGGACCTCAATGAGGCGGGCCCCGGTTGCCGAGTCGTGGACCTTAATATGTGGGATCCCGAGCTCGGGAAGGTCCACTGCAGCCTTGGCCTTGGTAAGCACCGCTTTGTATGTTGAGCCCCTCTGGACGGCCTCTGGCTGCAGTGTCACAACGATCGCCGCAGTGCGGGGGGGAGTTAATTTGGTCTTTGGCTTGGCAGGGGCTTGAGGAGCCGCAGGTGCCTTCTTTGCTGCGAGCGGTTTTGGTTGGGCAGCGGAGGTGGGCATGGTATGATTTTTGCCTTTCCTCCCCCGTCGTACAACCGTTGCCCAGTCTCCCGCAGAGGGTGTAAGGGTAGGGGCCCTCGTATCGTGCGTTGGAGCCTGTACTGCTGTTTCTGGCGCCCTCTGAGCCCCAGAGGCAGGCCTTGCAGCCGTGGTTGGGGCACGAGGGGTCGTTTCCGCCTTTCTTGCGTCCGCCGCAAGCGGGGGCCGCAAGGGCATCCTAGGTGGAAGTCGGCTCTCAATATCCCCCAGCCTAGCGTCTATCAGCTGGGCGGCTGAGTCGACTGCCCTTCTGCAGGCTAACTGCAGCAGCTCTTCAATTGATTGGGCGCATAAAGCGCCCTGGGGCAGTGTGGCGCTCGAGGTTGAGGCCTGAGGCTCAGGTTCGCTCGGAGCAGAAGTCCACTCAGGGGTCCCAGCAGTGCCCACGTCGGCTGCCGAAGTCGGCGTTGAGGTTGACCTCCTAACAGCGCTAGCAGAAAGCTTTTCCAGGTCCTGTTTCAGCACATAAACTTCCTTGCGGAGGTTGTTAACCTCCCGCCTCAAATTGCAGTTGTCGACCCGAAGTCGTCGGTTTTCCTCTGTTTCCGAACGGGAGGCCAGCGTGTCGATTATGGTCGTCAGATTGGTGGCAGCCCTATTTAAGGCCCCTTGCATAGGGCCTTGTAAGTGTCCCGATTTGCACGCAACACGAAAAACTTCGGAGCAGAAAAGTCCTCCGCGGGCCCGCAGCTGTTCCAAGTCTAGGGTCTCGTGGACAATCAAGGACTTTGGGTCTAGAAGGTCCGCAGAACCAGGCATAGAAATAGGAGTGCGGCTTTTGTCGCGGCCAATGAGGTTGGCCTTAGCTCTCTTGTCGAGGTCCGCCGTGAAGTCAGCCTCTTTCAGCTCCTCTAGCCTCTCTTTTAAATAGAGGTTGGCCCGCTGTATGCCTCCGGCCTTCCCTTTGCCGCGGCGGGCAGAGTTTATTTTTGGAGCCGATGCCAACTCTGTTTCCTCGTCTGTCAAATCGGGAATAAATTCCTCAAAGAAGGATAACTCATCCGGGCGGCGCTTGCGCGCGGTTTTCGGGGTAGAGCCCTCCAGCTCTCCCTCGACTGCAGCCCTCGGATCGGAGTCCACATCGATTCGCTCTATCAGAACGATCGGCTGTAGCGCAAGTGCGCTCTCTTCTGAGAAAACCTCGTTCTCCAACATTCCAACACCGGCACCTGGGTGTCCGAGCCCGCCCTGAAAAGGGCGATTATCCCTAATGGGAGCTTCGGGCACTTCAGGCGTCCCGCGCGCTGACCGTCCGGACCCGCCCTCAGAAGGGCGCTTATCCCGATTGGGAGTCACGGGCTGGCCAGCCGCATCCAAAATGGTCGCATCCGACATCTTACGCTTTGGGATCGTATTCGCAGTCTTGTTGTGAAGCGCTCAGTTACCAGTCAGTGCTGCGTTACCGCACGTGACTGGTATCCAGGGATGACGAACGGGGACGTAGCTTCACTCCCACCCCCAACCTAACCTAACCTAACCTAACCTAACCTTTTTTTTTTTTTTTTTTTTTTTTTTTTTTTTTTTTACGAGGTGGAAATGCTCTTCGCATACCCGCTGCCGTGGGGACAGCAGCGGGTTATGTGGGACTCCCTTGACGAGTGGGGGCGCTAGCCGCCGCCAGTCGTCAAGTATACCCACTAAAACCAACCTCGAGTTCCATCGTGCCGCTATGGGGGGGCGACGGAGGTTCGCTCATCGCATTCTCTCCGCCACCCCAGCGGTGGCCCGCACCTTACGGTGCAGGCCTTACGCCCTGGGGATGCCTCGGGAACCTCGAGACATCCCCTCTGACGGGTGGACCCGTGCAAGGCGGTCGACGGGGGTCCCCACCCCCATCGCCGCTGGGTCCACAGGGAGCCTGGAGGCGATTGTAACGCCGCCTCCGAACTCCCAACCGCCTGCGTCGGAGCGGGTCAGCCTGAGCATCCTCTTCCCTGACCCGCTCCGCCGCCTCCTTCTCTGTCATGACTTCTTCACAGAAGGAGGCGGTTGCCTCCCACGCCTGCTCACTGCCAAGCATTGCGGCGATTACGCTCGACAGCGAGAGGTCGGTGCCTACCGCCGCCACCAACGACTGACGCTGCGGGGCCCACGCTGAGCACTCGGACAGCGTGTGCTTGGCTGTATCTTCCGCGGCGTCGCAGTGGTGGCACCTCGGTGTCGCCTCTCTCCTGGCGACCTTGTGCAGATAGCGACCGAAACACCCATGCCCAGTCAGTACCTGCACAAGCCTATAGGAGAGGTGCCCGTGGCGGCGGCTCACCCACTCAGGGAGGCAAGGCCGTAGCGCCTCCAGCGTCCATAGCCCGTACGTAGGGCTTTCCAGGCTCTCTTGCCATCGCTGAACCATGTCTTGGCGCGTCAACTCTCGGACATGTTCAATCTCTTCCAGCGCGGGACGCTCGCCGCGCGCCCGCGCCTCTGCTCGATATTCGTAGACCTCTTTGAGGACCGCCGCTTCCAGCTCCCAGGGAGGGGATGCGGCTAGCGCGCTTGCTGCATCGCCTGAGACTGTGCGGTAACCTCTAATCGCGCGTATGGCTAGCACTCTTTGCGGCCTACGTAGTACAGCTCTGTTGGGACGCGAGAGAGCGTCGACCCATATGGGAGCTCCATACAGTGCCATGCTGCGCACAACGCCAAGATATAGGCGACGACAGCTAGCGGTTGGTCCTCCCAGATTCGGAAGAAGGCTGCTTAGTGACGCCGCCGTCTTGATGAGTTTGGGGGCAAGTCGGCGGAAATGCTCTCCAAATTGCCAGCGGCCGTCCAGGATTAGTCCGAGGTATTTCACATGGGCCTTCACCATTATACGGGTGCCATCGACAAGGACATAGGCACCCGTTGGGGGTTTTCCTCTCGGCCCATGGAAGTATATGGCCTCCGTTTTGGCAAGGGCTACCTCCAGACCGAGCTGCCGTATGCGGTCAACTACGTCGGTGGCCCCTGCTGAGGCCAGTCTCGCCGCTTCCTGAAAGCTGCTCCCCGTCGCGGCTAGCAGTGTGTCATCCGCGTAGCAGATGACATGGGTCCCAGGGAGCAGTTGTGCACGCAAAACCCAGTCATATGCGACGTTCCATAGCAGTGGGCCCATTACTGAGCCCTGGGGAACGCCGCAAGACATAGGCCTCGTCCGGAGACAGCCGTACCTGTCGATGTAGAGCACATCTCTCCCTCTGAGGTAGTGCTCTACTACTCTCCGCAGATAGAGAGGCACCCCGTGATAGCGGAGCGCCTCCTCAATACAAGCGAAGGGGAGAGAGTTAAAGGCATTTGCAATGTCCAATGACACTGCCATAACACTCTCCCCGTTGCTAACCGCCTCAGATGCCAGACTTTTCAACACTGCGATGGCGTCTACAGTGGAGCGCCCCGACCTGAAGCCATATTGGTGATCTGAAAGATCGGGGCCAACGTTGCGCAGGTGCTCGGCTAGGCGGGCGACTAGGATTCGTTCGAAAACCTTAGCCGCCTCGTCCAGAAGAATGATCGGTCGATAGCCCGAAGGGGAGTCTGCAGGTCTTCCTTCCTTCCGCAACAGGATCAGCCGACCATCCTTCCACAACTTAGGGAACCGACCTGCCCCAAGGCACTCGTTAAAGAGATCAATGAGGTGGTTCCCTATATGCTTTGACGCCAGCACTAGTACCCGGCCGGGGACGCCATCTGGGCCAGGCGCCGTTTTCTTGCCTTTAAGGCGAAGAATGGCAGCGCCGAGTTCGACCTCTGTGATCGGGGGAATATCTCCGATCGTTTCCGGCTCTGTGTCACGTGGGGTCATAACAGGGGGCGTATACTCAGCCCGCTCCGGGAAAAGCCCTGCGACAACGTTTCCGAGGAGCTGGGAGTCCATTGTCTCAGTAGGGGGCGCCTGGCCGCGACTCATTTTCTTCCTTACTACCCGGTATGGACGCCCCCACGGATCTCGGTTGAGATCGCCAATGAATTCCCGCCAGGCAGACTCCTTAGCCTTATTTATTTCGACTTGCAGAGTCTTTTTTGCCTGGCGGTACAGGGCGTATAGGCGGACTTCTTCTTCCTCGTCCTCAATAGCAGGCCTTTTTGCTCGTTGGCGCAGGTAAGCTCTCCGAGCCGTCATGCTGGCGGAACGCAAGTGTGCAATTTCTTGCGTCCACCAGTAGACTGCCTTTTTGGACGGGTGGGCTACCGTACGAGGCATGGCTGCGTCACAGATAGCGGTAAGCGTCTTGCGCAATCGGCGCGCCGCTTCATTGACGTCTGATGTGCGAGACAGTGGCCAATTGGCGATTATCGCTGCGCATTCCGCATCTTCTTTGTTGAGGCGCGTGAGGGCCCAGCGCGGAAAAGATGCCTTGCGACCGAGCGCGTGCAGTCTTGCCGTAGACGACCCAGAGGTGGGGATCTCAAACCTGATATAACGATGGTTTGTCAGGTTTTCCACCTCATCCTCTACTCGCCAATTAAGGACGAGGGCAGCAATGGAGGGGGTGCCGAAAGTGAGATCAACAATTGACCCACCTTGATTCTGGACGCAGGTATTGGTTGTGCCCCGGTTTAAGAGGCAGAGACCTAGTCCGGCAGCCCAGTCTTCTACTAGCTCACCTTTAACAGTAGTTTTGGGGGAGCCCCACAACGTAGATTTAGCATTCAGGTCCCCCATGACAAGAACCTGCATCGGGGCCAGTCTCCGAACGGCCGCACTAAGTTCGTGGAGATATGGCTCAAACTCGGCCACGCTTCGGTTTGGGGAGAAGTATACGCCGATTAGAGCTATTTCTCCCCAGACAGCTACAACAAATCCTTGTCCCCTCTCTTTGGTCAAGAGAGGTGTGGCATCCGCCGTCGCTGGGGTGATGATGGCTACCAGTCCGTTTAGGTCCCCGGCCCAGTTATCGCGGTCATACACGCTGTATGGCTCCGCAGCGACAGCAACGTCAATTGACCACTCCGCCATGTACTGCAGGAGTAAGTCCTGAGCACCGGCGCAGTGGTTTAAATTAGTCTGCAAGACTTTACGGCCGATGGGATCGACTACGCCTAGTCAGTCCGTTGCCATCGCCTGAGGTTGGTCCCTAGGCTGAGAAGCCCCGGCGGCTTTGTTAGAGCCCGCAGCGGACCTCATGATGGTAGCTGTTCTGCCTCCGACAGCAGAATTGCCCTTGGAGACAGGGGGCTTACAGCTGCGGCCGCCCATTATGTGACCAGCTGGGAGGCCGGCGTTTGCGCACACGGCGCAGCGTGGCTCCGCTGTGCAAGACTCAGCTTTGTGTCCCAAAAGACCACAGCGGTAGCACATGGTGCCACGATCCTCCGATGCTGTGCACTGCGGCCGGGTGTGTCCGAGACACATGCACTTATAGCACCGGAGGGGCTTAGCCTCCAGCACCTGCACCTGTGTGGAGCTCCATCCTACAAGGAGCTTGCCAGCCTCTGAGAGGGTCTTTGCTGCTGCCACAGGGCACTGCACGACTACGACTCCTACCCCTCGTGGCCCCATCTTGATATCTCCAACCCGCACCTGTTCGGGGGCACAAGCGCCTTTAGAGGCCACCGCAGCCGCGATTTCGTCCTTGCGCGTGGCATCGTCTAACCCGGAGATGCGCAAGTCCGCACATTTCAGTGGGCGAACAACTTTGGCGACGTCGGACAGGGCCTCCTTAATTTTGTCCGCGAGTAGGTCGGCTTTTGCGCCGGTCTCGGCACCGGGGATTTCCAGAATGACGCCTCCCGAGGCAGCCCGTTTGAAGCGAACGCCACCCTCAATGCCAAGTTCCTCTAGAGAGACGGCGCCTTTTGCTCTCTCTATGATTTCCGGGTAGGTCACACCCTTCTCCTGAGCTCCAGTATCAAGGGTGATCACGACCACAGAAGACTTCGGCTCGGTAAGTTTAGGCTTAATCGAAGGCTTAGGGCCCGAAGTGGAAGCTGTCTTGGTAATTGAAGCCGGCTTCCTAGCGACTGTAATGGGCACCGATGCAGATATCACTTGCGATGCCTTGCCTTGGGAGCTCTTAGCCGCCTTCTTCTTCTTCTTTCCCTTGCGGGCGATCGTCGCCCAGGTCTCAGACTCGACCCCTGACTCAAGCGCCGCTTCGTAGCCACTGGGTTGCGGTGGCGCCGAGGATGAACCGGCTACATTTGCCCAGGAGCGGGGCCTGGGTTGGGACAACAATTCAGCGTCTTTGGTGGGAACTACTGAGAGAGAGACGGCTGCGGGAGTGGGAATGCTTTTGGCCAGGGTAGATGCCACCCTTCGATCTGCTGCCAGAGGAGGCCGCACGGTTTTGGCCGGTAGAAGCCGGTCCTCTAGATTGGCGAAGCGGGCATCCATTATTTTTCCGACTGAGATAGCGATAGAACGCTCAAGCCTTGCCGCAAAATCATCCTCCGCGAATGTTCTTCCAGCGCGGTTGGGTGTAGTTTGGGCAACCTCGCGAACCGCGTTTTCTCTCTCTGCAGCGTCCTTACGTGACACCTCCGCCTCAGCCCGCAGCTCCATTACGATGCGGTTGAGGCGTGTATTTTCCGCTATCAGACGGCATGTCTCCTCGGTGACATTGCGAGATGCCAACGACTCGACTGCATCCCTAAGTACCTTCGCGGCCTTATTAAGAGTTGCTGCCATCCTGCCCTGAAGCCCTTTAGATACCTTGGACACGCGCTCAATATTGGCAGTCTCACGAAGCGCCCGTTCACGCACAGCCGCTGCGCTTAGTGAGTCGCAAGGTATCGCAGATTCCTCCTCCAATCCAACATAGGAGCCCCGAGCTTGAGGGGACCGATCACGCGCCTCATTGTCAGACTGGAGCGTTTCCAAGACGGGCAGTTTCTCCAGGGCAACAAACGGCTCACGACAGAGACGGTCGTATTCGACCTGAGATCGATTTGCGTTGTTAGACACCTTTCCACGGCCCCTACGAGCCGTGTTTATTTTCGCCGGGGTCTGCGAGCGCTCTCGATCCGCTTCAGAGGCCGTTTCCGAGTCTGACTCACCCTTGGCAACCTCCCTTTTCAGCCTCTTGGACGTCCTTCTTTCCACTACAGGAATGAGGGGGGGGTCCAAAAACGGCTGAGACATCTCTATCTCGTCTGGCGGCGACAGGTAGACTTCCGATCCACTCGCCATCGGCGGGGACACCAAATCACTGCAAACTGGCAGTCCGGACCCGCCCTGAGAAGGGCGTTTATCCCGATTGGGAGTCACGGGCGTGCCAGCCGCGTCATACATAGTTGCATTGGACATCTTGCGCAATTCGCTAATCGTTCTCGTGTGAAGCGCTCGGTTACCAGTTAGTGCTGCGTTACCGCACGTAACTGGTATCCAGGGATGACGACGTGGACGTGGCTTCACTCCCACCCCCAACCTAACCTAACCTAACCTAACCTAACCTAACCTTTAACCTTTTTCTAGTGTTTTGTAGTTTTCGTCACTAAACCCAACTTTTGTAGGTTAGGTTACAATAACTTATTTTATTGAGGTTAGGTCAGTTACCTTACTCACTTAGTTTAGGTTTCTGAAAAAAACCTTACTTTTTGTAGTGTTTTGTAGTTTTCGTCACTAAACCCAACTTTTGAAGGTTAGGTCACATAACCTATTTAATTGAAGTCTGGTTAGTGTAACCTGACTTGGGTTAGGTTTCTAGAAAACGTATTTTTTGTAGTTTTCGTCACTAAACCCAACTTTTGTAGGTTAGGTTACAATAACCTATTTAATTGTAATTAGTTTAGTGTTAACTAAATCACTTAGGTTACGTTTATGAAAAAGCTAACTTTTTGTAGTGATTTGTAGTTTTCGTCACAACCCAACTTTTGTAGGTTAAGTTACAATAACCTATTTATTTGTATTTAGGTTAGTGTTAACTAAGTCACTTAGGTTAGGTTTATGAAAAAACCTAATTTTTTGTAGTGATTTGTATTGTTCGTCACTAAACCCAACTTTTGAAGGTTAGGTCACGTAACCTATTTAATTGTAGTTTGGTTAGAGTAACCATACACGGTTAGGTTAGGTTTCTGTAAAAAACCTAACTTTTTGTAGTGTTTTGTAGTTTTCGTCACTAAACCCAACTTTTGAAGGTTAGGTTACAATAACTTATTTCATTGCAGTTTGGTTAGAGTAACCATCCACGGTTAGGTTAGGTTAGGTTAGGTTAGGTTAGGTTTTTTTTTTTTTTTTTTTTTTGTAGCGGCTCTGTTCCCCGAATATCCTTTCAGGATTAGATTTCAAGGGTATGTTTTTATTTATTTTCTTTTCTGTCGTATCGTTTATTTTATTTAATGTTGCTACAGCTCTTATTCTAATACATTTTTTCTTATTATCTTATATATATTCTATGTGTTTTGCAATACGGTTTATTTATTTATTTTTACCGTTTCCATTATGGTTCTCACAAGGGGTTTTTTTTTTATATCTTATCTATCTTATATTCTATCTTATGTCCTATCTTACATTTTCTGCCTCTTAATACTATGTGCCTTTTTCATATCTTAAATTATTACAATTTTATCTCTACTTCTTATACTTATTTACTTATTTCTAATATTTATTTGTTATTCTAATATTACATCAGTAATAGTGAAAACAAAAATTATATAACTAGGTCTTATTTTTACTTACAACTGACTTACATATTATTAAACAGTAGGCGATAAAATCCTCTCTACATTCCTTGTTACCTATCAAAATGTGGAGGTTCTCGAGGTCAATTTTTAAACCAGTCTTTTGTTGCAGGTCGTATCGCAACCTTTCATATTTTGGACATTCGGTAAGGAGGTGGGGGACGGTTTCTTCGATGCTGGGGTCACAGTCACATGATGGACTCTCCCTACACTTGAACCGATGCAAGTATTGGGAGAATCCACCATGTCCCGTGAGGATTTGCGTGAGCATCCCTGCTGGCTGTATTTTCCGCACAAGGCGGTACGCGTCTCCGGCGCTAGGGAAAAAGATCTTGGTTACGGACGCGGTGTTGCCATTTTTATACCGTGCGTTCCATTTTAAAATGGAACGCGTGCGTAGTACCTGTTTGGCGTAGGATACTGGACACCTGTCATAGTCCGACTTCCTCTTTGACGCCAGAGCTGCCTCTTTCGCCAGATCATCGGCGCGTTCATTGCCTGGGAGACCTGCATGTGCTAGTTTTCGTCACTTAACCCAACTTTTGAAGGTTAGGTTTTATTAACTTATTTCATTGTAGTTTGGTTAGAGTAACCATACACGGTTAGGTTAGGTTTCTGTAAAAAACCTAAATTTTTCTAGTGTTTTGTAGTTTTCGTCACTAAACCCAACTTTTGTAGGTTAGGTTACAATAACTTATTTTATTGAGGTTAGGTCAGTTACCTTACTCACTTAGTTTAGGTTTCTGAAAAAAACCTTACTTTTTGTAGTGTTTTGTAGTTTTCGTCACTAAACCCAACTTTTGAAGGTTAGGTCACATAACCTATTTAATTGAAGTCTGGTTAGTGTAACCTGACTTGGGTTAGGTTTCTAGAAAACGTATTTTTTGTAGTTTTCGTCACTAAACCCAACTTTTGTAGGTTAGGTTACAATAACCTATTTAATTGTAATTAGTTTAGTGTTAACTAAATCACTTAGGTTACGTTTATGAAAAAGCTAACTTTTTGTAGTGATTTGTAGTTTTCGTCACAACCCAACTTTTGTAGGTTAAGTTACAATAACCTATTTATTTGTATTTAGGTTAGTGTTAACTAAGTCACTTAGGTTAGGTTTATGAAAAAACCTAATTTTTTGTAGTGATTTGTATTGTTCGTCACTAAACCCAACTTTTGAAGGTTAGGTCACGTAACCTATTTAATTGTAGTTTGGTTAGAGTAACCATACACGGTTAGGTTAGGTTTCTGTAAAAAACCTAACTTTTTGTAGTGTTTTGTAGTTTTCGTCACTAAACCCAACTTTTGAAGGTTAGGTTACAATAACTTATTTCATTGCAGTTTGGTTAGAGTAACCATCCACGGTTAGGTTAGGTTAGGTTAGGTTAGGTTAGGTTTTTTTTTTTTTTTTTTTTTTGTAGCGGCTCTGTTCCCCGAATATCCTTTCAGGATTAGATTTCAAGGGTATGTTTTTATTTATTTTCTTTTCTGTCGTATCGTTTATTTTATTTAATGTTGCTACAGCTCTTATTCTAATACATTTTTTCTTATTATCTTATATATATTCTATGTGTTTTGCAATACGGTTTATTTATTTATTTTTACCGTTTCCATTATGGTTCTCACAAGGGGTTTTTTTTTTATATCTTATCTATCTTATATTCTATCTTATGTCCTATCTTACATTTTCTGCCTCTTAATACTATGTGCCTTTTTCATATCTTAAATTATTACAATTTTATCTCTACTTCTTATACTTATTTACTTATTTCTAATATTTATTTGTTATTCTAATATTACATCAGTAATAGTGAAAACAAAAATTATATAACTAGGTCTTATTTTTACTTACAACTGACTTACATATTATTAAACAGTAGGCGATAAAATCCTCTCTACATTCCTTGTTACCTATCAAAATGTGGAGGTTCTCGAGGTCAATTTTTAAACCAGTCTTTTGTTGCAGGTCGTATCGCAACCTTTCATATTTTGGACATTCGGTAAGGAGGTGGGGGACGGTTTCTTCGATGCTGGGGTCACAGTCACATGATGGACTCTCCCTACACTTGAACCGATGCAAGTATTGGGAGAATCCACCATGTCCCGTGAGGATTTGCGTGAGCATCCCTGCTGGCTGTATTTTCCGCACAAGGCGGTACGCGTCTCCGGCGCTAGGGAAAAAGATCTTGGTTACGGACGCGGTGTTGCCATTTTTATACCGTGCGTTCCATTTTAAAATGGAACGCGTGCGTAGTACCTGTTTGGCGTAGGATACTGGACACCTGTCATAGTCCGACTTCCTCTTTGACGCCAGAGCTGCCTCTTTCGCCAGATCATCGGCGCGTTCATTGCCTGGGAGACCTGCATGTGCTAGTTTTCGTCACTTAACCCAACTTTTGAAGGTTAGGTTTTATTAACTTATTTCATTGTAGTTTGGTTAGAGTAACCATACACGGTTAGGTTAGGTTTCTGTAAAAAACCTAAATTTTTCTAGTGTTTTGTAGTTTTCGTCACTAAACCCAACTTTTGTAGGTTAGGTTACAATAACTTATTTTATTGAGGTTAGGTCAGTTACCTTACTCACTTAGTTTAGGTTTCTGAAAAAAACCTTACTTTTTGTAGTGTTTTGTAGTTTTCGTCACTAAACCCAACTTTTGAAGGTTAGGTCACATAACCTATTTAATTGAAGTCTGGTTAGTGTAACCTGACTTGGGTTAGGTTTCTAGAAAACGTATTTTTTGTAGTTTTCGTCACTAAACCCAACTTTTGTAGGTTAGGTTACAATAACCTATTTAATTGTAATTAGTTTAGTGTTAACTAAATCACTTAGGTTACGTTTATGAAAAAGCTAACTTTTTGTAGTGATTTGTAGTTTTCGTCACAACCCAACTTTTGTAGGTTAAGTTACAATAACCTATTTATTTGTATTTAGGTTAGTGTTAACTAAGTCACTTAGGTTAGGTTTATGAAAAAACCTAATTTTTTGTAGTGATTTGTATTGTTCGTCACTAAACCCAACTTTTGAAGGTTAGGTCACGTAACCTATTTAATTGTAGTTTGGTTAGAGTAACCATACACGGTTAGGTTAGGTTTCTGTAAAAAACCTAACTTTTTGTAGTGTTTTGTAGTTTTCGTCACTAAACCCAACTTTTGAAGGTTAGGTTACAATAACTTATTTCATTGCAGTTTGGTTAGAGTAACCATCCACGGTTAGGTTAGGTTAGGTTAGGTTAGGTTAGGTTTTTTTTTTTTTTTTTTTTTTTTTTTTTTTTTTTTTTGTAGCGGCTCTGTTCCCCGAATATCCGTTCAGGATTAGATTTCTAGGGATTCTCTTTTTTTTTATTTCTTTTAATAGTTGTCGTTCCGTTTATTATATTTAAAAAAGTGCTACAGTATCTTAAGTCTAGTACATTTATATCTAACATTATATAGGTTTTTATCGCTTTTTACGAGCGTTTTATCTATTTCCTTCTTATTTGTTACATTACTTTATTTAGCTTATAGGTTATACACTTGATTTTGTTAACTTAAAAGTATGGGCCTTTTTCATTTTTATATTATCTTATTTTCTATTTAACATTTTATTTCTGTCTTCAACAGTTTGCTTATTCTAGTTTTCTTGTTATGCTATTGGTTTTATTATGTACAATAATAATAATAGCATATCTTATATACCTAATCCTTATTTTTACTTACAGCTATTGAACATATTTTTACACAGAATGAAATAAAATCATCTCTACTTCCTTTATTATTCAACAATATATGTAGGTTATCGAGGCCTACTTTTTGTCCAGTTTTTTGTTCTAATTCAAATCTTAGTTTATCGTGTTTTGGGCATTCAACTAGGAGGTGGGGGACGCTTTCGGGAATTTCTGGGTCACAGTCGCATGATGGACTCTCCCTGCACTTGAAACGGTGCAGGTACTGGGAGAACCCACCATGCCCCGTGAGGATCTGTGTGAGCAAACCTGCTGGCTGTATCTTACGCACTAGTCGGTACGCGTCCACGGCACTCGGGAAGAAGAGCTTGGTGATGGACGCGGTGTCCCCTGCTCTATACCGCTCGTTCCATTTAATAATGGAGCGTGCACGTATTGTCCTCTTAATAAAGGAGACCGGGCACCGGTCATAGTCCGGCTTCTTCTTCGACTTTAATGCAGCCTCCTTCGCCAGATCGTCGGCGCGTTCGTTGCCTAGGAGACCTGCATGTGCCTTTATCCAGAACAAAGATACAACTTTGCCCTGGATAAAAGCCTTCCGCAGGTTCTCTCTCGTCTCGACAGCAAGGGGGTGGAGGGAGCCATGGTTAACGATCGTCTCCAAAGCGGCCATCGAATCGCTGTATAGACCATAGCTCTTCTCCCTCCCCTTGAGGATCACGCCCGTTGCCTTGCATATAGCCAATAGTTCCGCCTGGTAGACTGTGCAGTACGTTGACAGACAAAACTTTTGGTTCTGGATCTCGGCCTCATCTTTCCACATGGAAAGTGCGGCTCCGACCTTCCCCTCGATCTTGCTGCCATCGGTGAAGATTCGCACCGCCTGCCCATTGTACCTATCGACGAGGCTCTGGTCCACCAGACACTCGAACTCCATGGCCATACACGTAGCTGGGTGAGGAGTATCTACAAACCTAACCAAACTCTCGGTCTCTCTGTCTCCTAACTCCAGAAGGGGTGACCCTCTCTTCGTCTCATACAGGGCGGCTGCCTCCTGTATCCTGAGGTCGAGAGGCAGTATCCCCGCTAGAGTCAGCGCCGAGTGTAGAGAGACTGTTCGATATGATTTGCAGAGCTTCTGGGCGAAACCCCTTTGCACCGAGTCCAGCAATTTCCGCACTCCGATCTTCTCGGCTGAAGGAGCCCACGCTGCCGCCGCGTACATAATAACCGGCTCAACAGTCGCTACATAAATAAGCCTTATAACCTCGGGGTGGAGGCCCCAGTTTACCTTAGCGGCTCTAGAGAGCTGCTTATAAATATCGATCGCCTTTTTCGTTTGTTGGACAATGTGCGAATTAAAGGTCAGCTTTTCGTCGATTATAAGCCCTAAGATTTTAATCTCCCTAGAAAGAGCGATGTCGATCCCCCCCATTTTTAGGCGCGGAGTGTCGTATTTCAGCTTCTTTGTTAGGAGCATTGCAAATGTCTTTTGTGGTGCGAATCTTAATTTATTCTGAGCTCCCCACTCTAGCACGTAGTCCAGTGCTGCGTTAGCCTGGTCGCTCACTTCCGCCGCCGTGTCACCGTCGAAGATCATCACCACGTCGTCGGCAAAAGCCTGGACGTAGTGACCCCTCCTCCCTAACTCCTGCAGTAAAGGGTCCAGCAAAAGGTTCCACAGGATAGGACCGCCGATTGACCCTTGCACACATCCTTTGTTTGTGTTTCTTACCGCTTCTTCCCCAGCGAATCTTACTCTGACTTTTCTGCGCTCCAGATAGCTATCCAGTAGCCTCCTGATATTTACCGGGCACTTTTCCTCAGCCAGTCGGACTCGAATTGCTGGCCACCAGGCGCTATCGAAGGCCCCCTCTATATCCAATGACACTAGGGTTACCAGCTTTTTTAGCCCAATCTTACCCTTGATTCGGTGTATTAGCGTATAGAGGGCGTCCTCGGTGCTTTTCTGGGGCATGAATCCGTATTGGCGAGTACTAAACCTCGGTATTAGGTGCCATTTCATCCTTGCTACTGTGATCTTTTCCAGGACCTTCCCCAAGACCGGCAAAAGACCTATCGGTCTATATGCCTTAGGGTTCGTGTAATCGTCCTTGCCCGGTTTTCTTAGTACCACAACTGTGGCCTCCTTCCAGATGTCCGGGAAGTGCCCGATCAGTAGGCACTTGTTGAATAGGGCAAGGAATGCGTCCGGGTCCTGGTTGATAGCCCGGCTGCAGATGTCTGCTGTGAAGCCATCCGCCCCCGGGGCCTTCTTTGGGTTGAAACTCCCTATCGCGGTCTTTAGCTCCATCTGGGTAAACGGTGGGTCATGTTGTTCATCATGACAATGTACGTTTACCGACTTCGCTGCTTCTCTAGTCCAGCGATGGTGTTCAGTGTCAGTCTCCTCCAGGTCTTGTGGGTAGAACGTCTCCGCTAGTAAGTTCGCCGATTCTATTGGGTTTAGGTGTGCTCCGTCTTTGGTTAGGGTCGTGTCTTCTGTTCTCCTGGCGGTCCGGCCTATTACTCTGTAAATCCCCTCCCATAGGCCTTCTCGGTCTTGTTTGCTGCAGAACTCCTTCCAGCTGTCTATTTGGGCTTTCTTGGCTTGGCACTCGTAGTCTTCTTTCTTTTTCAGGTACTCAGCTACCACTATGTCTCTGCGGTGCGGTGCCGCGTTCCTGATCTTTCGCCTGAAGGTAGTGGTAACTTTCTTCAGCCTTGCGAGCTCGTCATTCCACCATGGGATCTTGAGTACCTCTGTACTCTTTTTAGCTGGCATGCTGGCCTTGCACGCTGCAGCTATGGCCTCTGCGTAGTCGTTTGTAAGTGTCTCGATTTGATGTTTATTGGTTAAGTTGTTAATATACTCAGCAGTGATATTCTTATGAGACTTGGCCTCCTGTAGTGTGGTGTCGAAGAGATCCCAATTTGCCTTCTTGGTGTTGTAGAGTCGAGTCGTCCTTTGGACTCTCAGTCCTCTGTTTTTGCGGAGTTTGATGTCAAAGGTTATGGCGTTGTGGTCTGAGCTCGTCATCTCCTGGTCTACCCTCCAGTTATCGACCAGATCTAACAGGTCTTCTGTGCAGGCTGTAATGTCTACTAGACTGGTGTACACCTTCGTACCCCTTACGGTGTTAAAAGTTGGCGTATCACCTCTGTTGAGTACCTGAAGTCCCGACTCTTCCAGGGTCCCGGACATTTCTACACCCCTGTGGTCTTCTACGGTGCTGCCCCACCAGGTACTCTTGGCGTTGCTGTCTCCGCCTATCAGCAGTAATCTTGGGCCCAGCTCCTCTACGACCTCCCTCAGCCGTTCCAGGTATGGCCCGATGGGTTGGTCCGGTTCAAAGTAGAAGGACACCGCCGCGATTTCCCAGGCGCTGGTTCGGATCCTCACTGCAACTATATTGTCACTAGTGAGTTTCGGGCACGGTGTGACGTCGAGCTCGCCATCAAAGACGACTATCGCCGCCTTCACCGTCCCATCTCCTACTGCTGCGTTCTGGAAGACTCTCGCCCCACGGTAGTCCTTCATTCTTCTCACCCCGCCCACATAGGGTTCCTGTACTAGCGCAAACGCCAATTTGCGTTCGCTGGCCTCCACCATGAGTTCGGTCGTTGCAAGTTGCTTGCGCTGTAGGTTCGCCTGGGCCACTGCATAACATCTGGTGGGGACGCCTGCCCCGGAACGCGTAGGAACCACCTTAGCAATATTGAACCTTTGCCCGTGCCAGTGCCTCCCACTTCCTGCGCACTGGGCACTCTGAGCTAAAGGCGTTGTGCTCTGTCTGTTCCAGCTTGGCTGCTGCGCAGTTACAACACGTCGGCGCTGCTGCTGCCAGCCAATCGGCGCACTCGGTTCTCATATGTGGGCCTCCACAGTGTGTGCATTTCGGTACAGTCTCCTTGCAAAACCGCCTCCCATGCCCGTACGCCAGACACGTAGAGCACTGGACAAGTGGGGATTGGTCTGCTACTCGCACTCTCTGCATGTCGATATGCACTGCTCCTTTCTCCATCAGCCGGTTGTAGACCTGTGGAGATACCCTTAGTACGACGTGGTTCAATATTGGGTTCCTTGCTTTGCGCTTGAACTTAATTTCAGCGCGATTGTCCTTCTCATCGAGGCCACGAAAAACACCCCCGTTCTGGTTCCTCAGTGCCGTCAGCAGGTCTTGATCGCTGTGGCTTGAGAAAACGTCCCTGAGGATCACCATGGGGTCCTGGTTCTTCATGTCCTCGAAGTGAAGGTTGTTCGATGCACTTTGGAGTCGCTGTCTGACTCTCTCGCGTTCCTCTACGGTTCTGCATCCGAGGATCACCTTCTTATCCTTCACCTTTCGGACCCTTTCCACAGTAACCCAGCCATCCTTTGCGTTCACTGCTTCTCTAACGCGCTTCATAACCTCGTCACCAGAATCGGACTCGTTCTTCGACTCTATAACAATAGAGTGAAGCGCGGTCTTCCTCTCCGCTGGTCTGACGGTCGGTCCTGCTGCTACGTTGGCGTATGTTTGCGTCTTAATGGACTCCTGCTGCAATAGGATGGCCTCTCTCAATTTTCCCATTTCATTGCTCGTTCTGTCGATTTTTTCACCTTGCTCCCTTATCATTTTCATAAGTTCTTTCCTTTCTAATTCAATTCCCCCTTGGTCTAATACTCCTGTCCTTTCCTGAACTGTCACTTTCTCCTTTGCCCCTTCTTTCTGCCCCTTCCCTGAATTCACATCTGTTTTGCTTTCTGTTTCAGGTACAGTTGCCGCAGCTGACTCCTTCACAAGTTGATAGAGCTTCTCCACCGCTAGAGTAATCCCGACCTTCAGGTCTGCCCTCAGGTTGCGAGAGTCGCCAATGTGCGTCTTCGCCTTCTGAAGCCAGCCCCTGGCCTGGCTTACTCTATCGGTGGTTTTAGCTGGTCCTGCTCTCGGCCCCGGCGATACCGTGAACGTTTCGGCTGAAACTCGGCGTGTCGTCGTCGCGGCCTTTGCGTCCTGAGGGGGTGTCGGCTTGACTTTGGTCTTCTGCGTCGCTGCAGTCGTCTGTCCCGGGACAAGCTTTTTTGGTGAGTGCCCATGTTCAGTCGATGGGCAGGGTCTGGGCTCTACCTTTCCGCCCTCCCACTCCCCTATGCTGCGCCTCACATTGGAGGTTTGTTTTGGTGACGTGTGGGAAGGTCCTGCCTTCTCCGTGTCAGCTTGAAGTTCTGGAGACGTGGGGGGGGTCGTCATCGCTCCCTTTTTGGATGGGGTGCGAGCTAGGTACATATTGGGGTGAGCCTTGTCTTATTGTATATAAAGATAAAATAAAGTAAAATAAATCAAGTTCAAAGAACTACGTAAAATCCTAATCTAAGATTACTGGTCAAAAGGCACAGTAGTCACAATAACACAATAACACAAAATAAATAAATTTCAATTTGAAATAAAAGAGTTTCAACGCCAGGAATTTTTTAATTTTATTCACTAAAATGTTTTTATTTTGTTTCAGATCGCGCGCTATCGTACCAGCCAGCCAGCAGAGGTGCTCCGGTGTTGCAGACGTTCCGCAGGTAAGTGTCTAGTAATTGTAGATAAAACTCTACTTCGACTCTATGTAGAGTCCGGTCAGTTTGGTTGCCTCTACCACTGTCCAGGGCTCAAAACACGCCGATCCTATCTTTTTAGAGAAGTTCCAAGAAAATTTTTGCTTTACGTAGAGTCAATAGACTAAGGGTGTATGATAGAGTTATCTATCAGCTCTACTCTCTATTCTTCCCCAGCCACAGTAATGTCAGAGTCCAAAAAAAAAATATAAAAAATAAAAAAAATTTTTTGAACTCTACCTAGAGCCCCCGTCTCTACTAAGTCTAAGGCTCCCGCCTGTCCCAAGTCTCCGACCGAAAACCCCGCCGAGCTCCGAGGTCTGGTTCCCGAGTTATAGATTTTAAAAGATTTTCTAAAATTTATAACTGGGACTTAGCCAGATCCCGACGTCAGGTTAGGGGTCAGATTAAGGTGGTCCAGGAAGTACCCTATCCGATGCTACTCCCTATTCCGGATCCCCGATCGAAAACCGTTTTGAAATCTGAGGTCTGGTTCCAAAGCTGTGGAATTTAGCGTTTTTCTAAAAATTTTCACTGGACTTAGCCAATTCTCATAAACCAGACACTTAGAAAATTTTTAAGCCGAAAAAAATTTTTTGAAAATTTGACCTACAGGCCTTTCTGGCACTCAGTCCGGTACTCCCCGTCAATCCGGGCTATATAAAACAAACCCCGTCAAATTTGGGTAGCTGTAACTGGATTTATTGAATTTTGAAGATTTTTGTAGTTTTACGAATTTAGGACTTAGAAAATTTACGCCGAAAATTTTTTCCAAAAAATCTGCCTAGAGCTTTATATCCTATTCAGTGGGGTACTCCGCGCCACTCCAAGCTTTGCTCCGAAAACCGCGTTAAGTTTGGACTGTCGATACCCGATTTATGGATTTTGAATAAGCGGTTCCTCTAAAAAGTTTTCTAAGTCCCAGGGACTTAGAAAATTTTGACTAAAAATATTTTTTTGAAAAACTAGCTAGGACCCTATCCCTATGCTGGCGTGTACTCTTGTCCACCCCGGGCCTTGTAAGACAAACCCCGTCAGGATTGGACAACTAGGACCTGATTTACAGATTTTTTAAAATTTTTCCAAGTTTTAAAATCTGGGACAGAAAAATTTTACCTGGCCGAGCACTACCTGTGTCCCGTTTATGGTCCCTAACTTTTTTGTTTTTTATGTCGCGTGGATTCTGACCTCTGATCTAGATAGGCTTTGAGTTACCCTTTCGAAGCGTGCCAAAAACGACCCTTTCCCAACCAACCCTCTCGACAAATAAGGGGCGAAAGTTGCGTTAGCGGTAAAAAAGGGGGGTTTTTTGGGCAAAACAAATATTAAAATATACTTTAAAAATCTTAAATCTATCCTGGTACGTTATTAAACGGTTAATCTGCAATCCAGTCAAAAATTTAGGGATAAGGGTTGATAAGAAACCACCCTTATCGAGTCGGGAAGTTTTGAGATTGCAAGAAATTTTTTACAATTTTGATAATTAAAAATATAAATATTAGTCCTAAAAATATTTTTTTCTTGCTTAAACTATAGATCCAATTTAATCACAACTATTTAACATCTAAACACAATGTTTAAACACTAATTTCTCAATTTTTTATCAACATTTACATAGAATTTTATAAAAATTTTCACTATTTTACGCTCCCTCTTCCCGTATTCCCACTTATTGTAGCGTAACTATGGGGTACGCGCGGGATTACTATATACAGTCTTATAGCCTATGAGTTTACCTATCTAGATCATAAAAGAATTTATTTTTAACTTATCTGTAACTATGTCTAAATTCGAATTAAATCCGGCCGTAGGCAAATTTTTTCCCTTTTTGCGTTTACGTAAAAATATTTTGAAATCTACTTTTTTATTTTTAAAGCTATGTTCACGAATTTTTGTCAAAAGTACTGTCTATGCTAAAAAATGATATCTACGGAGAAAAATTTTGAAAAAGTTGCAGTACTAGGAAGTTATTAGCCAAAAAAAACAAATTTTAGTTAAAACCACGTTAAGCGTGCAGCCGGAATTTAATAAGACTTCAGGTAAAACTAACACTATTTCTACAATTATTGTCCCAAAATTAAAATATTCACGTCACACGATAGCTGACAATCTGACCTTTCTCCTTAAATTTTTTCAGATGCTGCTGTCGCTGAAGATCTGAAGACACCGTCCAGCGAAAACCAAGATTGTTTTCCGCCGGGTGTAAATAGTCGGTATCTTCGACTGCTTCAGTGATGCAGCCTCGTGAAGAACTCCAGGCTGCTCGTCAGGGTGGTCCGCTTCGACCTGTAGAACGTCAGCTCTGGATCACCGTCCGCTGCTGAGTTGGCTCCAAACCCTGGATTAGTCTTTCTTGATTTCCTGAGCCAATTGAGGTGATAGAAGTCCAGGATTTTCACCAGCAGTTGGAGGACAGTAAGGCGCTTCGAATGGTGTAATAAAAACCGTGGGTCGTCGCGGCAAATCTTGCAGCGTTTGCTGATTTGTGCACTTTGAGGTCAAAAATGACGGTTTTTGGGTTATAAAATTAACACCCTTTGTCTGATTTCCACGCGGTTTTCGACGTCTTACTTGTGGTAAAAAGACGCGTCTTTTGATGTATCACACACTATAATTTTGCGAAAAAACACCAATTTTACGATTTTTTAATCGCGGAGCGGTTCAATTTCGTGACGCTCGGGACGGCGGGTGGCACGCGACTGGTTAGGTTAGGTTAGGTTAGGTTAGGTTTTTTTTTTTTTTTTTTTTTTTTTTTTTTTTTTTTTTTTTTATTCTTATTCCCACTGGCATGGGGGACCAGTGTCTTTTATAATACTATTTATTTCTTATGTATCTATTTTATAATTACCTTTTTCTCTTATAATATAATATTTCAGTAGCTCAATCTACTTAACTTTTTCTATCCAAATCTGCAAAAAATATCTACAGTTTTTTAATAATATACTTCTTGTTATGTAAGGTAATAGGAAATAGATAGGATAATCGGAATATACACAGAGGGAATAGTAAAAGCTAGTGAAGTGAAGTAGTAAAAGACACTGGTCCCCCATGCCAGTGGGAATAAGAATAAAAAAAAAAAAAAAAAGCTAACAGCAGACATCTGCAGCCGGGCTATCAACCAGGACCCGGACGCATTCCTTGCCCTATTCAACAAGTGCCTACTGATCGGGCACTTCCCGGACATCTGGAAGGAGGCCACAGTTGTGGTACTAAGAAAACCGGGCAAGGACGATTACACGAACCCTAAGGCATATAGACCGATAGGTCTTTTGCCGGTCTTGGGGAAGGTCCTGGAAAAGATCACAGTAGCAAGGATGAAATGGCACCTAATACCGAGGTTTAGTACTCGCCAATACGGATTCATGCCCCAGAAAAGCACCGAGGACGCCCTCTATACGCTAATACACCGAATCAAGGGTAAGATTGGGCTAAAAAAGCTGGTAACCCTAGTGTCATTGGATATAGAGGGGGCCTTCGATAGCGCCTGGTGGCCAGCAATTCGAGTCCGACTGGCTGAGGAAAAGTGCCCGGTAAATATCAGGAGGCTACTGGATAGCTATCTGGAGCGCAGAAAAGTCAGAGTAAGATTCGCTGGGGAAGAAGCGGTAAGAAACACAAACAAAGGATGTGTGCAAGGGTCAATCGGCGGTCCTATCCTGTGGAACCTTTTGCTGGACCCTTTACTGCAGGAGTTAGGGAGGAGGGGTCACTACGTCCAGGCTTTTGCCGACGACGTGGTGATGATCTTCGACGGTGACACGGCGGCGGAAGTGAGCGACCAGGCTAACGCAGCACTGGACTACGTGCTAGAGTGGGGAGCTCAGAATAAATTAAGATTCGCACCACAAAAGACATTTGCAATGCTCCTAACAAAGAAGCTGAAATACGACACTCCGCGCCTAAAAATGGGGGGGATCGACATCGCTCTTTCTAGGGAGATTAAAATCTTAGGGCTTATAATCGACGAAAAGCTGACCTTTAATTCGCACATTGTCCAACAAACGAAAAAGGCGATCGATATTTATAAGCAGCTCTCTAGAGCCGCTAAGGTAAACTGGGGCCTCCACCCCGAGGTTATAAGGCTTATTTATGTAGCGACTGTTGAGCCGGTTATTATGTACGCGGCGGCAGCGTGGGCTCCTTCAGCCGAGAAGATCGGAGTGCGGAAATTGCTGGACTCGGTGCAAAGGGGTTTCGCCCAGAAGCTCTGCAAATCATATCGAACAGTCTCTCTACACTCGGCGCTGACTCTAGCGGGGATACTGCCTCTCGACCTCAGGATACAGGAGGCAGCCGCCCTGTATGAGACGAAGAGAGGGTCACCCCTTCTGGAGTTAGGAGACAGAGAGACCGAGAGTTTGGTTAGGTTTGTAGATACTCCTCACCCAGCTACGTGTATGGCCATGGAGTTCGAGTGTCTGGTGGACCAGAGCCTCGTCGATAGGTACAATGGGCAGGCGGTGCGAATCTTCACCGATGGCAGCAAGATCGAGGGGAAGGTCGGAGCCGCACTTTCCATGTGGAAAGATGAGGCCGAGATCCAGAACCAAAAGTTTTGTCTGTCAACGTACTGCACAGTCTACCAGGCGGAACTATTGGCTATATGCAAGGCAACGGGCGTGATCCTCAAGGGGAGGGAGAAGAGCTATGGTCTATACAGCGATTCGATGGCCGCTTTGGAGACGATCGTTAACCATGGCTCCCTCCACCCCCTTGCTGTCGAGACGAGAGAGAACCTGCGGAAGGCTTTTATCCAGGGCAAAGTTGTATCTTTGTTCTGGATAAAGGCACATGCAGGTCTCCTAGGCAACGAACGCGCCGACGATCTGGCGAAGGAGGCTGCATTAAAGTCGAAGAAGAAGCCGGACTATGACCGGTGCCCGGTCTCCTTTATTAAGAGGACAATACGTGCACGCTCCATTATTAAATGGAACGAGCGGTATAGAGCAGGGGACACCGCGTCCATCACCAAGCTCTTCTTCCCGAGTGCCGTGGACGCGTACCGACTAGTGCGTAAGATACAGCCAGCAGGTTTGCTCACACAGATCCTCACGGGGCATGGTGGGTTCTCCCAGTACCTGCACCGTTTCAAGTGCAGGGAGAGTCCATCATGCGACTGTGACCCAGAAATTCCCGAAAGCGTCCCCCACCTCCTAGTTGAATGCCCAAAACACGATAAACTAAGATTTGAATTAGAACAAAAAACTGGACAAAAAGTAGGCCTCGATAACCTACATATATTGTTGAATAATAAAGGAAGTAGAGATGATTTTATTTCATTCTGTGTAAAAATATGTTCAATAGCTGTAAGTAAAAATAAGGATTAGGTATATAAGATATGCTATTATTATTATTGTACATAATAAAACCAATAGCATAACAAGAAAACTAGAATAAGCAAACTGTTGAAGACAGAAATAAAATGTTAAATAGAAAATAAGATAATATAAAAATGAAAAAGGCCCATACTTTTAAGTTAACAAAATCAAGTGTATAACCTATAAGCTAAATAAAGTAATGTAACAAATAAGAAGGAAATAGATAAAACGCTCGTAAAAAGCGATAAAAACCTATATAATGTTAGATATAAATGTACTAGACTTAAGATACTGTAGCACTTTTTTAAATATAATAAACGGAACGACAACTATTAAAAGAAATAAAAAAAAAGAGAATCCCTAGAAATCTAATCCTGAACGGATATTCGGGGAACAGAGCCGCTACAAAAAAAAAAAAAAAAAAAAAAAAAAAAAAAAAAAAAAAAAACCTAACCTAACCTTTTTTTTTTTTTTTTTTTTTTTTTTTCTCGCAGGAAAAATGCGTTAGCATACCAACCGCATCAGGGCAAGCGGGAGGTTATGTACGGACTCTCTTGCCGGGAGACAACGCTAGTCGCTGTCTCCCGGCAAGCATACCATACTAAAAAACCTGCGGTGTACACCTCAACGTATGTTGGTGATGCATGGGGACCCAATGTATGACTTCCATGCATCACCCACGTACGGCTATGCCGGGCCTCAGGCATATGAAATAAGGTGATCCAGTACACACAGGATCACCCCAAGGCTGGCAGGCTGTGCAATGCGAGCATAGGGCCCCTTGACCCTTTACTCACTAGCCTGCTAGAGGGTTGAGATGACGGAGGGCGTAATGCCTCCGCCTTCTCCCCCTCCTTCGTCTGCGGATCGGATCAGCATGAGGATCGTCCTCCCTGACCCGCTCCGCAGCCTCCTTTTGCGACACCACGTCCTCGCAAAAGGAGACCATACCCTCCCATGCCCTCTCGCTTCCCAACATAGCTCGCACTATGCTGGGAAGCGAGAGGTTATCCCCAACCACTGAGGTCAGAATACGGCGCTGCTGGACCCATGCTGAGCACACCTGAAGGGTGTGGTCAACAGTGTCCTCCGCGGCACCGCATTCGTGACACTCAGGGGTCGGCTCTCTCCTCGCTATGTGATGCAGGTACCAACCAAAGCAACCATGCCCGGTTAGGACCTGCACCAGACGGAAAGTGAGAGAGCCATGACGCCTTGTCATCCAGTCTTCGAGCACCGGACGGATCGCACTAATCGTGCGGTCCGCCAGGCCCCCGAAACGACCGGACTCCAATCGAAGAGCCCAGCGCCGCATCAGATGCCGCTGAGCGCAGGTTCTGATGCGGGCTGACTCTTCCGGGGCGGGGCGTTCACCCGTCGTCCTCACCAGTCTTCGCCACCGATATGTTGTGGCCAGTATCTCCGCCTCTAAGTCCCACGGGGGGAGACCGGCGATGAGTAGAGCCGCGTCAAGGGATACTGTGTGGTACCCCCTGATTGCACGCAGCGCAAGAGTGCGCTGCGGTCTATTTAAAAGGCTCCTCGCGTCCCCGCGTAGCGGGTGCCAGGCTGGGGCCCCGTATAGGGCCATGCTCTTTGTTACCCCAGCATACAGCCTGCGAACGCTGATGCTGGGGCCGCCAACGTTAGGCAGCAGACGACTTAGGGCTGCCGCCGTTTTCACAAGGCGGGGTTGTAGCCGCTCAAAGTGGGTCGCGAAGTTCCAGTTGCCGTCCAGGGTGAGACCCAGATATTTCATCTGCGTCCCAATCCCGACAGCAACCCCGTCCACTGATATTTGGGCTCCAGGCGGTGGGCCCTGTCGAGGGCCGTGCAGCAGAAGGGCCTCGGTTTTTTCGAGGGCCACACGCAAGCCGAGCCGTTGGGCGGCATCAACGACCGCCGAAACTGCCGCTTCACTGCGACGACACACCTCTGCGAGGCTCCCCCCTTGAGCCACGACGAGGGTGTCATCCGCGTAGCAGATTACACGGGTGCGCGGGAGAGGCCGGTTCCGGAGAACGAAGTCGAACCCGATGTTCCACAGGGTCGGGCCTAAGACCGAACCCTGCGGGACACCGCATCGCATCGCCCTCCGCCCCAGCATCCCCCCCGCAACCGTGTACACCACTTCCCTCTGACTGAGGTAGTCCTCCAGCAGCCTTCCCAAGTACGGAGGCACTCCATGGAACCGGAGCGCCTCAACGATGGTAGAAAAGGGAAGGCTGTTGAAGGCGTTGGCTATGTCTATTGACACCGCCAACACTCGGTCACCATTTCCGATTGCCTCTTCGGCAAAAGTCTTCAGGGCCAGTACTGCGTCCGTTGTCGACCGACCAGACCGGAAGCCAAACTGGTTCGCCGACAGGTTCGGACCGTTTTCCTCCATGTGATCGACGAGGCGGGACGCCAGGATTTTCTCCAGGAGCTTTCCCACCTCGTCGAGCAGTACAATCGGCCGGTAGGCAGATGGCGAGTCCCGCGGCTTCCCCTCCTTGGGAATGAGGCAAAGCCGACCCACCTTCCATGCCCTCGGGAACCGTCCACTCTGCAGAGACCTGTTGAAAATGTCCCGAAGCCGGCTCTCCAGGTGGTCGAGTGCGATGCACAAGACACGGCCAGGGATACCATCCGGACCAGGGGCAGTTGTTTTGCCCTTCAGCCTATCCCTGGCCATCTCCATCTCTCCATCGGTGATAGGGGGGACGGAAGACTCTGCTGGGATGCGAGGCGGCCTCATCCTTTCTGGCGGGTGTGGCTCACAGTCAGGGAAGAGCGCATCGATGACTCTCTCGAGGAGAGGGGAATCGAGGGTTTCTGTGATGGGGGCGGTCATAGGGCGAAACTTGTTCCGCGCGGCTTTATACGGCCGCCCCCATGGGTCTCTGTTCAAGTCCTCGAGCATTTCTTCGTGCGCTCTTTCCTTGGCTATGCCAATGGCCTTCTGGAGGGCTTTTTTGGCCTCCCTGTGGGTTGCGTAAAGCCGTTCTTCTTCGCCCGCGACGCGATTGCTCCGACGACGACATCGGACGAAAGCCCTGCGCGAGGCGTTACTGGTGGCTCGAAGAGCGGCAATCTCTTCGTTCCACCAGTATACCTCTTTGCGCGGAGGGCGGGGTCGTGTCCGGGGCATCGACGCGTCACAGACCTGCGTTAGCGCAACTTGGAGGCGAGTAGCGGCCTCGTCGATGTCGTTGCCGGGGTCCGAGGGGTAGCTCCAGTTTTGAACCAGAGCTGCTTCCCCGGCCACATCCTTGTCCAGGCGTGTGAGGGCCCAGCGCGGGAACAGGCGGTGAGTAGCCCGGACCGGCTGGGTTTGGGGGGAGACAGACTCGAAGCGGATGTAGGTGTGGTCCGAGAGTGTCTCCTCCCCCTCAAGAACCCTCCAGTCTCCAAGCCTGCGCGCGATGGCAGGGGTGGCGAACGTTAAGTCCACCACAGATCCCCCCTGCCGACGGACGCAGGTCGGAGCGTTTCCTCTATTGAGGAGGACCAGTCCCTTTTCCGAAGCCCACTGCTCAAGGATACCCCCACGAACATTCGGAGTCGGGCATCCCCATGCTGGCGACTTCGCATTGAGGTCGCCCAGAAGGACGACCTGGAGGGGCGAGAGTCTGCCAACGACGGGGCCCAGGGTCTCGAGGAAGGCCTCAAACTGGGGGAGGGGCAGGTTTGGGGAGAAGTAAACCCCCACGAACGCGATGCCTCTCCACTTGGCCGCAACGAATCCCTGGCCTCTCTCCAGGGTGACGAGGGGGGAGGATTGGGGACCGGGTTGGGTGACAATAGCCACGGTTTTATCAGTGGAGCCAGCCCACATAGGTGGGATGAAGTATGGCTCCGCCACGACGGCCAGATCGATGTTCCATGCCACCAGGTTTGCCAGAAACAAGTCCTGGGCCCTGGTGGCGTGGTTGAGGTTAGTCTGGAGGAGAGAGATGGGGGACCTAGCCTGCATTGTTTTCCGCTACCTGCATCTCTTCCTCCAGCTGCCTGGGTTGGCTTCCGGTCCTGGGTTGGGTGGTGGTCGGGATCTGTACGACCATAGCTTTGCCTCTGATCTGGGGGGGTCTGCAGGATTTCCCCCCCATTATATGATCCGCCGCTTTGCCGGAGTCCGCGCACACGGCGCATCTCGGCTTCGCGGAGCAGGCTGTCGATTTGTGATCAGGCTGCCCACACCTGAAGCACAGATCGCTTCTTACTTTCATCGAGGGGCACAGCTGTTTGGCGTGACCCAGACTCATGCACCTGAAACAACGCAGCGGGCGCGACTCGAGCAGGGCGACCTTGGCCGATGACCAGCCAACCAGGAGGCGGCCAGCCATTAACACCTTGGCCACTGCTACAGGGCAGGAGGCAATAACAGCACCCACGCCTCTCGGCCCAGGGCGGATCTCTCCAACCCGTAGTGAGTCTGGGGTGCACCCGCATTTGGCCGCAATGGCCGCCGCGACTTCGGCGCTGGTCACCGAGTCATCTAGCTCGGTGACTCTCACGTCCGCGCGCTTCATAG
This sequence comes from Anania hortulata, assembly GCA_963576865.1. NCBI lineage: Eukaryota > Metazoa > Arthropoda > Insecta > Lepidoptera > Crambidae > Anania > Anania hortulata. Next base: position 19,091,144 of record OY756407.1, on the reverse strand, counting down.
GGCGAGCCACATTGGCCACTCCGTCCAGGACCTCCTTTAGTTTGGCCGCCAATTTGTCGGCCTTGGAGCTGTGCTCTGGGCCTAAAACTTCGAGCATCCTGGCTCCTGTAGCAGTCTTGCTACACCTAACGCCCTCAAGACCAAGGTCGGGGAGGGACAGAACCTCTTTCGCCTTTGTGAGGGCCTCGGTGTAGCTAATTCCCCTGTTAACAGCCTCAGGCTGCAGTGACAGCACAACAGCTGAGGATCGAGGGGGAGTCAGGGATGCTCCTTTGGGCTTGCTTTTAGGCCCTTGGGAGGAGACATTTTGGGTTGGCAGCTTGGGAGAAGGGTTTTTGCCTTTCTTCGGCTTCTTCTTCCGGGACACTTTTACCCAGTTCTCCTCGTTGGACGCTGTGACTGTTACCGGGTAATTTGGGGCCTGGCTGGTATTCTCTCGAGAGAGAGAGGGTCCGGCTGCAGCAGTTGGTTGAGATGGGGGTGCGGCTTTTCTCGCCACCGGTTTGGGCTGCGGCTTAGCAGTTTTCTGCTTTGCCGCGACGGCAGCGAAAGTTTGCGGCGCCCCTGACGGGCCAGCTGCAGGTGTTGGGTTGGTATTAGGCGTTGAAGTCACCTTTTTCTTCTTGGCCTTGCTCACCGCTCCCGAAGTACTTGGCATTGGAGCCGCCAGAATGGGAGGACTGGGTGAGGAGGCCAGCTTGGTTTTATCCGCCCTGAGGGGTGGACGTGGTGCAGGAAGAGGGTTGAGGCGATCCAGCCGCCCCTCGAGGCATGCAAACCTACTCTCAAGACGAGAGTCGATAAGCGCCGCGACGGACTGCAGGAAGGCCTCATTGTCATGTATGTTGGTGGTGGGCGCAGGTGTCGCATCGGTAGAGGCTCGCTCCGAGAACTCCCTCCTGAGATTAACAACCTCTTTTTTGAGGTAGTCGACCTCGTCTCGGAGGTTCCTGTTCGCTCTTGCGATGCGCCTGTGCTCTTCGTCCATGTTCCTGGTGGCCATCTCGTCAACCAGGCCTGTCAAGGTCTTGGTCGCGTCTTTTAGGGCCCTTTGCATGCGACCCTGTAGGTTTCCGGACTTGCTTTTCACAGTGGTGACTACACTCAGGCATTGGTGAGCCAACCGTTGCATTTCCGCAAGCTCCAGAGTTCCCAAGTCGTCTGGCAAGTCTGGGCTCTTCAAAGGCTCGGGAGTCTGGGGTACGACAAACAGAGTGGGGGACTTCGTCCTCCGCTCAAGGACGCGGTTGAACTCCTCTTCGTCGGCCTCAGCCTCCTTATCCCTAAGAAAGAGCCTGGCAGTGGTGCTGACGGATTGTCCGCCCCTGCTTCTTCCTCTGGCAGCAGAGCTGATCTTCCGAGACGGACAGTCTTCACTCTCCGACTCGGAGTACCCGCCCCGCGCGAACAATGACTCATATGAGCCCCTTCGGTCGTCTGGTCGTCGCTTGCAGCTCCGAGAGCGACTGCGACTGCGATTACCGTCCGACCGGGTGGCAGATGCCGATTGGCGGGAGCTACCCGCACCATTCGCTCGATCCTCGACTGAGTTGAACCGACTCCCGGTTTCAGTCCGCCGTCTCTCCTCCGCCGAATCCAACTGCTCTGCAGGTTCGGCTGTGTGTTTTTGAGCGCCTCGCGCTCGGGGATTGGTCGAAAAATTTAATTTTAATTTGTCCATTTTTATTTTCCTCTCCAATGCGTCTTCGTCCAGCGGGGTCTCCACCCTCCTAGGAGCCCACAATGGGGAGCCGCAGCCCAGAGCTGCCCGCCGGATATAGAGGGGATTCCACCCATACTTTCAGAGTGGAACCGCCGAACGGGATCTTTGGCGCAGACGGTTAGGGCAAGGTTGGCACCAGTCGACCAAAACTAGCGCTTCACCGAGCCCGCCGCTGGCCCTGTCCCCCGAACCCCCCTCTAACCTAGGGCGAAGGTTAAGCCGTTCGCCCGCAGCCGATTGATCCTGGTGCGGCTACACCAGGACCGCCCGTGTTACCAGAATTAGGGGCCAAAGGAGTGTGTTGCCTGGGTGGTCTGCCACAGGCTCAACGCCCAGGATCCCCCTCTCCCGGGATTACGGGTCCCCGCACACGGCAATAACATGCGGCCTAGTTTGGGAAGGGAAACTAGGAGAAACCCCGCGAGACCGTTACTACGGCCCCAACCACGCGGGGTCCAACCGCAGACCCCGCCGCCTGTCCCTACGGGAGGGACACCCCTCTGGTAGTTTTTAGAGAGGACTACTACCTCGCGACTCTGACCTCAGTGGACAGAGTCCCCGGCCCCTGGCTAGGGGTTACGGGTTGCCCGGCATCCCGCCAGCCGACAACGGCCGGCTATAGGCGGGTACCACCGCGCTGGTGTTTTTTATAGAGGTTTTCTCCTCGTGGTGCTGACGGAACAGGACCCCCGGTCCGCCCTAAGAAGGGCAGATTACGGTGTGCGTGGGTTTTTTATTGAGGTTTTCCTTCCTCGCGGTCCGGGAAAATACCCCGACGACTCCCGGCCTGCCCCGGAGGGCAGGTAACGGTATGCGTGGGTTTTTTATTGAGGTGGTCCTTCCTCGCAGCCCGGGCAAATGCCCCGACGGCCCCTGGCCCCTCCGTTGGGGTAACGGGTTGCTCGGCGACCCGCCAGTCAGCGGCGGCTGACTAAAGGCGGGCACTGCCGCGCGTGGTAGTTTTTATAGAGGCTTCCGCCTCACGGCCCAGCTAAACTGGACCCCCGGTCCGCCCTGAAAAGAGCAGATTACGGTGTGCTTCGTGAACACATCCTTGCGCCGCTATGCTAGTCATAGCAGCACAAGGAGCGACACTGGCAGAGTTTAGCCGTCGGCTACCAATCCCCGAAGGAAATTGCTAACCGCCGTTGCCCGGGATGCACCTTTTTTTTTGTTATAGGGGGAAACTGCTCTGCAGTAAAAACCCCCGGGTCGCCTCTCGCGCAGATGGTCTGCGCTAGCCGTCGGAACGGCCGGCCGCTGGGCCCTAGTAACTGGGAGACGAATCTCGACCACTAGGGCCAGGGAGGGTTGGGCTGTCTGCCCCCGCGCCGACGGTCTCCATCGGCTCCTCCCTGCGGCTACTCCCCGTTCCTCGGCGCGAACGCGCCATTGGGGCTGTCGGGGGTGTGACTCGCGCAATCTTCGGTCGGGGACATTCCTTCGACGAACCGAGTCGGTGGTCCGCCCTCCGACCAGCCGCCGCACAAAGGCAGCAGCGGTACGGGGCCACACATCCGGCGGCCTTGTGGCCGGGCTGGCCGCATCGGATGCAGACGTTGCTGCGATCCTCTGCGGCCTTGCAAATGGCCCGGCCATGACTCTCGCCGAGGCACCTTGAGCATCTCAAGGCCCTCGGCGGCAGCAGTTGGACTCGGACGGAGATCCAACCGACGCGCAACCTCTTTAACTTCACCAGGTTTTTGGCTGCCGCAACAGGGCACCGCACAACGACGGAACCGCCAAGCCTGGTCTCTCCAGGCCTGCCCACTCTCACATTGGCTGGTTCGCAGCCGCCCTGTTCGGCTACAGCCTTAGCAACCTCCTCTGGAGTCGCATCATCTCCGAGCCCCATGAGGCGTATGTCGGCACTCTTGACAGGCCGCATGACCCTGACAGTGTCTCGCGGAAAAACCGAGATGAGCGCCGCCGCGAGGGTATCCGCCTTTTCACAGGCCTCCCCGGGCGGGCTGTCTTTGGTTGCCCTAACCTCAAACACTCGGTTTCCCGTCATTCTCGATGCACGGATACTAAGCCGGTCCACGAGGCCGGCCTCCGTCATCCAGGTCGGACCCATGGTCGCCTTCGCGTCGCGCAGGAGGTTGCTGATGTTCAGCCCCGACTCCTTGCCCTGAGTGGTCAACTCCAGGACCACCGCCGCCGATTTCGGCGGGCGGAGCCTAGGAGGACGCTTCCTCTTCTCCTTGGCGGCGCTAGGAGCACTCGCGGCGGCCTGAGTGGGCCCGCGCTGGTTGGTCTTAGCCGCTGGGGCGGCAGAATTACCTTGGGCGGGCGGTGCGGGTTTGGCCTTAGCCTTGCCGCGCTTCCGTCCGCGCTTTACCACCTCCGACCAGGGCTCGGCCGGAGGGGGCATGTCAGGTCTGGTGGAGGGTCCGGGTTTCGGGTAGGCGTTCGAGGCGCCCTTCCCGATTCCTTTCCCCTTTGTGGAGGCAGTGAAAACCTGGGCGCGACTTGATCCGGACTGAGCCGGCGCAGAGGTGGCGCCCTGGGACTTTTGCCTGAGGGGTGGGCGAACGGACGGGGCTGGAGGGAGATGCTCTTTGAGAGCATCCAGCCTGGCGTTCATGAGGTCGCCCACCTGCGTCATCACCATGCGAGCGAATCGCTCCAGCTTGGCGTCTACTTCATCAGCGGGATGCGCCGCTGATTTTGGCCGAGGAGTCGGCGATGGGTCGTGGGCTGAGCCACCCTCCCTCGGTGCCGGCGCAGCGTCGGTCTGGATGCCAACAGCCTTGCCGGGTTTTCGGGTACCGCTCTTGCTACGGCCCATCTCTTGCCGCAAGCTGCGCATGTCTTGCTGGAGGCGGAGATTCTCCTGGCGTAAATCGGAAATCTCGTCGTCGAGTTTCCGATTTTTCTCCTGCAAGGTGCAATACGCGTTGCGGCCGTATTCGCAGGAAGCCTCGAGCGTGACGATTCTAGCTCGAAGCTTCTGGACTTCCTCAAACTCGGTGTGAAGGGATTCAGTGCCAAGTGCACGGGTCTTCAACGTCTCCACTGTGATGCCGATGACTTCGGCGATACCCATCAGCGTTTCGGCTTCGGATGAATTCCGAAGCAACGGCGAGTCTGTGATGTCGTGGATGACCGCAACACTGCGCTGGATTTTATTAGCCAGATCACTTGCCAGCTCCACTTCTGGTTCGTTCTCCGCATCCCACTGGTCGCCCATCATCGGCCTTGAAGGGCCGGGTTGAGGGTCAGATTGAGCCGCTGCCTGCGCAGCCGCAAGCTGCGCAGAAGCGGCCCTAATCTTTCTGATGGTGGCGGCAGCCTGCCTTATAGCGCCTCTGCCGCGTGGGAATTTAGCCACTTTGGCGAGGGCGAAGGAGCTGTCTTCCTCTCTGCCCGAGTTTTCGCGCCTCTGGGGCACGCTCCTGTCTCTCCGTGGATCTCGCTGACACGAGTTGTCAGATCCGGTATTCGCACGCGAGCGCGCGGTGTCAGTCCTGGTAGATGCGCGTTGGCCTGAAGCCTCGGCGCCGTCATTTGTCGAATTGAGGACGATCACGTCGTCCTCATCCCCCCCAAAATCCCCACGTGAAAAAGAGTCCATATAGTACCCACGAGTCGGGGAGATATAAATGGTCCATCTGGTCAGAGATCCCCGAGTAACCAGATAACCCTAGGTACTCCTGAGAGGTCGGGCTCCCCCCAGGGTGGCCGCTAGCCGGTTGATCCCACTACGCCAACCACTCCGCCTTGCTCCGCGCAAGGTCAGAGACCCCGTCGCCGCGCGAGGCCCCGTAGGGCGCCCCAACGACGGGAATTGAAGGATTTTTAGGAACATTTGGGGTCAAGGGCTGAAGGGGCACAGTGCGGTGATGAGTCCTGGGATGCTAAGCGACCGCGACAGTGTTGACAAGGGAGGGGCAGAACCTCTAAAACCATGTCAACACCGAAGAAGCCGCGCACATCCCATTATCACCACCACACTCCGCCGCAACAGACCCAGCCCCCAAACACTCCCTTTGGGGTTTACTCCCCGCAGCCCTGGCAAGCAGGGCCCCCGCCCCGCCCTGAAAAGGGCAGAACGGTATGGTGCAAGGAAATCGACCGGTATGTAACCCTACCAGTCATACGCCCTGGAGCCCCCTTGCGAGACTCCAGAACTAGGGGGAAGTTTTATTGAGTTTACCATCCTCGCGGCCCCGAAAGGCCCCCGGCCCCGATTGGGGTAACGGTGTACAGGGGTTTTTTAGAGAGGTTTTCCTTCCTCGCGGTCCGGACAAAAGCCCCGCAACCCCCGGCCCGCCCGTGAAGGCGGGTTACGGTAAGCCTGGGTTTTTTATTGAGGTTTTCCTTCCTCTCGGCCCGGACGAAGTGCCCCCGACAGCCCTCGGCCCCCACGGGGTAACGAGTTGCCCGGCGACCCGCCAGTCAGCGACGGCTGACTATGGGCGGGCTGAGCCGCGCGTGGTAGTTTTTAAAGAGGGTTCCGCCTCGCGGTCCAGGTAAACTGGACCCCCGTCCCGCCGGTAGCCCGTTGCGGATTACGGTGTGCTTCGTGAACACATCCTTGCGCCGCTATGCTAGTCATAGCAGCACAAGGAGCGACACTGGCAGAGTTTAGCCGTCGGCTACCAATCCCCGAAGGAAATTGCTAACCGCCGTTGCCCGGGATGCACCAGGACAGGATGCTATTTCTTACATCCGATCGTAACCGGATGTAACCAATAACACCCCGCCGCTCTAGGAGGTGACTCCGCTGCATAACCCTTTTTTTTTTTTGAGGAGGGAAACCGCTCTGCGGTAAAAACCCCCCGGGTTGCCCCATGTGCTTTGCAGCACGTCCCGAAAATCGGCACCGCTCCGAGGTTTTGCTACCTGCCCTACATTATTTGCGGGAGACGGATCTCAACCGCGCGGGCTGGCGGGGAGGACAGGACTCCAAGGTCCGTCGGTCAGTGGGATCCACCGACATCTCCCCTTCCTCGGGGCCCCCACGCAAAGGCGTCTCCGGGGCGGCCGAGGGTTTCCTCGCCGATTTCGGTCGGGGGCAGTTTCCCGTCCCCAGCCGATGATTGGCCTGTCGGCCAGCGGACGCGCAAAGTGCGCATCTGTACGCGGCTGCGCAGCTGGCAGCCTTATGGCCGGGCTCACCACACCGAAGACACGTGTTTGTGCGGTCCTCGACCGCCTTACACAATGCCCGGCCATGTCCCTCTCCGAGGCACCGATAGCACCTCATGGGTCTCGGTCTCAGAGGGGTAATCCTCACCGAGACCCATTCGACGCTTATGCGCTTCAGTTGCGCAAGCTTTTTGGCAGCTGGAGCCGGGCAGCTGACTATGACAGAGTCACCAGAGCCGCCACGGCTAACCTTGCCCACACGTACGCTCGCCGACGAGCATCCTCCATATTTGGCGACCGCCGCGGACAAGTCCGAAGCAGTCGCTGACTCGTCAAAGCCTTGAAGCCGGAGATCGGCTGTCTTAACCGGGCGGGAGACTTTAGCGGCAGTTGGCGGAAAAACAGCAGCAAAGACGGCAGCGAGGGCGTCAGCCTTCTCGCCGGCCTCGTCCATGCTTCCCCCCTCAAGGGCCGCGACCTCGAGGACGCGGTTCCCTGTGGTACGGGAACGCCTGAACCGCAGTCTCCCCTCTAGGTTGGGATCTTGCTGACACGCAAGGGCCTTCGCGTCCTTAAGATAGCGGGCGAACTCCGCCTCTCCTTCGGGCTGAACCTCAACCACGATTGCCGCGGTTTTGGGCAATCGGATCCTGGGAGGTTTAGCCTCGGTAGCCGGCTGTTTGACGGGCGTCTTCGCCCTGCTAGCAGCTGGGTGAACCTGGCTGGGCCCTGCCGCGGCGGGTTTGCCCTGTGGTTGCGCTTGAGCGGGGGTGGCCTGGGCTTTGCCCTTGGCTTTCCCACGCTTTCCGCGTTTGGCCACTTCGGCCCACGTGTTCGTGGGAGCGGCCGGACTCGACGTGGGAGGGGGCTGAGGCACTTGGGGAGCCTTCGTGCTCGACCCTTTGCCCTTGCCCTTTCCCTTCCATGGTTTTGGCGCTTCCTTGCTCGGGCCAGGAGTGGCCGCAGGCACAGGTTGCGCAGTCTTCTTGCAGTCCGCACGTAGTGGCGGACGGACACTCTTGACCGGGTTTAGCCGGTCCTTAATACCCGCCAACTTGGCGTCCATCATCTCGCTGATGCGACCTGCAGCGAGACGGTACAGCCTTTTGAGGTTGGGGTCGGTCACTCCCTCCGGCATGTGAAAGCCGGGCAGTTCTGCTGCCGGTTCTACGGACTGTGTGTCCATAAACTCGCCAGCAGTCTCCTCGCCAGATTGAGAGCTTCGGCGGACAGCCTCCACCTCTTGGCGTAGGGTGCCCAGCTCTTCGCGCATGGCTCCGAGTTCGGAATGCAGGCGGGTGTTCTCGCCACGCATTTCGGCCAGCTCTGATCGGAGCTTGGAAAGCTCGCTCTCCATTTCGGCTGTCATGTCGGCGTCCGTTCGACTGCGGAGCGCCTGGACAGCCTCCACGATCGACATAGCGGCTGTTTGGAGGGCATCTGCTTGGCCGCGCTCCAATGTCGAGGAGGAGTTCTCAGCGATGTCGAAGATGGTCGCAACATCCTTCTCGACACGATTTGCCAGCTCCACTACGGTCTCCGTGTATTTGGCCGGATCGGCCACAACTGGGTTCCTGACCGGGGATCGGGAACGGGATCGACGTCGCCGCTGGTCTTGGGCTGGGGCCACGGCAGCAGAAGAAACCTGCCGTAAACCACCCCTGCCCTTTCGCAGCTTGGCGACTTTAGGAAGCCCGAAGGTCTTCTCGCCCTCTTCGCCCGAAAAATCGCGCACATGCGCGGTCTTGTCACTTCCGGTTACGTCGCGCCTAGACGCGGATTTGTCAAGATCGGTATGGCCGTCGCCCCTTAAAGAGGCTTCAGCCGAGTCAACTGCCGAACACAAATTAATGATCTCATCGGCGGACAGCTCAGGCTCGGGTTCAGTAACCCGATCGGGCAACCGACGCTTGGCGCCAGCCCGAGATACGGAGCTGTCTCGACTCCCGAGACCACTGCCAGTGCTGAAGGAGGGAGACACGGTGCGGGAGGTCCCCGCAGACACTGTCTCAACCTCTTTCGACGTGGCTCTCGTAGCAGCCCTGCTGCTTGCAGCCCTGCTGCTCTCCCTTCTTACATCACCCCCCCCAAAAGTACCCCGATTGCTTGGTTTATCCATGTAAGACCCACGAGTCGGGGAGAAAAGATGGTCCATCTGGTCAGAGATCCCCGAGTAACCAGATAACCCTACTTACACCTGAGAGGTCGGGCTCCCCCCAGGGTGGCCGCTAGCCGGTTGATCCCACTACGCCAACCACTCCGCCCTGCTCCGCGCAAGGTCAGAGACCCCGTCGCCGCGCGAGGCCCCGTAGGGCGCCCCAACGACGGGAATTGAAGGATTTTTAGGAACATTTGGGGTCAAGGGCTGAAGGGGCACAGTGCGGCGATGAGTCCTGGGATGCTAAGCGACCGCGACAGTGTTGACAAGGGAGGGGCAGAACCTCTAAAACCATGTCAACACCGAAGAAGCCGCGCACATCCCATTATCACCACCACACTCCGCCGCAACAGACCCAGCCCCCAAACACTCCCTTTGGGGTTTACTCCCCGCAGCCCTGGCAAGCAGGGCCCCCGCCCCGCCCTGAAAAGGGCAGAACGGTATGGTGCAAGGAAATCGACCGGTATGTAACCCTACCAGTCATACGCCCTGGAGCCTCCTTGCAGACTCCAGAACTAGGGGGAAGTTTTATTGAGTTTACCATCCTCGCAGCCCCGAAAGGCCCCCGGCCCCGATTGGGGTAACGGTGTACAGGGGTTTTTTAGAGAGGTTTTCCTTCCTCGCGGTCCGGACAAAAGCCCCGCAACCCCCGGCCCGCCCGTGAAGGCGGGTTACGGTAAGCCTGGGTTTTTTATTGAGGTTTTCCTTCCTCTCGGCCCGGACGAAGTGCCCCCGACAGCCCTCGGCCCCCACGGGGTAACGAGTTGCCCGGCGACCCGCCAGTCAGCGACGGCTGACTATGGGCGGGCTGAGCCGCGCGTGGTAGTTTTTAAAGAGGGTTCCGCCTCGCGGTCCAGGTAAACTGGACCCCCGTCCCGCCGGTAGTCCGTTGCGGATTACGGTGTGCTTCGTGAACACATCCTTGCGCCGCTATGCTAGTCATAGCAGCACAAGGAGCGACACTGGCAGAGTTTAGCCGTCGGCTACCAATCCCCGAAGGAAATTGCTAACCGCCGTTGCCCGGGATGCACCAGGACAGGATGCTATTTCTTACATCCGATCGTAACCGGATGTAACCAATAACACCCCGTCGCTCTAGGAGGTGACTCCGCTGCATAACCCAAACCTAACCTAACCTTTTTTTTTTTTTTTTTTTTTTTTTTTTTGTATCGCAGGAAAAATGCATCGCATACCTACCGCCGCGGGGGCAGCGATAGGTTATGTTGGACTTCCTCGTAAACGAGGACACCAACTAAAAAACCTGCGGTGTACCACACTAACGTATGAAGGCGATGCATGGGCACCCGTGTTCTGGAGAGCTATCCATGCATCGCCCACGTACGGCTACTATGCCGGGCCTCAGGCATAGGGTTTGGGTGATCCTGTACACGACGGATCACCCCCCGCTCGCAGGCTGTGCAATGTGAGTTCGGGGCCCCCGCCCCGTGCTCACTAGCCCGCTAGAGAGGGGAAGTTAAGAACAGCGTAGCGCCGTCTCCTCCTCCCCCCTCTTCGTCTGCGGATCGGGTCAGCGTGAGGGTCTTCCTCCCTGACCCGCTCCTGAGCGGGTCCTGAGGCGAGCAGTCTCCTCCAGTTACGGTCTTTCGCCCTCCAGCCTTTGTTCACGCCGCCACTCGTACAGTGTGGCGAGAACACCTGCCTCTAGGTCCCACGGGGGCATCCCCGCGAGGGCTAAGGCCACGTCATGCGCTACGGTGCGGTAGGCTCTGATGGCCCGCAGCGCGATCATGCGCTGTGGCCTTTGGAGTAGAGCCCTCGCCTCCCCGTTGAGTGGGTACCATACCGGGGCCCCGTATAGGGCCATGCTCTTAAGCACCCCAGCGTACAGCTTGCGACAGCTGACGCTGGGGCCCCCAACGTTAGGCAAGAGTCTGCCTAGGGCCGCCGCTGTGTTGACGAGGCGGGGTTTCATCCGCTAAAAATGAGCGGCGAACGACCATCTACCGTCAAGAGTGATGCCCAGATATTTCATCTGGGCCCCAATCCTGACGGTAACTCCCTCCACAGTGATGTGGGCGCCCGGCGGTGGGCCCTGGCGAGGACCATGAAAGACGATGGCCTCCGTCTTGCTAAGGGCAACCACAAGGCCCAGGCGTCGGGCAGCATCGATCACTGCCGATACGGCTGCCTCTCCGCGGCGACACAGCTCACCGAGGCTCCCCCCTTGAGCCACGACGAGGGTGTCGTCTGCGTAGCAGAGTACACGGGTGCGGGGAAGAGGCCGGTTCCGGAGGACGAAATCGAACCCGATGTTCCACAGAGTCGGTCCTAAGACCGATCCCTGCGGGACACCGCACCGTATCCCCCTCCGCTCCAGCATCCCCCCCCCAACCGTGTACGCTATCTCCCTCCCGTTGAGATAGTCCTCCAACAGCCTCACCAAGTAGAGAGGCACTCCATGGAACCGGAGCGCCTCTATGATGGTCGAAAATGGGAGGCTGTTGAAGGCGTTCTCTATGTCAACTGACACCGCCAGTGCCCTGTCTCCCGCAGTGACCGCCTCTTGGGCGTAAGCCTTCAATTCTCCGATCGCGTCATTTGTCGACCGCCCGGCCCTAAACCCGAACTGGGCAGGCGACAGGTCAGGGCCGACGTTTCGGAGATGCTCGACGAGACGGGACGCTATGATCTTTTCGCACAGTTTCCCAGCCTCATCGAGCAGGACTATCGGCCGATAGGATGACGGGGAGTCCGGCGCTTTGCCTTCCTTAGGGATAAGGCAGAGCCTTCCCTCCTTCCACGGCTTCGGGAACCTTCCAGACCTGAGACACAGGTTGAAGGTCTCCCGTAGCCGGCCCTCCAGGTGTTCGAGGGCTATTCTAAGAACACGTCCTGGGACGCCGTCGGGGCCAGGGGCCGTGTTTTTTCCTTTCAGCCGCTCCGTAGCCATCTCCATCTCCTCGTCAGAGACTATGGGGATAGAGGATGCCGCGGGCGGCCGGGGCGGACGAAACGTCGGAGGAGTATGTGGTCCACGGTCTGGGAACAAGTGACCGAGGACGCGCTCGCAGAAGGGGGGGTCGAGCACTTCCGTGATGGGGGCGGTCATCGTGCGGAATTTATTCCGCACGGCTTTGTACGGGCGCCCCCATGGGTCCCTGTCCAGGTCCTCCAGGGCTTCGGATCTTGCCTGCTCCTTCGCGATTGCGATAGCCCGCTGGAAGGCCTTCTTGGCCACTTTGTGGGCAGCGCGGTAGTGGGCCTCCTCTTCCAGTGTGTGATGCCGCCTGCGACAGCGAAGTAGAGCCCTTCGCGCGGCGTTACAGGCGGAGCGAAGAGCAGAAATCTCCTCGCTCCACCAGTAGACGCGTCTGCGATTGGGCTGGTGCCGTGCTCTTGGCATTGAGGCATCACACACTCTCCACATTGCCAATCGGAAGCGGACCGCAGCCTCGTCTACGCATTCCGATTCTTGGCCATAGGCCAGGTCCTCCACAAAGGCCGCATCTCGCGCCATCTCCCGGTCCAGGCGTGTCAAGGCCCATCTCGGGAGTAGGCGGTGGGAGACCGGCGCAGGTCTGTTGTTTTGGGCGGAGGAGGACTCAAAGCGGATATATACATGGTCCGATAGGGTCTCCTCCGCTCCCAGAACACGCCATTGGCCGATCCTGTGTGCAAGAGCGGGAGTGGCGAACGTGAGGTCCACCACAGATCCCCCCCGCTCACGGACACAGGTGGGGGCGTTGCCCACGTTGAGCAGTGCCAGGCTGTGCTCGGCGATCCATTCCTCCAGAACGCCGCCCTGAGGATTGGGAAAGGGACTTCCCCAGGTTAGGGACTTGGCGTTTAGATCACCGAGCAGTAATATCTGCCGTGGCAGCAGTCTGCGGATTACCGGGCTGAGGGCCTCAAGGTACGCCTCGAATTGGTAGAGGGGTCTGTTGGGGGAGAAATAGACTCCCACAACAGCAATCTCCCTCCATACCGCCGCGACGTATCCGGGCCCCCGTTCCAGCGTCCGCAGCGGGAAGGCTTGCGGGCCTGTGCGGGCCACGATGACCACATCTTGGTTGGCGGAGCCTGCCCAGTTAGGGTATCCCTCTGGGACGAAGTAGGGCTCCGCAGCGACCGCAACATCTATATTCCACGCCGCCAGATTCGCCAGGAACAAGTCCTGAGCCCTGGCGGCGTGATTAAGGTTCGCCTGGAGGAGGGAGAAGGAGGGCCCGCTAGACATTGGGTTGCCTCTCCTGTACTCTCTCTACCTCCTCCAGCCCGTCCTGTGGAAGGGCTTCTGCTTCCATTGGTACGGGAGCAGCTGGGATCTGAGCAGCCGCCGGGATCGCCTTCCCTCTCGTAACAGGTGGGCGGCAAGTTTTCCCGCCCATTATGTGCTCGGATGCTTTGCCCGCATCCGAGCACACCGCGCAGCGGAGTTTCTTGGCTCTGCACTCCGACGACTTGTGTTCAGGTTGCCCACACCTGTAGCACAAGTCGCTACGACGCTTCGCCGAGGGGCACACCTGTCTGGTGTGCCCTAGCCCCATGCAGTTGTAGCACCGCAGGGGGCGTTTCTCAAGGAGCGTCACCTTTGCGGAGGACCAGCCGATTAGTAATCGGCCGGTCAGCATGGTCTTGGCTGCAGCTACCGGGCAAGAAACGACGACAGCGCCTACGCCTCTGGGGCCGGGTCGGATTTCACCGACCCTTATGTGCTCGGGGCTGCACTGGCCCTTCGCAGCAACTGCCGCCGCTATCTCCTCCCTGGTCACGGAGTCGTCGAGCTCCGTGACCCGGATGTCAGCTTTTTTAACTGGCCGGGCCACATCCGCCACTCCGGTCAGTACCGCCTTCAGTCGAAGGGCCAGTTGGTCGGCCTTCTCGCCGCTTTGGGGACCAGATATTTCCAGCATTCTGGCCCCCGTAGCGGTTCTGCTGCAACGCAGCCCCTCCAAGCCCAGGCTCGGGAGTGACAAGACCTCTCTAGCCTTGGTGAGCGCCTCGTTATATGTGACCCCCTTGTCCGCAGCGTCTGATTGCAGTGATATGATCACTGCAGATGTGCGGGGGGGGGTGAGCGAGGCGGCTTTGGGCTGCCCTGGTTTGATGCCGCTGGAAGCAGTTGGCCTCGTAGCTGCATTGAAGGGGGAGGTCTTCTTCCCCTTTTTCTTCTTTTTCTTTTTGTGGGTCACAGGGACCCACTCGTCGGCTGTTGGCTGTGGCGCGGTCGAAGGAGCCGAGCTTGATGGCTGCTGGCTTGCCTCCACTCGCTGTCGATCGAAGCCAGCGATTGCGGCCTTCATGTTTGGGGGTCCCTTGTTCGCCGTCGCCTTAGGCTTGGGCTTCACAGTTTTTTGTGAGGCCACAGCGGCGGCGAAGGTTTTCGGGCCCTTAAGTTCTGCTGCCGCAGGGGCAGGTGCTGTGTTGAGCGCCTTCGGCGTTTTACTTTTTTTAAGTGATGGCCCAACAGCGCCGGAGGTGCTCGGCGCAGGGGCCCTTCTGTCGGCTGCCAAGGGTGGCCTTGGTGCAGGCAGGGGATTGAGGCGGTCCAGCCGCCCCTCAAGGCAAGCGAATCGACTATCTAGGCGAGAGTCGATAAGCGCCGCGATGGACGACAGGAGCGCCTCATTTTGGTGAATGTCCGTGGTGGCTGGGTTGGGAACGGCGTGAGCTGCTGCAGAAGAGGCAGTCCTCTCTGAGAACTCCCTGCGGAAGGATTTTACCTCCTCCTTGAGGTGGTTTATCTCCTCCCGCAGGGTCCTGTTGGCCCTAGCTAGGTTCCGGCTCTCCTGGTCCATCGTCCTGGTCGTGATCTCGTTGACCAGGGAGGTGAGACCTTTGGTGGCTTCCTTGAGAGCCTTCGCCATACGTCCTTGGAGGTTGTTCGACTTGGCCTTTACTGTGGCGACGGCGCTAATGCACTGGAGCGCCATCTGCTGCATTTCGGCCATGTCGAGCCTCGACATGTCGTCCGGGATCTCTGGGCATGCCAAGGCCTCCGAGGTTGAGGGTGGCGCGGGGATAGTGGGAGACTTAGTTCTCCGCTCTAGGAGGCGGTTGTACTCCTCCTCGCGAGCCTCTTCCTCGGCAGCCATGTACTGCCGGCGAGCATTGGTCGAGACAGAGAGTGAACCTCTGCTCGTGCCTCTGCTTCTTCCTCTTAGGGCAGAGCTGATCTTCCGGGACGGGGAGCCTTCGCTCTCCGACCCGGAAAACCCGCCCTGCGCAAACAATCCGCCTGGTGTGGCGCGGCGGGTTTCCGACCTCGCTGGGCGTCGTTTCCGGCTGCGCGAGCGGCCACGACTGCGCTCGCCCTCCGGCGCATCAGCAAGGGAACGGCTGCTAGTGCCCGCATCCTCGTTGTTATCACGGGCCGGTTTTAACGGCGACCTGCTCGTTCCGGACCGTGTTCTCCTGCTCTCTGCCGAATTCATCCGCCTTGCGGGTTCAGCTGGACTTGTTTGAGCGCCTCGCGCTCGGGGTTTGGTCGTAAAATTTAATTTTAGGGAATCCATTTTTATGTTGTCCTACCATGCGTCTTCATCCGGCGGGGTCTCCACCCTCCTAGGAGCCCACAATGGGGAGCCGCAGCCCAGAGCTGCCCGCCAGACATAGAGGGGATTCCACCCATCCTCTCAGAGTGGAACCGCCGAACGGGATCTTTGGCGCAGACGGTTAGGGCAAGGTTGGCACTAGTCGACCAAAACTAGCGCTTCACCGAGCCCGCCGCTGGCCCTGTCCCCCGAACCCCCCTCTAACCTAGGGCGAAGGTTAAGCCGTTCGCCCGCAGCCGATTGATCCTGGTGCGGCTACACCAGGACCGCCCGTGTTACCGGAATTAGGGGCCAAAGGAGTGTGTTGCCTGGGTGGTCTGCCACAGGCTCAACGCCCAGGATCCCCCTCTCCCGGGATTACGGGTCCCCGCACACGGCAATAACATGCGGCCTAGTTTGGGAAGGGAAACTAGGAGAAACCCCGCGAGACCGTTACTACGGCCCCAACCACGCGGGGTCCAACCGCAGACCCCGCCGCCTGTCCCTACGGGAGGGACACCCCTCTGGTAGTTTTAGAGAGGACTACTACCTCGCGACTCTGACCTCAGTGGACAGAGTCCCCGGCCCCTGGCTAGGGGTTACGGGTTGCCCGGCATCCCGCCAGCCGACAACGGCCGGCTATAGGCGGGTACCACCGCGCTGGCGTTTTTTATAGAGGTTTTCTCCTCGTGGTGCTGACAGAACAGGACCCCCGGTCCGCCCTAAAAAGGGCAGATTACGGTGTGCGTGGGTTTTTTATTGAGGTTTTCCTTCCTCGCGGTCCGGGAAAATACCCCGACGACTCCCGGCCTGCCCCGGAGGGCAGGTAACGGTATGCGTGGGTTTTTTATTGAGGTGGTCCTTCCTCGCAGCCCGGGCAAATGCCCCGACGGCCCCCGGCCCCTCCGTTGGGGTAACGGGTTGCTCGGCGACCCGCCAGTCAGCGGCGGCTGACTAAAGGCGGGCACTGCCGCGCGTGGTAGTTTTTATAGAGGCTTCCGCCTCACGGCCCAGCTAAACTGGACCCCCGGTCTGCCCTGAAAAGAGCAGATTACGGTGTGCTTCGTGAACACATCCTTGCGCCGCTATGCTAGTCATAGCAGCACAAGGAGCGACACTGGCAGAGTTTAGCCGTCGGCTACCAATCCCCGAAGGAAATTGCTAACCGCCGTTGCCCGGGATGCACCAGGACAGGATGCTATTTCTTACATCCGATCGTAACCGGATGTAACCAATAACACCCCGTCGCTCTAGGAGGTGACTCCGCTGCATAACCCTTTTTTTTTTAAGGAGGAACTGCGGCTGCAGAAAACCTCCTGGGTCGCCTCTTGCGCAGATGGTGCCGATTGGAGCCCAAAGGCCCCAATAGCTGCGCTTGCCGCGGAACGGCCTGCCACTGGGCCCTAGTATTCGGGAGCAAGCTCAACCACTAGGGCCGGGGAGGGTTGGGCCAACTGCCCCCGCGCCGACGGTCTCCATCGGCTCCTCCCTGCGGCTTTCCCCTGTTCCACGGCGCGACCGCGCCGGAGCTGGTAGGGGCTTATCCCTTGCGATTCTCGGCCGGGGACAGTCCTTCGTCCCGAGACGATGGTCTGCCTTCCGGCCGGCTGCTGCACAGAGACAGCAACGGTACGGGGCCACACAGCCAGTGGCTTTGTGGCCGGGCTCGCCGCAGCGGATGCAGATGTTAGAGCGATCCTCTGCGGCTTTACAAATAGCCCGGCCGTGGCTCTCGCCGAGGCACTTGGAGCACCTCAGGGCTCGTGGTGGGAGGAGCTGCACTCGGACAGAGAGCCAGCCAATCCGCACCCGCTTCTCCTTGGCCAGTTTTTTGGCCGCTTCCACAGGGCACCTCACGACGACAGAGCCGCCCGTTCTGGTGACCCCGGGTCTTCCCACCTTAATGTTGGCCACTTCGCAGGTGCCCTGCTCGGCAATGGCCTGCGCAACCTCCTCTGGAGTGGTCTCATCACTCAGCCCCATGAGACGCAAATCTGCGCATTTAGTGGGGCACGTCACTTTCACGGCGCCTGGGGGAAACACAGAAATCAAGACTTCTGCGAGTGCATCCGCCTTTTCCCGAGCCTCCCCCGGCGGGCTGTCCTTTATGGACCTGACCTCAAAGACGCGGTTCTGCGTCATACGCGATGGCCGCATCCTGAGGCGGTCGACTAGGCCCGTTTCAGCGATCCATGAAGGACCGATATCGGCCTTCGCCTCGCGCAGAAGTGCTGATAGGTTTTGCCCAGCAGCCTTGGCCTCAGGGGTGAGTTCCAGTACTACCGCCGCAGATTTTGGCAGGCGGAGTCTGGGGGCTTTCTTCCCTTTCGCCTTGATGGCAGAGGGTTTGCTGGGATTGGGCTGAGTAGGCCCGCCTCTTGTATTCTTTGCCGTCAAAACCTAACCTAACCTAACCTAACCTAACCTAACCGTGGATGGTTACTCTAACCAAACTGCAATGAAATAAGTTATTGTAACCTAACCTTCAAAAGTTGGGTTTAGTGACGAAAACTACAAAACACTACAAAAAGTTAGGTTTTTTACAGAAACCTAACCTAACCGTGTATGGTTACTCTAACCAAACTACAATTAAATAGGTTACGTGACCTAACCTTCAAAAGTTGGGTTTAGTGACGAACAATACAAATCACTACAAAAAATTAGGTTTTTTCATAAACCTAACCTAAGTGACTTAGTTAACACTAACCTAAATACAAATAAATAGGTTATTGTAACTTAACCTACAAAAGTTGGGTTGTGACGAAAACTACAAATCACTACAAAAAGTTAGCTTTTTCATAAACGTAACCTAAGTGATTTAGTTAACACTAAACTAATTACAATTAAATAGGTTATTGTAACCTATCCTACAAAAGTTGGGTTTAGTGACGAAAACTACAAAAAAATACGTTTTCTAGAAACCTAACCCAAGTCAGGTTACACTAACCAGACTTCAATTAAATAGGTTATGTGACCTAACCTTCAAAAGTTGGGTTTAGTGACGAAAACTACAAAACACTACAAAAAGTAAGGTTTTTTTCAGAAACCTAAACTAAGTGAGTAAGGTAACTGACCTAACCTCAATAAAATAAGTTATTGTAACCTAACCTACAAAAGTTGGGTTTAGTGACGAAAACTACAAAACACTAGAAAAATTTAGGTTTTTTACAGAAACCTAACCTAACCGTGTATGGTTACTCTAACCAAACTACAATGAAATAAGTTAATAAAACCTAACCTTCAAAAGTTGGGTTAAGTGACGAAAACTAGCACATGCAGGTCTCCCAGGCAATGAACGCGCCGATGATCTGGCGAAAGAGGCAGCTCTGGCGTCAAAGAGGAAGTCGGACTATGACAGGTGTCCAGTATCCTACGCCAAACAGGTACTACGCACGCGTTCCATTTTAAAATGGAACGCACGGTATAAAAATGGCAACACCGCGTCCGTAACCAAGATCTTTTTCCCTAGCGCCGGAGACGCGTACCGCCTTGTGCGGAAAATACAGCCAGCAGGGATGCTCACGCAAATCCTCACGGGACATGGTGGATTCTCCCAATACTTGCATCGGTTCAAGTGTAGGGAGAGTCCATCATGTGACTGTGACCCCAGCATCGAAGAAACCGTCCCCCACCTCCTTACCGAATGTCCAAAATATGAAAGGTTGCGATACGACCTGCAACAAAAGACTGGTTTAAAAATTGACCTCGAGAACCTCCACATTTTAATAGGTAACAAGGAATGTAGAGAGGATTTTATCGCCTACTGTTTAATAATATGTAAGTCAGTTGTAAGTAAAAATAAGACCTAGTTATATAATTTTTGTTTTCACTATTACTGATGTAATATTAGAATAACAAATAAATATTAGAAATAAGTAAATAAGTATAAGAAGTAGAGATAAAATTGTAATAATTTAAGATATGAAAAAGGCACATAGTATTAAGAGGCAGAAAATGTAAGATAGGACATAAGATAGAATATAAGATAGATAAGATATAAAAAAAAAAACCCCTTGTGAGAACCATAATGGAAACGGTAAAAATAAATAAATAAACCGTATTGCAAAACACATAGAATATATATAAGATAATAAGAAAAAATGTATTAGAATAAGAGCTGTAGCAACATTAAATAAAATAAACGATACGACAGAAAAGAAAATAAATAAAAACATACCCTTGAAATCTAATCCTGAAAGGATATTCGGGGAACAGAGCCGCTACAAAAAAAAAAAAAAAAAAAAAAAAAACCTAACCTAACCTAACCTAACCTAACCTAACCGTGGATGGTTACTCTAACCAAACTGCAATGAAATAAGTTATTGTAACCTAACCTTCAAAAGTTGGGTTTAGTGACGAAAACTACAAAACACTACAAAAAGTTAGGTTTTTTACAGAAACCTAACCTAACCGTGTATGGTTACTCTAACCAAACTACAATTAAATAGGTTACGTGACCTAACCTTCAAAAGTTGGGTTTAGTGACGAACAATACAAATCACTACAAAAAATTAGGTTTTTTCATAAACCTAACCTAAGTGACTTAGTTAACACTAACCTAAATACAAATAAATAGGTTATTGTAACTTAACCTACAAAAGTTGGGTTGTGACGAAAACTACAAATCACTACAAAAAGTTAGCTTTTTCATAAACGTAACCTAAGTGATTTAGTTAACACTAAACTAATTACAATTAAATAGGTTATTGTAACCTAACCTACAAAAGTTGGGTTTAGTGACGAAAACTACAAAAAATACGTTTTCTAGAAACCTAACCCAAGTCAGGTTACACTAACCAGACTTCAATTAAATAGGTTATGTGACCTAACCTTCAAAAGTTGGGTTTAGTGACGAAAACTACAAAACACTACAAAAAGTAAGGTTTTTTTCAGAAACCTAAACTAAGTGAGTAAGGTAACTGACCTAACCTCAATAAAATAAGTTATTGTAACCTAACCTACAAAAGTTGGGTTTAGTGACGAAAACTACAAAACACTAGAAAAATTTAGGTTTTTTACAGAAACCTAACCTAACCGTGTATGGTTACTCTAACCAAACTACAATGAAATAAGTTAATAAAACCTAACCTTCAAAAGTTGGGTTAAGTGACGAAAACTACAAAACACTACAAAAATTTAGGTTTTTTACAGAAACCTAACCTAACCGTGTATGGTTACTCTAACCAAACTTCAATGAAATAAGTTATTGTAACCTAACCTTCAAAAGTTGGGTTTAGTGACGAAAACTACAAAATACTACTAAAAGTAAGGTTTTTTTTAGAAACCTAACCTAACCGTGGATGGTTACTCTAACCAAACTGCAATGAAATAAGTTATTGTAACCTAACCTTCAAAAGTTGGGTTTAGTGACGAAAACTACAAAACACTACAAAAAGTTGTTTTTTACAGAAACCTAACCTAACCGTGTATGGTTACTCTAACCAAACTACAATTAAATAGGTTACGTGACCTAACCTTCAAAAGTTGGGTTTAGTGACGAATACTACAAATCACTACAAAAAATTAGGTTTTTTCATAAACCAAACCTAACCGTGTATGGTTACTCTAACCAAACTTCAATGAAATAAGTTATTGTAACCTAACCTTCAAAAGTTGGGTTAAGTGACGAATACTACAAATCACTACAAAAAGTTGTTTTTTTCAGAAACCTAACCTAACCGTGTATGGTTACTCTTACCAAACTACAATTAAATAGGTTATGTGACCTAACCTTCAAAAGTTGGGTTTAGTGACGAATACTACAAATCACTACAAAAAAATAGGTTTTTTCATAAACCTAACCTAAGTGAGTTAACACTAACCTAAATACAAATAAATAGGTTATCGTAACCTAACCTACAAAAGTTGGGTTTAGTGACGAAAACTACAAAACACTACAAAAAGTTAGGTTTTTTTTAGAAACCTAACCTAACCGTGGATGGTTACTCTAACCAAACTACAATAAAATAAGTTATTGTAACCTAACCTTCAAAAGTTGGGTTTTCTGACGAATACTACAAATCACTACAAAAAGTTGGGTTTTTTTTAGAAACCTAACCTAACGCTGTATGATTACTCTAACCAAACTACAATGAAATAAGTTATTGTAACCTAACCTTCAAAAGTTGGGTTTAGTGACGAATACTACAAATCACTACAAAAAGTTAGGTTTTTTTTTAGAAACCTAACCTAACCGTGGATGGTTACTCTAACCAAACTGCAATGAAATAAGTTATTGTAAACTAACCTTCAAAAGTTGGGTTAAGTGACGAAAACTACAAAACACTACAAAAAGTTAGGTTTTTTACAGAAACCTAACCTAACCGTGTATGGTTACTCTAACCAAACTACAATTAAATAGGTAACGTGACCTAACCTTCAAAAGTTGGGTTTAGTGACGAATACTACAAATCACTACAAAAAATTAGGTTTTTTCATAAACCTAACCTAACCGTGTATGGTTACTCTAACCAAACTGCAATGAAATAAGTTATTGTAACCTAACCTTCAAAAGTTGGGTTTAGTGACGAAAACTACAAAACACTACAAAAAGTTAGGTTTTTTACAGAAACCTAACCTAACCGTGTATGGTTACTCTAACCAAACTACAATTAAATAGGTAACGTGACCTAACCTTCAAAAGTTGGGTTTAGTGACGAATACTACAAATCACTACAAAAAATTAGGTTTTTTCATAAACCTAACCTAACCGTGTATGGTTACTCTAACCAAACTGCAATGAAATAAGTTATTGTAACCTAACCTTCAAAAGTTGGGTTTAGTGACGAAAACTACAAAACACTACAAAAAGTTAGGTTTTTTACAGAAACCTAACCTAACCGTGTATGGTTACTCTAACCAAACTACAATTAAATAGGTTACGTGACCTAACCTTCAAAAGTTGGGTTTAGTGACGAATACTACAAATCACTACAAAAAATTAGGTTTTTTCATAAACCTAACCTAACCGTGTATGGTTACTCTAACAAGGTATTGTTCGTCACTAAACCCAACTTTTGAAGGTTAGGTCACGTAACCTATTTAATTGTAGTTTGGTTAGAGTAACCATACACGGTTAGGTTAGGTTTCTGTAAAAAACCTAACTTTTTGTAGTGTTTTGTAGTTTTCGTCACTAAACCCAACTTTTGAAGGTTAGTTTACAATAACTTATTTCATTGTAGCTTGATTAGAGTAATCATACACCGTTAGGTTAGGTTTCTAAAAAAAACCTAACTTTTTGTATTGTTTTGTAGTATTAGTCACTAAACCCAACTTTTGAAGGTTAGGTCACATAACCTATTTATTTGAAGTTTTGTTAGTATAACCCGACTTGGGTTAGGTTTCTAAAAAACGTATTTTTTGTAGTGTTTTGTAGTTTTCGTCACTAAACCCAACTTTCGAAGGTTAGGTCTCATAACCTATTTAAGAATAAGAATATAGAATAAGAAGAATAAAATAATTTATTCCAAAACCACACATATTTGTAAACATGAAAGAAAATTGAAGTCAATTGAAGTCAGACATTTAATTGAAGTCTGGTTAGAGTAACCCGACGGGTTAGGTTTCTAGAAAACGTATTTTTTGTAGTTTTCGTCACTAAACCCAACTTTTGTAGGTTAGGTTACAATAACCTATTTAATTGTAATTAGGTTAGTGTTAACTAACTCACTTAGGTTACGTTTATGAAAAAGCTAACTTTTTGTAGTGATTTGTAGTATTCGTCACTAAACCCAACTCTTGAAGGTTAGGTTACAATAACTTATTTCATTGTAGTTTGGTTAGAGTAACCATACACGGTTAGGTTAGGTTTCTAAAAAAAACCTAACTTTTTGTAGTGTTTTTTAGTTTTGGTCACTAAACCTAACTTTTGTGTTAGGTTTTCTTACCATACTTTTTGGGGTTGGGTTAGCAAAACCTAACTTGTAAGCCATAGGGAGGATCGTTTTCAAATGACAGCTGTCAAATTATAAAAAGAAAAAACAGTATTATTAAAAGCTTTTTTACTATCTGTTGAACCATGTTGCAACTTTCTATACTCTATAACAGCGCGATGTAAATTGAATTTTATTTTATTTTTTACAAAATCCACAGCTCTTAAGTACATAATACTTTCCGAGACCATTATGACCATATTGTTAGCAGGGCTTATAGGTTGCTAGGATTCGTCTCTAAATCCACGGCAGGATTTAGAAAGCCTTCTAGCTTCATTTACCTTTTTAATACCCTCATCAGAACTATTTTAGAGTATGGCTCGATTGTGTGGTCGCCCTTCTATCAGGTTCACTCAGATACCATTGAAAGGGTTCAAAAGAAGGCTCTCAAATTCGCATCCTATAAATTTGGCTATGGGCGTAAGCTTTCCCCATACGGAGATAGACTGGTTGAATTCAACGTCAACACTCTAAGCATCCGCCGCCAAGAGCAGGACCTACTTTATCTACACAAGATCATACATTCTCATCTTGACTCCCCTCACCTTCTATCACTTATTAACTTTAACACCAGGCCTAATCCCAGACATCCTCGTGCTTTTCAACTTCAAGTGTATAAAAATAACACCTCATTTTACAACCCTATGGTTCGCATGTGCAGGCTGTATAACGACTTGACGTCTCGCAGTGCAGCTGATTTGGATGTCTTCGAACATAATCGCATTAAATTTCGTCGACAAGTTATGAATGTACTCGGGTCGTCAAGATGCAACAATAACCAAGCCAAGTTAGTCACATAGCTCTCCGTCGAATTAATTGTCATGCAAATATAAATATATTCTCTCTTTATCTTTTTAATTTGTACGACTGTAGTGTTCAAAATGGGTTGTTGTCCGAGTTTAATTAGTATTTATGATTTCGACTCGGTCAACAACTTGGTATCTTAATTTCTTTTAATGAACAAGTTTGTATACTACAAGTTATTAGCGATGCTTTATACTCTTGTGGAGAAATGATACTAAGGTTGACTAGTATTTGGTTTTATTATAATGAACTTATAACTTTACAAACTCTTCGTCTTCGTCTCTTATAATAGAAATTATGATAATCAGTATAAGTAGAAATTACACTACTTTGACTGGCATAGTTACTGCTTAGCATCTGCTTACTTCGAACACCCACAAGCAACTGACTGAGTAGCGATCTCTTCCGATACTACCGCGGTGTTTCCCCCACTTTAACTTAATTACGTCCCGTCCTTTCCCCAACCGACCAATTAGTGTTGTCAACAAAATATTATTTTAGATTTAAGATTTGTTTAGTGTAAAATATAAAAGACAATTTTATTTAAAATACATCATACATAAAAGTAATTCATTTAAAAATAACAGTCAGATTCTGAGTTTATAATCCAACTTTATAATAACAAGCATAGAATGTCATATTACATTAAGTTCATAAATTATCTTATTCTTGGACCATGCTTGATGACAGCTAAGCAGGCATTATTATGTTGAGCATTAAGACCAATACACTTCAATTTTCAGGGACGCATATGAAGTCAGGATGGACGATTGTTACGAGAGGGCGCTGGCGCTGGCGCTGGACGGTAGTTGCTGACTGCAGTGTATAAAATTGTACTGTCAAAACTATTATCTAATATGATTTATTTCAATAAATAAAAAAGAGTGAACTGTCATGTCATGTCATTTGTCTGAAGGTAACTATCATTAATATAACTGTCGTAGCCAGATCGTAAAATTGGCCAATTCATGATGTGACCGATCATTTCATAAAATGGTGGTATTTCATGATATGGCCAACTAAAACTGACCATATCGTTCAAACGTCAACATTCAATTAAATGTCAATCCACGTTTGGCCATATCATTAAAATAAAATTATGTTTTCAAGTTACTTGAATTTGTTTAATATTTCTAATTTTGGTCGATAGATAAATGAAACATTTTAAATAATTATTATTTTTAAACAAAACTAATAAATAAAAACACTTGAATAGCTAAATATGCTCTCAAATTACGTTCCGAACTCCTTGATTTTTTGACGTTGCGCTCGTTTTTTGAGTGATTTTCATAAAAATCGCCTAGCTTGGTGTCGTAACAATATTTCACTGCACTTTCACCTACAATTTACACATTATTATTCACTTTTAGAATAAAATATTTGTCCGCCGCCATTACTCATCACAAAAACAAAGCAACATAAGCGCCTCTATCGGTGGGTAATGTAACGATTTTACGATATGATCATTAATGTTTAACCATTTCATGAAGTATTCGTGCGTTTAGCAGTTTATATCGTCAAACGCCGAGTATTCATTGATCTGGTTAGACCAGATCATGATGTAGGCAGTGTGCTGTTCTATATAATGAAATACCACCATTTTAAAAAATGATCGGTCACATCATGAAATGATCAATTTTACGATTTGGCCACATAACCATGAAGGTAACGGAACGCAAATGACAATTCAAAAAATAGAGCTGAAAGTTGGCTTTTAAGATAGATGACGGAATAATTAATGGAAACGCAGGCAGATTGCCATATAACATAAATAAGAAGATATCAAGGAGTTAAATAAGTTAAGTAGGTATGTATCAGTAAATTGTAATGTTCAATGTTGATTGTGGAGTTAGTTTAGTACTTTAGTGTGTATTTGCCTTATAATTTTGAAATTTGAGTGGGAAAAATTGCGATAAGTTATAACATTGATGATGATGATGACTAAATGAATTGGGTCTGCTTAATAAGTTTAGATTCAAACACCATTTCTAACGTAATAATTTATTAATTTCCAACAAACGCGGTGAGTTAGATAGCTTTCTAATATTTAAATACTAACACTGAAACTTATACACTTTTGTTTAAAAGCACCTGTACGCAAATATGTGTTAAAGACTGGCAGTTGGATTCTCGCCTACTAGATTTTTTTACTTATTAGTACTTTCCAATATTTTACAATGGTTAGAGTTATATCATTTATCCCTTAAAACGACTTCAAAATAAAGCAACAATTGCATTAACTTAAATGTATATCAATAAAACTTGTACATATCGATTATAACGATCACAATAAATTCATCGATAACAGAAACACAACGGATAGTTTTGCCAAAGAAAAACATTAAGTACCTAACATTAAACGTAATCGAAGGCATTATTTATGGGGCCCTTACTACAGATTATTCTAGTGAGTGTCTTAGTTTTACATTTCTGATAGTGACGGGTACAATTACATGTCTTTTGGCAAATACAACCATAACTCCTGTCCGATCACCGAGTCCTTGACGACATCGTCCTATATTCTAATATTGCGATCTATTCGAAACTCCAAGCAGGCGAGTCTCCCCCTCGCCGGGGAGTGCGCCGGGTCGCAGAACGGGCCGTCTCGATTCGGTCACTCATCGTCAGCGAAAACTAATACAACCTCGTCAAGAACTCGTCATATATATTATACATACGAAGGATAAGTTTTTGGTAAAATAAAATCGTAACAATTTATGATCAGAAAAATTTTGACGGCTGCGCCGCGAGATGCCGCCGCCCGCCGCGACTCGCGCTTACGACTTCTTCCTGAAAGTTGAATTTGGAACGTTAAAAACCGAAAATAAAACCAATGCTGCGCGATAATCGGGGCTACCGCTAGCGGGGGAGATATAAACGAACGATTAGAATCGGGCGAGGGCCGCCGCGATAGCCTCCGGCTCATCAGATAATACACGACAGCCGAACATCGCCATCGAGCGTACAACGTGAACGTGCCGACGAGACACGGCTCGCGTCGCGTCCGCGTGGCCCCCGTATGGTGTGCGACGTGCGGTGGAGCGGCCCGTGCGGCCCCGTGCGGCCCCGTGCGGCCCCGTGCGGCCCCGTGCGGCGCGGCGGTACTCACTGGTCGTGGTTGTCGGTGTCGGAGTCGTCGAGCTCGGGCTTGGTGCGGCGCTTCTCGTAGACGAGGATGATGGCGCACAGCACGAACACCTCGGCGCAGATGCCGAGGAAGGGCCAGAGCGCCGCGTACATGTCCTTGACGCGCAGCACGGTGTGGTCGGCGGGCCCGTCGCCCGCGCGGCACGAGTACAGCCCCGCGTCCGCGCGCCGCGCCGCGTCCAGCACCAGCGCCGCGCCCGGCACGCCCTGCTCGTTGGCCTCCAGCCGGAACCGCGCCGCCCCCGCCCCCGCCCCCGCCCCCGCCCCCGCCCCCGCACCCGCGCCCGCGCCCGGCAGCGGCGTCGACACGTTGCTCTCCTCCGTCGCGTTGTACGACCACGTCACGGGCGGGTACGGCTTGCCTACCACCTGGAACAGACCGCGGCGCTTTAGCACGCCCGAAACGAACACCGAGTCTACATCGCTCCGTCGAAACTACTATCGGACTGACCATTTTTTTAAATCAACGGATAGACGGATTCTCAGTGTCCCGATTATTCCTAACCTACACCTACTACTTTTGTAATGAGGGTGTAGTCGGTCCCGTTATGCAAATCGCAATAGTTTCAGAACTGCTAGACTACAATAGACACTAGCGCAGGAGCACTAGCCGGGGCCCGGGGCCCGGGGCCCGGGGGTACGATGTGCACTGTGCACCTTGCACTGCAGCTTGAGCTTCTGCCCCTCGACGACGTTGGTGTTGTCGGGCAGGCGCGCCACGGGGCGGCCGCGCACCTCCCAGGCCCGCAGCTGGCCGCCCAGCGCGCAGGTGTAGTTGCCGTAGTCCTCCTCGTTGGAGCGGCCCTTGATCGAGAACACGGCGTTGTTCTCCTCCAGCTTGAAGCGCTCCTTCAGCTCCGGCACCTCGTTGATCGCCGTGTTGTTCTTCTTCCTGTAACGCGAGTGTCCCCTGAGCTATTATTTCTGACGTCACGCCTCTATGCGGCGAACAGATAAGGCGCGCGGTTCACGTCAATGCGGAATTCTTATCATTTTGGATCTCACGTAGTAGCCTTCAGTTAATCATATTTAGGACGCTAATTGAGATAACATAATATACGAATAATATACTACTCTTTTTTTACGTAAAATCTACAATAGGCACCAGCTCCCACAATGCTGATTAGTTCATACTGCGTTATGTTTTCAGTAATAACTTAAAATGATATATATCTAATCTGTTGTAAGAGACATAAACGTTTGCCCTTACCTTCGTCATAACAGAGTATATTATAGTTATATTAATTAGTGAAAGGCCTCTACCACAGTAAGAGCAAGGCTGTGATATGCAACGTTATATGAGGTTTCAA
Source organism: Anania hortulata (assembly GCA_963576865.1). Classification (NCBI taxonomy): domain Eukaryota; kingdom Metazoa; phylum Arthropoda; class Insecta; order Lepidoptera; family Crambidae; genus Anania; species Anania hortulata. The sequence goes on along the minus strand of OY756407.1, from coordinate 19,062,483 downwards.
TTAGTCCAATTGCAGTGATCGTCCTTGTTTATCGACGTTTTAATTATTTTATCCGGCCCTACTAGGTACTACGACGAACTAACTCTGCGAGACACTTGATACGCAACCTACTTACGAAAGGATCGTTGACCGCCAACGAGGGAGGCCAATGAGATATTGAAAATGTCGAAGGCATTCATTGGAAGTAATTTGAAATTTTGTAGTTTTATCCAAGATACTGTACCTACTGCTGTAAGTAGTATAATTTTCGTGCAAGTGCAACCACTTGCACGGAAAAATAATAAAAAAACTAAAACATCAATCTTTAAACATTTAGCAGTCAGTTTTTTTTTAAATATATGTATTTGATTCAAATATATTTTTAAGTACTTCCAAACTTGTTTCTCGTTTCTGAATAGACCCGACGGGGTGTCAAATCCAGGACAAAGGTCGAGGGCGCTCAAGACGATTTAAAACGCTAAACGGGGAGTCAATTGCATGGTACTGGAGAATAGGTAGTAAATAGTAAAGTAGGAGATAGCGACCACAGGTAGGTTAGCGTCTTAGCGGCGTTGGGGAAGGTGCAGTTGAGCGAGAGGTTGCGGTTGATGTCGTAGTACACCACCGTGGCGGCCACCTCCGCGAAGCCGCGCGCGTCGTCTTCACCTGCAGAACAACCACATAACAATCATGTAAGCGCAGCTCCCGGTTTATCTTCAAGATTTTTTACGACTTGCAAGCATCTGAATATATAAGGATTTCCAAAACGGTAAATAATCAGAATACCGACACGCTTACGCAGGTTTGGCGTCAAAAGTACCCAACTTCAGAACATACGTAAGCGCGCTCTTCATTCATGTAATTAATTACCGCGATGGTAGACGGTGCGTTAATTAGGAAGATAACAATCAAATGCTATACGAGTTATAGTAAGCCGGTCAACCAGCAAGGCTACTATCGCTAACAGCAGTGCTGATCAATAAAAAAGAAAGCTTGTTTTACAATTTGGTCTCTACTGTAAGAAAAATACTTCGAGTTACGAGAGTTTCGTCGCCATCTAAATACAATACATTGTCGATTAAAGTAAGGTAAGATTCAATGTAACAATTAATCAAACAACAGTATAGATAAGAAAGCCAGTGATATTCGATAACAGCGCCTAGCAGCTACTTATCGCGAGATGTGTGTGCTGTCTACGGGCTAGGCTACGCTACACGCGCTACAAGCCGCGCGGTGTCATATTGCGGAAGGTGCACGGGGACGAGTCGTCGAGCGTCGCAACAACACAATCAATACGGTCGCTCTCGCTGCGGGGCCGTCCGCAATAATCTCTACTCTACTTACGTCTCACAAAAGTAAACGGAACTAAGATAAAAATGCCGTAACGATTCTAAATAAGTCCTAACTACTGAAACAACGCGTATTTTCGAGTCGAACTACAGGCGTCTTTAAATAGGTACCAAAAAAGCGAAAGTTAGCAATAACTGAAAGACTTCCTTGTCCGCCCCCGTCGAAGCCTGCGGTCGCGACGAGGGCGGCGGAGGTCGAGTCACATGCGCTACTCGAATACACCGGACTAGGGTCGGTACCGGTGCCGGCGGCCCGCGCGGGCATCTGGGCGGGCTGTGCGGGGCGGGCGGGGGCGGGGGCGGGCGCGGGCGCGGGCGCGGCGGACAGCGCCACGCGCACGCGGCGCGCGCCGGGCTCGCGGCTGCAGGTGTACAGGCCGGCGTGGTGCGGGCGCGCGGCCGCGGCGTGCAGGCGCGCCACCAGCCGCGCCTCGCCCGCGCCCGCGCCCGCGCCCGCTCCCGCTCCCGCCGCCGCCTGCTCGGGCTCCGGCTTCATGTCGGCCGGCACGTCGCTGCCGTTCAGCTTCCACACGGCGGGCTGCTCCACGCGCAGCGGGCACTCCACCGTGAGCGGCGCGCCCAGCCGAGCCGGCACCAGCGTCTCCACCGCGGAGTCTGCGGGGGACCGCCCGCTCAGTCTCGGCTTAGAGCGTGACCACGACGGGGTCGGGGTACGGGACTACGGAGGCGCGCGACCTTTACGGTCATCGGGACCGACTTGACGAAGCGAGAGTAGCGATTTACGACAGTTAGTGTCCATTCGACAGCAAGATGATTGTATAATGAATCATTATCGGGCACTAGACATGCGACCACAAAACGAGGTTAGAAACCGAATAAGTTATTTTAATTCCGAAATGTTCAATTTCTAAATAGGTTGACCCATGTTGATTGTGCTAGCTGCGACGTGACTGCGTGGTGCAGGACATGAGAGAATATGGCTTAATTTTTCGATAGAAGACGTATTTCGGCCGTATGTGTACAGCTACTCTAAGTAGGCTAACAATATGAAACTATAATACATACAACAAAAATATGTTATCTCTTTTACAACATAGAGGTATTTAGATCTGATTGATTGGATAATCTGCATGTTGGAGGACACCGGGCTGGACTGATTGGTTCAGTTCAGTCAAATATTCATGATGTACAACAGGGATTAAATATAAGAGTATAAAATAAATCTGAGGTTAACACTGGTTATCACCAAGAATCTAACCAAGAAAGAAAATGATAATAATTTGGGGATGTATTTTTCAAATTACGCATTAGTATAATGAGGATCATTAACATAATAGATCGATAGATAGATCAATATTTGAATAGCACATCACATAGGCATTACAGCTCATCAGCCCTACTCATTACAATAAGTACACCATGATTTTAGTGTATATTTCTGAACAATACAATATTTGTATAACATTATAGATACTGTAATGGTTCAGGGCACTAAACTGCAAATGAGTGTGCAGATTGCTGACTGGAAAACCTGTCTGGGTGGAGCAAGAACGTGAAATATGACATCACAGCAGGGCTAAGAGTGTTACAATGGGTGTTTTTGAAAAACTTGTTTACTAAAACCCCTGCATTTCCCTAATTTTCAAACGATTTCAGATTTTACTTAGTAAATTTAGGTAGAAAACAAATAATGTGAATGATCAATAATATTGTAAGTATTTATCAAAGCATGTTAGTAATTGTCAAGAGTTATTACATGGTTTCCTTTAATGACAGATAAGATAGCACAATTTGCTCAGACACAACAGCAGCACAGATAAACAGCCATCATTAGGTTAATCCCATCTCAAGTACACAATAATTTTCCTGATTCTAAAAATTCAAATTAAACCACTGCTGTAGTTTGAAGCTCACACAACATGGAACAATTATCACAATGATTATTCATTTTTGGTTATTTGAAATACCACTAGTTACGGTACACTAGTATTAGTACAAAATAGTTTTTAAAATGCTCAAACTTGTTTTAAATTCATATAACTTTACTCATGCTTGAGCTAATTAAAATTGATTTTAGGTAGTCAGCCCAAAGGGATAGTAATTAACATGTCACATCTAAATTTGCTTGATTAGGGCACAAAATGTATTGTTTTTTATTGGTTAAAACTATTATTATTGTTCCGGAATAAAACGTGCAAAGCATAGTAATTTATACTATTTGTAGACTTTTCTATGGCTAGGTTTTATGCACTCAGACGTAAATGTGATTCATTTGCGACATTGCGTTACTGGTACTTTAACACATACGTAAGGTTACTGCGCACTTAAAAACATTATTAATATAAATTTTGTTTAAAGTCCATTTTGTGATGGTGTTATAGCACAAAGAGCTATCAGTAATAGAGATATCGGAAATGGTAAAAAATCACTTACTTTGAGCATTTGTGAAGGCCCCGCTGGTTATAAATAGAAGTGCTACCGACAGAAACATTTCTCGTCGCATGATTACAAGTCTAGACACCAAATAACTTAAAAATTAATTAAGTCAAGAGCTGCAATTAGCAGCTCCGTTTTCTTGATCAATGAACTAGCAAACGAAAAATGAAGTCATCCATCGACTTGCAAGACAATGGCGGCGGGCGAATGGCGATTGGCGAGGCGATAGCGAATGATGAACAGATAGGGTTGTCGAAAAATTATCGTTCAACGAAATATCGATATTATTTATTCGAATGTTTGAGCGGTATTAATTTTTTGGGTACGAAAGCTCAAGTATATCTAATATCATCATCTTTAAGTAAATAAGTTTAGTCTAATAGGATTCATTTAAATATTTACAAACTCAAAACAAAAACTAACCTAAACGCTAACGCTTATATTGATTGACAAAAATTCCAAATAACGAGAATGTATTTTATATATTTTTTACAGACCGACAAACAAATAACTTACGTTTTTACTTAACTTACAATAGTTAAAAATAAATTTGTAGCTTGAAGTGCTATTTTAATAAAGTTAGTACCTAATTTCATATTTAACGCCGTGTATCACCAGTTTTGAACTCGATTTTGAACCACCACTGAAAATTGTACAGTTTTAATGCAGCCAGTCGTAAGCCTAGTTTAAGGCTCGGACTACATGCACCCGGAATTTTTCAGAACTCCATACAAAACGGCAACGGACAAGCCCGGATTCAATGCGTTTTGTATGGGGTTCTGAAAAATTCAAGGTGTATGTAGTCCGAGCCAAAAGCCGGTGACAGATGGCGACGGACGTGGTTGCGGACTCGTCTTGACATTGTAAGGTCAACCGCTGCCATTGGTCTATCCTTCAGTCAACTTCCGCCAGCCCAAGGATCGACCCATGGCAGCGTTTGACCTTACAATGTCAAGACGAGTCCGCAGCCGCGTCCGTCGCCATCTGTCACCAGTATAAGTGTGTATGAACGAAAGTTTGTTTAGAAATTATTGATAAATCTTTAATTGTACCTAGTTAAGATTTCACGTCCCCAATATTATGTTTATAGTTACTAGAAAAAAAAAACTTGAACCGTTATCTTACACAATAAAATATATCATATTTATATCTAATGTATCGAAACGTCAAAATATCACAGCAGTGTGTAGTTACGAAAAATATACAGTTTTAGAAAATATATATTATTATAGTTTCAAAATCCAATATTGAATATCGATATATATAGAGATAAAGCGATATTACCCACCGCTACATACGTCAAAATTAGTTCTGGGTTCAAATACTAGTGGCGCTTCAAATGGGCATAAAAATTTAGCTGCGACGGACGCGGCTCCGGACTCGTCTTGACATTGTAAGGTCAAGCGCTGCCATTGGTCTATCCTTCAGACAACTTCCGCCAGCCCAAGGATCGACCAATAAGAATAAGAATAAGAATAAGAATGTATTTATTTGTCTCAAAGCAGATTACAGATACAACAGAACAGTATTAAGCTTAATATTGTAAGACAAAATAGCAGCGTTTGACCTTCCAATGTCAAGAAAAGTCCGGAGCCGCGTCCGCCGCCATGTGTCACCGGTATTAATCTATTCAATAAAGTTTTTTTTTTAATTTATTTTTAGGTTACAGTATTAAGCCGGTGACAGATGGCGACGGACGCGGCTGCGGACTCGTCTTGACATTGTAAGGTCAAACGCTGCCATTGGTCGATCCTTGGGCTGGTGGAAGTTGACTGAAGAATAGACCAATGGCAGCGTTTGACCTTACAATGTCAAGACGAGTCCGGAGCCGCGTCTGTCACCGGCTATAAAGTGGGTCTTTCACATGGTGCCCATACCCTATAGAGTAGAAATGTCATATGATTTTTCGACAAAATTTTCCGATATTTTTCAATCTATATCCTTACTGTTTTTGTATGGGCGAGCGTTGACAGTAGTTGTCATTGCATTCTAAATGTAAGTGAAAAATCACTAACTAGTTTCGGAGAAAGATGGTTCGTATTGTTGCTCTATAGGGTATGTGCTCGATGGTCTTTCATCATAAAAATGTACTCTACGGAAGTAAAGCCGGTGGCAGATGGCGACAGACGTGGTTCCGGACTCGTCTTGACATTGTGAGGTCAAGCGCTGCCATTGATCTATCCTTCAGTCAACTTCCGCCAGCCCAAGGAACGACCAATGGCAGCGTGAGTCCAAAGCCGCGTCTGTCGCCGTTTGTATGTGGTTGTCTCGCAATCTCCAATCTTTGACCGACTAAAAGCTTCCAATAAACAAATGTACTGTATGGAAGTGAGTGGGGTTTGTTTACTCTGTCTAATCTGTGGTTAGTTTACTCTATGGTTTATTTTGTGTAATTTGTTTGTGTGAATAATGTCATGTTTTTTTAGTGGTCGTGACTAAATCTAAGTAGTAAAATTCAAAGTAATAGAACAAAATAAAGTTCATAAGCTTAATCCTAAAATGTAAACATATCACTATGGTTTGTTTGAATTTGTTTTTATAAAACTTGACCTAACCTATAATTTTGTGTCTACAGGTCTTACAGCCCTAACTCTGATCTTTTGAGACGAACAATTGACCTTAATTATGCTAATAAAAAGAAAGCTAGTTCCATGAAGTGGATTGCAGTTAATGGCTTGGTCCTTGTTGTTTTCGCCTATGATTTGTAAGTACATTATAGAAACTGCACCTAACCTACTGTTTGTAATGCTTTGAAATTAAAGTAAAAAAAGAAAACTAATCAATTAAAAGTCGTAAATAATTGAGTATTGCGTAAATAATAATTATCATAATAAAGCTGGACTGGGCCAAGTACGAAACATGCTATTAAATATCATGGCTCTTCATCATATTACTTGGCGCCTCGTAATAAAAGCCGGTAGAGATCTCGCTAAACATTCTTTAAAACTATTGACGAAACCTCAACCTACTTCATTTCTTGATAGATCAGTTAAATACAGCAAAAGAATGGCATGGTACCAGCGGCCAATTTTCAACTTATAGTTCAACAAACCACCACCTATTGTTTGAAAATAAATGTCTTTGTCTTAATCTTTAAATTAGACGATTATGGTTTATTGGTGAGCTGTTTGGTAACTGTAGTCTTTTTACTACAAACCAGTTCCTTGTATGACTAACTCAGATATAGAAACAAATAAAAGCTAGGAAGAGTTACTATGCGATTCATGAATTTTAGATTACACACAATTTAGTTTACTTGAACTAAATAAAATGTTAGATTTTTTCAATTTTGTTATCAGGCAGGCAGTCGTGACAGGTTTTATTGCATTTAGTTGTCGTTGACTACTAGTGTTTCTTTTTTGATTATATTTAATGGATCAATAAAGTTTTAATTGATTTTTAAATCTATTTACACATTAAATCTCTTTACTATTGGAGCGGAAAGTACATTTTCTGCGAGCTCATTTCATAATCTCACTACTGAGTATACTGTAAATTTTGTGCAGTTCAGCATCAACTAAAAGTACGTGTGCTCGTGTCATATGCGAACATTGAAACTCGATCCGAATAGAGTTTTTAAGTGTAATATGGTGGAACAGCACATAGGCATGCACATGTCAAGGTAGCGCACGTGGCGCTTGCAGATGGGGAAAGTGCGCGGGCTACACGTCGCTGCTGCACTACGCGGAGCTGTGCGTGGCGGGCGTGGCGGCCGCCAACCTGGCACAGCACGCGGCGGCGCTGGCCCGCGCGGCCCGCCTCGCCGCCGCTGCGCGCCCCAAGCGCGCGGCCTCTTCGCACTCGCAGCTAGGTCAGTGACTAATTCACTCAATGTTAGTAGCAGATTAAAAAGTTACCTATACAATGGTTACACCAAAAATACGTTTTTATTACCTATATTATTATTATAGATTGTGTCCTATTGATGCAATAAAAACTATAATGAATATGTTATCATGGTATAAAAAAAGCATAACGAAACCTTAAACCACGCATTCTCTATCATCAAACTGATATTGCTGCGTAATGACTGACTTTTGGATATCAAAAAAATTTATACATTTCTAATCCGAAATGTTTAACGCACACGCAAACAGACAGTGCCTCACGCATGTGCGTAAGTGAGCGCTACACATATTCTGTGGGTACAAAGTGAGCGCGCATACCATCGAGAATATATCCACTAGAGTAGTAATACTGGCTCCGAAATTAGTTAGTGATTTTTCACTTACTTGCACCTTATCTATTAACCTTGCACGCACGAAAACAGTAGGAATTAGGAGTGACAGTAGGTGACCAACAATAGACCTGTGTGTATGTCTATTTATCTGAAAGAAATTCGATTACAAGTCATTTTTATAAAAATCTTTAAAAAAAATATTTTATTAATGGGTAGAAAATGTGGTATTAGGCTTTATTATGCTTTCTTTGCACCCGAGTAAAGGTTCGTACTGAGGTTTCTTTCTGTTTGAATAATGTGCCTGCGCAGACTCATCGTTCGGCGAGACGTCGGCGGCGGCGCTGGACCGGTCGGCGGCGGAGGCGGCCGAGGCGCTGTCGCTGTCCATGTCGATGTCGGCGGGGCGCGCGTGGCGCTCCTCCCCCTCACCCTCCCCCTCCCCGCCGCGCTCGCCCCACTCCCCCCACTCGCCTCACTCGCCGCACTCACCCCCGTCACCGCCGTCACCGCTAGCACGCTACGAGCGTGATGAGTTTATTTCAGATCGACGCTCACTTGCTGACTACCTAAGGTATGTTATAAGAATTATTAATATGCTATGATTATGTATGATCGATTAATTATCTAGGTACTTACATGAGATCGAAGTTATCACAACCGGTTGGGATATGCTTATTATCAAATTATCAGTGGTAAAGTGGATACTACAAACTCATCGAACTTAATGAGAACGAGTCGCGAGATTACCTTTAAGAAGTTCAAGAAGTCAGGTCCTAGTGCTAATGCACTTCCTGTTTATTCCCGCTCGTTGCCGCTGGACAAAAATGTTCCAGTCCTTAGCTTACTTCACAAAAAAAAGATAAAGGAACAAAAATATGCATGTAATTTTGACAGCTGCTGCCATCTTTGTTTTGTGGTGCTCGCTGCAACGACAAGACAACAGATTGTTGTCTTAAACCATCTGGCTGCATTTTTCAGTCAGTCCGTAATCAGTATGTAAAGTGTAAGATGTTCGGCCGCGACCTGCGACGTATGCCCCGTTGGTTGCAGGCACCGCGCCGAGCGCAGCCGCGGCGAGGCGGGCGAGGCCTGGGGCGCGCCGGCCGCCTCGCCGCCCGTCTACCAGCTCGCCGCGCTAGAGACAGGTCACCATTTTGTTACGGAACTCTACTATTAAATTGAACTCCTAAAATAAGAGCTATGTTTAAAATCATAAATGTAGTTGTTTTAGATGACAACAGGATTTATGATAAATGAAGCTGAATTTTGCATGTTTTGATTGATAGAATCAGCGGTAGGATGTTTTAATGTTCCCTACTGCAAAAACTACACACTTCGTGTGATCAATTGTGGTTTCAATGGACTTCTTCATTCACTTCCTTAAGTTATAATGTGATGTACCCTTTAACACTCTTTGATGCTTGATAGGATGGGTTACACAGAATAGATAGATATTTAGAGTCCACACCGAGCCTCAACATTTTTACGTCAGGTAGTGTGTTGGCACACCGGTTGTTTGTACCCCTGCTTGTACAAAAGCTCACTCGAGAGCACACCGGCCACGAGAATTTCTGAACGGCTAGTGTGAGTGAGTCCGAGTGCACACGAGTGCTGTGTCGACACGCAACATAGATGCTGAGTGTTGAGGGTTGTGGGTCGTGGTGTTGCAGACAAGGGCTCGCCGGAGGAGGCGGGCGGCGGCCGCGAGGCGGGGGGCGCGCCGCACGCGCAGCTGTGGCGCCGCCTGCAGCTCGACCCGCGCCGCCTCACGCAGTTCAACCTCAACCTTAGGCTGGTCAGTTCTTATCTTTGACGTTGCTCATTGAGTTCATCATCATTCCTAACTTAACCTCCTAGCTAACCGAAGGACGTCCATTGTTGAACTTAGGCCTCCCCATCCTCCCAATGATTTCCAGATTGGATAGTTAAAAGTGGCCCGCTTCCAGCGGCATCCCGCAACCTTTACTAGGTCTGTCCACCTTGTGGGTGGACGTCCTCCGCTGCACTTGCCGGTACATGGCCTCCATTCTAGAACCTCACTACCCCATCGGCCCTATTGAGTTCACAAGACTTAAAAACTTAAGCTCTTGTGCGTAGTTTTATTCCATCGACATGTTTTTTTCCATGCCTTCGTCTTTACGTCCCTGATAACTCGATACAGCTCATACAACGCAACTCCGAACCTTTCCATCACTGTATGTTTGTGTTGCTCGGTGGAAGATTCATCTTTTTTCATTCGATGAACGTTCTTACGAGGTTTTACTGCCTGACCTGACCTGACCCGTGTGCGTGTGTGCGTGTGTGCGCAGTGGCTGCACGTGACCATCCTGCAGCGCGTGGTGCGCGAGGTGGATGCGCTCAGCGACGCGCTCGCGGCGCACGGCCTCTCCGACGCGCGCATCGGACAGGTACTATCATCGTTTAATTGGAATCCTACATTTTAACACAGACCTCTGAACTTCCGAAGCCTATACTTAATATTATGTGGACCGCTCTTATAACATTAATGTTTTTTTTCCCAAATACTAGCGAGTCAGTAACTAACTTTTCAAGTGAATGTAAATTTAATTACCATTTTAAAATTAAAATAAAGTGACTCATAAAAATAAGTACCGCTTATAATAATTATAATTTGAGGTATGATAGTTTTACAAAAATGGAAGGACTACTAGTTCTGTAAAATAGATATCTATATAACATTTATGAGGATTTAGTCATGAATAGAATAGATATTTTTATTTTAGTCTAGGCATTTCAGTTTGCACTTCCATATAATGTTTATGTCATTTAGAAATTCGTCAATGGTATAATAATTATTTTTTAGAAGATTATATTTTATAGAGTTCTTAAAATTTTGAAAAGGATAGTTTTAAAATGGCCTTGGGTATTGTTTTATAAAACCGTATACACTCTCCAATAAAAGAATAATTTACCTTGTGTAACCGAAATTTAGGCATTGCCAGTCTATTTTTATGCCGTGTGTTTATTGAGTGAATGTCACAAACTTTTTTATACGAGTTAAAATTTTTTCTTACGTGTAAAATGCATTCATAAACATTGTTTATTGGACCCGACAAACTTTAAGGGTGGATTCTACGAGTAATTTCATCGAGAAAACACCCCCATATGTGGGGTCAAATCTCAATATTTTAGGAATGGCGGCCATTTTAAAATCTAGCTAGCTAGCTAGAAGTGCAAAACTTTTAGTGTGCCCCATGTAGTCGCTAGAATGAGAGTACAGACAGTGTCAGTGTACGAGCGTCGTGCGCCTGCGCAGGTGGGCGCGGAGCGGCTGCGCGCGCTGGCGGCGGGCGCGCTGCCGGCGCTGGGCGCGCTGCTGCCCTTCCTGGAGCCCTTCGCGGACCAGCGGTACGTCGTGCGGCGGTACAGAGGTACGCAGGGCGGGGGGTGAGGGACCTCTACCGTGCCAGGAGGTGGAGTTTCCTGACAGATGAGCGAGATCGGCACAATAGAATATAACATTCAGTTCAGTCGGCTATCCTGACCGACGTCGGTGACGTCAGTAGTGTGTTTAAAGTGTAAACGTGTGTGTACCAGAACTGGCGTCGGGCGGGTGCCTGAGCTCGTACAAGTGGAACGGCGGCGGCGCGGAGTGGGACGAGAGCCGGCCCACGGACGCCGAGCTGGTGATGCACGCGCTCGCCGCCTACCTCGACGCGCAGCTGCCGCCGGACGGGGCGGGCGGGGGCGGCGGGGCCGGCGGGGGCGGGGGGGGCGGCGGGGGCGGCGGCGGGTTCAGCGCGCGGCACGTGAGCGCGGCCCCGGCGGCCCCGCCGCGCGCCCCGCACGCGCTGGTGCTGCACCGCGTGTCGCGCCTGCCGCCGCACTACGTGCTCGTGCGCGGCGAGGAGACCATCGAGGTCGGCTCGTGTTGCACTACTCATATACGTCGACGACATCATCGTAAACTTTGCAGGAAGCCGCCGGGCGTGGGCCGCTTCCGACCGGCCGATTTGGGAATCGTCGGAGGAGACCGATGCTCAGCGGTGAAAGTCCTATGGCTTAAATGATGATGATGAAATAGTATCCTCAACCGCAATCGATTGTATATTTATTTATATAGCCCGATATGCTTTTTTTTGCTCATCCCAGTTTTTAAACTCTCCCACTTCCTGCTTCTAGACAGTTCGTGGGCTGTAGACAAGAAAAGCAGCCCTAAAACCCTATCAGCATTCGGGAATCGGCAGCGAACACTATGTTGCTGCTACTCACCTTACTCTTTCACGTTCTCTGTCGTGTCGTTATGAATGCGCAGATATTTTAGACTAATAGTATGTACTAATATATTTTATGTACCTATGTATGTTTATGTTGTAAAGCCTAAACAGAGGCCCTGAGCCAGCTTGATTACATCTGACAGTAGGGTTTAGTCACTGGCCTTACAAGTTACGACACCCCTGCACCGATCCGTATTCCGCACTGGTCTCGCGTGGTGGAGTATGGCTAAGGACCGAACCACCTGATGGTTGAGGTGAGGCCTGTGCCCTGTGTTGGGACGTAAATAAGCATACTTTACTTTTTTTTTGTGTGTACCTACAGACCACGGCAGGTTACCCAGAAAGTTAAAGGTCAATCAACCGATTTTTAACTGGTTAGGCATGTAGGGATCAATATTAATTTGATCAATGTATCAATTGAGATATTTTGTCGTTTTTTTGTGGTAGGTTAACGAGCTGTTGTCTGTACTACACTTGACTGGCTAATTATAGGCAGTGTCAGTTTCAGCTACTGGTTGAATCGGCTATTCGTGTCTCTTCGACTAGCATACTCAGGACACCGTAGCGATATTTAGTGCCCAAAGGAAATAAATAGTTCCCTCATACTTACGAAATTATAGCCACAGTTCAATGAGTATGTTAGGAGTAGGAGGTTTCGCCTAGCGTACTCTCTCGTGTAAGAAAACTATTGATATAATTCATACATAAAAAAATGTGTATAAATAATGCCCAAAGGACAGAAATAATGCCCGAATATATACGAAACTATAGCCATAGTCCAGTGAGTACGCCAGAAGGAGCTTCTACGCCGAGCCCTAGCATACTCACGTCCGCAAACGACATCAAACGACTCTATCAGTGCCGAAAAAAAATTGCTAACAAACAATGTGTCCTGTACAGTTCAGGATTTGTACACTCGATTACTCATTATCAAAGGCAAAAAAAGTTATTCATTTATATGTAATGATTATATCATATCCGTGTGCGTGTCAGGTGGGGGCGGGGCGCAACAACCTGCTGCACTGCCTGCTGCTGTTCCTGGCCTCGTGCGCCGCGCGCGAGCCGCCCGCCCTCCGCCGCGTGCACCTCGGCCGCGCCGGCCTCAACATGCTGTGGATCGTGGGCCGGTGACCGCGCCCACGCCCACCCGCGCCCACGCCCACCCCACGCGGGGACTCGACGCGCACTCCTGCATACGCAGTGGTAGACTGATATTACGAATCGTTTGCATGTGTAAATATTTGTTGTGATAATAAACTGATTGAAAAACATTATGTTTTGACTTTATTTCCTAGTCCACATGCATTAAAGTTAGAAATTCATTCATTCATTCATTAAGCCCTATATTGCCGAAGTAATTGGTGTCACAGAACTGTCGGTGTTCGATCAAATTACATCTACTGTGGCAAGACAAAGGCCTCCTCCAAGAGCTTCCACTCATCTTTATCTCTCGCTTTTCTGGTCCAAATCATTCCCGCTATTCGTTTTATGTCGTCTTCCCATCTCATTGCCTGTCTTCCTCTACTTCGTTTTCCTTGTCTGGGGTACCACTCCGAAACAGCTCTTGTCCACTTTCCTCCGTTATCTCTAATCATGTGGCCTGACCAACGCCATTTTAGTTTCCTGATGGTCTCTTCTACGTCTTTGAACTTGGTTTTGGATTTGTTTATTTCAAGTTTTATTTTATCCTTGAGTTTAACTCCTAAGACGCTTCTTTCTGACGCTGTTTTGGTACACTTTTAATTTGTTCAGCTGTTTCGCGGTGAGTGCCCATGTTTGACAGGCATAGGTCAAGCATGGTAGTATGCATGTATTGTACACTTTTCTTTTATGTAACATAGCTAAGTCCTTATTTTTTACCACTTCCTTTAGAGACCAATATCTCTTCCAGGTGTTAGTAACTCTTCTGTCAATTTCTTTGTTAGTGTTATCCGTAGTAGATATCAGGTGGCCTAGGTAAATGTATTCTTCAACATATTCCAAGTTTTCATTGTTAAGCGTTATATTTTGTTTTGCAGAGTTGGATAAGATTTTTGTTTTGTTTTTGTTCATAGTGAGACCAACCCTGTCACTTTCAACAGCTAGTTCTTGTATCATTTGCTCTAGTTCAAGTGGACATTCTAAGAACAGTACAATTTCATCTGCGAATCTCAAGTGACTGAGGTGTTCTCCGTTGATGTTTATTTCTTTGTTTCCCCAGTCTAGTTTTCTGAATACCATTTCTAAGACTGAAGAAAATAGTTTTGGTGAGAAAAGTTAGAAATAGAAATGTTTATTTGACACACATGAAAATAAATACACAACAACGAAACAATCCATCCAGGGCATCTGATGTGTTAAAAAGGTTCCCGCTCAGCACTCGTGACAGTTATTAGAGTAATAATGAAATGAGAATAGTCATTATATATTTAGAAACAATTTAATAAAAAACATGAGAAATAAGGAATCATTACTTATTTACTACGCATTAGAAAACAGATTTATGAAATATTGAAATTCATTTAAACTTTTTAGTCCGTATCGGAAGAATGATTTAACACCTATCCAATATGAAAATCAGTGTAGTAAAGAATGCGCATCAGAACCCGTCTGATTGTCTTCATTACAGTAATTCGAACTGTGTAACAAAATTATTTACACACATTTCTCTTATCAAATAGTATCACAAGAACGCATGACAGAGTAGTCTCGACACCTCGGACGCGGACGGGGGCCTAGGGCTCGGGCGCGGGCGGCGGCTCGTCGGCCAGCTCGGCCGCGTCGCGCAGCGTCTGGCGCAGCGCCGCCAGCAGCGCCGCCACGAACTGCGGCAGCGTCGGCGCCGGCGCCGGCGCGCCCGCCGTGTGCAGCGCGCGTGCCAGCAGGGGCAGCCGCCGCAGCGCGCGCGCCGACGCCGCCGCCGCGCCCGCCTCCCGCGCCACGCCCCACAGCCGCAGGCTGCACCGCGACGTCTCGCTCTCCGCGAAGCGCGAGCCCTCGAGCACGCGCAGCGCGAACACGGGCTCGCGCGGCGCCACCACGCCGCGCGCCATCAGCTCGCCGCAGCAGCCGCGCAGGATCTCGTAGGCGGCGCGCGCCGACGGCGGCCCGACGCGCCGCTTCACGTCGGCGCGGTCGATGAAGGCGGCGTCGATGGCGCCCGTCACGTTGGAGGTGGCGAGCACGAGCGCGTTCGGGTGCCGCCGCAGCCGGTCGAGCTGCGTGAGGATCGCGTTGACGGCGCGGATCGAGTCGGAGGGCTCGAGGCCGGCGAGCGCGGCGCGGCGCGCGTGCGCCAGCGACTCCACCTCGTCGACGAGCACGCAGGCGAGCAGCCGCCGGTCCTCGACGATCTCGCGCACGCGGTCGAACAGGCGCGCCACGAGCTTGCCGCTCTCGGAGAACCACTTGGAGAACAGGCCGTGCGCGTTGATCTCGAGCAGGCGCGCGCGCGGGAAGCGGTCGCCGAGGCGGATCGCCAGCTTCTGCGCCAGCGCGCGGCAGAGGCTCGTCTTGCCGGTGCCGGGCGGCCCGTGCAGCAGCAGCACGCGGTTGCACCCGACGACGGTCGGGTCGACTCCGCGGTCGGCGAACTCGAACGCGGTTTCGGCGAACCGGAGCGTGTCCTCTTTCAGTTTCGAGTCGTAGACGAGACTCTCCCAGAGGCCGTGGAACTCCTCGGAGGGCAGGGCCCACACGTCCGCGGCGGCTAGCTCCTCGCCGGAGGCGGTGTCGGTCATCGTGTCCGTTTCGGCGCCGAAATTGTCGAGCTTGTAGACGTGGTATACGAGCTCCGTATTAGTCATTTGCACTTCGGACTCGTGATCTAAATCACAGAACGTAATCGAATGAACGTGTTCCCTGAGCTCGAGGTTTTCTTCGAGATCGTTAGCGGTGATGATTGCACCGGGAGTCAGGCAAGCAAAGTTGGTTAAATATGTGTGCACTATTCCTCTGATGTAGTCCTTACTCGAACGACTCTGTCTCTTCTGAACCACTTCCACATGAAGAGGAATATTCATCGTGGTAGATAATTGCCTGAATAAAGAAATTTCAGTGTTCTTTTCTTTCATGAAATCTAAATTTTGAATCAAAATTAACTGACACAAAAATCCCAGATGCGAACAACTGTCAACGTCACTGTCAGTCACATTCACTGAACAAGTAATACTACGTTTTAGTCACCTCGAAGTCGTCTGCTAGACGAGCGGAACATCTCTTTTGACATTGCTCGACCTTGCCAAGAAGTACTTTAAACCGGTGACACGGTGGCCTTACGCCAGTTTCGGAACAGGAAGGGGCTGAGTCTTGCTGACGGGCTGGTGAAGTTGACAAAAATATCGACAAATAATTTGACATCATAATGTCAAGACGCGTTCGTCGCCATTTGCTACCAGCTTTACCTACAACTGGGAACGGACGCGTCTGCTAGTCTCTTCTTGACATTGACTGACTCTTCGACTCGTCGACTCTTCGCTTCTTGTTGCGGATCAAGCATACGACGATTTTGACTTGATGGTGTAGGCGAATATAAACTGAACAAGATTGAAAACACTAATGTCGATTATATCCGGTTTCGAAACAGGAAGTGGGTGAGGTCTGGCTGACGGGCTGACGGAAGTGGATGGAGGGAAGGATCGTCTAATGGCAGCGTTGGTCCCCACAATGACAAGCAGAGTCCGTCCTCAAATACTAGTGGCGCTTCTAATGGGCATACAGTTGTTATTTGTATGGACCAGCCAGTCCGTATTTATTTATGTCAGTATTGTCAGTGTTCACTATCTAATCTGTGGTATTTGACGGACGGGCTCGCGCAAAGTGAAGTGATATCGATTCAATTTACAATTTTCTTCTTTTTTCTACACAGAATACTGATATGACTGCATGCACTGTTTTGATTAATAAGTGAGCTTACGTTGGTGTCTGACAGTGGTCAGAAAGGATGCTAAGTGCGAGAGGGGTAAAGGAGAACGCATAGAATGCGGTGGTAGTAACAAGTTGGGTGTGTTGTGGAGGACGAGACTTCGGAGGCGCGATGGCGGCGGACACGGCGGTGGCAGCCACCCCCGAGGAGACGCTGGAGTCGCTGCTGCGTGAGGCGGAGGCGCTCAAGCAGAAATTGGAGGAAGAGCGCCAGAAGCTCAACGATGTCACTCGTAAGTTCCTCTATACGAAGCTTCCGTCGTCGTACCTTCTCAGAATAATAATGCGATCGTTATTTTTATTTTGCTACTTATTTTACCAAGAAATTAGAAAGTTACTTTCTCAATAGGTGTTACACAAGACTTATTGCACTGCAGCAAAAAGATTCAGTTTCATTGAACGTTATTATATATTGTTTAATATGCAGGCCTGTAAAAGGCTTATATGCTTACTAACCTGTTGAGCAATTTAAAGTTTTTATGTGAGATCCTATTGATATTTAGGGGGTGGTTTCTCAAATAAAAATTCAATGTTATGGGTTTTATGGCAAAATTTATCTTTTTATTAAAACTTAAATGTCAAAATGAAAAATGGTTGTATTAATCTGTCAAGCTCAAACTACCCATATAACAATAAAATTTCCCTTGTGTCTTGTTTCTGTGACTAGTAAGCAGTGGAATCACTCTCTAAAAGACGGGTAACACGTAAGATAGTACCTTATGTGTAGAACTGTAGAGTAATAATATGCAGTAATAATAAGAGTAATAGTACCTAAACTGATAACTAAGTGCAATAATTGTACAGTGACATGCGTGGCGGAGCGGTTGGAAACAATAAATTTTCCCAACCTGAAGTTGCGCCGTGTGCTCAAGGGACATCAGGCCAAGGTGCTGTGCTCGGACTGGTCGCCTGATAAACGACACATCGTGTCTTCCTCACAGGTTACACTTTTAAATATCATTTACATCTATAAATGTAAATCAGTGCATTTTGACTTAGATCTACTTAGCGTATTTTAGTATTAGTCATAAATTAAATAAATATTTTAATTAATTGAAACTACATTGAACTCATTACTATTTCAATCAATTAAAAGATTTATATCAAGGATAATATTTTTACTTGACAAAAGTTTTCAACTGCCTCTGATAGGACCAACCTACAACTTCATTCTTAATTTTTTTTACAAATTACAATATTTTCCTGTAAATAATAAACTAACATTATTGTGAATGCAAAAAATAAAAAATGTTAAATTAAAAGATTGAGTTTTAAATGAAATACTTGTATTATTTTGGTGCAGGATGGCAAGGTGTTAGTGTGGGATGCATTCTCGACCACCAAGGAGCTCACTATCTCCATGCCGAGCACCTGGGTGATGGCCTGCGCCTACGCGCCCTCCGGAAACATGGTCGCCGCAGGGTCAGTTCACATATTTATTTATTTAAAGATGTACCTATTTCACTAATCGTTAAAAGTGTACAACAGATGGACATTATACTAGAGCATTGTCCAAATTGACCAGCAAACTGTTGGATCATCATGCAGATTGCATGTTAGTACCAGTCCTTACGGCTGGCTGAATATTTCGACGCATAGCCAGCCACAGAGGCGCTGCGCTATCGCACCATTACTACGACGCAGTCATAACGTTCTGTCATCGCAGCGGCGAGCATTTTGTAAAAATATCGCTATAGAGTGAGGCTCCATTAGCGCGTTGCGTCGCGTCGTCGCAACGGATCAACGAATTATATGCTCCACATGCGTCAACGCAACGCATGGTGTGCACACCATCGCAGCTGGACCAATTCTTGGACCAATGATATGAGAAAATCTTATTATTATTATTATTATTTATTAACAGGCAGGCAGTTGAAACAACTGATGATTGCCCGTATCAGGTTGTTCTTCTTTTTTTTTTATGTATGCAGTTCAAAATGCTTATCTAGCCTGTTCTTAAATTGGTTCAATCTATATCAATATCCTGTTCACTCATGGTGAAATAAAAAAACCGGGCAAGTGAATATGAATACTTAATATCATTTTTGAAGACCTATCCATAGATACCCCACACGTATGGGTTTGATGAAAAAAAAAATTTTTTGAGTTTCAGTTCTAAGTATGGGGAACCTCCAAGATTTATTGTTTTTTTCTATTTTTAATTACCAAGTTTCAACAGTATAGTTGTTATAGTTTCGGAAAAAAATATTTCATTCATTCATTCAAAAGTGGCTGTGACATACGGACGGACGGACAGACAGACAGACAGACATGTCGAATCCGTTTTTTGCCATTTGGCTACGGAACCCTTAAAATTACGTAACCCTCGTGTAGCTTCGCCCTCTTGCAGTGGATCACTGTCCGTCGCAGCGGAGCTCCGACAGCGCAGCGCAAACCCCCCCCCCCCCCCCCCCCCCCCGCCGCTTCGTCTCTTGTCCGTCGATCCGTTAAAACGTCGCATGCGACGACGCATCGCAGTAATGGAGCATGTTATAAAAAATATATAGAAAACGACGCAACGCAGCGCAACGCACTTATGGAGCCTCGCTCTTAGTCTATAGAAAGGAAGAGACGTCTGGCATTGCTCCTACTACTACGTCACATCCGAAATCGACGCAAAATCACAAGACGATATTAGACGCAGCGACAGCGCTACGTCGACGCGGCGCGCCGTATAGACCGGCTCTTATGCTTAATGGAAGTTTCGTATCGGTTTTAAAAATAAAATGAAGTAAAATCTATACAAATACCAGGCCTACGACACTCCGCGTTTCGGTCGAGATAAATACCTACGCGACGCGCACCTTCGAAGAGGCTAAAATCAGTCGAGTCTCACGCGCGCTTTTACACTTTCTTATTATTAAAATTAGTTTTTTGTACGCGTTACACTTCCGACTTTATTCAGAGTTTATTCACTGTGAATAAGAAAATTTAAAGAAATCGAAAATATTGCGCAGCATTTGGGTTATATAGTATATAGTAGTATAGTAGCATTAGTAGCAGCGACGCGACCGCTCCGTTGTGATTAAAAATACTATCGTCTCGATTTCCAGCAGACCTACTACAATATTATAATAAGTCCATAAACCACTTCTTTAATATTTTAAGTCCTTATTAGGTAGGTACTTACTACGTTACGACATTTTTATACAGGGCTCTTTAACACAAATATTACGATCAGGGTGTTTTCATAAATTAATTGTATCGATATACCGGAATGGAAAGTAATATTTTCATTGATATGATTACTAATTATCTACACGCTATTTCATGCGTAGGTAGGTATCGACCAAATTTACAAACACAAGTCGCAGCCCTTGCGAGAGAGCGGTAGCTGACAGGACAAAGTAAAAAGAGCTCTTACTTGTGGCGTTTTGGTGGATTATCGCTTGCAGTAACGCTTTGTAGGCTATTATAAAATGAGCCCGGTGCCCGGTGCAAGCTAGTTTGCTCTTTGTTTCCGCATATTAAGAGTAGATAATCTATTTTAGCAAATGTCGTTAAGTGTCGCTTCTGCTATATTATTTATTCTGTGCTAATACCACAGTGCAGCTGTTCACGGCATTTGGAGCATCCTTCGCCAGCACCACATCTCAAAAGCGTCTATCTTTTATCATTCTATTGCCCGAATAGTCCACGCCTCCGCGCCGTAGAAAAAGTCTGTGTCCTTCTTTAAATCTCACTTTCCTCTACGCCTATGCCCCGGTCAGTAAGTAAGAATCCGAGGTATACAAACTCACCGACAAATTCTAGGTCCGACAGTTCACCTGTTCTAGAGAGTTGACCTGCTCTGTCTACCGGCATAACTTTGGTTTTCGATTTGTTAACACTGAGTCCGACAGTACCCGTGCGTGTTCCAGTAGCATACTTCACACCATTCGGCCTGGACCCGACGCCGACTGTTAGTCGGATCGCATACTTTATCTCTCTTTACATAGACCGCTTTCATAGGGTTTCTTGGGATGATAGTGCTACTACTACTACTACCTATCTCTCCAAAGGGAGAGAGTTACGATGATCTCGACGATAGGTTGCTCGACTTAACTGGGTTCACCGTGTGTAGGTGGGAGTAGAGTTGGTAAGAAGAGGCTAGATGGCTGTTATGCAATCATGTATTGCGCTTCACTCACCCTAAAACACCCTTTATCTCAAAAAATTCTAAAATAATGCATTTTTGGTGGTTGCTAAAGACAAAGAGACAGACCGAAATCTACGTAGGCGAAGTCGCGGGCGGATGCTGCTTATTAATCATTTCATTAAACAGTTCTATGGCCCCTTATCCACATAAAAGTAATAGCTTACTAGTTACGGCACCACACACACCCTGTATAAAATATACATAGGCGGTCGACTAGTCTTATCAGACACCTATTTCCAGACATGATGACTAATTTAATTAGTAACATATACAGGACGTATAGTTGAATCGAGATTTAAAAAAAAATATATAGAGTCGCCAGATTGAAATAAAATATTCAAGTTATTTGTCAATATAAGATAAGATAATGTTTATTATTACGCATAAAATTAGTTTACAAAGATAGGTTGACAAAGTTGAATAAAATACATTTAAGTTATAGGCTCGATTAATGGCGGTCTCGCACCAGGTTATACCTAAACCTAGGTTATATGTAATTATAATTTTCGTGTCTCTGTTAAGGGGCCATTATGATCCATGTGGATCGTATGTAATGGTACACCTTCCTTGTCTATTGGATTCAGGTAGCCTTCAAGCTCTGTGTCTGCAAGTCTACATGGTCTACATGAAACAGCAAAGTTGTGCAGCTTCTTCTAAGTCTTCGTCTTCGTCTGAGTTCTTTATTTAATAATCTTTCACAATCAATTCCTTCATTTTTCTAAACGAAAAATGACCATTGCGATGTACCTGTTTAATGATCTCGTTTTCCATGGACCTCGGTATAAAGTTCGAAAGCGATAAACGTTAAGTGGTGAACATTAGGATGACGGGTGTACGTCATCAAGCAGTGATTCTATACACATGAAAGAAATTTAGCAACATAAGGAATGTGTGTAAAATATAAAGCTATGAGCTTTTATAAAATTAGAGTTATTTCAAAAAGTTTGTAGTCGCCAGCCTGATATTAGAATGGGCGGGGGGTGTATTTTCAATCCGAGCAAATTACTCACTATCTAAGGATGAAAACATTACCGTAGCAACATCCGGCAATGTTCTCGATCGTACCAAAAGCAGAATTGGATGCGGTGAAAGGTTTGAAAGTAATTTTATAAACAAAAATGATAAAATTTGAACGCCTGCGCAGGGGCCTGGACAACAAGGTGACGGTGTTCCCGCTGGGCGGGGGCGGGGGCGGCGGGGGCGGCGGGGGAGGCGGGGGCGAGGAGGAGCCGGCGGCGCGCAAGCGCACGGTGGCCACGCACACGTCGTACATGTCGTGCTGCGTGTTCCCCAACACGGACCGGCAGATCCTCACGGGCAGCGGCGACGGCACCTGCGCGCTCTGGGACGTCGAGTCCGGCCAGCTGCTGCAGAGCTTCCAGGTACACTTACGTTATCACTCTTGTTGCTAATGTTTTAGTAATAAATTAGTATTATTCATTCATACTTATTTTTCCTTTCGTTAGTGCGATTTCTATTATGAATGATTTAAACTGAAGTTGCGATACCCTTACAGGGTCCATATGTCCATAAATAAACCACCACAACTATGAACGAGGGTCGCGGGAAGCCGCTGGATGCAGGCTACTGCCGACCGGCCGATCTAGAAGTCGATGGGGGAGGCCTATGTTCAGCAGTGGACGTCCTATGGCTGTAATAATGATGATGAACTACGTAGGCAAAATTGAAAAAAAACAGAAAAAGTTTCTAAGATTTTTAAATTATAAGCACCTGTTAAACTCAAGTTTTAACTACATTGAAAACTGCCAACGTCATCACTTACTTCCACTAAAACTGCTGAGAGAGGCAGCTGACCTAACATTTCTTCAAAACCTAACAAATGGTAAAAATGATTGCATCGAGCTTCTATCTAGGGTCAAGATATACCAGTTCGTGCCAACTCCAGGAGAAATCATCTTAGACTCCATGTTGATGCAAGTACTACAAATTATAGACGGAATTCTTATTTCAACAGGGTATTTAAGAACTTTAACCGTAATTATTCAGAACATGTTGACCTATTTACGGCGACACCAAATTATTTTAAGAATAAAATTAATACTGAATTTTTCGAAGTGTAACTTGGTGACACTTTCATTTCTCTAAGTGTATTACTACCTCATTTTGATGTGGCTTTAAAATTATTGTTTGTAATTCTGTTTTGTTCATTTGTCTCATTTGTTTGTCTGTTTTGTTCTCTGTTAAAGAAATGTAGTTTTTGGATTATATATGTCGTAGCCAGATCGTAAAATTGACCAATTCATGATGTGACCGACCATTTCATAAAATGGTGGTATTTCATGATATGGCCAACTAAAACTGACCATATCGTTTAAACGTCAACATTCGATGAAATGTCAATCCACGTTTGACCATATCATTAAAATAAAAATATGTTTACAAGTTACGTGAATTGGTTTAATATTTGTAATCTTGGTCGATAGATAGTTTAAAAATTTTAAATAGTAATTGTTTTGAAACAAAACTATTAAACAGAAACAGTTGAATAGCTAAATAACCTAACCAACCTCACAAATTACATGAAATAAAATGAAAATGAAATGAAATGAAAAATTTATTTGCTTGTAACATGGTAATACATTGATGTTTACAAAATGGTTTGAGCTCATGTTTGACAAATTTTTGTCATGCAAATATTAAAATTTTAAACACTAGGTAACACATTCAAATATAATTTCATTCAAACCTCTAGTACACATGTCAATTAATTATATTATACAAATGTCAATAAGAAAAATTCAAAAATAATTCAATTAGATTAAATAAATTACACACACTATGTCAATAATAAAATCCTAAAATGAATACCATTAAATACAATAAGAATCATTAACAAATTAGTAAAATTTACCTTACTTAAATTTAAAATTTAAATTTATTTACGTTCCGATCTCCTTGATTTTTTGACGGTTCGCTCGTTTTTTGAGTGACTTTTATAAAAATCGCCTAGCTTGGTGTCGTAATGATATTACATTGCACTTTCACCTTCAATTTACACATTATTATTCACTTTTAGTATAAAATATTTGTCCGCCGCCATTTCTCATCACAAAAACAAAGCAACATTAGCGCCTCTATCGGTGGGTAATGTAACGATTTTACGATATAATCACAAATGTTTGACCATTTCATGAAGTATTCGTGCGTTATCGTCAAACGCTGAGTATTCATTGATCTGGTCAGACCACATCATGAAATGCAGCGTGTTCTGTTCTATATCATGAAATACCACCATTTTATGAAATGATCGGTCACATCATGAAATGATTAATTTTACGATCTGGCCACGACATACATTTCTATTCGCGAAAACTGTTCAAGGCATACTCGTTTCTTACTATTTTATCTATATTTGTTTTACAAATGCTGTCTGTTTTCCATTTAGAAATAAATAAAATAAAATAAACAAATTGATTAACTCTGAGCCCCGCTCCAAAAACACAACAAACCCGTAATTCGTATAAATAAGCACGAATTGATTAAGATCAGTTCCACGGCAGGCGCACTCGGCGGACGTGATGTCGCTGGACCTGGCGCCGTCGGACATGGGCGACACGTTCGTGTCGGGCGGCTGCGACCGCAGCGTGCTGGTGTGGGACCTGCGCACGGGGCAGGCGGTGCAGGCCTTCGACACGCACGACTCGGACGTCAACAGCGTGCGCTTCCACCCCGCCGGCGACGCCATCGCGTCCGGCTCCGACGACTCGTGCTGCCGCCTGTTCGACCTGCGCGCCGACCGCGAGGTACGAGCCTGCTACTCCACTACTCCACTACTCCACTACTCCACTACTCCACTACTCCACTACTCCACTGATCGACTCTGCGTTTACTTTGCGATCGATTACTTGCTCAGTAATACCGTGAGTTGTTTGGCAGCCGACGCCGTCTGTTATAATTTTGTGAATGATCGTGTCGCCGACAAAGTTTATTTCACAAGTTCGATCGATCACGTCGGCCTGTTACGGTCCACTGCTGGACGTGAGCCCGAGGACCGGAACCGCTTACCAGTAAGAGGGTTTTTGATTGGGTATTTCATAGACTTGTTTCCACAGACCCTATCAATTCGGTAAGCGTATCGTCGACTCACTCCAACGAAAGGCTAACCAAATGAATACAGTTAATTCGGGTGAGCACTAACCGTATCTGAAAACCCTATCGAGGCTTACCCTATGAAAGGGTTTTAAAGCGCTCAAGCAATTTTAACCTCTACGTGCACACCGTTCGACTCATTATTGTATAACCTTTTACGGCGAACTTAAATACACAGACAGGTTATTACAAATCACCAGAATGCGCGAAAAAGACATAGACAATAGGGTATCACTTTTAGTTGGTAAGTGCTAAATATTGAAATTACCAATACCCTATTTGATTCGGTAAGCGCATTGAAAGCAGTTAACTTTATTCAAAAAGGTTTCCGTAACGAAAGGCTTACACTGGAGTAGTTTATCAATAGGGTAACCCTATCTTTGGGTAACCTTTTAATAGGGTTTCCCTAACAATCGGCTTAATCAAAAGAAGGGATTTGCCGGTCCTTGCGTAAGCCTCCCCCGAAGCACAATCTCCCGTTTTTTTCATCTATCCACTGCTAGCCATCTTTCTTAGGTCGTCGGTCCATCGAGCTGGGGGGCGTTCTACATTACGTTTGCGAAGATGTGGTCTCCACTCGAGAAGCCGTTCATCGGTTCTGCGACAGATGTAGCCGGCCCACTGCCACTTTAGCATGCAAAATTTTAGGACTACTTTGGTCTGCTGCCGGATAACCTCTTTTTAGATTTTATCTCTTATCGAAATCCCAACCATCGACCTTACCATAGCTCGCCGAGTGACGTGAAGTCAGTGGGCCAGCTTTACTGCCATGTTCCAAATTTAAACTCCGTTGGTCATCACGGTAGGACGCACCGGTCGAATACCTTGCTGTTCAGGCGAGAAGATATGACTGATCCCAAATGCTGCCCAGCTGAGCTGCACTGTCCTAGCGATTTCCCGCTCAAAGCTGTCTCTACCTAACTGCAGCACTCGTCCGCGGTCTCCTTGACAACTTCAAGTGCCACGCTTTCGACGGAAACCGGTCCGAGAATGACGTGGTCATCGAACATGACTATAGTCTTGTCCAAGTTCCTAGGCCCACACGTCGCGGGGCAGCGGTCAATAATCGTGACGATCGCCGTGCAGGTGGCGCGCTACACCAAAGAGAGCATAATCTTCGGAGTGAACTCCGTGGACTGGTCGGTGTCGGGGCGGCTGCTGTTCGCGGGCTACAGCGACTTCACGGCGTGCGCGTGGGACGCGCTGCGGGCTGTGCGCGTGTGCGTGCTGTGCGGCCACGAGCATCGCGTCACGCGCGTGCAACTGTCGCCCGACGGGACCGCGCTCGCCACGGCCTCCTGGGACGCCACGCTGCGGGTGAGTGAGTGAGTGATACGTGCCGAGTGCGTGCTGTGCGGCCACGAGCATCGCGTCACGCGCGTGCAACTGTCGCCCGACGGGACCGCGCTCGCCACGGCCTCCTGGGACGCCACGCTGCGGGTGAGTGAGTGAGTGATACGTGCCGAGTGCGTGCTGTGCGGCCACGAGCATCGCGTCACGCGCGTGCAACTGTCGCCCGACGGGACCGCGCTCGCCACGGCCTCCTGGGACGCCACGCTGCGGGTGAGTGAGTGAGTGATACGTGCCGAGTGCGTGCTGTGCGGCCACGAGCATCGCGTCACGCGCGTGCAACTGTCGCCCGACGGGACCGCGCTCGCCACGGCCTCCTGGGACGCCACGCTGCGGGTGAGTGAGTGAGTGATACGTGCCGAGTGCGTGCTGTGCGGCCACGAGCATCGCGTCACGCGCGTGCAACTGTCGCCCGACGGGACCGCGCTCGCCACGGCCTCCTGGGACGCCACGCTGCGGGTGAGTGAGTGAGTGATACGTGCCGAGTGCGTGCTGTGCGGCCACGAGCATCGCGTCACGCGCGTGCAACTGTCGCCCGACGGGACCGCGCTCGCCACGGCCTCCTGGGACGCCACGCTGCGGGTGAGTGAGTGAGTGATACGTGCCGAGTGCGTGCTGTGCGGCCACGAGCATCGCGTCACGCGCGTGCAACTGTCGCCCGACGGGACCGCGCTCGCCACGGCCTCCTGGGACGCCACGCTGCGGGTGAGTGAGTGAGTGATACGTGCCGAGTGCGTGCTGTGCGGCCACGAGCATCGCGTCACGCGCGTGCAACTGTCGCCCGACGGGACCGCGCTCGCCACGGCCTCCTGGGACGCCACGCTGCGGGTGAGTGAGTGAGTGATACGTGCCGAGTGCGTGCTGTGCGGCCACGAGCATCGCGTCACGCGCGTGCAACTGTCGCCCGACGGGACCGCGCTCGCCACGGCCTCCTGGGACGCCACGCTGCGGGTGAGTGAGTGAGTGATACGTGCCGAGTGCGTGCTGTGCGGCCACGAGCATCGCGTCACGCGCGTGCAACTGTCGCCCGACGGGACCGCGCTCGCCACGGCCTCCTGGGACGCCACGCTGCGGGTGAGTGAGTGAGTGATACGTGCCGAGTGCGTGCTGTGCGGCCACGAGCATCGCGTCACGCGCGTGCAACTGTCGCCCGACGGGACCGCGCTCGCCACGGCCTCCTGGGACGCCACGCTGCGGGTGAGTGAGTGAGTGATACGTGCCGAGTGCGTGCTGTGCGGCCACGAGCATCGCGTCACGCGCGTGCAACTGTCGCCCGACGGGACCGCGCTCGCCACGGCCTCCTGGGACGCCACGCTGCGGGTGAGTGAGTGAGTGATACGTGCCGAGTGCGTGCTGTGCGGCCACGAGCATCGCGTCACGCGCGTGCAACTGTCGCCCGACGGGACCGCGCTCGCCACGGCCTCCTGGGACGCCACGCTGCGGGTGAGTGAGTGAGTGATACGTGCCGAGTGCGTGCTGTGCGGCCACGAGCATCGCGTCACGCGCGTGCAACTGTCGCCCGACGGGACCGCGCTCGCCACGGCCTCCTGGGACGCCACGCTGCGGGTGAGTGAGTGAGTGATACGTGCCGAGTGCGTGCTGTGCGGCCACGAGCATCGCGTCACGCGCGTGCAACTGTCGCCCGACGGGACCGCGCTCGCCACGGCCTCCTGGGACGCCACGCTGCGGGTGAGTGAGTGAGTGATACGTGCCGAGTGCGTGCTGTGCGGCCACGAGCATCGCGTCACGCGCGTGCAACTGTCGCCCGACGGGACCGCGCTCGCCACGGCCTCCTGGGACGCCACGCTGCGGGTGAGTGAGTGAGTGATACGTGCCGAGTGCGTGCTGTGCGGCCACGAGCATCGCGTCACGCGCGTGCAACTGTCGCCCGACGGGACCGCGCTCGCCACGGCCTCCTGGGACGCCACGCTGCGGGTGAGTGAGTGAGTGATACGTGCCGAGTGCGTGCTGTGCCGTGGCCGCATGTGGGACAGGGGCTTGCCCCGTTGATCTCCATTTGTGACGAACACAACTATGCATCTAATGGATGAATACTGCGCGAGGCTGATTCGTAGGCAGTGCCATCACAAACGCGCAGTCGTCGTTCGAGCCCTGTCCCTAGAGGCCATGGTTGCCCATTTTGCTTGCTCAGTAGACCGCGTAGGCAGACGACCTTTTGTTTGATGTGGATTTTAATCCCGCTCTATATGTAGAGCAGTGATTTTGCCAATGTCGAGTATTTAAAGGAGTAGTAATAGTTAGTTCTCCTTAATAGCGCGTTTATTTGACGATGCGACTGATATAAAACCGCCACGAAACTTCATTTTTATATATTTTTATATGATTTTTATAAATAGGTGTTTATTTATTTATAATCATAATTTGGCACTTATTAGATTGGCTACGGGTTCTAAGGACATCGTACTGATGGTGAATGTTGTATTTTATCCTGTAGCTTGTGCTCGCCCCGGCGACTTCTTGACCTCTAATCGTGCGATACATCCACTGCCATATTGAATGAATCTGTACTCGTCTCTGCGTCATGTACGAGTCGGCTCACGCAACTCTCATGTCCCAGGTGTGGGCGTAAGGCGCGAGCAGGCCCACGCGGCAGGGGGCAGGCCCGCGACGCACCGGGGTGCCTCTATCAACTACTAGAAGACGTTCCTGCCTGATTCAATCTAGTGGAAAAGAGATTCAAACCAAAAATTAGGGCAATCATTTTAAATGGAGCTTGTAAATCTGCGTTTCGTCTCCAGCGGTGATTCGTTAAAAGCCGTCGAAGGCGAGTGAGATATTAAATTGTTTACACCGCGTTATAAATAATCTAACGTATGCTGCAGAGTAGGTAGGTTCTCATATATCTATGTATGAATTAGCGAGGTGTGATATAGTATTGCGCGAGAGATCTGTATTTAGTTCATTCCGTCGTTATAGATAAGTGATGATGAGCGAGTGTCGCGCAGCCGGGAGCCGGGGTTCGGAGCTCGGGTTATGTATGGATGCGGTGTGAAGTGTGATCGGCGAATATGTGCTCCCGTACTCCTGACTAAGTCTCTAGGCGCAGTTGTACCACAGTAAACACGTGGCGCTTTACACAGTATCTCAACTTCATACAGACGTCTGTCAGTGGCGTACTCATCGGCCCACGCCGCTGCCGAGACCTCCAAGCGTGTAAAAAGACGTGCGATGATATTGGCATAGTGAACGGCCGAAATTTTGTTTTTGAGAACCACCGGCTAACTTTAAACTTGATGATTAAACAAAACAACTCATGTAATATGAAGTGGCACACCGTTTCATAGAAAAAAGTAAATAAAAATTCGACAAGTATGCCCAGTAAGAACTGTTCGCGCGCCGGACGCAGGGGCCCACATCGGCGCGGCGCTTGACAGATCACTGCACTACCGAGCGGCATTCACGACACTCGCGCGCGTTTCACTAAATAATAGACAAATAAACGTACCTAGACTTTAAATAATCTTTGTCTTCATTAAACCTTTAAATTACCTACAGTCCGCTTTATTATTGAAGACCTGACCGAAACAACAACTAAAATAATTACTGAAAACTGGCCAAGTGCCAGTGGGCACAGGGAGTTCCGTGGCACCGTTCTCTCATTTATTAGAACCTCATACGACCCAGTGATTCTCGGAAGGGTAACAGGATTGATTGAGTCAACAGTGTCTTGATTCTGGGACGTTGGACATAAACATCATTAATGAACCCTTTTTTCGAGATTAATTTTGTATTGTACTTTATTGTAAATATCTGTAAAATACAAATAAATTTCTGTTACGTTTTATAATTAGGTAGGTTTATCTTGATGTTTACGACAAAAGGTGCCACTTTAGGACATTTGTGCTGAATGTAATTTTTTTTGGTCTATTAATTGTCTTATTTGTTAATGGGGGCTAAAATGATGATGATGATAAATTGTCTTCGAACCATTTTATCGTTTGCCGCAAAACGAAAATACAAGATTTGGAAAATTCAAAGACCATGCTAAGATTTCAGCTACCCGCTGATATTTGCTTAGCATCAGGCGGCGTTCACGAGTGCGGCCCGAACGACAGGTCCGGCGAATGATCGACGAAGGGCGGAGTTGAGCTACCGTGTCGCCGCGCGCACTCTACTCTAATGTTTACTGTTGTACTATCGCCGTCTTTAATACTAGACATTTTAATATTCGTGCAGTATACAAATCCGGTCACGGTCCCACCCGCGGCGGTCGGGCGCACGACACGTGTGTAGTTTTTTCTTGTATAAAGCAATAGTTAGTATTTTTGTATAGAAATCGGCAAGTCTACGTGTAAGAGTTTATATTTTGCAGCTAATTGAGATATTCCGTATTTTATGTTGAAAAATGTAAACGTAAGGTTTGTAACCGAAAGACGATTATAACTATGATAGGTTAGCATGTAAATAGAGACGACAATCGTCGTAGTTGCCGCAGCGCACGGTCACCTCGCCTCTAGCTGTCGGGAACTCGTGAGCAACCCAAAGACTATGACGACGGTAGTTAGTCGTAGCAGTACCCGCACACGGTGCCGGTCGCGCGGTCGCAGACGACAGACGACAGACGGCCGGCGCGGGCCTCAGCAGGCGCAGTGAGCGCCGGCGGCTGTTCGTCGCCCCAGTAGTTAAGAAGCGGGCGCGGCCACCCAGCGCACCCAGCTCAGTGTTATAGCCACATTCTATTATCATTAAACTTGAATGTTACTTTGTGTTTTATTATTGCCCGACCTGTATTTTTACTGACTCCAAAAAAGGAAAAGGTTCTTAAATCGTCGTCTAATAAATATGTTTATGAGAATGTTCGGGTATAGTTTCCTTGTTTATGGAGAGATTTTGATAATTATTTTTCTTGAATTGTTTTGAGAGTGACATTCTTTCACTTTTACTTTGAAACGGTGCACAGTGTACCCAAAGCCCAATGTAGCTGGACAATATTATTAGAGACTTAAAATGAGGTTTCAACGAAGTGTTTTAATGCCTCATTTATCAATATACAACTGTAACACAGCAGGATGGTATTTGCTATTTTTGCCAGTTAAGCTAGCTCGTGGGTCCTCAGGCGCTCAGACTCCTTGAGCAAGTGGCGCCCTGCAAGAAAACTGTGCAGGGCGCCACTTGCTTTAACTACAAGCAAGAAAGAGTGAAGTTGAATTAATGGAGAGAAAGAAAATACTAAATTGTCTTCTCCTGGTTTATTTTTAAAAAGAAAGGCTACTTACAACCCATTTATGGGTATTCTGCCACAATACAAATAAAAACTATGTAAAAACAAAGTATATTTTAACAGTACAAGAATTGCAAGTAAAAAAAAACAATCAAGCTTATAGCTCATATACACTATTTTGAAATAACTAAATTCAACGTAGTGTATGTGATTCCACACTAATGATGAGATATAACAATTACTAAAGAGTAGGTGTCATCAACAACAAAATTACAAATATCTAGAATCGCAGCTGCGTTGTGTCCTATACTTAGTTCTAAAGTAAAACACTTATCCTAACTTGGCCTATGAATATCACCAATGAGGTTAAATAAGAAGGTTTATAAATACCTTAGCATTTTTTTTTTTTTTTTTTTTTAAAACTTTATTGCACAAACTTAAAATGTACAACAGGTGGACTGTACAGTGTACAATGTACAGCATTGATTAAGAACTTATGATAAATTATATGTGTAACACTACTGCGGAGAACCACACATGTCCCTTCCTCGGATCTCGACGATATAAAGTTCCAGTCCTCGGAGAACACGAGGGTGTGCCAAGCTGGGCATTAATTTAAGCCTGTAAAGCATACACAAGCATGAGTACAGCAGGTTATGAGCCACACGTGCACTGCGGGACAGCACGTGGGAGTAGTATGCGACATGGTCAAAGAAAGTTGCGCACGCGGCTTTGTGCTGGATTGATTTGCAAAGGCATCCATGAGCACAGCAGCAGGAGCCAGACACACGTGCACATGACGCAACAAAGAAAAAGCATGCTTACCCAAAAGCAACTTGAAGTGACAAAACCGCATCATCAGGGTGTGACGTTACAAACAAACCTAAAAGAAACGAGCATCTATATAAGATATCATCTTAACAAATGAAATAAACGCAAGAAAACAGGCGAACCAAGCCTCAAAGGTTTCTTACCAAGAGAAGACAAAAATAAATCACATTTCTACTGGATTTCTTACAAAATACCCATCACGGCATTAGGTCGCCATGACGCACCAGGCGCCTCCATATATTTTATTTTCTTCATTTTATTTGAACGAAAGAAACTATTTGGGACGCAAGCAATGTGCTCGCATCCAAAAAGAAAGATCCGTCCGGTCAAATCTCAATGTCATGTCTGACAAAATATCCCCCTCTCTGGTCGCGTTTCGTTTCGCGCAACACTTGAACGCATAAAGCAAAAATGATTCATTTTTTTCATTCGTCAACGCAGAACAAAACACCGCTGAAAATCCCCAAAAAGTAATTGAAACTGAAAAATCAATGACAGCCTTCATATGATCTTTTAATAAAAATACATTACTTACTTTAGATGTGCAAGTTATAAGTTAATGCTGAAAAAAAGGTAGTTGTGAGAAACGGAACAAAACGGATGGCAAAGATATACCGATAGATGGAGTTGTCTAGTAAATGGGAATTCTGCGTTTGACCAAGAAATAAAAAGGCAAGTAAAAAAAATTGTTGAAAAGAGAAACATTTCAAACATAATTATTAAAAATCAAAAATATTTGTAACGACGTGTTATACAACGTGTTCTTTTTGATTTCCCATAACTTGCGCCTTAAATATTAAGCAAATAGTCGCCTCGGTCAATATAAATGGTAAAAACCTTAGAAGTTGCCACTTGTCATAAGACATCAACAAGTGCATAGAATTAGTTTTAAGAAATCAATTAAAAGGAAAAAAAGTTATTATTTCGAAAAAATCTTTTAACTTATGGGAAATCAAAAGGAACACGTTGTATACAAAATTGAAAAAAAAAACAAGCTGTTATCATGTAATAAGAGAACCAGAGTAAATTGAACTCTTCATGCATAGATATACTACGTAAACCGAGGTCAATTTAAATTGGACCTTTGGTTGGTTGTACAAAGTTTGTTAATTGCTTAAATTCAAATGTTTAATGTTTTTTTGACAATTTATGTGATTTTGAATGAAAAAAAAAATCAGTAATACAATTATTTAATGATGTATTTATTTGCATTTAGATATGAGTTTTCCGTCGCTAATCTTCCTCGGAATCACTATCAACTTTCTTCTTTTCTTACTTTTCTGATAAGATCTAGGATTTTACAAAACGTTATTGGTACATTTAGCTTAAATATAATAGGCCAATGCTTCATTAAGAATAAGAACATAAGAATATAATATGCTTCATTACTTGTCAAAGACCGCTGAGGAGAGTTAGAAGCAGACATTGACTTCTTTATTTCTTTAGCTACTGTAGGTACCTCAGTGATACATTTTATTAAATTCGCTGCATCTCGATTACCTGACAATCGTGTAGATATTTCAGCAACTACTGCTAATTCCTTAGCACTACTGAAGCAAATCATCCACGCGTCTTCATTTTGTTATAAATGAAGCTTCATCAAAGTCTGGACGACTGGGACCAGCAGGAGGAGACTCACTATCTAAAGATGAGGTCGATGGCTGTGTTAATTAGTTGACAGTACCTAAACTGAATGTCTTTGCCATTCAACCAATCAATACCTGTCGGTAATCGCTCAAAAGATTCACGCTTTCTTCCACACTGAGCCCATTTTTGTGTCAATTTCGAAGAAACCCGAGCAATATTTAATTTAATATTTCTTAGGCATTAATCTGTGCCCTCTTTTAAATTAATAAAATAAAATAAATAATCATTTCTGTTTGTTTTGAGGTGTTTCAACCATTCTTCATAGAGTCCCCTTCTCGGCATGGACACTTGGTTTTCTAATTAAAAGTCAATAGGTCGCATCAGGTCGCAGCTTCTAACCTAAGTACTTTAAATTAATAAACATAAATGTAGCTATTATATAAAGAAGTTTCAGCCCGGGTACAAGAGGGTACATGTCTTTTTTCGTCTATGAAACTTCAAATTTCGCACAAAATTAAGGATTATTTTTGTTTCAACTGTATATTTTTAAACTGAAAAATAGCTTTTTGTAATAAATGTGATATTAAAATATACTACTTACCACCTACTTCACGATCCATCACTAAAAATATAACAAGTATCTTTGAACTCGCTCTGAGATGGTGACTAATGAAGTCCGAAAAAGTGAATGATTTTACATTCAATGACATATTTACTTCACGATATGACGTAAATACAAAAAAATAGAGGGTATTTGCACAAAAGTATTGCTAGAATCGCAGTCTCGCGGGTGTTAGCTATCGATATACTAAAGGCCGTGGGAAGAGGAGTTGACCCTTTTTGTCCAGCTAGATTGGGCTTTGGGTACACTGTGCGGTGGTCCTATTTCAAATTTGATGAAAAAAAGTTTCTCCATCTTCATGGGTACCTAATTAGAGGGAATAAAATCAATGAACATCTTGTGTATGCTGGACTCAAATGATTTGACCTCGATGACTTATCTAAAACTACGTTAATCTTTCTTAGATCCTATAAAAAAGAGGCTAAAAATAATATTTACCATAAAATTATGATCAATAAAAACGAAGCATTCAATCAATAACGTTATTTATTAACAAAAAGCATATAAACTATGATCACAGTAAATCAACATTGTTCTCAAGGTGAGAAGGCCTCTTTGACAGCCACCAGCACGTTTCAAGTCAATTCACTACTCGCTAACTCTAGGCCTAATGATGTGTCCCGAGTGCAACGTCATACACGAACAACACTTTGTAAAAAAAAAACAGAAATAAACCTGACGCTTGACAAGTAACACATCTTTGTCGCTTCGGCTAGCATACTCACCATAACGTAGTATTTTCTGAATTCCAATTATTGTTTACTAAATAGTTAACTTAAGAAATTATAGCCATAGTTTGGTGAGTACGCTAGAAGTTGATTTCGCCCAGCGCACTCAGCTCACCTACCTATCGTGTGGAAAAACTACAAGCTGTTATACATGGTGTACCAGCGGGCGTCAGGTGATAGAGAACATTTTTACCTATCGATTGGACTCCCATGTATGTTCAGCGAAAATGAACGATTCTCGAGATATTTAGTTTAGAATGGATTTGGACCCGATTGTAAACGCGACAAAGTACTTTGGTATTTATGATATTACGAATTGCGTAATGCATCGCGGCCGACGACCGATCGCAGCCGCACGCGACCCACGTTGGTTTCCCGACGCTCCGGCCGCCGGCCGCTCGCGTCTGTCGCACTCGCACCTCTCAGCGCGTTTTCATACTACGAGTATTGTCTTGCTGATGCCACAATACCTGCAGTATAAAAATATAATGCGCTGCTTTAAGATGGTACTAATGACTAACTATGGCCTGGACTACATGCATCCGGAATTTTTCACAACTCCATACAAAACGGCTCCGGACAAGCCCGGATTCAATCCGTTTTGTATGGGGTTCTGAAAAATTCCGGATGTATGTAGTCCGAGCCTAAGACTTATGCGCAAAAATTTTATGGGTATTGTTTTCAGGGGACATCTATTTCCAAATCCAGGACGAACAAACACAAATTTTCCGTTCAGTTCCAGCAAGTCGGTTTAACCGACCGGACACGGGTGTGTAAACATACCGACTTCTTGCTGTCACACAATATTGATCTAGTATTTCAGACATGGCAGATAGTTTTTTTTTAAAGATAACGATTTAAGCGTCATCAATTTTAAAGTTAATTTAATCGATAAATTATATATTTATTAAAGACTAATTGTCACTTGACTGTACTAAGTGGAAATGTATGTAGATGTTTGCCTTTGTAACTACTTTCTACGCCAAAAATCAAGCAAAAATTACAATCACTGGAGGAACTATTTCAAGCACTATTTATTGAGATATTAGTTGTACCTACAGCTTATTCGGTTTGCGCGCACGGAGGCGAGTATGCTAGGGCTCGGCGGAGAAGCTCCTTCTAGCGTACTCGCCGGACTATGGCTATAAATATAAGAAAACTCCTTCTCTTTAGGCATTATTTTTAACTTTTTAGGAATAAATTAATGGCACTAGTGACATACCGCTACGTATGGTGAGTATGCTAGTCGAAAAGACACAAATGTTTTCTGGTAAGGCTTTGTCGGATACTCATACTCCATTAGACGACTAAGTTACAGGAATTCATAAAAACTACAGCTATTAAATATGCTGTCTACTAACAGGTAAAAATACACAATAAAGATCTCAACTTATTAGTGTGATGTCTAAATCAAATGTTTTTTTCTCTAAATCCCGTTCCAGTAAGGCCTAATTTTATCGTACTAATCAGTTTATGTACCCAAGATGAAAAACACACTTGGACACTACGCCAAGTTCAGTATTACATAATAAAGCACTGCAATAATTAAATGTAATTATAAAATAAATTATATTTGCTAAAACATATTCGTCCAGCGACTGCGTGCGCTAAGTAATGTAGAACATTATTATTTTCGAATCATTTTTTATCTACATCGCTTATCTATTTTAACTTATTTCCTTATTATTGCTAACTGAGGTCCTCACGGCAACGTAAAGTGGCTAAAGGCAGTGTCGAGTGTTCGCACATATCGTTTACGTAACGTAACGCTACTAAACTACTCGATTATTTAACGCGCATTTTACATAGCAACATTGTCAGAAGCAAAAGTAAAATTCATGTTACTTTATATTTGGCTACTCTTCTATTTCTATTCCTATCCCAATACATACATACATGCCATAATGTATGGGGGTCCCCATTGACATAAAATTTCAAAAGTTTACGTTTCAGCGTACCACACACAGAATGCGTCTGCGGAACGGGTGGCTTCTGGAGCGCGAGTCGCGCGGCTCGTCTCCGCACAGAGCGCGGGTCGTGCGCCTTTACTCAGGAGACGTATTTTTGAATCATGCGAATTCCAATCCGAATACGAAATCGCAAGATTCGTTCGTATGCGAATTCCTAAAATCACTATTTTTGTAAATTCATTCCGTGAACGGAACGACCACTCGTTTTTCTTTTTCTACTAGTAGAAATTACGAAAGTCAACATATGTTTGACAAATTTAACATAATAACTTTTTATTTACGTTCCGTTTATCACCATCGAGTATATATCCAATAGAGTAGAAATGTCATTAACTTTGTTCGACAAGAATTCCGCCAAAATGCATATGGCGGCTGCTGCGCTTCAATTGGCCGACCCATGATCATGCATCAAATTAGAGTTGGGCGAGAAAATATTACTATCGATATCGATACCAAACCATTGGCCCGGTTAGTATGATGATATGATGATGAATGTGAGTTATTAATACACGAATTGTTTTCGTGTTCGAATTCGAAATTAATTTCTAATGCTTCAAAAATACGTATCCTGGTCCCCTATCCATGAATTATTCGTTCGTTCCTAGTTCGTACAAACATTTTATTTCCTCACACATAACATTTTTTTTATTTATTCAAATCCATAGCTAAATGAGTTATAGAGTTGTGTCCAGTTTCCACACTTGAATGTCGGTAGGCAAATAATGACGTTAGTATGATTCAAAGTTAAGTTTGTTTCTGATATTTTTTACTAGTTTACTATAGTTCTCTGATTTTTCAAAATCTTTTTCACCAACCATAATAACGCAGTAGTCCTCATTTGTCACCTCTATGTGGTAATTTATAGTGACACAACTGATATTCACCTTGAAACGTTCTCTCAGTCAGGTTTAGTAACTTATTATTTAAACTTGAACTTATTAAACTAATCTTCCTTTTTTGGGAGTTGTCTGTAAAATTTTCTTGGGGCTTGTTGGAACTAGCTAGAGGTGAAAGGAGCAGGTGTATGGTTTCTACAGTGAATGAATCATTGTTTTTATTTCTATTTTTCTTAGATAATTTCTTTGTGGAATCGGCTTTACTTTTCGATGCTGATAAGTGTTCTGTGTTTTTACACATTGCGGTCAAATTGCCCATTTTAAATTTATACTGCTCGACTGTCTTTTTTAAACTAGTTTTCTGCTAAGAGAAGTTCTATTTGATGTTCAGCAGACTCATACTTTTGCTGTAGATAATTGAGTCTCCTCATTATAGCTTCGTGGTCTAGGTGACTTTTCACTATGATATCTGGGCAGCTTCTGTTTAGTTTCTGGGGTGTACTACTAGAAATAATATCATCATCCTCATACTCATCCAAGTCCGTTTGTAGGGAGTCAAATAAGTTGCTGGTAGGAATATTAGCTATTATTGTCTGTTTCTTACGTACGTGTATAACCTATCACGTCGAATGTAACGAACGCCGCGTCGCCGCCCCGCGCCCGCCCCGTCGGCGCGGAACCCGCTCACGCCTTCTGTGTGTTGCTCTATAAAGTTTAAAAGACTTAATAAAATCTAGTACCTCCTGTAGTAGGCTCCTTGAACTCTATTTGTACATGTTTTTGTAAAATTAGTAAAACTACAACAATATAGTATTTACTTTTGCTTCTGACTTCAACATTATTAACTAACCTTCATTCATGTCATATTCGCGCATCTCTCGGGGAAGACAAATTACGTTTTATCTCTAATTAAAATTAACTTCATTTATTAGAAGGAACACAAATTCACATTTTAACTAACGTTTGTCAAGGAATGCTAGTTGTTGGATTGTGAGCATGTACTATATTTATATTATGCGCTAACTTAAAATAGGGTTAGTAGGAAATAGCGTCACTGGTAATCGAATTATTGGTTAAATTAGATACGATGAAATCTTAATAAAAAGGAATCTTTGTAAACTTTCTGCCTCTTTGGATATTTTTTCATGATTACTTTTCTTTAATATTTATATTCTCCTAAGCATCTCGAAATCGGGTCTAACGATTTAGATATGATAGATAGATACTTGCACACCACACAAAAGGAACAATACAGATAATAAATAGATTTAGATTGATACAACTTAGGCGATTCTATCGCTAGAAACGATTTATTCTTCTTGAAAGCAACAGTTACCTCAAAACTTTGTAAGATGACGCTATAAGATACTATACCTCAAGTTTTTGTACTACTACTAATTAACATGAATCCATGTGCAGTATTCTTCACCTAAACGTGTTTTATTTTGGTTTGTGTCATCTTTCAATATCCTAACCCTTCTTTCGCTCTTTGATAGTACTGTCATGCGAGTTTGATAAAAAACAGTGTGAAGTTTCACAAAGTATACTAACTACTCGTTTAATACTTTGGCGCATCTGAGGTAAGTTCCTAGAAGTCTCAGGATGAATGTTTATTCCATCGTTCCCGCTGTTTGCTTGTCGTACGTCAGCGGACCACAGCAGCAGGTGGAGGTGCACGGGCCAGCCGGTGGGCGCGGCGGGGGGCGGGGGGAGGGTAGTGCTACACGTGCAGCAGGTGGAGGTGCACGGGCCAGCCGGCGGGCGCGGCGGGGGGCGGGGGTAGGGTAGTGCTACACGTGCAGCAGGTGGAGGTGCACGGGCCAGTCGGCGGGCGCGGCGGGGGGAGGGTAGTGCTACACGTGCAGCAGGTGGAGGTGCACGGGCCAGCCGGCGGGCGCGGCGGGGGTAGGGTAGTGCTACACGTGCAGCAGGTGGAGGTGCACGGGCCAGTCGGCGGGCGCGGCGGGGGGAGGGTAGTGCTACACGTGCAGCAGGTGGAGGTGCACGGGCCAGCCAGCGGGCGCGGCGGGGGGAGGGTAGTGCTACACGTGCAGCAGGTGGAGGTGCACGGGCCAGCCGGCGGGCGCGGCGGGGTGAGGGTAGTGCTACACGTGCAGCAGGTGGAGGTGCACGGGCCAGCCGGCGGGCGCGGCGGGGGGAGGGTAGTGCTACACGTGCAGCAGGTGGAGGTGCACGGGCCAGCCGGCGGGCGCGGCGGGGGGAGGGTAGTGCTACACGTGCAGCAGGTGGAGGTGCACGGGCCAGCCGGCGGGCGCGGCGGGGGGAGGGTAGTGCTACACGTGCAGCAGGTGGAGGTGCACGGGCCAGCCGGCGGGCGCGGCGGGGGGAGGGTAGTGCTACACGTGCAGCAGGTGGAGGTGCACGGGCCAGCCGGCGGGCGCGGCGGGGGGAGGGTAGTGCTACACGTGCAGCAGGTGGAGGTGCACGGGCCAGCCGGCGGGCGCGGCGGGGGGAGGGTAGTGCTACACGTGCAGCAGGTGGAGGTGCACGGGCCAGCCGGCGGGCGCGGCGGGGGGAGGGTAGTGCTACACGTGCAGCAGGTGGAGGTGCACGGGCCAGCCGGCGGGCGCGGCGGGGGGAGGGTAGTGCTACACGTGCAGCAGGTGGAGGTGCACGGGCCAGCCGGCGGGCGCGGCGGGGGGAGGGTAGTGCTACACGTGCAGCAGGTGGAGGTGCACGGGCCAGCCGGCGGGCGCGGCGGGGGGAGGGTAGTGCTACACGTGCAGCAGGTGGAGGTGCACGGGCCAGCCGGCGGGCGCGGCGGGGGGAGGGTAGTGCTACACGTACAGCAGGTGGAGGTGCACGGGCCAGCCGGCGGGCGCGGCGGGGGGAGGGTAGTGCTACACGTGCAGCAGGTGGAGGTGCACGGGCCAGCCGGCGGGCGCGGCGGGGGGAGGGTAGTGCTACACGTGCAGCAGGTGGAGGTGCACGGGCCAGCCGGTGGGCGCGGCGGAGGGCGGGAAGGCGCTCAGAAGGGCGGCGTGCGCGGGGTCGCGCGGCCCGCTCATGTCGTGCCCGGCGACCGACAGCTGCGCTACGGGCTCAGACTCCGAGACTTCCTCCGATTCCTAACAAAAGATAAATTACCATTGAATAGGAGAGTAATCGTGGTCCTAAGGCCTAGAGGCTCATACCGAGTGTATATCGACCTGCAGTTGCACGTGCAGCGCGAGCAGCCAGGGCCGCGCGGGCGCGCGCGCGGAGTGCAGCGCCACGAAGTAGGTGCGGCGCGGGCCCCACGGCGCCGCCTCCTGCAACTCGCTCAGGAAGTTGCTCCACACGATCTTCCCGCCCGCTATGGGCGATGCGATCACAACTACGTGACTCGGTCCTGAGTCGATAAAAGATTCGATTATAACGGTGCTCTTACACGGGCAATTTTTTAATATTTTTATATTGCCTATGTAAGCATACCTCGGAAAACGATCCTGGCTAATGCGTCCCGGTTGTAAAACAATTTAATGCTTTATTCGTACTAAAATACGAAGAATGGTACACGCTTACAATGACAACGATAAAACAAAACAAAGTGTGTGGGTTCTTGTTGCCCATGAGCTTTCTTGATAATAGTAAAAGCAGGAAAACACAATTCCAAAATGAGGGGACGTGCTTCCGAGTACTCGTCTGGGAGTGCGCGACGGCGGGGCCGGGGCCAGGCAGCGCGGGGGGCGGGGGCACGTGCCAGCGGCATTGTAATCTCCTTGCTGCGATGATTATGCCGATGATAGCTACCGAGCCCAATACCACGCAGATCATGGCGTAGTGGTGAATGTCGTGGTACGAGATGCGATCCGAGATGACCTGACCATCCTTTAGCTTGCTTATCAATATTCCAGTTACTGTTTTGTATCTCGATATGACCAAAGCTTTCGATTTGTTTGCGTCACAAAAGGCTGCTATCAAAACATTTCAAATATTATATTCAAGCTACACATGGATCGAAAGACGTTACACAAAGATATTGCCCCAAAAGTAGGTGCTTAGAGAGATATAAATAATCGTTCGATTAAATAAGTTTGGAGTGCCACAAGTTCAAATTCAAATTCTTTATTTAAGGTACTGTTGTGGGTCCACTGTTGTTTCTTCCACATCAATGATCTACCCAGGAGTATACGTCATGAATGTATCTTGTTTGAGGACGATACCGTTGTAATTAAATTAAACACACACACTCACCGGTCACGTTGAGGCTGAGCTCGTAGAGCGCGGCGGCGAGGCGGC
Organism: Anania hortulata; assembly: GCA_963576865.1. NCBI lineage: Eukaryota > Metazoa > Arthropoda > Insecta > Lepidoptera > Crambidae > Anania > Anania hortulata. The sequence goes on along the minus strand of OY756407.1, from coordinate 19,019,842 downwards.
GGCGCGCGACGCTCACGGCGGTGTGCGCGTGCGCGTGGGGCGCGGCGGGGGGCGGCGGGGGCAGGCGGTGGGCGTGCGGCACGTAGCGCAGCACGGGCAGGTAGTACGGCGCGCCGCAGTACACCCAGCGCGCGCACTCCGCCGGGTCCGTGCGCCGCGCCTCGCGCATCTCCGGCACTGAGCGTACATACCTATTGTACTAAATACTAATACGACTCGGGGCCATCCACATATTTCATATCAAAACTCAAGACTTTTTTCCAAAGTTTATTTACATTTAATTACGTATGTGCCATTTGGATCGATGACTTTTGGCCATATTGTAGGTAGTGACATGATTACGTTGCTGTAGAAATTTCGGGACTTCAAAAAAAAAGGGACAAGTAGTTTTAGCAGTCCTAGTCTCAATATTATCCTGATACTGCCTAAAAATTCTGAAGAGAACGCAACAGGTGGAAATCTTGAAAGTGCAAAGGCAGGGCTATACACCTCCCAGCCAAACTCTCTTAATTTCTTCTGAGTGGCTAAAGATGTGTGTGGTCTAGCGTTATGGTGATGAAAGACTACACCCTTTTTCTATTGATTGATTGAATTGCGACCGCTTTCTCTCAACTTCTTGCTTTAATCTGATCAGTTGTTGGCAGCAGAGAACAGAATCGATGGTTCTACCTGATGCTAAAAACTCAAAATGAATCATGTCCTTCCAATCCTGGTCGGTACACAGAATCTCCTCATTAACCCGGTTGACGACAGCCTGTGAAGCCTGACTGACTTTTGACCACGACTTTTTTCGGACGTTCTTGACGTACTCAAATCAGACTCGGTGACAAATCAGATGACTTTGATATTTTTGACAAGTTTGAGTGGCTTCACTCGGTTGCTTTGAAGGTTCGGTCTATTCTTGTTCTTATAGTCTAAGCCTCTAGCATTACAATTTGCGGAATTCTAATACAAACTTCCATCCCTTAGTTTAAGAGGTTGGGGGGAGGGAGGGTTAAAGTTCGTTTGTTCGTTTTTTTTTGTACTAATAATAGCTTACATACCAAATTTCAGCTTTCTAGAACTTCAAAAAGTACTCTTAAGAAATTTGATGATCATCAGTGAGTGCGTTAGTTACGAAATCAGTTTTTTAAAAATATCAATAAAATCTAAAGTATACGAGCTATGCATTTGGAACTTTATATGTTTAATAAGTGCACTAATTGACATTATCCCGAGAATTTTGTTTATCTGGTATAATCCAAACTCATGTTATGAAGGTTGAAAATAACGACTTCGAGAAAAAGTAGAAAGTGCCCCAGCGCCTCGCTCGGCTCGTCTCGGCGTCTCAGATTTTCATCATATTTTTGGTGAGACGGCCGGTCCACACGTCCGCAACTGCAAGGACTAGTAAGGAATATAAAGTAGAGTAACACTAGGGCGCACTCACCGTAGTCGTCGAGCGCGTGCGGCGTGTTGGGGTCCAGCTCCGGGATCCAGTAGTGGTAGTCAGTGGTGGTATTAGTGCCCGGCAGGTGCGGGTCGTGCGGCAGGTGCGGGTCGTGCGGCAGGTGCAGGTCGCGGCGCACGTGGAACAGCATGAGGCGCTGCGGCCGCTCGCGGCTGTAGGGCGCGCCCAGCCGCGAGCCCGCCGCCAGCGCGCAGAACACCAGGCACACGCCCCACATGCCGCCCGCCTGCGCGCCACCACCGCTCTATACTACTCTTCGCTACGACCGCCTACAGAGACGACACCCTCTCCCGATCTTCCTCCACGCGCGATAAATAATGTTGAAAAAGTTGTCGTCGTAAAACATCTATGTGCGCAGGTCCGCCCCCGCTTTGGACTTGCACAGAATAGGAATGTGGATGTAAAAACAAATTTAATGACAACATTTTTAAAAATAATACGTAGTTTGAAGTCTAAAACCTTAGACCCGGATTCAGATTCAATAGTTTTAGTTTTGTAAAACATCGTGCTTTGACAGCTTATAAAAAGTATAACACCCATCACAATTTTAATTTTTTTGATGAGTGTCAAGTTCATGTCCTAGGTAACTCGTATTGTACAAATTGTACCTATAGCTCTGTATTCATAAAGGGGATCCTCCAAAAAAAAGCAATATCAAAAAACCTTACAGGGTCCGTAAGTATGGTCTCAAACAATGTAATTATGACCACTTATGATGCAATAAATGAATTAGGGTTAATTAACCATGTGACGTCCACTGCTGAACATAGGCCTCCCCCAATAATATAAGACCTGGTAAAAGTTGCAAGAAGCTGCTGAATGCAAACCGCTTCCAATCGGTTAAATTAATACTTAAATTATATTGATACGGAAAACGCAAAGCATACTCTCTGTTGGCAGATGGCGGCTCTAGTGCACGGCATATCTCGTAGAGAAGTGCACAACAATGCAATTGGTTTCACCGCTAAAAGTACGGTACCCGGCAATAAATATTGCACAGCCGATGTGCCGATCATCGCATTTCCGAATACAAACGAATGCTTATTTCCATATTAATCAATTATCGGATTTATCGTTTATCAGAATTTGAATTGAGAACTAAGTACTTTATTATTGTTTTGTTTTGATTCCTGTTTTGTTTAGTATACCAACGAAATTATTAATAACTTAAAAGGTTTAAATTAAGAAAAAACCCCGACACAACTGTGCAGCATCAGTTGAAGGCTTCGATCATCTTATATCTAACACCGACTCATTGAAATCATTCTTGAGTCCAAACAAGTTTGTCGAGTAGAAAATGAGCTGATAACCTTCAAACGGCTGAACAGATCTTCATTATATATCGCTAATATCCATCTCTGTAATATCAGCTTTCAGCTTTAAAAAAATTGACTACATCAAAATCGGTCGATTCGTTTAGGAGCTACGATGCCTCACACAGATACACACGTTAACTTATAACACCCCTCTTTTTTGTCAAATAAATAAGTATATAATGTAGGTTGGGGTTTTAACAACTCCATGTAGTGTTAACAAACGTCATGGTAGTGTCCGACACAGATAACGCTTTCGAAGCAGAAATTCCCTTTCCAAAGGTCGATGTGCAATATTTACCGCCGGGCACTGTATAATTATTGTGTCAAATTAGTTTCTTTTCGGTTAGTGGAGCACGAGTACTGACTATTGTTTTGACGCGCCTGGCGGCGACTACGAGCGGCAGCATCCAGCTGCAGGCCGCCAGCACCAGCGCCGCCACTACGGTCCCCAGCAGCACCTACACACGACACCTTAATCTTCGGACACCGGACACGCCACTGGTGCTGTTCACAAGTGACACCAAGTATCACGTCGCGACACGCGACACAAGATCAAGGGAGACAGCCCCCCTAGCATGCTCATGCTAGGGGGGCAGGTCAGTAATAGATATCTGTACACAAGTAGGGAACATTCGTGTAATTTTCCTAATTTATGGTGTATGTATGTCGTGGCTTGATCGTAAAATAAATCACTTCATGATGTGAGCGATCATTTTATTAAATCATGATGTGGTTTGCCCAGACCAATGAATAGTCAACGTTTGACAATATGAGCATTTAAACATACGACTACTTCATGATATTATGGTCAAACATTTGTATTCATATCGCAAAGCGTTACATTATCCACCGGTAGAGGCACTGACGTGACTTTGTTTTTGTGATGAATCATGGCGGTGAACAATTATACTGTACAATTTTTATTTATTTAAAAAGGCACACCAACAACATAATCCTTATTTCACAATACATAATTATGTGTAATTGAATTTTTTGAATAATTAAGTGTAAATTAAAGATAAAAGTGCAGTGAAATATCGTTACTTCACAAAGTTAGACAATTTATATGTAAATTTAAAAAAAATAATTAATTATATGGCCAAACGTAGATTGACATATCATCAAACGTTGACGTTTTAAATATATTGTTTGTTTTAGTTGGCCATATCATGAAATACAACCATTTAATGAAATAGTAGAACATTTCGTGAAGTGATCAATTCTAGATTTGGCTTCGACATGTATACTGATTAAAATTTGTTTCGCGGTTGCAATAATATTTTTACTAAAAAATAATCTGTTAAATAATCAATGTAAATGATCATTATAATTTACACTAATGCACAAATATTTTAATTTAGTGTAAAACGTAATATTGACAATCGAATATTTAATTGAACTCGAAGTTGTATTATTATTATGAGAGCTTATAAAACATTCGATGGTGTGGTTTGATGAGCGGTGGATTGTGAATTATTTGAATGATAATTTAACTAAACCATTTGTTTTGGGGCATCAGTAGAGGTGGTTAGGTAGGCGTGATTTTATATCTGTGGTGCAAACAGCTATCTTTCGCCGTCCCGCTAATAGCGGCATGGTGGATCACGCGAAGGTTTTAGTGGGTATACATTTCGAGAACACTCGTCCAGGAGTCCCACATAACCTGCTGGCATCCTCATGGCAGCAGGTATGCGCAAAGCATTTCCCCCGAAAATATTATACTAATATTATAAATGCGAAAGTTCGTGAGTACGGATAGATCTCTGTTCCTCTTTTACGAAAAAACTACTGAATTCTTGTGAATAAATGAATTTAAATTTGAATGGTTCTGATGAGATTTGGCATACAGATAGACCATGGCCGGGATTAAAACATGGGATACTTTTTATCCGGGTAAGGTGAACAGCCGCAGCCGGGGCCGGGCAACAATGAGGCGTGCGACTCACGTCGGGCGGCAGCGGCGCGGAGCCGGCGCGGCCCATGACGGGCACGAACATGGCCAGCAGCCCCAGCGCCAGGTACCACGTCTGCAGCAGCGGCAGCAGCGCGCCGCCCGCCCACCACAGCGCGCGCCGCCTGTCTGCCGACCACAACCACTCTGCATCTCTCTCCGCACTCGGCACACACTCCGACACCCGACACAGAACTCTCTACTATGGGTTTCACGAACTAGTAGGGCCTAAAAAATAAGGAGACGTGTTCTGCCCCGTATGGGCCGATAATGTTATTATTTACGTTCATGTGGGTGGGCATTTGGGTGGTGTGTTGCTCCCTGACATCTGTTTCTTAAGTACCTTTTGGTTAACATAGGCCTCCCCCAACAACTTTCTGATTGGCCGGTTAGAAGCGGCCTGCATCCATCGGCTTTCTGCAAGTGCAACCTTTACCAGGTCGTCTGTCCACCTTGGACGAGGCCTATATTTTGCAGTAGACGTCCTGTGGTAGAATTGCTGATAATGATAAAATGCCTGACGTACAACCTTATTTATGAATACTTTTACTGTTTCATGTTACCATATCTCTCATAAGTCGACTGTGTCGACGCTAGGGCTCGGGTTTTTTTAATACGGCACTGAATAAACAGTTATCAGACTAAGGTCCACCCATACACACAGTTAAAACAGCGTTTAATAAGTGTGTTTACCTTACCACTTGTCGAAATGCTAGCAATGATTAACAATAATGACGCCTTAAAACTATTTTTTTTTAAATAAATGTAATATGCATGAGTATCATACCTGGTGCGCCGACAGCGGTAGCGGCGAGGTCGGCAAGCGAAGGCAGCAGCGTCCACAGCAGCGGCACGAAGCCCGAGCGCAACCTCAGTAGCGCGCACGCCAGCAGTAGCGCGGCCCACCACGCGCCGCACGCGTCATGCGCGGCGCGCGCGCGCCACCAGCCACGCTCCCACACCCGCGCGCCGCCCCCGCCTGGTACACACACACACACACACACTGTACAGGACGCGCCCCACCACGCGCCGCACGCGTCATGCGCGGCGCGCGCGCGCCACCAGCCACGCTCCCACACCCGCGCGCCGCCCCCGCCTGGTACACACACACACACACACACTGTACAGGACGCGCCCCACCACGCGCCGCACGCGTCATGCGCGGCGCGCGCGCGCCACCAGCCACGCTCCCACACCCGCGCGCCGCCCCCGCCTGGTACACACACACACACACACACTGTACAGGACGCGCCCCACCACGCGCCGCACGCGTCATGCGCGGCGCGCGCGCGCCACCAGCCACGCTCCCACACCCGCGCGCCGCCCCCGCCTGGTACACACACACACACACACTGTACAGGACGCGCCCCACCACGCGCCGCACGCGTCATGCGCGGCGCGCGCGCGCCACCAGCCACGCTCCCACACCCGCGCGCCGCCCCCGCCTGGTACACACACACACACACACTGTACAGGACGCGCCCCACCACGCGCCGCACGCGTCATGCGCGGCGCGCGCGCGCCACCAGCCACGCTCCCACACCCGCGCGCCGCCCCCGCCTGGTACACACACACACACACACACTGTACAGGACGCGCCCCACCACGCGCCGCACGCGTCATGCGCGGCGCGCGCGCGCCACCAGCCACGCTCCCACACCCGCGCGCCGCCCCCGCCTGGTACACACACACACACACACTGTACAGGACGCGCCCCACCACGCGCCGCACGCGTCATGCGCGGCGCGCGCGCGCCACCAGCCACGCTCCCACACCCGCGCGCCGCCCCCGCCTGGTACACACACACACACACACACTGTACAGGACGCGCCCCACCACGCGCCGCACGCGTCATGCGCGGCGCGCGCGCGCCACCAGCCACGCTCCCACACCCGCGCGCCGCCCCCGCCTGGTACACACACACACACACACTGTACAGGACGCGCCCCACCACGCGCCGCACGCGTCATGCGCGGCGCGCGCGCGCCACCAGCCACGCTCCCACACCCGCGCGCCGCCCCCGCCTGGTACACACACACACACACACACTGTACAGGACGCGCCCCACCACGCGCCGCACGCGTCATGCGCGGCGCGCGCGCGCCACCAGCCACGCTCCCACACCCGCGCGCCGCCCCCGCCTGGTACACACACACACACACACTGTACAGGACGCGCCCCACCACGCGCCGCACGCGTCATGCGCGGCGCGCGCGCGCCACCAGCCACGCTCCCACACCCGCGCGCCGCCCCCGCCTGGTACACACACACACACACACACTGTACAGGACGCGCCCCACCACGCGCCGCACGCGTCATGCGCGGCGCGCGCGCGCCACTAGCCACGCTCCCACACCCGCGCGCCGCCCCCGCCTGGTACACACACACACACACACTGTACAGGACGCGCCCCACCACGCGCCGCACGCGTCATGCGCGGCGCGCGCGCGCCACCAGCCACGCTCCCACACCCGCGCGCCGCCCCCGCCTGGTACACACACACACACACACTGTACAGGACGCGCCCCACCACGCGCCGCACGCGTCATGCGCGGCGCGCGCGCGCCACCAGCCACGCTCCCACACCCGCGCGCCGCCCCCGCCTGGTACACACACACACACACACACTGTACAGGACGCGCCCCACCACGCGCCGCACGCGTCATGCGCGGCGCGCGCGCGCCACCAGCCACGCTCCCACACCCGCGCGCCGCCCCCGCCTGGTACACACACACACACACACTGTACAGGACGCGCCCCACCACGCGCCGCACGCGTCATGCGCGGCGCGCGCGCGCCACCAGCCACGCTCCCACACCCGCGCGCCGCCCCCGCCTGGTACACACACACACACACACACTGTACAGGACGCGCCCCACCACGCGCCGCACGCGTCATGCGCGGCGCGCGCGCGCCACCAGCCACGCTCCCACACCCGCGCGCCGCCCCCGCCTGGTACACACACACACACACACACTGTACAGGACGCGCCCCACCACGCGCCGCACGCGTCATGCGCGGCGCGCGCGCGCCACCAGCCACGCTCCCACACCCGCGCGCCGCCCCCGCCTGGTACACACACACACACACACTGTACAGGACGCGCCCCACCACGCGCCGCACGCGTCATGCGCGGCGCGCGCGCGCCACCAGCCACGCTCCCACACCCGCGCGCCGCCCCCGCCTGGTACACACACACACACACACACTGTACAGGACGCGCCCCACCACGCGCCGCACGCGTCATGCGCGGCGCGCGCGCGCCACCAGCCACGCTCCCACACCCGCGCGCCGCCCCCGCCTGGTACACACACACACACACACTGTACAGGACGCGCCCCACCACGCGCCGCACGCGTCATGCGCGGCGCGCGCGCGCCACCAGCCACGCTCCCACACCCGCGCGCCGCCCCCGCCTGGTACACACACACACACACACACTGTACAGGACGCGCCCCACCACGCGCCGCACGCGTCATGCGCGGCGCGCGCGCGCCACCAGCCACGCTCCCACACCCGCGCGCCGCCCCCGCCTGGTACACACACACACACACACTGTACAGGACGCGCCCCACCACGCGCCGCACGCGTCATGCGCGGCGCGCGCGCGCCACCAGCCACGCTCCCACACCCGCGCGCCGCCCCCGCCTGGTACACACACACACACACACACTGTACAGGACGCGCCCCACCACGCGCCGCACGCGTCATGCGCGGCGCGCGCGCGCCACCAGCCACGCTCCCACACCCGCGCGCCGCCCCCGCCTGGTACACACACACACACACACACTGTACAGGACGCGCCCCACCACGCGCCGCACGCGTCATGCGCGGCGCGCGCGCGCCACCAGCCACGCTCCCACACCCGCGCGCCGCCCCCGCCTGGTACACACACACACACACACTGTACAGGACGCGCCCCACCACGCGCCGCACGCGTCATGCGCGGCGCGCGCGCGCCACCAGCCAAGCTCCCACACCCGCGCGCCGCCCCCGCCTGGTACACACACACACACACACACTGTACAGGACGCGCCCCACCACGCGCCGCACGCGTCATGCGCGGCGCGCGCGCGCCACCAGCCACGCTCCCACACCCGCGCGCCGCCCCCGCCTGGTACACACACACACACACACTGTACAGGACGCGCCCCACCACGCGCCGCACGCGTCATGCGCGGCGCGCGCGCGCCACCAGCCACGCTCCCACACCCGCGCGCCGCCCCCGCCTGGTACACACACACACACACACACTGTACAGGACGCGCCCCACCACGCGCCGCACGCGTCATGCGCGGCGCGCGCGCGCCACCAGCCACGCTCCCACACCCGCGCGCCGCCCCCGCCTGGTACACACACACACACACACTGTACAGGACGCGCCCCACCACGCGCCGCACGCGTCATGCGCGGCGCGCGCGCGCCACCAGCCACGCTCCCACACCCGCGCGCCGCCCCCGCCTGGTACACACACACACACACACTGTACAGGACGCGCCCCACCACGCGCCGCACGCGTCATGCGCGGCGCGCGCGCGCCACCAGCCACGCTCCCACACCCGCGCGCCGCCCCCGCCTGGTACACACACACACACACACACTGTACAGGACGCGCCCCACCACGCGCCGCACGCGTCATGCGCGGCGCGCGCGCGCCACCAGCCACGCTCCCACACCCGCGCGCCGCCCCCGCCTGGTACACACACACACACACACACTGTACAGGACGCGCCCCACCACGCGCCGCACGCGTCATGCGCGGCGCGCGCGCGCCACCAGCCACGCTCCCACACCCGCGCGCCGCCCCCGCCTGGTACACACACACACACACACACTGTACAGGACGCGCCCCACCACGCGCCGCACGCGTCATGCGCGGCGCGCGCGCGCCACCAGCCACGCTCCCACACCCGCGCGCCGCCCCCGCCTGGTACACACACACACACACACTGTACAGGACGCGCCCCACCACGCGCCGCACGCGTCATGCGCGGCGCGCGCGCGCCACCAGCCACGCTCCCACACCCGCGCGCCGCCCCCGCCTGGTACACACACACACACACACACTGTACAGGACGCGCCCCACCACGCGCCGCACGCGTCATGCGCGGCGCGCGCGCGCCACCAGCCACGCTCCCACACCCGCGCGCCGCCCCCGCCTGGTACACACACACACACACACTGTACAGGACGCGCCCCACCACGCGCCGCACGCGTCATGCGCGGCGCGCGCGCGCCACCAGCCACGCTCCCACACCCGCGCGCCGCCCCCGCCTGGTACACACACACACACACACACTGTACAGGACGCGCCCCACCACGCGCCGCACGCGTCATGCGCGGCGCGCGCGCGCCACCAGCCACGCTCCCACACCCGCGCGCCGCCCCCGCCTGGTACACACACACACACACACTGTACAGGACGCGCCCCACCACGCGCCGCACGCGTCATGCGCGGCGCGCGCGCGCCACCAGCCACGCTCCCACACCCGCGCGCCGCCCCCGCCTGGTACACACACACACACACACACTGTACAGGACGCGCCCCACCACGCGCCGCACGCGTCATGCGCGGCGCGCGCGCGCCACCAGCCACGCTCCCACACCCGCGCGCCGCCCCCGCCTGGTACACACACACACACACACACTGTACAGGACGCGCCCCACCACGCGCCGCACGCGTCATGCGCGGCGCGCGCGCGCCACCAGCCACGCTCCCACACCCGCGCGCCGCCCCCGCCTGGTACACACACACACACACACTGTACAGGACGCGCCCCACCACGCGCCGCACGCGTCATGCGCGGCGCGCGCGCGCCACCAGCCACGCTCCCACACCCGCGCGCCGCCCCCGCCTGGTACACACACACACACACACACTGTACAGGACGCGCCCCACCACGCGCCGCACGCGTCATGCGCGGCGCGCGCGCGCCACCAGCCACGCTCCCACACCCGCGCGCCGCCCCCGCCTGGTACACACACACACACACACACTGTACAGGACGCGCCCCACCACGCGCCGCACGCGTCATGCGCGGCGCGCGCGCGCCACCAGCCACGCTCCCACACCCGCGCGCCGCCCCCGCCTGGTACACACACACACACACACACTGTACAGGACGCGCCCCACCACGCGCCGCACGCGTCATGCGCGGCGCGCGCGCGCCACCAGCCACGCTCCCACACCCGCGCGCCGCCCCCGCCTGGTACACACACACACACACACTGTACAGGACGCGCCCCACCACGCGCCGCACGCGTCATGCGCGGCGCGCGCGCACCACACGCAATCGCAGTAGATATTGCTGATAAGCTTTTGACTAATGACACCGTTGGGCACTATTCCATCCCATACTCTGGATTTTGGCGGTCTATGGGAAGTTGAAATTAAGTCCAGTTTCAGCGGGTAATCAGTGATCGAAGCGGATTTTTGCGGAGGCTGAAGAATAGAAGAGTCAGTGAAGTACCTGCGTGCAGCACGAGCGCGCTGGTGGCGAGCGCGGGCAGCGCGTAGAGCGGCGCGAGCAGCCAGCCGCGCGAGTAGAAGGCGAGCCGCGCGCCCGCCGCGTGCAGCGCCAGCCCCGCCGCGGCCGCGCCCGCCACGCCGCTCGCCTGCGCCGCCGCCACGCGCCAGCTCATGCGCCACACTATCAGCCACCACTCGCTCCGACGGATGTATACTGACACGGAAAATACATACGCTACGATTATTTTGATAATCCAATACAGTAGGTACTAATGACGACTCATGATTTAACATTACTAGCATTTCGGACATTAGGCCAAACTAAATCATGATGGTGTCAGATACAAATCAATAGGCCGACAGACGAGACAAACAGCGGAGCTACCGGATCGAGATCGGGATATCGTGACGTCACTGGCGGAGTCAGCGCGACGTAATTGCATTGCTCTATCTACTACGCCACTGTCATCGAACAAGTACAATGTGACGGTTTGTGAGTGGAATCTTAGGTTCAGGGATAGAAATGAAATTTTATACCGCCTCATGCTCCAAACTTTGGTGGTTTATGGGAGGCTGATGTAAAATCCGTTAACCCCGTCTCAAGATTATCGGAGACACAACACTTAGATATAAAAAACACACATTATTGGTACACACGGCGGCTACGGCGCCCAGCGCTGCGAACGCCGGTGGTGGGCAGAAGGCAGAGCAGGGGGGAGGGAGGTGAGGAGAGAGGGAGGTGAGGGTGCAGTGCGACTCACGCGCGTCGCGCGCGGCCCCAGCCGCCAGGTGCAGCTTGAGCAGCGCGAGCGCGAGCGCGGCGGCGGCGGCGGCGAGCGCGGCGGGGGCCCGCGCCGCCACCACGCACGCGCCCAGCACGTCGAAGAACACGGGCTGCCGCGACATCCGGTCCGTCTCCGACTCCAGGCTCTCGCTCGCCAGCAGCCCTGCGTCGACCGGGATTGCAAACAGTTATTTACGTTTGAGTTTGTGTAAACGACGAACGAGTAAAACGACGTTAACTGTCAATGAAATTGTTGAAATCTGAACACAAATTTTATTAATAAGTAATTATGATAACGATGAGCAGAAGTACTAAATATTTTGTGTGTGTTGTTATTTAAGATATTCTTTGTAGGTCACCTAAATTACGGAATCATTGGTAAAACAATACATTACTGGAGATAGTTATACACCGATTGCGAAATCCTGAACAAAAAAATCTGCTGCAAAAACAACTCGCCTCGTGAGAGGAATGTTACGTTTTACCAATCACCGTGTATATATTCTGTACGGTAACATTTACAAAGTGAGTTCTTATTGCCTATCAATCAATAAAAAGCGTCAGTTGTCTATCATTAAAAGGTCTGTAAAACTAAAAAGCGGGCCCGATCGGGGGGTGAATCGGAGTCGAACTCGATCACAAAACGAAAGAGATCGTAAAGGGCACTGACCGTGCGTGAGCGCGAGCACGTTGTCGCCGGTGCGCTGCAGCGAGGCGCGCGGCACGCGGTCGGCCGTGTCCAGCCGCGTGTGGTACACGTACCCGTTGGCGCTCCACGCCAGGTCCACGCCTGCGCACACACACACGCACGTTACGTAACACTCACGCGCGTTACGGACGACGGGACAGCCTGCTGGCGATATATGGCGCTGCGCAGACGACGGGGCGGGGCGGTCTTTTTGACCTCGAAGCAAAAGTGACCGCGTCTGCCAGTCGATGCCCGCGGCTGCCTAAGCCGCGTACTCAACGCACGCGACGAAAGGGGACGGTCAGTTCAGAACGATTATTCTAGTAGAGCGCGCGGCGCGGACTAAGCTAGCCGTCCGCGCTACCGTCTGCGTTAGTGTACACAAAGTGGTTTGTGCGATTCGGCCAACTCAGTCGTCTGCGCAGCGCCTAACATTTTAACGCGCGCGCGAGATGAGTTTGTGATGATCGAGAATACTACTATAACCAAGTTAAAGACACGCAAATTGCAATGTTCAACCAGTGAAAAACTAAGTACGATTAGAGCATGATAATCTTGGGATAAGTTAAAATATGAAATACTAACAAGGCGGTGGATGTTTCATCCAACAATAGCAAATTGTAACATGCTGAAAGAGTCAAAGTGAAATATATTAATGCCCTTTTATAGCCGTAAGCCTTATAATGATGGATATAAAATAAATGACAACGAGATGAATCAGTAATGCTTACTTACTATATGGTATGATACGATATCTAAAGCCAAAACTTGATTCCAGATCAAAATAGAAAACTGGACGATTTCAGACTATAATTACGTTTTGCTGTTACAACAACAACAACATGGTTGTTAAAATGGGCACAATAAATAAAAGAATTGAGTTTATTAGGATTTAAAAATAAATTTTAATTAAGCAAAGTAGTGTACAGCAATTTTTTCATTATAAGTACGAGTATTATGCAAATTTAGTAACGTTCAATTTTGTTCTCGTGTAAGTCCCGACATCTTAGTTTATATTACTGATCTCGAGTTGTAAGAATCGAGAGAATTCAGTATTATATCTATACAATCCCACGACAGTCAACAAATATATATTTGTTAAGTGTCGTGGGTGGAGGGGCGGCGTACCAGAGAGGCGTCCGAAGTCGCGGAAGATGCGAAAGTCCGTGTCGGCGGGGATGAGCCCGCTCTCGAACAGCTCCTGCGCCAGCGACGACGCGTAGGGGTGCGGCACCGCGCCCGCGTACACCTGCGCACACCGCTCGCGGGTCACTCGCGCCACGCGCCACGCGCCACGTGTACAGGTGTAAAGTGACTCAATCTGACCGGTCATTTATGGTCAAATTGATCCAATTTTTCCTGTCTAATTAAATATAAAAAAAATTGAATCTCTATCTCCATCGGTCATCGCATCACGCGTGAACGGATGCAACGATTTACTTTTTTTTCTTATTGCGTTAATTATTGTCAGGAGATTTTTCTTCTGAAAGAAAAAAAAAGTTCGCAGACAATCCTTCATGAATAAACTAAAGACCACGAGAACGCAATCGAGGGCGACAGCCGGTACTTACATAATATTATTTATGAAAGTGTGCCTATCACACGTTACAGCGCGGTTATTGTAAAAAGCTGTTAAATATGCAGCATTTTATTTTAGGATTTCATCATAACTTTATTGTTATTATAATGTACCTAGGCATGCTCGATTCATTGGTCAATTTATTTATATTTAATTCTACTTCTACTAAGGTACTAGTTCGGATAGACGCTATATTATAGACTTTCTACCAGTGGTTTTTTTTCAGCACACTCAGAAAAAGAAACCGGCTAAGTGTGAGTTGGGCTCGCGCACTGAAGGTTTCGTACAAACTTGTAGGTATTGATTTATTTATTTTATTAAAAAGGTACACCAACAGTAAGACACATAAAACAATCACAATACAAGCCAAAAAGGTAGTAGTCGTAAGAAGAGTTGTAGTAAGTATAGTCTCGAAAATTTTCCGGCTATTTCAGTTAGTTACAAAAAGTTTTTTGTGTTTAACTATCAATTTAAGGTTTTTGGACTTTTCATTTACTTGTACGACATTGCTCCTAGCCAAATTTCATTATATTTTGATTGCGTTTATTTTATTTATACATATAGTACACCACCATATGCCAATACTTATGATAATACATGTACTAAGTGCCAGCAAATGTTGGACAGCATCACATACATTAAATAAACTATTTTATTCCATTTCACATTGTTCTGATCCTATGGTGAGTAGCCAAAGCACTTGTGTTACAGAAGTCAGAAGCAACAACGATACCACAACACCCAGACCCGAGAGAATATAGAAATGGTATTTTTCTACATTGACCGACCGGGAATCGAACCCGGGACCTTCGAGATAGCGACACCAAGTCCAATATCCTCGCCTCTCCGCTACGGAGGTCGTCAATTGACTTTGAAGTTCGTTTTTTTTTCACAGCTCCAAGGTATTTCAGACATGCGTAATAAATATCAATTTAAATTGATTGAATGGGGAATCACAGGCAAAGCTAATCTTAGATGGCGACAGCGTGTTTGGCCTCGACAGCCGTTGTTAACAAATGTACACGCGAATGTCAAAGTTCGATTTTTTCTGTTTGCTAGTATGACGCAAGTTTGACATACGCTTGACTACTTATCATAATCATTATTTGATCAGTGGCAACAGTGACAGAACAATGGATCAAATATTAATAGCAATCACGCGGCTACTGCCAACGCGGCAAGCAGCGTAGTGCGTGTACCTTTACGGCAATGAGTTGGCAAGATAGTAGTTTAACGTAGACAATAAGACAACTTTATCAAGCAGACTTTAAAAATGACATTGATCTTTTGCAATGCATCTAACATTTTAACTGGCGTCGTACACCATTGTGACGTTCTATTCTTTACCTTTAGTTTATTGTCGTCCAGGGAAAGTCC
Source organism: Anania hortulata (assembly GCA_963576865.1). Lineage (NCBI taxonomy): Eukaryota > Metazoa > Arthropoda > Insecta > Lepidoptera > Crambidae > Anania > Anania hortulata. The sequence continues at coordinate 19,004,228 of OY756407.1, read as the reverse complement.
GCTTTGCTCCCAACGGTCGCAGAAGTAGAGTCAAAATAGAACAAAGAGAATATATTTTTGAAGGTGACACAATACCGACCTCCATGATCCAGGGGTCGTGCGGGCCGGCCTGGAACAGCACCTCGCGGCCGCCCGCGCCGCACGCCTCGAGGTTGATGAACGCGCGCACCTGCTTAGCCCACCTGACGACGACACACATGTGAGCCACTGAATTGTGAAAACCGTTAACACAGTGACAGCTAAACCCAGGCTTCATTGCAAAGGGATGATTGAAGTCAAGTAATACTTAGAGAATATGCATATATTTTTATTTGGTCTAAAAATAATTAGTACTAAATTATAATTAATAAAACTATTATTAATTTTCTAAAAATATTGATAAATAAGTACCTGAGATCAGACATGAATCGTGACGTCTCAGTACACGTCCGCCATACATTTTTCATTGTTAAAGTTGTTTTAGAAAAAGGCAGGTCAATATCTCAACTCAATTTCCAATTACTGTATTACGGTTTTTTCAACCGACTTCAAAAAACGAGGAGGTTCTCAATTCGTCTGTATGTTTTTTTTTTTTTTTGTATATTTGTTACGCGATTACTCCGCCAATTATGAATCGATTTTAATGATTCTTTTTTTGTTTGGTAGATCATACTTCAGAGGTGGTCCCATATAAATTTTATCGAAATTGATTTAGAACTTTTTGAGAAAATCAACAAATATATACCCAGATAGTATTTTGGTTGTGGTTCTTGTTACCTATCTTCGACAAATATGAGCCGATTTTGATGATTTTTGTTTTATTGAATAGCTTATACTTCAAAGATAATATGCTAAAAGTTTACAAAATAAAAATCACCCCTAAGGGTAGGAAAATAGGGGATGTAATCGGTGTTCAGCAGTTAGATTATGATTTATCACTAAAAATTGATGAAATAATTTTATTAAAAAAAAAAAAACCGACTTCAAAACACTAAAATTCTAAAAATAATCCTAACACTTAAGTACCTAATCAGTTACTTTTGGAGTCGGTGCAAACAAAAACATTGAATCTCTCATCGGCTGGCACCGACTCCAAAAGTAACTGATTAGGTACTTAAGTGTTAGGATTATTTTTAGCATTTTAGTGTTTTGAAGTCGGTTTTTTTTTTTTAATAAAATTTACTTATTATTACCTATAATCAATTTTGTTTTCACTATTAGCACTATAATTTCTTAAAAATATAGTAAAAATAATACATTATTTTCGTGCATATTCCCCCTATTGATCCTTCACGGTTAATTTATGTAAAGTGTCTGGTGGGAGGCGGAAGGACCGCGTGAGGAACTCGCGGCGGTAGCTTTCAGGTCCGTGATATTGCAGACAAACTGCAGGAGAGTCGCCTACGCTGGTACGGCCCTGTTTTGTGGAAACCGGCAAACTACATAGGAAACAAACGTCTGGCCATGCTGCCACCGCCAGGTCGTGGCAAAAGGGGTAGACCCAAGAAATGCTGGCTTGACGTCGTGAGGGCTGACATGCGTGCCAATAATCTCACAATTGGAGACGCTCAAGACCGTGCGAAGTGGAGGAGTAAATCAAGGAAAGCGGACCCTGGGCTCCAAAGCAATGGCTTTGGACGCAACCGGGATTGACCGTATAGATGAAGAAGTGTCTGGTGGGAGGTGGACATCAGTTCCCGTGCGAATAGCGAATTCAGCGAATGATCGTACCCAGTGAGCGGGTGCGTTCTGCATGTAGAGTGCAAGTATACTCGTAAGTACCACACAAACTAGTTACAGGGCAGTTGTGGTACATGAAGGCTTACTTGTGCTGCGTGATAAAGGCGTGCGAGGCCTGCATAATGTTCTCCTCGGCGCCGTTGAACAGGAACACGGCGTGGTGGCGCAGCGGCCGCGCCGTGGCGGCCAGCGCGCGCATGGTCTCCAGCAGCACCGCGCAGCCCGCGCCGTCGTCGCTGGCGCCTGATAACGAACAGACTTGCCCTCTGCTATATGCCGCTTGTACTCAACGAGACTCATGTGATGACACCGTCATATCGTCATCATAATTAGCCTACGTCGCGGTATCATGAGACCGCATAACAATGGAATTTCTATTGGGTCTCGATTACGCATACTTGATGAGAAGTTAAGCGATGTCAAGCTTAATTACTTTGTAAAATTAATACTTTGCTTTCATTGATCATCATCATTTTAGCCACAGGACGTCCACTGCTGAACATAGGCCTCCCCCTATGACTTACTTACTTTACTTATCAGTAATCAACAAAATAATCTAATATTATTGTACGGGATTTTAAATATATATTTTAATACTGCCAACAAGCGTGACCTATTTATTTGTTAGAGATCATAAACATTATCTACTCGAACATATAACAACTGTTATCGAATTGCTTGATTATATATTATGACTCTAAATGGTATTAAACTATAATTCACAGTGAAGCCCACTTGAATACATTTTTTAATCATTCTATAACTGTGAGTTTAAAGTTGACAGAGACAGAATGAGGTTTTAGTCTACTTGTAGAACCTTTTATAAAACGAAGTTTACCCAATTCTGGTTTAAAATATTATTATGCTCTGTTAGCATCAAACGATGTGACAGATATGGATGGATGTTTTAACCAGATTTCGGCGGGGCCCTCTCGCATAAGCTCGACGACGACACGGTAAGGGTAGCAGGAAGACGCTGGATGCAGGCCGCGTCCAACCGGCCAATCTGGATCTCAATGGGGGAGGCCTTTGTTCAGCAGGGGACGTCCTATGGCTGAAATGATGATGATGACGATGAACGAAATGCTTTGTTTTTTGTTGTATTATTCCATTCAACGTATCTATCTCTGTTCTATATTCACTTATCGCTGTTTAGTATCAATTTAATTTCCTGCCGTTAGCTAGCTGCACATTAGAACAACAATTCGTTATGTGAGTGTATACAAACAGAAACAAGCGTCGCATTGTCAGCACGAGGTGCGCACGCGACTGGATCGCGCGCAGGGTCGCCCGGCCGCGGCCCCGTCAAGTAGTTATGCCTCTAAATCCACTACCTAAGTGGAGGCTGCTAACATGATTCAGTGATGGATTTTTTTTTAATCTACAAAATACAAGTCTACTCGACTTTGAAAATCATCCATAAAACACTAAACAGTAATCATTTTAAAATGGAACTTTTGACGTTTGTTTTTTATGAAGATCTGTAACTACTATTGACAGCTAAGTCTTCCTTGTTCTTCCTTTGATATTCTTATTTATTAAAGCTATAATTTATCGACTAGGATATATTAGTTAAATACTCTTTATTGCACACCGTAGAGACTAGTTACAAAAAGATGCACAATTTAGGCATTATGCACGGTAGAAGTGCAAATATAATGCAGTGCAATAATAAAAATAGATACTTAACTAAAAAAATATTGAAAAAAAGTTTTTAAATAAAATTGAAGGTCGAAGACAACAATAATAAGCACCTTACGGTGGTCTATAGTAGTAGTGCGGATGATCCGTTTGAAAGATATTACGTTGTCGCGTATTTCGTTGGTGAAATCAAACCACCACTGCTGTTGAACTCAATTTATTTGAAGTTACCAAAACGATAAGGATCTTAGAAAAATCACAATACTTGCGCAATTTAAAGGCGTACAGCGCCATCTAGTTTAAAGTATAGAACTATAATTAGATTGACAACGTAAAAACATAACTATTTTTATTTAGCCTTTTACAACATAATATGGCTTTATTTATGTATCTATTTAACAGTAAATTTAGTGCCATGTGGCCATTGCTAATAATTAGTGGAGAAAGTTATAAAGTTCACATTCAACTTATGTTATTAAACATCCTGGCCACCAAAAGGACACCGTCCTTTTATATAAATAATATACATCCACATAATACATATATGTCAGAATTTAGTTGAGTAAACTGCCTATATAGCCCACAGCTTAGAAAAACACCCTTAATACTTAACTTAATATTAAATAAACTCACTAACTGCTAAGACATGCAAATATAACCCCTATTATTAAACAAAAAAAAACTTAAGTAGCTTTTGGTAAAAAACATAGTTTATTACATGGTCGTTTACAAATACCATTTTTAGTTTTAAGAGTGACGACCCGAGTTATGTCATCCTTTCCTGGATGTTTTTCAATAATCTTTCCTAACAACCATTTAGCTGGAGGAAGGTTATGATCTATTATTACAACTATATCATTAATGTTGGGCTCTGCCCTTTTAGTAAACCATTTATATCTATTGTTTAAAGTCACCAAATATTCATCTGACCATTTTCGCCAGAAGTCATTAACCATTTTTTGAGTAAGCTTCCATCTCTGAAGGCCAGATAACGAAGTTTCAGAATAGTCTACATCTGGTACAGTAACCAATGGTTCTCCAACTAAAAAATGACCTGGTGTTAACGGCATTGGGTCATCTGGATTATCGCTCAGAGCAGATATCGGACGAGAATTTAAGCATGCTTCTATTTGGGTCAAGACCGTCGTTATTTCCTCGAACGTAAGTGTTGCGTCTCCAATCACTCTTTTGAGATGCTTCTTTGTGGACCGAATACCAGTCTCCCACAGGCCTCCAAAGTTAGGCGCATGGGGAGGTATGAAATGCCACGTTATGCCTTCGTTGTTAAGTAAATGTACAATTTCATTTGGCAGCTGAGATTTGGCCTGGTTAAACATCTCTCGTAGTTCCTTGTCAGCTCCAACGAAATTAGTCCCATTGTCGCTGTACAATGTTTGGCAACGACCTCTTCGGGAAATAAACCTTCTAAAGGCGGCAATAAAACTGGTTGCAGTCAAGTCTGATACAGCTTCCAAGTGGATCGCCTTAGTGGACATACAAATGAAAAGGCATATGTAGCCCTTGTAGACCTTTGATCCTCTTCCAGGGGAAAATCTTATATTAATATGACCAGTAAAGTCAACTCCTGATGATTTAAATGGTTTATCGGGTGTTAATCTAGCCCTACGAAGTTCACCCATGAATTGTTGATTGTTGTTTTGGCGTGAGTATCGAACACAAGTGACACACTCTCGGTAACATTTTTTAACCTTTTCTCTGACACGAATAATCCAAAACTTGCTCCTTAAAAAATTCATCATAAGCTGAGGCCCGCCATGGAGTGTCCTATGATGAGCATCCAAAACTAGTAACTTAGTGAGATGGGATTCACTAGGCACAATTATAGGGTGTTTTTTGTCAAAGGGCTCCGAAGACTGATCAATGCGGCCGCCTACTCTTAACAATCCATTACCATCAAGAATTGGACTAAGAGCGTGCAGCTTGCTTCCTTTTGTAACAAATCCTGTTCCAGATTTTATTTGTTTAATATCTGCCTCAAAATATAATTCTTGAGTTGCCTTTAGACACCTGTTCAATGTTTCATTTATCTCATTGACTGTAACGGTCTGATTTATCTCTCTGCTTGATTTAGGCTCCTTTAGTTTTAATAGTTTTCTGCAATAAGATAAAACTCTCAACATCTTCGTAAGATTAGAAAACCGGATCCATATAAAATCTTCCGTCAAATGAACTACGGTTGTCAGGGCCTTAATAGGCCTTTCTTCCTGATTAGTGCTGAATTCCAAGTCAGTTTCATAAACATGCATGTCGTGTATACTTCTGGGACCATGCCACCACAGGTCATGCTCGATTAATTCCCCTACTGATATGCCTCTTGACGCACAATCGGCAGGGTTTTGGTCTGTGGTTATATGGTTCCATTGGTCACAATCCAGCACGGTTAAGATCTCTGAGACTCTATTGCTGACAAACGTATTCCACCGACTAGGCTCTCCTCTTAGCCAGGCAAGAACTACCATAGAGTCGGACCACGCAACCCATTTGTCTTTAGGAATCTTTAATATTTGCGCCACTTCAAATATTAATTTTGCACCAAGTAGTGCCGCACACAACTCCAATCTTGGTATAGATATCTCTTTTTCAATTGGTGCGACCTTTGTTTTAGCTGTTACGATATTCATATAACTATTGCCATTATTATCTTTCGTTTTAATATAAACGACTGCAGCATAGGCGGCCTGAGAAGCGTCAGCAAACACATGCAACTCAACGGAATCGTCCTTGTTTTTATTCAGCCACCGAGGAATGAAAACATGTTTTACATTGTTAAGATCATCTCTAAATTGAAACCACTCTTTTAAAAGCTCAGCTGGCAGAATATCGTCCCAATTCATGCCGGACTTCCACAATTTCTGCATGAAGATTTTAGCTGTAATCAAAACAGGTGCAATCCAACCAATGGGATCATAGAGCCTTGCTATATCTGATAACGCTTTGCGTTTTGTTACAGGCTCACCGATATCTTGCAAGTGATACGTATACCCAAATTTATCATCATTTTTATTCCAAGAAATCCCTAAAACCTTAATTGTGTCGTTGATTTTAAAGGTGAATGATTCATTGGAGCTCTGTTTCTCTTTCTCTATGTACCTTAGCAAGTCTTGACTATTACTGCACCATTTTTGTAGTTCAAATCCCCCTTCTCTCATTAGTTTGATCATTTCATTGTAAATTTCTATGGCTTCATTCTCAGTCTCACATCCAGTTAACAAGTCATCCATGTAGTAATCTTTGAGTGTTATTTTCGCAGCTACTGGATATTTTGACTGTTCATCTTTAGCTAGTTGCTGTAGAGATTTTACCGCTAAGTATGGTGCACAAGCCGTTCCAAAGGTAAGTGTCAACAGCTTATAATGGTCAATAGGTTGCTCTGGGTTAGGACGCCATAAAATTCTCTGAAAATCCACATCCTCTCTACTTACGACGACCTGCCGATACATCTGTTTTATGTCGGCGACGATACAAAACTGATGTGTTCTCCACCGCATTAAGATGTGACGCAAATCTTGTTGCAGTTTAGGTCCCACCATCAATGAATCATTCAAGGAAACGTGGTTGACACCCTTACAAGATGCATCAAACACAACTCTGACCTTGGTCGTTTCTTTATTTTCTTTCACCACGGCGTGGTGCGGAAGGTAGATGGCGTAAGGATATCCTACCTCCCATGGTTCCTTAATTTGCTCCATGTGATTTTGTTCTAGATAGTCAGATAGAACACTAGCATATTCCAAGCGTAATACTGAATCTTTCTTTAGTTTTTTTTCTAATAACTGAAATCTCTTTGACGCAATTTCCCTTGATTTTCCGTATACACATTTTGGGTCTGACTCTCTAAATGGTAATCGTACTACATATCGACCTTCGTTATTTCTAGTAATTGTACTCTCATAAATTTCTTCACATTTTTTCTCTTCCTTGGTAAGTTTCTTTTCAATTAGATCTGGTTCTCTTTCAATTTCCCAAAATTGTTTTAAAAGGTCGTCTCCCTTTACTTGTAGATGTAGGTTTATTATCCTGGGACTTGGTTCATCTTGTTGACTAACTCTACCTGATAGAACCCAGCCTAACTGAGTATTTTGTGCAACTGGACCACCGGGTGATGGATGTTTCAACAGGCCACTAAGTATTATTTGACTGTACGCTTCAACACCCAAAATTATATGTATTTTACCAGGAGAACCGTAATGAGGATCTGCTAAAGGTAAGTTCTCAAGATCTGGCCAGTTCAGAATGGAAGTTTTGCTCGATGGAAGGAATGAAGTCAATGAAGTTAAAACAAATGCATTTACTGAAATAGAAAAGTCAGGATTATGTAGCGACTCTAACTCAAATTGTACAATGTTCTTAGTTCTAAGTTTACCGTCACCTACTCCTGTCACTAAACCATTAACTGGAATCCGTTTAAGACCTAATGATTGGACAGTACACTCGGTTACAAAAGAAGCTTCGGAGCCTTGATCGATTAATATTCGCGCAGTTTGAGAGTAGCCATTTGTTGACTTGACTTTGACTAATGCCGTAGCTAATAACACCTTACCTTGATGCTCTTCTTTAGCAAAATGAGCTACTACCCTTTTCTCATAAGGTGCACTTTGCGGAACGTCGACTGGACTCGAAGGTTGCTCACTACTCGCAGTTGGTGCCTCAATAGGCACTTGGTGTTCACTCCTCTCGAAATGCAGCAGGGTGTGATGTCTTCTGCCACACCGGCGACAGCATGTAGCCTGGTGACAGCTCTTTACATTGTGGGTGGATGAAAAACAATTGAAGCAAAGTCTCTTTGATTGTATAAACTCGGATCTCTCTTCAGGAGACTTGCTGGCAAATTGCTTACATTGGTATAATAAATGTTGGTTTGAACAAAATACGCAGACTTTATTATTTTCCTTTTTATCCTCTTGTACAGCTGAGTGGAAAGTTTTCTGATTTGTGACTTGTTTAGTACTCGTATGTGTGTTATGTGCCGGTTTCACACTTTGTTTGGTTCCGCTTATCATTTCTAGGGTTCTGAATCTCATCTCCAAAAATTTTACAAGTTGATCCCACGTTGGAAAGTCGTCAGATGTTGATCGACTAATTTCAGTCTCCCATAGTCTTCGTGTCTCATAATCTAACTTCGAAATTGTTAAATAGTTTATTATAACATCCCAGGACTCAGTGATAACACCAAAATTTTTCAGGGATTTCAAACACGCTGATGTGGTATCAAGCAGTTGCTTTACAGCAGAAGCAGACTCATTAGGGATGTTTTTTTGTGCAAACAATCGTTTCAGGACTTCATTCGAGTTGTATCGTTTATTATTATATCGACGCGTCAGTTTATTCCAAGCTTCAAGGTAATTGGTATCTGTAGTTGATAAGCTTCTTAACAAATTTTCAGGTTCACCTTTTAAACTACTTTTCAGGTAATGAAGCTTCTGTACTGCGCTCAGGTTTAAATTATTATGGATAAGTGAAACAAACATATCATGAAAGCTTTGCCATTCTTCATAAGCACCAGAAAACGAGGGTAATTGAATCTGTGGTAGTTTCACTTCAACCTTCGGATGCACACTTTGTCCTTCTAAAGTACTGCTTCCTGTAGGACACAGAACACTACCTGTAACTTGTTTCAATGCTTCTTTCATTGTTATTTTGTAATCAGTATAGATGTCTTCCACTGTTTCGTACGAGTCTTCAGTAAAATAGGATAATTTTTCTCTTTGGTCCTTCGTTACTGTGACTACCATCTCATAATGATTATCACTAAATTTCGTCCATAGTAATTCTAGACTCTCCAATCTTGTCTCGATATATAACTGAGTCAATCTCTCTTTAGGCGTTTTCTTATAATTGACATAAGCCCTTTGAATTTGTCCCTGGATTTCTTCTTGTTGCAGCAAATTATTCTCCATAGTTGAAACAATTTAATTTTGTGTGTTGACACTTAAAGAGCAATAGTTCGTAAAATTTTACAAGTCCGGTTAACTAAAATCCGAAAATTTCTAAGTCCCAAATTATGCTCAACACGCTAAGTCCAATCTCCATACAAATTTTCTCAATAATTATTCTAAGTTAATTTACTTTACTGCACAGTACATAAATAGCCGACTCGGCACATCACACTACACTATTTGCACTGAAATCCTGTGTTTTTTCACAAATTATTTAACGCTCGGCACAACACAAAACACTGTAATTTTTTCACTTGCACACTGCAGCACTTTATCTCACTACTTTCACTTCCCTGGTTTCGGCACCAGATGTCGCGTATTTCGTTGGTGAAATCAAACCACCACTGCTGTTGAACTCAATTTATTTGAAGTTACCAAAACGATAAGGATCTTAGAAAAATCACAATACTTGCGCAATTTAAAGGCGTACAGCGCCATCTAGTTTAAAGTATAGAACTATAATTAGATTGACAACGTAAAAACATAACTATTTTTATTTAGCCTTTTACAACATAATATGGCTTTATTTATGTATCTATTTAACAGTAAATTTAGTGCCATGTGGCCATTGCTAATAATTAGTGGAGAAAGTTATAAAGTTCACATTCAACTTATGTTATTAAACATACGTTTTTTAACTTTTTAAAATTTATTTATTTATTTATTTATTGGAAAAGATTCACCAGCAACATATCAGTAAACATTACAATTCAGAGTGATATGAGTAACATGTGTAAAAGATATGTCTTTATAGGTAAATACAGCGTTTTTAACAATTTGTCGACTTCAAAACAATTAAATAAAACGGGAGGACTTTATGATCAAAAAACAAACATTCATTAATATTTAAAAACAGGAAAAAGTTCAAAAGTTAATGTGAATTTGTACATTAAGTATTGTTTTTTTTTTTTACGAAAAAGAATCGAATACTGCCACATTTATTTATTTATTCAACCAAACTTATATCTTGTAAAAAATTAAAAATTAAAATTGTTTTTAATACACATCAAATATGTCTCTATTTTATAATAAAAGTGCCTTTTGTGCCAGTAAAGTGGCATTCAAGCGAGATATTTCGGAAATTCCGAATCAGAGTAGTTCTTACTTTACTCGTATGTGAACAAGGGTTCATACAGGTACATTCAGTTCATACACGCGCAAGCATTCAAACACGCACACAGAGATATTTTTTGCTTTTATTCCATAATAATTAAAATTGGTGATGTTAACTTTTGTCAGTTTTTAAATGTATTTAGGTAGGTATAAAATGGAAATCCGTTATTGACAGTCTGTCTATAATGTAAGTATTTTAACTATGTAATTTAATAGCTGTGGATTTTGAGTAATTGAATTCCTAACACTATTGCAAGTTGCAAGCATAAGTTTTAAGTGCCATCGTAAAGTGACCATACTATAGGCTAGTTTCCTGGGTCAAAAAAAGATTATTCTATTGAATCCGTCAGTTAGATTATTAAAAAATATTGGACCCATATTTTTTCTTTTGTCAATCAAACAAAAATGACGAAGATAAACCGCATTAAAATTGGCACGTGACGTCACGCCTTGCTACAAAGTGCCGCAAGGCGTGACGTTACGCGGAACTTTAACAGGCTATATCTTCATCATTTTTTGTTTGATTGAGAAAAGAAAAAATACGTGTCATAAATTTTCTGTTAATCCACCTGACGGACTAATTCGATTTTTTTAGGAAACTAGCCCATTTTCAAGATAAGAAGAGTTCTGTGACACTTCGCTTCGCACTACTTACTATATTACGGGTTAGCGTGAATAGCTTTTTCTAATTAACATACTATACGTAGACAATGAATTAAACTCAAAATTAAATTAACCCAACAATATGCTACATGTGTGTGTGTGAGAGAATATGTGTTCGTTCCTCCGATTCCGAACTTATTATAACACAAGGACAGTTGTGTTTTAATGTTAAATTTTATAATGACACTGTTTGTTTCAATTTCCTGAGTAGTGTGTATAGCGACTCTACCTCTTTTGTTCAGACAAATCTGACAAACAGTACGGCCATATTACGAAACAAGGATATTACCATTGGCCCAGTTTCGCGTAACAGCGACCCCGCCAGTGCGGCGAGTGCGCCGAGTGCGACAAGTGCATGCAATTACTCAGTTCCCACCGCCTCAACCGGCAAAGGCGAATGATACACCTCTGCCGCTATAAATGGACAATGGAAAGTACCTTATGGGGGCCGTCCCAGAATGGTTGTAAAGTTACAATTGACCATCTATAATGTACATTATGAAGTGATTAAATGAATATGAATCGCCGTATTTCCGTACATTTTGTTCTCTGATTGTAAAGACGCGAATGATAATTGAAACGAAACAACACGTGATTTTAAAAGATTAGTTCTTATTCTTGCATGGAGCGAATGGATTTTTCATATCATTTCAAAAATAAAGGTAAATCACCAAAAGAACTACCCTTATTTCAGAAAAATGACGTTCGAGTTACGTTTGAACATCGGTTTACAAGAGACTACAAGTTATCCTGACAATTCCATTTTATCATTTAATTGAAGATATGGTCTACTTACACATAGGTTGAATACTATTTTTACTTTCTTACAAAATATAGCAGAAAAAAAAATGCTGAAATAACATATCGTTATGAACAACTATTATAAGATTTAAATACTACACACTAATCTTCGGGTATACTTTTAAAATAATATAATTTTTATTTTATGTAAAAAATAAAATATTAAGTAGTAAATCTAAGTCGAAATTAACTATAAAATAAAGCGCGCTAAACCGACCGTATTTCAAACCTAGGTAGGACGTCCACTACCTAATAAATTATCAATATTATCTTATAAAGGGTCAACATTGTTGACGCTTTATCCCGCATCATAGACGCACACAAGCATAGAACTGTATTTCAATTTTGCACTGAAAAAAGGTTCACGGCCTCTTAATCGCTATGTTTATGTTTAGAAGCACCCCTTCTTTACTAAATTTATTGGCAAGTACCTACTTTTAATAGAGAGTAAATATACATAATATAGAGTAGGTAGAGATGTTTCGATAGTCATCATCACTTTTATTATTATCACTTATTTATCAGATAGAAGTTTTCAGTAAACCAAAACAGATTGTTCTTATCCAACCACTATAGAACCACTAATCGTATAGCAAGCCGAATGCTAGTTACAAATTATCTCAAATCATCTCAATTCTGCCGTTTCCCAAAAAACCTAGAAATAAGCGTCGCCGTGCCTTAGTCATGTTCAGTTAGTTAAAAGATCGCTTAATCGTGCTGATTAAATGCGCAACCTGAGAGAACAAGGCCACTGAATAATTGCTGATTCAGTAGTTATCATGACATCTCTGAGTTTGTCAACTCAGAAGATTGTCATATACCTACCCAAGCCATGAAGAGAGAGAAGTAATCTAAACGATCTTTTTATTTATTCAATCTGTAAGGAATGTCAAGCTGATAGGCCACAGCTTCATTGAGTACTCGATTAGTATTGTGTCACCTAATAGTTTTCAATTTAGACGTGTTGAATGACATATGTGGGCTCTGCGAGATCACGTATACCGGTCCCACACCGTAACACAATAGTCATCTGTAAATGTTATAAAAATACATAATATACTATTGAAAGATAGATAATGGTTTAGTAAAACAATACATCTATTGTTGACATTTTATGTTATACCTATTTGACTATAGCAGCGGTTCTCAATCTTTTTTGGTGACGGAACCCTTTTGGATAGCAAAATACTTGATGGAACCCTACAATAAAACAATGGTTTTTAAGTGTATTTTTTATTAATAAGCATAATTAGAGTACCATGTAACAGTTACTTATTACTTACTTACATAACAAGTATAATAATAAATATAACATTGAAAAAGAAAAAAAATCTAACTAATGGGATGTATGAAACTGTTTTTTATTTTTCATCAATTGGTTGATATCAGGTTTCATAGAGGACAGTTGAAGTCTCATATCAGGTTCGGCGTCCAGTCTATTGCGGTATTTTGTTTTCGTGGCTGCATAGGTTGAGAATCCTGTTTGGCACAAATATGTTGTTGGAAACGGGAGAAGAATATTCAAAGCCATTTTGGCAAGCATTGGATATTCATTTCGGATTCTGCACCAAAAATCGTTGAGAGGCGTCGTTTTGAACAGTGACTCCATACTTGTGTCAGATGACATTTCTAAAAGAGATTCATATATCTCGTTTGACATACTTTCGGGCTTTTGTAAGTTGGGTAAAAAAGGATTATGAATCCATGAATTCAGTTTCATTTTTGTATTCTGTTCTTCAGGAAAATACTGCTCAAAAGATGCGCGCATCGAAGTGAGATATTGGACCAATTCTTCAAATACATCATCTTGAAATATTTCTGAGTTGTTATCGCCAAGAAACTCACTGAGTGACGTAAAGCTTTCTATTTCTCTATTTCCAACGCAAATAATCCAAAAATCTAATTTTCTTTTGAAGGCAGTTATTTTGTTACAGGCCTGGAACACTGTTGTCTGTTTACCTTGCAATGATAAATTTAATTCGTTCAGTTTCTGAAAGATATCCGCCATAAAAGACAGTCGGAACAACCAAGTTTTATCATACAAACGGTCTTTCAAATTAAAAGAAGTATCTGAAAGAAACATTTGTAACTCGGCTCTAAGTTCAAATAGCCTTGTTAAAGTTTTACCCCGAGACAGCCATCGCACTTCTGTATGGAGCAGCAGTGTTTTATGTGTGCTGCCATAATCTTCACACAATAATGAGAACAATCGGGATTGTAGTGGTCGTGATTTGATAAAATTAATTATTTTTACCGCTTCATCCATAACTAATTTTAGATTGGACGGCATTTGCTTCATCGCAAGTGCTTGTCTATGCAGGATACAATGGCTGGAACTACAATTAGGCGCTTTATTTTTTATTCGTGACACTACTGCTGTTTTACCCGTCATCGCCTTGGCCCCATCTGTACAAATGTCAATGCAATCGTTCCAACTGAGATTATTTTCCTCAAAAAATATATTTATTTTATTAAAAATTTCCTCTCCGGTAGTGTTTGTGGGTAGAGGTGAACACATAAGCATGTCTTCTTCAAAAGAACTTTCACATGGATATCTCACGATAACCAGCAAGATAGCCAGACCAGCGACATCAGTCGACTCATCCATTTGCAAGACGAATTGTGTTTTTTGTAGACGTGTAACTAGTTCTTGTTTCACGTAGCTTGCTAGATCATGAATTCGCCGTGAAACAGTATCGTTAGATAGCGGCACAGTAGAAAGATGCTTTGCAGATTTTTCATCGAGCATGCATTTTGTTATGTCTAATACACATGGTTTTATTAAATTCTCAGCGATAGTGTGCGCTTCTCCTGCTTGTGCAATGCGATAGCTAACTAAATATGATGCCTCCGTGGCCTTTTCATTGATAGTTTGGGTTACATGCATCATTGTTTTTTGACTTTCCAATAACTGTTCTTTTTTACGTACAAAAAATTCTTTATTCTTGTCTTTAGACTCGGGGTGTACAGTTTCTAAATGTCGGCGCAACTTGGCAGGTGCCATGGAACTATTAGGAAGCAGTTTACTACATAACATGCAGAGAGGTGAGCCGTTGGAATCAACAAATCCAAAACTGATATATGATTCATCATACTTCCTTTTTTTCGCCTTTGAAACCGTGGAACTTGACGTCGTTGCATCATCGTCTGGATCGGTAATTGCTGTATACTCCACGCGGACTGCTTTTGAACATTCGGCTTCGTTGGAAGATGTTGTTGCGACACGTTTAACGCCTTTAAGCCAACGTTCCATTCTTTCAGGATGGTGAGGTTAAAATAATGCACGGTCGTTACTGCGTAGAAGAGTTTAGCACTTTAGTCCAAAGAAGAAATGTACAAAACTGATACAATCAGAAAACAGCAGTAGAACAATACACAATTTTTTTCTAGCAGGTAGGTACTTATCGCTCCGAACGCTAATCGTCGACTGACTAGTGTCAAGGCTTGATCATCGCTTTTATAGTCCTAGCCTCAATCTCGAACATTCTCAAAAATACTCGAGTCGGCGTCTTTGATAAATAAAAAGCCGATATAAAAATAG
Source organism: Anania hortulata (assembly GCA_963576865.1). Classification (NCBI taxonomy): domain Eukaryota; kingdom Metazoa; phylum Arthropoda; class Insecta; order Lepidoptera; family Crambidae; genus Anania; species Anania hortulata. The sequence goes on along the minus strand of OY756407.1, from coordinate 18,988,793 downwards.
AAATTCAAAAAATGTGGTGTAAGCAATCTCGACTTTACGTTTTGAAGTTAGAGCCGAAAGTCGCTTGTTCACAATTATAGCGTCTAATTTCAAAGGCGGCTTTTATCAAAGGGATTGCGCGGTCACAAGTAGGTATCGGCGGTGGCGGCATAGTAAAATTGTTCGTGAATCGTGATACGCCGCGACAGAACGGTCGACCAGAGAGAGGTGTTTTGATTTTTTTTTCTAACTTCTTGCGGAACCCCGACAGGGGTATCGCGGAACCCTAGGGTTCCGCGGAACACACTTAGAGTATGGCTGGACTATAGTAATAGTCATAATATTCATTAATTCAGTAAGTATAATATTCGCCCTCTTCGGGGCACTTATACAGGTCCCAAAAATATAGCTTTGCCAAATTACTGCATCCAAACTACATATCGACTGGTGATGAGGAGAAACGGCGCTACAAACTCAGCCACCTTTGCGTCTGCCTTTTTACAGGAATAACAGTTACATGACATGTGTAAGTGCGAGCTAGGCAGGTCAAGTCCGTGCACTCTAGTCGTTTAAATAAATAAGTAATATTTTTTTACTGTTAATTTTGAACTCATGAACATGTAGTTCAGCAAGAGTCTGTGGTACTTTTTTTTTTTTAATAATTTCCCCAAGAATAAATTACCAACTTTGTGTAGACTGAAACTTGGAATGGCTAGTTTATTTTTATTACGAGTATTAAGTATAATGATGATGAAAATCACCTTTTAAGCTAATAGAACTTAGATTTTAGTTAGTTTCCGAAATCATAAAAATAACTTTTTAAAGGGATAATATTAGGTAACTGACATGATCTACGGTTCACCAGAAGCGATCAAGGGTAGCTGCATGCAGATCAATAAAGAGTTTAGTCTTAGTTTACTGTTCGACACAGGAAAAGGCTATTTTACTGTTAAAACGTCAACATTTTTTTTAGTCATCAAGAACAATCCCTACTTCCCTACTAGTATTAAAAATGTGAAAGTAACTCTGTCTGTCTGTCAGTCTGTTACGCTTTCACGCCTAAACTACTAAACCGATTTTGATGAAATTTTGTACGGAAAAAGCTTGAACCATATGGGTATGGGATATGGGCTAATATTTTTATCCCATCTAAGCGAGTAAAATAAGGCGTGACAAACCGTATTCCACGCGAGCGAAGCTGCGGGCACAGCACAGCTAATAAAAAATAATTATTTCAACCTTTTTGAATTTTAAACGCCTGCGAGAACGCCATCGGCCATGATTTACTGCTATGTGACGTCACAAGCCTTTAAATATCAATTGAGTTATAAAGTTACTAAATTGGTATTTTGCTAAACACCTATGTCAAAAAACCTCCGATGACGATCACACTGCTCATATGTTGTGCGTGCGGCGTAGCGCAAAGAAATAAAACATTCGGAAATGTACTAACTATTTAAAATTATCAATACCAAACATGTTTGGGTTCCATATAGTGCAAACTATCAAACTAAATTATTATTATTTATTAAGTTTTTGGTACAAGAGAATTAATTCCACTAATTGATAAATACAGTGTAGTAGTATCTAGGTACCTAAATATCACTAATGCATTTTGTGACAGAGTGATCAGTGTTCACTCAAGAAAAAACTGTAACGCGCAAAAAATACCATCGAAATTGTATTTTTCCAGGTATTTTAACCTCTGGCACTGAGTTTGAGAAATTGGTAAGTTATTTGAATATTTAAGGGGAAAATACATATATTATGCAGACACGTCGCAACGCAACCGAAGCCGGGTGTCCTCTACAGGGCAAAGTGTGCATCACGCAATCGGTCGCCGACCCCGCCGCTCCCTTCAGCTAACACGAAGAACTTCTATGACGCTCGGGTGTAATAATTATGTTCGAACTTGTTTTTTAAACCGCGACTTTAGAGAAAGTTATTCCATGTAGCTATTTAAAGCAATCTGGCTGAATAACTTGCTTTGATGTAAGTTTTTGCTCTGTGTTAAACGATATAGGCGTTTTTATCATGGAGTTTTTTTCATTTAAGCCTAATGAACAAAGATTTATCTTTGCTCAGTTTGCACGAAAGCGTCAATTTTTTTCAATTAATATTGACCTCTACACATCAGACATAAAGTTGAAAATCGGTTTAATGACCTTTAACTTTTAGGGTAGGTTGATTGACCTGGGTAGGTTGACCTGCCGTTGATACAGTCAACTGCAGGTCAACCGATCGAGGTTATACGATCAGGTAGTAATCATTCAGCTGAACATAACTTAGACAATCAATCAATAGCACGACGGTGTGTACAACCAAAAGTAGGTTCTTGCCTCAAATAATTTAAGCGATAGTGTTCTACCTCTACGACGCGTTTCTTGACCGATTGCCCATTAATAATGTCTCGGCTATTATTGCTGGCCCGCCATATATCGGAGCTCTACTAGTGGAACTAAACCAGGAAGCACGCGCGCACATTGCAGGAGCTCTCAAGGCGATACTTTTTAGAGCACCACCAATTAATGGGAACAAATAATGAATCTGCTCTATTTTCATGCCGTGATTCATTCGATGAAGCACTGCCTATTAGATTTATTAAAACTTATCTCACATATTAGGGTCTCGTTGGCGCATTTAGGATACGGAACTCTGAAAACAAACATATTTTGTTTGTTTGTTGGGCTTTTATGCGTTCCTAAGACATTGTCTGTTGCGATAAAACTTTGGTATAGTGTTATGAGCACTTAAACAAAACTAAAAATCGAAAACCAAAAAAGTTTTCATTTAGAGCTTGTGTAACGTGGTGTCAGCCGCAATCAGCGGCTCGGAACATTTAGTTTAGTAAGCATTCGTTATAAACCTTTATTACTCGACTGCCGAAGGACAGTAATGTTTTAGATAGTTGGCATGTCTGTTTCTTCGGCACGCTCGGTAGCCTTATCGGTTGACGGATTTAAACATGTAAGGAGTTATTAGATTCGTATTATTCGTGCGAATGACTTGAGTTAAGTATATGTATAAATATGGCGTCCGCAAAAAAAATAGAGCGCGAAGTTATAACTAAAAAGCTGTTCGATAAACATAGGATATCCATAGTATTTTAATAGCACAAACAAACTCATTGCAATAAAAAAGATAGGTGAGGCTAAGAAAGAAGAAGACACAAAAATAGTAGTTAAGTTTAGAACTTATAATTAAAGGGGTACAACGAATCTTGGCCGTTTACGTTTTGAGAATGTATTCAGTTCTATTTCATCTACGAATTGAGAATGTAATATTAATTCATTCACTATTTTCGTGACTAGATAATAATACAATAAGAAATAAAACGTACATAACCATGTATTGCATGGAGAGGTTTAAGAGTCGTAAGTTCATAACCTGTTGTGAGATGCTTCAGATGCATGTTCTGCATGAGGCAACTTCCTCATAAAAAAATTTGTACTGTGTTTAAAGCATTCGTATGAAGAGAATAAAATGTAAAATCAGAGTTTACAAAGTTCTACCTACTGACAAGATCGAGTTAGAAGGCGAGGCACTGCTTAGCAGAGTGTAGTGTAGTCTGCTGGACTTTACTAGAAAGAGATGATTATGATGATGGATGACAGTTAAAACCGGTTTTAATTAGAGGTTTACTCCTAAGAACGTTGTTTGACTTTCATACGATCATTACGGATCATTCAACATGTTAAATGGAAACGAACAATAGTTATCTGTGACAATAAACCACAAAAGGTGCTTAATACTCGTTATATTGTCCAGACTAGTAAAATAACAATTAGAAAAAATCTCGCCGAGTGAAGGTTACTTATACGGTTCCGATACAGAAGAGTAGATTTTCACCAGGAGTTGTCCCACCAACTCTAGATCCTTGACGATCTTTTAGTTAGAAGGTTGCTGTAGAACGCAGATGTCAAGTAATAATACTAATTAGCTGGCCTAGGTCTTAATCATTAGACATTATGAGATTTGATACTGCCCACGTGATGCGCGAGGTAATAAAAAGATAGAGCAGCGTCAGAGTAGGTAGTTTAGTGATTTATTTGGTACAATAAGCAAATCATAAAATACATTGTTTTAAAATCACTCCAATTAGCAGCCCCAAACTAAGTAAAGCTTGTACTAGGCGACTACATAACTCGGACAACAGCTATAAACATCCATGACTTAGGTACATTGCTCGTGCTCACCACACAAACATTTGCCCCTTGTGGGATTCGAACCCGCAACCGCTTGGCTTTGTAGTCCGCCTCCAAATGCTTGGCACACAACGGCAAACAGCGAACATCATTCAAAAAACACGAACGTGTGGATAAGTGTTTGCCTGTTTTTGTTTGTGTTTGCCACTGATCGGCGTCGTCATTGGTTTTTGTGCACAAATCAAAGGGTGTTCGACAAACGTGTTTGCGATGTATCCAAACGCTTGTTTAGCAATCAGTAGAACGTAAGAGCTAGCGGACGGCGGACGAAGTTACTATAGTGCTTTCAAGATAGGAAAGAAGTGATTTGTGTATGAAGGGGTAATTTCATTTTGCTGTTTGTTTGAATAAAAATAGGTTAACCCGAAAGTAATCAGAGATTGTAATAGTCTTCTGCGCATGCTTCGGCCGGCGCTCAAGATCCGTGCCGCTAGTCGTAGCTTGTAGCGAGTAGCTAGGCTAGTAGCGAGTAGCGAGTAGCGACTCACCAGGGCTGTCAGGCACGGTGTCGAAGTGGCAGTTGAGCAGCAGCGCGGCGCGCGGCGGCCCGCCCGCGCCGCGCACGCGCGCCACCACGCTCTGCACGTCGCGGTACACGTTGTTCATGCCTGCCACGTTGGGGACGCAACATGAGATGGGTTGCAATCAAAAACGGTTCAACTCTACGTCGCACCATAGTTTTACTTTTATGCCTTCGTACCCTATGCAATGTGATGTACTTTACAATGATTTACCACTTGATAACCGAACAATTTATGTAATGCAATAAAACGATTTGGTTTTATTTTATATTTGCTTATATTGGTTGCTTTCAAATCTAACTTTGTAGTTCACTGGAACCACTGAACCCATTTTTAAGTACCTAACCTACTCTCACAGTCCTATTTCTAAAAGTTCAATCAAGAAGCCAAGAATAATAATACAAATTTATTTAATATATAGGATATAGGCCTTCTTCCAGGCTCAAATAACTCTAATTTCTACTAGATCTATCAGTATTACAGCCTATGTCTATTGGCTAGCTATAAATCTGTCATACTCACCGTCAAAGAATGTGAGTGAAAAGGCACCACTGGCACGATGCAGATCGATCTCGACGTGATTGTGCGGCGAGGCAGAGCGTGCGATGGCTTTGATGGCTTCCACCAGCACCCCCACAGCGGCTACTTCATTCTCATAGCTACCTGCCACCTGACAATGATATGGAGCATAGCACACACAGTTTAGTAGAATTATTCTTATTTTTTTTAAACATTCCATTGACAAGTAGTAAAAAACCTAGCCGTGTGTGAGTTCGATCAGCCAAATGAGGGTTCCACACCACTATATTACTAGATTTAGTCAGACATCTATAGTGAGAGCCCAAAACTAAAAAAATTTTAATCGTTTGTAGTAAATATAAAGCTCTCTGTGTAGAGAGTAGTAGACTGTACATTTTATAGGGTGGATGACTGAGAGAGTGGCAGTGTCGTACCCTGGGCCCTATAGACGTGAGGTTGACGAGGTGTTCGTGCGCCACCTCGGCGATGAACCTGTCGGGCGGCGCCGTGTCGCGCGTGAGCGGCTCGGGCAGCGCCAGGTCGATGAGCGCGACGGCGGCCAGCGCCAGCAGCGTCGCGCCCAGCGCCAGCGCCAGCTGCCGCGGCGACACCGGCGCCCGGGGCACTACGTTCTCCTTTACGTACTCCTGCGCCTAGTACGATCATCTCCTTTTTATTGGAATTGCACGGTAAAATTATTATTAATTGGAGAACACGATGCTGGGAGAACACATCCCTACTCGCCTAAAACTTTTTACGGTAAAGTTCATTCAGAAATTCCTTTTTTGTTGAAGTTTATAAATTCATACGGTGGATCTAAGCTTCGGCTTCGCCTGAATTTTAGTAGGAACTTTTATGTTATTGAATTAATCAAAATTTAACTCATCATATTAGAACCGAGGGGAGTAAATTTATAATAATTTTGCATTTGCACTTGAGATTATTATTTCAAGCAAGGATAAATAGATTGAAAATAATATGGGGGAAGTGAAATTACATAAAAACATTATTTTTATGCTATTGTCGTTTCAGATTGGAAAACCTAATCAGAACTTACCATTAGGTATCAATATTTTAAACCTGGAAACAGCAGAATATAGTTTTCCTGTGAAAATTTTATAATTTTCGGAAAAATGCACAGCTGCTCTACTTCCTAGACTACTGACGACTACCATAGACTACAACCTTTTTTTCAGAACTATCTAACCACAGATAACATAGATCGAGTGACAGCAAGGAATTTCCCTGTTGTACCATAGACATAAAAATAAAAATAGACTGGCTGCCTTAAGTACTTTGTGAATTTGTGATATTCACCCAGCAAACAATTTATTTTATATTTCCTACGTCAGGCAGGTCAGTCAGTCAGTGCATATGTTGAAAAACACAGACTAGTATAAATGTCAAATACTTTGTCAGTAGTTGTCACTTGTCAGTTGTTGTCACTTGTCAGTTGTTGTCATAGTTGTTGTCGTCACGTCACGCCTGCTTCGTTTTCTATTATTTGTAATAAATTAAAGTTAATGTTAATTTACAACATACCTACTCAAATAATTCTAATACAGATTACTACGAAATATATATTGTAATCCAGTTATATTTTAGATGTAATGGCGAAGTGGATAGGTTATGCAGTTTCTGTGAACTGTGGCGAGCCTCTTGGTTGCTACCAAGGGACTATATTGGAGGCAGATGGAAACACGATTACCCTCACAAAAGCATTTAGAAATGGGTTTCCGTATCCAAAAGCTCAAGTCACTCTCAAGTAAGTGTTTTCTATTTTGTAAAGTCAATCTATTTAACCGACAGCTCTGACAGCAGATATAAAGCTAATATTTTGTGTTTTGTGTAGCGCTGCTGACATTAAGGACCTGAAGATTATCGAATCTCGACCAGAACCCGCCGAGCCGACACACAGCACTGTGGCCGTCACCAAAAATAACAAGAAAGGTCAACGAGCAACTGTTTGTGAGAACTTGCAGGCTAATCCTACCAATTCAGGTAAGTAAACAACATAGCTGTGTCAAACACAATTATTTACCTAACCTACGTGCTGAACTGTAATTTGCTCTGACAAATGACAGACAGGAATGTTTCATTATTATCTGTAACAGTGGAGCAAATTTTTTGTAGGCAACCAGTTAAGCTTAAGTATAGGCTCTAGCACCAGTCGAGCACAAAACCCGCGCGGGCCCGGCCCGGCGCCGGCGCCGGCGCGCAGCAAGCCCATCGACATACAGGGCACCCGCAACAAGAATAACAACTATGCAGGTCTGTACCTATACCTTGAATAGAATCAAATTATTTAGGTTTTATCTGTCGTACTCTCAATAAAATTGTCTAGGTACAAGGTAAAGATTATGTGCTGCTAAACACTAGTTACTTTCAAATGTTGCTGTGTGCACTGTGCAACTGATTATTGAATAGAATGTAGTGTATATGTCATAGCCAGATCGTAAAATTTACCAATTCATGATGTGACCGATCGTTTCATTAAAAGGTGGTATTTCATGATATGGCCAACTAAAACTGACGATATCGTTTAAACGTCAACATTCAATAAAATGACAATCTATGTTTAGCCATATCATTATAATAAAAGTATGTTTACAAGTTATGTAAATTTGTTTAATATTTGTAATCTTGGTCGATAGATAAATTAAACATTTTAAATAGTTAAGTATTATCTTTAAACAAACTAATAAATAAAAACACTTGACTAGCTAAATAACCTAACTAACCTCTCAAATTATGTTCCGAACTCCTTGATTTTTTGACGTTGTGCTCGTTTTTTGAGCGACTTAAAAATCGCCTAGCTTGGTGTCTTAACGATATTTTACTGCACTTTCACCTTCAATTTACACATTATTATTCACTTTTAGAATAAAATATTTGTCTGCCGCCATTATTCATCACAAAAACAAAGCAACATTAGCACCTCTACCGGTGGGTAATGTAACGATTTTAGGATATGATTAATAATGTTTGACCATTTCATGAAGTATTCAAGCGTTTAGCTGTTTATATCGTCAAATGCTGAGTATTCATTGATCTGGTCAGACCAGATCATGATGTAGGCAGCGTGTTGTGTACTATATTATGAAATACCACCATTTTATGAAATGATCGATCACATTCATCAATTGTACGATCTGGCCACAACATATACATAATTATTTATGTAGAGACTACATACTATGTATATTGTTGCAACACCCTTACAGGGTGTCACATGTTCTCTAGCATTAATTATTGTGCAACTTTCTCCCATGTGACATGCAATAAAGATATTGAATTGAATATGTGTGCACATACTAATGCAAGAAGCTTGGGGCGGTCATCGCACCCAGCAGGCAGGTAGCAGTGGTAATTATTTGGCTATAGAATCTATGTTGTTTATAAAACTGTTTAAAAAAAAAAACTTATAAAGAAGACTTATGAAACTGTTTATATAATTTGTGCAATTGACAGGAAGAACTTTGACATCTTCAAACAAGAACATCCTTTTTATTTTAATGAATTACAACTTATCGGTCGGTGGCCTGGGTTGCACCATTCTCAAATCCACTCCACCACTCCTCATAAACACAAAGCAAAAATACAACAAATGCTAAATAACACTATCGAAGGAATGCTCACTACATAAGTAATATAGCTCTACAACCCATGAAGTGTTTGCATAATAAATAATGAAAGGCAGCTCCTCTTGTTCCCTCTGCTTAGAATAGAAACGGAACCAATAAACGAAATTATCTGTGCCAAACATAGGTATTAATAGCATGTTTTAAAATAAATAAATAAAATAGCCATTATTGCTGCTTATATGGTTTTACATTGTTTTTCATTTTTATGCTGTTTTGTCAGCTTGTCTTCCGACAAAGGCCTCCTCCAAAGGCCTTTATGTTTTAAAATAAATAGTAATTTATTATTATCGTCTTCTGAAATGTAGGTCAACCAGGCCTGTCAGGCAGCTACGGCAACTCGGGCACGACGCCCAAGGGCCGCGGGGGCGGGGGCGGGGGCGGAGGCGGGGGGAGTGGGGGCGGAGGAGGCGGGGGCCCGTACGAGAAGGCGCGACGCCGCAACGAGGCGTGCTTCGGCGACGCCGCCTCGCCCGCGCTCGACGACGACTTCGACTTCGAGGGCAACCTCGCGCTCTTCGACAAGCGCGCGCTCTGGGAGCGCATGCGCAACTCCAAGCCGGACCTCGTGCGTCAGGCCGACGAGGTGAGGGACAGACTACCCCCTAGTTCGCTTTACGGTTTTGCTTCTGGGCGCGATCACATCTATCTAAACCTTGGGGTGCAATGTATTTAGAAAATGTAAAGAAAAGAAATAAAACTCGGAACCGAACCGATAGAGAATATGCACATATTTTTATTTGGTCTTAAAATAAATAGTACTTAATTATAAAACTTAAAGGATTTTCGAAAAATATTAATAAATATTTGACTTACGACTTATTAAAGTCGCGTGCTAGACAAGGAGATCCGACATGACCGTGCCGTCACAGTGCACGTCCGCCATATATTTTATTGTAAAAGTAGTTTTAGACACAGGTATATCTCATTTTCTAATTACTGTGTTCCAGTTATTTTTTACCAGAAATCAATTTTGCTTTTACTATTATAATTTTATAGATTTTTTTGTAAATATAGTAAAAACAATATATTATTTTCGTGCATCAGTATCCGCTATTGCGTCGCCATCTGTCACCGGCTGGTGACAGATGGCGACGGACGTGGCTCCGGACTCGTCGATCGATCGGTCGGTCGATCCTCGGGCTGGCGGAAGTCGACCGAAGGATAGACCGATGGCAGCGCTCGACCTCACAATGTTAAAACGAGTCCGGAGACGCGTCCGTCGCAGTTCGTCACCAGCTTCTGTGCCGGATCGTCGCGTTATATTTTTTTACGAAAGTAGAAGGATGATTGAGATCACGTCGTCGATCGAACAGGCGGGGAAGCTGAGGCACGACGAGAACGTGCTCGGCGGCGGGGGGGGAGCGTGCGCGCGGCGCGGCATCCGCGTGCCCGACGAGCTGCGCGGCCCGCTGGACTACGTGACCGACGACGCCGTGCTCGTGCCCGCCGTCACGCCCGCGCTGCGCCGCCGCCTGTGGGACGGCCTCGAGAGGTACGCCGCCGCCACGCCGCCACGCGGAGATAACTGCTACTCGCTATGACTCGTCCAGTTCGTGCGGCCTGCGGGGTGACAGACGCCGGTAACGCACCCCGTTAGGTATCGGCAGCGGTGGGTGGAGCAGACGGGCGGTCGAGCTCGCTCCTACTCACTGATACCTGATACCTAGCGTGTGTCGTTCCAGTCGACGCCTATTGCCCCGGGTACGTGTTACGATGTCGAACATTCATGACGATAAAAACATCGAAAATCAAAACATAAACTACGAATTACCTATGCTCGATATACCTAAGCTCGACTTATCTATTTTGCAAAATTCGGAAAGTTCATAATCCCCAAAACTTTATAAATTTTATAATCTCTAAACCACAAATCCTGCAAGTTCAAAATCGTTAAAAACTTTATTCGGGCTAGGTTAGATTCTAATTTCGCTCAAAATTGTAAATAATATTCGGCCTTTCGTTTATCTTCTAGCGTCTAACAGGCGTTAATTTTTATAGGTTATTTTGAAATTGCAGAATTTTGAACTTTCGGTTAAATAAACGTTCGGCATTTTAATATTCTTCCTGCGACCTTTACGGTCCCAAGGTCTGACCACCTTGTGAGTGGACGTTCTACGCTGCGCTTGCCGGTACGCGGCCTCCATTCTAAAACCTCTCTGCCCCATCGGCCGTCAGTTCTACGTGCTATGTGCCCCGCCCACCGCCATCTCAGCTCGCTGATCCGTCGGCTGGACGCAGGCCGCTTCCGACCGGCCGATCTGGAAGTCAACGGGGGAGATCTATGTTCAGCAGTGGTGAAACGATGACGACGATTATGATTTTAACATTCGGCCTTCCGTTCATGGATCTTATGAAATTCGGTATTTCTAACTTCGGCATCGTAACACGCGTGTCATCGCCCTGCACGAGCACGAGTATAGCATACGAACTCGGCGGGCTACGGTCTCCTCACTGTTGATGTTCTCGCCGGAGCGGAGGCTAGAGAGTGTCGAGTGTGCCGTATAGCGTGTCGGCATTGCGGCAGGATGGGGCTGGCGGAGAGCGCGCGCACGCTGCTGGCGCGCGGCGCGGCGGACGTGTGCCTGCGGCTGGTGGGCGGCGGGCGCCGGCTCGCGCCGCACAACGCGCACCAGACGCCGCTCGTGGCGCTGCTGGCCGGCGCCTCGCCCGCCGCCGCCGCCGCCGCGCGCTGCCTGCGCCTGCTGGCCTCGCACGGCGCCGCCGTCGCGCTCCACCACGCCGGTCAGTGCCCGCTGCTCCCTACTCCCTACTCTCTACTCACTCGTCCACCGTCACTGACACTTGCCGCTGACTCGTTCTCCGTAGGTATACCGCAGGGATCGGTATTAGGACCCCTGCTATTCCTAGTTCTATGACGACCTCCGTAGCCGAGATGCGAGCGTACCGGACTCGATGGCCTCATCTCTGAGGTCCCGGGTTCGATTCCCGGTCGGTCGATGTTGAAAAATAACTTTTCTATATTGTCTCGGGTCTGGGTGTTGTGGTCGTCGTTGTTTCCGATTTCTGTAATACCGATGCATTAGCTACTTACCATAAGATCAGAGCTATGTATGCGATGTATGTTGTCCGATGTAAAAAATAAATAAATACAAAGTTTTAAAGTCAATCTCCACCATATTTACGGATTTGATTATGCATCGTATACTGATCACGAAACGGTAAAAAAATAATCTAAATTTTTATTCGTTTACGACATCCACAGTCGACCACTTCCGATAACGAACAAAATAGCTCCCTAAGCGAGCTCTGCAAATGAGATGCTTCAAAAGAATCGTGCTACTTTGTCGCCGGGCGCAAACAATAAGCGCATATCAACGAAATCCCAAGCATCGACCTTACGAAATCCCAAGCATCGACCTTTCAATAAATCGCTGAGTGGCGTGAGTGAAGTCGGTGGGCCAGCATACTGTTATGTTCCACGTTTCGGCTCCGTAAGTCATCACTGGTAGGACGCACTGGTCGAATACCTTTCTCTTTAGGCATTATGGCAGTGGTGACAAGATGATATGACGCAGCTTTCCAAACGCTGCCCAGCCAAGCTACACCCCTCTAGCGAACTCCCGCTCGAAGCTTTCTCAACCTAACTGCAGCACTTGTCCGAGGTAGACATACTCCTTGACAACTTCGAGCGCCACGCTTTCAACGAAAACCGGTTCGGGAATGGCATGGTCATTAAACATGACTTAAGTCTTAAGTTCATCGTTAATGGCCTCGATATCCTCATACATGGCCTCGACCTCATCGTCCGAATGTGCCGAAGTCAGCGCGTACACCTGTATGACCTTGAGATAATATCTCGTGGTCAGTTTTAGTATAAGGTACGATACTTGAATCGACACACTGGATAACTGTCACGGAGATCTTTGTTGACAAGGAATCCTACGCCACCCTGGGACAGTTGGTCACCCTCGAAAGTAGAAAAGGTGACCCGATTCCAAGGTTACCGTGTCCTCCCCTGTCTCCGGACTTCGGACAAATCTAGAATGAGCCACTTTATCTTGTCTAATTCTACTTCGAGTTCCAACAAACTTTTGTCGTCAGCCGTAGACTGCGTCCGTTAAAGGTCGCCAGGGTCAAGTTATTATGACAGCCAACCGTAGCCCGGGGATTCTTCGCACCCCCTACCACCCACTTCTGTTGGCCAATTCAGTAGTACATATTTTGTGTTGCTGTGTTTTTTCATACCGCCGAGCAAGTAGGGAACTCCCGATGAATATTGTACGGTCGGAACGCGTTGTAGAGTCCCCCCTGTGCGCGGAGATGAGCGCGGAGCTGGACGCGCTGGCGCTGAGCGGCATCGAGCCCGTGCCGCTTGCACAGCTGCCCAGCCCCGACCTGCTGCTGCTGGCCGACCCGTCGCCCGCCGCCCTGGCCTGGGCCCGCGCCTCGCGCGCCGCCGCCGTCGCGATAGGTGAGCGCCGCACTCGTACCCGCCCAGAGTCTAGCCCCGACCCGCCGCTGCCGGCCGACCCGCCGTCGCGATAGGTGAGCGCCGCACTCGTACCCGCCCAGAGTCTAGCCCCGACCCGCCGCTGCCGGCCGACCCGCCGTCGCGATAGGTGAGCGCCGCACTCGTACCCGCCCAGAGTCTAGCCCCGACCCGCCGCTGCCGGCCGACCCGCCGTCGCGATAGGTGAGCGCCGCACTCGTACTCGCCCAGAGTCTAGCCCCGACCCGCCGCTGCCGGCCGACCCGCCGTCGCGATAGGTGAGCGCCGCACTCGTACCCGCCCAGAGTCTAGCCCCGACCCGCCGCTGCCGGCCGACCCGCCGTCGCGATAGGTGAGCGCCGCACTCGTACCCGCCCAGAGTCTAGCCCCGACCCGCCGCTGCCGGCCGACCCGCCGTCGCGATAGGTGAGCGCCGCACTCGTACCCGCCCAGAGTCTAGCCCCGACCCGCCGCTGCCGGCCGACCCGCCGTCGCGATAGGTGAGCGCCGCACTCGTACCCGCCCAGAGTCTAGCCCCGACCCGCCGTTGCCGGCCGACCCGCCGTCGCGATAGGTGAGCGCCGCACTCGTACCCGCCCAGAGTCTAGCCCCGACCCGCCGCTGCCGGCCGACCCGCCGTCGCGATAGGTGAGCGCCGCACTCGTACCCGCCCAGAGTCTAGCCCCGACCCGCCGCTGACGGTCTAACACTCACTAGATCACCGGGACGGCTAAGGTATTTGGCCACGGACGGGAATGAGAACCGACACGGACGATCGATATCTCATTTAGAGTTCACTAGCTTTCGCCTGCGGCGATCTCGCTCCGATAGAGAGCGTCTCATGTGTCAATCCAGGCGTCCGGATGCCGAATTTCATCGAAATCCGGTCAGCAGTCTGAGCGTGAACGAGCAACGGACGTCTAAACTTTCGCGTCGATCACACTCCACGGATCATTTTTTATTTTAATTCGTTTCATTGATTAGTATATAAACGATAAAGCGAGTTCGGTGGTCGGTCGCCAGAGCCGCCGGAGTGCGGGTGGGAGCGCTGGGGCGTGCGCTGCCGCGCGAGCGTGCTGGCGCTGCTGCCGGGCGCGCTGGCGCCGGCGCTGGGCCGCGCCTTCCTGTGCGACGTGGCGCCGCCGCGCGCGCTGTGGCGGGGGGCGCACGCGCGCCTCGCCTACCGCCCGCCCTTCGGCGCCGCGCCCGTGCTCGCGCTGCACGTCGCCGACGCCGCCGACCTGCCGCCCGACCCCGCCGTCGCGCACTAGCCGCGGCACCCCGCACGCCCCGTGCGGCACGGATCTCGAGCGCCAGCACGAAGATGCGCAGGAGACCGTGACGCGCTCGCACCGCCGGTCGGAATCGGTCGCTCGCTCCGAACATACGCGGCTCTACGTACGGTGACCGTCTCGTGAGATGCGACAGAACGATCCCCGCTCTCTACTTTGGCGCTCAGGATCCGGGCCGAGGATTGGAGCGGGAACCGCCGATCGGTTTCGTTGCGGGTCCGTTTGGAAAAAATATAAATCTGACGCGGTACGTTTGCTGGATGTTACCTAGCGACCGAGATTTAAAATGCCGACGAGCGACAGAGACGAAACGAAGCGCGGGCTGAATTGAATTATGACAATATTTTATATTTTATACTGATGGTCTCGGATTATTCTGGGTCCGCACAGAATAGGTCGGCGGTTCACGTCCAGCCCGCGGTCCCCCGTTCGGTGACCCCTGCCCGTGGATATAGTACCCTAACCTAGTATGCGAAAAATGAAGTGCCGACAGAGAAAATCAACTAGAAGATTGTATTTTTTCCTAAATAGGGGTTTCCGATTCTAACTAACGTCTCGTCGTTAGCGTAAAACCTATGTTTTTAACCATTTCCATTAACTCGAGTCTACACTCAAAGGATCACTGATTTTCTTTTTATCTGAGTCCTCCAAATCTCAAGATACGTCGATAGACGTTAAATTACAATGTTAACTTCTCAATCCGATTAGGGTACTATATCCATGCCCCTGCCCTATAGAGTAAAAATGTCATTTATTTTGTTTGTCAAACTTTTCTGCCATTTTAAAATCAGTATTAAGTTGACAGGACTTGTCATTTCATACTAAATGTAAGTAAAAAATCATTAACTAGTTTCAGAAAAAGGTGGTCCGTATTGCTGCTCTATAGGGTAGGTACTGGACGCTGAGTTTAGTGAAGCGCAAGCTATGAAGGTTTATATTCAGAGATTACGATGCACATCGTGTGCGTCGAATCCTTAACGAAAAAAAGTCCCTCGTCTGCGTTGACCTTAAAACCATCTTCCGACTACGTCAGTGTCTCTTATGATCTTGCTATGTCCCAACATCGTTAGGGCACTCGTCCCCCGCAACGAGATGACGCCTCCAATGGTACGTACGTACGTTACGTACGTTTCTCTCATACTAGCTGTCTAGAGAGAAAAAATATATACTAAGCACTTCGTTTTAGTGAATGTGAACAATTCAGAAGAATCCGTCGATAAATAATACTCATCAACCTTTAGAAAATATTCTGCAAATGATGGACTGGCGTCCATCAGGCTGTAATATGGCTCCACGCAAAATGCGTATAACAAAACTCGATTTAGGAAAACTGCCGATCGTTAGCAGATGCTTTTTCTAAGAGTCGATCTGTATTGACCCGATGGCTACTTATATTTTTATGGCATTTAGCAACAGATTTATATATTTAGCGTACATTTAATTGCTGGACGCGCGATGAAATCTCGAATTTTGACTGTAAGGATTAATTTATTAATCTGTAAATGTATCTGAATTTATTTAAGTCTGTTAATACCGCGCGCGGCACTGCGCGCCGCCTACGGTTAGCAGTTACGAAGTAATACGTAGAAGCTAGTTGTTCCTAATGATGTATGAATTTGTATGACAGGTCATTTGTATGTAATGTTCGGATAATCGTTGACTGTATATAAAATGAGATTTAATTTACAATGGACATTAAAATGTTTTCAACATTGAACTTTTTCATTGACATTATACCCGTTCGAAAAGATTTATGCATGACTTACGTGACAAACTTATGAATAATGAAAATAACACATCAGTTTAAAAGGTCCATCAATTTATTTATAAAATAAAATAGACTTAGATATCCAAAAAGCGGTTTCCACGAAGTTAGTTCAGACAACAGAACAACAACCAATAAAAAAATATGTTATTCGCAACCCATCGCGGCTAACTAATCAATTCACGTATATACAAGCGCTCGATAGTGATCCACGGACATAGGAACAGAACGATATTATGCATTTTTAATATTAATTGTATGGGTACGGTGTGGGGTCCTGCTTGCATACTGCATGCTGGGATTCAGCCTAACGCCGCAAATAAACGGCTTAAATATATCTATGACAAGTATAGTAAACTTATTTATTTCTTATACCAGCCGACCAGCTGTGTGCAAGGAAGACCATTCGCAACATTATTTGATTAAACCGATTTTATGTCAGTCTTACCCTCAGCAATATTTAATGCTTACTACTTTCTAGTTCTAGATATAATGAAACTTTAAAATGAAAAGAGGAAAAAAAGAAAATAGAAAGAAATAAATTTAAATAATGAGATCTTAGGAATTGCTGGAGTGACTTTTAAACATCGTCGAGGGTGGATAGTTTTGTAAATATTTATTCAGGTAACAAGCCCTATGTTGAAGTAATGACATAACATCCAGTTTAACAAAATAAAGGTCGCGCAACTAGTGGGCCCCACCGTATCGCCTACTCGGCCTTGTCCTACATTTAGTACAAATATTTCAATAGCTATAGACAAACTGTAAGATGGCACTCGTTCAGACTTTAATATAAACTCGAAACATTTCAAAAACTTGAGACGCGACAATATGGTATAGGACAAGGCGGCATTTCATCTATTCACTTAAAACTACATAATTATGTAATCAGTATACATATAATTCATAAACAATTTTTAATAATAAAAATGTGCGGAAGACTTCAACATATATTATTATTATAAGAAAAAACATCGCAGTAATTAGTTGAATAATGTTCATAATAGTCAGTTCACATCGATTAGCACACATCACACTGGTAACGACAATTATATTACAAATAATTTCACTATAGAGAACAACGATACAGACAAGCAGACACGCACACGCACGCGCACGCGCACACACACGCACAACGACCCACACGAGGGGCGAACTAATACTAGGGGCGGAGCCTCGTACGCACATCATCATAACAAACAAACTAAACCCTATTTACGCAAAAACGAGAGTTCGGGATGGACTCAACGACGCCTCGCACGTCACCCTGCAGGTGTAAACGATACCAACTATAAAACTGTGTAAAAAATAGATAAAAACTTGATATCAAAATTATTTTTGAAAGTGGAAACTACAAATAGAAGCTCCTGGTATATAATGTACAGGGAATCAGGAGAATAATTTAGTCAAATGTCACGATTGATCAACAGTGTAAAGGAGTAGCGAACATCGAGAGTGTATAGTAGTGTAGTCACATGAAAATATTCACTTTGTGTGTAGACGACACGCAGGCACGGCACGAGCACGAGTCGCGAGCGCGACACAGGACACGGACACGGGACACGGACACGATACCTTATCGATAACATTCGCACACAATATTACTTACGATAAACTAAGGCTGGGCGGGGGCTCCCGGCTATATCTCACATTGGACCACTAATAATAAAGAAGCTAACCCTTTTCAGTTCATTAAGTCTAAGGTGTCCACTTTCTAAATAGGAAAGCTCAACCTTCGCGCATATTATTGCTTATCATCATTCGCCTGCCCCGTTCCCAGTTCATTATGGCCGGGCAGATTATTGCTTGACGTTTGTTTTTTCATAGAATAAAATAAAAGCGCCGCGAGCCCCCTCCCCGCCGCTCCTCGCCGCACGCAACCGACACTATTCGTTCATCAGTATACTCTTTATGATTTTTGGCCACTGTCTAACTTTGATATGGAACGACTGGAGAAGTGGAGACGAGGCGACGAGGATCGGCCTTCGAGTGCGATCGGGAAGCTGAGGTAGTCACGACGAAACCTCGTCGCCCGTCTCCCTGCTGGAACGATACTCGCTTGCCGGCCGCGGCGAGCCCCCCTCGGCCGAGCTATTCACTAACTAATAATACTAAAACGAAAAAACTATTTATGCCTTTCCTTTGGAATAAATGCGGGCGCCCCCGCCCCGCACGCGGCCGACGCTCGTCGACAGACGGTGACGTCCGATAAACCTATCGTCGAACAATAGTCGCCACCGTCCGCCGACAGGGGCGGGCGCCCGCACGCCATCACTCGCGATCGGTTGTGCGTATATCCGTTCCGAATCCTACTCCACGGGCTAAAATCAGTCACGAACGATAACATTGTAAAGACTCGTATAAAAATTTGATACTATGGATTAATCTATGAAATCTCTCGGAGCCGGGGAGCCGATACGATCCCGCGAGTCCGGCGCGGCACTACAGGTCCTTCTCCTTGTCGGCGGCGAAGTGGTTCCCGTTGGGCAGGCGGTCGCCGGCCGCGTCGGGCCGGGCCGGCCGGTCGGGGCAGCCGGTCCGGTCGGGCCGGTCGGGCCGGTCGGGCCGGTCGGGCCGGTCGGGCCGGTCGGGCCGGTCGGGCGGGCCGTCGCGCGCGCGCAGTATGAGGGCCCGCGTGGCGTCGCGCAGACGCAGCAGTTCGTCCTGGATGCGCTCCGTGATCGCTATCCGCGTCTCCTCCTCGCTCGCGTTTGATTTTCTTAATCTGAAACACGAATGCTCGACTCAGATTTCTAATTCGTGAAAAAAAACTGTCGCGAAACAGCGGTTGCCTGAAAGTGAGTACCGGGAGGGATGGTATTACAATTTTATCATATAAAAAGCGAACACACGTCTTTCAGGCAACCGCTGTTTCGATCGGCTGCCTCATTGGCCTGCGCATACAGAGAACGCTTTATAGTATTGAGTTAGCTTCATCCACGACCCAAATAATTAAAGTAAGACGATTGGTTATCCGGTTCTTCATATTTCGATATCAATTAATAAACCACAGCGAATTGGGAATTCAAGATAAATACTTCGCTATATGATTGTACATGCAAATCATGCAGTCACTATGGACTTTATGAGTTAACTCGAGGTGTCACAGCGTGCTATGGAAAGAGTTATGCTTGCTCGGTGTTTCTTTGCGAGATCGTATCAGAAATGTGATTCACAAATGAACAAAGCCGCTGATATAGCCCAACGGATTAGCAAGCTGAAGTGACAGTGGCCAGACAGAACACATAGCACGTAGAACTGCCGATGGGGCAGAATGTTTCTGGAATGGAGGCCACGTACCGGCAAGCGCAACGTAGGACGACCACCAACAATGTGAACAGACGACCTGGTAAAGGTTGCAGGAAGCCGAATTTTCTGAAAGTCATTGAAGCAGTAGTCGTCCTATGGCTGAAATAAACATAATAAAGAAGAATAGTAAAGCAGGCACCTATCTAACAGATGGTCGATCTGTATGGGCTCGCCCACGTTGAGGTAGACGCGCTTGCGGAACCGGAGCACGTAGGGCTCGCGGTTGGGCAGCACGCGGTCCAGCCCCTCGTGCCACACGGGCACGATGAGCGGCGGCGCGCGGCAGGCCGCCACCAGGCGCCCCACGCCCCACTTGAAGCGGATGCGCTCCTGCTCCACGTTGACGCGGCCCTCGGGGAAGATGTGCACCCAGTCGCCCTGCGCCAGCCGCTCCACGCAGAAGTCTATCGCGGGCTGGCCGACGGATACATATCTATTACTTTAAACTATCGCGTTGTCGGTGACAAACGGGGGACGGACGCGTCTTGATTTTGTGGGGTCAAACGTGTGGGCGGAAGGCCTTCTACAGCTTCAGCGGGCAGATTTGGCGAATACAGAAGGTACTCGGCCTAGAGAGCGGCCGGCCAGCGGGAACCTCGAGCGCGGGCCAGGCCCCGTACTAGCGGGCGCGATCGGATCGTACAAACAAACGCTGCCATTGGTCGAGCCTTCCGTCTACTTCCGTCGGCCAGGATCCGCTCCTTCCTGTTCCGAAACTGGCTCTAATCGATATTAGTGTTTTCAAACTAGGTCCGATTTCATATTCACCTACACCGCTCGAGTTTCAGTAAGCTAATATCGATGTATGCTCAATCCGGAACTAGCGAAGAGTCGACGGTCAAAGCGATGCGAAGACGCGTCTGTCCCCCGTTTGTCACCAGCTTTAACGCGATCATTAACCTGTACGTAACGTCAGGCAAATAAAAGGTAAAATATGTACTAACAGCGTCGACCTACCACAATACGTCAAATTTTCTCAATTGATATTGATCTCGCTTTACACTCAATACAATTCAAAAAATACCCACTTATTTGACCGTTTTAGTGACCATTTTTCAAATCTCTCAATATCAAATACATTGCTCTGATCCTATGGTAAGTACCTTAAGCACTTGTGTTACAGAAATCAGACAACGACGGTACCATAACACCCAGCACCGAGACAATATAGAAAATTGATTTTTCTACACTGACCGACCGGGAATCGAACCCGGGACGTCAGAGATAGCGATACCAAGTCCGGTACGCTCGCTTCTCGGCTACGAAGGTCGTCAAAGTAGAAGCGCGCACTGCTTAGAGCAGAGGCAGAGGTATAGTTAGTTTTTCTATGCTTGGTCAAATATAATCGTAAACAACCTTGACATTACTTTACTCACATTGCGAAATCATTTGTTTAAAAATAAGATAGGTACAAAATAGTAACGTACTACCTATTATTCAATCATTTAACACTAAATCCTTTTCTTATAACAGTTCGTTGATTTTATACAACCGTATTTTTGTAAAAAGACACGTCAAGATTGTTTACAATCTTAATTAAAGGTACGTAGGTAGGTACCTGGTAGACCCCGGCGCCGCGCACGACGGGCACGCACTTGCCGAGCGCGAAGAAGCACGAGTGCAGCGCGTTGGTGAAGCAGATGTCGTGCGCTGCCAGCGACCAGCGCATGCGGGACCCGCGCACCAGCGTCACGCAGTCCAGCACGCCTGCCAGAGAACGCCCAACTGATTACCCTTCACTATTTACAACTCTATAAAGCGTAACACACAGAAGTCTAATAACATACGTTTAAATGAGCGCCCACAGACAGCCGGCGCGAGCGGGACGGCTCGCCGCGCACAACTGTCTGTGACTGGGCGCCCATTTAAACTTATGTTACTACTAACATAACTTTCAATGGTCGTCGTCACCGTCCCGCTGACGGACCTTCTGTGTGTTGCGCTTAAAGGAGCCTTATCAGTAAACGTATAAAAGTCGCTGATATAGCCCAACGGATTAGCGAGCTGAAGTGGCAGTGAGCGGGGCACATAGTACGCAGAACTGACGGCCGATGGGACAGAGAGGTTTAGGAACGGAGACCATGTCACGTACCGGCAAGCGCAGCGTAGGACGTCCACACACAAGGTGGACAGACGACCTGGTCAAAGCTGCAGAAAGCTGCTGGATGCAGGCCGCTTTCAACAAAATCTGGAAATCACTATAGTTCTTTCAAAATAAAAAGTTTTTTTGAAACATCGGATTTTCCTTTATACCCACCCATACTACTTACGATAATAGGATTGAAAAAAAAAAAAAAACATTTCTATCATTGCAAAAACAATAATCTTTGCCTCTAAGAATACATGGGGCACACTAAAAGTTTTGCACTTCTAGCTAATCGGAACTATTTGAATTTCGTATGTTATATTTTTTTAATCGTTGCGTTTTTAAGCGGCTAATTGAAGAAAACCCGCGGATTACCTATGAGACAATTCGAGGACTATTGGAGATTGGTATGAGCCAAATTCAGAAAATTTTAAACGAAGAATTGAAAGTTCGGAAACTTTGCTGTCGTTGGATCTCTCATCAACTGACAGCGGGCTCGCGTGGAATGGTGCTCACAGATGCTACTGAAGTACGACCACGGACATTCTAATGCTGTTTATGACATTGTCACAGGAGACGAAACGTGGATTTATTGTTTTGAACCCGAAAAAAAAACAAATCTTGTGAATGGGTGTTTGAAAATGAGAACAGGCCAGGCAACAAAAGTGAGGTAGGCGAGAAACGTTGGTAAAAAAATGATAGCGTTTTTTTTCTCAGCTACGGGTCCCATCTGTACAATTCCACTTGAAGATCAAAAGAGTGTTAATGCCGAGTGGTATTCTACCATTTGTTTACCCGGGGTGTTAGAAAAAGTTCGCGAAAGACGACCCAAAAGCCGCGTTCTTCTACATCATGACAACGCTTCTTTACACACGGCCAACAAAACAGTCATTTTTAGCTTCCGAAAAAGTACAACTCGTCACCCATCCTGCGCATAGCCCCGACCTAGCACCCTGTGATTTCTGTATTTTCCCCAAAATCAAAGATTTGATGAAAGGTTTTACTTTTACCAACTCCGAAGAGGCAGTGATAGCGTTCAATCAGCACGTAGAAAACATGCCTTCAGATCTGTAGTCCTCCTGTTTAAAAAAATGGTTCGATCGCATGAAAAAAAATTTAAAATGTAAAGTAGAGTATTTTAAAAAGCAAAACATAATATTTTGGTTATAACATGTTGTTTTTTTAAGTTACGCAAAACTTATAGAGTGACCTTCGTATAAGTAAGAGTTGCAAACTGATAGGTAATATAGCTTTTATAATTTTAAAAATAAATTAATACGATTTTCTTCAAATACCTACTTGATGCGTTAAACTGTCAATGTCAATACGAAAGCGTCTGTTTTGTATGCGATGCTGTGTTTTCGTTGTGCTCCGCGTAGTACCTGTTTTGGCTTTTGTTACTGTTTTTGTTGAGTTTTTCGTAAAGTATTTGTCATTATTTGGTAAAATGGGTAAAATGCCAAAAAGCAAAAAAGGCTTGTCAAAAAACTGTATACGGCAATCTGGCGGTAGACCATCTCAGGATATCTCTTATTCAAAAAAGTTACTCAAATAAAAATCAATTAAACATAAACTTTCTCGATTTTCAAAAATAATCGCATGGATTCCGTTAGGGCATACGTGTCAAGCAAGAGTGAAGTCACGTGATGTCCTTTCAAGTCTCTTCTTATTTTGAAAGAACTATAGGTGAGGATTATGTTCAGCAGTGGATGTCCTATGGCTGAAATGATGATGATGAAGAAAGTAGCCTTTTCCAATATAAAAATCTTAAAGTAAACTCAGATTCTTCAATTGACATAATAAATGTAAAAGTAGTATGGATAAAACTCTTTAGTTAAGTATCATTAATTGATTTCAGATGATTACCATATACTTATTACCTTGTTTTTATTCAGTCTCGTTAAACGGGTTGTAACAGAAAGATACAGTGGATATAAGGGCAATTAAGGGCTGATTCATAGTGATAAAAAATTCGCTATCCCATACTAAACTGCCGACTAGCTGACATCAGTTTGTATGGTGAGAAGTTAAAAAATCTTAGGATTTCAATGTTGGTCCCATAGAAAAAGTAGTTGTATTTAAGCTAAAGAAACACCCTTAAAGCTACACTTAACTTTTCTGTTACACCCTGTATAGATGATTTTATCGGGTTAATTCAAAGATACTACAAGTCTTCAATAATTAGCAACTCCACATTTGCAACGTAAATACACATTTCCTCATGCAAGTCAATGCGCCCATTCCGAACAACCCGCTGCGCGAGTGACCCGATCCTTGTCAGACAACACCAAACACCAGCCAGTAAATAGTATACCACCGAATTTATAAATCTTTCGTGCTAGGGTATCTTTTAAAAAAAAAAACCTAATACAAATTCAGTCCAGCTATGACTAGAATGATCGTTAACAACGGTCTATCTGGCCCATGGAGCACATACCAAAAGTAGAAATATAATTTATTTTATTCTACAAAAAATCCGCTAATTTAATATTTAAACTGTGGCTGTACCGTTTTAGTATGGGCGAGGCTTGACAGTACTTGTCAGTTCATACTAAATGTAAGTAAAAAATCACTAGGACAGTTGATTTGATTTGATTCTTCAAAATCTGTCAAATAATTTATTGATGGTGGATGGCTTTGCACGTGATATTGGCGGATTAAATTGTGGAAACGCAGATTGCCAAAAATCAAAAAAGAACAAAAATTCACTAACGTGTTTTGGAGAAGCACTGTATAGGTACGGTGCTTTGACTATCTAACTCTTAAGGATGTGTGCTTGATGATCTGGCCACACCAATTCAGCTCGTCACAGTCACAGATATAGTTAATGAGTATTTATTGACTGGTTTATCGAAACAAACCGCTATGTCTTTCATAACAAAACTAGGTATCATCAGTCGTCTACAGACCGCCATAGCCGCCTGTGCGTGCCTGCCTAATAATGTCGATGCATTATTGGACGGGGCGGGTGTCAGTTACCAATTATTATTGATTTAATGACCGTAATCGATACGATTGTCTTCACAATTTACGCTTATAAAATAACAAAATTGGAATGCTAATGCTTCAAAAATACGTCACGAGCTGTTTGTTGACCTCCATAACGTTCCAAAAGATAGGTTTGCACCGTCGCATCAGGGACTAACATTAGGAATATGGACTACGGAATACGGACTTTGCACAAAACCAATTTAACAGTTCACAGTTACATGCTTTACGTCAGTAATTTATTTACCTACAACAACACATAATACATAATAGCCTACAATGGAAGCAAAAACAGTTTAACGCGCGCTATGAGCCACGAAATGAATTATGAACGCTGCTAATGTCTGATGGGTTTTTAATTTATTCACCATTAGAAGTTTTGAATTATTTTTCTTAAACGACGCTTAAAAAGTATTAAATGTTAACGTCATCAAGAGTTTGAACCATAAATATTTTATCAAAATAATTATCAACTATTGCAATTCTGTGTAGACGTGGTTTGTGGCAGGCATACTGAACTCACGTGCTAACAAGTTACCCGAGCGAACGAATTCGTGAGTACATTCCAATCAAATCAATTTCTTTGCTGATAGAAACCAGCGCAGTGCGAAATCGGCGTAAGATTACTTCGCGCTCTGGTAATGGTAGTTTCGCGTTAGGCATACCGAGCGGGCTAATAGACTTCTCTAACGCACACGTAACTGCCTTGTTCGGTACGCCGCTGCACCGCGCGAGCAGGCGACGCACCCGTCAGGCATGCGCATGCGCATGCGCCGGCGATGTGGGTTTTTATGAGCACAAACAAGAATCCACTTTCGAGCCACTTGCTGCTTGCGTATGCGAAAGGTCACTGAAGACATTGAATACTAATGTGGTATTTACAATACGCGACAGATTTTTTAGGTACATTATTTGTAACTTTTCTAGTTCATTAAACTATTCTCTTTTTTAGGCCAGTAAATAGATAGTTAGACATTTTGTTTCGCAAAACAGACACATACACACAAACTAGACAGAAAATAATGAAATAGGTAAAGAATAAAAAACGACTAAACACGAAAAAAGAAACATTACTTAACTACGCTAACTGTGTCCCTATTCTGCAAACTAACCGCGGCGTCCGTATTCTGGTGATTACTCGATCGCAAACCAAAACGAGATGTGTAATTTTAATCACTAGATTCCATGTCGCAGATAATTTGAATCCATCTTCCCGATTGAAATTCTTATACTTTTTGATTTCAACCGCTTCACGCACTACTCTTGAGAAAAAGTGGCGATCCGTGGAAGGAAAGGACTTGCGTTTGATGAAATTCGATCCAGAGATTAGTACCCGATCGAGAAGATGTTCGGCAATTGCTGTTTTTACAGTCTGGCGGTTTTTGACAGCAGTTATATATGTACGAGTAGTGTGCGTACGCAGCGCTGCATTACAAAAGGGAGGTAGCTCAGTAAAGATACATTTACGAATGTAAAGGTAACATCACATCTCGCACCTACCTACCTCCTTTAAGTCTTTAAATATTTTGACAATACAGGTAGTTAATAAAAGGACGCAAAATTTCATAGGAGGTGAATCTTTTGTTCAAAAATAACAACTTCCCATGAGACTAGCGTCAAAATCGCAAATTACATCAGTTCGATTTAAAAATCATAATTGCCAATCAGACATTAAATTTATTTAAATTAATCTTTATTTCGACCAACATAGATCATAGTGTGTTAGTAGCAGATTATAACATTCTTAACCTAAAGTTAGTAGTATAATTAACATAAAACATTTATCAGATTGTCACTACGTGAATCATCGAGCAATAGTCCAGGTAGTGACAGTCAACCTTCGCAGCTAACATGCTCAGGACGCTGCTGGAGCCGCCCCGCAAAAGGCAATCCGTTTAGTACGTTTGGAGTCATGAAAATTTATTTGTACCAACCAACATCGAAACCTTAAAAAACAATAAAATTTTCCCATAGGTACACATACAAGGCATAACAGCTATTCAGATAGATGTGTTTTCTTTTTCGGGATTTGAATGTTGGTTTCATAGTGCAAGTTGTTGTGTTGTTTGGGCAGAAGATTTATCGTTAAATAGGACCGTCTAACATTATGCATTTGTTGAGTAGAACGCGCTACGCAAACAGCAACTAGGTGCTCCTTGAGTGATATAAGTACCTACATCTATACAGATAGGTGGAGACACCTGCTGCCTCAGTCCTCACACAACCACACAAGTTTGCGTAGGTAGGTATTACTTCACGCATAGTTGTCGTGACGTAATCGCAATAAACACCGGCCGTAAACAAAAATAATTAACCCAGCTCAATCAATTTCGATTATTTAAATCAGAACAAACTAGTTTTCCACTAACAATGTAGCAAACGGAACACGCAGTTATCGCTTAGAAAATGCATCGTTTGCCGCGCGTCGAAGGACGACCAGTAGACCACTAGACCATTGCGAACTAGTTATAGAACAGACGTAACGAATTCACACGTCCTCTGTTTACTCAATAACCACTATTCATAACGGCGATAAGATAACCCAATATAAGTGATTTCCGTTTGTCTTTGCAGCCAACGCCTTCACACACAAACATACCTATTTGGCTTTTATGCATTAGTAAAATGTATAATGTTACTTATTTAATTTGTAGTCCATGTACAAACAACCATTAGCACTAAATACTATCGATCGCACTCGAACGAGCTCAGAGAGCAATCCTAAAAGTAGCTAACTCCCTACCTTTTTTCCATCCTACTAACCTATTACTAAACATGTATTGCTTTCTAATAATGCTGACATTACTAATAAACGACGCAGAGATATATTTTGCATTACGCAATCAACCTCAAATTAAACTTTTACAAATAGGTTTTTTACATTTCTTGAACCGTTTTTGTAAAATAGACTGTAAATAAGACACTAAATTTTTATGACCTAAATTATTATAACTGTAAAATAGAAATAGTTAAATATTTACTAACTTTGTCCCATGACAAAACTGAATAATTACTTTTAATATGTAAATAGAATAGATAGGTAGTATAGAAAACTTCAAAATATATATTTTCCCTATTATTTAAATTAATATTGAAAATTAATGTAATCTAGAAGTAGAAGTTAAGTGTTAACTTAAGTTCTCTCTCGCCTGGAGCACAGGTTCTACCTTGTTTAGGCAAAGGTGACTCCTGCACTGTATAGTTTTAAGTTGTACTAATTAGAATGTATCTGCTTTTCTTGTATTTAATAAACGATTATTTATTTTTAACCATAGATAAATAGATACTCTTTATCGCACGGTATATATACAAAGTGGTTACAGCATAAGTTTACAGAACTATGCACAAATTAGGCGGTTTATCGCTTAAGCAATCACTTCCAGTCAACCTTCAGGTAGAGGACATCTATAGATAGAAAAGAAGAAAATGGTGCAGTGCTTAATGTAAAATTATACATAAGTACCAAATAAAAAATATGCATAAACTTATTACTTAAAAACACAACATATTACATAACAATCATCATTCGTCTGCCCTGTTCCCAGGTTAGCTGGGGTCGGTGCAGTATGCTTTTCTATTCTAGTCCGCAATCCGGTCACTCTCCATCGAGTCAAATACTCCCTTCCAGTCGTATCAACCGTTACTCAATCCATCCATCTTCTTAGATCGTCTTCTACCTCTTCACTCATCAATACTCATAGGTACCCATCACTCTTCCCTTCTCATCTCATGTCTTTATTATTATTGTTATGTATGCTCTGGTAATAACATAGATAACAATAATACATAGTATAATTATATACTTAATACATACCCTCAAATATGATACACAATCTTATTAACGAGCCTTATAAACCTGTTGTGTTCTATAGTTTCATAACATCGTGCCTATTTATTTACATACTATGATATTTATAAACAGTGTGGTCGGCAGCAGCAGCCGCGTTGAGGAGACGTCATAAAGAAACAAATGTGTGACATGTGTCAGCTGATTGGGCAGACGACAAAGATAATTGGGTACAAAGCCACCGATAACAGCGCGACGACATTGTTTGTTCTCATTACATTCTTTTTTAACAACCGATACGCGTCCATACATATTTATTTGTGCTGTAGTGCGCCGTCAGAGGTTTGCCGAGTCAGAGGTAAACAAGTTTCGCAATCGGTGGAATTTGGGGCCGCCATTCATGCTTCGCTCGCGCAATGGCGAACCCAAAACCAATCAATGCCAGATATTGACTTTGGGCTTTGGCCATCCTCCGAGCCGCATATTACCAAATTCAGTAATCTGTGATATTACGTCTTTTACGGCCTCCCATCGAGAGAGATGGGTGACTGAGTCAAGGACCTCAAACAATATACAACATTATCATTTCGACAGGAAGTGTACCTAAACTTTCGCAACAGATGAAAACTGACATTTTAAAACGTTTGGAGTCATATTTGCTGATTTAAAGATTGCGTATCGGTTGAATCAGCAAGCATAAATGTTTTGATTGAACTCAGCAAGTTTTTGTTGTTTCAAATTAGAATGACGGAAACACGGCATTCGACTGGCATGATTTGTTAGGCAAATTCGTTTAAAGTGGATTATAAAACGGATAGCGCGGGCGATATGCATGCACATCATGTGTCATGTTAGTTTGTCAGGAGAACTTGGGAGTATAAACTTTTGATTAGTTTCAGGGACTCTCACCTGCGGTGCTCGTGATGTAGGCCAGCTTGGCATTACAAGGTTTCGCTATTGCCAATTAGTCACTCATCATTACCCAAAATTTTACTTAGGAAGACTTCTTGCATAGCACAAAATAGTTTTTTTATGGACTAGTAAATGAAAAATTTGCTTGTAATTGTGCTTGTCTTGCTGGTTGTCATAATAAAAATAAAATAAAGATGATAGTCTGGTTTTAAGAGCTTATTTTGTAATTTTGGATTAGAGTAGCTGATTTGTAACAATTTATCAGTGATTTGACTTTAACATTAATGAACCTAGCAATGACAATATTTTAGGATGAGCCGCTTTTACGTGACAAATTCAGACAAACTTAATAACTTGTTTTCTTTATTACTCGCGGGTCGCGGCTTTTGGGGATTCGTGTAACAATTTATTTTAATAATGTAAGTATGAATACTAAATCACGAAAGTTAGCAGCACGTCACGACGATAAATTACATGTAGTACAACGTAGCGCACGGCGGCCTATCCTAATACCTACTCCGTAATCACAATAACACGTAACTTAGCTAAAGGTTTTTGGTAACGAAAAAATAACACATTTAGAATTGAACCAAATGTTGCGCTGAAATAATCTAATCAGAATAATCATATCATCATAGTCAAAGTTTTGCCGATGCATTGTGAGATTCCGACCTTCCAAAGATTTGTTTTTCGACTCTTGAAGAACCCTTACGAAGAACTTATTTACGTGAAAAATACACGAGGTAAACATTTTTATTGTTTAAATCTTTAAATGACACTTATTTAATTTAGGAACCTTTCTTAGCGTGCGCAGTTTTATCGCATTTTGATGAATGGTTTAGGAACGAAGACAAACAAACATTGATTTTTGCAGTATAAATGGGTTCAAGATTAACTTTCGAGATGAAACACCTTACAAACAAACACTCCGCAGGCACAACAACAATAAATGATTGATTATGCGCGACAATCGATTATTATTATTATAAAACATGTTTGGAATCGCAAACATTCAATTTGTCAAAGATAAATAAAGTCGTCTAGTACAAACAGTACAAATCAATTTCTCGTGTATTATATGACCAAGCAGTTCCGTAAGAGTAGGTGACATCACATCAATATTAAAGGCATGATAAGCCCACGTCAAACTACTGCTGGACCCACATCAGCCAACCTCTGCGAGCCACATACAACATGTTGCTATACTTGGACATACATTTTTATTTAGAACTTGAAAACTTATTGGTATAAGTAACAGAAACAAGAAGAATAAGGAAATAACATTTTTTCTTGTAGAAATTGCAGTTCTGAAGGATCTACTGACTGTTATAGTGATGTGTACATGGATCGAGGAAAAAAATATTAACCTCTAGGTTGTAATGTGGGACGACGGGAGGCGAAATAAAAGAAGTGTTTAGCGCGCACTGTAGGTTTATAATGAATTAAATGACACTAACCTAAGCTTATATACTAACTTATGTACCTAATGTGGGGTGAGGTGATGCACACACTACAAGGAGGTAGTGCTGGGTTATAGCTGATTCAAATTATCTTGTTGTGAAGTGGTCTTAGTAGTGTTGGATGTAGGTTTAAGCGATATACGCAGTCACTGGCCGAATCAAAATTACTTTCATATTAAAGAAACTAGCGATGCCATGTCCAGCACTGGACTAACGTGGGCTAAATTGAAATTATAACTAGATGCGAGTATTTTATTGTCTTTTTTAAATTAACGCACATAGAAAATTGTCAAGCGGCGCATCTTGGACTGCTTTTGGTGTGGCCAAATGGATGGATGGAATGGACAGTACGATTCCTACACCGCGTACTGTAGACGATTCCTACACCGCGTACTGTAGAACAACAGCCAACACCGCCTTAAGCACTTCAAGTACTGCACAACATTTTAGTTCGCATCACCGCACCCGCCGAAGGGTGCGAGGTCCCGTATTTCATTTCGGCCGACACAGACATGTGCCTGGCCGTTTTTCCCCTGCCCACCCTAC
This sequence comes from Anania hortulata, assembly GCA_963576865.1. Classification (NCBI taxonomy): domain Eukaryota; kingdom Metazoa; phylum Arthropoda; class Insecta; order Lepidoptera; family Crambidae; genus Anania; species Anania hortulata. Next base: position 18,957,330 of record OY756407.1, on the reverse strand, counting down.
GGACGACGGCCCAAGCCGAGGTCCGAGCCTATAGAGGCGCCCTTGAGGCCAGAGTCCGACTCACCCCCAGATCGGGTCCGCTAGAAAGGAGCCCGGCAGCGGTCCGGCCTGTTTCGGCAGTTCCGGTCCCGTCGGCGCCACCACTAGCGGGTTCGCCGCTTGGTAGGGTGCCTTTTGCACTCGACATTGGCCCGATCACGCCTGCTAGTATGGGGCTCGACACATACGAGTCTGAGCCTCACACCCGGCCGGGTCGCGGCAACCGCTAGCGGGGCGGACCTAGGCTGTGCGCCTCCAGCGCACGCCACAACTGCCCGGGTTAAGCTGACGAATGTCTTCCTCAAAGGCACTCAGCGTTAGGTCCGTCCATAAAAAAAAATTAAAAAAAAAGAATGGACAGAATGGATTATAGAACTTAGAGCCTTTTGCTGCCGGGAACAATACTGTTTCTTACACAATATTACTTCTCTACCTTGTCTGTATCTGTTCTCAATTTATAGAACTGTTAGTTGTGTTCCCCACTTGTACATTATTCATGAACGAATAAGTGAACTTTATTCATAGACCATGAATAAATTCCCGCATTACATTTATTTTCAAATTGAATTACAAAAATATTAGTCAGGGTCGGGTTAGCAACATTCATCTAGTCCTGTTTCATATTAGAATGTAAGTAATGATTAGATTACAACGGCGATTATAAATTAATTTAGGTTAAAAGCATTCAAGCCAGACATACCTTACATCTACTAAATATCACAATGGTAGAGTAGACTCTGTCAAATACATATAAAATTGTGTGACACAAAGTATTAAACTTATGTTTAGTCATCAAATCAGTCACGTGCTTGGTGACGGACTGATAAAGTTTTCTTTTTCTATTTAAATAGCATTGTTGTTGTAAAATTCATCTACAATCAATCGTATCATGATTTTACATTTAAAACCTGTATTGTTCAATAACTGTATAAGGCAAAAATATTTTTTTTCATAAGACAAACAAAACATTTTATCTCATGATAAGCATGAAATCGTCAGTCCAGTGACGATTTGTCAAAAACTGTTGTTTGTGCTTTACACAATCCCGCTCTTATCAACGGACTGCTGAGTTACGCCTTCTCTAACCTGTACTTGTGCCTATGTTTTGGGGCAATCGTAACCTGTTCTTTTTTGTGATCTACCTATTGATCTGGTGTTCGTTCTGCCAGCGGCTCTCTTCACCCCTCTCGGTATTAGTCAGGATTCTACTACATTAGCTATCACCTCGTCTAGCTACGTGTCCTTTAAACTACTTTTGAAGCTAAGTGCGTGTAGGCAAGGTTCGTAGATTTGCTCTCTGCACGTGTTCAGATTCGGCTCTCGTACCGAGCTGGCAGACAGGTACCGAGCTTAAGGCGGTTTCCGAGCAAATGATCTTTAGCATTATTTTTCTCTACCCCGTACGGCAGAAACGGAAGTTCGTAGATCATGAATAATTATCAGAAATTATCAATATTGGACCAATAAACAAAATATGACTGCCAATTTTGAGTATTTTAAATTTTCTATCGATTGGTCAAAGCCAAAAATTAAGATAGGGATTACTTACGGAGATGCTTAAAATACATTATTATCGACGTAGTTTATATGCCTGTTTTCGTAAATATAAAATAGAGTATTAAAATTTTTAAACGATGATTTTAAAGGTAAAACTTCAAAGAGTATTGTTATGTCTTTCAATTATTTTAAAATATATTATATATATAAAGAGTAGAAAGCTGCAAAAAAGTAGGAAAAAACTCGTTTTGGTCGGGGTTACGGCCTTAACCAGTACTGCGCTTCTGCCTACCGCTCCGCTACTCACCCCACAGGCCCGGGTCGTCGAAGCACGAGTGGTGGTTCGAGACCGTGAGCAGCGGCACGCCCGGCGGCCGGCACACGGCCCGCTGAAGCACCTCCTTGTTGTATACCGTGGTTTTGTTTAGGAACTCTGTAACAACATATTCTTATAAAATCTTGAACTAATCTAGAATTACGATCGCTACTCTAAGCATGGGCTTTCAATTTTAACTGATTAAGCATACGTAAATGAGTCACAATAGAAATTATATTGTTATGCGGTCTCATGTGACCGCTTGGATATTAACGGGTTATTTCCCTGGGACTGCCCAGTATTTTGGGTGACACATGGTTGGGCAACCAATTTGGCAAATTTTATACAGTTTGTTGGTGGCGGCGGCAATATGTTGCTTGCGCAGCATGCAATGCATGGTGTCCTGGTGATATACAAGGTGTTCATGAAATTACGCAAAACCTCTGAGGGGCTGATTCTGGTGCTTAAATATAACGACTTTTTATATGGGACCAACATCGAATTCTCAAAAAAACTATCGACGTTTCCATACAAACTAATGTCAGCTGGTCGCGGTCAGGGGCGTGCATCCCGTATAGGCTATTTATTATGCAGAGCCTACCTTCATAAAAAACTGACAGAACAGCTAACCATAATTATTAATTACGTATTCAACAATAAACAATAAATACTCTGTAACCATTTTTCGTCTACCTATACTTATTCCTTACTAAAGCGCGCAACTTAGATCGTTCCTGTGCAATTTAACCAATGTTAGGCTGCTGCGAGATCGCCTACTGTTTCACGCAAACTTACTCAATTTTCACTCACAGACTACCCCCTTCTTAAACCAATGCACGCCCCTGGTCGCGGTTTAGTATGGGAGTGTGGGTATATTTTTGGCAATTTCGATGTTGGCCTCATAGAAAAAGTTACTGCATTTTAGCAGTAGAATCACCCCCTAAAAGGTTTTGCGTTATTTTATTAACACTTTGTAGAGCCCTTATAGTTCATGATTTTTTTAATACTTTTCCATGCTGAAAGATAGGCCTCCTACAACGCGCATCATTTTCATCGGTTTCTCGATCGAATATATTAAAACTTTATGAATAACAGCTAGTTATTCATAAAGCGGTCTTTAGTTTATCATAATGGATTTTCTGCGCAACTTTCTTATTTTTTTCTTTTAAAAGAACCTTCTCCTGACAATAACTTACACAACAAATAAACAATTAGCGAAATTGTTCCATCCCTCCACGCGTGATGCGATGACCAAGGGAAATAAGAGATTCATTTTTATATACAGGGTTACATTACAAATGGGTGCCAAATTTAAAAAATAAGATCTAGGGAACAATATTAAGAAGCCTCCTAATCGTTATTATTATTAATAATCGTATGTAATTATTATAATTAAATAAACTCTTAACTTGAGTGACTTAGTTCCTATGCCGTTTACCTACTATTTTGTATAAAAATAATCATTTTCTAACATTAAAGCAAATTACAACATCCCAGATGCGCAGAATGCAAACTTTGCACAAGTAATCTTGCTGTATGTTGTGTTAAATGAAATACCTAATTTCTGAAGTACAAAGTGCAATGGATTTTAGTGTAGTTACTTGATAAAAAACTATGCTTTAAACAATATTTGAAAATAAATTATGAAGGAAAATTTTGCAAAGGGTCAGCATAATGTTAAAGGCATTGTCATTTCATAAACTTTTAAATAAAATGGTAATGTTTTTTAAATACTTTAGTTTGTCAAACTTTTAGAACAAAAAATAGCTATGTATATTTTTAAAATATGAACTGTAATTTTACATCAACAATAACTATGGTGTGTATCTTTTAAGTGTGAAAGTAGAGCGGTTGTTTTTACTATTATTTCTATATTCGATATTAACGCAACAAAATTTTAAATAAATAAAACTTATGAGGATAGTTTAACTTTAGATAGATAAATACAGTAAATGTATAATATGAGCAAAAAGCATAAATTGTGTGACTGGACAACTGGAAACTATAAACACCTAACTAGAGTTCAATTTTAATTTAAAGTACTATTTGATCTGATAGTTGAGACTTATCAACTATAGAAATCATTGAATTTCCATTTTAGTCATTAAGAAATATATTATTTTTTTTATCTAAATGTAAAAAAAATATATAAAACAACAAAATAGTTCAGGCCCACTTTTCGAATCTTGTTGATTTTAATAAAGCGTTATTCTATACTTTGACTATAATTGAGGTTTCAATGTCATTGAACCTTTGATATATAAGTATTATTATTTATATAAGTATTTATATATGTATTATTGTAGTGTTTATAATAATGACTTAGTAAAGTGTCTCTGACTTTATTAAAATTTTAGGAAGTAGGTAGTATTGATAAATTAACTAATCAAATTGATAGATTAACTCGTCAACATCTAAGTAGTCGCATGAGACCGCATAACGATGAAACTCAACTATTACTCGGTCATTAGTCCACCAGGTGTGGGTGAGCACCCTGCTCCTTCTTGTCTGTGGATGCCACAAGAGAACCTGCCTAACTTTTAAAAAAATATCTAGTCTTCTATTAAATAATAATGATAATAAATTGTTCACCAGTTAACCCCAAACTAAGCAAAACTTGAACCATGGCGACTGGATAAAGGACAAACATACTGAAACAGGCCTATACTGTTGTGATATCTGTATACAATTTATTTAATATCATAGTAAAGTAAATACTTAGGTAAAAAAATACTAATAGCGAAACATGGAATCAGCCATACAAGTAAATAATCTTGTGAATTTGTAGGTATGAACGTAATTCATCGTAAGTTTGTAAGTACAATGCAAGAGTTCTTGACTCTATGAACTTTGAAACTCAAATAAAACTTTATTTAAGTACTTTCTATTACCATAATTGTGTAGGTGAAAAATATGTCATTCTTAATTTTGTGTAAAGCAAACTTATTTTAATTGTTTTCATCATTATGAAATCAGATTTTGATTATTATCTGCCACCCTTCATATAGGAAACTTATATAACAGAATTTTGTTTATTTATATAAGTGTTTTGCAATATTACCAATTAATGATTTATTTTATAGAAAGGAACTTGAATTGTCAATAAAATTAACATTACTTGCATACAACTGAAACAGTGGTATATTATAAATAGCTGCGAGTTTAGAAGTTTTGAGAGTAGCCTTGGCGAGTGATCTAGGTTAACAGATGATTGGGCATTGTCGCGTTAATAACAGGAGCTTCCTCGCCTAAGACGCGCCGTGACGCGCTCCGCTAATGAGCCATGCGACTTGACAATAAAACGGACTATTGCGTACAATATGACCTGATATGATATGCATCGTAAGCAACCAGTTCAAATTTCGCTGAAGCGAGAAACACGATTGACATCACACGATTTTTTTACCATATTTGTTCAACAAATATAAGTTAATTATGAACGCAAAGTATTAGTTATAGTGTCTTGTTAAGCATTTTGGAGGAAGATTTAATTGATGGTGGGCGCACCTATGATAATCTTGCTAAATAAACCGACGACAGCCACAGTGATGGAGCTCGCACAGTACCACAGCCTGCCTGGATTCCGCAGGCGCGGGATAATCCAGCCGATGTCGTAGCCCATCGCGCAACGAGGACAACACTCGCGGACACTACAATAACATTGTTACTGTGATTAACTTTAAATAAAATCAATTCTGCGCTCGCAACTCGACACTCGTGTAACTTTAAGCAACTTTACGAAAGAATGAGTGACATTGAAATGACACTGACAGGACAGCTGTAGACGGTGTTGCCCGTTCACTCAATGTAGCGCTGTTTCATTACACGCATTAATGTTTTTTTATTAAAAAAATACTAAATACTTTTTCTGAGCCACGCTTCTACAGAAAGTAAGTGAGACAAATAAATGATAGGAAATTAACATGGCACGGAGGTAGATTTTATATAGTTTAAGCAAGGAATTTATAAGTAGTAGTACTCATAAATTCCTCGAGTACAAGCCATAGTGCAGAGACATTGTTCACCACAATGTGAATGATGTGTAATACTGAGTATTTTTTTTATTGATAGATGACATTGAAATAAATTGATCTGCATAATACAATGTCGTTTATTTTTTTTCTTTCTACGGACGGATAAGTGTCCTATTTTGAATTATTTCGGCATGCCTTGTTGTGTATGATAATTAGTCACTCGGCATGCTTTGTGGGTTTCCATGCATAGATTACAACAGGTGTGTTTGGTAGGGAACTCCACAACTTAACAGAAACTATAACTTAAGTTGGATTCGGTGGGAGGTTGTCGAACGAAAATCATGGTCGATCTATTTTAATGGTTTTTATTTATCATTTAAAGAGCTTTAGAGTTCAAGTTTGGTGTAGTTTTTGTTCTAATGTTTTGTGAAGTGCTAAAGATCTGAAATTATTGAAAACCATTGTTTCAACGCCGCATCTAGTGTCAGGTGACTTGTCTCAAGACAACTTGCTTAAGAATGTATTATGTACTTAAGAGCTGTGGATTTTGTAAAAAATAAAATAAATAAAATAAAATAAAGACTCGACGTCTTGAAACCTGTTTCTACGGGAAGAGCCTCCATTGAATCCAAGAAAAGCAATAAAAACTAAACACCTGTTATTTATTTAAACTATATCAAGTATACACTCGACATTGGCTGGAATCACTGCTCTGCTTAAAGAGCGGGATGAGTCCATAAAAAAAACAGGTTGCAGGAAGGCGCTTAATGCTGGCCGCTTCTAACCAGCTAACCTAGAAGTCATTGAGGGAGGCCTATGTTCATCAAAAGATGTTCTATGGCTAAAATGATTACATATGATGATCAGAGACGATAGGAACAAGATAGACCGAACCTTCAAAGTAACCAAGTGAAGGCATTCAAACTCATCTGAAATAACAAAGTCATCTGATTTGAGTCGCAGTGTGACAGCGTGCGCTACACGGAACGGACGTCGTGAGACCTACTATTTTCACTTTGAAAAAAGCCATCATTTAAATGCAAAAATTGTTCTAAAAGCAGAAAAGAGGTGGATCAGTCTTATTTCAGGTGCATAATTTAAAAAAATCTTGATTTTTAATTATTTTTATCGAAATCTTAAATACCTCAATTTGAAACACAAAACCTCAGCATGGGCACTCTGTGTTGCCACTATTACCACAGCGTGAACTTATAATTTAGATAATTGACAATTATTACAAAATATTTAAATCTACTTAAATGCTACGTTAACTCAATTACTTTTGTGTAATACCTGTAATTAAGATAGCACTTAGCTTGATATATTAGCATGTATAGTTAATGTTGTCTAAAATAGTGTATGTATTGTTTGTGTTAATATATAAATTAAATAAAATAAAATAAAACTCACCCCGCTTAAATCTGCTTGAAATTACGTCATGAGTTCCTGATACACGAAAAAGTTGTTTTATATCACTTCTAAGAAATGACATTGTAATTTAAAATTCACTCTGTATGTGATGTAATTAAAACATTGTTAACGTGAAAACTACCGTTTATACCTATAGCTATAGATTTATATAAGTAGCGTACTCGTCGAGTTTCTTACTGAAGAAAGTCACAGATTTTAAGCCTCCAAAATAAAATGAGTAAATAGCCTTTTTTCTTGTCGATTATGATCATTCAATAAATAAATCAATCACTTCCTGCTTTCATTTATACATCCTCATTTCATTTAAAAATACAAGAAATTATACTTTTTATTTTACCCTAAAATCAGAGTAAGAAATCTAATCATTGTAACATAACACACACATTAGTATTCGTATACGTACACGGAGGTCACGAACACAGCGCGAATAACTTCACTTGACTATTCTGACAGGTTCTGTCTATCTTTTTCTGATCGTCTCTGATGATGATGTGTAAAAACAGTAAGTAAGTCAAAATGTATTTAGTAAAATAATTAATAAATTATGGCTGAAGAATTTTACGTTCACTCATTATTGAAGATATGCCTACCATATTGTTCTCTAATTCATTCTTTGACTAGGTCACATCACTAACATAGTAATATTGCATCATTCGGTGTCGTATGAAAACTCGTTGTTACATGACAGTTGCAAATGTGTGTGTGTTTTCTTTTTGTCAACCGACTTCAAAAAAGGAGGAGGTTCTCAATTCGACTGTATGTTTTTTTTTAAACTGTAGCAACTTAAGCTCTTTCCAATTGCCAAAAAAAAAGTCTCATGTTAACGAACCAGAAAAAAAATTACGATTTTTTCAAAAATCTTACTAAATCATATCTTGTAAGCGGCTGACAAGCGATTTTTTTCCTGGCGGGTGCAAATAGGTCCATAAGCCGACTACCTAAAAAAAATTTTATATCCATCTGGCCTGGACCATCCTCTATAGGTGGAGGAAACACTTCGAACTAAAATCTGAGGCACTGAATTGGTATCTCCCCACGTAGAAAGACCTCTCTTTCTGTTTCTTCGTACCCTACGCTACGTAGAAAGAGAGGTAAGTACCTATGTGCCTGTGTGTACACGTAAAATTTTCGTAGTTTGCTAAACGTGTCTTCCTCATCCCCCGCGAAAAATGGAGGAAAATATGCTTCGGTGAATTGACAGCATGCCATCTCCTTAGGATAAATACTCAAAGCAAGTATAGGCCCTCGGTGGAGTCGGTGGGCCTAGTGCAATAGTGTGGATCACCATAGACTTAATAGAATAGAATAAATCTGTGGGTATGACCATGGTGGAACACATCGATGGGCAAGACAAACTGAATATGTGAGTGACTGACTACTTAGTCCTAAGTACGTTTTTTTAGTTGACAGATTTTGAACTCGGATTTGTAAGGAAAAATAATATGTTATCGTTGATGTGCCGCAAGGCAGCGCCACCTCAAAAGGTCCATAATACTTTAAGTAGGTAGTCTATTTAAATTCACGCTTACTTTTAGTTCGATTTATTCGCTAATAAATAAGTTTTCGTTGATGTGCCGCAAGGTTCATAGTACTATGAAGGCAGTCTTTATAAATTCACGTTTACTTTTAGATCAATTTATTCGCTATAAAACTTCTTGCCTAGCTAATTGGAGAAAACTCCTACTTTAAATCCAATAGCAATTATTTGTGTTCATACGTTCAAGGAAATAGACGAAACACAAGCAGGTTTTGCAGGAGCAGGATGCGTGTGTTCTGTAGTAATTGTTATCTATTATATAATATTATGTAAGTACAAGGGCGTACCCAGGGGGGGGGGGGGGCAGGGGAGGGCAGCTGTTTTGTGAAATGGCTCTTAAAATTAATTCACCTTTTTAACAAAACTTTGAAAAAATCATTTGTACTGCATAGCTTTTATACATTATGCGTACAGCCAAAAAAATTTTGGTTTTTTTTTCTGGAAATCCTAATCAATAATAATCGAATGGGAGTCTGTCCTGACTGTACTTGGAAAATGTGAACTTGTTTGTTGTATGTTTCGCGTAGGTGTCTTCGTGTAGTGTGTATGATAAAGAAAGAAATAAAATAAAGAAAGAAATGGTAAAGATGATAAAATAAGCGCAGGGGATCCGACCTAAAAAAAAATTACATTGCCCCCCCCCTGGGCCACAAGCTGGGTACGCCCTTGAGTAAGTACTTACTTAATTACAATTAACATATCCATAGTCTATCTGTCTAAAGAGTTTAACTAATATCTGTTTTTTTGTTGTTTTTGTCGCATACTAGCTGTTGCCCGCGACTTCGTTTGCGTGGTCTCTTCTGCGCAACTTTCTAGATTTTTTCTTTTAAAAGAACTTTCTCCTGACCATAATTAACACAACAAAAAAAGAATTAACAGCGAAATAATTCCATCCGTCCACGCCTGATGACCAATAGGGAAATAGAGATACATTTTTATACATATGATTCGGAATTTATTCCCGTGCAATGAGAACTAACTTTCATATTCATCATGACATATACCTAGCTACAATAAATTTTAATAATGTCTAACTAATAGGGCGCACGCAAGTCGCCGCGGCGGACCCAGTGGGTCGGCGGTGCTCCACCGTGTTTCCGGAAACGACACCCCGACCCAAGTGAGCTCAGGAAGATGGGCCGAGGTGGTGGAGCCCGGTGACCTGTAATTAAACTTTAAAACATACAGGTATACTGATTACCTAGCAAAGGCATCAGTCTCACACAAAAAGGATATCTCTAACTACATATGTTTGTTCTCTAAACTTTGTACTATTTGGCTTTTGTGATGAGAAATAAATATTTATTTATTACTAGCGGTCCCGGCGAACTTTGTATTGCCTTTTTTGTGAATTTTCAGATTTTTTATTAGTTATTCTGCTATTCGGGCGGAGACGAATCCAACAAACCAAAGATCATTAAAATCGGTCAAGCCGTTCCTGACTTATAATAAATGGTGTAACTAACCCGACTTTGTTTTATATATATAGATTTAGGTAACGTAATATACAAGGTCGCCTTTTACAAACGGGTGAAACTTTAACAGAACTTCTCATTATATTAGAGAAACCTGGCGGGCCCCATTATTTTCGTTCTTAAAAACGGGCTAGTTTTCATTTTTATTATTCCTAACAAAAATATATATAATTATTTAAGAGCATCCTGTCTAGTCTGAAACGTCCATTCGTTATCACCTCTCTCTCTCTCATTTCAATCTTGCCCCACCCTTCCCTCGGGGTGCACGCACAGGGCACGGGGTGTTTTATTTTACGTTGAAATCAAAATAGTGTTAGACGTTTTTTTTAAAACTAGCGTATAATATTTTTTTTTTTTTTATTAACAAAAATGATTTTATGTTTTTGTAATTGCTCTTTAAATTTCACCCGTCTTTATAAGGCGACCTTATATATTAATGGGTATTATTATTTATTGACATATCTATGATTCGAACGTACCTAATGATTTTTTAGAGCTGTAACTACTGTGTTTCAGTTTAGCTCTAATGATGGGCCTTCGAATTTATTTACTCGTTTTGGTTTTCATCGTTCCTGTAGAGTCTGGATTAAGATTGATTTCTGCTGCCGTCCTCCTCCATTAATCATTTTGTTACTTTGTAGGTAAGTATATTAAAATTTATGTAAGTAAGTACTTAATAAAATTAGAAGTTTTTATTTTTAAGTTATTCAAATTTATTTAAGAATTAAGTTGTCTAGTATTTAATCATTCCTTACTTAATACAATAATTTATTAGGCTTTATTTAAAAAAAAGTGACAGTTACGTTACCTTTATCATAAATTGGATATGTTCACTAAAATAACCATTGTAATTGTTTTAAAGCATTTGCACAATCAATTTTCCTACTTAATTTATAAGAGAATGAGGTATAAAATAATGGACGAACAAATCTGGAAGCACCCGGGAGGTATGTTCAGTAGAGGACGACGTCCTACGGCTAAAACAATTATCATGATGAAGATTTTCTATGCCTAAAACAATTTACAAAACGCGGTCCTCATATTTTGCACGCTTAACTCCACCAAAGATCATTATTTTCTTTAACTCCACTTAGCTCCCGGTATAGTAGTATGCTCAGGCATAACAGTAGACATAGAGTACAATATAATAACGCATTCAGGGTGCTGGTGGCGCTCCCGCGCTCCTGTAGTGCGTCTGCGATGTTTGCGCATGCGCACACGTACGGCTTCCACGCCGTGCTGCGGCGCCGCATCACCTCGCTGATGCTCCGTGTGCGCGGGAGCGCCAACACCATCCTGAACGTGCTCAGCGACAAGCCTGACTCCCCGCTTATGCGGCACTGGGTACAAGCACAAAATTAAATGCATGTGCCCGGCGCCCCTGTGGGCGGCAGATATTTGAATTAATCAAATATTATTGAATCGATTTAATTTATAATTTAAGATTGAATTTAATTAAATTTAGTTTATAGTTTTAAAATTTAGTGTGATTTAATTTATAGTTTAATTTATGTGGAATGGTAAAATTAATGATATCGAATTAGATAGATAAATTGGATAGTTATTTTATTATTGTATTGAATTTAATCGGATTAAATTGTATTGGATAGTTATGTTGCAAATAAATTAAATCTGAATTGTAGTAGATAGTTAGTTATATTATATTGATTTGAATTTAGAATTGAATTGAATTGGATTGAATTAATTAATGCTTCTTATGTCACTTATATGGACTCTGTCTGAAATAAATTGATTTTATTTTATTTTATTTTTATATATATACATATGTACAATGTAGGTACGTACATGTATCACACTATTAAAACGCGTTCGGTAATTATAACTAGCCCGGTCTATATTAATATCAATTTAGCAAAGAACAAGTTTAACTAACACAAGTATATATTTTTTAACATGCGTATGATAGAGTCCCTATCTATGTAATTTAGAATTGCCTCCAGCAATATTATCTATGTATAATCGTATGCATGTATAAACTACACAGTCAAATCAATAAGTTATCGAACTGCAAGACGTAGTTAGATCGTAGGTATAATTAATGTAAACAGTAGTACTTTGGTATTTTTTATTAACATAACACACTTACTTGCACATCAATAATAATATAAATAACAGTCTTCTTCAAATTGTCACTAAGTATCACTTAATTTAACCGAATTAGCTATACGCAATCTAAAATATAACGCGATCAGATATTCTCTTCCCGTGGTTGTCACTTCTCGTACTGTCGACCAACAGTTCGAACTCGTACTCTAAGTCTCTATCGCACAGGTTCTCAACGGTTTGCACACACGGCTGCTTCTTCACTACGAGGATTCTTTTCATGTCGGTGCTGGGGTTCCGATGTCGCACTGCAGGAGTCTTTGGTCCTTTTGTTGCACTAGGGTCCGCAGCAGCCAGATTGAGGCTGCTCTGATCGGAGCCTGAGATGGGCCTCGGTGCGGGGAGGCAGTGAGCTACCGCCAGCACCAGCAGAATACAAGCAGCGCGCCACATGTCGATGCCAAACACTCTCCAACAGATTAGCGACTGGTTTTCCTCACCGATGTACCTCGTTTATATAATATGCGGGTATATCGCACAGCGTCGTACACTGTGATGCAGATAAAATGCCCAACCATTTTTTATTTCGTCATTAAAGTTTTTGGCACTTAAAATTATTTTATTTTTATTTACTCGTACTTATGTTCCGCACGTGTTCGTATTTTCCACGCATATTATCACGCATACACAAATAGTTTTATTTACAGTCGTTAAACGCTTTTATAATCGTATACTGAACTAATAATTAACTAGAACTAAAAGAAAGCAACCAATACTTACCTAAAATGATTTAAAAACTAAATACAACATAGTATTAATAAAACACAAATACATAGTCAGGTCATGTTCTGTCACACAATAAAAACTTTTGAATTTAGAATGCTGGCCACAAAAAAGTTTATTGAATTCGAATTTAGAATTTTTCATGAAAATAAAAATGTGTACTTTTTAGAATTTTCCTCATTTTTAAATATGGAGTGGACACTTAAAGAAGACCGTGTCGCGGTAATTGCGTTGCATCGTTGCGGTTACGCGCCAATTCAGATTTTCGACTTACTGAAAAAATTTAATATAACCAAAAGATTCGTTTATCGTACCATAAAACGATACAATGAAGACTCTAGTGTAGATGACAGGTCAAGAAGTGGTCGCCCTCGCTCTGTTAGGACTCCAGCAGTGATAAAAGCTGTGAAGGCGCGAATTCAAAGAAATCCCATACGTAAGCAGAAACTGTTGGCCCTTCAGATGGGGTTAAGCAGGACCACGGTGAAAAGGGTGTTAAATGAAGACTTAGGGCCTAAGCCCTAAGTCTTCGTTTAACACCCTTTTCACCTTTTCACCTCTTCGATATGCCCTAAGGCATATCGAAGAAAAACAGGACATCGTTTGGACGCTCGTTTAATGGACCTGAGACTGAAGAGATGCCGCGCTTTGTTGAAGCGGTACGCGGGAAAAAAGCATCGGGAAATTATTTTTTCGGATGAAAAAATTTACACCGTGGAAGAGAGCTACAACAAACAAAATGATAAGGTGTACGCACACAGCAGTGAAGAAGCTAGCAACCGTATTCCGCGTGTCCAACAAGTTTATTTTCCATCCTCGCTCATGGTTTGGTTGGGAGTCTCTTATTGGGGCTTCACTGAGGTATATTTTTGTGAGAAAGGCGTAAAAACGAATGCAGTTGTGTATCAAAATACAGTCCTCAAGAACCTTGTGGAACCTGTTTCTCATACCATGTTTAATAACAGGCACTGGGTATTTCAACAAGATTCTGCGCCAGCTCATAGAGCGAAAAGCACACAAGACTGGCTGGCGCCATCGCGTGAAATCGACTTCATCCGGCACGAAGACTGGCCCTCCTCCAGTCCAGATTTGAGTCCGTTAGATTACAAGATATGGCAACACTTGGAGGAAAAGGCCTCATCCTGATTTGGAGTCACTCAAGGCATCCTTGATTAAGGCAGCCGCCGATATTGACATGGACCTCGTTCGTGCTGCGATAGACGACTGGCCGCGCAGATTGAATAAACTTTCATTTTGAATAAACTTTATTACCATATGAATCTATGTTTTATTAAGTTCATTTTGCTATATAAATGGTTACATAAATAATAAACATGTCTAAATTATTTCATATTACTCATATGACAGAACTTATGACCTGACGTATAGAAAAAAATTGTTAGGGTCAACGAGTTGGACGCGTCAAATTATATTACTATGAGAAGATGAATAATTATCCCACGGGAACACAAAAACGGGAATATGCATATTACCCTAAATGCGTTAAGTCAGATCGATACATACATCATTTATGTGTGCCAAATGTTACCTTAGGTACTCCCTTCGTCTTTAAAGCGTGATCAATTCTAAATTAACTTTTACAGTTATAATACCTACTTGTAAATACAATAATTATGGCTCGAATGTCGGGTTCCTGACTCTTACTAAAAACTTCAGAATAGTGATATCGTAAACAAACTCGTTTTCCTACGACTAACTGCAAGTAAGTGTATCTCGGGAGTCACAAATTTTATAATGACTTAAGTACCTAGTTGGGCTTTAGAAAAATGGTCATGAGGAATACCCAAATTATGCTGAATTATTTCGAATAACCGCAGCAGCAGGCAATAGTTATGCGTGACATCAGCGTATTTTCCATCTGGAGATTTATATCGTAATTATTACATGCCTTGTTTGTTAGTTCCGCTCGAGTTCGCAGCACTGACTCAGGACGTCGGAGACTATCGAAGTTACAAAAATATTAGGGAAATGCAACGCATTTTTTCTACGAATTATAAAATAGTAAACTAATAGCTATTTTATATTCTATCGTAAACTGTAAACAAGGAAAACGAGTAATTAAACTAAAAGTTATTCCATAAGTAAACAGAGTTCTCAGTTCTCAAGATTTAATTGATTACATTGGTTATGATTATGAGATTGACCCCGGTCACACTTGGTACAAAGTCTGATAATGTCGTCAGACTAGGTATTGTGCAACCCGATTACCGCGGGCCGGGCACTGGCCTGCAGTGTACGCGCCGTTTGGAAAGACCCATGCCCGCTATTCAGGTCTGCACTTTGTGGCCAGTGGTACCATGAAACAATTGTTACCAATCTTCTATAGTGTAACCTTAGTCTTGTGATATTCGGCTATGTTAAAACTAGCTCAAAATTAAAATACTAGCTTAAAATAGGTGATGGTAGATGGTAGATTAGATAGATACTCCTTATTGAACAACATCATAAAGAAGTTACAGTTAATTTTTACAGAAATAGTGAAAGGCCAACCATGTAAGGAAAATGTGGTGCAGACGAAACACTAAAGCGATAGGAGGAAAAAGATTAGCGAAGAAGTCAAATAAAAAATATGTAGTGGGGCAGGTGTCTGCCCCACTACATATTTTTTATTTGACTACCCTAAAACACCCTAACCCGTGTGGGTTAGGGTATTTTAAAATAATGACATTTCCTGTATGACATTGGTGTCTATGATTACTGCTTATTATTTTTAGAAGAGTTAATGAATGTAGGAACTAGTAATTCGACCAAGAAAATTGATGATTTTTTTGTGTTTTACAATATAAATAAATCTGTGGTGTGGGCTGAAACGTTCTTGACTAGTTTTATTTGTCTCAGTTCTTTTATTCGTTTTGTCTCTAGGAAATGGAATAGTTATGCAGGATTAGACAAGGATTTCAGTAGCAAGAGTGAATTAGGTAGAAACCGCCCAATATAATGTGGCGAAGGGGGTAATCTATGGGTGAAGGTCTACCTGAATTATTGTAATTTTTATTGACATTTATTTGGCTTATTCATATTAATTTGTGTTAGACACGATGACATTAGATTAAATAATTCAATTTTTGCCCACCGATAGATCGGTAAAACACGCTTGAACTCTATCGTAATATGTACTGTAAATATCTTTGTATGAATACAGTGTTTTATGCAAATAAATATTTCATTCATTCATTCATATCGGTAACCGGAGTAACCCGTAGAGTTACAAGGGGTGAAAATAATGATAGATAAGTAAGCTAAGGTGCAGTTTTTTGGTAATGTCTTGAGCATGGATCGAGTACCCTATCCATAGTCTTGAGTTATGTTATCTAACAACGAGTGTTATAAGCACTTACATTAGGTAAAAATATAAATTCGTCGAGATTCAGTGGTAGCCCGGTGAGACAGCAGCAGCGTTAACATGTGGTGCGCGTTACTCTGCTCTTATTTGTGCCGGAAAGCCCCAGCTCGTTAGCTAAATCGTTTCATTACTGGACTCAAGGTGGGAGATAAATAATCTGTACGGAACATTGCAGTGGTTATTTTATTTAAAATATTATGTTGTTATTTTTCTAATATTTTTTTTTATAAACCGAAATACGAGACATCATTTAAGTACTTAATGGTAAGTCTGTTGTAGTTAAATTAGGTCAAGCTGTTTGCATTTTTTTTCATAAAAAAAAATATTATCATATAAAATCAAAATATAAATATTTTCATAAAATTAAGTACTCCTTGTAAGCACTACTTTACTGCAACATATTTGTTTGGTGCGGTATTATTTTCCTTTGTTTTCCTGTGGGGAAACCCGCAGATGACGTCATATAGTCGCAGTTCGCACAGTTGCGCAAGCGACAATGTCGTTGACATAACAGATGCCAATGGAAGCACGTGCATGCACCCGCTTACTATCTTCAGTTCAACGTGTGTCGAGTGTGTTAGTAGGTTAAATAATTACGTACGAGTATTTAGAGCTGCGCTGCGAATCAGTAACTCCTAATGGAAATTTTAAGGCAATTTTGAACATCAGTGATTTATTTAAATCTTTTGTATGTAGGTGTGTCTAACTCAGTTATGTAGAAATCCATAGTTATAATAACAAATCCTCTCTGCAGTGTATAGCAGCAGTCTACAGCAGTATTACTTAACACCCCATCATTCATCTCAAAACATGATGAGCTACCTAGATTCTAGACATTTATTAAAACAATCTAAAAAGATACATATCTTTATGATGAGAAAATGTAGTAGGTACTTATCACATATTTTATTTAAAGATAAATTCATGTAAGAAGTTACCGGGGAATATTAGATTATAATTGTACTAATAAGGGTTTTATTCAATTACAATATACACACACCGTCATTAGAATGAGCTAGCATAGCACTTGATGACAGTCTCAGTAAGTCGGTGTACAAAAGCTGGGAACTCATATCTGAAACCTAATATTGTTTGCGTATTTCTAGCTTCCTATCCTTCCAACCATTATTTCTGAGAATTCTCTTAATACTGGGTGTTTGCACTTCGCGTGGATAACATACACAATATCACAACTTATAAACTAACTTATAAAACGAAAACGACTTTGTAAGTACATTATCAATTTTGTCTTTTATTTAGGTGCTTCTTTTGAAGCAGGTCAATTTTCATGGTCATGTTTTTATCAAACGACGATACGCCATGTTATGTACTTAAATGTATTGATATCGTTAGTCGTCATAGTGTCTCTGTACTCTTTGGACTATTTCAGGGTACCAGCCAGGGTCTGCCAGCAGATGGCGCACCCTGGCCAGGGCCGCGTCGTTGCCCTCGCGGTCCGCCTCGCTGCTGAAGCCGCTTCTGCGAGCCCGCGCCAGCAGCGGCAGCACGTCCAGGCGTTCTATTGAACTGTCGGTAGCGGTTGTCTCCACGGCAGACTGGCTCACAACTTTCTTCGGTTCGTCCAATGCCACTGGAGGGTAATATCGGGGATACTGCTGCGCGAATATGCTCTGCTCGACTTGACTGCTCACCAAGCCGAACAGTAACACCAATAAAACTGGTTTCACAAACATTTTGGACCGACTGGGACGTGACACTGGGCGTGAAACACGTTAAACTGTGTGACAACGTGTCGCCGCTTCCTTTATTTATACTGCCTGCGAATTATATCTCCTCGAGGAAAATTTGCATACCTAATTAAAGCATACTACTTATTACGTAATGAATTTGGGTGTATGTAGGTAGGTTTCGATGTAGAATATCCGAGAAGACTGAGACAGTTGATCCAATCGATGAGTAATATTATTGTATTAGGTGTGTTATTTGATGAGGTATGTTCATTGGTAGGTACATGAGTATCTTACTAACAATATAAATGTGTAGTTTTTGATGTTTGTAGTATTTGTAGGTAAGTACCTATGTCATGCTGAATCAGCTGAATTGAATTAGCTGAAAGGCACAAATACTTAGATAATTATATATATTGGTCTCACTAAACTCATAGGGCATAATTATAATTTTTATTTAGTTTTTGTGTTCCCTCCTCTTCTTCTTCTATACTCTTATACGCAGACGAAGTAGCGGGTAGAAGCTAGTTATTAATAATATTCTAATAATAAATAATAAATAAATAATAATTTATTTGCTTGTCACATGGTAAATTACAGGTGTTATTACAATTAAAAGTACATTGCACACATGACACCCCGTAGAGGCACCGCAAATTAAGCGAACATAGGGCCTCTTAACGGTGAAATACACAATATAATATTATGTTACCCACACTTAACCTTTCATTTGTTAGCAAATTTGACTGCTACAATTGCATCTTTTTTTTGCTCTGCTTTGCTTTACACTGAACCAGTGTAACTACACTTTAATATTTCTACCATGCAGATTAGATAGTTTACACGATAACAGGTTCACCATGGAAGGTCATACATTTAATACTGTTATATTTTAATCGTCATAATCAGCCCACGTCAGTCGGCTGCGCATTGCCACTTCAGTTTGCTTATTCTTTGAGCTATATCGGTTACTTCAGTTTTCTGTCGGATAGCATCATTCATTTCTTATATCCTTCAGATAAATCTATTTTCGGCGTAATTAATTAGAAGTATCAATCTTGCATGTCTAAACGTACTCAATTATTTATGTGTAGGAGATACACTGAAACTTTCCTGTTATGATAACAATTAGTAAGTAATTATAATGATTTCGAAGAATTCAGTTCCACTAAAGCAGAAGTCAGTTGACGTAAGCCTATATAGGATGAGCTGTTCTCTAAAATGTACGCGTGATTCAATTAAATTACATATACAGGGTTATGATGCTTATATTACATATACAGGGAAATCGCTGATAATGACCCTAACCGAGTTCCTGATTCTGGTTCAGCTAAAACATCTAATCAACAACTAATCAACATAAATCACGAGTAAGGGTTTTCACTATTTCACGCATAATTGTTTACGTCGACCATGTACTCGTAGGTATGCTGCTTTTTAGGAATTCGATATGTGGATCTAGGATAGTACCCCGACACCTCGGAACCTGACTATAGGAGAAATATACATATTAGTCAAATTTGAACCAGCTCTACTCTACAAAAGATGTTGTGACTAGCATTTATTCAATATCTTCCAATTAATTTGAAAAACGAGAAGAAATTAATAATTCCTTGTGTGTTGAACAGTCTAAAACAACATAGAGATGTCTATTCGGCAGTCTGAAACACTACAAATTTTCAAAACTAGAGTTAAAACATATCTCCTTGGACTTTAGTTTTCTCTTATGTTTTTCTTTGATTTACTTCTTTCTTTACTTTTCCTAACACTTTTGGTATCAAAATCCATATTCATATTAATAGGGTTTAATTAGTGTAAGTACTTATATGTATTTATATTATGTATGATCATTATTTATAACAATGTGTAAGTATGTATATTATTTTATTTTGTAGTATCTATGTAATAAATGTATAATATATTATGTAATGTATTAAACATAAAATTATTTTTAAACTCTTCACCGCCTCGCACTCATAACGTTTTTTTTTCCAACTTTCCTCTAACTGAAGTTTGTCTGGAAGAGGTCGCTCTTAGCGATAAGACCGCCTAAATTGTACCATTCTAAATTTATTGTTTCTCTGTACTGTTTTTTTTGTGTGGTGTGCAATAAAGAGTATCTATCTATCTATCTATCTATAGAGATTTAAAAAAAAAATTACTCCGTTCATACGCAATTATTATAAAAAATAAAATAAACCAACTTATTTTCTCAAAAAGCGCTAAATCTATTTCGATAAAATTTTACCACCTCGAAAGAATGATCTACCAAACAAAAAAAATATGATCAAAAGCGGTTCATAATTGGCGGAGTAATCGCGTAACATATATGTATATTAGAAAAAAACATACAGTCGAATTGAGAACCTCCTCCTTTTTTGAAGTCGGTTGAAAAAGTAAATGTAATTTCAATCAAGTGGGTCGGTTTCAATGCACATTCTTAATTGATTAGGCACTCTACTCGAGTAGGTACTACGAACGACGACCTCCGTAGCCGAGAGGCGGGCATACCGGACTTGGTGTCGCTATCTCTGAGGTCCCGGGTTCGATTCCCGGTCGGTCAACGTAGAAAAATAACTTTACTATATTGTCTCTGGTCTGGGTGTTGTGGTACCGTCGTTGTTTCTAATTTCTATAACACAAGTGCTTTGGCTACTTACCATAGGATCAGAGGAATCTATGTGATGTTGTCCAATATTTATTTATTTATTTTATTATTTGCCTACTTACTTCTTACCTACTTAATTAAAGCCGGGAAGACCCTTGTTTGTTTTGACTGCTGTATGTAGGTACACAGATGTTTTCTTTAATAAATTAGTATTGTTAGCCACATATATCTACCTATTTATTACTATGTACAAACGGGTTATCAGCAGCGTCAGTAAATAACTCAATTGTTTGTGAGCTATTGAACATTTTTAGAGTTAAATATTGTTCCAATTTGCAGATCAGGCGTGATAAATTGTTAACGTTTGATACATACGCAATAAACTGATTTAAACTTTCATCATCGCTCTCATTAGAAAACAAACTGATTTGGGATCATTAATATGTCCTATGTTGTATTGCGCCCCCCGACTCGATGGACCGAAACTGATAAAATAAACCTAACCTTAGATGGCTGGCATTGGATGGATGAAAAAGTCGTGAGATGTTTTTTGGCGCACTTTGGGGAAGGCTTTCGTCCAGCAGTTGACTGTAATAGGCTGACATGATGATGATAATGTTGAATTACAGGGGCGGATCCAGCCTTCGAGTCTAGGGGACGGGGGAAGGGCTCACATAATCGAGGTCCAGTCAGGACAGGCTCCGATTTCTTTTTTTTTCAATTCATCATCATCATCATCATTTCAGCCATAGAACGTCCACTGCCTAACAAAGGCCTACCCCAATGACTGATCATCGGGGGGGATTGCCAATACTCGCCACGCTTGGCAGGCGGGTTGGCGAGCGCAGTCTTTTATATAAGATTTCGCACGCAGACGCTGCTGCCCGTCTCGTGCTACAGGAATTAGTCTAGTTTTATGAGTTAAGTTTAGTTTTTTTGTAGATTAGTTTTTTTTTCAATCACTTAAATTAAAATATGTAATAGGTACTTATATTGTAAATCCTACTTTGGCTGTAAAGGTTTTCCTTCTAACTTCGTTCTAATTGTTGTTTTTTTCCACATTTCGCTTTTCGCGCGGTAGGTACGCAAACGGATGGTGTTTGGACACCAACAATATTTGTAAACGACTTATCTAAGACGGACGAACATGAAACTTTAATAATTCCGTTTTGACTACGAAACCCAAATAAACACACTAGTTAGGCTTATTAGTTTTCACGGTTAGGTTTAACTGTGGTTTAACGTAGGTATGTATGATCCATGTGCGATAACATAAAAATAAAAGTAGGTATCTATACAATAAAATAAAACTGTAAAAAGTCGACTCCCTGTACGTACATTGATTATTAAAAAATTAAAAACAGTGTCTAGGCGTTCTCTATGACCAGTAGAGTCCAAACATAGCGTTTTTTGAATTCTTGTACAAATATATTGCATAAAGAATGGTTATGGTGGGTTTTTTTTTTATCTTTTACTAGCTTTCAAAAATAATTGTTAGGTTCTCTAACTTATTTGTAATGCATCTCTAAAACCAAACCACAAAAATTAATATTACCGCGAACCGAATTCCTACTCCTTCTAGGAGGTGGATTTGCCATACACTGTCGCTAGATGGCAGCAGAGTACTAATTCATAATGTTTAATGGATTGTACCTAATTTATTTTGGTTAAGTTGGTTTATTTTTTAAATACTTAGAAGCATAAATTGGTTTCTTACGACAAAAGCTACTAGGTTTAATTAAAATTATTTAAGTAAATTATTCTTGATCAAAATACTTTCAGCAAGACTAAGTATTGGGTTTCGTTTGGAGTTTTGGACGGACCCTCTTAGCCTAAAATATCTCCTTACGTAAGCATATTGCTACGTTCTTGCAGGGCGCATAATTATATTTTTCCATGTTTATGTAACATAAGCATGAAACAAATTAATGTTTGCAATGAATAATTTTTGAAATCATTGGGAACGTGTATTTAATAAAAATATTATTTTGCCTGTTTTTATTTTTGTGATTTTTAAGTTATTTTTCACAAGATTGCGATTTATACTTTAAAGAAAGAGAACTAAACTAAGTCTTTGATAATTTCGCACCCACACTCACCGACTCCGTGGCGCAACGGTAGCGCGTCTGACTCCAGATCAGAAGGTTGCGTGTTCAAATCACGTCGGGGTCAAATAAGCATTGATAGATCAAGTTTTTATTAGATTAAAAAGGTTTTTTTTTCTCATAAAAACACACTTCCGTTTGGCTCGGACTACATGCACTCGGAATTTTTCCGCAAAACGACTCCGGACTAGCCGGATTCCGTTTTGTATGGGGTTCTAAAAAATTCCGGGTGTATGTAGCCCGAGCAATAATGTATGTATGTTATTAATTTAACACATTTTTAAATTAATAACATTTTAAGAGAAATTGGCCCAGGTTTAAGGAATTGTGAACTCTACTTACTTGATAGAAGTTTATAAGAACGAATAGATTAGGTACTTGTATTTTTTGGGTTTATTACGGGCTGGCCGAGTTAAAAGCCACTGGGGAAGGCTAATGTTAATCAGTGGACGTCCTACGGCTGAAATGATGATGATTATGGGCAGGTGACATCTTATGAACAACAAATCGGGCCATGATTAGTACAAGGACGTATTACTACTACAGAAGTACAAAAGTCTGATTATAATTATAAGCAAATTTGGCACCTCTTTGAAATTAATAATTACTCTTTTAATTATTTATAATATTTTTTTATAATATAACTTTCAAACTAATACCTACTTTAAAATCTGTGCATTGGCCAAAAATCAATCAAGAATTTTCTTTACAAAAAAAGCTATGGAGATGCCGGGGATCGAACCCGGGGCCTTTCACATGCAAAGCGAACGCTCTACCACTGAGCTACATCCCCGCTTGATCCTTAGTCCGAAATTATCAATACAAAGCCTTGGCTAAAGAGCGAGTAAATATTATGGTAAGGTTTTAGCAGTGTAAAAACGATTTTTGTGGTTGTATTCGCTTTTATTACTTATTCCCATTACAAAAAACTTATAAACTAAAATCGATACAGTTAAATCATTTTGCATAACCAGGTCGTCTCTTGTGAAATCACCTTATTATAGTAAAGAACATAAACATGAATAATTAAAATATTGTAAGTCAGTATGTCCCCAAACCACTATGAGTACCCACATCATCTATAAGGTACATACGCACTATAATACTACGAACATATACAGTTTACATGATATAGGGCATTGGCTTTATATGCAAGGCATGTATCTGTACTAATCTAATTCTAATAGTACCCATGAAAACCTCAATAATAATGCCCAAATTAGCAGTCTGATGCTCGTGCAGTCACAATATTACCTACCTTGTGTAGCACAACATACAGGTTGTTGTTAAAGTCAGTCAGCCATATTAAAGGGGGTGAATGTGTTTACCCATAACTTTTACTGTGTGCCAACATCGAATCATGGATGTTTTTATGCTCCATACATCATCATAGAGGTGAGCGTTTGTTTGTTAAAAATAAGGTTTTGATAATGTTAGAGTAAAAGTCGCACCTACAGTGGTAACAATAAAACTTGTATAGTATATTGTATAGTTGTCGCGACGAGCTCTCTGCCGTCACAACAGTGACCGAGTTTCTTGCGCTGTTGTTTCTTATCGGCGCTAGCCCATAATTGTCCCAAAAAAGAGTAAAAAAAAATTGGCACATGTAAAAGTGCTTAATTTAGGCCTATTTACAGAAATAAATTGGATTTATTGGTTTATACTGAGATATCATTTTGGTACATGACTGTAGTCATGTATTTTATTTGTAAGGCTCACTGTATGTCTGTTTTATACCAAATAAATGATTTTCTATTCTATTCTATTCTATAGGGCTATTGACTTAACCCTGTTTGTCCTATATCCAGTGCCATCAAATCTAGCGTAGATGAGTCAGGCGTGCGGGACTGGCTTATTGCTGGAGGCTACTGCACTTCTATTTAGTAACAAAGTTATTAACTAAAAAGTGCTAAAGCATAGTTAACATAGTTAACAAGTTTCCACAAGTAGTTTTAGTAATAAGGGGAGATGGAAGTGCAAAAAAAAAGTGTAAAAAAGGGCCAAAATAATAATACGAACCCTGAACTTACAGTACTAGGCCACAAGTACACCAAGTGGCCTTTTTACTAGTAACAAAAACTCGCCAGTTTCTTTTATGAAAAATGTTGATGTGATTGTAATAATAATAAAACTATAATAGAAAGTTAAGCAGATCGGTTTCTATGATGAACCCTATGCTGCAGTGTTTACGCAGGTTGGAGGCAGTGCCGTAACTAGGTCGGTGCCAGCGCTGCTTGGGCACCTAGGGCGGTGCAGAAATGATTATACCCGGTCATGCATGGGCGCAGTAATAGAAGATAGCACTGGGCGCGATTAGTTACGGTACTGATAGGGGGTTGTGGGGAGGGAGTGGTTACTGCTCGGTCTGCATGATGAACTCGGCGAGCAGCAGCTCCATGGTGGGCGCGAGGGAGGCGCTGCGGCAGGCGTCGCGGAAGCAGGCCGCCACGTGCAGCACGCGGAGGCAGTGGTCCTCCTCCGAGTGGTACTGCTGCTCGCACTCGTGCAAAATGCCCACCAGCTTGGTCGCCAGCACATCGCCTAAGTACAACATGATCAAATCGTGTAGCCCAAACCATTTAAACCGCTAAGCTGACATACTCTCAAGTTAGATTTTATTCATTTAAAAACAAACACCGGTCACTTACGACAGAGTCTGGCTCATGGGCGCACTAAAAGTTTCCGGAATCAATAATAAAAATAAAAATAACTATTAATAGTCGAAAATAAATTTATTGTTTCTCAAAATATTCTCCCTTTACGTCAATGCACTTTTTCATAAGATTGAACAAATTTTGAAAACATTTGTGCTACCCCTCCATGGTGACGTCAGATACATGTTTATCATAATTTTCGACAGCCTCTTCTGGTGATGAAAATCGTTGATCGCGTAATTGGTTCTTAATTTTTGCTCGTTTGTTTGTCTGGCCGTGTGTGAACTTGCATTGTCGTGGTGCAAGATGAAATGGCGTTTATCGTTATTTTCATGGAGTTTGTCAATATTTTCCGGTAAAAGGTCATGTTCCAGTCACTTTTCACGGTACAACGATTTTCTAAAGCAGCAGCAGTAGCCACGTGTCCAGTTTTATTTTAAAAAAGCAATCATCCGCTTCGAGACACTTTTCACGCGCGCATACGCTCGATTGTTGCTTTGTTTTGGGATCCATGTTTTGTCACCTGTTTCAATGTCCCTCACCAAATTTGAAGCCCCTTCGTTGTATCTGGCAAGCATAGCATGGCACCAAGAGATGCGGTCAGTTTTTTAAGCATCAGTAAAATTGTGTGGGATCCATCGAGAACACAGCTTTCTCACATTCAAATGTTTGTGTAGGATAGACTGTATTTGACTCATGTCTATGTCTATGTATGTCCGGGTCTCATAGTAGGTCCCATGCCTGTCTGGTTTGATCATAAGGTGCACGACCGCGGTTAAATTCTGTAAACCAGTTCTAAATAGACGTCTTGCATGGTGCTTCTTCGCCAAAAGCAGATTAAAGCCGAACGAGGCTGTGCTGAGCTGTCAAATTACACTTAAAATCGTAAAAAAACATGCAACAAAAATTTTCTCGACTTAAATCCATTTTGTAGTAACCATGCAATTTGTAAAATGACGCCACAAAATGTAAACAATTGACAGTGCGCAACATTAGGTATACTTAAAAGAATTGAGAAGTTTTAATGGTTTTATGAAGTTTATTAAACCATTAATAAAACTAAAATGTAACATATATTATATTTATGTCAAAAATGCTTTTTGTAAATGCTGGCGGGGCCAAGACAAAACCCTTTGTTCTTACGTAGACAATCCTGGCTTCATCATCAGGTGCTGTCACCATGTCATCGCACCGGCATCACATTTCTATATTAGATTTGACAAAATTTGCACTATTTCATCCGAATCCGTGGCAATTAATAAACAAAGCTCCTTGTAAAAAAAACTACTCGACCAAAGTCGACCGTCGATCGACCGCGTATTAACGTATTTAAAAAAAGCCAAATTGAAAGCCTCTCCCATTTTTGAAGTCGGCTAAATAGGTTGTGAGAAAAGTTACCGTTAGGGAAGCTCTTAATGAACTCCTCTACGTTGGCGTGGTGCATGCGGTTCAGGTCGGTCATGAGGTTGAAGTGGTTGCTCATGCAGAGCAGCGCGCAGCCCAGCTCGCGCGCCTCCAGCTTGAAGTCCTCGTCCCAGAAATGAAAGAACTCCTCCATCTTCTCTTCGGTCAGACCCGACTAGAAACAAACAATCATTCTAACCAACCGCTAGACCAACCTCTGACAACCAGCTGACATCATAGCACAGAGAAGTTTTTTCGTTCCAAAAATTCACTGTGTATTTTATACGTAAGTTATATGTATTTTTAAGTGACATGATTATGTGAGTTTTTTATTTCTTTTTTTATAATCCGTTTATTGTTTGTCTAAGTAACTACAAACAGAGAATACAAGTTATTAGAAATGCAATTAGTTCTGTCGAGTATTGTAAAATAAGTTAGGCAGTCTTATAACCTTGTCTTAAATAACTATAAACATTCGCCATGCATCCTTTAGCATATGCGGTATAACATTTATGTATAATACTTTAAATTGCAACTAATCATCAGCTGAGACACACTGTAGTCTTGTTTTTACAGCTATGTATTATTAAAGGTTTGGGATCAAAGGTTATCTACGTTCCTGTTTGATTACCTCTTCCCTGCACTGATCCAGCGCCTGCCCGAACCCAAGCGTGACGTCCTTCATCACGGCGACGTCAGCCTTCACCCGCGCCAGCCCTAGCGCCACCACCAGCCCAGCGAGGAGTACCCTTCCGCACGCCATGACTTCTAACTCCCTCGCTAGCCATAACGCCTTTATATCCCTGAGGTAATCACTAACCAGAGTCTAATGTCACTCATACCGCAGAGGCGTGTCCACAAAGGTCGTTAGGTACATTTTTCTTGTTTGCATTGTAATGCCTAATTATGATAAAATGAGCTGACAGCTATACATTACGATGCAATGATTGCCCATATCACTCGTCTGACCATAATGCAACCAATTAAATTGTATGTGCGGGATCCGGTGGTGGGAGGAGGTACCTATTTGTCGTAAGTAATTCTGCTTCATTCATAAATTTCAGCGTGTAATTAGATCTGTCTAAGTAGTTTTCTATAAATTTGCAATTTCATTAGTAGGTTTCAGATTTACGAAGATATTACTTAGGCTCATTAGCGGCAGCTTATGCAGTGATTACCAAAATTAAGCAACGCAGGCCGCGGTTGTAACTTGTAAGTGGATGGGTGTCCATTCGACCATATTTAGTGACAATTACCACAAGCATTATTTTTCTTAACGACCTGTCAAAAAGCATCGGCGAGCTGGAATTATTTCGGACTAAACCATTAACTATAAACAAATTGTTTAATTCTGAGTTTTTCGGCCCCCACTCCGAGGGTGCAGCAAACCCCTGTTTTTTTTTTGTTTTTGTCTTGTTTTGTTTTTTCTCTTTCTTCTATATTTTGACTACTCTATAAACGGCTTATGTGGTCTATTTACATACTGCATTTCTATATGCGAATGCCTGTTAATAGCTACGTTTATATGATAACTCTGTACTCATAGATTGTATCAATGCTGTTGGTGTTCCGAATAAAATAAAATAAAATATCCGTGCCTCGAAAGGCACGTTAAAAGTTTACAGCTTGATATTAGTCGTAAAGCCTAGTTGATTATATCTAACTAAGGTTAAGTCACTCAAGGCCTTACAGCACCCCTCCATCGCATTTTAAAGCGCGCGTGTTGAAGTATGGCCCAAACCACCTCCTAGTTGAGGTGAGGCCTGTGCCCTGCAGTGGGGCGTATATAGGCAATACATTACTTTTTTACATTTTAAATATGTTCGAGTCATCGACAACCGCGGTGGGGCTTAACTTTGCTAATCACTACTAGAGTGCTGCCGCCATTGAGCTACTCGTACTGTCGTGCACGCCGCACCTCTTGATTAATTTGCACTTGTCCCACCCTATATGTATCTATGCGATCAAATCATCTCTGCTACAAATGAACATATAGTGGTATTATATTTTAATTTTATTAATATAAGTACATTTATAATATTGGCTATATCAGCAATAAACGTCGTCAAAGGTCTATAAAAATCTCATTAACAAAAATTTTAAAACTGTTTCTATTACATTCTTCGTCATGGAACTTCAGTACAATATTGTTTATTTCCACTCAACGCCCCGCCGAATCCGAAGGTCCCCATAATGCTAGAAGCATTGCCTCGCTGAATAGCTATGGCGACCTGCTGAACCAATCAAGACCCAGAGCGGGGATGGTTACTCTTTTCCCTAAATCGTCGTCCCAACTTCTTAAAGTGCTTGCGTTCCTCATCACCCCAGGGCCCAGCCGTCTCCACAGCGATCGGTACACAATCATACATGGACTCCAAAGCAGAATACTTTGTATGCTTTAACTTAGCGGCATTTTCAGCCGCTGTACCTGATGATGTTACGGTGTGCCGTATAACGCCTCAGGTGAAAATGGAAGCCGCGTCTCTTCGCTATCCGGGCGATTGCTTTTCCACTATGCCACCGAGAATGTTACGTTAGTAATTTTTTGATAAATTATTGCGTACTTTATATTACATGTACGATCTAACGCAGCGGTTCTTTGCGCCATTCAACAGAATCGGCTTTAATGCACCGACCGCTGCGCCCGCGCCGATCTGTTATGTCGATGCGTGTTGTGAATATGTACATGTAACCACTACTCGTGGGATCTGTTCGCTATGGCCATGCCATTAATAATATTATTAAAATAAATCGCAGAGTTAAAGTGATGGCTGTGCCTCTTTAGAACCGACTTCAAAAGACTGAAAAGCTAAAAATAAAATTTCGATGAATAGAGAACCTCTTGTTTTGACGGTGCTCATATAATTACGTAGGTAATACCGAAATATGGATGAGCAGCGCGAAACACTCAAAATAATTCAGTTTTAAATATTGATCTCGGTAGCTCAGTTATGAGAGTTGGAAGAAGTGGTGTGGATTCCCACCTAATTAATTTAGTAAATTTTTTTCAAGTATGATATTTTCTCAAAAATGTAATTGTTCTTACTTGTATCCTAAAATGAAATGCCATCAAAAACAAAACTTGTAAAAAAAACAAGTCTCGCAACTCAGTTCTGCTACCGTAAAATGTTGTAAGATCCATGTAATACCAAGTCAATTGATTTATTCAGTCCCTACTTAAGGGGCCTTCTGTCTTAAGTTATTACTTAATTAGCTAATCTAACAACATCTTATAGTGACCACATTAATATTAAAAATCTTTTATGTTTAAATAAAATAGGTTGACTTGGCCATCGCATGAAAACACAAAAACAGCCGTGCCCCCAGATATTTAGTACCAAAGACCCATATTTACTTGCAATGGCGAATGTAATAAATAATTATTTCTTGACGTTTATGAAAAACACTTGTGTAAATATTTTGCTCTACGTTATGTATTGTTGTTGTTACTTAAATACATATGTTATGTGATCATCACAAGTGTATTATTACAAGGAGTTCTATAGGATATTATACGCTATTAATCCACGTGTAGGTTAGTTCTGCAGGTATTTCTCATTGTCATGTGTCATCATTTGATTGTCTCTATTTATCACGTCAATCTAACTCTACACTTAGTGAAACGTAATTTGCAATGCCTCAGACTCGTTATGCCTCCTCCAAATTATTTGCTCAGCTTGAATACTCCCTTAATTGCTCCAGCCAGACGGGTAATAGGATTTGGGATCAAACACCGCAAATTGCAGCCGGTAATAAAAACATGATTATTAGCGGTTCGATGATTTTTCTCACGAGTAATATCGAAAGCAGTGAGTAAATTGGAAGCTGTGGTAAAGCAACTTTATGGCTACGCAATAGAGCAATGTGTTTTATATTCGGTTGTGCTGAAATCTGTGATGCGGGTAGTTTTATCACAGCGTAGGACGTGCCTCCAGCAGTCAGCGACTCAGCGTCCACTTACTCAATTACCCGAAGCCTAGCTCGCAATCTGCGCGTGAACACCTCTACCTAGTGGGCGCGGCGCGCGCGCACGTCGCGTTGCAGGCTTGCTCTGATCACTATTATCCTAGAGCGCGGTTAATTACCATACTACTCAGACGAATACGATTCTAAAACATTTCTAGACCTTTTTTATCACAATTCTCTATTTAAAAGTTTCCCATTCTCTTACAAAAGGATCTCTGTACATATTATGATTGAGGAGTGGCTTAATACCTGGGCGTTTAAAAGTAAAGAAAACAGGTCAACATATAACTTTTACTCGTTGCCGCGAAACTTGCCTCCTATAACGCTCAATAGAGTGAAAATACCTTAGGGAGGAAACACAAAGTACTCCCATCCAATCGTGTACAATTGGATAGACGCCTAACTTCACATAAAAGAAAGGTATGTACCTTCACAAGAAGAATTTAATACATTTAATATATGAAAATCCATGACTTACTTTAAGACTTGTGCTAATCAGATAGGGGCAAACCTCTTTGCAGGATTCGAACCTGCTGCCGCCTGGTTTTATAGTTCGGAGCGTGAACCACTACACTAGAGAGTTTTCAAAAAATAAAATCTGGAAAATAAAATCATGCCGGAGTAGGGCTTGATTTCATTTTAGCACTTTGTCGGCGTGATTAATATGCAAAAGAAATTGATTGAGTACGGAACCCTTAAGACAGCTGATATTTTTATTTTTTAACACTGATTGTTTTGTAAAAGTTTGAGAATACCATGGTTGTAGGAATCAGTGCGAAGAGTACGTGAGCGCGGCTGACAGGTGCGAGATCCGCGCCGCCGCGCCGCCGCGCCGACGCGCCAGCTGGAGAACAGTGCTGAGAACAACCGTTTTGAGCGGGACAAGGAGGTTACCCGTGGTTCACTAAACCTTATTATCGCAAAGTTTTAGATAGCGGTGGTTGTGGAAATCAGAGGACACCTGAAATGCTACTCTATGCTAGATACCAGCTGAAAAAAAAAAATGGCGAGATAGGTAGAGATATTAATAATAATGGAGAAATAACTCTAGAGTGTGAGACAAAAATATAAGATTTGACTCTATATTTTGTGATACAAAACAAATCCATCTCGAACCAAACCCAGTGTGATGTTTGGATGAAAGTTTACTTTTGTTTTCTGCGCTATTCTGTAGGCTAGTTATTATTAGTGCGCAATATTTTTCTAAATCGTGTCTCTAATGAGTGCATTATTAATTAATTGAATAAATAACTCAATTTTAAAAGGTTGATTTTTTCTTCCGGTCAAGAATTTACAAATCGGGACGTCCCACTGCATTAGATCCGTCGCAGCTCGCAGCTCCAGAGCAAAGATTCGTTGTTAGCAAATAAGCAGTGCCCCGCGACACGACCTGCGCCCGCGACGCTGGTGCACAGCACTGCGGTTTGTACCCAATTGCTTTTAGAACAGTACCTCGATATAGTGGTGAAGAAGTAAATAATAATAAATATTGGACGACATCACATACATTGCTCTGATCCTATGGGAAGCCAAAGAACTTGTGTTACAGAAGTCAGAAACAACGACAGCGCCACAACACCCAGACAATATACCTAAAAAAGTTATGGTCGTCTTCGAGATATAACTTACTTAATCATTGGACATTAATAAATATATAAACATGTGGAGATAACACACTAATTACTATGTCTTGAAGTAAGGAATGGACATCCTTGTCTCACGAAAGTACACGTACCTACGTCTACGTGTACCATTCATCCCCACGAATGGTACAGACAACAGCACGTCAACCTATCACCAAACGTATTTTTTTCTCAATCGATATTGATATCTATGTGTCGGACTTAAATTTGAAAATCAATTCAACGACCTATAACTTTTTGGGTAGGTTGACCTGGTCTGAGCATTAGTCGTAGTAGCCAGATTAGTTGCCGCGACACCGATTTTCTGAAGAGATACCTACATTTTTTTTTTCGGACGGACCTATCGCTGAGTGCCTTTGAAGAATAAGAATAAGAATAAGAATGTATTTATTTGTCTCAAAGCCGATTACAGATACAACAGAATAGTATGAAGCTTAATATTGTAAGACAAAATGGTCTATGACTCAGTATGGCTCAGAAGGCATTCTTCAGCTTAAACCGAGCAGTTGTGGCGTGCGCTGAAGGCCCCGCTAGCGGTTGCCGCAACCCGGCCGAGTGTTAGGCTCGTAC
The DNA here is from genome assembly GCA_963576865.1 of Anania hortulata. NCBI lineage: Eukaryota > Metazoa > Arthropoda > Insecta > Lepidoptera > Crambidae > Anania > Anania hortulata. The sequence goes on along the minus strand of OY756407.1, from coordinate 18,924,212 downwards.
GTGTCGAGCCCCATAGTAGCAGGCGTGATCGGGCCAATGTGGAGTGCAAAGGGCACCCTACCAAGTGGCGAACTCGCTAGTGGTGGCGCCGACGGGACCGGAACTGCCGAAACAAACCGGACCGCTGTCGGGCTCCTTTCTAGCGGGTCCGATCTGGGGGTGAGTCGGACTCGAGAGATACCTACAACTTTATAGTTACGCTTTTATCCCATAAGGTCGTCATATAACCAAAATGCTTCTGTTCGTTTTAATTAACTACAATTAGGTTTAAAAAATCTAACTGGAATATTGAAGTGTATGTTTTGACTTATCTGCGATTACTAATAAAATATAGAGTCATAAAACAATCTGGTTTGACGGTAATTGCATTTTAGTCTCTGTTTTAAAGAGGTTACTTCGATATTTATTTCTCTATTATAAAAATTAAGGAGTCGTGTTTCTGCAACTGACAAATTGAAGTAAATAAAATGTAAAATCAGTTGAGCAAATATCAGTTTCATTAAGTTCTGTAAAAGCTGAAAAAAATCGATATCCCTGCCTCTAACATTTCTAATGTGTTTACGCCCACTAGTAAGGAATCTTGCAAATTTTTCGTTTTTTGTTCACCTAATAAAACCTAACCTAACCTAACCTAATAAAAGGTGTTTGAGGATATTTTTTTGGAGTCTAAGTTCATTCGCGAGAATAATAGCGAAACCGACAACTTTAAAGACACTTTTAGCATTGTTCATGCTTTCTACTTCACAAATTGGGCGAAACAAACTTGTTTGAAAGATGTCTTAAACGTTTCACCTTAAGTTAAGAAAGCTGAACTCTATGCGGCAGTTAGAGTTAAATTATCAATTTTGCTAGTACTATGTTCCCGTTAGCAGAATCCGCAGAGTTCAGCAATAATGAGCTGCAAGTGGCCGGTCGCGTGATGCATGAGGGCTGTGTAGGCGCGGTTCGGTTCCCGGCCGGTACGAGGTTTCTTCAGACCAGGTGATTTTCTCATACGCGCCCGTAACTGCGCGAGCGCAGTCACGCACGCGTACGCTCGTCAACACAAGGAATTATTGACATAATATTGTTCTTTACCTTTCGAAAATAGTATTACCAAAAATGCATTTATTACGAAAAATACTGTATTAAGTGGTGGTATCTGTTTTTTTTTATTGCACCGCCTATTTTAACTACAACTTTTCTGTCTCTTTTTTAATACAATAAAAACCAATAAATAAAGAAAAATATTAAAATCACTTTTTCGAATTCGACTTGTAACAGAAAGATCACCTAATTAATTCATTTTAAACTAGTTATAATATTTTTTAATCAAAGTGTTTGGTTGTTTTGTGCATGACTGTCTCGTAGGTAAGAGCTGCTCTCAATAACCGAAGTAAACGCTGCGCCCGCGCCGTGCGATACTTTACCCGAATTCATCACTCAAATACCCGCCCTAACGACCAAAACACATGGCTCAAAATACCATGCATCGTAAGCGGCTTTATTGCACCAATTAAAGCTTCCCTTCTCAGAAAACGTTTGCGAATTTCCTCCATTGATCCTGTTCAAGTCGTTAGATCTTAGTCTTGCATACGTCATGCGTAATCACGCTTACATAATTATTACAATTAGCATTTGTTGGATGCAGGCGAGCTTGGGAAATAGTAAGAGTCTACAGGAAGTAGTAATTTCTACTCCTCCCCAATCATGTATTCGTAGAAATAGAAGAATGAGTATAAGCGGAAAATAAAGTGTAGCATGATTTTCTAGCGAGAAATTATTGGGTAGTATTGTGCCTATTATGGCTATTCTTTAAAGGCTTAGGAATGATACGTTGAACTTAACACTGTGCCCCGTGCTTTAGGAACGGCAGTTCAGATTTGATTCTGCCCAATTTTAGTTACGTCTTGTGTGGCTAACTAATTGTTTACTTTGGAGTCCTTATCGGTCTTCATCATTACAATATTTGCAAGCAACGATAGACACATTATTGGTATTTCCATAATTATTAGTCGTACAAGATATTCATTAGAAAAGAAAAGAAAAAGAAAAGAAAAATTTATTACTATAAATATCAAGGAATTTTTGAATGATACATTTTGACAATCATGGTATAATATTTTGACATAATTAAGTCTAACTATTTAATGTGTAAATGAATGTTAATGAATTTAGAATTGTGTTTTAGTGATGACAGTTGCATGCTATTTGACATAACTTGTTTATTATAAACTTTCTTAAATACTGTACTATTAATAATAGTTGCACCTCGCATTGCGATAGAATATGCTGGAAAATATTTTATGAATTATTGTATACATACCTATTGAAACCATATTCTGGCAAATAAATGATTTATTTATTTATTTATCACGACGACACATATCATAAACAAACATAAACAGAGGAACGGTTAGGTACATAGAAGAAACAAAAAATAAAAAACATAATAAACACAGCAGAAGGACACAAAAAATAAAAAAAATGATCAATTTGTCCGAACAGTGCCGTTCTGTTCTGCAATAGTCACAAAAGCTTTTTGACAATATTTGACCATTCATAGTACTAACCAACTTAATCTGACTCATCCACAGAAGCGTTATTACTATGTTTCCATAGCCCTAAAGATATTGTCTCTGTCGGAGTTGGTACGAGCGAGCTGTGGTCGCGCAGCCATGATCAAGGTCGCCTTCCAGACCAGTCGGACAACCAACCAGCCTGCCTAGCATGAGCACTGAAACACGATATGATATGATATGATATAGCGAAATATCGACAGCAATTGTAAAAATATGATAGATATAGCCGCCATGTTGAATCGCCGTCACATATTAAGATCGCTGTTTCGATAAAAAATCAAAATGGCGGCTATATCTATCATATTTTTAAAGTTGGTGTCGATATATCGCTATATCATATCATATCATATCGTGTTTTGGTAGAAATGCTAGGGGGGGCTGCAGTGTGTCCAGTTTCGGTTTTGCGCATCGAGGTTCGCGGGCTTTCGCCGGTAATTAGCTCATCTATAATATTAACCAACGATGAGGCTTATTAGTTTTTTTGTATCCGCAGGGAATGTGTTGTATTGTAAGTAAGTAAGTAAATCTCTCAAAAAAGTAAGTAAAGTCTCATCTTGACCGCCAAATCTTCATAAGAAAGTAAAATTGTTGTGGGATCCACAATGGGATAAGTATGGAAGCTTTAATCAATTTATTTTAAAGTTAGTAACAAATTATGAGTTTCTTGATTTAATAATAAAATGTTTTGCTTTGTCCTTTCCTTTGAAAGTGGTGGTACGAGTAATAACCTGTAATAATATCTTAACTTAAATTAAAGTGTTTTTTATTTCCCTGGGTACAGGGAAATAAAACCATGCATGTCCGGGGTCCCTTTTTAATAGACGAAGACGTCTATCGGGTTTGTTGTTGTGCCCGCGCTTGCGCCAGCCGGTGCGCGGGCGCAGACCACGCGCAATTAGTGCGCAAGGACGGGCACGGGATTGAGAACCAGTTGAATCTGAGATTGTTGTGTTCAAACCCGCGAATGTAATACTTATTACTTCTTAAACTTCCTTTTAGTATTTTTTGTTGCATTGCTATAGGGTTCTCATAACCACCACGATCCATTCAATTAGCTTTACAAGTCGCCGCCACTTCTCTCCTACCTCGCTTGCTTTCTGGTGTCTGGTGCTGAAAACATGACGCGGAACATCTAGAGCTTCTAATAAATGGCGTCAAAATTGGTGTCTCACCTAAGACAACCAAGGGTTTGCCTTGTGAAATGTTATGCATGGTCTAAATGATATTACTCTGTAACATTTTATTCGTCTAGATTTCTTTATTTATTTAGTTGGACTTGCGCACCACCGGATTATTTGAGTGCGAGATTAAGACATAATTCTGTCAGACAACTTTATATTAACTGGCAGCTAATTAGTTAGTATCTACTATAAACTATCTAGTTGGGAATAAGTTAACTTATCTCCAGATACGCAAGTGGGTGGACCTTAGAACCTGTTAGAAAACCTGTGTTCCGCATGCTATATGATAAGTAAAAATAAGTACTTAACTGGTATAAAAAACTGCTTCCGAAAGCTTTAGTCACAGATAGATAACATTAAGTAGAATGGTTTAGGGTCTAACTAAATGTTACTTTAAATACGTAATTACGTACTATTGTTTGACGCAGGTTGTAAAGAATAGGTATTATAAGCGCTAAGGCGACACACGGAGCAGTAATTAATCAATTGTAATGAACCTAGTCTGCCATCGTATTCTACTGAAGTTTTATAGCTGTTGTTATTATCATCAACCTTTTTTATCCACGAAACAGTTTTGAAACGTGGACATATATATATTGTCAGTTTACGAGCGCATTAAAATTATCCTATTACACGATTATCCATAATATTATCGACGGCAATACAGAGAGGATCAAAACGGCCGCTTTCTGATTAAACCTGGCCTGTATGTATAAAAATATAAAATTGCAATAAAAAGGTCGCGAGTGGAAGTTGGAAGCATGCAAGTGATAACGTGCAGAATGTTATCTGTGAATGCGTCCATTTACCGCGCAAATGTCAAGCGTAGTGCTGGCTGCAGGACACCTGGTGTTGTCGATGCGCTATCTGATGGCCGCTGGCGAAAAATACAAAAGCATAAAACGATGTGCGTGCGTGAATGTTGATTTATCTAAGAATAATTTCCTTGCCTGTTTATCTAAAACGCGAGGAATAATTCAAAACAATCTTTAATTCATAATTTGCGGTTAGAAAATTTAACAAATTTTTAATGATATAATTGAAAGCGACCACAGCAAAAAAATGAGAGCTCAAAAAAAACTAACTCATGTGTTGCAGTATATTGCATCACGACATATATAATTCACGCAAAAAGCTGTGAAGAAAACAGAAGTCAGGTTAACGGAAAATAAATTGATTAATAAAAGTAGCGCGATGTCGTTAAACATAATTAAAATTGCACGCGAATAATTAAAACTATTTGCTAATGAAACTCAATCAGCGGTAGCTAAATGAGAAGATTAAAGGGCGGATATCGGCCATCAGCTGCTTCCTCGGCTCCGTCGGAAGCTTCAGAATCGGGCAAAACTGCCAATAAACCCGAATTGAAACAAGAAATCTGTTTTCTGTACGGCATTAAAAATTACCGAAATTGAATACTTGCAATAAATTATAAAACGTTAATTTACTCACCTCCTGTTGTACCGCTATCATTTCATTTACTACAAAATAACAATAAAATAAATGTTAATAATCCAAGATAAAGTTTTTTAGAACAGATTACCTACGTTTTGGTAAATTTTCTTTCGTCACTTGACAGGATGCCGCAAGAACAAATCTGTACTTACAGCCCAACAGTGAGAAACTGGTCGTCTTAATTATATATATATTTTTGCCTTTTCCAAAGGTGTCCAATTATTTATCGAGCATGTGACAACACTAGTTGGTGCAGCCGGGTGGTCCTCGGATCAGCACGTTTCGTTTACGCCGCTGATTAAACGTACTAAAATAAATTAGTCATTAGTGCTACAAAGTGCTTCGTATCGAATGGCCGTTGGTTGGACATAGTTATAAAACTTGGGATGAGAACGCTATGGCTGACATTATTGGGTGTAGGTACTGCTGTACGGCTTGTTCTAGGAGCCGAGCTAAGGCTTTAGCCGACTGGTCTTATTAGAAGCGGATTATTGTAGCGTGTTAGCGGATTATTGTAGAATATTTTAGAAGCGGATTATTGTAGCGTGTTAGGTTACTCTCAGAGAAGGTACTGCTCGTGAAGTGACTCACTAAGTCAACTTTTAATTTATTATTTGCTACTCTGATCTGACTTTGAGCATCGTATTATGATCAGTAGCCGAAGTAGGAGTAGGTACTCAGCGTAGAACTTGTAGTGTGTGTGCCAGCAATACGCTTAACTTTTGCCAAAGGCGCGAAATAGCGAGAATAAAAGATATTATTTAACTTTGTCAATTTGGACACAATTAACCAATAAATCTTTTTTATTTATTTATTTATTCATAGCACACAAAACAGATTACAATCAAAATGAATATCTTATATGTATATCATGCATATAGTACAGATCTAGATCATAATCCAAAGATATGTATGTCTTATTATCAGACAGAGTCACATCTGTGTAAAAGGTTGTGTATTTTGTTATTACTCTAAGATATGGTAATTTTAGAACACTGTGAGCGATTGTTACTGTATGATACCTATTTGAGTTAAAGTGTCTGCGTTTCGGGGTTGCTTGTTGCATCAAGATATTAAAAAGTAATTAAAATTATAGGAAAGGATTACCTACCTAATACTTTTATTTTCATAATTAAATGTGTCTCTAATCATTTGAATGGTTCGTTAACAAGCTTGTTTTGCACTGATTTCGCAAAAACTTGAAAGTGCCTAAAGTAATTGAGACTGTATCACACAATTTACGCAACGGCTCAAATTAGGAGTCTTAAAGTTATTCCCAGCGTCGAAATGAAAGAATTGGTTCATTGCACTTTTCATCGCGTAGCCTCAGTGAGTATAATTAACCTGCGGCTTAATTGCTCGGTTAATTTATGGAGGAGCGAGTGCCGGTAAGGCACTCATGTCGGGATTAAATTTAAGAAGGCATATAATTGATTAATCGCTTCCGCTCCCCCTGTATAGGAGTACTGGTCGAGATTGGGACTCGATTATCGATAGTAATTTAAATCGGAGATATCGAAATAAGTATTTAAGGTAATATTATGTTTTGAAAACTCTCTCCTGATTGACAAATCTGTCTATAACATTTAGTGCTTCACCGCAGTCGGCTATAAAGTTGAATAATAAAAATCTTAGGTCCGACATACAAGATTAACGCACAAGTCATCAACGGCACCTACATACCACATTAATGGTACATCACTTAAAGAGGTAGAGTTTATTCGGGATCTAGGTGTGGTGCTTGATAAAAAACTTCAGTTTCACAGACACATTGACAACATAACGTGTAGGGCTTTCAAAATGGTAGGATTTGTAGTTCGCAACTGTAAAGGTCTAAAACCAGCCACCAAAATCTTACTGTATAATGCATATGTACGCTCGATCTTAGAATACTGTAGCCCGGTGTGGTCTCCTCACTATGAAGTGCATAGCAAACGATTAGAACGAGTACAAAAGAGGTTTTTAGGGCACGTCTTATTCCAATCTGGTCTAGCTAGGCAGTTGCCTTCGTACACTGACAGGCTTTCAAGGTTTAAGATGCTCAGTTTAAAAAACAGAAGATTGTTGTTGGATCACATGTTTTTGTTTAAGATTGTGAGGGGTGTTCTGGACTGCCCATGGCTCTTGGAACAGCTTGATTTTAATATACCCTACAAAATCCTGAGACAAGGTAGATATACTCCTTTCATTACCAGGGGATCCAAAAGCAGTCTCGGCCATTACTCTGTCATGAACAGGCTTCAAAGACAATATAATGAGTTACAGAAGAAATATTTTTTTCATTTTTAGAATTGGTTAATTCTTTGTAATTTTTACACTGTAAGCGGATATTTGGATTCAAAAATGTAGCAGCTTATTAATTAACCTTTTTTACAGTTTGCATGCTGAAATGTATACAGCGAAACATGGATCCTACTTTGTACCTACCATCTTATGTAACCTGTTTCTAGCAAATAAATGATCTTTTATCTTTAATCTTTTTATCTTTATCTTTAAGTACAGATATTGTATTTTCCAACACATCCCCAAATTTAAAAAAAATTGCTATAGAAGTACTTAGCATAAAACTCTTATCAGTAAATCTTGGCTATTGTTTGTCTAAAATTAAGTCCTAAAAAATATTATTCCATTTTTATTTTATAAGTAAGCTTTTGTTTTAAAAGTAAACAATAACTCACATTTGCAAGTCGTGGCAGCCTGTAACTGAATCTACACTTAGCTCATATTTTAAACTTGTTACTTGTTAATTGTATCATTGGAGTAAGATTTGTTGGTTGCTCCTACTAAATAAATAAATTACCATTGTGCAAGTTTAAAATCAAAGATTGAAAAAAAAAAGAGATTTGGTCATAAGAACAGGGTTTTGTTCGATTCGATGCAATGGATATCTTAAACACTAAACAGTGGTCACCCTATAAATTGTAGCAGGCATTGCAGGGATGCATTTAGCAAAAACTCCTCGTATTAATTACCTTAATGCGTCCAGAAGCGCGCAGACACCCGTCAGAAGTCGCCGCGTCGCGGGCGGCCCTCTGTCCGCCGATTGCCCATAGTTTCGTGTCGAGACTGACGACATGCAGACATCTTTATTGACATCATCGATTTGTATTTGATTCGACTAGCTTACATTGTAATTTGAAAGGTTTTCTCAAATAGAAAGTAAACTCAAGAACATGACTATCACACTCGTCTGCAAAGCTGAAAACGACATTCAAAATAAAACACGTTGAGCGCCACGCGGCTCACCGGTGAGCCGCGAACAATAGATTTTCTATTGTGTCTAGTTTGTGGCAGTCAACGACTTAAGATTTAAAAAAAAACACCTTTGTTTCTGATTTCGAGCTCAGTTTGAGTATTTGCTGTAAGTAAAAGAACGAAAGAAGAAGATAGACTGTGGCTTTGCGAACCGCACCACAGATGCACTTGTTGTTAGGGTGAATTCACACGGCGCTGTATGCCGCCGGGGCAGCGGCACTGCGTGTCATAGAGTTCTTTTATTATACGCTTTGCACACGCTGAGTACTTCTGTCATATGAAATTTACAATAGCGTAACCAAGTCCATGTATAAACGTCTTTACTGCACATCTTAGTACTTCCATTTATTTGTAATGTTAATTAAACTTCGTACTCTATCATTGTTAAACGTCTATTATACTGGCATTTGAAGAACGCAATGCCGTTAGCGGCATTTATCTATGACCAATTATATTTGATTTAGATGAGGGTAGCGCGCGGGTCCCGCGGGAGCGGAAGGCATCGCAAAAACTGACAGCGGCGCATGAGCCGCGTCGCGCCGCCCTATGACGGGACCACCAAGGAACAGCAGCCCTAAGGTGAGCACTTTACTATTGGCCAACAGGCCTGATAGATTAGATGCCGAGCAGACTAAATCAAATGGCAGACAAAAAATAAAGAATAACTTTTAGGTGTTCCTGTGTTCTTCTTGGCCGTGGCCCTGACAGAAAAAGTATGGGCCATACTCAACCATGTGGCCTCAGTGCGGATTGGTGGAGGGGTGATGTAAGGCCAGTTACTAAACCTTACTGTCAGATGTATTAAAGCCGCCTTTAAGCCTCCGACTAGACATTACACCTGGAATCAAGCGGTATTAGCCGGGGACCAACTTTTAACGTGCCTTCGAAAGCACGAAGATGCTTAAAATATATGTCATTAATATGGTAGGAATGGTCACCCATCCAATCACAACCGCAGCGTATAAGTGCTTTTAAGCACCTCCAAGTGTCCCGTGTTTTTCCGTTGTTTTAATATTTATTCTGTTATTCGGGGCGGAAACAAAATCACGAAATCAAAGATTATAAAAATCGGTCCAGACCTTCTGGATTTATAAATGGTGTACCTAACCCGACTTTGTTATATAAGATTGCAACACATTTAGCAATTAAATTACTAATGACTAGTTTTTAACTAAAGTCTAACATGATTTTATAATGTTATCGTCATATTCGGGGTTTGTGTAAAGTTTTAGACTAGACAAATTATGCTAAGCGAGTCAGCTGATTGATTACTGCTTTTAGATTTTTTATTAGTTGCAAATAAAATAAGTTCTAAATTCCAAAAAACACCATGTTCAAAATAATGGCCGCATTTCCTTGCTGAATGCCAAAAATGATACGTTGGCTTAGAAGTTCGCCAACCCTCCGATAGCTTGTTCAGTCAATCAGCAGCTTGGCTAACTGACTGTGCGAATCTTTAAAAGTATAATTTAGAAACTTTTATTTTCTATAGTGTCCATCAAGTATTTAAATTCAAATGTCACCAGTTGAGTTGATAACTGGATCAGCTTTTAAGTCTAATAGGCTCATAATAGCGACAACCGCCTCATTACCGGCGCGTTATCGCCACGATGCTACTGCGTTTTTGCAGCGTTTCCCGCGCCGCGCCCGGTATGGGCAAGCGCGGCCGGGCTGCGTACGCGCCACGTCTTTCAATCCGCAATTATGCCCGCTGCGGGTGTTTACGATTTCCGATTTACTTTTTCTATGGATGAATTGGCTGAATGAATTTGAATTTTAATATAAAATACAGGGGATTCATGTGGGGTCGAGTTATGAACACGTTTTGTGTTATGTGTTAGTAAAATGACGAAAGATATTATAATTCTGCTGTAACTGTGTAATATTACCTTTTTTTTACGGTCCAGTGTGTTGTAAGTAAATAAGAGGCCCAGCGGGATATAGGAATTAATGACATTTACTTATTGTGGAGCGGCTTCCTGCAACCTTTATCAGGTCGTCTGTCCACCTTGTAAGTGGACGTCTTACGCTGCGCTTGATGGTACGTGGCCTCTATTCTAGAAGTTTCAATCTAGAAGTCATTGGGGGAGGCCTATGTTCAGCAGTGGACGTCCTGTGGCTGAAGTGATGATGATGACTTATGTATGTAGAGTGCAGCTTGGTTGGGTGGTATTTGGGAAATTGCGTCATAATATCTTCTTGTCGCCACTGCCACAATGCATGAAGAGCAAAGTATTCGATCAGTGCTGGTACTGGTACAGGTCACTGGTAGAAATCAGTAATGACATGTTAACCATCTTTTATTTATTATTTAATTTATACTTTATTGCACAGACACAAAAATAAGTGATACAAATGGCGGACTTAATGCCAAAAGCATTCTCTACTAGTCAACCATGGGGCCAGACAGAGATGGTACAGGCGGTGCAACAAAATAGTAATTAGTGTTAGAAAAATTCTAGCAACACAAAAACAGACTAGATGAATACATACATACTAAATAAATACATAGATATCAAAACAATATAAAATAAATACATATACAAATAAATGCACATAATATGATTGTACATCTTCTATGGGACTAAGAACAACTAAAATAAATTTAAAGCCATCACGGTAAAGTCTTTTTACATGGAACTGGTCTTCAATCCACAAAGTACATCGCCACTTTATGTTGTGGCCCTCATTATCCATCTACGTTGCATCGCAATTCTCATTCCCGTTGGGGAAAGTAATTAGAAATAGCGCGAGTCGAGTGGGCGAGGTTTCTTCGGCGCGGGCGCACCACGCCACAGGCCCTATGCGGACGCGACGTACAGTTGCTTCTCGGAAGCGCCGCAGCGCCGCTCGCAAACAAGAGCGGCTGCGCATGCGTGTAACGGTATGTCGCAGTGCGATATTGCACGGTTTGGTCGCTGTTTACAACTTACCAGTTTTGGAGTTTTTCATTTACACACAACGTACGAGGTCTACGAGTACGATGCTTTTCTTTCTTTGCAGTAGAAGTAGGTACTTCGTTGACATATCGATACCAATGTTTTTGCGACACGAGCTTCTAGATAAACAAAATACATATCAAAATCATCATCATGATCATCATTTCAGCCATAGGACGTCTACTGCTGAACATAGGCCTCCCCCATTGACTTCCAGATTGGCCGGTTGGAAGCGGCCTGCATCCAGCATACCAAAATATCTATTACTTATTACTATTACCAAAATGCTACGATTATAACGGAATAATCAAAAAGTAGTAATTTTTTTGGCTAAACAGCACCAAAAATGATTTCAATTTCTGAAGATAAAAAGGCTGATTCGTTCCTCGCACAAAGTATTTTTAACCGGATACCAGAATCCATACGAGACACAAATGACATAGCAATATTTAAATCTAAACTTAGAAAATATTTAATTGACAAATGCTATTATTCCATAGTGAATTTATAACGGATAAAATTAAAGATTAAGTATCTATATTGACTTGCATGTATTTAATATTAAATGTATAATGTTTATCGATTGTAATTCTGTTAATCCGACGATGGACGATCATTTTTATTTAAATTTGGTTTTTCATCCTGTGTTTTGTTTTTTATAAATTGTACGCCAAGAAGGCAGGACACGGTTAGTTCTAAGACAAACCTTTGTAAGACCAATGTACACCTGTGCTCCACAATAAAGATTTATGATTATGATTATGAAAGGCAACGCTGCCAGTATCTTCGCCTTCTTGCCTCACAGACACGCTTTTATTTTTGAGTAGGTAGTGTTTAGTTTAAGGTTAAGTTAGTTTACTTAGTTTTTTTTAAATGTTCTATTTTTAAATTGTGTACTTCTGTGCTGCCTAAAAGTTAGTTGGAGAATAAAAAAATCATAAATAATTAAATATAAATATCTAGTAAAAAATACACAAACTCGAATTGAGATCTTCTTATTTTGAGGTCACTAATAATAAAGTACCTACTGTTTACGTCCGACTGTGATTGAACCAAGGACTGCAAGGTCTCGCTCGGAAGGCCGCGTCGCCGATAGCTCGTTATAAAAGCAAAAAAACGGGCAACGGGCAAAAATAACAATGCTCGTTTTGTGCGTATACGCTGGTAGCGGCGCCTTGTATGGGCAAATTCTTGCCGGCTTCGTAATTCTCGTAAAATTGCCAAAAATACGCGTCGTGTAAAACGTTCACACGAGATTTTATGTTCGTTACTAACAGGGTACTTCATAAATTAATTGAATAAAGGTTTAAAAAAATTAAGGAGGGATTTATTTAGTATATTATTCGTTACAAATGCAACAACCTTTATTACCCATAGGACTAGTATCGAAATCTAAAATTAAGCCTTATTTTCTAGTGTTTAGACGCTACGGATAAAACTTCAACATATAAGTTACATGATATATTAATTTCCACATCCCATATCCAGTATTTTCGCCAGAAAACCTGTGCAAAAACACCTCTTTTACGTGTATTCTCCTTACCCTTCGCCTAAAAACAGCTGACAAGCTGTGTAGGTAGTTTTTTTTGCGAATTTATTATTAGTCCCTTATAGAAATTGTGTAGTTGTATTTGATGACCCGATTAGTGTAGTGGCGTTGTGGCGAGTCTTTAACGCAAAGGGTCTTAGGTTCGATTTCCGGTTCAAGTAATTCAGAAAAAATCTTTTCTCAATTGGCTTAAGTCCGGGTGTGCTGGGCGACGCCCCTGACAAAATCCATTGTCTAGTACTTCGTGACACAAGGACGTTTATTCCTTACTCCGAGACCATGACGATTGGTGTGCTGTCGCCACACAGCACGTCAAGTCGTAGCAAATATTTATTAATTTAAATTTAAACAGTGTTCACTCCTTGATAGGAAGTTGACCAATAAAATAGGACTTTATATAGGATGTTGTTATATTCCGATGCCGTATTAAAGGAGACGAATGTGTTCATCAGTAAAAAATGACAACTTCTATCGTCGTTGATCTAACATCGAGATATTGTTTTCTGAATTGACCCGTCCGAGTATCTTACCCGGTTCCGGCAACTGCGTCATTCGGGTCGTGCAAACGTATCTGTTTTAATGATAGAGCGTTGTTAAGTCAGATTATTCGCAGTTGTACTGATAAATACGACGCACTATAAGCTCAAAGAATTAACAGTCTAAAGTGGCAAGGGGCTGGTTACATTTGCCATAGAGCCGATAAGGAGTAGTAACTAGTGTTCTTGAGACCGCGACTTGGCTGGCGTGCGCCCTCCGACAAGGTGGAGAGACGCAAGGTGAATATACGTAAGGCTGCTGGTAGTGATTGGAAATGAATAGCCGAGGATCAGGCTCAGTGGAGTGCATTGGGAGAGGCCTATGTACAGCAGTGGACTGATCTAGGCCGATTATTATGATCAGTTACAGTGCGAAAGACGCTAATATAGCCTAACGGATTAACAAGCTGAAGTGGCAGTGGGTCGGGCACATAGCAAGTAGAACTGACAGAAAGGGCAGAAAGGTTTTGGAATGGAGACCACGGCACCGCAGCGTAGGACATTTACCCACAAGGTGGACAGACGGCCTGGTAAAGGTTTCAGGAAGACGCTGAATGCAGGCCGCTTCCAACCGGCCAATCTGGAAGTTAATGGGGGAGGCCTATGTTCAGCAGTGGACGTCTTATGGCTGAAAATTAAATGATGATGCAAGTGCGAATAACTTGCGATCAATCAGAAAAGTGTTCGGAGTGCGGATACGCGGTGTTACCATGTGTAGCATGCAATCGTCAGGTAAAAGCACCGAGAACATCGTACTCGCTAAGGAAAGCGCGATCGCGAGCTCGGCGTTCGTGCATTATTCAGCAACCCGCTCCGTTTTCGAATCGCGCCCAGTTTAGGTTTACTATTAATTAGGTTTCGAGTGGGTAGGCATGTTGTGCAAGCCACGCTTGGGAAATACAGACTTTTTAGAATTTGGATCGTAATACTTTAGAATTTATTTTCAATGAAAGAAACGTGCCCTAATTGTCGTACGGTTAGGTAATGATGCAGTAATTATTTTCCAGTAAGCTTAATTGCATAACTTTATCCAGTTCGTTTAGCATTGTCCACTGCCAGATATGTATGCATCTAACAAATAGCGGAACAGTCCTATACTATTTAATTAAATAAAATTAAAAAAATCAATTCCGCCATTTTTTATATATTTGGACAACAAACAAACACAACTTAGGCGGCTTTAAAATAATACCGAGTCAGAAAAAGTTGAATAAGTATAAGCCGACTAAACAAACCCTGACGCCTTGAACAGCAAGAAGTAGCAGCTCGTAAAATACTTATCAGGGATATTATTTAGCTTTTTATTTGCTCACAGCTTCCCGGCGTAGGTACTACAGCGCTTCGAGAAAAACGGCCATCGATCAACGCCGCCATTAGACCCTACAACGTGGTAACTGGTAATGTAATACATAGGACTAGACGCGGTATCGTGGGACAGAAAAGCCTTTTTATGGGGTATTACACTTCAAATTAGGACGGACAAGTTTCTAGTGAAAAAAATTATCTTTTCTAGTTATGGTTGCTAAGGGAGTGAACTAGATAGGTAGGTTCCTTCTGAAAAGATTAAATCTTAGTCGTCGTTTTTTTTTATATATCATATTTGGTTATAACTTTAAATTTATTTGATCATAAAATGCAAATAAATATTGTCGTTAAGAATAACAAAATGATTAAATAATAAAAGTAAGTGCATTCATTGTATTATGTATGTCTATTTTCTCTTACCACAAGCTCAAACAAAATGTCACTGACAGAATTTCATAGAATGACATAATAGAACATAATACATATTTTATAGTAATAAGTGCATGTGAAAATTGGAATCGGGAGTGACGCGCAGTCCCGTAGGTACTAATAATCTAGTCTGCACTACCCGGTGCGCGGGCGCAGGCATACGACCCGACACCCGACGGCCGCGCGGTGCAGCATGCGCATTTTTGCAGCATTCCTGCAATCATAAGCAGCGTTAATTGCGCCGATCAGTCTTATCGCAAGCTCATTAGACCCGCTTTAATCAGCCAGAAGGTTTACATCTACTCGTTTGAAATTTAGGACTGTATTGGCCAATTAAAGACCCAGAGATTGATAAGATACCGAAAAGAGTTGTTATGATTGAAATAATGGTGACCTTTTTCTTTTATAGGTTCCGTTTTCCTATTTCGGATCCCCAGAAAGTAGCACAGTGCAGTAGCTGCGAATGTGTTTTTTTCGATACTTGCTTTGCAGTTTAAGTAGTTTATTTAATACGCGCAACGATATTCATACCCGTATTTTATATCGTTGGATGCGCGTCAGACTCTCTCTCGTGATTTTAACTAATAATTTTAAATTATATTTTATAAAATAATAATAATATTATTAATAATATTTATAAAAATCACCATTTTTAAATTTTCACCACAGCAGAAACATTTTACTTAAGTTCTAGGAATGAGGAAGTAACTTAGGTATCTATCACCCGGCAATAAACTGGCAAAGATAACTTCCTGTGAGTTCACAAGACAAAAACTTATAATCACCCTTGAGTCCATTGACACTCCCAATGAAATATATATACAAACTGTATTTTAAATAAAAGCAAGATGTTATTTTCTCATCAATCAAATTGACTGTCAAATTGAACTGTAAATCAAATAAAATATATATAAATGGTACTTTAGTCTCTAACCACAAAATTACGGAAATGGTATGGCTGTTCTTCAGTCTCTAAGCATAAAATTGGACACAAATTTATTTTTAAATTGTTTTTCATCATTTTACTTTCATGAAAAGATACTGTATTTCAATTTTGGTAAAAAAAAGTCGTTTGTGACGTGCCCTAAAGTCTTTGAAAGACCAAAGACAGTACTCACAGGGAGCATTATTTTAAAGTAATTTATTTATCAGCCTCACTTCTACCATTTGTTTCGGTTATTCGTTTTTAAGTTAGGCTTACAAATATTAATACATAATAATTAAAACATATATTATCTACCTACATAAGTTCGTTAAAGCAATTTAGGATTATAAAGTTTTTGTTTTCATTTAATTTCAATAGCCGTAAAGTAATCGGGCTGGAAACTTAATTATATATTGTAACGAGGCGCATAAAAGAACGCTACATAAAACACACATTTTATTTGAGTACATCGTAGTTAGTGTAAATAAGTAAGAAGGAACAACAAGGAAGTCATTAATAAGGTTGTATACCTACCTGCTTCAGAACACAAACCCAAAATATACTTCAAGGAAAATGACAATAGGCGGCGCGTACGCACAAAGGTGTGCACACTATTGGCCGTCGCGAACGCCTACCGACCGCCATTGTCTGCCACCATCACCTTAACATCCGGTAATAAAGACGAAATTACAATAACACTGCGTTCAGGTAAGTGTAGGATTAGCCAATGGGTGTCGGCGTGATTTACATATTTTTTCCCCAAATGCTACTTTTAGTGCGTTACCGATATAAGGCTAAAGATGTGTCATACCTAAATGGGGCTATTTGTTTAGAGCTCACCAGCTTGTGATTTACGTTCATAACTTGTTATAATAAGATTTAAGGTACACGATGTAATTATATTATTTTATTCGGCCATAAAAATGTGTCGTAGATCCAGGACAGAGTAAAGATTACCTAAGTTACGAACGATGATCCATCTCGGATAGCTGTTATAAATATGAATTCAGTCGCATTCAGGTTATAAAAACGTGCAAGTTCTGTAATAAACAGGTTTTCTTTTTGACGTATTAAGTAATAGTCTTGCTTGACGAAGGCTCCTACTTGTTATTGACCATTTTCTAGTAGATAATTATACACATTATGTATACCTACCTACACAATATTAATTTATTGGCTACCTTCCTTTTAGGAGGTGATTATACTGCTAAATTACAATAACTTTTTTTATGGGAACAACATTAAAATCTCAAAAAAATTACCTCGCCATACAAACTGATGTCAGGCGGTGGTCGGCGATTTTGTATGAGCACTGATTTGGTATGAGGATGCAACTATTTTTTTGCGATTTTCGTTCCATAGAAAAAGTTGCTAATATATTTGAGCAGTAAAATTACCCCCTAGAAGGATGTTAACTAATAAATTAGGATCTTACACAGGGTGTCCCATTAAAAGTTATTCACCTTGTAACCACATATTCTATACATCATGGTAAACAAATTTCGTTCTACGATTTTTGCAATACAGTATCACAGACTTTCTTTAAGTATAAAATTATCAAATAGCCGATTGAATTTGTAAATAAAGTAAAATAGGACGTCCACTGCTGAACATAGGCCTCATAACATAGAAAGAAAGAAAAAAGATAATTTTAAAAGGCATAGACAAAAAGTTGTTTTTTCATACTTTTTATTGGACCACATCACACATTGCTTTGATCCTATGGTAAGTAGTCAAAGCACTTGTATACAGAAATCAGAAACAACGACGGTTCCACAACACCCAGACTCGAGACTGTCGAGACAATAGAAAAGTCAATTTTCTACATTGACCGACTGGGAATCCAGGACCCCAGAGATAGCGACACCAAGTCCAGTATGCTCGCCTCTCGGCTACGAGGTCGTCGAGGTGTTCGCTATGATGTAAGTATAGATAGAATATGTGGTTACAAAAAGGTTGTCTTTGAGTAACGGGACGCCCTGTGTACTCAGCTGTGAATCAGAATCAGAATATTTATTTGCGTAAAAACAAGGGATTTGAAGATGTTACAGGATAAAAAAGAATGCACATGTTTTGCTTTTACAAATAGCATGCAACTTTACATAATTATTTTTCAATTACTCTCTCAAGTGTTACAAACTTTGTGTCACATTACAATAAATTAATTAAATAAATAATAAATAAATCGTTTAATAAAATACAAGAAAAGCAGATACATTCTTAACAGTACAACTTAAAACTATACAGTGCAAGGAGTTACCTTTGCCTGAACTAGGTAGAACCTGTGCTTCAGGCGAGACTTCTAGGTGACATAAATTAACAGTAATTAATTATTAAAAATAGGGAAAATGTACAATTTAAAGTTTTCGATACTATCAATCTATTTTACTTACATATTAAAAGTAATTGTTCAGTTTTATCGTAGGACAAAGATAGTAAATACTTAACTATTTCTAATTTACAGTTATAATAATTTAGCTCATAAAAATTAAGTATTTTATTTAGTCTATTGTACAGAAATGGTCCTAGAAATGTAAAAAACCTATTTGTAAAAGTGTATTTTGAGGTTGATTGTGTGACGCAAACTATATCTCTACGTCGTTTATTAGTAATGTCAGCATTATAAGGAAGTAGTACATGTTGTTTTAGTAATACGTGCATTATAAACAATTATTCATAAGACACTTAAATCATTTTTATTTGAATTTATTAATTATTATTTGAATTTATTTGTCATTAGGAATTTTGTTATATATCTTTATACACATTGTTAGGCAATTTTTATTGTATTTCGCTGACCTTGGGATAATGTCTATCACCGGTCTATTAGGATCCTGTTTCAGTCTTGTGTTCATGTCACTTGCTTTCTTAAACAAGTTAATATTTCTCTTCACAAAGCAGCCTATTTCAAAAATATACAGTACCGGTAGCGGGAGTAGGTTTAGGTTTGTAAAGGCTGTTCTATATCTCACAGATAGCTCAGTTAAGTGAACAAAGCCGAATTAACGTTAAATATATTAGGAGCAGTGGGGCACGCCGGCGCCGTGTGCGCCGCGGTCCGGCGCGTGAGTCGGCCAATTTGTGGCGTGTCACGGTCGCCAACCTGTTCTGCTAGTTTCGACCGAATTTATGCAGAGACGGAGATTATCCAGTCTGCTAAATGGGTTCATTTGATTCGATTCAGCTCCTCTGGCGAGATAGCTGAGATTTTGTGTGAAATCGATGCCGGCTGGAAAGGCACTTCTTCATTATAGCCCGGCTTTTTACTCGTATATTAACTACTTATTGATTACAGTTACTGCACACTGCTTTGAATAAAAACAATCTTAGACAAAATCACATACATTGCTCTGATCCTAAGGTAAAAGCACTTATGTTATAAAAATAAGAAAAAACGACGGTACCACAACACCCAGACCCGAGAAAATTCAGAAAAGTTAGTTTTCGACATCAACCCGACCGCGAATCCAACCCGGGATCTCAGAGATGGCGACGCCTCCAAGTACGGCGTATAAAGAGATATAGAATAAAGAGAAGAAGAGAGAAGAATAAAGAGAATAAAATCACAGAATAAAGTGAAATCACAGAGAGTGGCACCGATGGTTGATACTACAAGTAGGTGAGTAGAGCCTACTTACTTAGATGGTCGGACCAAATATTTTTAATAGAATAAAATACTATTTATTATTAATGCGCGCCCTGTGCCGTTCGTTCTATAGAGGAAGCCCATGTCCAGCAGTAAGCTTCCAAAGGCTGATGATGATGCAATACTATAGCGTAATTCGTAATATAATGTCAAACGGAGGCAAAATATGTCAATCGTAGGTACGTGACGCCCTGTAATTGAAGTCGTTGACAGTTCGACACCAATTTGAACAATCATTAAGTATTTTTAAGTTTCACAAACTGACGAACAAACTTCGCACTAGGATTCGACATTCGTGTTTGCATAAAAGTTGTACGTCTCTTATGTAAACACGAATGAGTAATCAAGTTACTAAGCCGTAGCAAACCTCCTGTCTCGCATTAGTACCGACGTCGTCTATCCTTATTAGCATATTCTCACGGTTTCGAGCCCCTGCATAATACCAAACGGGAACATAGGTTTTGTCCTGGAGATATTACACGCCACAAGATCCATGTCTACACTAGATTGTAATGCCAATAATGGTCTTATAACTGTGATCGCCAAAACAATCAGCAATTCAAAATGACCTGGTAAATATTGATTACTACATACATACAGCAACGCGCTTTTATTTGACCAAAAAAAAAGTAAAACAAACAGCTGGACATAAGAAAATATTATACAAACAAACGGGGCCTAACTGAAAACTCAACTGAACTTAAGCAGTGTTTCTTTTCCGTCAAAGTATAGGCAGTCAAAACAAAACTGGTCATGGGATGGCTTAGGGCCTTGAGGTATGTGGTAGAAAAGGGCTTCGAGACTATCACAATCACACACAACAAAGTGTGTTGTCTGGCGTTTATTATAATTTTAAAATCTCCTCTGAACACAAGTTACTAAAGTAAGTAGGTTTTTATTGCCAACAGAGGATATTGGTGCTAGGTTACAGACGTATGTAAGAGGTCTTTAAAAAAAGGAATAACACTAATTTTTTTCGCCCCCAAAAATACACTCATCTGATAAAAAAAAAGTGCTATCAAAATGTATTAGTTGTGACAGCTTAAGAGTGCCGCGATGCTAATATTCTTCTAATACTCTACTGTTGTTTTGTTTGGTGTCGCTTTAGGTATTGTCACAATATCAGTCTCGTCTCGTGTATATGTATTCTCTGTTGATCTGCTCCAGGTGCGTCCCCTGCTCAACGTCTGGTTGATTTATTCGAGTGATACGCTGCGCAGCTCGCAGTCGATCTTAGTCGCCTGCGCAGCTTCTCGTGTTGTTCATGCTAATTGAGCGGGGAAAAAGAAAAACTTAGTCTTTGATATAAGTACTTTTCTGATATAACTTTTCTTTAAAAAGTTATTTCTTGCGGCTCGATTTTTAGTTAAAGGAAATTGGGAACATAAGGTGGTATTCATCATCATCATTTCAACCATAGGACTTCCACTGCTGAACAAAGGCCTCCCTCAATGACATCAGCGGGGGCCTTGCCAATACTCGCCACGCTTGGCAGGCGGGTTGGCGAGCGCAGTTTTTTTATAAGATTTCGCACGAAGACGCTGCTGCCCGTCTGGTGCTATAGGAATGGGCTAGTTTCCAAAAAAAAACTAATTATTCCGTCAGTCGGATTAACAGAAAATATTGCACACGTATTTTTTCTTTTGTGAATCAAACAAAAAATGATGAAGTTATAGCCCTTTGAAGTTCCGCGTAACGTTACGCATTGCGACACTTTTTAGCAAGACGTGACGTCACGTGCTCACTTTGATGCGCTTTATCCTCGTAATTTTTTTTTGATTGACAAAAGTCAAAACATGGGTCCAATATTTTTTGATAATCTAACTGACGGACTAATTAGACTAATCTTTTTTCAACCCAGGAAACTAGCCTATCAGTCGCCTCTTATGACACGCCTCGTGTTGGCGTTGGGGAAGTGTATTCATTACGGCCGTCCCCACACGGCACACGGCCGTCCCCACACGGCACGGCAAGGTAAATGATGGAAATACATCATTGAAAACGGAAGATAGAAACAGAAAAAAAAACAAGAATTATATTCGTGGAAACATTATAAGGAAACAAAACTAAAATTGCAAGATGAAATTAAATAAACTTTCAGCAATTACTATTTTCATAGTATAAACTTTCTTGATTGCACTCTCCCCAAGAGCCAGAAAACTCTTATTACTTAGTTGGCACCTGAATGCCGTTATAAATTGATAACTGAACTCGTATATACTCGTAATATTATTATTGATACACCAAGATCAAGTAAGTTAAATTAATTTTACATCACTATCGGTTGCGGAGCCTCTCTGCACTCTGCTCTCGTCAACAGAATCCTCGGCAGTATATCTGCACAGTACTCGAACTCCTGCGTGTCGGCGCGCGCACTCAACATGCGTGATTTACCTTCACGCTTCGCTATTAATTATATTAGCATAGTCGCATATAATATATGCTAATATTATTAGCATGGCATGTGCTGAAGTATAGATCTGTTTACGCTTGAGGAAGGGGCTACTTAATTTTGGAGAATTAGTTTTCTGCGAGTTCATTCCAACCACTCTAATAGGAGTGATTCTTCAAAAGTATATTTCGCAAGTAATATTTTGTGGTATGGTGCATATGGCATATATAATTATTTACTATATACTCTAAAGTTTTGTGGTATTTTTGCGTTTATTTCTAAAGTAAGTTTCGGACTGGCTTAGTCCAATTTAATCCTAAGTTGCGTGAATGTGTCAGTCAGTTAGTGCTATCAGAGGGGGCGTGATTATAAGCAACTTACACCACCGTCAGAGACAAATGGCGCAGCTTAATAGAATATTACAAGCGAACGCGGCCATTATTTAGAAGTGGCGTTCCATTTTTATTGCCTGAAATTATAACTTTGACCGCGGCTCGAGTGTTAAGGAGAGAGACTTCGCGCAAAGAATGTGTAGACTACACCAATATCATTAAGGTTTATAGCCGTGTACTAAATTGAAATATTTCTTACTCGATTCGATCCTTTAGTAGTATTAAATGTAGGCGTCTAATTGGTTAAAATTTGCTTTCTAACAAATAACGTATCTACCTAAATTACTCGGTTTGGATGGACTTCATAACGATCGTGTTAGTTGATTGTTGTTCGCACTAATAAAAGGTCACCCACGAATGCTGTAGAATGTCTTCCCTTAGGAGAAAGGTATTGGGAAATGCTTAATACCTCTTTGAATCCATCAAGGAACCTAACTCCTACTATTTTACTTCAAGGAAAATATTCACCCTATATATATTTAACCGCTGAGGCCTCTAAACCTTCTATTTAAAAATGTATATTTTTCTGTAGAACCCAAAACCCAAATCCGTTTTGAGGTTTCAACAAAAGTTTTAAACCGACTTATCCTACTTTTTTTTCCACTTAAGGAACAAACTTTGAAAAATCCCTCTATCTACGTATGTCACAAACTTTTCCTAAAATTTCAAGATTTAAATCTAGATTTTAAATAGGCGTGAGGTAATACGTGGTTAAAGATTATTTTGACGAAAGAAATATTTATTATTTAAAGCAAAACTGATGCAAAGTGTATGCTTATTCAAATAGTCAGTAAGAATACACAAAACTTTGTGCTGAGCCTTAAAAGCTAGCAATTTTATCTTAATCAGCATAATTAATTATTATTATAGAATGTGAGTGTTTTAATTAAATGATTACAAGTTTCAATGTTTACAACTTGTTATTATAACGTTTTTAATAAATGTCATAAATCATTTAAGACGTTTGATTTACGTAATGCGAATTAGGTAGTTTGAGAATTTGTATATTTTCTATGATTTTTTGTAACTTAAACTAATGGAACACATTTTAATGAAGCAATTTACTATTCCAGCCAGAAATTGCTATGCATACCGGATACATAGGTACTTATTATTAATGTTGTGGGCTCAAAATGTTCCGCTAAAGCAATATCCACCAGTAAATATTATATTAATGTGGTCTTGGCAGGCGTCATTCCAAAAATACAAAGATTTACGTCGTCTTGTTTCGTGTCCATTAAATCAAATTGGTAACTTTAAACGTGCGTCTGGACTAAGAACGAACCAAAAAATTTACAGCCTTAACAGCCTTATTTATAATCGCTATCTAGAGCTTATCAACAGATTAAGCTGTCACTTAAATACATGACAAATTAAACAAATGCTGCACCTCATAGTACAGGTACCTAATCAACAAAATGGTGTCCATCAAACTAATGTGCCATTAGATTCTGAGTTTTATTCTGTCAAAAAAATCAATTTTTTTTTTGTTTGACATTTGACACGAATAACTCGCAAACATCCAGATTCCTGGGCAGAGCAGCGTTCGGGAAACTACACAACATCTTCTCGTCCAATATACCTCAGTGCCTAAAGACGAAAGTCTACAACCAGTGTGATGATATATGGAACTGAAACGTGGCCTCTTACTATGGGCCTCATAAGAAAGCTCAAGATCGCACAGCGTGCTATGGAAAGGGCTATGCTCGGTGTTTCCTTGCGAGATCGAATCAGAAATGAGGAGATCCGTAAACGAACAAAAGTCGCTGACATAGTTCAACGGATTAGCAAGCCGCAGTGGCAGTGGGCGGGGCACATAGCACGTAGAACTGACGGCCGATGGGGCAAGGTATGAGGCCGTGTACCGGCAAGCGCAGCGTAGGACGTCCACCCACAAGGTGGACAGACGACCTGGTAAAGGTTGCAGGAAGACGCTGAATGCAGGCCGCTTTCAACCGGCCAATCTGGAAGTCAATACGAGAGGCCTATGTTCAGCACTGGACGTCCTATGGTTGAAATGATGACGATGATCCAGATTCCTACCACTTCCAACCAAAAGTATGAATACAAAATTGATACAAATAATACAAAATTGCTGCTTAGGGCTGTTTTGTAATAAAACAGGTGTGATATTAATTATTTAATTTATTGTGAAATCTAAAGCAACCATGTTCTACAAACTCATTTTCAAAAAGGCATAGATAATAGAGTGGCGCCATAGTCTAACAAATGCCACAGCATATACAACACCCAAAGTAGTAAGCAGTAGTTTAACTCTTATAAAAGAAAGGCTTAAGTTGTTACTTAGCTAAGTAATGCTTAATAATTTGATTAACAGCTTTTTATAAATAACACTGGACACTGTTATGTAGGTATTGTGGAGAGGACAAAAATAAATTGGAATTTATAAAGTAAAAGTAAAAAGTAAGAACATTTATTAAGCCAAAATAAAGTCAATAACAATAGAGTTTACATAGTTATATTTCATTATATCAGCACAAGTCCTAACAGCTGACAGTAGTCTGCCTCCGACCTAGACGTGAGTCTGTATCTCAGAGAACAGGACCACCGTAGAGGGAAACTGCGCTATTTCTTATGCTATTTTAAACTTTTTATGGTTTGGCTAAGTAGGATAATATATGATGACCTTTCTTCCCAAACTAGAATAAATCTGTTTTTTTGGGAAAAAGAGGTTGTATTTTAAGCGTATTGTTTATTATTTGTTATAAGTTACTTGTTTAATGCTTGTTAGAAATTTAAACAAACACGTACATTCAAAATTCTTTACAGACAACTCGTAGTTGTAGCTTCAATAACCAATTGGCTATCAAAATAAGCGGCGACGAGTCTATCGGAAAGCGTATCTTTTCCAAGATCAATGTTTTTTATAAAAATGGCCGGATAGGGAAGATTAGTCAAGATTCCACCGCTAATAGAGATACTCTCGCCGCCAAATCTATGTAACTTATTGCTACAGTGGTAACTTTAATAGAAACAAGATAGTTGAACTTATTTATAGAGATCAGCCAGTACATCCATTACAAGACATACTGAATCTTCAGCACATTTGCCGCACAGCGCACCTAAGGCGGGTATGCTAAATGAATTAAAAAAATGCGTTTTGATTGCCGGCATGGCCAAACTACGTATGGGCTATACCTCTGTAATCACTTGAGGTGGGTGTAATGTAAGGTAATGGACTGAAACTTTACATTCAGATAAAATTCAGCTGTATTGTGGCCACAGATCAGGCTTGAGCACTAAAGTATAATCAAGCTTTTATCTTAAATATGACCTAAAATGTGATCTCGTTAAATTGTCTAAACTATTACAATATACAAAAAATATTCATGATATACAAATAAAAATGATGATATTACTACCAATTTATAATGCTGCATACCAAAATGACGAATGCCTGCCGATGCTTTCTCAGAATATGCTAACTAGGTACCTTAAAGTTTAGCTGTTGCTATGTGTCAAATTAGCTGGCTGTCGTCATTGGGCTACGAAATGAGACTCAAATGCCGACATATTTGAGAAATAGCAACTATTAATTCGGAATTGATTTTGGACCATCGTTGAAGTTGCGTAATCTATGATTAGGAGCTAAAGATTAATCGATTTAATCGTTTAGTGACTTTAGATTAATGTGTGAATTTGAGTGTTAACAATTAA
The DNA here is from genome assembly GCA_963576865.1 of Anania hortulata. Classification (NCBI taxonomy): domain Eukaryota; kingdom Metazoa; phylum Arthropoda; class Insecta; order Lepidoptera; family Crambidae; genus Anania; species Anania hortulata. Next base: position 18,897,969 of record OY756407.1, on the reverse strand, counting down.
TGGGCCGTGGTTGATTAAATCGACGTTAATGCGAGTTGGATTGAGACGTTGTCGTAAGGTTTTAAGGTTACGGTGGGCGCTTAATTATGTTGGTAGTGTAAAATTATTGATTTACGATTCTAAATAGGTAATTAATCCATCCGAAACCTACAAGGATGTTATTCTTATTTTTTTTAATATAGTCCTAACCTACGTTACCCCTACTTTGTAAATGTAAAAAAACACCAATTTTGAACAACAGATAGTGTCTTTCACGAAGACGTGTCTACGACTCTTTGGCTAGGGATTATCGATCTATCGTAATTAGTCTATTCGTCGTTGTGTGTATGTGCACTGAATGGTAATATTAGTGTGTATCGACAGAAATAAAACACTAGTGGAGGGTTGCACATTTGTGCTGAAGGCGATTAGGAAAAATAGTGGGGCGCTTCTTCGTGGATGGCATTATACAGGGTTACATTGGAAAGGGGTGCCAAATTAAAAAAAATAAGATCTAGGAAAGAATATAAAGAAGCGTCTTAATCGGTATCACTTATTTTTAATAATCGTATGTTACGAAAAAAAATTACTTTTAAATTTCCGAAAATAAAATCAATAAAGAGAAAAAAAAAAACTTTAAATATCCGAAAATAAAGTCAAGAGATTACGAAAGCGCGCGGCTTTCGTCATTCATCAGAGGCGTAGGTACGGCGAGTCTACAATGATCTTACGCAGTGCACAAACGCTGCAGTGTTTTCATGAATAAGTTAAATTATCCACGCGTACGATTTTTAACATTAGATAGGAATAATTAAATGCAAAAAAAATTTTTGTTCTCTGCATTATCGAGAGATTTAATTACTGATTCTGAGCCACTCCTAAAGATTTGGCACCCCTTTGCAATGTAACCCTGTATGTATCAGTATCAATAATTTGACATCCTAACTGACGTCACACTGCACAGGCACTTTTAGTCTTTGGGGCTACTCGATACCGATATGTTAATGTTACTTAGACACTATTTTGAAAAAAAAAAAGTCATTAAGTACAGTGGATACTTACATAAAGACAATTATGTATATATAACATAGACATGCTATATGTATGACAAAGTTCTGGTAGAGGCAGTCACAAAAAAATGTGTCAAGCTGAAATCAAGATACACCCCAAATTACTCTTATGTATGTTTACGATTACGTATTTTTAATTTCGTATTTTTTTTATTATTTATTTGGTCACAGAAATAGTAAGATATGTACATGTTTTTTTTAAACAAAATAAGAAAATATTATATTTTACAGTTAAAGCTTACTTCTGATACAATTGCGCCGTAAAAAAAAGTTGAATTACAGATTTAATTAATGGCATTAAGTCCACCTTTTGTATGATTTTTAATCTGTGCAATAAAGTCTAAATAAATAAATAAATAAATTTAGTTAAAACTAGCTGTCCTGGCGAGCTTCGTATCACCCCGTCATATATTATATTTTTTTGTGAATTGTTCCGACGTTTTAATAGTTAAGTATATTTGGGGCGGAGACAAATCTAACAAATCAAAGTAATAAAAATTGGTCTAGTCGTTCTTGACTTGTAAATGATGTAACTAACCCGACTTTGTTTTATATTTAATTAAAATTTAAAAAAAATACTTATCTTTATTATTCGGATACCCCTAAGATATACTCTCTATCTCTGGGGAGTCTAGAGACAAATAAATATACATAAATAAATAATGTAATACAATAGGTGCCTATTGCCTATTAAAATTAGACAAAAATTGGAACTAGTAAAAAGATTTTTGGTTGATTCTGTTGGTTGACCTATTTATAACGCCTCTCGGGACGGGATAGATTGGGGTTGTCGAGAGGCACAGTTTTATTTTTTAGGCCACAATTTGATAAAACTTCGTAGTCCATAGGCTATTTTAGGCAGTGTCCTTATTGTCCGGGTAACCCGAGCCGCGTGTGTCGGTCTGTCACGGCGCGTTTGCGCAACAACATAATACGCGACGGCTCGGGTTACACCAACACTGGGAACGAATAGACCGGGCCCCCGATTTAGAACCGTTCGATAGCTTATTTTAAATCGATAAACCACGTGACACTATATGATTTAGTATTAGTGTCACGTGATTTATCGATTGTCGCCGATTATTTTACAAAAACACCTTCAATTTTCAAATTGTACTCATGAATGCAATAAATGAACTATGAACTTTAAATTAAGGTAAATATTGTTCTCCTGGATGACATAGGTTATGTAATGTCAGAATGAAAATTGGTCAAATAAAGATAAAGGAATCCAAACACTGTGACTTTAGTATCTTCAGTGTTAAAGTGAATAGATACAAAGAAGCTGGAAGAGGCCCCTGGCTAAATACACTGTCTGGTACAGACAACAGCTCGACAACCTACAACAAAACGTCGATTTTCTCGGTATCGGACTTAAAGTTGAAAATTGGTTCAATGACCTTTAACTTTTTGGGTAGGTTGACCTGCTGTTGACTGTACCTCGCAACACAAGGATGTTATTCCTTACTTCGCGACCATGACAGTTGGTGTGCTGTCTGGCATTATACATTTATTTACCCATTTACTTTAGCCTTTACAAAATAGATATCATCATCATTTGCCTGCCCTGTTCCCAGGTTATCTGGGGTCGGCGCAGTATGTCTTTCTCTTCCATGCAATCCGGTCACTCGTCATTGAGTCATTCACTCCCTTCTCAGTCATATCTCTCCTCACACAATCCATCCATCTCTTCTTAGGTCGTCCCCTACTTCTCCACCCATCAATACTCATATCCATCACTCTTCTCGTTACGTGCTCCCCTTCCCTTCTCATCACATGTCCATACAAAGACAAACGGTGTCCTTTCATCTTTTCTGCTACAGGTGCCACTTTCATACTTCCTTTAATATATTGATTCCTTCCTTCCTTTACAAAATAGACAGAATCATAAAAACAGTCAAGGGCGAGTATTTAAAAAAAAATAGTTTAGGATCTCGGATTTTGTTTCAAACTTGACCAGTTTTATATACATGTTGTTTATCTACAAGGTTTTCTTTATAATCACACCAAGTTACATACATGCTTGCATGCAATGCATGTTATTTTAATGAGGTGTAGTTTGAACGAAGTTCGTTGATGTCTTTTTCTTTATTTTCTTGATCTTGTTGCTTTTGCGCTCGAATAAAGCAGATTATTTATTTATCTTTGTTTTTATTGCTATAATGCAGCTTGATTTAAGCTTGTACTAAACCGAGATAAGTTTCAGATAGAGTTTGCTTTGCGACGAGGAATTTGCTTAAAAATGTGGCTAAATTTGTGCTTAGACTTGAACTTGAACTTAACCATAAACTCTAAACACTACTTAAACAATGTTATATTTACGTCAAACTTTATACAAAAAAAACAAAACAAACATGATGGAATACTGTGTTAAAGGCTCATAGTTAGGCCCCTTTTCTTAAAATATTGACAGTGAAGTTACTTTGAGGTGTCCAAATGTTGGTTAGTCTATGGCACACCGTCGGACAGAGTCTGCTGGCTGCGTTATCCCGTTTTAGAGCGTGTATGCTCGCTTTTTGTGGGGCCGGAGCGGCCTGCGAGGTCTGGGCCTGACATAGGTTTGTACTTTGAGGGGCTGATCTTATCTGTCTTGTCGATTAATCAACATGTGTTTGTCGTCGACAGAGTATAATTCAAACCTTTGTTGAGATGACACCAGATTATAGTCGGGTGCCAACATGCTTCTCTCGTTGGATTTGGTATAAAACGTAAGGTCTGTACCATTCTGCTCTTGGTTTGGTTATACTAGTATTACATTATGCATTTTGTACCCTATTATGCGGGTCGCTATCTTGTGTTATTAACTGCTACGCATCAATAAAATAGAATTCATATACAGACATAAAATTACATAATTAGCTAAGTATTCAGTTCAAGTTAAATCAACCATTATTAAGTATTATCGTTATAATTTTATTGTATTGTTTCCAAAAATGTGCAATAAACTAAAAGAATTTAGACGTCCTGCAGTTGATGATTTAATAAATAAAAATAAATAAAAAGTGTTTATTTCGAACAACTGTACAGTTCATATTGTGGTTAGTAAATAAAACACCTTAAATGCTAATGTTAGTAATCAATTATCGCGTTATTGTTGATTATTATTATTATTATTTTCCAGGTAATATTAGATTGAATCAAATTAAATTAAACCAAATCAAATCAAATTAAATTAAATCAAACCAAATCAAACAAAATAAATTAAATCAAATTGAATTAAATCAAACTATATTAAATTAAATCAAATCAAATCCAATCAAATCAAGTTAAACTATCAATTTGAAAGCTAAACCAAATCAAAATTTTAATGCAATCAATCAATCAAACCAAATAAAATAAAATTTAATCCAATCAAGTTAAACTATTACTAATCATTACATTAAATCACCCTAAGCACCAGACACTTCCAGATAGGTGATGTATACCTATTAGCTAGGGTCTTGAGAATGCCGTTGTTACTGGCACGCAATCTGTTTATCAAGGATGCTGTCTTCTTGCGAATGATAGCCTGAAAGCCATCAACATAGTGACAAGCAAACATCCCTGACGCACTACAAAAGCGTGGCAGCCCCAGCAGCATTCTGAAGATGTTATTATATTGGATGCGCAGGGTATCCAGAGACCTTTTGGTATGACTGACCCAAAGACTTCCCGTGTAAAAGATCTGACAATATGCTTTGAAAAGCGTGATCTTGACTTCATCGGTACAACGGGAGAATCTGCGAATCAGCATATTTCCTCTAACAGCTAGAGCTCTACGTTCCCTCTCAATGTCTACATCGTCCTTGAGGTCGTCGGTAAGGAAATGACCCAAGTATTTGAACTTTGTGACGCGTTTTATGTTCAAGCCATTTAGGGTAATTGCAGGTGGTTCGTCAAGAGACCTACCGACGGCCCCAAAGACCATGTACTCTGTCTTTTTAACATTGTATACCAGGCCATGTGCAGCCGCGTAGCCTTCACAAACTCTTAACATTTTTGTTATGGCACTCACAGTAGGGCCGAGCAGCACCATGTCGTCAGCGTAACTGATGTTGTTTATGCTAACTCCATCGATCCGACATCCAACCCTCATGCTGCTCAGCTCGACTATGAGGTCATTCACATACAGATTAAAAAGCTTTGGTGACGTCAAGCCACCCTGCCTTACTCCACACTCCAATCTGTATGCGTCCGAACATGCATTCGCCCACTTAACTACATTAGTTTGGTTAGCATACCAGAACTGAAATATATTCAGAATATCATCCGGTATATGCCTGTCTCTCAACTTCTTCCAAAGGGTGTCATAAGACACGAGGTCAAAGGCCTTGGACAGATCAAGAAAACAGGCATACACCGGAGTCCTACGATCCGTATAATACTTGACAGCATGCTTGAGTCCCGCAATTGCACACTCGGTTGATAGTCCGGGCCGGAAACCGAACTGAGCGTCATGTAGGCCAAGATGATTGTTTAGGCAGGAGTCAAGCAAACCGTCAAACATCTTAGCAATAGTCGTAGCTAGAGAAATAGGACGGTAGTTTCCTCTGTCGGAGATGTCGCCGGTCTTGTTCTTCACTATTGGCACAACAGTGGTTCTCATTAAAGCGTGCGGCAGATATGAATGGCTCACGCACAGGGTGAAAAACATCGCCAGTACCCTCGGCAGATGAAACCCCGCATACCTGAGATGCTCGATACTGAGCCCGTCATGCCCCGGCGACTTACCCCCGCCCATACGCTTCATCGCCGCTCTCACCTGAGCAGCGGTGAAGCACGTGAGCGACTGCTCCCCGCGAGGACACCCGGGCCCAGCATCGGGCAGCCCAGTGCGAGGGCCAAGTGGAGACTTCACACTGAAGTGCTCTCGAAACATATTGGCTATCTCCAATGCATCGCTTTTCCCGCCAACGCTCACCGGAAGGCCAGCCTTGAGGTCATGCTTCCCAGTTTCCTTCCAAAATTTCTTAAAATTATTTGAGGATCTATGTTGTGCGAGAATGTCCATCTTTATTTGTTCTTGGTTATTCTGGCACCATTTAAGACGACTTTTAAAAATCTTTCTGGACTTGCGCATCTCTTCATATAAGAGACCAGAAGACGGACGATTACTCTGAACCCAGATTTTAAACCTTAATCTGGCCTCACGGTGAGCGCTGCGGACATGATAATTCCAGCCACATAAGTTTTTCTTTTTTTGGTTACCAACACTACAAACGCTTTTAGTTTCTGAGGCTGCACTGCCTAAAATACATACTATTTTAGAATACATATTATCTAGTATGCGCTTGTGCTCAGCTAAATTACATTGCCCGTGACTGCACTCCACGAATTCCGGGGGAAAATCAATGTCTCGTAAACGGTCATTACATAGGTTACGGTAAGCTTTTATTTGAACCTCTTTCCTCTCACCCCAAAGTACTGAATTACACAGTCTATTCTGCAATACTGATTTAGGCCTTATAACTGCTAGGTTACACTTTACATGCAAAGGTAGGTGGTCAGACACATAGACATCTTCACCCACAACAACATCAATAATAGTTTGATAAGCCGATATTGACACAACACAGTGATCTAGCCAGCGTCGAGAACCATGCGCCTCACTAGTGAAAGTATAGGTATCGGATTGTAATCCCAACTTGTCCACATCTGCCACTATCCAAGATTGATCTAAACAAAAGTTAGCAAGCTCATTATAAAATTGCTCATGTGGATGCGCATTAAAATCTCCTAAGGCATACATACATTCTATATTTTCCCCCTCCATGACTGCACTTATCTCACTAAGCACCTCTGTAAATAGTGGCAGATTTTCGTGTGAGTCAGTTGGCATGTAGACCGAAAAAATAATTATGAAGCGATCTCCACTGCGCACCCTAATGGCGGCTAGTCGGTTACTATTACATTCAATTACAGTAACTTCTTGAAAGATACCCTTCCTCCATAGGATGGCCACTCCCCCATAAGGTCTTCCTCTTAGTAACCCAGCTGAGGTATCAACTGCAGAGTTCCCAGTAAACTCAAAGTCATTACTGATACTTCCTAAAAACGGTATATCATGGGGAAGTAGCCACGTCTCCTGGAGTGCTACCAAGTCTGAGTTCATACAAATGTCACGTACATTGTCGACCGATCGTTTAACAGATTTACAATTAAAACTCGTCAATCTGCACATATAATTATTATAATTGGGATCCGTAGACTTGTTAGGGCTTAACAACATAAAAATATTATTTATTAACTAACTTGTCTGACTTTTTGTACATAAAGTGAACAAAACGCCTAAACGTGATACCGTTGGGCCAAAAATTATCATCTAAAAACAAGTGTAATTTACTTTCAGATATGTAAAGTTTATAAGCATTATACTTTCTTACTTTCGTCATATTTATCATTTTTAAGTAGACAATTTCATTAGTTTTATCCTTTATGTATGAAACAATATCATCTACACTCGTTTCCTTACATACATTTGAAATTAAAAGCGGAACTTTCACATCAGCAGCTCGAAATTTACTATCAGGTTCACTTACAGCACAACCTTTTTGGCCGATAAGTTTATAACGTTTAGGTGACTTACGTCGCACTACCTGCCATTCCGATTTATTTTCTCTTACCACTGGTTCACAATTCACATTCGAGTTAGCAACACATATCACTCGCGGCTTAAGCGGACTGCGATTTGCTTTAACCGAACTCGTTTTATTTTCACACGTCGACCGAGGTATGTTGGTAGGGGACACGGTGATCGCGTCGCATGCGCCAGTCGCCGAGCAAGCCGGTTTTGTCGAAACCGCAGAGTCCGTCGAGGAGGCCTCAATATGCCCCGCCCACAATTCCGTCCCGCTCGCTCCAACACTCTCGTCGCAGCCAACGGTCGTCAAACGACCTCTCTCTTTCGCACGTTCCGGAACCGCAGTGATTGCAGGCGCCTCATTGTGTTTTGCTTCGTCTGGCGCCATACATTCGAGAGAGACACATTCATCTTGTGGGCTTTCTTTGAATGAAGAATGTTCCGTTGATGAGGGCAGGTCGTTCACCTTTTTAACAGCTGATTGCAACGGCGATCTATACTCAGGTTCATATTGAAGACCAATAGGTCCGCTGTTTAGCAAAAAACTGTTTTGTAAACATGCACCACGTCTCACATTCACTTTACTATTTGACGAGAAATTATCAATCAAGGATGCATGTTTTAACGTACCAACTTCTTGCTTGAGAACTTCAAATTCGTCCGTTTTAACGACCTTCCCTTCTAGGGCACATAACTGATTCTTCAGGCATAATATATCCCGAAGGAGTCGTGTCACATCAACGTGGTCAAAAGTGACTGGTGGAAGCCTATGGAGATCTTTTGCCACGAAAATCGGGAAAATTGCAGGGTCGGCACTTTTCATCAAAGCGATCATATCGTCGAGATCCTTTGACATTCTCTTCTTGCCATCTTTGCGACGAAGCGGCATCTTTTTACCAGTTGGTATAGACTCGTAAAGAAGAGTCTTGGCCTTCATAACATCTTCATTTGAAAAAGAGGAGGTACACAGTTGATGTATACTCTCCTCATCCATAAAGTCCAGAACATTGTTTAGGAATGCCAAAACTTCGTTGATCACTATATTACAGTTTGCACACTTCACTGTATTCGATGCCATTTTCCTCTCTCGCGAACGAATGAGTCACCGAGTCAATACTAAACGGGCGTGAACGCGTGCGTGTACGGCGGCGCGCGACACCTGACTGATGACCTTAATAAAGAAAACAAGATATTATAGTTTTACAGACTTGCAGAGAAAAAAGTAAATGTTACTTGGTTGAGATATTAGTGTTGTCGCGGAACCGAAGGCTGCGCGCGCGCACGCGAGCGAGCCCCGCGCACCTGCTGCTTTATAGCCGTACACGGTTTGTTGAGGGAATGCTTAGCCATCAATACAGACACTTAATAGTGGGTATTTCTGTATGTTAAGTTTCTCTAATTGTCCAGTTATCTTTTTAGTAAAGAGAGGAGAGACTTCGGCTATGTATATTTTCAAACGTTATTCGTTAATTTGATACAATTGTAACGTACCAAAAATACCTACATTACGTCCTACTTACAGAAATTGCCATTTTACTATCTTGGAATTGGTTTATCTAGTAGGAATCCAGAAAATGAGGCTTGTTATGGATTACGATTACATAAATCTGAGTATTAATTAACGATTAGATGTTATCATACGATTAAATTTAGATGTTTTGATTAAAATAATTCATCTTAACTTTATCACCGCTTTTTACATCAAAATGATGCTGTTATAAATTATTCTGTGATTTTAACACGATTTCAACGATTATTTCGCCAAATTACACATGTTTAGGTAAATTGATGTTATTAAAAGGTAACGAGTGTGGCGAGAATCCCTGTAGCCGAGACTCAATTTGGGTAGATCTCGGTAGATCTCGCCAATTATCAACGCGAGATGGACTGCCTCTCAGCGCGTTATTGCCCCCAACATCATAATTATGGGCTCTATTTAATTACAACCGCTTTGTATGAACTGTCGGTAACGATGTTTGATTGTTTGCGATGAATCATAACAACCAAAGTGCTCTACAGATTGGGAACCTTTGAAACATGAAGCAGAAAAGTAGATTTATAGAACTGGGAAAATATGCGGCACGTTCTGCAACTAAGTCTAGCTGAGCCCGCGGCTTCACCCCTGTCTAGGTGATTATTTTACTTAAAGAAGTACATAAAATTAACGTTCAAGTCGGATGAGTACGAGTAGTTAGTTATGTAAATTACAAACTTACAAACACTTTATCTCTTGTTAATTTTATTACATATAAGATTTCCAAAAAAGCTGTCTTGGTAGAATAGGTAGGTAAAGCTACCAACAAAATTTCTGCAATATCTTAATCTGTCAATCGGGCGCGAAACAACATAATTTCCCTTGTGACTTGTTACAGTTGCCGTAACCAGACGGGAGGATAATTCTGGTGACTTATTCAAATAAACTGCTGATTTATGAATCGTATGTTAATTTTCGTATCTAAATACGTTTGTTGGATTTAGGTTAATCTAGTAACAATGGCCTTCTGTTGACGAATTTTAATTATTGTTTTTCCAATGTTCTTCACACCATAGTGTCAATCCGCCGGCAGAGCTACTACAGAACCTGATTGGAACCGACTAATTAACGGCCGATTACCCGCTCGGAGGAGATTAAACAACCGAATCACGACATCCCAATTTCCATACATTAACTAAAATAAGATAACGACATCACAAATCAAAATCCATAGTCACTTATCGTTACATTAAGTAATATGACAAGATCGGAAGCTAGCGTCGCCATTAGCAGTCAAATTGATCGCGCCGTGGGAGCGTAATCATTTTACTTTTATCTGTGGGCTTTTTACCGCAAAAAAGCTTGGATTGGAGCAGGTTATGCGAAGGGGTGGGGGGAGAGCGATCGGGCCAGTGCGCGCGCGCCGACCGCCTTCGCGAGACGCGTCTGCGCTGTGTGTGACGAGTAGCAAGGTGTGAGCGCGGAGTGGCTAGCCGGCTGAAATTCGGGTGTGTTTGGTGACAGTGTCGCGGCCAGTGCGAGTGAGTGCAGTGCAGGTCAGGTGCATCGGATGCGGGCAGAGTCTGGAGCGTTGACCGGGAGCGGTCGACGGCCGCAGCGTTTGTGTCGCACGGTAACTGTCTGTTCTGGAGCAAGGGCTGGAAGGCGGGAAAGGCTAGACTCCCAAGTCTAGCCTACTTTCACTCAGTTTGTTACGACTCTTGAGCTTTTTGTAACAACAGGTACTTGCACAACAAGTGTAGCTTTCGAGATACAGATGAATATTAATTAATGTAAACGACAAGGAATGTTTTAAGTACAATTTATAAATGCCATCGGTATATTCTCTCCTTTTTAAATTTACTTACTAGGACCATTTTAATTTTATGTCTTTTTATTGTTTATTATATAAAGTTTCTCTATTCCCGTTGAGTTCTATCATTTAAAAAGGCAAGGGTTTGCTTTTAAATTAAAAGAACCATGTAATAAAACCGAGCAGTTCCATCGGTGGAACGGATAACGTAAGATTTCATTACCCCAGTCCAGTCCAGCAGGTGAAATATAAAAAGCATAGGGGCACTTAGGCAGTTAAAATTAAATGAACTCTGTACAACGAGTTGGAAATAAATTAGCAAGCAACAGTAGTAAATGTTCGTCTGACGACCCGATTGGTGTAGTGGCGCGGTGATACGCTTTAAACGCAAAGGGTCCGGGGTTTGATTCCCGGTTCAGGTCAGTTCAGAAAACGATCTTTTCTGAATTGGCTCGAGTCTTGGTGTCCAGCACACCAAGACTCGAGCCAATTCAGAAAAGTCCTGGCAAAATACACTGTCTGGTGCCAAGGATATTAATTCCTTACAGTTTCGAGACCATAACCATTGCTGTGTTGTCTGGCGCATTTTATTAACCGACTTCAAAAAGAAGGAGGTTCCAATTCGACTGTGTTTTTTTTGTATATGTTACGCGAATACTCCGCCAATTATGTATCGATTTTGATGATTCTTATTTTGTTTAATAGATCATACTGTTTCGATGAGGCGTAGTAGAAATAACTCTGCGATGATTTTAACTTTAGATAATATTTATTAGTTTAAGTAAAAGGTACAAATCAGTTTCGACACTCTGTTAGCTAGTTAATTAATGGCGGGTTCAAATTTTCAAAACGTCGCTTCTTCTATGAGCCCCCTCCGATCTTGCGATACGTGGACCAATCCTAGCCGCCGACGTCACGGTGCATTGCTTTGGGCAAATTCATGTCCTTATTTGGTAATGTTGGAACATGCCCCCGGCCTTGGAAGCACCAGCGTCCAACTGTTGTCTTCATGGTTATCAGAATAAAGGGCAGATTCGAGGAAACGCGCGTCTGATAACTCCAGAGGCGGTTTGTATGTCAGCTACTCTGGAAATCCCATCCTTTCCTGGTCGCGTGGAAATAATGCGCCCTAGACTCCATTTTAAAGGCGGCGTGTTGTCTTCTTTGATAACGACCATCGTGCCAGTCTGAAGATCAGCCTTGTGCTCCTTCCATTTAGTTCTAGTTTGTAGTTCCGAGACGTACTCCTTGCTCCACCTGGTCCAAAAATGTTGTCTTATTTGTTCGATTCGCTGGTAGCGCGTTAGTCGGTGGACAGGGACATCAGTCAGCTGTTCAGTCGCAGGCGCTGTTAGGAGACGACCAACCAGAAAATGAGCAGGACTCAGGGGTTGGAAATCGTTCGGATCAGTGGACATGGGATTAACAGGACGGGAGTTCAGGATAGACTCAATCTGTGTTAATACAGTGCTGAACTCTTCAAAAGTCAAGTGTGCATTTCCAACTACTCGTAACATGTGGTGTTTGCAGGACTTAACTCCAGCCTCCCAAAGTCCTCCGAAATGAGGCGTGTAAGGAACTATAAACCGGAATTTGATGTTTTCATTTGTAGCGTATTCAATAATATCTTTAGAACAGTTAGTTAAAAATTTTGAAAATTCATTAGCAAGTCCTACAAAATTTCTACCATTATCAGAGACAATTTCAGCAGGTTTGCCTCGCCGTGCGATAAACCCTTTTAACGCTAGAAGATAGGCATCCGCGGATAGGTCACTGACAAGTTCCAAGTGAATTGCGCGAGTCACAAAGCAAACAAACAAACAAATATACGCTTTTATAAGTTTTGAGCCCCTTCCTTTGCGGTTCAGGATGAGCACCGGCCCAGCGTAGTCTACACCGCAACGTAAAAATGGAAAGCTTGGAGTAATTCTCTGTTCAGGTAAATCGCTCATTATGGGAGATAAAGTCTTGCCTCTCAAACGCGTACAAATAACGCATTTATGTACAGTATGTTTAGCAAGATTCCTACCTCCAACTATCCAGTATACTTCTCGTGTGTTGTACAAAAGCGTTTGCGGACCAGCATGTTGTAGGCGCTTGTGCTCGGAACGAAATAACAACAAAGAAAACCAGTGCTTTGAAGATAACAACATTGGGTGCTTTTTATCAAAAGAAAAATTCGGTGAATTTTTTATTCTACCGCCTACTCGTAATATATTCTCGCTATCCATAAATAAATTAAATTTACTTAAATTGTGTGTATTTTTTAAGTGACTATTATTTAATAATATATTATATTCCTTCGAGAAAGACTCTTGTTGAGACAATCTCACCAGCATCATTTCCGCCTCTCTAAGTTCGTCAATAGTAAGAACTCCACGTCGATCATTATCTTTGTGTCGTATATTATTAATAAAACGTAATACATATGCGCAAGTTCGTTTCAAACGATTATATTGAGAGAATCTTTCAAAAGGAAACAATGATACTTCTGATGTGGTCACTAATAAGTGGATAGGCTGAACAGGCTTTATTTCTGGTAACTCTAACTGTGCTATATGTGGCTGTTCAAAAATCGAGTTATTGCAATCGAATTTAAGGTCGCGGAGGAATGTAGGCCCTTCCCACCATAAAGTGGAAGTCTTAAGGTCCTCTAACTTGACCCCTCGTGACACTAAGTCAGCTGGATTGCTCTTTCCGCTTACATGGCACCAAGGTAAGTCCTTTGTGATTTCATGAATTTCAGCTACTCGGTTTTGCACGAAAGTTTTCAACAAATTAGGAGCCATACGCAGCCAACCCAGTACAATCGTTGAATCAGACCAAAAAATAATATTATCAAATTGAAAATTGAGCGATTCGCGAATTGCATTATATAGCCTGGCACCCAATAAAGCCCCACACAACTCCAATCTTGGGATACTGACTGGTTTTAACGGCGCAACCTTTCCCTTCGAACAATACAACCTGACTGTTACAGAATCATAATTGATAGTACGTATGTATATGCATGTACCGTACGCGCACTCCGAGGCATCGCAAAAAATGTGTAATTCCCGACGCACCGGACCAGCACCTATGACATGACGTGGTACGCGGATTTCATTTAAACTAAGCACAGAAGATGAAAACCGTTCCCATGTTTTTTCGACCTCTATTGGAACCCTGTCATCCCAACCTATTTTTAGCAGCCATAGTTTCTGCAATAATATTTTTGCAATCATTATAAATGGACTTAATAATCCCAGAGGATCAAAGATTTGTAAAATGTTTGACATCATATAACGTTTTGTAATAATTTCATCATCTTTACTAAATTGCGTGCTAAAATAAAATTCGTCACTAAAGTGATTCCAACCCAAACCTAAAGTTTTGGAACTTGTATTGTTGACTAAAGATAAGGGCTTGAATAAATCAGACTGATCAATTACTGGATCATTGACATCAAAATTCAACATCCACTTGCGAAGAGGAAAACAGCCTGAATTTAGGACTCTTTCTACTGTGGAACAAATTTTCAATAACTCTTCCTTACTGTCACTACCTGTAATCATGTCATCAACGTAAAAATCCTGGCTTATTACCCTTATGACGTCAGGATCAGTACTTTCGATTGCAAGTTGTTTAAGGCATCTACAACTCAGAAATGGCGCTGAAGCTGTCCCGTAAGTGACTGTATTAAGACGATAGACACCCAAGGGTTCAGAAGGATCGTCACGCCATAAAATTAATTGAAAGTCACGCTGATCCTCATGAACTAAACATTGCCGGTACATTTTTTCAACGTCTGCGCAAGCGGTATATTTGTGACATCTAAATCGCAATAATATAGGAAAGAGATCACCCTGTATTGCTGGGCCTATCATTTGTAATTCATTTAGCGACACATTATTACTTGCCGCAGCACTGGCATCGAAGACGACTCGCAATTTGGTTGTGCTGCTCTGTTCGCGCAAAACGCCATGATGAGGCAGAAAATAATGGGATGACCCATAACGCTCAACGCGACTCATATGACCCAAACGTATGTACTCATGAATGAAGTCACTATAAAGTTGCCTATAACTATCATTCCGCTGCAATCGCTTTTCAAGGGCCAAAAACCTACGTTCAGCCTGCGTATAACTTTCACCTAGGGAATCAGGGCTTTTTTTAAAGGGTATACGTACACAGAACCTTCCATCGATATTGCGCGTAGTAGTTTTGATGAAATGTTCCTCGCATGTACGTTCTTCCTCGGTGCGCGTGTCCCTACATTCCCGAGGAATTTCTTCGAGTTCCCAAAACTGTCTTAGTTGAGACTCAATTGAATGCGAAAAGTTACATTGAATGTACCTATCATTACGCGGAATAGAACAAATAGGTCCGGAAATAATCCATCCCAATTTTGTATCTAACAAGAATGGCCCATTGGCTAACTTAAATTTATTATTCTTTATCAAATCCCAAAATATATCCGCGCCTATAAGAATGTCAATACTTTGAGTTTGATAAAATTGCGGATCTGCTAATTGAATATTTTCAGGAATATTCAGTTGCGCGGGAACAATTGCTATTGCGGGTATCGATGACGTAATTGTAGGCAAAACGAAACATTCCAAATGCGCAACGAAGGATTCTGTGCGCGATTTAATCTCGACACTACACGTTTGCGTCGAGCTTGTAACCGAATTACCTACACCGCGTATCTCGTGAGTGGACTGTAAAACTGGCGTTTGAAGTAAATTACATAAAGATTTAGTAATGAAACATCGCTGGCTGCCGCTGTCTAGAAGCGCGCGGGCCGGGTGATAATTATTGCGATGATCGGCTATCATAACCAAGGCGGTCGATAACAAAACTGTAGATTGTGTGCATTGCGAGCTTAAATGTGCCTTATTTGCTTGAATCTTAGGAATTTGCATGAGTAATGACGCGCACGACAAGTGTGATGTGGTGGGAGCGGGCTGCATCTCGGGCGCAACGAGCGGTGCAGGCAGCTGCCCACTAGTACCGTGCGACACAGGGAAGGCGGCGGAGCTATTACTCGAAACAACATTAGGGCTACCGGGATGAACTAACGAGTTACGTTTTTTGTTACACATTCGACATGGCCCAAACCTACAACTATCTATAGTGTGACCAGAACGTAGACAGTTCATGCATAGCCTTTTGTCGTTAATTAATTTAAGTTTAGATTCCAAATTACTATCAATGAATTTATGACAAGAATAAAGTGGGTGACTTGCGTTACACAGTAAACAGGTTCTCTTCACAAAATCGCGTGAGTGACGTTCTGTTGGATTATTTGTGGCGGCATTGCAGTGAATCTTAGACTGATTTTGCGAATATTTTTTCTTAGTATCGGGATTAGTTTTGCTGTGTGATACTTGCAATGTTTCCAACAAATCGGCGCGATCCTTAAGAAACCCTATTAAGTCGTCAATCTTGAGTTGTTTTTTAGATTCATTAGAATTAGATATTAACATTCCCTTACATTGTTCCCATTCGCGTTCTGTAGTCGGGTCTAATTTTGAAACTACTATATAGATGACTAATGTATCCCACGACTCAGTAGGTTCACCAAGAATTTTCAAGGAACGCAGATTCTTTAGCACGGTATCTATTAGTTTTCTAATTAAAACAGGTGACTCTTTATTTATAGCCTGCATAGTAAATAAGGATTTGACGTGATTGTGTACTAATAATCTGCTATTATTGTAGCGGTTGAGAAGCAATTCCCAAGCAACAGAATAATTATCACTGGAGAATTCTACTGAATTGATCACTAATTCCGCACTTTCCTTTAGCGATGACTTAAGGTAATGAAACTTTTCTATATTGCTTAGGTCGTTAGAATTGTGCACTAATGATAGGAAAGTATCCCTAAACTCGAGCCATTGCTCACATGAGCCATTGAAGGTGGGCATAGAAATAGTAGGCAATTTTATCGATTTATGCTTGTGACTGCTACCACCCTCGGAATTGTCAGCGATCTGATTCGAATTTAAAAGATATTCGGCTTGCGACATTGTACTATAGAAACTATCCTCGAATAAATCTCTTTATGATAACTGTTCTTCAGTGTCGGTGGCTATTTCCTCTAATTTATTTTGAATTTCGTTAAACTCTGAAAACAAGTTATTAGCTCCTTGAATGCGCAATTTAAGATCTATACAATTTTTACTAGACATAGTTTCACCTTTGAGTGACGATAAATGATTTGCAAACCTAGTTAACCTACCCTTAACTATACCGCGCTTTTTAACCAACTCTTTAAATAAGCTATCATCACTAGATCTATAAGGAGATTTATCACGGGATTGGATATCTAAACTCATTTCGGCGGAGTGTAGTGAAAATGGAGTTAAGTACTTACAGTTAAATGATGAATACTTGCTATAGCGAAAGGCACGTAGTAGGGCACGACAAGAAGTAATTTGCACTTGTAGTTAACACTGAAATTAGCAGAACAGCAAATATTACACAGTGGGAATGGAGATGAAGCAGGAATAGGCAGGATGGCTGGACGTACCTATGCGCGTTTTCAGGTACGGGACCGACGTTTCTCACAACTTTGCGGATCTATGAGCCTTTTTCCACTTCTCATTGACTTCCAAACTGCATAAGCCGCTACCTCAACCTCACCAGGGTAGTTTTTAGCGGTTTCTTAAACGATCTTGCGCTTCGCTTCAATAGTCAGTCTGGTATGGTTTTTTCATCAAATTTGGCGTCGAAGGTCCATATGTTTCGATGAGGCGTAGTAGAAATAACTCTGCGATGATTTTAACTTTAGATAATATTTATTAGTTTAAGTAAAAGGTACAAATCAGTTTCGACACTCTGTTAGCTAGTTAATTAATGGCGGGTTCAAATTTTCAAAACGTCGCTTCTTCTATGAGCCCCCTCCGATCTTGCGATACGTGGACCAATCCTAGCCGCCGACGTCACGGTGCATTGCTTTGGGCAAATTCATGTCCTTATTTGGTAATGTTGGAACACATACTTTTACCTTTGAAATTGATTCAGCGCTTTTAGAGAAAATCAATAAATATATACCCTGGATAATGTTTTGGTTCGTAGTTCTTGTATCTATGTTATCCAATATCTTCGACAAATGTTAACCGATTATTATGATATTTTTTTTATTAAATAGCTTATACTTCAAACATACTATAAATGTGGGACAAATTTCACCCCAACGAGTGGGAAAATAGGGGATGAAATCGGTGTGTACCAGTTAACTTCAAAAGAAACTAGTTAGGTACTTATGTGTTGATATTATTTTAAGCTTCTTAGTAAATATGAAAAAAAAACATTTTTTTTAAATCAAATTTACTTATTTATTATTTTAATAGGGCATTCATTGTAGAAATGTAATTCATAACCGAATTTGACTACTCATCAATATTATGCTATGCTTCTACTGATAACATTCCCTAAATAGTATAAACAAAGTCACTATTCGCGTCTGTCAGTTAGTGCTCTTAGTTATTCTGAACTACGCAACTGATTTTGATAGGGTTTTCACTATCAGCTAAAGAATTCCTACCGAAAGGTTTATTTATTAAATGTTAATTTTGAAACAGCTCTTTAACAGCCCAATGTAGTTTCAAACGATTTCAGTAAACTATTTACAGACCACAAGAGGTTCGGTTGGTATATTTCAGGTTAGGTTAGTACAGTGGCCACAACCGAACTTTACCTATTAACCGATTTCACTCTAGTCTTAGAGTCCTATATTTTTAAAGAACTGGAGAAAAGACTGTGCGATTAAGCCGGGTCAAGAGTCTATCTTTCTACGTATTGTAAAAACAAAGTCGGGTTAGATACTGATGTTTATTATCTATTATATATTTTTTGGATTTTTCTCCATCCCAAATCTATAATAACTATTTAAATCGGAAAAATTCCCAAAAAAACAATGATTATAGTTAATTTGTTTTCTTATTTGTAAGTTTTAGAATTAATTTAAAAACCAAACGAATGAAGTCGCTGGCATCAACTAGTTAAATATATAAAGATAATAAGTTAGTTTAGTGAAATTATATAGTACATCATCCAGTTACTGTTCTTCGAGGCTACGTGCATTAGTTTGCAGTATTTCACAAATTGAACGACCGCGCAGGAGCTTTCTATTTCGGTGCGCGCGCGCAGTGCAGTAACTATGGCTTGCAAGCACGCCCAGACAACCGCTGCTTCAACTAAAATGAGTTTATGACTGTTCGAGGAACTTGCATCATTCATATTTACAACAAAACATCGATAGGTACTGAGTCTTATTCATGAATAAAGACAACTTAATCATGCTAACTTGCACATACTTCAAGGTAAAGTAAGTGAAGAAAATGTAAAAGAGAACTTAAGCTTTGAATAACTACCTTTATGGACTCTACATTATTATTTCATTGTTATTTTAAGACATATTGTTACATTGAATATCATGTTAAACTTTTCAATTCTTCAAGGGTGTTATTTATTTCACAAAAAAAAAGGCCAAGTGCGTATCGGGCCACGCGAAATATAGTGTTCCACAGTTTTCCGTCATAATATGCGGTATTTAATTGCTACCTGTTTTACATAACTGTCAAAACCAGCTAAGTAATTTTCTTAACTATTAAATAGCACTTTTTATGTACCTATTACTTATATCTGTTTGCGTGGACTAGGACGTGGAATAGGACGATTAGTAATGCAAGCTACGTAGGAAACAAATGTCTGGCCATGCCGCCACCGCCGGGTCTAGGCAAAAGGGGTAGACCCAAGAAACGCTGGCTTGACGTCGTGAGGGCTGACATGCGTGCCAATGATCTCACAACTAGAGACGCTCAAGACCGCGCGAAGTGGAGGAGTAAATCAAGGAAAGCGGACCCTGGGCTCCAAAGCGATGGCTTTGGACGCAACCGGGATTGACTGTATAGACGATGATGATGATGAGGACGATTAGTAATGCGTTGCGATAGTCGTTCTTTACGCTCAACTTATTTTCAAGTTTTTCTTAGGAGAAAGATAAATACTAATTGTAACGTACCATGCTAATACAATTTCAATCTTTGCTTTATGTTTACTTACAAACCAGTTAAGTTGCTCTATTTTAATCTCAAGACACACTCTTACTAAATTAAGGTACGTACTTACTATATATGTTATACTATATAAGTTTTTGTAAATAAATATATTTTTTCTTGATCTTTATCTTTATATATTTTATTTCAAAACCACAATATTCTAGAAGTACAAGGGAGTACAAATGCCATTTGTCATACACATTAGCAACAACACAGGAGCATTATAATAAGAGTAATGGGACAATGTCCGCCTGTAGTTGATTCCAAGAATTATTGTCTGCATACTGAGCGATCTCTGCGCAGGAATGTGTGTATACTCGTACATCTATAAATAGCCGCGCAAAGGTAACGCCAATTATGCACTCTCTTGGTTACTTATTTAAAACTAGCATAGCCCACGTCTCCGCCCGCTTAATGTTCTCTTCGCAACCGTCACATAAAGGCCGCCATGTATTTATTTATTTAGACTTTATTGTACAAATTAAAAATCATACAAAAGGTGGACTTAATGCCATGAGGCATTCTCTACCAGTCGACCATTAGGCTAAACAGGGACGTTTTGTGTTCGGTGCGATATAGGAGATACAAATTCAAATGAAAGGTCCGTGTGAATTATTTTTAAAAGCATAAACTACATACAGTAAATAACGATATATATAATCTAAATACTATCATACATAGATTACATAGGCAAAATACAAATTTCCTATTTGTATAAAATGTACTTTGTGTGGTGTGCAATAAAGAGTATCTATCTATCCATAAAGGCTTTACTGTGTAGGTATTTTCCCTGATGGTAAAGAGATAAATACATAGATTTGTACCAAAAAACACACCAATTCTAGATATTTAAGTACATAAATAAAATCCTTGTGTACGAGTTATTAGAAACTAACTTTGTGAGGGGCAGGAGCGGAGCATCTTTTAGGTCTGTGATAGACGTGGGCCAATTTAAAAAAGTGTATTCTTTTGTCTTGAACTAGGGACCCGAACCGGGAGTCGAATCTTTGCTCTAAAGGAGAACAACTGTTCCATGACGTCAATAAACGACAGCAAAAGTTAAAACCTCCAACGATCTCTTATATGTGCTAGAAATTGTCGTTGTATCATCATGTGACATGTCATTACCTAAAAAGGTAAATAGGTATTTCTTTAAGTCAGTAAATTAGCCATAATATTGCAATGTTGGACCAGAGAGCACAAGTAAAATATGTAATTGGGTCGAACGATGTTATAATAATGTATCATGTAGCTTTTTGTCTATATAATATACTAAGCCGTATGCTATGTAATTAGGTGAGGTGCAATGCGTCACACACACACTACAATATACCTACTGTTTTTATGTTTCATTATCATTGATTATAACGATGGTAGCAGTCCCCGAATCAAACAAGTCTATTAATTAAGAATCATGGCTTTAATTAGACTTATGTGAATAAATATATTAGCCGGGATTCAGCGTTAATAATTGGTATTCTGGTCATAAATTGATCGTCGCCGACTTGAAACTGTCTTGTCATCGACTAGTTCGAAGTCAAAGGTCAGATAATAAAGCGCTAGCGGTACTGCACGTGATCTGCCGATTTCACACCATCGGGCCAACGAACAATAACCCCATTTAATTTTGTTTCTCGTGCATGTTCAATTTAACTGGCAGTATCAACGTAAAAGCAATTGCGCGTGTAATCTGCTGATGTAATTAAGCTATTCACTTTACAAGAGCCATCCGATAGTTTGATTAGGTTATGTAACTGAATTGTCAGTTGTAAACAGCAATCTTATAGTCCTATGGTCGGCCACGGGCGCTGATAGTGCTAAATGAGCGAGACTACACCCTACAACAATGGAACACAGTAAGCTTACTCCCTAACAACAATAATAACGTAACTGTTCTAGGCTCCAGCCTCCTCTGAGTTAGTACTGAAGTGACACTTATATAAGTTGTATACTAATTATATAGTGTCAATCAATCATCAATCAAGCATCAATGTCTTAAAAAAATGGAATGAAAAACACACAGCCTACGAGCATAGCCTGGAATAGGATATAAGACGTTTCATACTTGGACACATTTCTGGAAAAACATACAGTTCCTGAAGAATGTGCTGATAATGTCTTTCTATGGGATACCGAAT
The DNA here is from genome assembly GCA_963576865.1 of Anania hortulata. Taxonomy (NCBI): domain Eukaryota; kingdom Metazoa; phylum Arthropoda; class Insecta; order Lepidoptera; family Crambidae; genus Anania; species Anania hortulata. The sequence goes on along the minus strand of OY756407.1, from coordinate 18,875,889 downwards.
CAACGTGAGGCCAGTCGAAAGACATTTATTTAACTCGTGTCAGTGTGTAGGTCAGATATGTAACTTTATCTAAAAATGCTTGACATCGCGTGTCCTTTGATAGCTCGGACAGAGCGAGCTTACCAGATTTTCCTCCATTGTAATGTATATAGCACGGAGTCGAACCTCGTGAACCTGTACCCGTAATTTGGGATACTTCTCCCGACGAGCGGGAGGGTACGGAACCAGATGAATCTATAGACGCAAATTACAGACTTAATCCGAGCTCGCGTAAAACACCGCCGATCTCCTAATGGCCAATAAACATTGCCGCGGAACATTGATTAGTGTTAGAGCCTGGCGATAATAGCGGCGGCATCTTGCGAAATGCACGACTGATAGGGGCCTATCCCATAAAACACTAAGATTTTTAACCTTCTTTTGCTGTTTATGTATACTGTTTGACGTTTAAACGATATTGCTCAGTTCCTCTTTGGAGTTCATGGTACGAGGTCTGCTCAGTCGAGTCACAGGGAGATGGTAGATCGATTACTTGTTAATTTGCGCCGGGATTTGTAGTCGTATATGGACCAGAACAAAATGGTAACGTTCACAAATCGTCTTGCTAACGGCGCGAACGTCGAGCCACAGTAAAGAAAAACCAGTAAGTAGGCTTACTCTTGCTCTGCTAAAGGAGGCTGCTGTGTCGCTGATTCATCAGCGTTATTTTGTAGGCGCTGGTAAATGATCATCGTTGAATTTTTTATCCTTATAGTGGACATCTGATACGGCACGACGATTTCATGTAATCTATTGTAGAAGGACGAATAGAGGGAAAAACGAAGCGAGCGAATAAAGGAGAAGCTGAACGTCGTGTCGTACTAAGAAGAGAGATTGAAAAGACTCCACCGACAAAAGCAAGCTCATAAATATGATAGTATAGTGAATACCAGCTTTATTAAAAATTCTAAACCCTACGTTGCTTAGACTGCCTCCGTACAGTCAGAATGTAACGCTTTAAGATCGTTTTTAAATTTAACTGGTCGTGTGTTGATCTGCACAGTAAATGGGAATTTCCTTTTATTTTCTACAAAGCCGTTAATTTTCCTTCTCTGTCAGACAAATCACCGTCTAACTTCCCAGTGCACTGCACATTCACTATCAATCGCCACTTCACGCATCCTGAGGCCTTCAAAATACCTACCCTTGCTAATCGCGCGGTCTTTCGCTCTTACGCGTTTGGTGCGCCTACTGCACCCAATTGTATAGTGGCATTAGTGGGAGTCGTGCCTCAACGAATCGGAAAACGCGTGATAATTTAACATCTAATCGGAATCCGAAATATCGTAAATACTTTTACGATTTCGTAAGCTCGAGGCAGTCGGAGGCGGCGATGTAAGAATAGTTAGCGTGATGTGATAATGACTATGACATTTGACTCTGTGTTGTGAGATGTGACTTGGGAGGTTAAAGCTATTTTCGAGCGAGCACAAGACACGAAGGCTTTTTCGATTCGATTCACGTCATCAACTCAAAGGTTTCAATACTCCATGCATGTGCGTGCATCTAACACATTTAATTTAATTCATTGCTTAAAATTTAAACATAATTTCATTTAAATTCTTTAAAGCTCCGGACAAACTACGTAACTTATCTGCGGGCGCAGTGGCGTTATTTAAGGACGTTTTCGCGTGCAAAAATACATTATATTAAAGACTGATTGCTAAGTTTTTGGTGTGAATGGCTTTTTTTCGCAAAAAGTTCGCAACTATGACCGCGATCGCGACCGCAGTTCGCGTTCAAATTTAAAACAGCAAAAATATTTCGAGTTTGGCATGACTAACCTAAATTGAAGTATAAAAGTATTAAATTATAGATGTTCCAGTGACTTTTATTGGAAAGTTTTTATCTTTATTTTGATTGTCCGTGAAGTGACCGAATGTGCGCCATCATGATGGATGGTCATTCAAATATTTTAAGTGGTCTCAGCAAATAACATGTGTCGAGAGTGTAGCGGTAACGAGTTGAAACGTACGCGGCGTACTTAAGTTGTTGCGTAGAAGGTTTTTGATCACTGTTATTACAATAAATAAAAATATAACTAAGCGATTTTATGACTTGGGCAGAGCCGGACAAAGGCTAATGATGTTTCACGCTCTAAGTACTGTAGGTAGATATTGTAAAATTGCAAACATGTACCCTTATTCCATCCGACATAGTGCACACCTCGCAAGTTACCCGCATGTGATCTATACATTTTTTACATTGAACGTGCGTCAGGCAGCAAGGCAAATAAGAAATGTTTTATGAAATAGCACCTTAAACGTAAGAAACGATATTTAAAAGGCAGTTAAAGCTCGTTAGATCTTTAAAAATATCCACTTTCCTTCACAGTAGGAACGCGTTGATGTCTTTTCATTTTCCTTTTTTATTTGGCTCTTCTTTTTCAACTTTATGAGGCATTTCGGGTCTTTGTATTTAGGGTTTAAGCTTAGACTATAAACACAAGAACATTACACATGTTTTGTAACATCACACACATTAGTATTCGTGTACGTACACGGAGATCACAAACACAGCACAGCGCAAATAAGCGACTTCACTTGATTGTTCTGACAGGCACTGTCTATTCTTGTTCTTATAGTCTATGGGTTTAGGTTAAATAAAACAAACACATGATAGTTCAGAATTGTGAATTATGAATGAACAAGTTTGAAGAACAAGCAAGACCAGACTTTAAATCGTGTCGGAAACTTTGTTTTTATAAATAACTGATTCGGTTCTCAGTGTCAGATTTTTTATTGCAAGTCACATGATTCAAGATCTAACAGAGTAGGAGGTTCATTTGGCGCCTCGTAAGGGCACAGCAAACATGAGACAGTCATTGCCTTTTTACTTATAAATAAAACAGTATAATCAAAATAAATCAATAAAACCAATTATTTTTTGTAAATAGGTTTCAATTAAGCTATTTTACACGTCCCAATAATTTTTACCCTATCACTGCTTCAGGACAATGTTGTGGGCTAGCGCCGAGAAGAAGCAGATTGCAACAGTGGGGAACTGTCAGACTCATAATAGATAGATAGATACTCTTTATTGTACTCTATACAAAGAAGTTACAATTTGTGTTTACAGGAAAGATGCACAATTTTGGCGGTCTTATCACTAAAAGCGAACTCTTCCAGACAACCTTCAGGTAGAGGACAAATACAAATTAAAGAGTTCGATGATAGAAAAGGTACTTCCTATGACTGAAATGATGATGATGATGATGATGATGATGATGATGATAGTAAAACTTTCGAATTGTTTTTTTTTTTAAATTTACAATTTAATTTTATTCGGTGCAACAAGTAACATGTATTGTTATTGGTAACTGGTAACTGGGCTCAACAACTGGTCCGACCAAGTGATCTCCAACTTCAGAACTTCTCTAAGGTAATGCAGCGCGTCAGAGCGACTCTGTTTGCGCGCGCGCAGCGACATACACGCTAATGTGGCTAACTTGCAGGGGTGGTACGGTTTGTTTTAATATTTTTTTATTTAAGTCTTTGTTGTTGAGTAAAGATATCTTAACAAATAATTATAGTATTGCAAATATTATAATATCTCTAAAGTTAGTCAATTAACACCAGAAAATTCAGTAAAATACATAGAATACCATAGAACGATAATTCGGTACCTACGGCGATTCTAAATTTGAAGCAACTTTACAGTTCGTTTACACAGAGACACACGCACACCACTATAAAAGAAGGTTGCTCATAATAGTAGTTCTCCCCAAACTTGGGGAAAATTTAATAAAAACCAATGCCTACATCTAGATTGTCATGTGCACGACGTAAATATTTTTTTACTATTTTACTGTTGTGGAATCCTTAAAACAAAAAGATGTAAATGTTTTGATTTTAATAAGTGATATTCATTTAAGCTCTTCAACTTTAAACTAATATATTTTCAAGTATGTATAATATTTAAATTACACTGCACCCACTTATCACAGACAAAAATATCAGTTAGTACTTTTAATATTAATCAATAGGGACAATAATGTAAAAATAAAATGGGAAAATAATTTCCTTAACTGGCCACACTAACCTTTTACAAAATGTAAAATATAGCGATTAATTTTATTAGCTTTTATATATACTAAATAATATTGATAGCTTGTAAGTGAAAAGTGAAGTTATCACAGTTTTTATGTTTATCCAATGTGTATTGACACCATTTAATAGCACATCTCGTCAATATTATTTTTTTTCCAAGAGATACGTTCCGAGCGGATTGACATTTAACACTACGGAGTTGTCGGGCGTTTGGAGCCTGCTGCGGCTCCAATTTAGTTGCTTCAAATTTTGCGCGCGTATTGGTTATCTAGTGTCAATAGACTCAGCGTCAAAAATCTTTGGTAAAATACTTTATTTAATTATTATTCTTTTCCATCTTTCGTGTCACGATGTGAAAAAATGAAGTACTCCTAAATGAAATATGACTAGAATCTAGCTACCTCTACGGCATTGCTCGTTTCATCTAGGTCCTTTTTCGACACTAAATGCGTCAATAGTCTGGTAATCCTCTTCAAGCTTTGGTCATTTAGCTCCCTTACTCAGTCCCCACTTCAACATCTTTACATTAAAATAGCACCGTGAACCAAAAAATTATAATCCGAATTTATTTTAAAATGTTAAATAATGAGCGCTTACCAACCCTAATCTCAGGTATGTGCACGCGCATGTTCTAATTCCAGTTTGAGAAAATATTTGTCGAACAAACCGATCGCGCGGCCATTTTCTATAAATGACGCGAAGAGTCAACATGACAGACCTAATAGGCACATTACCTGTCAACGTTATCTACTCGTAATAAGTATAAAATAAATAAGTATTTGTTTATTTGTTCCGTTTGCTTCCTAAGCCATTGATCTGAATGCGATAAATCTTTGAAGAGTTTGAGCAAAATAAGTTTTTTAAATTGAATTGAAGACTAGGCGACTGAAGTCGCGGGCAACAGCTAGAAAAAAAAATTTATTTATTATTTTATAGCTGCATGCAAAACACTGCACAATATCGAGAGAGAGGACAAGGAAGGCCAACCCCAAGTAAAGGGGACATACGGTTGAAAAAGATATATATGTCGTAGCCAGATCGTAAAATTGACCACTTCATGATGTGGCCGATCATTTCATAAAATGGTGGTATTATACATATATATATGATAGCGGCAGGCAAAACACCAGTCATCATGGTCTCGAAGTCTCTCAGCATACACAAGCAAGCGAATTTAGAAAAGTTCCTAAAGTGACCCAATCGGAATTAATTGCACTGAAGGCAAAACACTACCACTGTGCCAAACGTGGTTTCCTAGGCTATAAAATCACCACCACCACCAAGTGTAATGCGGTGGTGTACGGAACAGACGGTGCGCCAACCGAATCGCACTGCATATCCAAATTTCAGACTGCATAAAGTGGGTGATTCGTTTAAGGGAAAATGTATTCGCTTTTTTTAACAAATTACCACAGTCCATTGCTGAACTGCCTATGTATGAATTTAAATCGCATGTCAAGATGATTTTAGTGAAAAAAGGTTATTACACTGTAAATGACTATTTAAATGATAAATGGAATTAAATACTGCCGTGCTCGCACAGGTTCATTTTATCTTGTAATGTAGACACTATTTAAAAAGAGGCTGACAATAGTGACCGAGTTTCTTGCGCTGCTTCTTCTCGGCACTAGCCCACAATATTGTCCCGAAGCAGTGGTAGGGTAAAAAAATATATAGGGACGTGTAAAAGAGCTTCATTTAGGCCTATTTACAGAAATAAATTGGTTTTATTGGTTTTACTAGTTTAATCAGTTCCATATGTCATCACTGGTAACACACACTGGTTGTAGACTTTCGTCTTTAGGCACTGAGGTATTTTGGACGAGAAGACGTTACGTAGTTTTCCGAACGCTGCCCAGCCGAGTTGGATTCGACGATTGACCTCCTTCTCAAAATTTGACCTACCCAACTGGATCACTTGTCCCAGGTAGACATATTTGTTAACAATTTCGAGAGTAGAGCTCCCAACTGATACTGGGTAGGGCGCAACATGTGGCCTCTCACTATGGGCCTCATAAGAAAGCTCAAGGTTGCACAGCGTGCTATGGAAAGGGCTATGCTCGGCGTTTCTTTGCGGGATCGAATCAGGAATGAGGAGATTCGTAAACGAACAAAAGTTGCTGACATAGTCCAACGGATAAGCAAGCTGAAGTGGCAGTGGGCGGGGCACATAGCACGTAGAACTGACGGCCGATGGGGCAGAAAGGTTCTGGAATGGAGGCCACGTACCGGCAAGCGCAGCGTAGGACGTTCACCTACAAGGTGGACAGACGACCTGGTAAAGGTTGCAGGAAGCAGCTGGATGCGAGCCGCTTTCAACCGGCCAATCTGGAAGTCACTGGGGGAGGCCTATGTTCAGCAGTGGACGTCCTATGGCTGAAATGATGACTAGTTTAATCTTATATTCCATATTACTTCTTACTGAAATAATTATTATGAATGCGAAATTTTGGATGGGCTTTGTTACTCAATCATGCCAGAACGGCCAAACGAATCTAAATAAAATTTGGAACAGAAATAGATTATAACCTTGAGTAGCAGATAAGTAACTTTTTATCTATATAATTTTTATCTCGTCTTACTATATTATTAAAAAAAGATTTTGGGGCATTTTTTTTCACAGAGCAGCTATGCATAGACAAAAAAAAACACATTTAACTATTCCTATCCGCTGTTAAAAATCGTACGCGTGGATAATAAAATTTAAGTCATTTATAAAAAATTGCACCGCTTGTGCACTGGGTCCTTGTTGGCTCGCCGTACCTACGTCTCTGATGAATGACGATTATTAAAAATATTAAGATTAAGACGCTTCTTCATATTGTTCCCTTGATCTTATTTTTTAAATTTGACACCCCTTTACAATGTAACCCTTATAGGCTACTTTTTATCTCGGAAAAATACAAGGTTTCTGTGACTAAGGGGTAGCATAACAATTGCCTTAGGGAAAGATATATGCTACAATTATTTAGTGGGATAAGCCATATTCAACGCGGGCGAAGCCGCGGCTTCAGCTAGTTAGTCTTAAGAAAATACCCTGTACCGTTTCTATTGGGTCAAACTTAACTTGATATCTTCTTCTTTCTCCTGGCTATTGTCCCAATTCATTTGGGGTCAGCCCTCCTAGTAATCTTGCGCCACATCGTACGGTTGTTGATTGTCTCCCCGCTCACGTTTAAAGAGCTCAGGTCTTTTTTATTGTTTGTAACCAGGTCGTTGGTGGTCGTCCGCGGCCTCTCCTCTTCTATGGATATTTTTTTACAATCAGGGGCACATCTTTGTCGCAAACCTAAGCCCTTTACGTATTTTTATAGGCTGCTGATTGTTTTACAGCAGTTAAATTAGAATTCCTTAAATCAAATTCTATGATGTACAGTGATACTATTCTCAATAAATTGCCAATCATTCCCTGGCTTTCACACTGGAAATGCATTTCGATTTAGTTGAATATTTATTATAGCATTGCTGGACTTTTATTTACCTAGACAAAGTGGAACAGCCAGTCCATATGAGAAAATATTTGTAATGGTATAATCACGCGTAGCGTGCCATTCCTGTTCTGTGGGTAAAATGGTTCACAAATGTAAAAAAATAATAGGATTTAGAAACAGCCAACAAAATGTTTTGAAAATCTCAAAAACTTAGGATACCTGGAGTATCCTCTCCTAGCATCAAGGATAATAGTCAAGCCTACCCCGACTTAGGAACAGGAGGTCTACTGCCAACATTAGGCTAGTTTCGTGGGTCAAAAAATATTCTATTTAGTCCGTCAGTGAGATAGAGAGTATTTTTTTTAAACTAGCCCATGTTCCAGATGTCCGTATAAAAATCAGTTGTTGTGCGTTAGTCTCACAAAAACTCTTGAATGGCTTGACCGATTTGGCTGATTTCTTTTTGTTCTATTCGTAATTGTCTAGAAATATTTCCAATTTGTTAAAAAGTGAATGTTCTTTTCTATGGGAATTTTGCTACTACCTACGCGCCAAAATGTCGTTTGACAGGTGATTGACAAATTTGAACAAGGTAACAATTAAACTGACTTTAGTGCCTATTCAGGGGATAGATAAAAAAAAATGTACCATAAACCATCAATAGTTGGTAAAGTCTAGCTGTTTAGTTAATGATGTGACAAACAAACAGCCCAGGCTAGGGTGTAGTTACAGCCTGGGACTGACTTTATTTTAATACGCGACGATGACTGCGCTATCGGCTTTTATGGAACTCCTGGAATCCTGGTTGTTCAGGATGTAAGCAATAAGCCAACACTAATGGCGATTAGGTTCCCTCTATTAACTACAACTATAAAACATGTTTAAAATGTTTTTATTGCCATAATAATACGGTCGAGAGAAACCTAACAAGATTTTAAACTGCTGTTGTTAATAATGAGAGGATTAGGAAACAAAGGAAAACACAACCTGAATTTATTTTAAAGTAAAAACATACCCCAATATTTTAATTTAATTTGGCACATGATTTTTTCATATTACTACAAACTAATTATTACTACCTAGATGACTAATATGTACAAAATTTCTATGTTTATTTGTCTTTCTAAAGTTTACCTATGTGCAACCCAGATTGCATTATTAATAAACACCTGCTACTTCTATTAAGCTATGAATCCAACAGGAATGTTCCTCTTCTATTTAGGACAGTAAACACATTTGACACAATTTACACACTAGCTCAGATATAGAAGTTCACTTATATAATATCCTTGGATATTAAATATTTTACAATAAGTAAGTAATATTGGTTTTGTACTAAGCCGATTGTTGAATATGATATTTGTTACAATATTTTTTCCGGTTATGAGATATTGATAAAACAACATTGGCATAACGTAACAAGCAATAAAAATGATTTGTCGAGAAAATTAATATTTATTGTAGCTCGACCAAAAGAGCAGCCGTCGGATAGCGAAAGAACATAGGTTCGACGCCTAACTGAGGCAATAGATTATTTTCAAGGAAAATATAGTCTATAAATAGTTATACTAAAGTTATCTCTACTTTAGTTCCATTTCGTTTGAATTGGATTTTTTTTCCAAGAGAGGTGTCTTCTTGCCGATTTTCTCGGCCTCTTCTACTGTATCTGGAAGTTCTGTCTTGGCTGTCTCCGGCATGAAAAGCGTAAGCGCACCGGAGAGGAGAGAGGTCAGTCCGAAGATTAGCGAGGGAAGACCAGACCAGTAGGAAATCTGAAACCATGAACTATTAGTTGAAGCAGTGTAATATTTAATACATGAAAATCCCTGCCGACCAAACACTAACAGTGGCCGACCAAACGTCAAGGTTTTCTGACCATCTAGTAGTTAAGATCTTGCTGATGTTATCATTATCAATAGAGCTATTATAACATGAGATATTCACCATAATCTCAACCTATTAACTTCTATTGCTCATTATAACTCATTTCAAAACTAATGAATGAATATGTACCTACTCGAAAGTTTAAATATTTTACTGACCAAAAGTGGAGTCTGTGGCGCCAGCAAGGACCCGAGCCTGCCAACCGATGAGCAAATGGCGTGCATAGAGTTTCTGGTGTACGTGGGAAACAGCTCCGAGGTGTACATGTACACGATGTTGTATGAGAAGGTGGCGAGCATCTCGAACGCCATGATCAGGGTCAGGCGCAACCACATGTATCCTGGAAAGTTATAAAACAAAGTTAGAAAGTGCATACGTAGCTCTCTACGTATTAAATTATATAACAAAGAGGCTTTAAAGATTCATAGTCCTCGACGTACGATATATCATACGATATATCACCGTATTTGAATGTTGCTAAAAGGAATGTATTTAATTGTTTGGATCTGAATATCACTGAATAGCAAGCATCGCGTTGTTAGATACATAAAAAGTATAGGGATAAATAAAACATACGACCTCATTACCTTTCGGAACAAATGGTTGTAAAATACAAAAGATTCCTCCAATAAGAAATGACACGATTAATGGTAGCTTCCTCTTGTACTTTGACAGCGCCAACCAGTAGAACACATTGGCCGGAATATCCATCAGCATCAGCAACGCAAAGTTTACGTATTTGTTCCCGTCGATGAACACCGAGCTGATCATCATCCCGTAATTGATCAGCGTTATCGTCAGCCACCACACCATGCAGACCAAGAACCTTTGCATCATTATCCTTGACTGAAACGTCTTCAGTAGCAACTTTTTGTCATCAACGGTCTTGTTACTTTTATCATCTATGTATTCCAGCCGGTTCAAAATTCGTTTGTCAATATTTACTCCGTTGCGTTTAGAAATTTTCTCAATAAGTTTGATTCCTTTTTCTCTTTTACCTTTGCTGAAGAGCCAGCGAATGCTCTCATCGAGGAAGAACGAGTATGTCAAAAGAATGAGGGTAGGTGCGTAGATGACTCTGAGGAAGGTCCTCCAGTAAGGTACAGCCCACGAGATGAAAGGCATCACTATAAGACCGCCAGTGTAACAGTTGAGAAGGATCATTTGGAACAGCACGGCTTTTTTCTTTTCCACAATTTCTATACCTTAAAAAATTAAAAGTATTTTTTTATGGTAAAATGAGCGGCTTATCTCGATTGCTACTTATCGAGTTATACCTATTCCGTGGTTAAATTTAAGCTATTGGTACGAAAGCGCAACCCTATAAATAAGTGATACTTGTGTTATTTTTGAAAACATGATTTATATATTTTTTAAATAACTTACTCAACATAAACATGGGTGACAAAGCGTCACCGATGGCAGCCTCAAGGGTCTCCAGTATCACGTAGAACCAGAAGGAAGTGGCAAAGCTCTTGGTTAGCCCCAGTACTGCACCCATTGTGCCTGCAAATACTGCAGCTGTCTTTCTGCCAAATCTGAAACCAAAATTACGAGAAGCCTGTTGGAAGTGGCAGTACATTATCTCTTTTGGGGTAGCGGTCATATTTTATCTTAAGTCATCAAAAATAGGAATAATTAGATAATGGTCTATTGAGATTTAACTTTCATACCTATTTTTACTCTTTTTTTTCTATGACCTTCCTTTCTATGTCGTCGAATCACGCGACTTTCCGATGGCTTATCAAATATTTTCAGCGTTGGGAAACGTTCAAAGTATTTTATCTGAGCTTGTTGGAGTCTCCGCTATCTTAACTAGATCTAACGACCTTTTAAGCTTGTTAACGTCAGCTTAACTGCAGTAATTTGAATATACTCGTAAATCTGATCAAATGTTAGTACTTACATAATTTTTAATTACAAAGTCAAACGAAAAGATATAAAATAGTTTGCAGCCACCGACCACCAAACAGGATGGATAAGTTGGATTCAAAGTCCTAAAACTAGTTCTTTTAAATAAAAAAATAATTTAAAATGGTTTCATTCGTTTGAAAATCAAGTTTAGACAGCTTGTTTGCACTACACGAAATTAGAAAATAATAGGTATGCACCTAATAAGAGCGCCGTCCTCACGCGACGTGATCAAAAAAATGGCCGTTACAAATCTGCATAACATAGATAGATAGATAGATAGATACTCTTTATTGCACACCATACAAGTAAAATACACATGATTTTTACAGAAAGATGTACAATTTAGGCAACATGTTTTTTTTTAAATATCAAAATCTTATACTTGTCATTTCGAAAGTGATATTGTCATAAATCAAATAATATTTTCATTACAAATTTCTTTACCTAGCTGTGGGGTAGTGAATACTTATAAACAAGTGACTTATTATAAAATACATATAAGCCTAGTCTCTTTGTAATGTTACTCACTGTGGTTTAATTTTTGTTTCAAACCAAACAATCGACATGGTCCCACGCCAAAGTCCTTAACTGGTAAGCCATATGCGGCCCGTGCAAAGTGTTGTAAATTAGTAGCGAGGTGTTAAGTTTATGTTTCTAAGGCCGATTGGAGGTTTATGATACCCTAAACCTTTGTCAGGCCAGCCAGCCAGGTTACAGACGATTAACATGAGCATTCATGGTGAATTTTGTTCTTCAAAATGTTGTTTAAGAGCAGCTCAGTTTGAGGATCATATTTTTAAACTGCTATTTGATAATATAGTAGTTTGTATAATAATACTGCAAGTAAGTAAATAGAGATCTCGTTTAAAGAGATGCAGCTTCTTATTACCACTAGTTTTAACGTTCGTATCAAATGTTTAATTTTAAACCAAAGTTAGTCATTTTTGTTTTTATTAAAGTTTACCGAGTCTTAAAGTTTTGATTTGAAACTGCCGCCATTCTTGTTGTGCTGCATATCTTTCGTTACTTAACAAACTTAACCGGCATTAGTACAACCGTTTAAAAAGACAATTAGTTTTTAACTCGAGCATCCTTAATTTAGTTAAATCAAAGCTTAACGGAGGCTGTAAATCTCTCAATTAACCGCTCGTGAGTTAACCAGAGCTAGCCCTCAGTAATCAGTTAACTTGCATGCAATTGAGTTGATGGGATTAATAAGGAAACCACTGATGACGGCTCACAGATGTTGTAAATGGAGAAATAGGCTCTGTTAGTAACATCATTTTTAATAATGTTAACATTGAAAATTACGAGGGAGTTTTTGTAATTACATACAAATTATGTCTGAGATATAACACTAGGAAAAAATCTACTGCATCAGGTGGGAATCAAATTGACTTTCTTTCCATCGCGATCTATTAGGCGACTGCGCTCTTACAACTAAGAAAATTTATTACACCTTCGATACGTAGCTCTTATAAAACTAAATGCGATTGATTATTAAATACGAAATAGGCAAAGACATTCTTGATTTAGGCGTGTTATACTTTAATCGTCAGGTAATTTTTATTTGCCGATAGAAAGATTGGCTTTTAGTATAATACTATGCTAGTGCAGAGCTGACGATTAACAGTTTCTTATAGAACATCATTTTTAAGTAATAATAACGAAAATAGAACAGTGTTTCCTACATTTAATTATTAAAATTCAAAGCATCATTTCGTTTTTTGGCAATTAGTATGCGTTTTGACGTGTGCTGTGTACTTTTTTACATGCTTATAATAATACAAATATTGGGTACCTGTCAGATATTTGTCCTTGCACTAGTAATCCCAGCATGCTGCCGAAGTTATGGGCCGTGCCCACCATGGTCGGCTTCCATTCCTCGCAGGCCAGCCCAAACTGATAATAAAAGTAGTCAATCAATTGATTCTTTACGTTATTTTATGTAACAAGGTTTAAACGCTCATATTGAATAGACTGTTTAGCACATAATTAATGATATAACCTAACCATGACCTCTTAAAACAGGTTTACTTTATTAACATATTTTTTTTTTTTTTATTTTATTTTCCTTTATTGAGAAAACCAACAGCGTATTTATACATTGTTAACATACATTATTTAACACACAATATGGCCAATAACAGGTTTCCCTTATCTTATCAATAGTACATCAAAAGGTTGGAAATGCCACAAACGTTTACGCAACACTAATCACTATACAACACACAGTACAATATACAACAAAACAAAACAAATCAACTCGATAGCCAACTCAATGTTATTTAAAAGATAAAAGACATTAACTAGTATTAATAATTAATCTTTATATATATATATATATACTTTTTTTTTTTTAATTATTTTTTTTTTTTTTTAACATACATAGATAAAAAAAACTTTATGTACTCGTACCTAGTTTGACATAAATCAAGCATGTATTATTAAGATCTGTTTAGTGTTACATAGACTTGGTTTTTATTTTATGTATACAGTTTGACGCGGAAACAACTGTAAGCTGTTTAGTGTATAAAAAAAGACCTCTGAATTAAAAATATGCAATTATAATTACTTTTTGTCCCAAATTAATGTAATAACCAATGTTTCTAAAGTTCGAGTGCGTGATAAAAATTCTACGCGCGTTGGGCTAGAGCGGCTGGAATATATATGTCAAACCTTATCACTTGCTTATATGGGGCATGATTACAAATTTATGACTTAAAAATTATAAGGAGGATATCTTCGAGGTCATTGACTCGATCGTAAACCTAACCTCGGCAACGAAACTGTCCTGTATATCGTACAGCCACTCCTCGCATTCCACCACCTCACTGGTGTTAAACGCTGTACACCTATCCGTCGACGCGTACCGCCGGCATTGCTTGATGTACTCTTCGTTCACGTCTGGAGAGGAATGGCTCAACCATGGAGAGTGGAAGCTCGAGTTTGAACTGTCGCAAGAGGGAATCTTGCATCTAGAACAACGAAGAAGGATTAATTCCTATGTTGAAGCATGAAACGGAAAATAAGCGTAATAGCTCCATAATTTGTGTCTATGGCCAAAGGTAAAGGAGAAGATGACGACCAACGTGAACAATTGGCTTAACACCCTAAACGATGCACAACCGCCTAGAATGACAAAAAAGAATTTGTTCATGACATGCTTTTGGTTGTGCATTGGTGCTAGTGGTGACTGAGTTTGTTCCAGCGTTTCTTCTCAGCACTTGCCAGATTGTCTGTGTCTTGTCTCGAAGCGCTAGTAGGGCCCAAAAAATAAGGAGACATGTTCTGCCCCATAGGGGCCAATAATGTTATTATTGACGTTCATAAGTGGCAGTTTTCTGCCCTAAATTGAATAAATGATTTTTGACTTTGACTTTGACTTTGACTTTGACATTATTATAAGTTAATGAATAAGATTTATTAGGCAGAATTTTAAAGAAAACAATTCACAGTTTTACATTTTCATATAGTTATAGTACCAAAATATCATCGTCATCATTTCTAGATGGATTTATCATGAGTGCAGAAGGCCTGGGTTAAATTTCTCATAGGTCCTATAAAATTAGTTATTTCAATGTAAGAATAGTTCCAGGAATAAGGTCGTTTCTAGGCGTTTACCTTTTGTAATCTAGAGTAGAACCTAGAATTAATTTCTCCTGGATATTACGGCTGACGGGCGCACTTGCAGCATGTTATCGAAGAATTATGATCTATTCTACAAGGAAATGGATCTAGATTCCAGGCTACCTTCGGTATATTTTTTAAGTATTTATCTTAAGTATTAGCTATACCTACTTTGTTTCTTGTTTGAGTTTACATACCTACTCGTCTAAATTATAAATAATTTATCTTACTAATATTATAATTCTTCTGTCCGTGTGTGTTTGTAATCTAACCCTTCCTTAATGGCGGGACCGATTTGGATGAACTTTTGTGTGTTTTTCAATAGGGTTCCTGAATGGTTTAGATTTACAATAGAACCCGAAAATTGGCGTTGAAATCGGTTTCAAGATATTTTTAAATTATTTTGGCATAGGAAACAGTACGATTTGTTTTATTGTGTTCG
Source organism: Anania hortulata (assembly GCA_963576865.1). Taxonomy (NCBI): domain Eukaryota; kingdom Metazoa; phylum Arthropoda; class Insecta; order Lepidoptera; family Crambidae; genus Anania; species Anania hortulata. Next base: position 18,860,500 of record OY756407.1, on the reverse strand, counting down.
TAATAATTTTTAGAACAAGTTTTTTTATAAAAAGGAATGAAAAAGTTTTTTACAAAATATCAAAATCGGGATAAATTGAAGTTCTTTTTTCTATAGTATTTTTCTACTACTAAGGGCGCAAATGTGTTCTGTCAGCAGATTTGGACAAGACAGCGTTAGACGGGACAGCTAGTATTTATAAAAACTAATCAAACCCAAACCTGTAATTGACATCCTCAACAGCGAAGACGTAGTTCACATTATACATGGAGTTAGTGGCGTAGACCAGCGCCAGCATGCACATGGTCACCACCTGGTGTCTCCCGAAGGCGCCCAGCTTCTCCAGAACCTCATCCAGGTGGACTGGCTTGTCCAGGTTCTCCATTATCATGGTTCTTGATTAATGATCTTCTTTGTTCTTCTCCGAAAGATCGACTGATTGAGTTCCAAAGTGTGTTCTTGTTTGTTTTTATTTGTTCAATATTTTTCTCTTGCTCGATACATTTCTTGTAAGATTTTTTCCCGTAATGAAATACATAATTATGTAAATACTAACTAGTGGAACTGAGGCCTGTCCTATTTTTATGCTAGAAATCAAAACACTGTTAAAACAAAGTCATCTTCGGGGAATCATTAATTTAGTTCAGTTGTTGGCGTATTTTTAACTCATTTACTATGTTTTTCTTTTTCCTTAAAAAATTAGAGTACAAAACTAATACTTTTTCTTACAATTTCTAATTCATTATGATAACTTATAATAACTAACAAATAAACGACTTAATACACTTTAAATCGTTACGGCTTAGGTAACAGATGGCAATGCACTGATAACACATGGCACTATTATAGTAATAAAGTACTATTTATAACAATAAAACATTTCTTTATCGTAGAAAAGACGATACACAAGACACAACAAGTGTCAGAAAGTACTTGAAAAATAATCCGTATTAAAAAAGTGTTGAAATGAGAACCACCTTTATCAGCACAGTTAGCTTACGAGATTATTTCTATGGTTTAAATTAAAGTATTCGATGTACTTGGAACATTTTTATAAACGAAGATTTATCTTAAATAACAAAACAAGATTGTTTAATGCCGGTAGGCGATGCAATGTTAATTAAAACTATTGTAATCTAGAAGTTTACTTCTGTAAATTAATATAATGCGTCAGTGTCAGGCTGTTGAGTTTGTATGTTTATTTTAGGCGGAGATCAAACTGGAAGTTAAGGTTGCTTTTCTTTTTTTTACAGTTTGAAATATAAATTAGATATAGTACCTACATTCTAAAAGTCGTAAATAACGAGACACAACTAAAGAAACATAATAGCTTGCCTTGTTGCTAGAGAAACCTAGAATTTTCTAAGTTTTAGCCAGCTTAGAAAGAACCAACGGTACATGAATAATGCCATGACAATGAGTGCAATATTTACTGCTGTTTAGTAATGGCACTAAAATACACCCGCTCTCGTGATCGTTAGGGCTATAAAATTTAACGAATAGTCATGTTCTTATGTATCTATGTAGTAAGTAAAGGCTCTAATCAGTCCAAACCTTATTTGTGGCGACGTATGTGGTACTTCTACGTCATTATTACTATGTAGCTGAAGAAACAACGACCCATATATATTTTCGGGATAATCATTATTATTATCATTTAACTGCTGTATAAATATTGAATAAAGAATGCGTAATTTTCCATATTATTAATAAGGTTAGATCGAGGTTATGGGCGTTCGTTCATTTTGCAATACTGGTGAGTTTGCCGATGCAATTCCTTCTAAATCTATTCCGAAATTTCCAAGTAGGTATATTCTTTCTGGACAAGCGAGGTTCTGGACCTGAAACAAACGAATCATTTCAGTCAATTGCGGTTAGTAAATGTGACGGTAAAATAAAAAGCAGGTGTAAACTAGCTATTAGCATATCACTGTCCGCTTCTGTAAACAATGATACGACTTGACAGGTTGTCACGGAATAAAGCATGGTCTAGAGGCCTACTACTTAGTGTATTGTTCGTTTCACTGATCTTGTAAAAACAGGTAGATAGGTAGGTGCTAATTAGCCAACCTGAGCGTAGTGCGAGTTTTTTGTTGAAAGAAAAAGAAATGTTTCACTAACGTGCCACCTACCAGGCATTGCCAAAACCAAAGCTATTCATATTCCCGTTTACTTTTCGATCACGGAAAAGTAAAACACCTCCGCACCTGCACATTTTTTTTCACGATCCACAGGTAGACATTTCATCTTATGGTTGTGCTGGTAAACTGATCTCAGTCTGTCAATTACTCACATTTTAAATTAACTTGCTTTAAAACTGTTGTCGTATCTATCCACTCGTTAAATTTTATTGCAGTAGTAACTTAAATTTCTGTTTACTTGTTTTCGATAAAATTAAATCGAGTAAGTATTTCATGTAAAGCCGTTTTAAGTATTACAAAGCAGACTTGATTAGTGTTAGACCACTTGCTCTATAATTATGTTATCCATTCCCACACACAGGCTTGTGTCCAAGATTGTAGCTAGATTTACGCAGGAGTCGGTTTTCATAACATTTGTCGTTCAGCGTTCATTAATCAACACTTTGATTATAATATCAGCATCACCAGCTAATGATACTCCGGTAATTCGTGCTCTTGCTTCGTGATTAAGATGTCCAACTAAAAAGTAGACGCAACGGCCGACATACAGTCGTCTCACTTTGTAGTAAAAAGAAAGAAAAGTGCGAGTGAGACGTCACTTGAAGAGCCTTTATTAATGTCTTGCAATTTTTATTGCTCAGTGATTTACAACAGTTTGAGAGAAATAAATGAGTAGTGTAATCGACGTGTAGAAAAAAATTGTACGAGTAATTGCTGGGTAGAAAAAACAAAAGAAAGTACTTAAATGCGATCATTTATCAGAAACAGCACTGTATGATCTTCGCTTCAGTTTTAATGGTAGTTATTAAGCCCGGTATAGTAAAGACGGGTACAATACCGTGCCTTGATTGCTCAAAGTTCAATAAAATTAAGCCACGGATACTTAATGTCCGTGATCTTAATAATCAATCCGTTCTTAATATGTTTGCAATGGGGGAATAACCACAAAAAATATGAACAAATTAACTGCTGCTTTATTTTATTAGCAGATTTTTTTATTGGATTGTATTTTTTTTATATAAAAAAATGTAGTATCGTTATTTAATTGTGTTTAGACTTAGTGTAATCCCCGGCACGGATTTTGAGCGCTGGAGGAAACTTATGCGCTTAATAGACGATCATATCAGAGACGCGTGTGCGCGGGGCAGCAACCAATCACGAAAACACAACGATCTTCTGCGCATCTTTCGCCCAGCACTCAAGATCCGTGCCGCTAGTTGTAAATAGATAAATACGCTTTATTGCAGACCGCAAAAAGTTTATAAGTTACTTACAGGAAATACGTTTAGACCTACACAACTTACGCCTAAGTATCATCGGCAGAAGCGATATCTAATGTAGAGGACAATTAAATTATCTCAACTTTTGTATAGTGCAGCGTGTTTATTAACTGCTATCCTGTATCTACAATCTCTTGACTTTTTGATGATGATCGATACTTAGATTCGAACATCATTTCATCAATATTAGCTTTCACAAGAAACCGCACAAAAAGACATACAGACTCGACTATTTATCAACCGTCCCTACTAATGGGCCCTGTGATGGCATTTTGATAGATCTCCCTGTATTACGCATGCGCTAACGGCGTGTTTGCAATGGAACACTCATGCGGGGGGCAATTAGACCTAAGGTGATAGTTACTGTGATTTATTTCTCGAAGTTGTAATTATTGCTAGTGTTAATTTGTAAAGCAAGACACTTTACCAGATATTATTATGATCACGGTCGGTCAATGTAGAACAATAACTTTTCTATATTTTCTCGGGTCTGGGTGTTGTGGTACTGTCGTTGTTTCTGGTTCCTGTAACACGAGTGCTTTGGCTACTTATCATAGGATCAGCGCAATGTATGTGATGTTGTCAACAAAAAAAAACAGTCAACAGACACTATCTATCCACGCATGGCCTAAGTGCCACAGACGACGGAGGAGCATCTGACACAAATTGCGAACGGCGGCAAAGAATACCGAGCAACGTTCAACTCGAGCGCGAACATAGATGGTCGGTCGATAACTCTTTTCCTTTCGTAAAAGCCATTCATTGTGTGTAGTTATATTTGTTGCCAATAGATGGCATTGTGTATCTAATACATTGCGGTATGAATATCACTTTTGGACACATAAGACCCAAGGTATTATGTTTTATTTATTAAGTATATATTAACTGCTTAAGTAGGTATATAACTGCTCCCTACTAACTAATAGGTCATCGATCCAACGTTTTAGAGTCCTACCCACACGTCTGCTTCTTCCAGTACGTGGTCGCCACTTAAGAACCTTTCATTCTCAATGATTGATAGATCTGCGAGCCATGTGCCTGTAATGACATCATTCCTAAACCCGGATCACCTACTTGGACGGCCTGAGCAAGTAGTTGTTCACCTTTAAATATTTTCATAGTACGCTTTTTACTCCTACTTCCTCTACACCTGAAGGAACCAACACTATCCGTCTGCTCTGCTAACACTTAATAAATCCACGATCTGCCCGATTTGCTCACAGGAGTAAATCGTACAAAATATTATACCTTCCTCAAAAAATCGTGATCTCCTCGCGTTCCCAAGTGTAACATTAAAATTTATATTTCTAGAATAACTGCCTCTTTGAATGTCTCGAGCTGTGCTACGGGAAATGCAATATTTCTTTACTGTTTATGTTTCGTTGTTATTCTAATCGGTATAATCCTTGAATTTTGCTCTACAATATGTACATAGTACATTACAATAAAGAAATTAGAATTTTAGACCTTAAATTCTACTAAGATATGATGAGAATATATTATGATCATCGATGTAATTTTTTTAAATAATAATTTCTTTTTTAATAAATTAAATCAAATAATGATCTGATAATAATGTGCCGTGTAGGGACGGCCGTAAAGAATACACTTCCCCACCGCCAACAGGAGGCGTGTCGTAAGAGTCGACTAACTCCTGTAGCACAAGACGGGCGGAGTCCGCGTGCGAAATGTTATAAAAAACTGCGCTCGCCAACCCGCCTGCCAAGCGTGGCGAGTATTGACAATCCTCCCTCCCCCCACTGATGAAAGGCCTGTGTTCAGCAGTGGACGTCCTATGGCTGAGATGATGATGATGAAATCAAATAATAAATAGCACCACCTACTACCTACTTAACGCAGTAATTCATTAAAACATAATTTTATAAAAAAAATTAAAACCGACTTCAAAAAACTAAAACGCTAAAAATAATCTTAACACTTAAGTACCTAATCAGTTACTTTTGGAGTCGGTGCAAACGAAAACATTGGTCTCTCATTGACTGGCAAATTTTTTTATAAAATTAACTTATTTCATCCATTTTAGTGATAAATCCTAATCAAAACAAATCTTACGAGTGCAAACATAATTTTACTGCTGAACACCGATTTCATTTCCTATTTTTCTACCCTTAGGGGTGAAATTTTTTCCAAAAATGTTTTACTATAGTATCTTTAAAGTATAAGCTATTCATTAAAAAAAGAATCATTAAAATCGGTCTACATTTGGCAGAGATATAGGTAAGATAGATACTAAAATCAGTTGGCGTGGTACGGAGTTTATGCAATATTTGATGATTTTCTTATAGATCCCATCATCAGAATTTAACCAAATTTATATGGGACCATTCTGAAAGTATTACCTTTCAAACAAAAAAATAATTATCGAAATCGGTCAACGCAGTAACGAATGATCGCTGAACATACATAAAAAAAAAAAAAAGATACCGACGAATTGAGAACCTCCTCCTTTTTTGAAGTCGGTTGAAAACGAGGCTTTTGCTGTTATTTATAATCTGTAAACAGTGCAATAGAAAGACGTTATACAAGTAGTTTTTACTGTAGGTAATTTTTTCTAAATAAATTAATCTCACCTTTTAGGATCCTTAAGTGTTCAATAAATGACAAGTCCGAATTATCTTTGCTAGTGTTTACTATGCTTTTTAATATCGTCTGTTTCTTACATTTTTCGAAATCATTATTATCGTAACTAAACTCGGGATGCGTTATTAGTGAGACTCGAATGATTTTTGTCCCTTTGAAGGGTCGCGACACGTCCGTATTCATTCGGACCAAAACGCAGAATGTTACAAGCCTGTTTGAACTTAGTATTGTTGTATTATCTATTTCTATTTATTTGACATCATTTATATAGATAAATAGACGATTAGAAGGATACCTAGGTACGTTGTAATTTATTAGTTTCTCCATCTGACTCAGCCCCACTAGCATGACGACTAAAACACGATATAATATAGCGAATTATCAACACCAACTGTATTTTTTTTAAATATGACATATATAGTCGCCATCTTGATTTTTTTATCGAAACAGCAATCATAACATGTGATGTCACCGGCACGCATATGCAAAAGGCTCGAGCGTTTTGCTTTTGCTATAAAAAGATTACGACAAACGGTGTCAGCTGAAGCTGCACTCACGGCTTACCACGGATACGTATCGTCAGTACTTAAATATGATATAATTCTGTGGGGCAACTCAGTCGACATAGATAGAGCTTTTAGAATACAGAAAAGATGTATTCGCGCCTTGAGTAACAATTGGTACCTCGACAGCTGCAAACCCCTGTTTAAAAAGTATAACTTGCTTCCGCTACATTGTATTTATATTAGGGAAGCTTGCCATTTTGTAAAGTCCTTCCCCAGCCATTACAAAAGTCGAAGCCGAAGAAGTCTCAACAAGACAATTAAGAAAACAATACACAAATCTAATACATCAAGGATATTTATAAAAGAAATGTGTATAACATGAGTATTGTAATGTATAACTTGCTCCGGAAGAACTCAAAGTACCGGTCCACTCAGACCGATATTTAAAAGAAAATTGACAGAATGACTTTTAGACAAATGTTTTTATAGTTATAGAGATTATTTTAATTGGCGACATTAATTATTATCAAATCAAATCAAATCATTTATTTGTGAAAATGTGGGTAACAATAAGGTGACAAACATGGAGCAAAGCACAAACACATTTACCATCACTGGCTTACAATTAATTTAATTAAAAAATAGGTACTAGGACTAATTCAATTCAACTGTATTCTATTTTATTCATTTTATTACTTCACCAAGCTTAATGTTATTTTTATTTATTAAATTTTTGCACATCTGCGAGCAGATTGAACACATACACTATAAATAATTGTTACCATCCTGTCATAATCGCCATTAGCAATAAGACCGCCTAAATTGTACATCTTTCTGTAAAAATCATGTGTAATTTACTTGTATGGTGTGCAATAAAGAGTATCGTTCTATCTATCTATAATTGTGTTTTTTGCATGTACATTTTTGAACTTGAACTTGAACGGCGATTTAAAAACAGCTATATCTATCATACTGCATAGTTGGTGTCGATAAATCACTATATTTTATTATTATATCGTGTTTTGATGATCATGCTAGGGGGCCAGGAGGAGTTACTATAGATACGTCATGTTGATAATAATGTTTGCTTTCTGTACAATTTTTAATGTCTTATTTCGTTGTTTTTACTGACAAAAATACATAGTAAAGTCAGTCAGTCATTCGTTTATCAGCATACGTGACATCTTCAGCTTACAGACAGTACGAACTCTGTGGCGAACTTGTATTCATATTTTGACTCGTGCGATAGGAGTGAGTGTTTATACAATAAACGATTATGCACGGACAAACACACACACTGTTTCTGTTGAGATACCGTGACATGTTAGCAGATGATTACGGCATCTATCCTTAAACTCATACCTAAATATAATATTTAGTCTACACAAAAGAAACATCTGTCATCTTGTTTGGTTAATTTTGCGTTAATTATTATAGTATATTTATTATTCGGTGGCGTCATTAAAAATTAAGATGGTGTGTAAATTAATTACCTTCTATCTCCAATATGGGTACGAAACTAGGTATTTATTAATTTAGGGAAATCAGACGGTAGACAGGTAGGTACATTACTGAATTTTGTCCTTGCACCTTGTAATTTGTAAGTAATTATAAAAAAAATAAAAACCGACTTCAAAAAACTAAAACGCTAACAATAATCTTAACACTTAACTACCTAATCAGTTACTTTTGGAGTCGATGCTAACGAAAACAGAATCTCTCATCGCCTGGCATCGACTCCAAAAGTAACGATTAGGTCCTTAAGTGTTGAGATTATTTTTAGCGTTTTAGTTTAACAAATTTTACGAGTGCAAACATAATTTAACTGCTGAACACCGATTTCATTTCCAATTTCTCGACCCTTAGGGGTGAATTTTTTTCCGAAAACGTTTTATTATAGTATCTTTGAAGTATAAGCTATTCATTAAAAAAATAATCATCAAAATCGGTCCACATTTGGCAAAGATATTAGGTAAGATAGATACTAAACTCAGTTGGCATGGTACGGAGTTCATGCAATGTTTGCTGATTTTCTTATAGATTCCGCATCATCAGAATTTAACCAATTTTATATGGGACCATTCTGAAAGTATTACCTTTCAAACAAAAAAGTAATTATTAAAATCGGTCAACGTAGTAACGAATGATCGCTGAACATACATAAAAAAAAGATTCCGATGAATTCAGAACCTCCTCCTTTTTTGAAGTCGGTTAAAAATGTAAGTGGTCACGGATCTTAAAATGATAGTCAAATTGCCTTGTTATAAAACTTAAAAATGTATATCAAAGCCAATCTTTTGGGTTCTAATCCTTGGATGCAATAATCATTTATTGGTGCTGGCGTCGTTCATTGGTCATCATTTCATCAATTGATCAATGGTCTTCGTTAAAACAAAAATCGATCAGATATTAATCTAAAATTTACATAAAAAACCCGTGTAATTTTTTTAGGAAAATTTAAATACAGTGTAAGCTAACGTTTTTAATTTCACCTGCGGACAATACGATTGTAAGATTTACATGTTATACCATTAGGTCACTACAAACAATACAATTTGCATTGCAACCTTATTGCTATACTAATAAGGGCTTGTTACTATTCGTCGCAACAGGATGCGTATCACGCATGCGCGCCGCGTCGCCTGCGCGGAGGCACGCACACGCACAGGCAAGGGCGCGCAAGGCCGCGCGGGTCATGCACTCTTTGCTATCTGTTCTATGATATGGTGAAAAATGCGCAAGAGTCCCGCCCGTTATGAAGGTACCGAAAACCTCAAGTAACTTTAAATTAATGGCTTTTTTAAATAAAGTACTTATTCTTTATCACAAATTAAGAAATCAAATGTATCAGAAAATAAAGATACAAGAAACTGCTTCTCTCTTAAACTCACAACATTGTCCAAATATGGTATCAAATAAGTATATTTTGTAACATGAAATCCCACCAAAAACATAAATGTAAAAAAGGAGATCCAAGTTCAATACAAAAAATATGCTTGGCTGTGGGCTTCGCCGCAAAAAGAATGGAGATCTAAATGAGTGCCAAGTAAGATGCAAAATCCAAATAAGTATTTATATGAATAAAATAACATTATGACCAAGTATTACACTCTATTTATTTGCTTTATTGGATACCTATAACAATTGCTGTTATTTAAAAATGTGAGATCTTAAAGTAGGTAAGATTTGACTAATAATACATATATTGGGATAGTTTCAAATATCTGCTTGTAACGGTTCCAACAGTACAGTAAAAAAAATAAAAAAATTGTATGGGGACCCCTATTTTTTAACTTTTTTTTAATTTTTAGATTTTTTCCTACGCTTACACACAATTACCGAGCTGGATTCCAAATTTCATTCTTCTAGGTCATCTGGAAGTAGGTTAGGTTTAGGCACTATATGTCAGTCAGTCAGTGCTAAAATTTACGACTTTTAGACCTTCATATCTTTATAACCGTTTGAGCAGGCTTTATGAAATTTGGGCTTCTAGATGTCCTTATGGGTATAATTAAACACACGTAGTTTTATGTGTTTACGTTAAAGAGGTTTTGAGTTATAGAAGGGTCAAAAGTGGCACCAAGTGGTTCGTGTAATATTACACTTGGCGCTGGCTAGCCAGTTCCTTTGCTCGAATTTGGCTTGACACGCTGCCGCGTGTCTAGATACATTAAATTGTTACCTTACAAGTCCATATAAATAAAATTACTATTCAACCTGAAAAAATATTGTTTCTGTTGTTTGTAATATTTCATACTTGCATCCCAAAAGTAATTGAAAAACCACAACACGAGCTATTAATTACTTATCAGAATAATAAATTAGTAATTCTAAAAGTGGTAGCATCTAATGATAATTGTATGCCACCACACTCTCATTCTCAATCGAGTTTTTGAATTCATCATTCATTAAACACTATTCATTAAACATTAGAGCCGTCGCTATGTGAGACAGCACGAGTCATGTTTTTTTTTTATGAGTTCAGGAGACGTATTTTTGCATCATGCGAATTTCAATCCAAATACGAAATCGCACGATTCGCATGCTATTTTTGAAAACTCATTCTGTGAATTCTGTACTAGTGGACGTTCGTTTTTCGTACTTCGGTATTTTATTTACATTTCGTTTTGAGCGGTTCATTACCGGTTGTTAAAATCAATGAGTTTTTGCATTCCGGTTTATAATATTTTCTGCGTGAAACATAATAGTTACAGTTTAAATTTAATAGCAACACTTAATTCGAGTTATTAAAAATGCGTAAAATCATGAGCAATGGGAAATAATTTCACACACGAATTGTTTTCGAGTTCGAATTCGAGATTCATTTCTAATGTTTGAAAAATACGTCTCTAGCATGGAAACACATCATCCCGCCGTGTGAGTTAATCAGTGGTCTTTATAAGTTTTCCGCGTGGGGTCCCTGCCGACTGCCGCGTCAGCTGCGCGCGCGACCGTGAAATAGAACAAACTTGATCGCGATTCGAAACACTACAGTCAGTCAGAAATTGAATAAAAACCTTCACCAACTTATCATATAACTTCTTATACATCGTTATGGGCTACAATAAATTACATAAAAATAGCAAGAGTTCTCTCAACAATTAATCAAATAAACCAAATGACATTTATATATTCTCAAGCGATTTTACAAGATTCCGCAAGAATTTGATGTATTTGGATTAACTGTTCTTCTGCTGTTTTTCTCTTTAATAATGCACAATGATATGCTACTTTTAAAAATAAATAATGTTATACTAATATTAATAATTTTAATAATAATTATTAACAATTAAAAAATATTTAAATCTACTTAAATGCTACTGTAAGACTACTCGGTGTAAGGCTATCCTTTACTACGTTAATTCAATTACTTTAGTGTAATACCTGTAATTAAGATAGCACTTAGCTTGATATATTAGCATGTATAGTTAATGTTGTCTAAAATAGTGTATGTCTTGTTGGTGTTAATATATAAATAAAATAAAATAAACTTTTGTCATTAAGGCTGCTGATTGCAGTGGTAGGGATTCTAAATAATTATGCATTGCATGTACATACTATTTGTTAAACAAATAATATGATTTTCTATGCAATTCAAACTTTTTTTTACTATAAAGACGGCACAAGAGCAGACAATTCATCTATCGTATTACGGTAAGTAAGGTCAGTTTGTGGGCCATAGACAAATAAAAAGGATTGTTCCTTAACATATAAAACTTGAAAAAAGGGACATTTTCCGCCATCACATGAATATCCTGAGAATTACTGAATGTGTGGTCCAAAATGTACAACAAGTCGACGATTCTGACTGTACCATGCAATTGTTCAGCGCTGGGAAACTAATCATTTTTATATTAGCTCGCCGTGTTAATAGGTAGATAACATTATTTGAGTTTTTATTTGATGTTTGTAATTTTTATTTACAAATAGGCGTGATTAAGTAGGTAATTCTATTTAAAGTCAAAGTATTTTGATTTACTAAAGTATCGTCCAAAGAAAATGTAAATTCGGTGCGGAACTCGTTTGTTTGGCGGCGATTTCTCACGCACGCCGACAAAAAGAACTCGCTAAACACCAGTTTGTTTGTCAGTCGTGTGAAATGTAGATGGGTACTACGTACCTTTACCCCTAAGCCAAGCTGCAGCCGGCAGTTTTAACTCCTAAAGTCTCAAATAAGCTTAGGAACATTCGTTTAATTGAATCTTCTTTACCCATGTATCTTTTCTTACTGGTGTTTGATTAAAATGTACTTTGTGAAGTAGTCGTTACTCGTTTGAGCAGCCAGCTCCGTTTGTTCCCCAACCGGCTCGTTTGATGTAGCGCCTGGTTTTTGTCGCGCTCTCCCGCGCGGTGAAATGCGGTACCGGTCACTGCGCAGGCGCACGAGAACTGTTGTTGTTTAATGTCGAGAACATGCCTACGAGGCTACAACTACAAACAAGAAGTAATTATCAACGTCTTATAGAAAGCGCACAAAATACCCTTTTACGTCTTTATAAATGTATTTTAAGTTTACAAAAAAAAAACACAGTATGTATTTTTAATATTGGTTTAAGTAGCGTTTGTGTCCTTAAAACCAATTAATTTCTGCAAATACTAAGGTCTGAATTAGGTCGACCCATTTTTGGCCCACTACTGCTTCGGGACAATATTGTGGGTTAGTGCCGAGAAGAAGGAGCGCATTATTTATTGTCTTCCCTAAAATTCGATTCATATTTTCGAATATATTAATAGGTAGTGGTAGGTACTATATTTAATGATGTAATCCGCAACTGTAAAATAATGTCTTCAAATGTATTTGTTAAACAAGACATTTGTTGCGACAATACACCAATATATTAAATCGTAGAATAAATTACATAAAAACTAAAGTCAAATTAAAAGCGGGCGGTCCAGCATGATTAATGTCCCTGGCGTTAAATAAAACAAAGTGTGAGGTTCGACTCCGAGTTGCAAGTCACTATCGCTACTGCGCGCACTAAGCATTAGGGAACACCACACTGAAGCGTCAACGCTCCTTTTAGAGGGGTCGGTATTTTATTAAATTTTTGGATCGACTGAGAACATTTCTGTACCATAAAAGTACATAATTATTGTTAGTCTACAGAAAGATTTACTTATAAGCGTGGGTTGTCAGAAAACAAAAACCATACATCAGCATTTGAAATAACATGATGAATTTTACCAAAAAAGTTATAAAGGTGATAATCATGTGTAACTCTACCGTGTATCCGGCTTCACACCGCCGCGTGAGATTTGACTCATTATTACGAGATTACGTGACAAAATAACTTGACAAGAGCCGCTGTTTCGCGGCCAGATGTCGTTTGCATTCGTTTAATGAGTTTTTGGGACGGTGGTGGTGTCCTGAATACAACGGTAGTTTACACACTACACAGTGATCTAAACTAAAATTAGAACTTTGCAAAATAATTGACTAAAAACGTGCGAAAAAGTTTTTTTAACTCTAATTTGTTATATTTGTATATAATAAGAGGTCACATCGCATCTTTATAAGTTAAATCCGCAACCAAAAACTTGACTCAGGTTTCTGGTCGCGTTTGATATTAAGAAATATACCAAGGTACTTAGATTTTTATTGACAATGAAGAGTTTTATTTTTATGTCATTTTTTTTAGTTTAATTACTAATTGGAACTTGCAATGCTCGTCTCCGTGTGGTTATACCCCAACCCTGACTAGCGCTTCGCTCATCATTACGCGCGAGGGTGGTTCGCGGCGCTACAAATTTGTGACTGCGCCTGCCTCCTGGCTCCGTCTGGCGAGTCACGGTGACTCGCGGGAGGAGGCGGATGCGAGGAAACTAATAACAAACCTCGGCGCTTGATTGCACTTCAACTATTTTACATTATCACTTATGAGACATATCTACATCTATATAACTGAAATGTTTTGTTAGAAACACACACAAATGCTGCGTTCTTCGATCTTCAGCGGGACAGGAACGATTTGTAGCTACTATTTTGTGCAAAAGTAACTTTGACTACTTATTTGAGTGACTGTTGGCCCTGTATCTACGTTAAGCCAGAAATTACTACCTTGTAGCAAATGCAGTAAGGTTGTTTTTTATTTAAATCAACTTCAACTCCAACCTACTCGTATTAAATAGCTATTTATGTATTAAATCAAACTTAAATGCAAAAAAAATACTATAAGTACTTAAATAATAATAACTAACATCGATTTTTCGCCACTCCATGTTAAAACATCATCTATAACGATTAAAATACGTATGAAGATATAAATACAGACTTATTTACACAGTGTGCACTAAAGAGAATTTAACTACAGATTTTTTTGCTGTATCAGACTAGTGGTCTTTTGCATTATGTAAGACATTCAATAAAATGCACAACTTTACATTCACCCTGTCTATAGGTACAACTATAGGACCGGAAAATGCGCACTTGTTTATTTTTCTCAATGATAGTATTATGACGATCTCTATACACATGCTTAGCGATATATTTATACCACTTACATCGCCTCCCACCCACCTCGGAAAGAGCTGACAACATCAACAATAGCTGTCAACTTGACAGGTGACGTTAACACTTAAGTTTGTTAGCTAGATGAGATTTGACGAAAAAACCATTTGAAAGAAATGCCTACACCATAGAACCTACAGTAACTTAAAAGTAATAAGTAAATATTATCTTTGAGATACAATAAAGCTTACCAGTTTGTATTTTGTCCTGTCTTCTTTGAACTACAAGTTACTTTCCATCCTAGTTTATTTGGTCTCCTAATATTTACTGATGGGTTTTCCGATGAGTGCTAAATAAAACCAACTTGTATAAATGTTTGTAACACACTGATATAATAGTTTGAAAATATGAATGAAATATGTGAAGTGCTGCATAAACAAATTGTAATAACTGGGCCGCGATACACACATGCATAGGTACAAATGTACAACGTCATCTTGTACCAAGTGGCATGGTTGTTTCACTCTCTTATTATTTTTTATATATTTTTCATTCAGAAAAACTGGTCACTCTTCGCTTATTTATTGACATACAGCTGTGCCCGCGGCTTCGCCCGCGTCGAATCTTGTTCTTCCCATGGACACAATAGGCTAGTTTTCTGGTTCAAAAAAATAGTATTCTATTTAGTTTAGACTATCAAAAAATATTGGACCCATATTTTGTCTTTTGTCAATCAAACAAAAAATTACGAAAATAAAGCGCATCAAAGTTTGAGAGTGACGTCACGTCTTGCTGAAAAGTGTCGCAAGGCGTGACGTTACGCAAAACTTTAACGGGCTATATCTTCATAATTTTTTGTTTGATTGAAAAAAGAAAAAATACGTGTCCAATATTTTCTGTTAATCCAACTGACGGACTAATTAGAGTTTTTTAGGAAACTAGCCTATTGTTATGCTACCCCATAGAAGCCGTGCATTTTCCGGTATAAGAGAAGCCTATATCATTCTCTTACCCACAAATTATTAACGATTTCTTGTTCTGTGAAAAACAAAAATAAACCACCCCTCGGGAACCATACATTTTTCCGAGATAAAAACTAGCCTATCTGCTATTCCAGACTATAATCTATCTTTGTCCCAAATTTCATCCAGGTTAGTTCAGCCGTTCTGGCGTGATTGAGTGACAAACATCCATGTATCCAATCATTCGCATTTATATTATTAGTAAGATTATTATTTATCTACCTTACGTGTTTGACATTAAATGTATATCCAGACGTAACAAATATTCCTTTGCGCTAATGATTCAAAAGAAGTAGTATTCAAAAGTGTTTGCAGGTTGTTTGCTAAGCTAATCACAGAAAACCTACATTAATAGGTTTACAATTTTACATGTAGTAAATCATGCCATTTTGTCTGATTTTCCACGTCTTTTATTTTTCTGATTGCGTTCTCGCTTCCAGCCTCATCTAGTCATGATTTATAGATGTAGGTAGATGCAATGGCGGCGTTTTGACACCTCGTGATACAAGTTTTTTGTTGCAGGTCCCGCGCCAGCCGGCATTAAAGCTCTCTTCAACAAACATTCGTAAGATTCTCTCCAAATCTGGGACGCTGCTGGTTGTCCAGTGCAAGCGAGAAAACGGTGTCGTAGCCAAAAACCTTTACAAAAAACTTAATATAAGTACAAACCTCAGTAGTTTATGTCAATGCACTCTAATAAAATATGTATTATGTAGTTTGTGTAAAATAAAAAGAAATAGTTAACTTTCGCTGTATTACCTAGGTAATATGATGCATGGACTCGTAGAATAATATTAATAGCAGTAGCATTATAGGGCAAATAGCAATTAGAATATAAGTTTGACCTTTTAACGTTCAATGTATAATAATTAAAGGTTTAGAGGTAAATTGAGAGCCAAACCTCATTTAATAGGCTGTAGTGCCCAATATTTATGATTTGGCAGGGAGCCAATAAAATTAGGGGTCTAACCAATTAGTGTGTTTTGGCATGTATTAATTTCAATGTGTCTGTTGCCATTGTTAAAAATAATAATTTATACGAAATACTTGAAGCTTCAACCAAAAATAAATTGATTGTTCATGTCGTTACGATTGAAGAAAACACTTAATATAACTCGTAACGTTTTTGCAAATCACATAAATTTATATTTTGAGTTAGTTTTTTTTTTATTAGAACAAGAATTATGTATTCTAAATAGATAAAATAATTTTCACGTCGCGTCGCTACTAGTATCGACAAATCTTAAGTCGAATCTTGTGTCTTTCTCATCACTTTGTCAGTGTAAGGGACAGCCTCCAATGACGGACACGCATGATCAACACCTCTTTGTCGACGCGAGGTCAACCGAGGTCACGGTTTAGGGGTCCTCAGTACTACGGGATTAAATCTATTTATTATAATCCGATTAGGGGCATTCAGAGTAAATGATATGGAGACGTCGGATTATACTGTGGAAATGTCTGAATAACACTTTATTTACGTAGTTAATGATATTATTTACCATTATAGATCTTAGTGACGTCAGACATAACACAATTGAGCAATCTGATCCTGATCGGACCTATTTTTTTTCCATGATGGTTTTGCTTTTAAAAATCAGTCTATACAATACAATGCATCTTCAATTGTTATAGTTTATAAATGTATGAATGTACTAAGCCTCAAGTGAGACACCATGACGTTGGACTATATGTCAATCATCGTATTGTACATCTTTAATTAGGTACTTAAAAAGTATTTTTTAAAATTTATTAGTTAGCCGTTTTTTAAACTGCCTGTCAATTTTTTAAAATATAAAATACATTAAATATCGAAATTTTCACAAAAAACAACAATGAAGCGTTTGTAGCCACCGAAAAGGGTACTAATTTCGCGGCAAAAAGTTCCAAAGTAAGCCGTCAGTTATGCCCAATAACTTGCCAAGTAAAAAGCAGTAACTTTTCGTCGCCTTTTAAGTACAGGTTAGAGAAAAAACGCTGAACTCGCGCTTTGCCGTTTTTACACGTAATCGTTAACGTCAATTTTATTCGATGAGATTACACATCGTCTAGCCGTGTTGGAGGAAATTAAATCTTGTTTATATTAGGCATAAGAACTATGAATGGTTTTCTAGGGAGTGCGGTGGAAAATTTTAATGAGGCCAAATAATTGATATTTTGAACGCGCGCAGTGTCGAAACAATGTCACTGCGTGTGCGCAGAATGTATTGAACATTGGTTAAAGCTCGCCTGTAATTGAGAATTACTTGTAGAAGCCTTATTCAAAAGCTAACGATTTTTCTGTCAAATTGAGAGGGACTTAGTTTCCGTTTAAAAAATAAATTAACATGAAACGATAGTAAAACCTTTATACTAAAAAGTAACAATAAATTGGTTACAAGATTTAGAGAGAATCTGCGTAAGTAGGTAACTATTGATTTTAAAAACAAATTGAACCACAGTGCTGAAAACATGAACACCGATCAGTGAAATGAAAAAGTGAAACAAAACAAAAGCAGTGTAATAAGAAACGAAACGCAATAAAAATCAGTGTTCGAAATTTAAAAAGTGACGTCCTATGTGCATTCGTACGAAAACAAAAGCATTCTGAATTTAAAAATGGTAGCCATCAGTTTGTCCTAACAATAGTTGACGTTTAAAATCAAATACCCCAGTGCTGTGACAGCGCGATCTAACGTAGTGTAACTTCTGGATGGAGTGAAGTGCGCGTTCGGTGTGGTAGATCGTGATGGGTGTGCGGCCATGAAGCGCAGCAAGTCGTACACGTGGCTGTCGGGGCTGCTGAAGATGAAGGAGGAACCGGAGGAGGAGTGGGGTGCGGCGCCTTGGGTGAGGGCCGAGGTGATGCAGCATGAAAGGTAAGGAAACTTTTTCTACGACTAAGTCAGTAAAGTAAATTATCTTACATTTCGATGCATAGGTAAGGTATCAAAAGTACCTACCTACTTATATAGGTGTGTTGATAGGTTGATAGATAGATATTAAAAAGGTACAGAAAATATAGATGGTTTGTATCCGATGTTTGTTTGTTTTTTAAAATTCATAATACATATGTAAGTACGTATGTCTTCCCTAGCTAAGCGACCATCATGATAAATGCAACTGATTTGCATGAATGAATCCAACAGATAGCTTGAACTGCAGCGATAGGTACCTATTATTGCTAACATACAGAATTGCAATGAAAACGATAAAACAATCGTTAGATTTTATTATATACGAGTATTAGCAATTACTAACTTCAATCGCTCGCTGTTATTTCTAAAACCCATAACAAGGAGGTCAGGAAACTGTTCTTACTAACACGTTTGTACCACATCCCATACAAGACTGCCTGAATATCGTGTGCCTACCTTCCACCTAATATATTAATTACTCAATCGTTTAATACTCTACGCATGTGCAGTTACCGCAACCATAAACTTTTATAGCTACGTTCGTATTCGATTCGAAGTTTAGACGACGCACGCGCACGCTACGTAACGGACGAGTTTCGTTCTAGGTTATGCACAGCCAACAGCTCGTCAACCTGCTACAAAGCGTCAAATTTCCTCAATTGATATTGATCGCTATGGGTCCGGACTTAAAGTTGAAAATCGGTTCAATGCCCTATAACTTTTTGGGTAGGTTGTCCTGCCGTTAACTGTACAATTAAGATGTAGTAAATAGGGGATGCCATGCGATAGAGTGTCGTGTGTCAATTTAGCTGTGTAACTTGCGTAGGAACTTATTAAAATTAATAGTGTTGTGCTGTCTTCTCTTCTCTTGTCTCGAAGCGCTAGTAGGGCCCAAAAAATAAGGAGACATGTTCTGCCCCATACGGGCCAATAATGTTATTATTGACGTTCATAAGTGGAAGTTTTCTGTCCTAAACTGAATAAATGATTTTTGACTTTGACTTTGCTGCAATGAGCGGCTGAACACCAGTGTACATTGTTAAGTTAGACGTGGTCATGACTGTACCTTCGAAAGTGAACGTAAAGCAATAAAATAACACGTTTAGTGTGAACATGAATAATATATTCATTAAAAACAAAACGACCATGTAGGCTATAATCCCGTAGCGGTCTTCAATAAAATGCAAACAAGCAAATAAACATAAATAAATTATTAAACATCTTATTAATAAATTATACTAACTCTGAGTCGTGATGAGTCAAGAGCAAACTTATGAAAATATTGGCTTTCATCAACTTAAAAGAAGGAAGTTTTCGATTTGAGTCAATGTTATTTCACTAATAACATGCGAAATGAAATAAAGTCATATTTTCCGCAACAATTAGTCCATTGTCCTCGCACGTACATAATGCAACAGACGATGAAAGGCATCTTCTTAGTAAGTGGCCACTATAGTACCGGAGTCACGCCAGGGAGACAGCTCAGGACCACCGACTCTCTAAAGCGACCTTTTTCTCGGAGTCCTGTCCTGTCAGAAGAAACCCTACGTGAGTGAACTCAGGATTGCCAACGCTCTGACGCGGTCCTGCACTACTCTAGAGCGCACTTCCCAGTGCTGAATCCTGACTCGCCTGGGATCACCACCACGGTAGCGGAGCTTATCAGCCTAGCGTCGCCTCCTCTTCACCCCCTCTTTATTCGATCAGACCCCTCAATCTTGTTAGGTTTTTAGTTAATTCCTGTATTTTTTTAAAATTAGGCTGTCTTTTATATTTAAATTGTAATTTTTTAATAAATCAAACTTAAATAATTGGTAATTGTCTACTTTTATTTGTCAGGAGTAGGTAGACATGACAATACCATACAGTCCGCTTTTTTTTTCTATATCCACTACCACCGAAAGAACTTATAGTTTTACGTAAGAGACAAATAAAATTAACCACTACATTGACAATTTTAGTTTAATAATAATAAATATAAATATTGGACAACATTACATACATTGCTCTGATCCTATGGCAAGTAGTCAAAGCACTTTTGTCACAGAAATCAGAAACAATGACGTTACCACAACACCCAGACCCGAGGTAATTTATTTTTTTACATTGACTGACAGGAAATTTGGACCCTGGACCTCAAAGATAGCGACACCAAGTTCGGTATGTTCGTTTCTCGGCTACGAATGTCGTCGTAGTTGGCTTTTAGTTAAAAGTTCATTGAAAATAAGACTGTCAACTACAACTATTACTTAACATATTTTTTTTACAATAAGCGTTAAAAGCTATTATATTTATATATATTTTTTTAATAATAACTCGCTGACCCGCCGAACTTCGTACCGCCTAACAGTAGATTCTTAAAGTTTTTTTTATAAAAATTCTCTCCGTAAGAACCATCCTCGTACCTCAAGGAATATTATAAAAAAAGAATTTGCGAAATCGGTTCAGCGATTCATTTTTATATTAAAGATCAACATTGACTTAGATTATCTAAAAAAGTAGCGCGTAAGTAGTTTTATATCTTAACCCCAAATTTTTCCTAAACTGATTTATCTAAAGCCTATGATCACAAGTGTACCGTTGCCCAATCTCATAGCGAAGGTTAAAGTAATTATACATTCGGCGTGGGAGGTTCGGAACTTCGTAGAGGCACAATAAATTCAATTGTACACCATAATTTCACGATCGATTCTCACACTTCGCCTGCTTAGGCCAGTTCTAATTTACATTTGTAATCGGACCGAATCAGGGTTGGTATTTGGTAGTCACAAGTTACAGTTTTGTCTGTCATTGCATTCCATCTATTTGAAGTAAAATGATTTTTTTTAACAAAATATTATGCGCTTAAATCCTTATTAAAAGTCGTAAAAGATTTGTTATGTAAAGTAAGATTTATCAAAAACAGTCCAGTATAGAGCATCTAGCTAACCGACTCTTTCAAACGAGGCACAGGTTACTGTTCTTTGCAATTCACAACTAAACTACTTTTGTAATTTAAAATGTAATGATTTCAATTGCACATTATACCCTTTATCCAAAACAACGAGCGTAAACGTTCAGGGCTCTATGGCCTAGACAAGGGGCGGTGATAGCTCAGTGGTCATCAGTTTTTTTTCTAACATCCGTGGGTAAAGTCCTTATGAAATAAATCCGTGTAATTATTTCCGTGCGATTTTATACCTTTGCTGTAAGTTTCACCGTCGGAATGAGGAAAAAACATCGTGAGGAAACCTGCACATTTCATCATCATCATCATTTCAGCCTCTGCAGATTTAGTTACCATAATTTTATAGCTCTAAAATGGTCTGATGGCTCCAATGCCAATGATGGATGCAATGGCTCCAAGTGTATAATAACTAGACGTACCCCGTGCCGAACTATCCGTCCTAGGCAAGTCTTACTTTATAATAATACACTTTATAATAATTTAATCCGCAAAATCAATGGTCATATCGTCAATTCGTCATTTATTTCTTGTTGTTGTTCCGTCACATTTAATTGTAAATACGATATTTGATGTTAAAGATACAAGGCGCTTCTCTAGTTTTTAGTCCAAAATCATGTAGCGTCCATAATGACGTGTCGTGGGAGTTTACACGAAGGTCACGGATTACTCTTTGTTCCTTTGGCTTCGAATAAAGATGGCATTACTTTCAGATATAATTTTTGATCGATAACATTTTATGCACTGTTATAGGAAGTTTTTGTGATCAAAAGTGATGATAAACGTGCACCGATGTGGTGTTATGGTTATAGAGGCAAAACTTTTTCTAAAACTATTTCGTAGGTACAGACAACAGCTCGTCAACCTACCACAAAACGACACAATTTCTGAATTGATATTGATCTTTAAATGTCGGACTTAAAGTTGTAAATCGGTTGAATTACCTTTAACTTTTCCGGTAGGTGGACCTGACTGTACTTAGACATTTTATTACTTTGGACCCCGTTATCAAACGCTCAGTTTAGGGGCAAGTCCAAGTTGAAACACTCCTGAGATTTGAGGGTAGTTTGTTGCAGAGTCTAACTGCCATTGTTTAACTTGCCATTTTTGCTGAATAGTTGTTAGCTTAGATAGCAAAACACATGTGTAGTTTGTATTTCCTCGTATCTCGGGTGCTTTGATAGTTGATTTCATTATTACAAAGTATTCTGAGTCTTATTTTGCAACAAGACACAGTTCTGAAATATAAATGCAATGTAGTGTGTTTTGAACTATCGGAAAAATAGCTTACATGATTTGCAACTGTTGATTCCGGTAAGGGTTTTAAATCTTTTTTTTAGCTTTTAAAGCTCTGTCAAAATTAACCATGTTACCTAATATTATTATGCCATAGCGAAGTACGGAGGATAGGTACATATCCATGATAAGACTAAAGTGCTATATTTAAATACTTAAAAAAAAAAAAATATGCATAGACAAATCTATTAACCTTTTTACAGATGAGGTCAATGCGTTCTTTACTTCTTTATTAATTGAATTTACGTCTCTGGTATAGGAATCCAACAATAAGATTCTTTTTGTTGGAGGCCAAGACTCATTTTGGGTCGCTGCGCCATCTTAGATAAGTTTAGTTAGTTTAGGCATATAAGTATTACTTCCTAATTTTGAAATGATAAATAACAAACATTGTTTTTATAATCAGAACCCCAAACGAAGAAAAAATTTTAGGATAATTAATTAACATAGTTAATTCTTTGACAAACATCCATACAAAAGCTCGTACTATGATTTGCCCCTTGAAAGACTCGAACCCCAGTAATACTAACATACCAACAATAGTTAAAGTATGTTTAATATGTTAATACGGAAAATATTACGATAGCATGGTTATGTGTTCCGTGTACAATAAACGATATTCGCTGTGGCGCGATGACAGCGCCCCTAGTGACCACAAGTATTGTGGACTTAAGATCCCTCAAATTATGGCAACTAGATGGTTTAAGAATGATTTTCGGTTTGTTTTTCTTCGAAATTAGATGAAAATATCTAAAAAGTTTGTGCATATTATAATAAGTAATTTTCGTACTCGAACTGAAATATATATTTTATTATAATACGTACGGGATTTGAATCGATACAACATGATATAACTTTCCAACCTCAAACTGTCCAAAAAGGTTAAAAAATAGTATTAGCACAGCATGTGAGAGACTTTGAAGAGCTTAAAACCAACGGACAAAGCTACTTAATAAGAGCTGTGATCATAACTCAAAGGTCTGTGACACAAACTCCTCACAAACTTTTTTCTTTTTACAGCAGCTATCCATTTATTACTTTGCTTCAATTTACATCTTGATGTTGGAAACGAATAAAACATGCACGAACTGTTTTTTCCATTCTTTCTACACTTTATAACACAACACGTACTAGACCCATATCGCGAATTATAAAGTATTTACTTAAAAATACTTATTAACGTAAGTATGGCATTCTATGGAAATATAGCAATTTGACACTGACAGTCCAGAGTCATTTCACATTTCTGCCAGTTTGCGTGCTGTGATCGATTTGACGGCCCCCACCACCCACTTTGCACATAGCGAATAATAGATCCATTTTATTATGTCACAGATGAATAAGAACTGTTATTACGTACGTATCACCGATAACAGAAGTCATTACATGATAACTTTTTACTTATTTATTTCAAATCAAATCAAAAACTTTATTTGCGTAAAACATGGTATACAAGGATGATACAGTTCAGATGAGCACTCATGTCTCGCTATCAAAAATAGCATGCAAAATTTTAATAATTAAGTAAACAATAAACAAATTACTTACAATAATATTCATAACATGAATTAGAAATGATATGTCAATAAAAATTAAAGTGATTACAGCAAAAATGTCAAATTTTTTTCTTTAATAATTAGTTATTAAAATCTACAGTCAATAAATTTTTTTATGTCATAAATTATCTTATCTAGAAGCCACTTATACAATTTTGATTTAAACATATGTATATTTTGATTTTTAATGTCATTAGGTATTTTGTTATATATCTTTAAACACATTGTTAAACAGCTTTTATTGTATTTAGCAGATCTTGGAATTATATTTAACACAAGCCTATTAGGGTCTCTTTTCGATCTTGTGTTTATGTCACCTGATTTCATAAATAAGTCTATATGTTTTTTCACAAAACAGCTTGTCTCAAAAATATAGAGTGCCGGCAATGGGAGTAAGTTTAAGCTCACAAAAGCTGCTCTACACGACTCACCTGGTGGTATCCCACAAATAGCTCTGATGCATCTCTTTTGAGCTATAAATGCTCTAAGTCGATCTGTACTGTTTCCCCACATTATTAAGCCGTAGCGTAAGACAGACGCCACATATGAAATCAATGACCTAATTTGTAACAAAAATAGCATATAGATAAAAACTACATTGTTTCTTATGTGACGTCTGTGGAGCTCCCAAACTGAAATTAGTTAGGTATTGGGTTTTTGATAATACGCTGTTAAAAATTACCGAAAAAACTAAATCATAAATTTATAATAAAAGTCGTGAACAACCTGCAAGCTGAGGAGTATCTGTGTCGATTGCTTTAATTGTCAAGTTAACGTGTGACTGACAGCCGCTGTCACTGTGACAGGCGTCTCGATTGATGGATTTGACGGATCCCGTCAGTGGATGGCGGCAAAAACGTCGCCGGTGCGATGACTCTATGGTCGTGTCGTGTCTAATGGTTTATGGATAGCATGAAATGAAATCTACCAGTATCTGTGGCGTCGTGTACTGCAACCGTTTTATACAATATGCATTAGAATATAATAGTAGGTTAATGTAATGTAGCTACAAAATGAACGTTGTCATTGTTATTGCTACCTATATTATAAATATAAATAAATACTTAAACTAAGTGCTTATGCATCGTATTAGGTTTTGACAGTGTAATGTGTAAATACCTATGAATTAAATGAATAAAGCTCATTCCTTCTGTGCTATTTATTTATTTAACAAGTGCAACCAACAAATCTTACACCAATAATACAATTAACAGTAATAACTATTAAAAATATGAGTTATGTGTAGATTCAGTTACAGGCCGCCACGACTTGCAAATGTGAGTTATAATTTACTTTTAAAACAATAGCTTACTTTAAAAAATAAAAATAGATGATGATGTGTATTTAGACAAGCAAAAGCCAAGATTTATAGATAGAAGTTATAATTAGGAAGGAGATCCCAAGTCATTATAAGAATTTAATTTACGTTTAATTCGAATATAACACAACTCTTTTTTCGCTATATTAAATAATTTTTATTTGTAAATAAATCTAAAATATTCTTTAGTTTATTAATGTTATTTTTTTAACTAGTAATGATCTATGGTAAGTAGTAGTTACAACAACAAACACAGGCCGAGGCGTTAACCGCTTAACTGCTGCACCAAAATAGCCCTAGGGCATATTCAAAGCGCAGGTTAGGAAGTCATTACACTGCGTGCTATATATGCGTTCCTATACTTTTTTGTGCTAGCTACTCATACGTCATATTATTATTCAGTTTTATGCTCTTTAAGTACACTTGCGCCAGAAAAAAAGTACCACTATCCCTCAATTTAATCGATATCATCTTGCATGAAAAATCTTATCAATTATTCATTCTTCGGAGCCTTTGATAGGACAATACGTGTTCTCACGCTAGTAAATAAATAGAAATACATAATATTTATCATAAGACAACTTGTTGTTTTCCATACTTGTTAGTAACAAAAGTATACTTATGTACGTATGTACTTGGTTTGGTAAAAGTAAATAATTTCCTACCTTACAATACATGTATCTGCAACGTAATTAAATCCTACGCTGTTATGGAAGCCCACAAAAGTTTTACTTCTACTGTAAGAGTAATTACAAATCACGATACCCTGCTCTCTTTCTCTATATCCTTGATATAGGTTCATTTAGAAAAGCATGTTCTGTGTCGTATCCTTGGCGGTGTAAAGCAAGTTAGCGTAAGGTGAAGGGTTGGCGACTAGCGCGGAGAGGGCGTGGCCGCAATGCGCGCGCGCACGTGAATGAAACATCGAGATTATGCGCCGACCCGCGACCTCATTGACCTTCGAGTGTCCGCTAATTAACGCGCTTCAATTGCAGTTTATTGTTGTTTATGTGATATCTGAGGTTGTAAATTGACTTATTGTACAAGTTCCTTGTGATGATGATGAGTTTAATTACTTAGAAATATTTCTCCTATTCTGTATTGTCTTTTTAAAATATTTGATCTATTGCAAGATAATAAGAGTCTTAGGGCTTTCTTGTTCTTTAGGGCTTATCGTCCATAATGTAGAGTTTGAGGATAATTTTATAAAATCTTCCTGAGATCCTTGTTGCAGAAAGATACGTTTAAGTATTGCGGTATTGCGGGTTATATTAAGTTAAATTGTTTCTAACAATATATGGCCCAAGCCTGAAATAAATATTTTGAATTTGAATTACCTCGTTTAGGAATCTCAATATCATAGTCACTTTAGTACATTTTTGAAATATTTGATTATGTGATAATTATAGCAGTACAGTGATAGTGCAAAGCTATATTTTTGAGACGTGTATAAAAGATTCCGGCAAAGGGGCCTATGTCACACTTTTATATTTTTTCATAATTCCCTACAATATATTCTTAGTACATATCCACGAGCGCGGTCAATAAATGCCAAACCTTACAAGCTAATCCTGAAGCAAGGCAGTGTTATGAACTTCCAGTTTCTACAATGCACTCAATACTTCACCTCATACAATACGTTGCAAGTTCAGTGCAACAGTTACGAAGACACCGGTGATAATACGTTGCAAGTTCAGTGCAACAGTTACGAAGACACCGGTGATGAGGTGCGCCATACCTTACACTTAATGGCATTATCCTGGTCTGCGCAGTGTCATAATAATGTCACACCCACATTGACTCGGTTCTAGGAAGGAGTGCGTAAAACGTTGGCATGCTGCGCGAACGCAGTCTGAGATTCGTGAGGTTTTTTATACGAGACGACTCATCTTTTTTCTTCTTCTTTGAAAGACTTCTTTTTTGAAAGAATTCAAAGAAAATCTATTTAGGTGTGCCAGTCGGTAATGTAAGGTCTTTTCTTATTATGTTACTACTAAGGAAAAAAAGAAGCGTTAAACACTTTGATTTGTAACACCAATTTTATTTTCTTTTATTACTTACTAGATTAACTTATTCCTTTCAGAGAGGTGACCTTCGAAATAAAGAAAACAATGAGTTTTCTTCAATTTTAAAGATAGCCTTAGTGTAAGGCCTTCGCAGATTAGATCACAATTTTCTGCCATCTTTTCCAGTTATAAGTTTCTCTCAGGGCGGTTGCTACCTACTAACTAGAACAAGAGAATTAAACAGTCACAATCACTTCGTTTGTGGTGATTTTCTAGAGTCATAAATGCAAAATAGACCCCTTTACTTGTATTTTACAGTAATCAAACTTTTAAATTATGTGCATTAGGTATATTGTTTAGATTATATGCTAAATCGACAAGAAACCGTTGGGTATGAATTCTACAATTGTGAACCAGACCAACTCGTACGTTGGTGAGCTAAGAGCGGATTATACTATTTGCGCACGTACTGACGATGTTTGATAAGCTTACTCGTATTTTACTAACTGTGTGTGACGTTAGTGCTTATTTCAACACAAAAACATTATTTAAACTTAGTTTTACATTCCAAATATTTTCATCAAGTAGCTATAAGGTTGTAATTTTTATCAGGTTGAGACAACAAAGTCAGCATGCCAAAGCAGTGCAATGCTTGCAAATGCATTTCAATAAATATTAGACATAACGTGTACACAACGATATTACTTATTTAATATCGTTACGTATACATCATTTTCTACGGAAATAGGTCATAAATATGCAGTTTTAGCTTTGCTAACTTCAGTTTGGTAAAGATTACTTGCTTGAACTGCAAATCTAACTATAAACATACTATTTTGTCCCAGAAATACTTCGCTAAATAATGTCGGAAGCAAAATTCTCACCGACATTATGCAATGTTTTTCTCGTATAGTATTTGTATGAGAGTGAGTTAATGTGGGAATGTTTATGCATTGTGGTGAATTTAATTCATGCCATTAGATCACGTCATTGTGTGAGCTATTGTGTCATTTTATGTAAATCGGAAGAACTATTTAATTTGTGACATAATGGGCCATTATGAATAAGTTAACTACAAATGTGTCAATGTTGGACAACGTCCTCGTTTCAACGGAGTTAAATATGGTCAGTGTATATTTAAAAGTGTATTTTTTTGATTGGTCGGTGTCCGTATGTATGTTATTTATTATTGATTCTCATAAAGTATTATGCCGCCATTTATGCCGTTGTGCTAACTTCAACTATTTAAAAAAAAACAGGGTGTCCGTATCTACTGTGGCACTGAAAGTTAATTAAAATAAATTAGTTAACATGGCATACATACTTATTTAAGTCTACGGGGGGTACAATGTAGGCAGAAGTTAGATCAGCAATAATTCAATAAGCCACTTTCTCATTGTTGTTCAGTAGTGGCATTGTTAGTATCGTGGTGCAATCGTGTCGGACCGTATTCGATCCCACAGTATTGCAGTTCCGAATGATAGAGTTTCGAGTGTCGGCTCTGACGCGGCCGTCGCACTCCAGACCGCAGACGCTGGCTCGGTGCGAGTCAATAGACGCGGCGGGATCAAAACTAAGCTCACTCATTTATCAGCCAGTCCACTGCAAAACATACCCCCCCCCCCCCCCCCCCTAGTGACTTCCTGATTAGCCGGTTGAAATACGGATAAAAATACATAAAAACTAATTATTTCAACAATCACATCCCCAAACTAAGCAAAGCTTGTAAACATACCTAAATACGTTTACAAACATCCATGATTTAGATACAAATGCTCTTGTTCATTTCATAAACATTTGTCCATTTGTCCCTTGCGGGATTCGAACCCGCAACCGCCAGGCTTTGTAGTCCGGAGCGCGAACCACTACACCAAACAGTAGTCTGCCGGCCTGCATCCAATGATCTCAAATGGAAAAACGGAACCTTTGGAACGGAACGGAAAATTTGTCGACAATTATTGTTTGTAGTTTTATGTAGAGACAATTATGTTTTGCTATTAGTAATAATGTCAAAATTATTATCAGTCTCATCAAGCATCCGTAATCAAGACACAATATTTTTTTTATTGTTATGAGACCGCTTAAATTGACGAGTATGGATGACGAGTTAAAACAAAACGTTGTTAAACAAAAAATAGTAATGAAAACCGAAAATTGTAAGTGGGAAATTCGCCACGAGTCCCAATCTAAATCAAAGTAACTGAAAGAAATACGGAAGTCACGAACCCACGGAGCGCAAATCCGACTTGCTGTTTTTATCCAAGACCCCAGATTATACAAGCCTTAAATAAAGCAGTTCATCTCGTCATCGTTTTAGACTGACAGTGTTTAATATGACGGAACCCCGTAGGGTGTTTTAAAAACGCTCTAATAGGTAAACATAAATTCGCTGAACGCGTGTGCCATGTGTCGCGTTTGTCGTCAGAGTGTGAATTGAATAGACCAACATCTGCGGCGGCGGCAGTAATTGAAAACGTTTTAATGTTCGCCCCGGCCGCGACGCGAGCGCGACCCGACCGCAGATACCTTTGTTTTAGTTGAATTACATTTTGAGCTGACTATTGACGAGTATCGGAGGTTGTTGCTACTACAAGGTACTACACGCTTTGTCTTAGGTATATTTTATAAAGAAAGAAGGGGTAGTTTTGTTGCATTTCTATCTATTGGAAGTTTGCTGCCATCGATTGATGGCAGTAAATTTTTTTTTTGTTATCTGTGTGCGTAACTGACAAAAAGTTTAAAGAGATTATTTCCTTCTACAAACGTTTAAAATTATTATTAAATAAACCGGCCAGTGCAAGTCGGACTCGTGAATCGAGGGTTGTGCATACGATTGTTTCAACAGCACTGTGAATCCAGGTGCTGTTGTTTGAATCAGTTTGTAATTGAAGATTATTAGATTTTTTTAAAATTTTACCCATAGTGGAAATCGAGTCTCGATATTTTTACCGTTTTATCGAATTTTGTTGACATATATGTTTTTTAATGTTACTTGTGCTTTAGGAGATTGCCTATGCCAAATTTTATAGTTCTAGGTCAACGGAAATTACCCTATAGGTTTTAATGACCTTGCGAGTATCGAAACTTTTGATTGCGTTAACTTAGGAGTTTGATTTTTTTCACAGCTCCAAAGCATTGCAGACCTCAGTATTTGATATTAATTTGATACCTCGACGCGTTCAATGATGAAAAGGGTCTTGATTGAGAGACGATAGACGGATAACTCGACTCGATTTGACGACCTCCGTAGCCGAGAGGCGAGCGTACCGGACTTGGTGTCGTTATCTCTGAGGTTCCGGGTTCGATTCCCGGTCGGGTCAATGTAGAAAAATAACTTTTCTATATTGTCTCGGGTCTGGATGTTGTGGTACCGTCGTTGTTACTGATTTCTGTAAAACAAGTGCTTTGGCTACTTACCACAGGATCAGAGCAATGTATGTGATGTTGTCAAATATTTATTTATAACGAAGTGATCCTATAAGGGTAACTTTTTACCTTATGCCTTATGAGATATGGAACCCTAAAAATACTGTGTGCAAAATACTAGTTCATACAATTCCTTTCATCAACAAAATCTACGCACAGATAACAGCTCGTCACCCTACCACAAAATGTCAAATTTTCTCAATAGGTATTGATCTCTAATGTTGGAATTAAAGTTGAAAATCGGTTCAATGACCTTGAACTTAATGACTGTACCTACTCGTAATCTATGTGTCGCTAGTTTTCTAATGTAATAAAACCTGAAAAATGTCTTATGATTTCAGATGGTCTCTTAAAATGATGTTATCTTCCCCTGACTGATTTCTGCGCCGCAGTAAGTTAATAGCTACTTATGGTAACCAAATCCCCATAACGCCGGCCTGCGTACGTGATGGTAACATTAAACGGGGACTTATAACACGATAAAGTACCCCATTCTTCCATATAGGGTTACAATAAGTCAGGGACTCTTTTTATTTTTTAGCTCGAGGTCCAGAAGCGAAGTCAAGTAACTTAGTTTGTAATTTATGTTCTTTCTATCCATTTCTCTTTATTATCTATAGATTTTAGAAACGGTAAATATTATAAAGAGATGGATTTTGGACATTGCACGTCATTCGAAACAATCATGCATGATGCCGTGAAAAGACATACATTTGGGGTTTATCTGTCAACTAGTGTGCTTTCTCCTTAAATATAAAAACTGTCCAAGTGGGAGTCGGACTCACACACAAAGAGAACCCTGAACAAACTGATGTCAGCGGTCAGTGGGAAAGTATAGAAAAAGTCTAAAAGTAGAATCTCCTCTCCAGAAGGAAGTAAACTTCTAAATTAGGACTTCTACATACAAAACGCTGAAAAAAACATTTCTTGTATGGACCCTTTAATTTTTAACTCATCATCATTCCAGCCATAGGAGGTCCACTGCTGAACAAAGGCCTCCCCCAATGACTGATCATCGGGCAGGGATTGCCAATACTCGCCACGCTTGGCAGGCGGGTTGGCGAGCGCAGTTTTTTTTTAATAAGATTTAGCACGAAGACGCTGCTGCCCGTCTCGTGCAACAGGTATTAGTCGACTCTTACGACACACCACCTGTTGGCGGTGGGGAAGTGTATTCTTCACGGCCGTCCCCACACGGCACTAACTTTTTAACAATTTTTTTTAAATATTTGTTGTTAAGTATTGCGGCCATTGTAATACACACTCTGTGAAGTTTTCAAGTGTCTAACTATTACGGTTCCAAAGATACAGACCTGTGACGGACGGACAGACAGATAGCAAGGTCCTGTCTGTACCTTTGGGATGCAGAACCCTAAAAATATGTTACGCCAAAGGAAGCTGAGTGTGCAAAATGCAACTGTTCTCATATTATTTCACGAGGGACACTATACCAACGTTGCTCGCAACTCTGCTGGTCCCTTTTCCTTCTATATATAATTTAAGACTTCTTGTAATTGTTTGTTTATCTTTAAAAAATGTGACAGTCATAGAAAATCATTTTGATACTATAATTTTCTAATGGTTGGTTGGAACTACTAATTCGAATTGAAAAAATATTTTTGTGTTGAATAGTCTATTTAACGAAAAAGGCTATTAATTTAACAGCCCACAATATTGTCCCGAAGCAGAGGGTAAAAAATGTATATTGGGACGTGTAAAAGAGCTTAATTTAGGCCTATTTACAGAAATAAATTGGTTTTTATTGATTTTTTAACACGCTACAACTAATAGGAGCTCCATCAATAAAAATGTCGCAAAAACGGGAGAAATATTCCATTTGAGAGCTTCCGTTACGTACGCTGCGTAAACAGTTGAAATACGCAAAAATCATGAATGACGGGATTGTTCTCCTTTATAATACAAAAAAGTCCGTAACAGTATACAGTGTTTATTTTCGCTACTTGATCAAACGAAATGTGCGGATACTAGACCCAAAATTATCGACAAAAAAATGTCTGTCCTCTACCTGAAGGTTGTCTGGAAGAGATCGCTTTTAGCCATAAGACCGCCTAAATTGTGCATCTTTCTGTAAACACAAATTGTAACTTCTTTGTATGGTGTACAATAAAGAGTATCTATCTATATCTACAAATCCCAACCATCAGGGAGGTTATAGAGAAGTCCTGCAACTCCTACAAACAAAGACTCCAGCGACATAAAAATGAACTCGCTGCGACGCTATTACAGTCTGGCTACTCTACGTTTAGATCGAAAAGAAAGCGAATAGCATCAATCTAAATTGAATTTTGCATGTTAGATTGGGTGACACATCACGGGATGTGAAAAAACTCGAACTGCCACAATAAAGAAATTTTGCTGATTTGATTAAACACCGAACACCACGCGGGCAAAACCGTGGGCCTAAGTAAGTTGTCGCTAAAATAATCATTAATATAAAGTTCAATCGATTTACTTGAAGAGGGATGAGGTAAAAAAAGTCTAACAAACTTTCCGGCAACATACAGAATCATATTCAGCAAGCATTTCTCTTAAAACAATTAAAAGAATGCGGTCCTCATATTTTACACTCAACTCCATACAGATCCCGGTCTATCTAGTCAACGAGGCAGTGAGCTCTAAGGCGAGCCAACTGCCACATATCCTCACTAACGCTTCGTTTTGACAGCCACCATATGCCTATAAAATCTGCGTTAACTCGACGCCAAGTCGTTTACTGCAAAATGTAGCCTATTTCTAAATGTGTAAGGTCTACACTGAAGTCAAGGGAGTGTAGTAAAACTCCTCAGGGGGCGACATTATTCAAATAAATAGGTTTTGACAGTTTTATTCTTTCACATTAAAAGACGTGTGGTGCCAACTCACACTAATAATATTGAGACTGCTTGAAAATAATGCACACTTGCAGTGTTAAAGGAACTAAAAGAGTGTTGTTAAGTTAAATGAAACTATATGAAAAAAAAAACAGACATTAGCAATTTGCCTAACTATAACAACTTTCCCCAACCTTATAAGACAATAGTGAGTCTATTGTCATATATTAAGTAGGAATTTGGTTAAAATAATATTTCTGGACTATTTCAAACTTCGGCGTTTCTCATAATACTAATTTATTTTTAAAATCACCTTTGATCATATATTTGAAATTTTGAATCATATCTTATTATCATAAAGTAGATAAGACAAAACATTTTTTCGCAAAAGTTATTGATGTGAGGCGAGCTTAACTCTCGGCAGTTCACCGCGGTCACATCACGAGGCCACGCCGCTATATCAAAGATTTATCACTCTTGGCGACTCCATTTAATTTGAATAGCGCGCTTTATGAGCTCGAGGGAAAGTGTTTTGAATAAAAATAACACTTGTCTCCAAACAGTCTAAGAATTGTAATATTACCTAGTTATTAAACAGTGTCTGTTCTCGTAAATCAAAATGCTATAACATCGGTTTTCCTTTAGGAAAGTATCTATATGGTTGGTTGAATAAGCTAAAAAATTTTGTACTTATTACCACAAAACGTAAAGTACAAGAATTGCGTCGGCCTCGTCACACGTGAACGTATTGTGTCGGTCGTATATTATTGTATCGTTTTCATTATAAACGAAATATAAAAAAAATGAAGTCCTTATTTTTAGGGGCTATTGAAAAATGTATTTTCGTGTTCATACGTTTTAGGTATTTCATCTTTCGTTAAAGGACCAACTTTGACAGTCAAATGTTCTCAGTGGTTTGTTCTTATTCTAATTTCTTAACCCTTCGCGTTCCACTTACCCGTGGTAGACCCGAAAAACAATAATCGTTTATTAAATAATAGGAAGCAGTTACATTTGGTATAACTTAAAACTAAACAGTGCAAAAAAATTGATACTTTGCCTGAACTAGGTAGAACCTGTGCTTCAGGCGAGGCGAGCGGCAATGTAAAACAATAGGGTTTTTTTTGTGGCACGCAAAGGGATTGTACTGTAACTGCATTTCTTCATTAAACGTTAATACATTATTTTAAAACTTTGCTATAACATATGCTATTAGTGAGTAATGTTGACAAGCAAGTTTAAAAATATTAGATAAACGAGGTACCTAAGGATGAATGACAATTAGTCTTAAGAAAATAAAGTCAGTTTTAATGATGATTAATTCTTACTGTTCCTTCCTCTTAGGTGTAAGAACCTCCAGTTTATATATCACGGCTACAGATAAATCCCGGCATGTGATAAGTGTCGGCTTCTCGCCCGCGTCTGCTTTACGGCACGATCATGGCGATACGCGCACGCGCAGCCACCTCTACAAAGCTTGTAATCTGGCAATGGAAGCGGCCAGTTCCATTGCTATTGCAATGCAATCCAAATATTGCTGAAAAACGCGCCGGTTTGATGTAAAGTAAAATAAAAGCATTTCATGATTTAGTAAAAAAACTAAACATTGTTTTTATTGGGGCCTGTGTAGTGTTCGTGCCCATGGGACAGTTACGTCTCTTCAAGTATCATTAAATTCAGCAACCTAACCTAACCTAACCTAATATAAAAGTTTGGACGGTGAAAAGTGAACTTGATTCGGAATTGCTACTGATGGGGGCAAAACTGATATATTAGACATGAAAAACCTTAGTGATTAACCGACTTTGCTCTATGTTTAGCTGCTGCAGAAAGTTTTCTAAAATGGGGGTTGAAATACGCAGGGTGTGCGTCTGTGACGCATAACATGTACATTCGCAAAAACCTGCATCTTTTCCCTAAGAAAAGTGACAAACATAATTTTAATACCAGGAATAAAGATAACTCTTGCTGTTTCAAATTTCAGACTGCATAAAGTGAGTAATTCGTTCATGGGGAAATGTATTCGCTTTTTTAACAAATTTATTTATTTATTTATTTTATTTTTTACAAAATCCACAGCTCATAAGTACAGAATACATTTTCTTGGTGACAAAGCAGACAGCCAGTATTGGATTTACATTTTGTTACATTTTATACAATAAATTTTTATTTTATAAATTACCACAGTCTATTGTTGAACTACCCATGTTTGAGTTTAAATCGCATGTTAAGATTATTTTGATGAAAAAGGGTTATTATACTGTTAATGACTATTTAAATGACAAAAATGTCTGGAATTAAATACTGCCCTGCTCGCACAGGTATACATTATTTTCTTTTCCTTTTTTTGTGGCAGCTAGTGGTGACTGAGTTTGTTCCGGCGTTTCTTCTCAGCACTTGCCAGATTGTCTGTGTCTTGTCTCGAAGCGCTAGTAGGGCCCAAAAAATAAGGAGACATGTTCTGCCCCATATGGGCCAATAATGTTATTATTGACGTTCATAAGTGGCAGTTTTCTGCCCTAAACTGAATAAATGATTTTTGACTTTGACTTTGACTTTAACCAAAGACTTTGTCTTATCTTTTCTGTCCTGTCCTTAGTGTTCCTACTATAATTATGCACGATAGAAGTTTTAAATCGGGCAACGAACGCTACATTAGAGGTCGTCAAGTTCCAGTCGGAATCCCATATCGTTGACAAGACAATAAAGGGAAGAAAAAAGTATTGTATGTCTCTTCATCGTATCAACAGTCCAGACTTAATCATTCAGGCAATTATGAATTGAAATATATTTTACTTTAATAATCATACTTAAGATACATTCAAAACTAACAACTAAACAGATTGAACTCTTACTTATGCTTATATATTTGTTCCATAGCATGTTTCTCTTTACTGTGCTTGAACTGACTGTTCATTTGCGTCGTCTGTAAAGTAACAACAGTTTATAGATTAAATCTTTACACTATGGGATAGCCTTCCGTTTAAGCTTCTTTGCATTTATATAAAAAAGATTGTCACACAACCACGCAACAAAGTAGCGGGAGTGACGTGACAATGTTGCTTGAAGGCCCAGGTAATTCAACTCCTGCCACTGCGCAGTGCGCTGCTACCTCTGCGGCTGTGTTACGAAAGGCAAAGGCGACCAATCGCCTTCATTAAATACCCTTAGCTGCAAATCTGAGATTATTTTTTATTGAGCACTCAATTATCATAATCAACAGCAAAAATAAATATATTTCTAAGGTCAAATAATTGATACTATATAAACAGCCTATAGCCTATAATCTAATCTTTGCCTATAAGTAAAGAGTGTGATGAGATATGTGATAGAGTGGGTATTCTCGAAAACTCAAAAAATGCATTAAGTTCGTAATGCGACTGAAAATTTTACAAACCGAAATGATATTTTCTTTGTCCCATTTTCAGTTGCATTACACACTTTTTGACAATTTTGAATCGAAACGCCTCGTTTTATGTTTACAAGAATACCGTTTTCGTTAGGACCGGGGAAAGAAACTGGATTGAAAATACTGTTAAATTACGGGAATTGGGCTTCAGTATACTGCATGTAGGACATCACAACACAAATTCTGAGATACAGATACTCGTACATTAATCGCACCGTGATCTATTAAAGTGCCTGCCTTCAAGGTGTCTCGCTGCGCCGCGCTGCATCCGCGCGACATTTTGCCGCAAATTTGTAGGCACCCTTAGAACTGTGCTACTTCAACCTTGTTTTGTTTCTTAAAATAACACTGCTTACGTACGGTTTATAGTTCATGTTAAGACCCTGTTCTTGAGCTAACGAGCCCACAAATACATAAATATCCTCTTATTAAGTCTGGTTACTTGCTCTTAGGACAGAGAGCGCCTTCTTTAGGAAACCAACTATTAAGTAGTTGCCATTATATTACGTATTACCTTCTCCTTCCGTTGGTTTTTATAAAGCCCTTATCGGTAATTCATCTATAAATAAAAATATTGATGGCGCTTCTTAAGCGCGAAGTAAGTGATTTTCCTTTTTTTCTCTGCGCACAAGTTGTAAAAATTTTGTTATGAATAAATACAAGTATTTGTTTAGTCTACTTACGGTGCAGTTTATTTGTCGGTACAATTAATGTAAGTAAGACATCGTACGTCCATCAGGCTGGACTTCTGACTGTTGATTTAGATAAACGCTAACGATGATAAGATAAATCGTTGAGTAGATAGATAGATACTCTTTATTGCATACCAACAAGTAAATTACACATGATTTTTACAGAAAGACATACAATTTAGGCGGTCTTATCGCTGATAGCGATCTCTTCCAGACAGCCTTCAGGTAGAGGACAACCATTAGGGAAAGGGGAAGGTGGTGCAAAGTTTTTATAATTCTTAAAGTATTATTTTATCTTAAATTGAAAGTACTACAAAAATAAGCATTAAAAACTGTAAAAATAATTCTTTGTCTCAGGTTAAGCAGACTTGTTTATGGGCTCCTGCTTACTGTACATGCGATGGCACTTATTTGCCATACTTAAATAACATTTTCATTGTGCTCTGCGTTCACTCAGAATGAAATGTAGATAGTATTAAACATATATCAGAAGCGGAAGTGTGTTGGAGTGTACGAGTAATAAAGGGGAGGCCGCTGTTTATGAACCCGCGGGCCGACACAATAACCAGAGGCGCCACTACTCCATAACGTAGGTACGGGACTGTAAGAAATCTGTTATTGTTATTTCTGTCGTAGAGAAATAAGGGAGAGAATTAAGGTAAAAGTTGGTTACAACATTAAACTAAAAGTTTATTCGAAGATGAAAAGCATTTTTCTATTTGCTTTTAAAATTGACTTTAAATTCTATTTCTGGCAGAAATTTTAATAGCCATTTAAAAGACTGCCTAAATTGTGTGATTCCAAAATATAACATTCATCTATCTATCTATATATGTAAAAATGAATTGCTGTTCGTTTGTCTCGCTAAAACTCGAGAATGGCTGGACCGATTTGGCTAATTTTGATCTTGAAATATTTGTGGAAGTTCAGGGAAGGTTTAAAAGGTCAGAAAATATTAAAAGTTGCAAGGAAAGTAGTAAAACAACTATTTTATTTTCCTATACAAACTGTTCGTACCTGTCAAACGAATTGGCGGAACGAAGTTCGCTGGGTCAGCTAGTCTGTTATATTTTTGTAATACAGTACAGTAAGGACTATAACCATAGAATACCTAATAGTACTACCGTCTATAACCCCTTCTATCTATGTTTACTTTGTCAAATGAAGGCCCTTTGTGCCCTAAATGATATTAGCGTCAGTAAATCGTCGAAGCCGCAATTTATATGTTTCTTTTTCTTCTAATACTAGTCGTGAAATGTTGCGTTTATCTCCTCCACGTAACTCGCGGCATAAGCTGGCCCTCCCGCCCTCGGGGCGCGAGGATTTACGCGCGCGGCCACTGCGTAAGCGGATGTGTGTATTGTTAAAAATAGTTTAAGTTCATTAAGCTCATCATTTATATTATGTACTTTTAAAGAATTGGCGATTAAGGCATATTCGAAACGGAAAATCAAGCCTTTTTTATCAAATTATTTTACTTGACATTTTCTCTCTGTCTCATGGCATAATGAGTAATCGTATTTGTTTACAGATGGTGCGAAAGATTTATGCACTAATGGTCTCCAAGTTAGGAGGTAGTTGGACAAAAAAAAAATACAGACATTTAAAATCTACTAAGGGCCGATTTTTCAACAGCCAGATAACTTTTATTTGTAGAATAAGTTTGACATGTTGACAGTTTTCGTATAGAAAATGTGTCAAAGCGTCACTTTCATTCTTCGGATAAATGTTATTTGGCGATTGAAAAATCGGCCCTAAAACATAAACAATCTAGCATAATATTTTTAAAATAATCTTGTTTATTTGGCAATTGAACTCCGAGGTTGCGAAAATATAATTACTATCCTGTTTTGCACTACTAAACGATAGTATTTTTACAAGACATGCAGTATTAGAAATAAATGCCACGTGTAAACTGAAAAGATATTACTCGTTTACTTAAGTTTTTTAAATGTATTTTTTATTCTCTTGCTTGATGAAAGCAACGAAATTATGTGAAAATGATCTATTTCGTGGCCCGCCGCCCCGTCAGTGCAGCAGTGCTGGCCGCGGGCGGGTGTCGACCCGAATATAAACTCCGGCATTCCGGATTGACGGCCGTAACTTGCGGAATTTACGGCCTTACTACGGAAATGCTCGCGGATTTTGGAATAGTCGGCTCGATTACGATTATCACCTCCGAAGCTGCGAGGGGAACGCTAAACGCTACATCAGCTAGCCGCTAGCAAGGAAATGTAAAAAAAAGCCTGATTTGCCAAACATCGTATCATGTCTTTGTTTTTTTTGTGTTAAGTAACTACGTCGTTTATCACAGAATATACATGAATCGGAAAAAGCGCTTTTTTCATTTGTGTAAAAAAAAATATTAACACTATTACATCTGTCTAGACAATCAGCACTCTCTGTGCCGAAACTCTGTCATTACATTGTAGGCAGCTTTTGTTTAAATCAGATAAATAAATAACGTCCATGATTGCAAAAATTGGCACTTGCTTAGTAAGCAAGCAGGTTTAATTAATAAAAGGAAAAATGACATTACAATAAAACGAATAAACCGACTACACTGGATATTAAACCAGACACTATATAAAATTATTGTTAAGCAGTCTCGGCCTCATGCGACCCACTCGAGATCAGCACCCAATAAGATTGCTTATTGAAACAAATAAACAAGATTTATTTGTTCAGATTTACGATGCGTATAGTTTTCAATGAACTTTGTGAAGTTGTTGTATCGGCCGTAATCCGCTGACACGAGCACAATGAGTAGATTGAACAGCTGTC
The DNA here is from genome assembly GCA_963576865.1 of Anania hortulata. Classification (NCBI taxonomy): domain Eukaryota; kingdom Metazoa; phylum Arthropoda; class Insecta; order Lepidoptera; family Crambidae; genus Anania; species Anania hortulata. The sequence continues at coordinate 18,819,864 of OY756407.1, read as the reverse complement.
GAGACGATAAACTTTACGCCCGCTACCGACCGTATTGTTAATGAGCTAACTATCCAATGGTTTCATGGTTTCGTACAAAATTTACGAAATACATGAGACGTAAATGACATCACCATCATGTCAGCCTATTGCAGTCTACCGCTGGACGTAAGCCTTCCCAAAAGAGCTCCAAAGAGCACGATCTCCCGCTTTTTTAACCGACTTCAAAAAAGAAGGAGGTTCTCAATTCGTCGGAATCTTTTTTATTTTTTTTATGTATGTTCAGCGATCATTCGTTACTACGTTGACAGATTTCGATAATTATTTTTTTGTTTGAAAGGTAATATTTTCAGAATTATCCCATATAAATTTGGCTAAATTCTGATGATGAGGATCTATAAGAAAATCATCAAACATTGCATGAACTCCGTACCACGCCAACTGATGAGAGATTCTATATTTTCGTTTGCACCGACTCCAAAAGTACTTAAGTGTTAATTATTTTTAGCATTTCAGTTTATTAAAGTCGGTTTTTTTTTAAGTTCATCCACTGCGAACCATTTTCCTTAGGTTGTCGGTCCAACGTCTTACTGCGTTTTCCAAGACGTGGTCTCCACTCGAGAACCCGTTTACTCCACCTTTCATCGATTCTGCGACAGATGTGGCCGGCCCACTGCCACTTTAGCTTGCTGCATTTAGGACTATGTCCATTAGACACCAATCATGATATTTCAAAGAAAATAATTTTACTAGAAAACATTTTTGAACTGCATCTGGTGGGATTCGAGACCACGACATTTCGCTATCTGGGCGACTGCTCTTCCAACTGAGCTACGGAGGACATAGTAGTTTGCAAAAAAAAGTTTTAACCAATAATTATTAAACGGCTGTCCATAAGTGGTACACACAGCTACATGCAAGCTCTATATTTCCTTTACTAATAATAACTATTTTTAAACAGTTATTTTTACAATCCCACATATTATTATCAGACCTAAAGATCTTATAGGTACTATGCTGAGTGATAACGGATAGACTTACATGAAACACTATGTGACATCCATGACTAAGGTTTTTATTTTTTAGACTGGTATTTCCTTTAGCGCACCGCCCACAAAACACTTCTGTTTAGCCTAATGGTCGACTGGTAGAGAATGATGATATGCCAGCCGTGGAGTGTTTGAGCGTTTTTGTTTGCACCGACTCCAAAATAACTGTAAGGTATGTTTGTGTAAATGTTAGTTTTAGCTTTTTAGTGTCAGTTATTTTTTTATAAGAATTTATTGAGTTTACCACTGTACACAGTCTATAGCAAGAAATAAAAAACTTAACCCTTCGCGTGCCACTAAACATTTTCCCTATTGTTTACCATTGTTTTTCCGGTCTACCACAAGTATTTTTTTGTATTTGATATTTTTTTGTATATTGTTAAACTCCTCTTCGGGGTCACACTTTATCGAGGGACATACTGTATAAACGAAATACAATCAAACATTACATTTATTTTTTTATTTATAAGACACCGACTATGGAGTCAGGTAATATTTTCAGTTAGTCGTCTTGCATAATAATATGTATTCTGTGGTCTCCTTGCCAGAGTTTGGGGTTTAAGTATGCTTTCAGTTATAAAGACGACTCCACTGCCACTTCGAGGGAACTAAATCGCAGTATCAGCGTTTAAAGAGATGATAATAATCGCGGCGAGCCGTATGCGGCCGACAGGGCCGGGCGGGCCGCCCCGGGCTTACACATAAAAAATGGGATTTCCCCTTTAAAGTGGTGGAAAGTTATTAAGCGAGGGGCGTTATTCATACGTCGAGAAAACTTGGAAAACTTGGCTCTTCAACCGCTGCGACTGACTATTCATCATAGAAAAGTTTTATTAAAAATGTAGAGTGTTTAAAACTGTCGTGTGATAGCAAAAAAGTGATACAGTTATTTTATAAAAATAATTCGAATTTAAAAAACGGACCAATGAATAAGCTGAATGTTTTCAATAAAAGAAAACATAGACTATTTGTTATTTAGATAGCTAAATAAATATCTAGTTATATCTATAATATTGCCTACATAATAACAGACTTACCTACCTATATGCAGTGTCCCGTATCTTAAGAATGTAACCTTGTAGCCACATAGGTATTCTATACATCAATTAACGACCTCCGTAACCGAGAGGCGGGCATACCGGACTTGATGTGTCGCTATCTCTGAGGTTCCGGGTTTGATTCCCGGACAGTCAATGTAGAAAAATTTACTTATCTATATTTGTTTCGGGTCTGGGAGTTGTGGTACCGTTGTTGTTTCTGATTTCTGTAAGCTTAAGCTACTTATCATAGGATCAGAGCAATGTATGTGATGTTGTCCAATATTTATTATTTATTTATTTTTATTAAAGAGTGACCATAGTGACCGAGTTTCTGGCACTGCTTCTTCTCTCTGCTAGCCCTCAATTGCCCCAAAGTAGTGGTGGGTTAAAATAATAATTAGGACGTGTAAAAGAGCTTAATTAAGGCCTATTTGCAGAAAAAATAGTTTTTATTGTTTTTTTATCATGGTGATCAACTTTGTTGGCTTTTGCAAATTTGCATAAAACTTATCGACTTTCGATATAAAATTACCAAACAGCCGATTTAATTTGTTTAAAAAACTACAATTTTATATTCATGCATATTTTTAAAGGTCATAAGAACAAACGTTGTTCATTTTGATGTTTAGAATATGTGGTTCCAGGTTGACTTTGATTTAAGGGACACCCTGTATAAATAATGTCATTAACATGTCGTTGTCAAAAAGTCAAAAATAATTTCATTTTATTAAACGATAATTTTATTAGTAAACGACGTTTTAAGTATCTATCTAATAAATAACAATTAAAGGTCAATCATTATTGAAAGCGTATTTTCAAGATAAAAATCACAGAATGAAGATACTCGTAAATAAGTAATCTGTACTTATTCGAGCTCAGAATATCTGTTTTTATCTGGGAAAGAACAATTCCAATGCGCGTCACCAGATGACGTCAGTAGCGGCAGACGTTTAATGGTACATAATTTCGCCCGCTCATTCGCCGACTCCGTGGCGCAACGGTAGCGCGTCTGACTCCAGATCAGAAGGTTGCGTGTTCAAATCACGTCGGGGTCAAATTGGTCTGTGTTGCACCATTTTTTTGTAGATTTGGAAATGTTTTTCATTTTTATGTTCAATGCAACGTAACATATTTTTTTAACGAAACACGATTGAATCTTCTTCATAGCGCTTTATGCTGTGCCTAGTCCGGGGACGCTTTGACCATAATCCCAGGCGTCGTGCTGCCGCACTCAGAGACATCACTTAACTTTAACGGTTACTTAAGAAAAAACTGTGATACTTGAGTCTCGATACTAATAAAGACAGTTATTGAATAAACAAAAATGTTATTTGACACTTCTCTGAGTGCGATAGTAAGTTAATTACAGTATTTTAGTAATTACAAAAAATGTTCACAACCCTAACAAAAACACATTCGTGTGAATCTGGCCGCCTTTTCGCGACTGTGACCGGTCTAATTAAAACGAGATGATTTGATTTGATTTATTTGATACTCAATCATTTATTGATTTACCATATTAGCAATATGAGTTAGGTCTTACAATCTTGGCAGTTACATGATATGGACCCAGTAGGGCACAGCAACTAGGTTAACTTTATTAGGTTTACCAATTGTTACGATCTTTTATTTATAATGTGGCTTAGTACTAATGAAACAAGTTTATTGCACAACTTATTTAATAATAATAATAAAAAAATGCAGTGAAGCCTTCCCCAGAAAGTAGTAATTCTGAATACAAGCCGAATTACACAAAATTTTATTTATCTATCCCCAAACAAAGCAAAGTTTTTACTATGGCGACTAGATAACGGATAAACATACTTATGTACATTCATAGTCATCCATGACTTAGGTACAAATGCTCGTGTTCAATATCTAGGCAAACACAGTATGATTATTTTAAAATAAGAAAAAAAAGCTACAGTTATTTTCTAATAAGTTGCTATTCTACCTATTTTTTTAATTACCAGCAACAGTACTGTTACAGGCGTTAAACCGTCTCCGTACAGAGGTTGGCCGCTGTAGAGAAAATTTGGTAAGGTGGGGTATGAGGACCGAGCGGCAAAGTGAGTGCGACTGTGGTGCGGACCCACAAACTATGGCTCACCTAATCTCCTGCCCTTTGTGTCCCTACACCTGCACGAGGGATGACCTAAACAGAGCGACACAAAACGCAGTAGAAGTTGCCAAGTTTTGGTCGAAGTCCGTCTAGAGTCGCCATTGACTCGACAGAAGAAGAAGACAGACAAACCAATCTGTTTATATGTAATAGTTATGTTCAATGTTTTTAAAATAAAGCTTAATTTTCTCATAGGGCCTTGCTATACGGGACTGTAATTAGCGCATGGTTTGTTTTATTTTAATAAAGTTTGCAATTTGCAATTAGGTAGCTGCCTAGGGCTGGTGAAGTACTTATTTGGCAAACGGGTGTGAAAGAGACCCTGTGAGGTTGTCTCACCCTACCAGGTAATCGATGAAACTGGAGGGTGGGACCGGTAGAACCTGCAAGCTATCTCTGTCCCCCATCTCGCACATTCCGAGGGTAGGTAAGAACACCCACAAGTACGTTTGTAAAAAGTAATAATCGAGTCCTGGTGTATACCGGCATTGTCACATATTCCATTAAACTTACGTTGGAGAGACTGTACAAGGGCAATTCAAAGGAACTAGCTTCTGCCTGTGGCTTCGTCTGCGTAGACTTCAGAATTAAGCTAAATACAAGGACAAGTAATTATCCCATGGGAACACAGTAGATAAAAATGATCCCATGTATAATAGGAAGCTAGATCAAGATCAATATCTAGTGTGTAGCACGATTCCGTAATCCCGGTTTAGCCATTAAAGCTTGATGTGTAACAAGCATACAAACGTAGATATTCATTATATTAGAAAACTAACTGAAATAACGTTTACGAATACGATTTTAATCAATACCTGTCTACTCGTTCCTAATAAGACCAAAAGGCTTATTACGACAATGTTTCATTCGTTCGGACGTATAAATAAATAATAAAACCCAGACATGACACAGTATAGAAAAGTTATTTTTCCTACATTGGCCGACCGGGAATCGAACCCGGAACCTCAGAGATAGCGACACCAAGTCCGGTATGCTCGCCTCTCGGCTACGGAGGTCGTCAATAAACCTAAAATAAATAAGCCGTATAAACCTAATAAATTAAAATAACTATTCATTTGTGTCAATCCTTTGACAAAATATAAACATCTGAAACTAGCCGGGTAAAATACACGACCGTTTTCAATAGGCTACTTTCCTGTCAAAAAAAGAATTCTATTTTGTCCGTCAGTTAGATCATCAAAAAATACTTGACCCATATTTTGTCTTTTGTCAATCAAACAAAAAATTACGAAGATAAAGCGCATCAAAGTGAGCACGCAAAGTGTCACGCCTTGCTAAAAAGCGTCGCAAAGCGTTACGCGTTACACGTTACGCGGAACTTTAACGGGCTATATCTTCATCATTTTTTGTTTGATTTAAAAAGAAAAAATACGTGCTCAATATTTTCTGTTAATCCAACTGACTGACTAATTAGATTTTTTTAGGAAACCAAAGTTTTTACACAAGTAAGTGGTATTTTAATTTGTTAGGTTTATACGTACGTCTAAACGAACGAAATAGAAAATCAAACGAACTTACCTAAGTGACGTTCGATGATTATTAAACGATGTGATTCGCCCGAAGAAATTACATTATTCATTTACTTGTAGTAGCACGAGTTGCTGCTGCCATCTACACACGTTCCAAGTAAACTAAAGATAAAAAACTTCCTGCGCCTCCCGCTCCCTTGTTGGCCTCATTCACGTTGAGACCAATCGTCCCATCGCTAGGTACCTATTTTGTGCTGAAAGGGCAAGATCCGCAATATTGTCGGTAATACAGGGATAGGGAGGGTTGTAATTTCTTCGGGCGAATCACATCGTTTAATAATCATCGAACGTCACTTAGGTAAGTTCGTTTGATTTTCTATTAAACTCTGTGATTCGCCCTTCGAAATTACATTATTCATTTACTTGTAGATGTTTAGAGAGCACAAAATAGCACAATGTGGAGTTTGAAAAAATAATAGACATAAGTACGAAGATTTGATTTATATCAAAACTAAAAACAAAAATAATGTCTAATTCTTAATTAAAAATAACAATAATAAATTAATAACATTAATGTGAAATAGTATTCGAGACCATTCCGCAAAGAGAGCGAGCGAAAATCTCTGAATCATCTACCGATATATCTCGGTTATAAAACCTGGCGAATGACTCGGACCTAGTCGTCCAGCCTGCAGTTTTCTTAATAAGATCTATGCTTACACCGAGCCTTTTTGCACCGGAAGTCGATGCATGCCTTGTGCTGTGCGCACTGAACTGGCCTATATCAATTCCACTCTCTCCCAGAGTGGTCTTGATCCATCTACTCAATGATTGTGAGCCGATGCCTCTAAAAGGTTTCTTAAAACTAATAAACAAAATGTCACAGTTCAATAGCCGCTTATTAGCGGACTCTGATAAATAATGATCTAAAACGCGAGCTGAACATATAGACGGATTTTCATTGTAATAAGGAAGGGTAAGTGTTAGTTGGAATCTGTTAATTCCAGAAGTTTTGATTTGATCTGGAATAGTGATTACAAATTTAACAGAGTCTACTTTTTTAATGTTACAGAGCCTAATTAGTGAAAGCGTTTGGACACGGTGGGCAGTCACTAAAGCTAATAATGTACATAGCTTCTTTAATAACATCTCAAAAGACAAACTTTCATTTGGATACAAACTACCTAAATAATCTAAAACCACCGCTGGATCCCACGTTGAGCTATATTTTGGAAGGGAGGGCCTTAACCTTGATACACCTTTCATATACCTTTTTATTTGACAATTATTTAAAACTTCTGAACCTAATATAAGTGATAACGCAGATTTAGTAGAATTTAATGTACCGTATTTGCTACCGTTGTCGAATAAAGTAACGAAAAATTGTAAAATTGTACCAACTGATGCCGAAAAAACATCAATATTTTTATTTTGACAAAAAGATACCACTGTTTTAAACTAGGGTTATATTGTTTTAAGGTGTTAACTGTGAGAGATGCTAGCATAACATCTATAGCTTCAGAAGGCGTGCCTTGTCTTAACAAGGCCGACAAAGTGCCTGACAAAGTGCCGGCAACCAGGGTAAGGCTCCGATGTAGCTTGTGATCCACACTGTAAGGAGATGATAACAATTGCGAGTTATGAGAAAATTCAATACGCTCACAAACCAAAAGGCTCCTAAATAACGGGTACCATGGTTGGGTAGGCCAGAGAGGAACCACCACAATGCCCTTTGCCTTGTCATGAATGATCTTTTGTAGAACCTTCTGCACCAAACAAAACGGCGGGAACGCGTAAAAATAAACCGAGGACCAGCATACTGTAAAAGCATCTACTGCGTACGCCTCCGGATCTCTATACCATGAAACAAACTACTGGCATTTATTATTAAGACGACTGGCATATAGGTCAATATCTGGACTGCCGAATGTCCTACAAATGACCTGAAATGCATAATCAGCAATCTCCCATTCAACATCGGCATAAATCCGGCGAGACTCATATTCCGCAATGCAATTATCCCGCGAACTTATATAAGAAGCAAATATAAATAAACTTCTCTCCTCGCACCACTGCCAGATTTTTCTGCTAATGTCATTTAAATAAGGGTATTGAATACCCCCCATTCTGTTTATATATATACGATATGGCCGTGGTGTTGTCGATGCGTAATAAAATCTCGCAGTTCCTAAGATTTTTAGCGAATATCTTTAAACCAAAGAAAGCAGCTGCGAGCTACTTGCTACTTCATTAGAGCAATGAGCACCCCATCCTGTCCGAGACGCATCCGAGAATATTTCGATTTGATAATTACAAGTCCTAATAGGACTAAAACATGTATCTATGTTACGAATCCACCAAGTGAAGTCCTTATCTAAGGAATCGGGTAAGTTTATAAATTGGTTATAATCTTCGTTTTGTTGCAGACAAAGGAATTTTGTTCTTTCAAAATTCTTGGTATACAACCATCCGTACTGTACTGCAGGACGGATAGATACTAGTAAACCTATTATATGTGCAAAACTACGGAGTCTACATCTACCCAAACCTTGGAAATGAATAAGTTCCTCTTTTATCCTCTTTCGCTTATCGACAGGAATACTAATGGTATGATTTGCAGAATTAAACTCAAAACCTAGGAAAGTTGCAGTTTGACTAGGTATACAAACGCTTTTTTCCGTGTTTATAGTGAAACCTAACCATTCCAAAAGGTTTTTTGTGATGTCATAGTTTTGCTTACAACTGGAATAAGAATGATTTAATAAAAATAATTCATTCAAATATATAACAGAAAGTAAACCTTCGCTACTACGAAGGTACTGCATAACTGGGCACATCAATTTTGTAAAAACATATGGGGCAATGTTAAGACCAAATGGGAGTACTTGAAATTCATAATATTTTCCCAACCACTGAAAACGAAGGTACTTTCTGTAGGATTCGTGAATGGTGATAGAAAAATATGCATTTTTGAGATCTATGGAACACATGTAACAGTTTCTATTAATTAGCTTCATTGCAGTTCTGTAATCCTCTAGCTTAAAATGTGGAGCGTGTATGAACCGATTCAAATTTTTAAGATTTAGTATAAACCTATTTTCACCATTACTTTTCTTAACAAGAAATATGCTCGAAAGAAATCGCCCCTCGCATGGCTCACATTCACAAATAGCACCGATATTAATTAAGTTGCTAATCTCCAAATCCAAATTTAACTGATGTACCTCACTTTCAGGCTTATTTTGAGGTATATTATTACCCTGGGTAATCTCATTTGAGATTGGTAAACGTAAACCACTAACCCACGATAAAATGACAGGATCTTTAGTAATATGCAACCAATTATTATAAAAATACTTTAGTCTACCGGCCTGTGAAGATTTAGGAGCGGCATTCCCGATGTCCCCGTCGTCAGCTAGCGGCGGTAGGCAGTCTTGTGGTCTGGTCGCGCGGTCCGCTTGTCGCCCGGCCGACGTGCTGGCTGCTGCTGCTTGCGCCCACCAGCCGTCGAGCTCTGCCTCGCTGCTCCTCGGCGAGGGGGAGGCGGCGGCGGTGGCGGGCCCCTCCAGTTTAAAGGCCTTGTCGTCGATTCGCCCTGTTGCCTAGCCCTAGGTGTGGGTTTTGGCTTGGAAATTATGGACCTTAACTCCGTGCCATCTTTAGAAATAGCCTTCATGCTCTTCAATTTTTCTAGTAGGTCTTCGCCGAATAACATGTGATCATGTTTTACATCTTTGATATTGTCTCTAACTTCCTTGTTAAGACATGCTAATAAAAACTTCTTCCTCGTCATTGCTTCTAAATATTGTATATGACATAGTAATTTGCCCGTATTACTAAGAGACTTTACTGTGTCGTTTGTGTAGTCCAAAAACTTGCTATTTGATAAAATAGAAGTCAGTATATTAGCAATATTAGTGATAGTGCATGATAACAGATTTTGCTTCTCGGCTATTATCAAATCCCTCTTAGCAACATTTTCATTAACAGCTGCTTTAATCTCCGGAGCATGAACTTGTTTGAGATTATCAGGAGTCTCGTAGGCATTTAGGATGTCTTTTATGGCATTCTCTTTAAGACCGTTCTTAAGGATTTCAGTCCAGCGGCATGCGATATCCTTATGAATGTTTGGGCCAAACACATCTTTTTTCTCGGGTGCATCTCCTAATATACTTAGAACTTCTGGAGCCAGTTCTACTGATTCACTTGGCCCCGGATCTAGCTAAATTTTTGACGTAAATAAAAGTACTATGATAACATACTTTTAAAATATACTCGACGTAGACATATATTATGTCCATATAAACATTCACGGTACAATCTCACGGACTGGACTCCAGAATTTTGTGTGCACCCGATATACTACGATTTATCTTACAGATAAAACTGAAGTATACTATGGGTAGATATATCCTTACAGAATATATTCATTGCACCGTCGAAACAACACGTACGTAAAAATACAGAGTCAGGAACAAGATTTACATTTGAGAAAGTAGGTCAAGGTCATCGGAACGTTGAGCGCGCGCAGCGGCAATGATGCGCAAAAATCACAACAATTAAATGAATTCTAAGTACCTACCTGCACTTGTTGAAGCCTCTGGCAACGGTGAATGGTCATCCAACTCCGAAATTTCGTGTGAATTCCGAGAATGTGTTGATGAATTTTTGGTATAGCACGAACTTGATGACGATCTGCGACGCCTACGACGCACTTTAGCCATTTTTCTTTCTAGTCTTCGTATTTTATGGGCTAAATGATCTTCTTCACTGTCGTGGTAACGTCTTTTACCCATTTTTCAAACGTTTAAATTTAAACAAACGGATATTATGAAAATATTTGTGTGCGATGGCGGCGACACACTACGTGAATGAGGCCAACAAGGGAGCGGGAGGCGCAGGAAGTTTTTTATCTTTAGTTTACTTGGAACGTGTGTAGATGGCAGCAGCAACTCGTGCTACTACAAGTAAATGAATAATGTAATTTCGAAGGGCGAATCACAGAGTTTAATATTTTCGTAGTAGGCCTTCAGAGGCCTAAGAACTATAATAAATGATACTGTATGTAAACAATAAAATTACGGTTTTTAACTGATCAGAAAGTATTTCAACTTGTTAAACGTCTTAACCCGTTAACATCCAAGCGGTCTCATGAGACCGCATAACAATAGAATTTCTATTGTGAGTCGTTCACATATGATTAATCAGTTAAGTGTAACAGCGTTAACTAGGTTAAATAAGTTTCTAGCTAGATGCTAAATAGATAAATATATAATGTCATTCACTCATATTATTCCATCACAAGTTCACTTATTATTGGATAGTAAGTTTGCTAAAAGATGATTTGCGGTACGATACGGCATGCATGTGCGCATGCCGTATCGTACGTACCTATATCAGCAAGCTTAAGAATTTTTTGTTATTCTCTTTAAACACACTTTTAAAATGTATCCAATGTTATCAAATCTTCGAAGCCCGGTTTAATCATTTGACACTATTGAGTTGATTTGATGTGAAGCCAGGAGGTGGAAAGTACTCGTAAAACTTACTACTAGTAAAACTTAAAATATAAAACATGTTTAAAAATTATCGCAAAAAAAGTATTTTTATAGAAAACAATTTGTCTTAAATTGAATCACGATAGTGACACTTATCTAGTCTATTTACGCAATACTGTGGCAATACTAATAAAAGAAAAAAAAAATGTTTACTTTTTTTGCCAGTCTCTAGAAAAAGAATGAACACAAGTCAGCTTGTGACCCCGACGTGATTTGAACACGCAACCTTCTGATCTGGAGTCAGACGCGCTACCGTTGCGCCACGGAGTCGTTGTCCATTACTGCAAATAAGCCAGTGCCAACAAGACTCGTGTTATTATATTTTAAGCGATTTAAATCTCAAACATCTGTCCAAGGCTCTCACAGTGGTTTTCAAAGCGTTTGCCGCGGTATCGATTTTTTTTTAAACTTGCTAGATCACTGTTTTTTGAGGTTACTTAGCCGCTGCGGCTGCTACATGCATAGGATGTCGCGCGAGTCGACGCTTAATGCTCAAGGTCACTTGCTTTCCCCTTCGCCTTTTATCGTTCTGTGCAAAGTAGATACCAACATAATATTATAAATAATTCAGGAATCAAGTCTCGCAGTTTAATTACAAATTAAATAATAAATATTGGACAACACCACATACATTGCTCTGATCCTATGATAAGTAGCTTAAGCACTTGTGTTACAGAAATCAGAAACAACGACGGTACAACACCACCAGACCGCAGACAATATATTTAGAAACGACGACCTACGTAGCCGAGAGGTGAGCATACCGGACTTGGTGTCGCTATCTCTGAGGTCCCGGGTTCGATTCTCGGTCGGTCAATGTAGATAAAATAACTTTTCTATATTGTCTCGGGTCTGGGTGTTGTGGTACCTACCTTCGTTGTTTCTGATTTCTGTAACAAAAGTGCTTAAAATACTTTCATAGGATCAGAGCAATGTATGTGATGTTGTCCAATATTTATAAAAAAAGTTATCTTTTTATATTGACTGACCGGGAATTGAACCCGGGACGTCAGAGATAGCGACTCCGGGTCCGGTAAACTCGCCTCTCGGCTACGAAGTTCGTCAACAAGTTATCACGTCAAACAAAAATGTATTTTTACTTTGTAACTAGCATTAGTAATTTTAGTTTAGATTTAAGTACTTTTTGCTGTATCACATGTGATACAGCAAAAAGTACTAGGAACTTACTTACTACTTACTTTCCTAGTGCACTAGGAAGGAAAGGCACACTTTGAGAATCCAACTAGAAAAATGTTTAGGATGGTGGAAAGGTGCTATGGAGATTTAATTATGTCCAAAGAGTATTACCACACTATCAGATCTTATTTCAATCTAGTTAGAGGAGTTCGGATATATCTGCAAATGGGTCTTATGGACATGAAGCGAGAACTGAGGAGAGAGCGGTTAAAAAAAAATTGTTGGTGACCAAAACCAAAGTAATCGCCCGAACTTACTAACGGTTTTGCTATCGATGCGGTCGGCTAATTGCATTACACACTATTCACGAAGTAATTAATTAATTTTAGCTGTAATAAAGAGAGGTTCACTCCTCTCTTTAAAACGGTGTTTGCGAAAAGCAAACATACAGAATGTTGCTTGCTCTATTAGTAATTCCGTGAAAAGGTTAGTTGTTTATCGATACCAATTAGTCGCATAATTATCGGAGTCATTAACTTATCTCTAAACTGATTAGTGGATTATAAATAATCGTCCAGATCGAGTGTCGAATTGGAAGAGAACTGCAGAGACTCCGTGGCGCAACGGTAGCGCGTCTGACTCCAGATCAGAAGGTTGCGTGTTCAAATCACGTCGGGGTCACAGATTACTTTTAGTTATTGCATTTTTAGAGATTAATTAAAATGTTTGATTGACTCTAAAAAGAGTACTTTAAAAGAATTTAAAAAATGACTTTCTCTTAAGCGAGTTTAGGATAAATCTGTTATTCATATTAATAGAGTTAAGATGGTAAAATATGTACTTACCTCTTTCGAAACGAAAAATAAATTCGTAAATGTCAATTATTTACTATTACTTTTCAGCTGCTAGCAATAAGCAAGTAATTAAACAATTGCACCAACATCTAAATCAGGTAAACCACTTACCTACCTTGAAATAATCCCAAGCAAGAACAAAAATCTCTGTATTATATTTTAGTATTATGGTATGTAATTGAGTTACATTTACCTAGAATCAAACCCTTTCAGTGGGTTGTGTATTTACAATTATTGTAGGTCGAAGATTAGATGAACGTCAATCAGTGTTTACCTATATATAACCGTCAAAATTATGTTAGTCCCTAAAGGCACTTAAAAAAATTATACAAAAGTAAACAACTTTGATTATGTAGTAAATAAAAATATATAAAATAACTCTACAAAGCAACTTTGTACTGTTTGATAAAATTTCTAACTTAAAATGTTAAAAGTTCTGTAATGTGAATCAACATAGGTAATAATGTATAAGAAAGGTTGTTTTGTCGCGGTTTTGTATGTTGTCGTATGCATACTGATGAGGAATTATCCTCGTTTTGTAAGAGGAAAATATGAGTCAGTTTGTGGTATTTCATACTTACTTCCTTTTTAAAGGACTTCAAAAATGTAAGGTATTTTTTCTGTAGGTAGTAAAATTTGTTGATATTGGTCGTGAGAATAACATAAATAATAAAAAAATAATATTAGAAAACATCACATACATTGCTCTGATTCTATGGTAAGTAGCCAAAGCACGTGTGTTACAGAAATCAGAAACAACGACGGTACCACAACCCCCAGACCCGAGACAATATAGAAAAGTTATTTTTCTGCATCGACGGACCGGGAATCGAACCCGGGACCTCAGACATAGCGACACCTATAGTAGCGATAGTCCGATATGCTCGCCTTTCGGCCACGGAGGTCGTCAGCACAACAATCTATAGATAATCGTCTTTTATTTAACCTAACACCCTCTATAGATCAACAACAAAAACTCTAACTTTACCAAGTACTATGCCGTAATTTCTCATTTGGTTGATGTAACACCTGCGCTGACTTGAGGAGTTGCCAAACGTCTTGGAGGCCATTAGGGTATTGGTCGCCACAATGCACAACGGCACTCCGACTGATGACTCCAAGACGTTACTTTCTTAAGGCTTTCTTATAGCAGCCTGCAGGTCTACGAAGAAAGAGCAATTTTAAAGTTTCGTAGGTTTAAAAAACGAAAATTTTATAAATATTATATTAAAGGAGTTGTCCCAAAATGGGTTTTCATTCGTCAATACTTTTAACTACGATATGTTATATATATTTAGATAGAGCAAATAAAAAGCAGCATTAGTTACTGAATCAAACAATGTTAAAGACGGTGGTATTTTAAGAAAAAAAATTTTTTTTTTTTTAACGAAAACAGGTTAAGAGTTAGTTGTCAGAAATCATTGCACAATTGTATAAGAAATGGCTTTCTTGCCTTTTAACTATTGGCTTAAATAGAAAAATTAAAATACTTAAAATCTGGCTGTACGGCTCTATGCCAGTACCTTTCCCACCATGGACCCAACATTGCTACCACCTACTGTACTGTAGATGGCGATGTCACTGTCACACATGTCACACGTGACTGTCAAAATTGACATTTATACAAAGGATTTGGCAGTATGACAGATGTCGTGTCGATATAAATTTGTACTTTATAAGATTGCTCCTCGCCAAAAGGCATCGAACATAATTGGCTTACCTAAAGTTGCAAGTACCTAAAATTACGTTGTTTTGGTGTACATCTATGAAGCATACGCCAATCGATAGAGAAAATAATTACAAACAACAAATATTCTTTGACAAAATGTCCTAAATGATGTTCTTTGTTTGTTTTTCAACCGACTTCAAAAAACGAGGAGGTTCTCAATTCAACTGTATGTTTTTTTTTTTTTTTTTTTGTATATTTGTTACGCGATTACTCCGCCAATTATAAATCGATTTTAATGATTCTTTTTTTGTTTGGTAGATCATACTTCAGAGGTGGTCCCATATAAATTTTATCGAAATTGATTTAGAACTTTTTGAGAAAATCAACAAATATATACCCAGATAGTATTTTGGTTGTGGTTCTTGTTACCTATCTTCGTCAAATATGAGCCGATTTTGATGATTTTTGTTTTATTGAATAGCGTATACTTCAAAGATAATATGCTAAAAGTTTACAAAATAAAAATCACCCCTAAGGGTAGGAAAATAGGGGATGAAATCGGTGTTCAGCAGTTAGATTAGGATTTATCACTAAAAATTGATGAAATAAGTAAATTTTATTAAAAAAAATAAAACCGACTTCAAAACACTAAAATGCTAAAAATAATCCTAACACTTAAGTACCTAATCAGTTACTTTTGGAGTCGGTGCCAGCCGATGAGAGATTCAATGTTTTTGTTTGCACCGACTCCAAAAGTAACTGATTAGGTACTTAAGTGTTAGGATTATTTTTAGCATTTTAGTGTTTTGAAGTCGGTTTTATTTTTTTTAATAAAATTTACTTATGTTTATTAGATACAACAAACTGAAATTCTGAACAAACTATATCACTTACGACATTTTTTGAAAAAGTATTTGTTGTTTGTAATTATTTTCTCTTTCGATTAGGTGTACACCTAAATAACGTAATTTTAGGTACTTGCAAGTTTAGGTATGCCAAACTCCATACCAAAAAAGTTCGAAGGCTTTTCATGATTCTAGGTCAACAGGTACCCTATAAATTTTAATACTCTTTATAAAAATGCGTCATTAAACCGGCCGTATCTTTGGATTGCGTTAACTTAGAAGTTCGATTTTTTCTCCACTCCAGGGGATTGCAGACCTCTGTATTTGATATTAATTTCAAAGTTTTACCTCTTCGCGTTTCTGATAAAAAGGGTCGTGACAGTCAGACGGACAAAAAAGTGACCTTATAAGGGTTCCTTTTTACCGTTTAAGAGCAGAGCCCTAAAAACGTGGGTGTTCTGATAAAAAAGTACCTAAATCTAATGCATCTTTTAACTACATACTAGTATACTTCACAAAATATTAACAAAATAAAATACTAGGCCTCGCTTTACTCTGTAATATTTGTTTATTCACCTCTACTTATTTAAAGTCAGTTATTTTTTTTTGTAAAAAAAAATACCTGTATATTTCTTGTTACACCCAAAGATGTTATCTTCTCAGCACATCAACAGACACGACTGTTTATTGTATCTCCAGTCGACGGTTGTTACACCACATATAATTATCACAAGTCTATAATAATCCATGAAGTTGTACTTTCTTTTCGCTTCGTCTACGCTCAAGAAAGCAAAAAGAACGCAACACTATTCGGCATGCAACACACAAAGACCACAGACTACAAATAACGCAGGAAGTTCGCCCATCAAACGAATGAAGATCTCAACCCACACACAATTTAGCGTATTTTGCTTAGATTATGATGATAAATGATTTCTAATTACAATTTATTTTGATTGTTTATGTAAGTACTTGGGTATTTTCGCAAAAAAATAACTCCTTAAGCCTGTCAAGAATGCACATCAACTCTAATGACATGTGTCAAAAATAAATTTCATATGACAAATAATTATATTTGTGAAATGTGTCGAAAATCTCCATAATAACAATAACAATAGCTGCAACATATAAGGCCTAGTCTTGCAGACATCATTTATTACAACAAAAACATTGGATCGAGTTGTCCCTGGGCATTACTTAGGTGTAGGTATTTCATAGTTTCTTTTGTTTTGTTCTCTACGTAATTATGGATGTATGTACTACTTATCCGAAATAAAGAGTTTATCATTATTATTACAATAAGCAATAAAGCGCAATTTATAACTGACTGAAATAAATATATAGAAGTTTTAAAACGTCTCAGTTCCGAGCAAAATACACAATTATGCAAAAATCAAAACGTAAAGACAGAAAGCATTATATGAATTAAATTCTAAATGAAACTTCATTCATCAAAATCGATTGAGTAGTTTAGGTCCTATGGTGTAACAAACATACATAGACAACTGAAAAAATCATATCCCTTTTTGGCTTTGTCGTACGTCGGGTAAAATTGTCGTTCGGTTTCTAAAATTGAATTGCGATTGTGATGTATTATTTCTCGCTAGATTATTTAATTTGTTTGATTAGTTAATCTATACCTACAAACTGAATGTTAGTTTCTTTTTCCGATATGAGTTCCAAAACTATTTAATAAATCTCTTTGTGATGAAATTTATTTGTTTGTGAGTTTTTTTGCAAACGTCTGAAAAGGTTTTTGAATTGCGATGTGGTCGCGAAGTCGTGCGTGGCAACAGCTTTTGTCCCCTTAATTTTTTTAATGAATTAATTTACATTAAATTATTGATAAAATACCTTAAATTCTAAATTGTAAAATATTTTTTCTTGATTTCTTAATCATATCTTAATGTTGTTGTATACCAATAAACGAACAACCTGATAGACCAGTATTCCTTCAACACAGTGTTCCTAGGGAATACAAAGTGCGCACTCTTACATCGTAATTATTAGAATTTAAATCTGTATGCGGATCCTGCAGCAATTAGTTACCCGTAAGGACGCGAGCGGCGCGGCGCGGGGGCGCTGCGTCTAGGTAGGGCTGCCGAGACAGCAGGCCTTCAGAATTCTGTTATTGGATATTTGAGTAAAAAGTAAAAAAATAAAGGCGTAGGTACAGACCGGCAGATCAACCTACCCAAAAAGTTAAAGATAATTCAATTGATTTTTAACTTTATGTCTAACTTTGCCTGCCGGATCCGAAAAAATACTCTTTTTTTTAAAACTCATCTATCAAATTTAAAATTCCTTTTGTAAAAAAAAACATCAGAAGCGTTACACGTTGATAAACTACCTATGAAGCCACTTAGTGATAGAATCTAAAAAAAAATGAAAACGTTTTAAATTTTTGGATAAATAATACAAAGTTATTCGGGCCCGACAACCCTCAACAACTCGATGTAACAGCATTCTGCATATTGCACGACGCTTATGGAGCTAGAAACGCTTTTATTACGAACTGTGTAAGGTCTAATTTAGCAACATAATTTGCAATTTGTATAGTCTCAGGAATTCACGGGATACATGATTCCCAACAAATAATTTTAAACTTAAAAGATGAAGAAATAAGATTGGAAATAGGTTGAGATGATGTTGGAGGCAAATATGGTAGGTGATACAAAGTGGGATTAATAGTTCCCACATTGCAAAGAATCGTTTGAGCTATTTTTAAATTATATCTGAATACCATGTTGCAAGCCAATCACAGGGTATGTTAAGCAAGTTAGCATAGTTTATTTCTTCGTATTCTAGGTAATTATTATTGATGTTTGATCAATTGATTATGAATGTAACAATAACCATCTAAAATTGATTATTCATGCATTCTCCATGTAGGCTATCTCTTAGTTATTTACTTCGAGATGCGGTAGTGCCCCTGCATCGAGCACATACCATATAGAGCATATATATAATAATACGAACCATCTTTCTCCGTAACTGGTAAGTGATTTTTCACTTACATTTAGTATGAAATGACAAGTCCTGTCAACTCTCGCCCATACAAAAAGGTACAGATACAGATAAAAAAATGGCGGAAAAATTTGTCGAACAAATCATATGACATTTCTACTCTATAATATGGTATGTGCTCTATGTGCCCATGTCAATCTTTACTCACTCTCCCACACACACTTCACACTGTGGCGCAATCACGAACAAACGGATTATATTTCCAGCACGAAATTCGGTTGGTGGAGCTCCACTTCCTAATAACATGTTAATATCAGACCACTTGAGTTAGTGTCCACGGAAATGGTTTTGTCTAAGGTAATAGTCTAATAAAGTCAGCACTACCAAATGACAACGATAGTCGCCTGATGGATAGATTGATATTTTCGTTAACTGAAACTATTGAAATATCATTGTATTCAACGCATCGAGTGTCAAGTGACTTGTCTCAAGACAACTTGCTTTAGACCCGAAAGCGTCATGAAACCTGCTTCTACGGGAAGAGTAGCCTCCACTGAATCCAAGAAAAGCAATAAAAACTAAACACCCGTTATTTATTGTGAACTTTGTCTAGCTTTGACTTTAACATAAGAATACACTCTACATTGGCAGAATCACCGTTCTGCTTTAAGAGCGGGATAAGTCCATAATTTTAAAAAAAGATGATATTTTCGTTTGTATTTTGATAGTAACAAAAAGTAGCAAAGTAACTATATGTTAAAAAAGTGTATTTAGAAAAGATATTGGTCAGATTATCACAAATTGACTGTACAAAACAACTGTAATTGTGGCTCGTGGCGTTAAACCGTGAACATGTCTGATGGACTTTCACTCGTCTGGAGTGGACATGTCGCTTACCGTTACTATTACGGGTTGCGCCTGCGCCGGTACACGTGCAGTTGTGAAATTAGTCAACGGTTTTCTGTGGCCAACCAATAGGTGCCTATTATAATGATGTCAGCATTGAGGAACTACCTTCTAGCGTCTGGTTCAGTTTGTCGGGGTGTGCTTGACTATGATTTAGATGCGGCGAGTATAGTTATTACTATCAGACCAAATCTGATCAGATGAACAGATGGGGCAGAAAAGTTCTAGAATGGAGGCCACGCACCGCAAAGTAAGACGTCTACCCACAAGGTGGACAGACGACCTGGTAAAGGTTGCAGGAAACCGCTGGATGCGGGCCGCTTTCAACCGGCCAATCTGTACTCACTAGGGGAGGCCTATGTTCAGCGGTGGACGTCCTATGGTTGAAATGATGGTGATGTTGACTATCAGACCGCTGTTAGTCTTAAACAAGGGAACCAGGCTATTTTAGACTATTACATTTGATTTCCATAACGTTTGATTTGCCTTTTAAACAGAGTCACGTGTCCGAGCATGGACAGTGAATTCGAAATCTCATCATTCATCATCATTTCAGCCATAGGACGTCCACTGAAATCATTTTTTTAAAAATCTGTATGGATTTCTTTTACAACTTTATCAGCGGTCAGAGAAAACATCGTACAGTGCAGCACATACAAATAGAAGTAGTATGTGTAGCTGTGGTCCATAAATTAATGATCTACTAAGGTTAGGTTGTTTGAGGGTTACGTATGGCAAAAATGTAAGCAATACAAAACTCAAGACAACACAGAAAATTGCGTTTTCTACATTGACCCGACCGAGAATCGAAACCGGGACCTCAGAGATGGTGTCGCCAAGTCCAGCGTACACGCCTCTCAGATACAGAGGGCGTCGTAAAAAAACATTGTAGTTTACTTTAGATAGTTCCATTCCGCGAAATCTTTCCTTATTAAGTAGTAGTATAATTAAATTTAAATAAATTACAACTCGTGAAACGTTATTTGCAATTATAAATAGTTATTCAATAGCAATCACAATTATAAATAGTTTGAGCGCATAGCTGCGGGCCCGGCCGACTGGTTCACTTAATGAGCAAAAAACTGCTCAGTACAGACCTTGTTTATAAATGCGGGACACGCGGACAAACAAATGTAGACCTTAGGGCATGGACTCAAGAAAGTTTTAGTACAATTGTGCATACTGTATGGCCTTAGCGCGATTATTACAAAAATATTGTAACTATTATGACAGTTATCATGATTTATAATAACCAATCATACAGACATTAATGTTACAATGAAAGTAACATTATTTTATTAACCGACTTCAAAAAAGAAGGAGGTTCTCAAAAGTCAAAGTCAAGTCAAAAGTCAAAGTCAAAAGTCAAAAGTCAAAAGTCAAAAGACAAAAGTCAAAAGTTAAAAGTCAAAAATCATTTATTCCGTTTAGGGTAGAAAACTGCCACTTATGAACGTCAATAATAACGGTATTGGCCCATCTGGGGCAGAACATGTCTCCTTATTTTTTGGGCCCTACTAGCGCTTCGAGACAAGACACACACGGACAATTCGTCGGAACCTTTTTTAAGTTTAAGATATGATGAGTCTAACCAACTGTCATTACACAGTATCTAATACATAGGTTATACTTCGTATTAGGTATTTGGTACATTATAAAAAAAACTGTAAATCTGTGTTTTCAACTTCAATATCAACTGAGAAAATATTAAGTATCGTAGTAGTTTGAACAACCGTTGACTTCACCTTTGAATATTTTTTAAAACCAATAACCAAATAACTACACTTTAAATTATAAGTAGGTACATATTTTATCTTCCCTCTGATAGATGCAAAGTAGTTATGTATGGTGGTAGCATAAACAGTAGGCCCAAAGCTTAGAAAAGGTGACCTCGTCCTGGTCTCCAGACTTGCTGAACGACTATTTGTGTAATAAACACTATAAAAGATATGAATAAATTGATCCTAGATCAACGCTACAGAAAAATTCGAGGCGTTAATTTGACGCATATTTCTGTCTGAAATTAAAATCGCATCTATAAATTGTATCTGCTCATAAAACCATTCAGCTTCTAAGCGACAAGCGGCTGTGAAAACCGGACGGATTAGCAAGCTAACCGCTTCATTGTTTTATTGGCTCTATTAGGCAGGTAATCGTCTGAGCTTTGATCTTAGCTTAGCGCCGCAAATATTGACGCTAAGATCTGTAAATAGATACTTTTTATTGTAAGTATCATCATCATTGTTTCAGCCATAGGACGGACGTTCGCTGCTGACAGCCCTCTAACAGTGACTTTCAGATTCATAATCATCATCATTTCTGCCATAGGAGGTCTACTGCTGAACAAAGGCCTCCCCCAATGCCTGATCATCGGGGGGGATTGCCAATACTCGCCACTCTTGGCAGGCGGGTTGTCGAGCGCAGTTTTTTTTAAATAAGATTTCGCACGAAGACGCTGCTGCCCGTTTCGTGCTATAGGAATTAGTCGACTCTTACGACACGCCTCCTGTTGGCGGTGGGGAGGTGTATTCTTTACGGCCGTCTCCACACGGCACTTTCAGATTGGTAATGTTTAAGTTTCATATTGGTGTTATCTTTTGCCCGCGACTTCGTCTGCATTGACCTGACCCTGATAAAAAGTATCCTATGTGTTAATCCAGGCCATGGTCTATCAGTGCGAAAAATTTAATCAAAATCTATTTAGTAGTTTTTTTGCGTGAAAGAGTAACATAGATCCATACATCCTCACAAACTTTTGCATTTATAAAATTTGTAGGAAGTAGGATATTAAGATTACCACAAATAAAAAAACTTACATTATAGGTACTTAAAACATTGTTTTACGGTAGAGCAGTGTTTATTTACTCAGACTAACATAAGCTTAAAAGAGAACACTAGTAATTTTAAGTTTTAAGATACTATTGAAGCCAATAATGATTATTTATTATTTAGAGCTGCACAAATAATGTAAATTTTTGGTCGAAATTGAATTATTTTGTTAAAAATCATTAATGTAAAAACAAAAATTACAAGAAGTAAGTAGTATACATTAATAGTTAGTAATTATTTATTTAATGATCTAACAAACAACATTACAATTCTGGTAAACCAGCAACAGTTAATGTTGTTATGTGGTTGTAAGATAAAAACCTCGACCCGATGACATCTTGCGGTGGATGATGAGCTGATGATAATATCAAACTTGAAATGAGACCACACATTTACATTACCTTGATATAAGTAGTATGTGATTTCTTTTATTATAATAATGTGCGACTGACCACGGGTATCCAATATTAATAGGTCATTGGATAGATAGGTTAACACACCTAATTATTGGTATTTAATTATGCCAACTAATATACAGGGCTACATTGCAAGGTATGCCAAATTTAATGAATTTAGCATTTTCAAAAAATAAAGGTAATGGGAGAGTTCGCGGTCATTCATCGGAGATCACAGGCGTACGCCGACACAGTGGTAACAAGGACCTTATGCAGTGCACATACGGTGTAATAATCGGCCAATCGTAAATTTATTGACGAGATACATTTTTTAAAGGCATACGAAAATTCAAAAATGAAAAAAAATGTTTAGGTAGATTGATAAAGTTACTGTTTCTTAGTCGCTCCTGAATATTTGGCACTCATCTTGCAATGTATAGCCGAGAATCAGGCTCAGGCGTGCATTGTGAAAGGCCTATGTCCAGCAGTGGCCCGACGTGGGCTAATTATGACAAATTAATATACAAGGGTAAGGGTCGCAGGAAGACGCTGGATGCAGGCCGCTTCCAACCGGCCAATCTGGAAGTCAATTGGGGGGGGGGCTATGTTCAGCAGTGGACGTCCTATGGCTGAAATGATGATGATGATGATAAATATACAATACCATTTCTATACTAGTTGGAACTATTGATATTCCGGAAAAGAAACATTTGTAATTCATTTCACTAATTTAATAGTGAAAAGTGAAAATTTTAACATAGGTCCGGTGTACTAATAGCATTGAAATAATTATTGCAATTGGTGTATAACCGTTATAATTAGAGTAAAAATAAATAAATAAATAAACTCCATTTTAATTTAAAATAGACCGACTATAAAAGCAGATCAGCTTTGATCATGTTCAAGCGTACTCCAACTGGAATCGGAAAGAAGCGCTCGGAGGAAGAGCAAATACACAGTTTTAGTTTTTATCACAAAAAAGCCCCACCTAGGCAAGATTTAATCTTGATACAACTAGAGTTTACCTTAAAAAATTAACCTAAAGCATCTACCAAAACATGAAATAGGTATTCATTTAACCGAATACAGGGCCTAATTAGGACTTCAGTCTTCGGGTCAGCGAGTGTGTTTCAAGGCCCATGGGAGGTTTTATTTATAGGTACTCTTTCACTGCCAGTATTATTTTCCTTAAGTTAAGAGTAAGAGCGACGAATCTCCAACACAAGTATAATTATTACTTTCTGCAGACATTTTACAATTGTTATGCTATGAGGTATAACAATTGTAATTTTTTTTGGAAAATAAAACACTTAATCTTGTCAGTATCGTGAAATCTTGACCACTCTTAATGGTCACATTTGAAATTAAAGAAATAAATATTACAAGGCCTCTTTAATTTCAAGACCAGGTTCTAAGCGAAGAATGAAATTATTTATTTGTAAATACAGGTCTGGTAAGTAGTTGCCTATTTCCTAAAACCGAGATATGAAACATGTAATGGTGCTCAGATGGCTTGCCTCTATAACCAAGAAGAAGCTACAAGCCTACTACTATTAGTAGGTAACAATACAATAACAATGAATAGGCGCGAATATTTCTAGGCAAACCATTATTTAGCCTCAGGGCCCAGGGTCCTAGAACCCCGAAAGACGCGATTGAGTATAGTCTCTCATATTTTGGGGCCCCCCTTTTTATTTTTTTCCAGTAGTTACGGCCCTGTCCGCATACGTGTTATTGCCGGGCCACGACCGGTCCGCGGTAATCACCGGTTGCGCTCGCGCAGTGTGCCTTATGCGCCGTGAGACCGGCCGGCTTTATTTCGGTAATCGCGCCGTGCAAATTAAAATAAATATTCCGCGAGAAATTATACTACGGTAACTTGAAATTAGAGTTTTTTGTGTGGCTTTTTGATGTTCAATGGATGAAATTATGTACACCTACCTCAAAAATACGGGCTGTATCGGAGAATGGGATATTCCCTAAAATCGAGTTGTCTGATGCTGGTATAAACAGCTTTGTTATAAGGAAAGGTAGTCAAGAATTACGTTTTGTACTGAGTTTTGTGACTAGTAGTCGTAATCAAATAAACGTATAGCTACTTTGTAACCGATGAAAGGTGGAGTAAAGGGGTCCCCGAGTGGAGACCACGTCTTGGCAAACGTGGTGTAGGACGCCCCCACCACCATCGACCGACGACCATGGCTGGCAGTGGGTGGATGAAAAAAGCGAAAGATCGTGCTCTTTGGCGCTCTTTGGGGGAGACTTACGTCCAGCGGTGGACTGCGATAGGCTGACATAATGATGATGATAGTTTGTAACGTGTCCACTAGATAGATCTAGAAGTTGTTTACAAGCGGTGACATTAACTCAAACATTTGTGAAATATGTTACATACACACAACTCACAAATACACAAACGCACTCGCATACATACACACATGCACACGGCGCCACACACGCACACACATACACACACACGCGCACATACACACACAAACACATTTTTTTATATCTTTTTATTGCTTGTGTTAATTAATTAGTATAAGTTAAGATAATTTCTTAACTTTAGTTGTTTTGCTGTAATATTGTATAATTCTGTGTGTAACTTCTGTCACTGTATTTGGAATAATTGTTCATTCATCCTTAATTGGGGTGGGCGTTAATGTCCGCGACACAGTTTTTCAAAACGATATACGGACATTACCGAATTATTATTAATTTCCAAATAAATGAATTTAAATTTGAATTGAATTTGCAGATGTGCCAGGCCAGATGTCGTTTTAGAAATATAACTTTGTGCTATTCTTACGATAGCCTCATCGAAATGCATTGATATTGCCTGCCACTGCTCCATTACATTAAGAATCTGGTTTTAACTCATCAATAACTCGAATCACATCTGCATTAAGCCTATCAGTGACGATACATCATTTTGTCACACAGCTCCGTCTTCGTTTGCAAACTGATTTCGCGGATCTGATCAATTCTAAGGAACGATCCATAATTTTGTACCTTAGAATCGTTAAATCGCATTCTACATTAAGTGTGTAAATCTAGAAAGCTTTCCTAAAAGTTGATCAATTTCAAAGTAATTATAAATATGCGCCAGACAATAAATACATGAATTGTCACTGTTTCAAGGATAGAACTCTTGTGTTACGAGATACCAGACAAATGACAACGAATTTGACAGGGCGTCTCTGAAAGCATACTCAGCCAGCACACCGGTGTCAATTTAGAAAAAAATAAAGTTAAACCCGGGAACCTACTCGTTCAAGGCGGTAATTCGCCTTCGCGCCACTACCCAATTGGATCGTCTTGTGTGTGCTTGCTTGTCCCTGTTAATTGAAATCTAAGTGCGATTGTAATAAAGTAATGTGCCTATACATACGTCTCACTGCAGGGCACAGGCCTCAACTCAACTATGATTCAGAGATTACTTATTTATTCACCAAGACAAGGTAATACTGATGTTACAGAATATTAAAAGTGCAGCTATCTTACCAGCGCAGCTAGTGTGTGATAGTAAGTACATATTAATAAACCGATTTATGAACAATAATAATTAATGCACAATTCTTAAGGAGTTTACATGCATGAACCATAATGTAAAAAGAAAACCATCAAGAAATATGTGTATCTAAAAAAAAACAATGAGGTGGTTTAGTGGCGATTGTGGTGCTTTCGCCGAAACCACGGGCTACCTATAAGACCCGCTATAGTGCCGTTCGTGTACCGACACGTAAAAAGAAGATGTGATAATTGAATACCAAGAGATAGCCATCATTTACTTTAAAATGAGGAGGTTCTCATAGCGATGCGTATTTTTTTTTTACAAAAAGGAATACTTTTTGCGAAAAGTGTAATACAAAATCAAGTAAAATCGAAATATTTTTTGCTGACAGCAGCGAGCGGTCTCCATTCGAACTGGACGACGAGTCCTGGTCCTACTACGTTATCTCCCACATCCATATGTATGAGGGCCGCATCATAACGAATCCTCGCTTAAGTCAGTGGACCCGAAAAAGGCGTTTTTATCTCGAACGCTGACGTCTATAATCCACGCTAAACCGAATTTAATGAGACTAATGGAGAAGTAGCAGATAAGAGAGCATTTTGGCTTCGTCTTGACTTAATTTTGGTTCTGATAACAATTCGTTAAAAGTGCAAATGTTGGAATAACGTACATATTAGAATCTCAATTTGAATAATCAATGCCTGAGCCACAAAAAATGCATGCCACATATAAAACAGGATGCTCGGTGACCCTTTAAAGCCGAGAAAGGTAAATAAATAAATAATAAATAATGGACAACATCACATAGATTGCTCTGATCCTATGGTAAGTAGCTTAAGCACTTGTGTTATAGATATCAGAAACAACGACAGTACTACAACACCCAGACCCAAGACAATATAGAAAAGTTATTTTTCTACATTGACCGACCGGGAGTCGAACCCGGGACCAGAGATAGCGACACCAAGTCCGGTATGCTCGACTCTCGGCTTCGGAGGTCGTCAAGGTATATGTGTATTATGCATATAAATAAACACTACGGTGGAGTCAGAAAATTGTTATCATCATTTGCATACAAAATATGATAGGCACCGTTTAGTATGAAACTATTTTTTTTCAAAATGAAGATCAAATTCCCTGGGAGAGGGGTCGGGCTTTAGTATGGGACGCAACTTGTGTTGATACCTTGGCCCCTTCTCACCTCAGGGAATCAGCTGTAAAAGCAGGGGAGTCAGCAGAAAATGCCAAGCGGCGCAAATACGAGTCTCTTGCAAGTGACTATGTGTTTGCGCCATTTGGTGTAGAGACGTTTGGACCGTGGGGACCGAACGCTAAATTACTTTTTGGCAAAATAGCACCAAAATTGATTTTTATTTCGGAAAATAAAAAAGCTGGTTCGTTCCTCGCACAAAGGCTTAGTTTAGCAATTCAGCGAGGAAACGCTGCCAGTATCCTCGCCTCCATGCCTCACGGACACGCTTTTATTTTTGAGTTGGTAGTTTTTAGTTTAGGTTAAGTTAGTTTATTTAAAGTATTTATCTTATTTATATACTTAGTTAAAATATTAAGTTTCAGATGGCAAAAAAAAACCAATTTAAGTTGAGTATGTTTACTATAAACATAAGTTTAGTAATTCATATCACATTTCTGACTTCAATCGTATTTGTATGCAAATGTACCTGGAACCTAACAACCTGTAGATTTTGTCAAGTGACCCTTATGTCTTGACGACGTTGTGCCTCTAGTCACGCTTAGCGCCGAGCACGACGAAAAATACCTTGGAATTACCTTTTTTATTGCGGAAATGACATCTACTGGCCCTAAATATTATTGGAACTTTCCCTCTCCCACCCCCCATGTTCTATTAACCCCCATTTATGAGGTGTACTCTATGGGATACACTGGCCTGGAAGTACCTTTGACTAAAATGACGGCATAGGCCACGTGTATACCTTAAGATACACCATATTTTTTTGGTTTATAACCCTTTATTTTTGGTTTTAGAACCAAAATAGGTTTTTCATAGGTTTTATATTTATTTACAAAGGTTGCTACGCTATTTGTAATAAAAAAAGGCAGAAATGTTGCAGGTCAAAGAAAATGCTGCCCAAGTAAAAACTATATGCAACAAATGCAAACATTTTTATTGCCGATTATGTTTTATTAAACACACAAGTAATGAGCTTCAAGAGTTTAAAAAAATCATGTTTTTCTATGTACCGAATATGGTGCTCAGCTAATAAAACAGTAAGAACTATAAAAATCGAGTACTTTTTTGTTCTTTTTTTAAAAAAAAATGATAGATATTCAGACCCCAAATATAGCGAGCAATTTGGGAGGGCCAGGGCAATTTATCGCTCATATAAAATGTACGGCACGGTGTATACAGACGAGTACACTGGCCTCTGAAGTAAGATACCTGTGGTGTATATCCAGGGATACACTGGGCTAGGGCAAAGGCATAGGTGTGTATACTATGGTAGACACTGGCGCTAAGCGTGTTAAGAGTGGCATCGAGGTATAGATAGAGGTAGATTAGATCACCTCTTCACTCTAGCCGGTAGTACTATTAGGTATTCTGTGCTCTAGCTAGGGCCTAGAGTAGTTGTCACACATCATGGAAGGATATTTATTTTATTCGTGTTTGACTGGATATCATAATTAATGTCTCAGTTTTCCAGTGTACTTAATTTATACATTCGGTGATTGGATGATAATAAATACGGCTGCGGTCTGCGCCCGCGCAACTGACTTTGAGCGCTAGTGTTGGGATTATTCGATGTATTTTTAATTTATTGACCATCGATTTAAGGAGGCAAATGGCAAATAGTCAACATCAAAATCACCCTGTATTGTATACCTCAGAGTTGCCTGAGAATGCTTTTGCCATAATCCACGATTTGTACTTTTTGTTTGTCAGTGCAATCTATACGTATCATAAAACTGTAAAAAGCCGATTCCTGTACATTGACTACAAAAAATTAAGAACAGTCTCCAGGCTTTATGTATGATCAGTGGAGTCCAAAAAACGCGTTTTTAGAATTCTTGTAAACTATAAAGATTTAATTAAAATAAAATGTAGTCAGGTATATAATTATTATTTAAATTGGGAATTATTTCTAGTTCCTACTAAGGACTCTAAATGTTTATCGACAAAACACATAAAACATGGTTTTAGCGACACTACCGTATAAATTTCCATGACGAGTCTCGCCAAGACGACAGTTCCGAGACTGATAAAAAGCTGGCCGAAATTCCTTTTAGTCCTGCATAAAACATCAGCGCTGTATGACATAATTGGTGCGGGTTTTTTGTTCGAATGTTACCGTATTTTATTACCCGACTTCTATTATTTGTGTAAACTTATCACAATAGCTTGAATTTTTTAAAAGTTTTTGTTTATCTTTTTGTGTTGTTATTTCTTACTTCTCTCATTTTATAAATTATGATGAATTTATAAAATGAGATCATCGTCACCTCAGCCATAGGACGTCCACTGCTGAACACAGGCTTCCTCCAATGACTTTCATCGGGGGGGATTTGCCAATACTCGCCACGCTTGATAGGCGGGTTGGCTACCACAGTTTCTTATAAGATTTCGCACACAGACGCTGCTGCCCGTCTCGTGCTACAGGAATTAGTCGTCTCTTACGACATGCCTCCTGTTGGCGGTGGGGAAGTGCATTCTTTGCGGCCGTCCCCACACGGCACTATTTTATAAATTAGTACTTGCAAACTAGTATAAAAATGTTGGAACAGAGGAATACTTGTAATTACTTTTTTGTTAATTCTCGGAAACTGTTGGTTTTACTGCTCAAAATCATTCCGTAATACGCTACAAATTTTACGCTGAAACACGTTAAATATCCAGGAAATACCAAGCGCTACATAATGATACCACGAACACAAAAATGCGGTCAAGTGTGAGTAGAATTAACGTACAGGCTCAGTATTAACATTGACAATCAGTATATTGTTTTTTAATACGAAAAAGTTTTTACACCTTTATTATTTTTGTCTTCTGATTTTCTCTATTTTATTAGGAGTACCTAATTCTCGACCTTAGGAAGATGGCTGGCAGTGGATGGATGAAAAAGGCGGGCGATCGTGCTCTTTGGCACTCTATGGGGCAGGCTTACGGCCAGCAGTGGACTGCAATACGCTGACGTCATGATGATGATAACCTAATTCTCTGCTAAATTTGAATATGACGATTACCTCAGGGCACCTTCATGATTGAATTGCATACATTTTCATTTCACTAAACAGTTTTTTTCGGACGGTCCCGTCCCTGGCTGCATTTGAAGAAATACTTTGTACAGTTTTTACATGTCAGGCCCCATAGTAGCAGTGGTAGCACCGACGGGACCAGGACTGCCGAAACAGGCCGGTCGAGCTGCTGTCTAGCGGGCCCGATCTGGGAGTGAATAGGACTCAGAAAACAAATAAGAAAGAAGCTAGAAGAAGATAATTCTTCTTAATCTTACACTTCTAAATGATTGTGGTCATAGGTCGTCTGATAGGTTGGCCTATCCATCTCTAGTCACTTAAAGATTCGCGATTTTCACACATTACACAATACATACACACAGGTCTTATCGCGCTAAATAAAGTTTGAAGGTAAAAGTATTTACCTTCGAATTCAGCCCGACGTTTCGAACGCGTCGCAGCGTCCGTGGTCACGAGTAGTCTACCCGCGACCACGGATGCTGTGAGATGGCGCGGCGAGATGTAACTATTCTTGCGAGGGTAGATTTCCTACCCGCACATCACTTATTAGATTTGTCCGGCACACAACACACTGTATCCGCGGATGAGTCTGAGGACAGATCACTATTAAGTTTTTCTAGCTCCGTTTCAATCCTTTCTGTTACGAACCCTAGAAGCTTCAGGATACGTAGAAAATATATTTACTGCGATCGTAGTTCCGAGTGAACAATTATCCGCCGTGGGAGAGACCACCGCGACCGGCACTCGTAATTATAAAGAAACATTCAAATGTGCCGACAGAGATACCATCCAGGTAATTAGTAATAATGTTTGTATAAGTATCTAACTGACGACGCTAAGTTGAAGGAGAAAATGTTGATAATTTCTGCGGTTTTTCTGCAAAAATGTTTTGAGCTGAAGCCTGTCTAACTCGCTTTCCTTATTTCTATTTAAAATGTTTAGGTGTTATGACAGCTTGAACACGGTGCAAGATAGCCTACTTGCACAACTATTTTTAACCGACTTCAAAAAAGAAGGAGGTTCTCAATTCGACTGCAGGTTTTTTTTGTATGTATGTTATGCAATTACTCCGTCAATTTTGAATCGATTTTGATGTTTCTGTTTTTGTTTGTTAGAGCATAATCCAGAGGTGGAACCATAGAAATTTTAAATTGATTTAGCGGTTTCTGAGAAAATAATATAAAATATATTCGGATAATGATTTGGTTCGTGGTTCGTGTATCAAAATTTTTTTTAAATAGCTTATTAGAGATATACTTCAAAGACACTATAAAAAAATTGCGGAAAAATAATCACCCCTAAGTAAGGGTGGAAAAATATGGGATGAAATCCGTGTTCAGCAATAAACTTTAATTTGCACTCTTATGATTTGTTTTAATTAGGATTTATCACTAAAAATATATAAAATAAGTAAATTTAATTAAAAAAAAACGACTTCCAAAACTAAAAACCAAAAAATAATATTAACACACAATCACCAAATCAATAACTTTTGGAGTCGGTGCCAGCCGATGAGAGTTTGAATGTTTTTGTTTGCAACAAACCAATTACACAATCTCAAATACAAAAAAGATATACAAATAAAATTCGAATTCAATAATTAGAAATGAATTACTTACATTTGTAATAAACATTTAATCTGATCGTTGCTGACGGCCCGTCGATAATGAATGACACACCCAAATTAATCATAGATTGATGGTAATTAGACGCGATGTTTTGACGCAGCAGGAAGCGGGCTGATTGACGGCGATGGTTATCATTAAGAATATTGCAACCGTGTGAATATTGTTAAGACTGAAGAACTGAAGACTGAAGAATATCTCGAGTTATAACCTCCTGAAGTCCAATGTGATAGTTGTAGGACAAAATCATATAGTACTGAACGCCCAACAAAATTCACGCCTAGTTCTTTTGGACGAAGACCCATGGTACTAATACTAGAACATACTATAACAATAGTATTTACGACACTGTAAAACGTTTTTTAAGTCCCTTAGAATTAAAATAATGACCTAAGGTCCTAAATAAAGTAATAGGGACAGTCCGGTAGTCTGAAATTTCATTTCATTTATTCATAAACAATATGCATTGTGTTTGAATATTTTACATAATTTATAATAGATATGCATGCAATTAAATAACTAAAAATCTTCTACGCTATACAGACACCTTTCCAATAGAAAATTCTTTAATTTAATTTTAAATACGTTAAACCTAGTCTCTAGTTTTAATTCTTCTGGCAGTTTGTTAAAAAGCGTTACAGCTCGATTACGTGGACAATGTTTCACAGTTTTGAGGCTAGGTATGATATTTCTCTTCAGGTTTTTTTTCCGAGTATTGCGCCTCTCATGCATTTCGGCTTCTGTTTCGTATCTATCTTTATGCTTAACAAGGTCAGGTAACAAAATGTATAAATAGAGGCTAGGAACCGTCATGATGCTGAGCCTTTTAAAATAGTCGACGCATGATTCCCAAGGGGGGATACGAACCATAGCACGAATGGCTCTTTTCTGGATAATAACATAAATAAATAATAATAATGACTTTTCCATGTTATATTTATAGTAGCCCCAGAATTTTATACTACTTCGTAGTCTGGATTCCACTTGTGCATGATAGACAGTCTTAAGATGCTCCAACGACAGCTCCTCTCTTAAACACCGTACAGCATAACAAGCTGAACTAATCTTTGACTCTATGTCCTTTTGCCCTTTGATAATTCTAAAGTTTTTTATTTTTTCTGGATGGATAACTTAGATGAATTCTTGTTATATTTAAAAATGCTAACAGTTTAGAGTTATGCAATAGGTGTAAAGTAGGTATTTCGGATAATTAGGTACGTGTTAAATCGATAATATAAAATTTAAGATAAATTTCTTTACTGTTTCTTTATTAGTACTATTTAAACTTGACATTACTAAAATGCTAACTGGTAGGTAATGTGGAACAATTTCAAAATGTCCCATAAGTATTTCAATAAAAAAATTAAGTTTTCGTTATAATTTCCTATAAGCATAAATGACTTAGTTACACCTTATAACAAAAATGCTAACAACTAGGTATTATGCTGCACGAGTAATTGTATTTTTCTTTTGCGGTATGCGTAATATTGAATTTAAGTTTATAATTTTTGACTACACATCGGTAACAATTATCTCATCATCATCAATCATCGTGAACCCTTGACTCACTACTTTCCAGTTAACGTCATCATATTTATGTATGTATATATTTTATCTATGTAGTCTATGTATTATATTATTTAGTTTATAATATTTGACATAGATACTGTGTGTAGTTTATGCTGTGATTATATAATAATGTTCATTTTTGTAACGTCATATGCACCGCCCACAAAACATTTCTGTTTAGCCTAATGGTCGACTGGTAGAGAATGCCACATGGCATTAAGTCCACCTTTTGTACGATTTTATTTTGTGAAATAAAGTTTAAATAAATCTCTATTACCATACAAAAGTTTTGTAAATTAACCTTAGCCGGATATGGAACCCGGGATTTTAAGGAGTATCAGTCGTCTAATTAAACACCAGCTGTTCTGGTCTAGTACACGATAATCGTGCCACATATACATATACATTTTATTTCAAAATTCTTGATTAAATTTAAAATGTAACATTAACGTTAGATGCCATAATTCTATATTTATAGCAATACGAGTAAAGCTTTATAGCAATGAACACTTACAAACATGAGACGCAACACTTTGTTAGGTTTTACCAATATTAAAACTTATAAGGTTTGATAAACAATTAAAAAAATCACTTTTCATGTTACATATTTAACTAAATTAAGTACTACAAAGTGTAACGAATAATTAGATTATGACCTTTTAGTATAAGGTTCATTTGCTTAACTGTACTGTAAAACTGTAAACTGTACTTTTTTGCCATAATATTACTGACTTTGAAATAATTGTTATTTGCACTGTCCACTGCTGTGAAACCTGCGTTTTTTTTATAGGTTGCCTTTCTGCGGGCTTAAAATAAGTCACTTTTATCGCAGTGTATTATTTCGGCGCGACATACGAGTAATATATCGTCTCAGGACACCACGTGCTCAGCCTATAAACCCGCCAGTGCACCGAGCAATAAACACCGGGTTACGATTTGGGCATGTGTCGTACCCCGAATTTAATAGTTGGGGCAAAACGGCTTTTGATAGTTCGCTAGTTTTAAGGAGGTTTGGTTAACTCTATTAAATTAAATATTAATTTATTTAAAATTTTTCATCTTTATGAATTTTCAATTTTCATTTATTTTATCTTAGCTATACCTGGGGACAAAGCTAAGAATGAAGTAGATAATGAGCTAGTTTCTTAAAAAAAACTAATTAGTCCGTCAGTTGGATCAACAGAAAATATTGGACACGTATTTTTTTCTTTTCTCAATCAAACAAAAAATTATAAAGATATAGCTCGTTAAAGTTTCGCGTAACGTCACGCTCATCATTTTTTGACCCAGGAAATTAGCCTATTGTTTTATTTTTGTATCGTGCTTCAATTTTTATTTATAGATGAATGAAGGCAAAAGCATGTTTTGCATATTTGCGACGACAGCTTAGTCAACGTTTTAACTTTGATCTCATCTGATGGTAGTAATTAATGTGATGAGTAACTCTACGGTGTTTGTGTCATACCTAATAAGAAATAATTAAAGTAACACTCTCTTAAACCTCGTTTAGCAGCAACGTTACTTTGTCAACTAAAATACTTAAAAACCCAGTTCCTAACAATGAAGTAGGTACGATTTCTAAGTAAGAAGTAGGTACGTTGCGTTTTGCCAGCAGATGAATATTATGGATTAATATTAACAGTATTTGGGGATGAAATAAAGTATTGAGTATTAAGTACGAGTATGAGCTTCTATAGTTTGTCATAGCTTACTTTTGAATTTGAATCGCTTTTATACTGATGACGTTCATAAGGGATTGCTATCAATTTCTAATATAGGTACGGACGCATCGCGCCACCAGTCTTAAGTTTCCAAGATATTTTTTGAACAATGTGTTATTTAGGTATTTACATAGACAGCTAATAAGACATACACATTCATTAGCACAGAAACATTCGTGATTTTTACATGTTTACAGTATTTCTTTAATTAAAGGCTGCCACGACATGTACGGAACCTTCCACCGAAGGTCCGGAGGAGGAGCGAGTCCGACTCTCATTTATACGGTTTTTTTAATGACTCAACGAACACTGGTAAAAACTAACACTTATCCACAAAAATCTAAGTAACTCCTAGTTAAATTATATTTTCTGCCATTTTAAGCTGACTGGTTACTTATTCAATACATAAAATTAACTTTACAACTATTTGAAGGATCTAAGTGCATTTTGGAGTGTCTTAGTATCCATTATTTAGCATTAACTTTTTCTTCTGTCGTGTCAAAGCAACTCTAGACGGACTTTGACCAAATAATTAGAATTGACTTACTGGACTCAGGTGGAATAAATGTATACACGGATCCATCATTGGAGCCATTGCAATGGGTCCAAGTGGTCTGAGGGGCAAGGATATTAATTCTTACTTCGGGACTATGACAATTAGTGTGCTGTCTGCCACTTATTTATTTATTTATCTCTACACACTAGGGTAAGTAAGTACCGCAAAATAGTTGAACACACTTTGAGCGAAAAGAAAATGCGGTTGGCGATTAAAACTTATTGAAATCGAATAATACATCGTACATATTTATTACGAATTATCCATAATAAGTTATTTTGGATTCACACCTAGGTATCAGGTAATTCAAACATTTTTCATTAATTCTTTCCATATTCTGCTGCTGTGAAGATTCAATTACAGTTTATGAATTTTATTTATTTTATTTTATCTATCAATATCATTACACAATATCAAAGTTAGACATCTAAGTGTACAACTTTTTAAGGTAAACACAACATGCATATAAGTTAAGTTACATTTTTAAATAAAAGTAAGTTATTATATCAAGAAAAATAATTTTACTTGAAACATCTTTTTACCTGCCTCTGGTGTGACTTGATACAATAAACTAGCATTATTGTGAATCCGAAAATTGCATGTATTTCAAAACATACACTACACGTAATTATTTTCACACTGACACATTACTAAAATAATGTGTATGTCGTGGCCAGATCGTAAAATTTTAGATTTCATGATGTGACCGATCGTATCATAAAATGGTGGTATTTCATGATATAGAACCGAACCCGCTGCCTACATCATGATGTGGTCTGGCCAGATCAATGAATATTTAGCGTTTGACGATATAAACAGCTAAATGCACGACTTCTCTATGAAATGGTCAAACATTAGTGATCATATCGTAAAATCGTTACATTACCTACCGCTAGAGGCGCTAATGTTGCTTTGATTTTGTGATGAATAATGGCGCCGGACAAATATTTTATTCTAGAAGTGAATAATAATGTGTAAATTGAAGGTGAAAGTTTATTGATATATCGTTACGACACTAAGCTAGGCGATTTTTATTATAGTCACTCAAAAAACGAGCACAACGTCAAAAAATCAAGGAGTTCGGAACGTAATTTAAGAGGTTAGTTAGGTTATTTAAGTCTTTTTATTTGTTCGTTTTGTTTAAAATAGTAACTATTTAAAATTTGTAATTCATCTATCGACCAAGATTACAAATATTATACAAATTCACGTAACTTGTAAACGTATTTTTATTGTAATGATAATTTATGGCCAAACGTTGATCGACATTTCATCGAATGTTGCCGTTTAAACGATATAGTTTTAGTTGGCCATATCATGAAATACCACCATTTTATGAAATGATCGGTCACATCATGAAATCGTCAATTTTATGAATTCACAATAATTCTGGTTGTTGTGATGATCATTGGGTTTAATTTTTAATTATAAACCTCTTTATAATAATCATTTCTGACTAGTTTTAGGGTTCCGTACCTCAAAAGAAAAAAAACGGAACAAAGTGATCCTAAACTTTGTTGTCCGTCTGTCTGTCTGTATTTCGACACTCTCAAAGGAATAAAAATTTATAGAGTGCTTTCCGTTGACCTAGAACTATGAAAATTAATTATTATCATCTTATACTACAGAGGAAAATCTGAAAAAAATACTTTTGTAATTAATTTGTTATTAAACTGCAAGACGCGATTCCTGAACTATTTATAATATCGTACATATCGTACATATCGTACATACGTACGTACGGTACCCTGGGTGGGCGAGTCCGACTCGCAATTGTCCGGTTTTTTGAAGTTCGTGCAGTGTGCACATCCTACTCAGTCTTATTAACTTCATTCCACTATACCGGCTATTAAGATCTTTTATTTTCGCGTATCCAATAGCGTACCTAATTATGTATGAAATACTTGGCAAGTAGGGTTGAACATTATGATTTGGTTTAGTTAGGAGGAATTAAGAGATAAGGAGTAACCTAATAAAAATGTTTTGAATGGTTTGTACGAATATCTCAAAGCAATTATAATCTAAACACTAAAACGGTAATTAACGGGATTAGCAGTTATAATTATATAATAATAATTATTATAATTACTTATAATTTATGGTTGTTATAAAAAGTATTAGGTCCTCCATATGAAATTGCCGATACTCAATACTGGCAACTTTAACATCAAATATCTTGCGTTGGATTAGGAATTCCAAATTCAAATTTATTTCGAAATAAAGCCAGAAAAATACTGTTTCAAAATTCGTATTTCATTTGTTTTTACATCATTTGTTTGAGCGTCAACATTGCTATAACAAAAGCTATGGACAAATTGAAAATTCGCAGTATTTACGAATATGAGTCCCACCGTGGCACCAGTGCTGCAGAAACGACTCGAAGAATTAACGACGTGTACGGACCAGGCACCGCTATCGAACGAACGGTGCATTTTTGGTTTCAACGTTTCCGTTCTGCAAGTTTGGATTTACACAATGAGCATCGTGGACGACCTGATACTCAAGTGAATAAAGAAGAATTGTAGGCTATAGTGGAAGCGGATCCATCTCAAACCACTTTTGAATTAGCAAAAGCCTTCGGCGTAAGCGACAAAACGATACTTATCCATTTGCTCTAAATCGGAAAAGTTAAAAAACTCGAAACGTGAGTACTGTACGATTTGACTGAAGCAAACCAACAAACACGCGTCGCTTGCTGCGTTTTTTTGCTCAATCGTCACAATAATGAGGGAATTTTGAACTGTATCGTAACTTGTGATAAGAAATGGATCCTGTACGACAATCGGAAGCGATCATCACAATGGCCGAAAGATTCCTGGAGAACCAGCAAAACCTTGCCCAAAGCGAAAACTGACCAAAAAAAGATTCTGGTTAGTGTTTGATGGACCAGTGCTGGTGTTATCCACTATAGCTTCTTGAGATCAGGACCAGACGATTACTGCAGGCTTGTATTACCAACAATTGAAAAACAATGATGAAAAAGGTCGCCATTAAACAACCGAAACAGGTAAATTGCTCTAGCCCACTGCTCCTTTAGGATAACGCTAGACCCACACTGAACTTCAAACAGTCGCCAAGTTAGAGGAGCTGCGACTGGAACCTTTGCATCTCCCACCATACTCTCCAGATCTTGCTCCAACCGATTACCACTTTTTTCAAAATTTAGATAACTTTTTACAAGGAAAAAAATTCAAATCTGATGAGGCAGTCAAAACCGCCTTCAAACATTTCATAGACTCTCGCTCCCAGGATTTATTTTCCAAAGGGATCAATGATCTGCCTAAGAATGGCGGAAGTGTATCGATAACAACGGCGCATACTT
The DNA here is from genome assembly GCA_963576865.1 of Anania hortulata. Lineage (NCBI taxonomy): Eukaryota > Metazoa > Arthropoda > Insecta > Lepidoptera > Crambidae > Anania > Anania hortulata. The sequence continues at coordinate 18,780,484 of OY756407.1, read as the reverse complement.
CGATTGATTAAATTAAATAATCATTTCATTAAAGAAGTTAGTTCACTTTCAAGGCAATTTCATATTTAAGGACCTAATATGGTCGTATGTTTTTCAAGTAAAATTTATTAAGTTTATTTTCTGTAAATTATATTGTATACTTGGTTCTGAATAAACGTGTTCTTCCATTCTATTCTATTGAAATTGAATACTATAATCAAAACCGGGACCAGGCCAGGTTTTCTGCACTGGCATCAGCAGGATATACCTACAGCTTCGCTGCCATTTGTAGCAGGTAGGTACCTACTCTCCAAATAGATTTGAGTTATGAAACTCTATGATATTCTATTAAGATGATATCACGTACAACCATATACCGTACCGCATATCGTTTCGTTTTATTTTCATCATCATCATCATTTCAGCCTTAGGACGTCCACTGCTGAACATAGGCCTCCCCCAGTGACTTCCAGATTGGCCGGTTGAAAGCGGCTCGCATCCAGCGGCTTCCTGCAACCTTTACCAGGTCGTCTGTCCACCTTGTAGGTGGACGTCCTACGCTGCGCTTGCCGGTACGTGGCCTCTATTCCAGAACCTTTCTGCCCCATCGGCCGTCAGTTCTACGTGCTATGTGCCCCGCCCACTGTTTTATTTTATTTATATACAATGTTGGTCCCATAGAAAAAGTTGTTGTATTTCAGCACCAGAATCAGCCCCTAAGAGATTTTATTAAGATTTTAACGATATTACTATATTCACTTAAATAGGTGATACCGTCACGTAAAGTAGATGTTGTTATTTTGGCTATGTTTTATGTAGGTAATACTAAAATTCACAAAAATGAACAGCCCTGACGATAAATCATACAAGTTCTTAGGTCACGCGCGCTGGTGCGCCCGCGCAGGGCTCTATCTTAATGGAATCCTCGCGAATTAAACACTTTCGATACTTCACCGCGAGTTATTACACCGCGGCCGAGAGTGCCCTGATTGGACTCGCGAATTGCTTTGATAGAAAATCTTTAATTATGATATACAGGGTTACATTTCAAGGTAGCGCAAATTTTGCAGGGACCACTCAGAATCAGTAAATAAATCGATCTACGTACCTAAAAAACAAACTCATTTTTAGTTACACCATTTATAAGTCAAGAACGGCCGGGCCGATTTTTATGATTTATGATTTTTTGGATTTATCTCCGTCCCGAATAGCAGAATAACTTTAAACCATCGAAAAATTCACGAAAAAACAAACGAGGCGTTACGAAGTTCGCCGGCACAGCTAGTTAGTTGTAAAAGTATAGCATAGATAAAAAAAACGAAGAGACTATTATATTATTCTCTAGATCTCATTTTAAAAATTTGGCACTACCTTGCAATGTAACCCTGTATACAGTTTTTTAATACACCCAATAGCTATAAATGGTCGATTAACAATAAATTAGTCAGTCCTTAGATCAGAGATCAGTGATTTTATAATAATGCATGTTTCTGGACCTTATTTTATCATTACTAAAAAGTAATGCGTTTTAATTTCATTCTACAAACATAAAAAAAAAACATTTTAACATACACAAAGGTATCAATACAATTAAAGCGTTAGGCACAGACAAAATACAATTAAATTTCTGTAAAAAATTTGAATTGTATATATTTATAATTGTTGTAACTGTAAAAAAGAGAATTACTTTTGGAGTCGGTGCAAAGGAAAACATAGAATCTCTAATCGACTGGCACCAACTCCAAAAGTAACTGATTAGGTACGTAAGTGTTAAGATTATTTGTAGCGTTATAGTTTTTTTAAGTCGGTTTTTATTTATTTTTTAGTAAATACATTTTCCAGTTAAATAAATAAATAAATAAATAAATCGTTTATTTGCACAAAACACGGTATAAATGGTAACATTAAACAATAAAAAGAGCTCATGTTTCGCTAATAAAAAATAGCATGCAAATTGTATGTTATTACCTACATGAATTGCAATAATTAAAAATGTCTGGAATCAAAATTTCAATAGTAAATATATGTCAGTAAGATCGAGCTAGTTGTCAATAAATTCCTTAACACTATAGAAATTTTTGTCATTAAGCCATTCAGTTAATCTTTTTTTAAATAAGAAATTATTTAGCACTTTAAATTCATTTGGGATCTTATTATATATTCTTACGCACATCGCAAGGCAACTTTTATTATATTTCAATGTTTTGGGAACATTTCGTAAGACAAGTTTATGTTTGTCTCTGCGCACTCTAGTACTCTAGTTGTTTGTTTATTCAAATTTTTTACATAATTTTAATTCGACTGTATGTATTTTTTTTTGTATGTATGTTACGCGATTGTTATACTTTATAATTATTAGATTAAACTAAATTACATAAGTTTCATGTTATGTTAGCTAAGTTTTAACAGAGAAATAAATGTATCTTATCTTAACTTATTTCATCTATTTTAGTGAAAAATCCTAATCAAAACAAATTTTACGAGTGCAAACATAATTTAACTGCTGAACACCGATTTCATTTCCTATTTTTCCATCCTCAGGGGTGAATTTTTTTCCAAAAATGTTTGATTATAGTGTCTTTGAAGTATAAGCTATTCATTAAAAAAAGAATCATCAAAATCAGTTCACATTTGGCAAAGATATTATGTAAGATAAATACTAAAATCAGTTGGCGTGGTACGGAATTTAAGCAATGTTTGATGATTTTCTTATAGATTTCATCATCAGAATTCAACCAAATTTCTATGGGACCATTCTGAAAGTATTACCTTTCAAACAAAAAAATAATTATCGAAATCGGTTAACGCAGTAACGAATGATCGCTGAACATACATAAAAAAAAAGATACCGACGAATTGAGAACCTCCTCCTTTTTTGAAGTCGGTTAAAAATTCACGTAACATGAGTCTATACGATCTTACTTTGTTAATCGTGTTAAAATTTTCAAACATAATTCCATCCAAAAATTTAATAAAGCCAAGTATGCAAAGGCGGTAAACGTGACTGGCAGACATTACCCCGTACCCCAGTCAGTGGGGGAACCCGGAGGACACGGGAGATGCGCCGGGAATTTGACATGACCCACGTGCCCGAACGTGCTCGACAGAGAGCGGCTTAATAAACACGACTGTGTCAGGAGTTGAAGTTGGAAAAAAATTACTTGAAAGTATCACGTAATTTTTCACGTTTTTTTCATTCTTAAGGTTATACGTATCGTAGGATGATTGGAAAAATCGGATCTTCGCAAAAATCCTATGACAATTGCTAAGTACCGGATAATTAGAATCTAAGCATGAATGTCGTAATCATCAGAGATATTTTTGGGATCATTGCAAAAATTATTACACTTACAACATTACATTTTTTAGAGTAAGTATTCCTGTTAACCGTAATGTTATAGCAAATGGTTTTCTTTTCAGCCCCCCTAGCATGACCACTAAAACACGATATTATTATGATAAAGCGATACCTATCGACACCAACTGTAAAAATATGATAGATATAGCGCGGCCATGTTGAATCGCCGTGCTTGTGACGACACGTGTTATGAGCGCTGTTTCGATAAAAATTCAACATGGCGGCTATATCTACCATATTTCTACAAAAATTGACAGTTAGTGTCGATATATCATATCGTGTTTTAGTGGTTATGCAACTAGAGCTTTTTTCCGTTCCTAGTCGGGTCACGCTTGACCATGATCCTAAATGCGGCCAGTCTGGTTATTACATTTGTAGCGATTGCCATAAGACCTCCGTAACACTAAGCGAGGGCGCTAACGTAGACACTTTTCTGTCTTGTTTCAGACACAAGCTACCAATGCACCGATCGCACCAAAACTTGTAAAAATATTAATTTTAAAAGAGGCTGACAACAGTGACCGAGTTTCTTGCGCTGCTTCTTCTCGGCACTAGCCCACAAATTGTCCCGAAGCAGTGGTAGGGCAAAAAATACATTGGGACCTGTAAAAGTGCTTTTAATGGCCTATTTGCAAAAATAAATGATTTTGATTTTGATTTTGATGAATATTTGAATTCTATAGAACCAGTACGAAATCATCCTCTCTCTGCGCATACGTAAACATTTCTTGTGTCCAGTTGCTTCCACTTTACACATACTCATGACAACCAAAAAGTGTTCGGTGTCGGCAACTGGTAACTAAAAGTGTCCAAGTTTGCGCAACGGCTAAGACAGTGGAACTAGACTATTTTGGACCATAGCTACACATCCAGTGTCAAAATGTGCAGGTTTCTTAAGAATGTTTCTGAGAAAAATAATTTGATGCACGAAAATTTAACAGATATTTTTTTAAAGACACACCATCAAATAACATTTAACCACAGAACTCGGATTATGAAATTACTTTTTAACTTAACTTTATTATTTTTATATTCTTACTCTAAGTGAACAACGTTTTATCTTACAATCTTTTTAAGATTAAGTTCAAGAGTGTGTGAATGAACGATCTAAAATAGAGCAATCATCATTAGTATCCGAGATCTGTCCCCAGTTAATTTGGGCCCAGTCGTCACGGTTGACAGCCGCGACCGAAGATTGTATCATTTGTAGGAAACTGTCTACCGCTTGAAAGTTACATGTGACCTTATTAGTGTATGCGGCGACATGTCATTTATAACCGTTATAAGAAAAACTGAAGTTTTACAAATTTTCTTTCCTGATAAAGGCAATTTACGATTCGTGTAAAGAAAACGAAGCACTGAAATTATAATATATTATTAAGTTTATACTAAGCAAATGTATTGGGATAAAGTACTTTAAGTTAGCAATATGTTGGTGTAACCTTGTTGGCGATCTAAATAAATAAAACAAAGATTATATGAATGGTTTAGGAACGCAAACGGGACTAAAATAAACAAAGTTAATAACTTTTTTTTAAATTATATTAGTGTACCTACAGATTTATTCACGTATTCAAGAACATTAATTCAGTCATTTTAATTAAAGTAAAAACTAAAGAAAAAAAAAAGTAATCTAAAAAATAAATGTGCTACAAAATGCAAAACATATTTACAAACAAGATTTTACAACAGTAAATTTTACAGCGGCCCGTAAAGTAAGAACCTGTGTCACAGGCGACCCAGAGTGGTTAACAAATAATGGCATAATATAATAGAACAAATGTCCGTACATAATCAAATCACCTTTGTCTTTACGTAATGTAATATCTTTACATTAAAATTTAAAAGAAGCGATTGTGGAGAGCTTTTGTATTGACTATTGCCTATTGTATGAGACGTTGATTGAGTTTGATTGATCAACACTCAATCAATTCCTTGCACGTACGTTGGTTTTCTTTTTAAAGAACTTGCTCATTTGCTATTGTAAGTATAGGCACAAACGACTAACTGTGTACAGTCGGCAAAGAAAGTGGTCTATCACCCTAAGGTTGAAAATCATTCGCGCGTCATAAAACAACGTGGTTGATCTTCCCATGCAAAAATATTCTGACAGCTACTCATTCTCTCTTTATCATATTACGTCAAAAACAAATAAATAATATGTCATAATTGTGCATCTCTTTCATTGTTAAAAATTTAATAAGTCCATGAGTTCAACCTTATTGCTATTTTACTTACAGATTCAATTTTGTTAAAACTGGTAGACCACTTTCTTGGGCGAGCGTACCTATCTGCTTACATTTGTATGAAGCTTGAAAACGGTAAAGTAAAATGCTATTCAAGTGTTTACCGCTATGACATGACCGCTATGATATGAACTGATATGATATGATATGATATGATATAAACTTTATGACCAATAGCCGCTTTGGCCACTCCATCATCCTTGTCTTGCGGTTTCTAAAATCACACCAATAGGCTAGTTTCCTGGGTCAAAAAAAAATTATATTTAGTCCGTCAGTTAGATTATCAAAAAATATTCGACCCATATTTTGTCTTTTGTCAATCAAACAAAAAATTACGAAGATAAAGCGCATCAAAGTGAGCACGTGACATCATGCCTTGCTAAAAAGTGTCGCAACGCGTGACGTTACGTGGAACTTTAACGGGCTATATCTTCATCATTTTTGTTTGATTGAGAAAAGAAAAAATACGTTTCCAATATTTTCTGTTAATCCAACTGACGGACTAATTAGATTTTTTTAGAAAACTAGACCATTAACATTTAAAAAAAATATTTTGACATTTGTGTGTAATTGACATCTAATAATCTGATAAAGCATGTGACATAACAGTTTAAAGAATTATTGTAAATCGAGTTAAATTAAATGAATAGATAGATACTCTTTATTGCATACCACAGAAAACAAACAGTACAGAGGAAAAAAAATACATTTAGAATAGTACAAATTTAGGCGGTCTTATCACTATTAGAGTATTGAAATGTATCTTTACTTTTATTGCTTCAATTTGATTGAATATTTTAGTTCACGAAAGCCTCATGGAGGTTGCAATGTAACTATTAACCTTATTTAATCACAATTACCATCATTTCAGCCATAGGACGTCCACTGCTGAACATAGGCCTCTTCTATTGACTTGAATGCTAATGTTTACTGCAGTGACATTATGAAGTGATTAAATGAATATGAATAATTAGCCCAGAACTAAGCAAATCTTGTATTATGGCGACTAGATAACAGATAAACATACTTGAATGTATTTATAAGAATAAGAATAGAATATAGAAATAAGAATAAATTTATTTATAAACACCCATGACTTAGGTACAGATGCTTGTGCTCGTCACGCGAACAAACAAAAACATTCAAACACTCCACGGCTGGCACCGACTCCAAAAATAACTGTTAGATATGTTTGTTCAAATGTTATTTTTAGCTTTTGAGTGTTTTTGAAGTCAGTAATTTTTTTTTATATATCAAGAATTAATGAAAGTTCAGTGTGTACCAATAGTGATGTTCATGCAACTTGAAATCACAGGTACAATAATTCCGGAAGGTTTTAACGATATCTAGATCATCCATTATACTTTTAAATCCACGTAGCAACCTTAAGCTCAATCCAGTTCAGCATTAAATTGAGTCAGTGTAAAAAGCATTAAATAGAATTTAATGAAGAAGCCAATTTGTAGTAAAATAACCACACCATTAAGACATGATGACTGTGTTTGTTTTATTGAAAATAGCATCCTATAAGTGTGATAAATACGTATTTTTTGTCATTAAGAGGAATTTATAGATACGGCTCGTTAATTGAGAAGTTGCCGTAAGGACCGCGAAACCGGTCACTTGGCTATGCATTCTTAGCTATACAGGAGACCTGTGGCTGGATGAAAGAAGCGGGAGATCGTGCTCTTTGGCGCTCTTTGGGGTAAGCCTACGTCCAACAGTGGACTGCAATAGGCTGTCTTGATGATACGGTATAGCCATTTATTTTAAAACCAAAAAAAATGCATAAGTTTTCAGTTATTGGTTACCAGTTTTTTTTTTTTCATTAAATAATTCTTAATCATTAATTTTTTTCCTTGATTGTAGAGTCTTTTTTAAATTTAAGTTTATGTTCATGTTGGAGTAGGTACTCCTAAAGTTTTCTCTCGTTTTACAAAATGGGATTTTTCAATAGTTGAGTGAATACGAGGTCTGCATAGCATGGCCAGCAAAACACGATATGATATAGCGATTTATCGACACCAGCTGTCTTTTTTTTATATGATAGAAATAGCTGCTACGTTTAATTTTAATCAAAACAGCTATCATAACATATGACGTCACCGGCGGTAGATTCAACATGGCGGCTATATCTATCAGATTTAAAAGAAAAATACAGTTGGTGTCGATAAATCTCTAAATCATATCGTGTTTTGATGGTCATGCTAGGGGGGCGGCAAGGCATTATGTGATTGGCGACCCTCCTACTTAGCATCACTGTAGAGTGCAGCAAACTTTGTAATCTTCAATTAGGTAACTTTTAGAAGGCACAAAAAAACTGTTTGTTCGCGTTTACAAGTTTTTTGTCTAAGGTCATAAATAGCGACACACTGTATATAATGCTTGATGGTGTATCGGTGCATCTATACCGAAGTAACTATGTTACGAAACGTTTCCAAGTGTTACTAGGCAACATCTAAAGCAAAGAAAGTGGATTAATGTTACTTAATGTTACCAAATTCTGCCTCACAAAAAGAAACTGCTGTGTGGCTGTGGATGCACCGTAATTTTTTTGTAGACTATGCGTAATTACTTTTTTTCTGTCGAAATCTATATAAATATAGCAAAATCGGGTTAGTTACATCATTTATGTGTCAAGAACGGCTGGGCCGATTTTTATGATTTTTTGGATTTGTCTTCGTCCCGAATAGCAGAATAACTATGAAAATCATCAAAAAATTTACGAAAAAAAAAAACGAGGCGGTACGAAGTTAAGCCGGGACAACTAGTCGAAGATAAAACTAAAATAGACAAAACTGTATGATACATAGTTTTGTTTAATATTTTATTTAGTTGTTTTACGTTTGTTTTCACGGCGACGGTAAGCCCATGTGCAATGATTGCTACCTTCCGACAGGTGTAAAAGTATGCCACTGCTGGTAGTGAAACATTTAATATTATATCACGGTATCGTAAGCGCCTGCCTTTACAACGATGCGTCTACGCACAATATCAACGCGCTACATCGTGAGAACAGTGACACAGACAGACGTCCCAACTTCTTTTTAGATGGTATCTAGCCGCTTTACATACTTTACCCATAACTTTTCGTTTCACCGAGAGAGTTTAGTTTTTTGACTGAGGGAATTTTGTATGTGGATGGTAACACTAACATCTGATTAAGTCATAATGCTAATTGGATTATGTGTGACTTCACTTTCTTGCATTGTTCTTATTAAAGTGTATTACATTACACTTTTAAAAAATATATAAAGGAGCTAATATTTATGAGAGCCTATTCAGAGACTTTTACTTTAATGTTGTGGAACAGTAATCGCTAATTTGTGGGAGATACAGGGTAGCGCCGCTTGGATTGCTCATTGTTGAAACCCATATCAAAAAGGAAAAGATTTTTTTTGTGCTCGTAATGCAAAAAGCATTGTCAAATCTATGTACATGTATATGTTTATGAATCTATATTTCCCTTGGAACTGATGGAACAATTTCGCTCATTCTTTTTTATTGTTTTATTTATTGACAGGAGAAGGTACCTTTGAAAGAAAAAAATAAGAAAGTTGCGCAGTTTTTTTTATGAAACTTCACGCAAACGAAGTCGCGAAAAATAGTTTTGACAGCTTCTTTAAAAGCACATTTCGTATTAAATATACGAATTTTAGTATTATACAATTGATAAGCTGGATGCAGGCAGCTTCCAACCGAAAAGCTTCCGGCTTCTAGAAATCACTAGGGTAGACCTATGTTCAGCAGTGGAAGTCCTATGGCTTAAATGATGATGATGATGAACTGATAAATCTTAATTACTTCACGTATTAAAACATTTAATTTATTTATTAGACAGTAGGAATTCGAACTAGGCCTAATCTCACCCGCATCTGTCATTCTACTTGTATTTCTTGTCTTTACTAACGACGCGACGTGCCGTAATCCGGAGTCATGCGTGAACGCAACGTAATCGCGCCGTTATCGTTGTCACAACGAGGCCGCGCGGTGCGTGACGTCATGTAGGAGATGGAGCACCTGCGCGCGCGCAATGTACGTACAGTTAGCAGTTCAAGTACCGAAATGGAAGAGGCGATAATCAGAAGATCTACTGTCAAAAGCCCAAATATTTGTAAAAGGCAAGCATGGTGGCCAGTTCGTAATAAACATTAAACTTAGTACAAATAATACTTACTATAGTCGTTATAATTGACGACCAAATAAATAAATAAACGTTCCCAACAATCACGAAAATGATCTAGCCCCAAACTAAACAGAGTTTTTACTATGGCGACTAGATAAAAGATATATTTATAAAGTCATAAGTTAGTCACTTAAATACATGCATGACATCCATGACTCAGGTGAAATGTTTGCGCTCATCACAAACTCAAACTTGCGCCTTGCACCATTCGAGTGATCGTTGGCGTTTCATCCCTAATTTGCAGAAAAACATATTAACTTGTTTTTAAGTTTCAGAAGTAAAAATTGTTTCTGAATGAATATTTTACTTTTAATGAATAATTGTATAAATGATATGACATCTTTAATTTAAATAGTGAGACATTTTATATTGGCTTTTGTTTATTGTAATGTTATTATTAATATTTGCATGCAGGCTGAATACATGGACAAAGTTAGTAAGTTCTGCATTATAAAATTGTATGATGTATTCTCGCAAATAAACGATTGAATTTGAATTTCTCTATGACATAATAGAAGGTTTAGTAGTTTGCGCTCGGGACTAGCGCTAATTTCAAACTTAAAAAAATTAAATGGTGGGTTTTGTGACATAAGGCATTCTATACCATCCATTATCCTTTCGAAATCTGCTACTGGACACAGGCCTCCCCTATAGAACGCCAAAGCGAACGGCTCTTTAATTATTTTTAACCCAAAAATTAAGATGGTATTTTTTTCTGCAAAATTATGAATGAAGTGCTTTTGTGCCAATTAAGAATATAATCTTCTTATAAATTAACTATCTGACGGTACAAGTTATAATTCAAGCTGTAACAAAATACTTTTCTTCTTCTTCTCCATCTATACGGTCAATCCCGGTTGCGTCCAAAGCCATTGCTTTGGAGCCCAGGGTCCGCTTTCCTTGATTTACTCCTCCACTTCGCGCGGTCTTGAGCGTCTCTAGTTGTGAGATCATTGGCACGCATGTCAGCCCTCACTACGTCAAGCCAGCATTTCTTGGGTCTACCCTATTGCTGTGAGAAAACTGTAGTGGTGTTAATCGAGTTATGATTGGACCTTGAAAATATTGCGTGTACATTGTATCTAGAAATAAGAAATGAAAGTAATCATTTATCTAAGTGCCTAATTCATCTCAGAAGTCTCAGAGGCATAGTGCTAGTCTTTATTTGTATAATATTTAGTTTTTGAACTTACATTTTGTTACATTTAGATGATGTATGTTGTACTTCAATTTGAAGATTGAACGCCATCGCCGCAAATGAATACCATCATCTCAGCCATAGGACGTCCACTGCTGAACACAGGCCTTCCCCAATGATTTTAATGGTGGGGGGGGGGGGGGGATTGTGAATACTCGCCACGCTTGGCAGGCGGGTTGGCGAGCGCAGTTTTTTTATAAGATTTCGCATGCAGACGCTACGGTCGGTCTCGTGCTACAAGAATTAGTCGCCTCTTACGACACGCCTCCTGTTGGCGGTGGGGAAGTGAATTCTTTACGGCCGTCCCCACACGGCACAAATGAATATGATATTGTTGAAATATTTTTATCTAAGTTTAATTATAATTTCTATACAAATTAAGTATTTACCAACGCGACACATCGTCATTAGAAGACATTTAAAGATAAAGCTCCACGGGACACGGGACAGTGGGTCCACAATGACCCCACACTAGTTCCCACGGCGCTAACGGCCTATAGTCTCTATCCAACTATTTAATATATTATTATCTTTTTATTGCCAACGGCCTAATCGATACAAAATTAAATTCCTTCATCGCCCTGCGTAGGTACTTATTAAAGGAGATAATTCTAATCATACCTATTAAATATTTTAATTCTCTATCTACTCTTGATTTGTTACAAAATATCAACCTTATTTTGTTGATGTTAGAGTGGTTAATAAATCACAAAATCTAAGGGAGTGTCGGTTTGTCCCGGGTCTTGACAAAGATAGTAGAGTAGTCGGTCAATAAATTTGAGATTTAATTGCGTCCAAGATAAGGTATAAAATGAATATACGTGTATAAGTTAATTATGTCGTCGGAAACGTACAGGGTGCTAATGCTTTGACCGTTGACTCTAAAACATGGTAGGGCCACGAATAAAGCAATTGTATATGAAGTAATGAACGTGTACGTCCAATACGGATGATTGAGTTTTTCTACGTCTATCAGGTAGATTATGAAAAAGTATTGGACACGTATTTTTTCTTTTTTCACATAATCAAAATATTACAGATATATATTGATTTGAATGAAGCATAACGTCACGTCTTTGTAAAATTTTTACTTAGAAATTACGTCACGAGCTTCCATTCTCGAACTTTGACGCGCTTTATCTTTGTCATTTTTTGTTTGATTTACGAAAGAAAAAACATGTGTCCATTATTTTTTGATAATTTAACTGACGGACTAAATAGGATTTCATTTTCTTTACCCAGTCGTCATCCCTATTTAAATGATTTGTTTTAACCTTTTTAAATTGTCATTCTTGTTTAAATTTAAGTAACACCGATATAGGTATATCATTTCAAAACATCGACTGCCATAAGAACGACTTGAATCACGTAAATCCTTTAAAAAAAAAGATTCATTAAAATACTTGGATTCTGGGTCGTCAAGAGCCGAGACGTCTATTTAGGCTTTATTCAGGTCGTCGTTATTTATTAAATTAAATTTATTAATAGCATTTATTCTTATAACTTATATCTATTATCTTTTCATAAAGATAAATTTTATTTATTGTTATTAAAAAGTAATAAATATGCGTCAGCCAACACACAGATTAATGATCATGGTCTTTAAGTAAAAAATTACGATTCTTGTGTTTCGTGATTCGTCGTACCAAACAAACTTTTTTTTTTAGATGAAAGATCTACAATCCAATTCCTTGGAGATACTATCTATTGTAACTGTCTGTTTGAACTTATCATAGTATCATATGAATAAGTGTCTTGGCAACTAACTTGTTTCCAAACTTTTTACAAGTAGTTCTATTCTGTTTCATATTAAACGTTCGTCTTCCCGCGTGTTTAGTGGCCCGTCTCACCTGACAGTGCTATCGGCCAGCTAATGTGCTGCTATCTCGCCTGCAGTAACCGGCAACAAGCAGCATTAGGGAATGGGACATCAATGGGACAGATTTGGGACGGTCACGTGTCACGGTATAGACGGTATTACGAAATTATACAGGGTGTAACGAAAAGGTGAAATAAAACTTTAAGGGGTTATTCTACGGCTAAATTACATCAACTTTTTCTATGGGACCAACATCGAAATCGCAAAAAAAATCACTTTCCCATACCAAAAAGGCGACCAGCTGGCATCAGTTTGTATGGAAACGTCAATTTTTTTTTTGAGATTTCGATGTTGGTCCCATAGTAAAAGTAGATGTAATTTAGCCGTAGAATAACCCCTTAAAGTTTTATTTCACCTCTTCGTTACATCCTGTATAATTAATTAGTATTAATTTTTATACAAAAACCGACTTTATAAAACTAAAAGTTATTTCAACACCATTGACTTTTCAATTACTCATCGGTGCAAAATTCATTAAATCAGCTTAGCGTTGATGTTCAATGTGCATTTGACCATTGACGATGATCACTGCCGGTTTTCACCCTGTTAATCACCGTGACATCATTGAATATTGAAGTCAATTTCATTATTCATGAAACCATCAGGACTCATCCAGGTCCACTTTCTGTGAGGCGGCTTTTGAGAGAAAAAATTAATCGCAAGGAGGTCCTCCTTCTTCAGAAATTCGACCAGCCTGTGTCCCGTGGGGTGCAGTTGCCCATACCCAAATTACCCCACTTTCAACTCATTATCGCCTCGCATGCCATCATTGCAAGCCTCTGTAACAACATTGAAGAATAATATAAAATATGTCTTCGAGCCTAACTAGGTTTTATAAATGTGTATGGCCCTACTTACGTCCTCATACAAAGCCTCGATTTCCTCATCTGGAGGTCGGTGCGGTATACCTGTATAACCTTCAGCGAGTATCTATTGGGTACTCTGAGTATCAGCCTGCCTAGCATGAGCACTAAAACACGATATGATATGATATGATATAGCGAAATATCGACACGAACTGTAAAAATATGATAGATACAGCCGCCATGTTAAATCGCCGTCACTAAGATCGCTGTTTCGATAAAAATTCAAAATGGCGGCAATATCTCTCATATTTTTAAAGTTGGTGTCGATATATCGCTATATCATATCATATCATATAGTCCTACTTGAATATTTATTCTAAACTGTTTTTAGTATTTGTTATTTTGCGGCAACAGAAATATCTGTGAAAATTTCAACTGTCTAGCTATCACGGTTCATGAGAAACAGCCTGACAGACGGACAGTGGAGTCATAGTAATAAGGTCTCGTTTTTACCCATTGGGTACGGAACCCTAAGAACATGGTTAAAATATTTTAAATTGTATTAAAATATTTATTTGATTTATTGTCATCTGTCAATTTGTTTACTTTTTACATAATCTGTTTAGGAATAGTAGTTGTAAATGTTTAGAAAGGTATGTTGGTTTATTCATAAACTTAGGAGATTTATGACGAATTAAAATAAAATCGTTTAAAAACCAATATTCAATATGTGTTTACGTTATTCTTGAATAATAAAATATTGACGATCAAGTTAATATTATTTTACCGACACCTGTTTTACGATGATACACAAATTCAAATATCTGTCAAGCATGAAACCGATACAAGCCATACACACAAATTAAAAAGGCATATCTATTCTCGCAGGCGATTAAAAAGGTCGTCAAATGTTGGTGCCTAAAACCTTTACGATGTAACCGACCAAAATGTCACCGGGTTCTTCACAACGTCACGTCAATTTACATGATACAGGACTTTTACGAGTTATCAAGGTAAGCTTTAGCAACTTCTGCCGAAAATGTTTAGTGTTTAATGTCAACCTTCGATTTAAAGTCGTTAATTTATTAATTGGCGGCTTTTGACTCATTTTGTTGAGATTCAACATTCGATTTAATGTCGTTAATTCATTAATTCGAAGAATCCTTCTTTTTATTTTAGCTACTTAATATGGTTTAAGAATTTCGAATGAATAAGCTTGCTGATTTTATTTTATTGTGTACCATAATTTGGTACGTTTATAACATGGCAGGCTAATTTGCTTTTTATAATAACAAGTAACAACAGAATATAAAGTTAAGTATGTACTCTTTAGTAATATAGTATTTCTTAAGTTTTTCACGATGTAGGTTACACTATCTATAGGTTTCAGCAGGTTCTACCTCCGATTCAAACCAGACCCGAAGCCTTGCGACATTTACATTTTTAAAATGGTTTTCGATAAGTCGCTATGCACTATTTCTTATTTACTTTTCCCTAAGTAATTATTGTCTCCTAAGCTACATCTATCATTATAAGTGGTCGACTGCTTAATGAATGTCATTTAATTTGTTATTTTATATCTCATCATTCATCATTATCATTTCAGCCATAATACGTCCACTGCTGAACATAGGCCTCCTATCATCCTATCATCGGGGGGGATTGCCAATACTCGCCACGCTTGGCAGGCGGGTTGCCGAGCGCAGTTTTATATATGATTTTGCATGAAGACGCTGCTGCCTGTCTCGTGCTACAGAAATTAGTCGCCTCTTACGACACGCCCCCTGTTGGCGGTGGGGAAGTGTATTCTTTACGGCCGTCCCCACGCGGCACCTTTATATCTGGCGATGTTAAAATGAGTTCTTTCACAAAGAAATATATAAATACAAAGTTATTGAAAAGTACCGGCTGCTAGCGTACAAACCAAATTTCAAATTTTAAATTCCGATCTCGTCGTTCTGCGGTTGCTATGACAACGAGATGACTCCATCGATAAGTTCATTCATTTTCCTCAATTTGACATCTATGTCTCTTGTAGTAAAGACGGCAATTGCTTGTCGTGGCAGAGATATGATGTTGATGAGTTGTCAGATTATAAGAAACGAGTGAGTCCATAATCGGCTAATTAGGTACATAGCTTTTCCTTTATAATTGACATGTGTCTTTTTTAAGGGTGATTCTTATACTTAAATGCTTAAATGGGGAGCGTTTTATGGTGCCTTCACAGTTTTTGATCGTATCGTACAGTTTGATTTAAACTTTATCATTTTCGCGCTAATGTTTGCTGTCAAGGCAGAAATCATCGCTAACTTTCTACTAACGCTAGTAAAACTTGCCGAATCATTGGAAACTATACAACTTGCCTTACCTGCAACATTACCGCAGAAATATTAGTCGTTTACATGCACCTAAAAAAACGGTTTAATATCGTTGGTTGTGACTGTACAGATAACGTATGACAGTTCCCATAATTGACAGTGTTAACCTACTCACATTATGTGTAAAGAATGTACAAAAGCGGGATTTTTTGTGCCAATTAACTATTAATTAGAAAAATTAAAAAAATAAATGAACTAATTTTTTTTACTTAAAACATTTTTTTTAATCAGAAAAAGCATTACTGAGTAGAAACGTTCCATTCTTATATGCTTAGCTTGCAAAAGATATAAATATAAATACTGTTTTTATGTTCTGTAAACAAGTTTCACTAAATTTTCAAAGCGACGAGCCTTTAAAACATGACATTTAAAACACCTATATGCTCTACATTAACGATTCCAATAAAATAAATCACTTTTAGCCACAAAAAAAATGTAGAAATACATCCAATTTTGCTATGAAATGGTTAGCCTTTAGTGGGGAATCGAAGTGATATAGCCTATAATAAAATGTAGAACGAAACTAATTTAGATAACAGACGGCGGATCAGTTAATTAGTGCCAATAGTTAATTTAGTAGATAAAGTTGGAACCGGTTCGTTTTGGACCCTTTCGCACGATCGTCATGTTTTACAGCGCGTTTTATTGCATTCGCTCCGGTAGGTATTAAAATGTGGTATGGTGGTATGTTGGTAGTTAAATATTTCTTTTATTGAAAAGCAATACTAATTAAAACTAGAGCGCAGTGTGTGGCGTCCTCCGACAAGGTGGAGCGACGATATACGCAAGGGCGCTGGCAGTGGATGGAAAAGAATAGCCGAGGATCGGGCTCAGTCGCGTACATTGGGAGAGGCCTATGTCCTGCAGTGGACTGACGTGGGCTAATTATGATGATGATGATGATGAGTCTTATGTGAAATGATTTTATAAGATAGTAGTTGTACTCGTAAAGGCAGATGTCGTCTTGTCAAAATTTGACAATCACCAGTCAAACGACATTAATGCCTGTGGTAGCAAAATTACCATAGAAAAAAGGACGAGCAGTATTTCTTGAATTTAAAAATTTTCGTAGAAAACATGGTATTTCACATAAACCTTGCCCTGACAGTTTCGAAAACATGGAAAAGAAATAAGAAAAATCGGTGATGCTGTTCTCGTTGGTCGAGTGACGGTCTTTCAAAACGATCATGTAAAAAGACAATTGAGTTAGCTTTAACATGTAAGCTGAGCGAGCTGAGCATATTATCAACTAAGTGATGTGGGTTTTGGCATCTTATACCTAAAATAAAGTAATGGACATAGTTCTAAAATGTAGCAAGCTAAAGTGGCACATCTGTCGCAGAACCGATGAAAGGTGGAGTAAACGCTTTCTCGAGTGGAGACCACGTCTTGGCAAACGTGTGTGTAGAACGCCCTCCAGCTCAATGGACCGACGACCTTAGGAAGATGGCTGGCAGTCGCTTGATAAAAAATTGGGAGATCGTGCTCAGTGGTGCTCTCTAGGGAAGGCTTACGGCCAGAAGTGGACTGCACTAGGCTGACATAAGACATAAATGAATAAATTATCATCATTATCATTTCAGCTATAGGACGTCCACTGCTGAACATAGGCCTCCCCCATTGACTTCTAGATTGGCAGGTTGGAAGCGGGCTGCATCCAGCGTCTTCCTGCGGTCTTTACCAGGTCGTCTGTCCACCTTCCCTTGAACGCTTTGACGTCCTACATTTGATTAGCATTAACATTTTATAAGCTCTAGTTGAATTATCCTATTGTCGTTAAGTTTCAGCACAGTTATAGTCGTTACTGACGATAAAATCTCGTGGTGTAAATAAATTGCGTAAAGAATAATTTCATGACTATATTTTTTATTACCACCCCCAAGAAATCCATTAAGCCGGAATTTCTGCGAACCAGACACCATGCGAGTAACGCCGCGGGCCATCACATAGTTAAACCATAAAATAATCGCACGGAATTGTCAGAAATATAATTTATTCACAGCACTACTGTAAAACGAATGCCCTCATCTGATATTGTGGCTTAAGACACTGAAATATGAGCCTTATGTTCTTGTTGAAAAGAGTTTTCGTTTATCATAGTTTGTAAAGCTAATCTTGAGCTAAATAATTGGAAAATAGACCTTATAAGACTAGTTATAAGGTGTACTGTTATCGTAGTTTGAATGCCACATCACAGAGAATCGCTTGGAGCGATGTATCTGGTATAAAGCCTGTCTCCGGTCCAGTAGCGGTGCCAACCGTATCGCGGTTAAATATAGACGATATCTAATGTACAGTCGGAAATAATAGTTTTCTTAGTTGTTGGTTACAATATTTGCACATTTTCATGTCTAACTGTACTCTGTCAATATGAGAACTGAAAATTGTAGATTGAGTATTAATAAGACATTTCTTTTACAGGTAATAAAATTTTCCGCAGTGCATGCAGCGCCTAGTGTAGTGGTAAGTGACGTACTTACAAAAGGCATCGAACCTAATTTTCATACCTAAAGTTGCAAGTACCTAAAATTACGTTATTTTTTATGAAACATAAGCCAATCGACGGAGACAATAATTACAAACAACAAAACTCTTTAACAAAATGACGTAAAGAATACCTATAATTTGTTCAATATTCCAGTTTGAATATTATGTAATATTTATCTTTATTTACATATTAAAACTGAAATTCTGAACAAATTATATCATTTACGATATTTTTGTTCTGTAGGTATTTTTGTTTATTGTTGTATTTTCCCTTTCAATTGGCGCATGCTTCATAGGTGTACCTACACCAAAATACTTGGTACTTTGGTACTTGCAACTTCATTGTATGCCAGGCTTCATACAAAAAAGAAGTCTTTTGCACGGAACCCTCGGTGGGCGAGTCCGACTCGCATTTGTCCAGTTTTTATTTATGTACCCCATCATGTGAGGTATCTTTGATAAGAATAACAAAAATAATACTAGCCGTGTTCCTGTTATTATAATATTTTAACAGAGGTAATGTCAATATATGAAGCTGTGCTATTAATCATGTCAGTTATTGTTACAAAACTAATTACTTAATCCATAAAACGGAATAGAATTATGATTAATTTATTATGATCCGGTAGTTAATTACGAACTAGGGTGTTTATGGCTGCAATCCCATTTACAAGTCTTTACGAATCATTTATGCCTTTGCTGTAATAACCACAGGGCAAAGGTAAAAGCCATCTCATTTCATTATAAGTAAAGTATGCCTTTATACGTCTCACTGTAAGGTGAGTAAAATATGTACTTCTCACTCTTAAGCAAAGACGCATACAACTTGAGGCAAATATGTTATACGACTTATGCCACAACAGATATGATTGCGTGCCCATAATCAACAAACTATGCTACAGAATACCCACCAGAACTCATAGCCGCACTCCTTGTCGGTTGTTTGCAACTCCTCGATGCCGAACAAATGCTGGTAAGCGCTCACCTCTTTATCGATTGGTACAAAATTACAATGAGTTGTTTCATTCAATTGACTTGGCGGTGATGACGCGACCAAGTGTGTTTGAGAGAATGGTTACTTCTGCAATTGGTTGTCTAATTTAAATTAATGCCCTTAACTTTAGCTCGCGGTTCACGACTCTTGTCTTCTTTAAATTAATTCGTGGTAAACGGTGCTGGTGTCAAATTTAGACTATGTTTTGCTTATACTTTGTAAATAATATGTATTTTGTCACTGTTTGTTTACCCAAATAAATAAAATAAAAATAAAAAAGGTACACGCCTCACCTCAACTAAGAGGTGGTTTGGACCAAACTCCACCACGCCGGCTCCGTGCGGTTTAGGGGAGAGGTGTTGTAAAGCTAGTAACTGAACCTTACTGTCAGAGGCAATCAAGCCGCCTTCAGGCCTCTGACTAGGTCTTACGACTAGTATCAAGCGATATTTACATTGCATTATTATATCAAACAATATACTTTTTTTTTTTTTTTTTAAATTGGTTAACATTTTTAGCAATATTCTAACGAGCGAGAGGTCAAAAATTTTGCGAAATACAAAATTACCTGAATCATTAAGTTTTTAAAAGCCCTCAAAAACGACGTCGCCAGTGGTAACATAACAGCTCCTGAAAACGTTTACCATCTTTGTAAAGCTGTATTGCTACAATAACCAACGTGTGAGATTCCAACTTATAGCATCGTACCTACCTAGCATTAAAATGATGATCTGGCTGATAAAATAAGGCTGTGATCACGTAATTTATATAAAGTACTTAGTGTTACCGAATAGGTCGTAATGGTCTTCACATTTTTATTTTTTGTAAAGACCATTACAACCTATTTGGTAACACGCGGGTATTTATGCAACACATACCTACCTAAATTTATTGAGTTTATGTAGGTACAGTAGCCAAGAAAGTGGTCTACAACAGGGTTGATTTTCCCATGCAAAAATATTCTGACAGCTACTAATGCTCTATTTATCATACGACAAAAACAAATAAATAATACGTCATAATTGTGCATCTCTTTCATTGTTAAAAAGGTAAAAGTCCATGTGTTGAACCTTATTGATATTTTACTTACACATTAAATTTTGTCAAAACTGGTAGACCACTCTCTTGGCCGACCGTACTTAGCGTGAAAACGAAGGATTATTTTTGAAAAATATCCAAATAGACGTTACAAAACACATTAACCCGCGACCCTGCTCACTTGTCAACTTAGCCTGAAACAAGTTGCGAAATAAAACGACGTGCCGGAAAACAAACTGACACGATTGGACTTGCCCTCTGCGGCACAAAAAGCTAAAATAAGTGTAGGTATTTTGGTTAAAACTATTTTTTCCGTGTGGTTTGTTTAATAGTTCAAATACAAATACTAAGTGGGTTCCCTACGTGTGTTCGAAACACCTTCCTTCGAAAATTGATACATCGACAACCTTATACCGAAGCTTTTATAGTGCGATGGCTTGTTTCTGCGAAGGTTTTTCTGTTCGACATATCAGAACATCCAACATCTTACTCCGGTACCTTGTTTCTCCAACTATTGTTACAACCCAAAGTAATGTAGATCAAAATAAAAATCTTATCTATTTCGCAAATAGGTCATGAAAAATGAAAATGAAAATGAAAAATGTTTATTTCTTTAACAATAATTTTAAATATAGCTATGCAGAGGTGGACTCTTTCTTATAAGTGCTATGGCACCTGTGGCAGAAGGAGTCCCTCTTCCTTAACAAAAGGTACATTTATATATGTAAAAGCAAGTTTCATGGTACTTTTTAACTTACAAAACATTCATTCATTGTCATTAATGTCAATTTTACACGTCCCAATACGCCTTTACCCTGACACTGCTTCGGAACAATTTGTGGGCTACTGCTGAGAATAAGAACTCGGTCACTATTTGCCACGATTGATAGGCCACTTTCGAATAGATATAATATTTATAGTTCGGTATTAAAAAGTGCCGTGTGCCGGCCGTCCCGTAAAGAATACACTTCCCCACCGTCAACAGGAGGCGTGTCGTAAGAGGCGACTAATTCCTGTAGCACGAGACGGCAAGCAGCATCTTCGTGCGAAATCTTATAAAAAACTGCGCTCGCCAACCCGCCTGCCAAGCGTGGCAAGTATTGGCAATCCCCCCGATGATAAGTCATTGGGGGAGACCTTTGTCCAGCAGTGGACATCCTATGGCTGACATGATGATGATGATGATGATGATTCCTTTGTACTCATCATTTTCATTCCATTTACGGCCGTCCAAACACGGCACTCCGACGCTTAGTGTCACTCCGATGGCCTTGCGCCGCGCACAGTCAGACAAAATAATATAAATAAATAATTATTGTACGACATCACATACATTGCTTTGATTCTATGATGTGTTTTATGATAAATAGCACTTGTGTTGCAGAACTCAGAAACAACGACTGTTCCACAATACCCAAACCCTAGACAATATTGAGAAAAGTTATTTTCCTACATTGACCGACCGGGAATCGAACCCGGAACTTCAGAGATAGCGACACAAGTCCGGTATGCTCGCCTCTCGGCTACGGAGGTCGTCGATATATCAATATGACTATAGACATGCTATATAGCATGGCCGCATGGGCAGAATTGAGCAGGCTGTCTTTTCACGTTTTTTTAGCCGATTTTTCAATATGCAGATAAGTTTTATTTGAAAAATAAGTTTTGTTGACAATTTTAATATCCTTTCGCGTGTCACAAAAAAAATCACTATTGTTTGCCATTGTTTTCCGGTCTACCACGGGTAAGTGGACCGCGAAGGTTATCCTATATATATTCTGTGGCGAAGGGTAGAAAAAATGTGTCAAGCTTCAATTTTATTCGTCAGATAAAAGTTAACTGGAAATTGCAAAATTGGCCCCTAGTTAAACAGGGAACGTCAGTCGTATTTATGCAGTTTCATATGATGGTAAATAAAAATACAAAACACCTTTGAAATATCTAATACTGCAAAATGGTTGAGGGCCTAATTAGCCCTGCTCAATATTATTAGTCTCTCTATGTACTTAGATATCTTGTCTATTTATATAATATTCAGGCTATGTTTTCGTTAATTCCAGAGATATTTTTTGCTTTCCTTGGCGAATTAATTATTTCAATTATGAACATCAGTTGAGGTCTGGCTCGGTTTTTTCCGAGTCAAGCTATAGTATACAGTCAAGTAGGGAAGATATGGCAATTAAAAATAGTTACACTCTTAAATAAATAAAAAAAAACGTATTGGACAACATCACATACATTGCTCATATTCTTATGTACTGCAGTAAGTATTTCTGTGCTATTCCGATGTTATTTAGATGATGGCTTCCACATAATTAGCAACGAACCGGGTTTTACACGTATATGAAGCGGCCACGATTCGTCACGAAGAAAAATCATTTATTTACTACTAGATTTGGCCGCGGATTCGCCTGCGTAGAATAACATTTGTCACACCCTATTTTACTCGCTTGGTGGATTGAAATAGTAGCCTATGTCCTCCCCTAGGGTTCAAGCTTTTTTTTTTTAAATTTCATCAAAATCGTTAAGCTTTCACACAACTAGTTTAGCGGCGTAGGGGTGACAACGTAACAGACAGGCAGACAGTTACTTTCGCATTTATAATATTAGTATGGATTAAATAAGTTAAGTTTACTAAAGATCTCTCTTTTGTCATATTTGAATGACTTAGCCATCTGGCAACTATAGATTACAAATATTTTATAAAAAGTATCAGATTAGTTAAAAGTCACATAACAAAATTAATTATAAATCAATACAAAATGAGATAATGTCAAAATAAAACATCATTGAGTAGCCAGCCAATAATACAATGGGATACTATTATCTAAAATATATAAATAAATTACCTGTCTAATTCGCTAACGTAAACATAATATAAAAGTATTTATTTTAATAGGTTTGAAATTTAATAGGTTTGCTGCCTGACCGCTGATACGCTAGTAGAGAAAAGGTGTAAAATTTAATCAGTACTTAATGTGTTAAAGTCGCCTACATGTCTTAGGTAACTGTTAACTGTGTTAAAATACTTGTTTGAGACCTTATCGAGTAAATTCGCCAGACAACTTAACTACATCTGTCTGACCATGTAAACTCCACATATGCTTATTAGAAGTCAAGAAGCGGAAATGGAACTCGTTAAGCGCATGCGCAGGCGCAGGCGTTAGAGAAAAACGAAACCATTGGATAAATCAGCGCCGCGGCCTTGAACCCCGCACATTACGAAGGTGGTAATTGGACAGACCATTTATAGTTACAAGAAGAATATAACTCTAAGCAGTTCCTGCAATCTCCATCCCATTAGCGAATGGTTTATTTGCGTGCTGTTGAAAGGCTTTCTTCGTTGTAAATATAAAAATAAAAATAACTGGCTATGTTTGGGAAAGGATCGTTGTTTCGGGGTGACCGATAAAACTGAATTGATAGATTGCATGACATTACCTATTTTATCGATTGTATTAATTTATGAAAAGTTAAAAAAAAACTTATAACAAATATTTTTTTGTGCTGTACGTTGTGTAAAAATATGTAAGGTATCTTTGTGAGAATAATTTTATTATAATCACTAATGTGATAAATGTGAAAGTTTGGATTGGTGGATGTCTGTTACTCGATCACGCCAGAATGGCTGAACAGATCTAGATAAAATTTGGCACAGAAATAGATATTAGTCTGGAATAAAAGGTAGGGTAATAGAGGTATTTTTATCCCGGAAAATTTACAATCCCCGAGGGATGCAAGGTCATTATAGATGGCGCTTCTTACCGTTAAATGTCATTCATCCTCTCCAGCATGACCACTAATACATGATATGATACTCGTATATGATATAGCAATTTTCTACACAAACCGTGATTTTTTTTTAAAGTATGACATTTAAATACGCCATTTTGATGACGCCTCATTATTTTTTATGATCGTTATTTCGATAAAAATTCAACATAGCGGCTTTATCTATAATATTAAAAAAAAAACAGTTGGTGTTGATACATCGCTATATCATATCATGTTTTGGTAGTCATGCTAGGAGAGCATGTCATATCACGTAAACATTTTTGTATTTGAAAAAAAAAAGTAACACAAGCATTTTCCGCGACTTCGGCCACGTGGTCCTTAGTTTTGACTTACTATGGTTTTGTAAGCACCACGCGAACAAAGTTGTGGGCAAGAGCTAGTTTACTTACCATAACCGAAAAAATAGGTGTCGTGATTCGTATCCATCATTAGATTTTCCTGATCTTCGGTACAAGGGGGAAAGATGTCGAGATCCGCCTTTACCGTGTCGTCGAACCTCTACGGCCGAAGAGAAATATCGTTTGATTGGTACTAGGGTGTGTGTTCGAAAGTTCTACCGGGTTTGAATGTTAAGCGTTATTCCTAAAGCATGCCATAAGAACAATGCATGATCTCTGACGTTTGTGGCGACCATGGTTATGCAAAAAGAGAATTCAGGCCCAATATTAGGCAATATTAAACATATAATTGACAGAGATTTGACGTAATAACTTTTTATTTACGTTCAATAATGAGTTTTTGTTTATTGTTTGTAATATTTTCTGCGTGAAAAAAAAATTGTTACAAGATTTCAATTTAATAGCAACACCTATTTCGAGTGATACAAAAATGCGTAAAATCTGAAGCAATAGAAACCATTTTCATACACGAATTGTTTTCGTGTTCGAATTCAAAATTCATTTCTAATGCTTCAAAAATACGTCTGCTGGTCTTAAAATCGGGTGTATTTATTTTTAGCAATTAACAAAATTACTGTTTCTCTTTCACTATCCAGATAATTCGACCATCCATCTAGCAAGGGCGAGTCCCATACATCACGCCGCGCCTCCAATACCCCTGAGTTACGACTGTCACCGCCTTGTTTTAGCGAATTGAAAAGCAACTGAAATCGCTGAGCTTTTTATTTGTCTTTAAACGGGTCAGTTCTTTGAAAAGGATTACTGGGAGTTCATTACTTAAATACAGACTTAATTAGAGAGTAAAGTATTTAATTTGCAAAACTCTGCTGCAGAACTTTTGGGAAGGGAAAAGGGGTACCAAATTGAACGATTTATTTTCCTAATAAATGACCTGAATCAAATTTATGTAGAAATGACCATAAGATAAGCAGAGAGCTTAGAAATAGAAAATTTAGGTTGATGCGTGATATTTTCGCAATTACAAAATTGTACCCTTAGAAGAAATAATAATGCATACAATATAAATGAAAGATAAATGGTTTTTATAGGACTTTAATTTTTCTGTTAGAACCGCACACACGAGTAGTAAGTAACCCTTGGGTGATATATGGGAACCCGCCTTGTCACTCGCTCCCCAAGGATGAAAGGCAATAAAATGTTGGCTTTTGACGTGTTTCGACTTCCAAACGCTGGTTTCAAGTATTAAAATTAACGTAGAATGCTTCGGTAGAAGTTGTGCCAACTTTAGAAAGGTAAATGTATTCATATCTATGTAAAGAAAACATATTATGTTCAAAAATGAATATAATACTTAGTTAGCATAATATCATTATAGCAAAGCATGAGTTGCTTCTTATATTTTTATCTAAACACATGCTATATTAAGTAGAATGGTTGCAGGAAGCAGTGGAAGTGGAAGAAGAGGGCTGTGTTCATCAGAGGACATCCTATATTTGAAATGATGAGTAATGCTGATGGTTAAGTGGAAATTAATATTATTAATTTATTTCATTTCCACCCTTACTCATTTAATCATTACAACTAACCAAATAATTGTTTGTGTCAATAAACTCGTTGGTACTTACTTTTTGTTTACTATCAAAAGTGGTTCTAAGTAAAGGATAGCCTCAGAAATCTAGGATAATGAAATACAAAACAGTAGATTTTCAAACAATGGATATATTATGCGCAATCAAACACAAAAATAATGAATCGTTCTCCCAACAACAATATCTGCCATCAATGTCGATAAAGAATATACAATCATTACGTATCGTTCTAAAGATTTTATAGTTTATTACTCTAATAAATAAATTATACAATCCAACCATGTGTTTCAAGCCTACCTCAGAATACACATAGGTTATTAGTGTTATTACATTAGAATTTAAGTAAATAGATATTAATACTGTATTCACATGCTACTAAGATACTTATTTACACCGAGTAGGCTAACATAAGCAGCTGACAAAATTTATCAAAGAAGTGTTACATTACATTTTACTTGATTGATAGCAGTACGTGGATCCATTGAATATGACTCAGTCTCCGCCAAACCCGGACCAAATGACGGTTTCAAGATGACGCGAGCACGTGACTGGGGAACAGAATTCCCTTCCACCCCGCGCCATATTGCACGTTTAGATAAAGACTTTGGGTTATTGGCAGATTAAGATGCGATCTGATCCGGGTTTAAACTCGGAACGGACTAAGCCCAGTTTAAAACAAGCTGAACGGAAAACGTTTAAGGAAAATATTCTTAATTTCTGCTCAAGATAAAAGGTTTTCGGTAAGCTTGTTGTTAAAAGTAAGTCAGGCAATGCGTTTTTATTGATGTGATTTTTATTATATTCTGTTGTAATGTTTTCAATATTAATAATATTACTAACTTTTTCAGAAATAATTGGAAGTTGTGATTTACATGTTGTCCTTATCATGTTAGTTTTTATTAAATAGGCATGTTTAAAAAACAGTATATTAAACTTGTTTACGATGTTAGGATTGTCCGTATTGATTTCTGTCACTCAAGAGAGAATTCGTTATTTATTACCTTTCGAGTATTTACGTAAGTCACACTGTGTGGTGTGTATCACTCATTGTTTTATTTCAATTTTTTATTTATTTGTTTGTGATAAGTATTTAAATTTTCCTTGTGTAAACTATTTATATCTTTATATGTTATTGTTTTTAATTATTTTGTATTGTCTGGTACCGTGTTTATGCGGAGGGGTGTATCGGCCGATCGGTAGGTCCGGGTTTCTGCGACCGATTCTGTACTTCCCAAGGGCTCGAGGTCCGTTGAAGGGATTCGGGACTTTCTGGTGGTCCGTTAAGCCGCTGCGTCACTCGCTGTACGTCCTAACGTCGAAGGTCCCCGCTGAAAATCAGCGTCGTAATAAGCCTGTGACTGTCACGACAAATGCTGAGCAGGAACCTTTTTGACACACCAGATATCCTTCATTATTTTATTATTATGTATTTTTATTTTTTATTCATGTGTGTCAAATAAAGGTTTTCTATTCTATTCTAAATCACCCTCATCCTCATCTCACTTTTAAACTCTATTATAATATGCTATGTTTTTAGTTTTTGAAAAATACTTTTCTACTTTATCATGTCCTCCACGTTTGCCCACAAATCTCTGCTTAGGCCTTTTTATATCTCCATTGTCGTTACATCTTCGGGGATCTCCGGCAATGCTCGGTTTTATTGCCCCACAGTTTAGAAGCAAAGCACGCACGACTGCTTCTGTAGGCCCGAATTTACATACCGATACAGCTTTATAGCTTTCTGATTTCAGTAGGCTTTGCTCCTTGTTTGAATTGGAATTGGTCTGGAAATCCACTTGAAGAGACATTTTCTTTCTTCTTGATAAATGACGCTTAAAGGCTATTTAAAAATATTTGTATGGGTCTGATTTAGAAGTAGCATCCCACAATAGCGTGTATGTAAAATATCATACATAAGATAAAAAAGTGAAGTATTGTTTTAACTTTGCAGTTGCAGAATGCAATGGACATATGGTTTTGTTTTAAATATCTTATTATTTTAATAGTAATTTTCTTGAAAACGTCGCCACTGATAAATAACAAGAATTGACATTTCAATAATTTGCAATGTTTTATACTACACACAATACTTATTCATTACGCGACGACTCCTTTTACATCTTGATTATGACGGCCTTACTGAAATACTGAATCGTGGAACTGACAAGCTGATTGCAAATACCTTATTACGAAACAACTCAACACGTGTTATTTATGCGCATAAAATCGAAACGACAACGCAAAACAATAATGGGAAAGAAATAAATGAAATACAATTATTACAGAAAGCGATGGCCATGTCGGCAACGCCTTCGGTGCGCTTAACGAGGATGTTCAACAGACATGCTTATTTTGGTTTAATAACCTTTCAACGTGGATAATTTTAAGTCTTAAAAATAAATTGTTTATTCAACAAAATAAAAAGCAAAAAGTATGAACACACACGTCAGCATATGATAGGAAAAGCAATTACTTGTAAAATTTTATTAAAATATGTTAGCAAAAAATGTATACATTCAATACGTTTAATTTAATAACTTACATTAAGGGCTAGGGTAAGGAGAATACATGTAAAAGAGGTGTTTTTGGACTAGTTTTCTGGCGAAAATACTGGATATAGGATGTGAAAATCAATATATCATGTAACTTATATGTTGAATTTTTTCCTGTTGTATATCTAAATACTAGTTATTATTTCTTATAAACACTAAAAAATATTTCAAAGTACCGCAAATATCGCGAGTTTGTACACATTTATATTTTAAACGACGTTTTTGTTTAGCTTCAAAATTGATTTAGTTTTTTATAACATTCTGGCCTTTAGGATAAAGTTTTTATTTCAAATAGTCAATAGACAAATTAAGAATTATAAGGATTTTTAATGGATTTTACTCTTAGTGCCTACTTTTCCATGAGTGGATATTTTGCTCGCAATGATAATCTATTTGCACAGGAGCGCAACGGATGGATGTTTAGTCTGCGAGAAACATTTATATTATCTTAGGCACGTAATAGAAGTCGAATTAGTCGACGCTAAATGCTCAAAGTCACTTGCCTTACCCGTCGCCTTAAGTAAACGATCAAATGTAAATGTATATGTATAAATGTACCTTACTTGATGCTATAGAAACTTATTCCAATTTTTAAAAAGTAATAATTACATTACAACTGATATATCCAAGATTTAAAACTAATATTTAAGAAATAAGAAGAATTCTATTTTCTTTAAGAAGTTTTATTTAAATGAATAAGCTAGACGATTTATTTATTTGATTTAACTGTAAAGACAAATCAAAAGATGGCTTTAATTACGAACTTGCCTGTTAACATTTACGCGAACTTGATTATGGGTGATAAAACCAACTCAAGGTACAGAAAATTATCACTTAGTGAAAACATTTAAATTGGTTATAATTTACAGACAGCTCCACAAACAAATGTGTACCATTAAACCTCGACATGATTTAAGACGCACCTGAGTAAATTGATTTTGTATCTTCGGATCAGGTGCAATATATTTTACTGTCAACCGATGAAACTGCGCATTAATCGTAGACAGTGATTGCTTTGATTTCAGAAAACAATTTATAAAAGCACTCAAGTAATGATCAGATTGCAAACTTTATGTAAATTGACACGCATGTAAAAGGTACAAAAAAGTGTTTCTCTAGAGAACTAGAAACAAGTGTTAGACGTATCAAGTCACAGTTTATTCAAAGACAAGTCTCGTTCATATACATTGAGATATGGGCCCGTAGCTTGGACCAGTCCCTTCGGGAACGCTAATTGACGTACAACAGATACACCGACGAAATAACGCAACAACTCACGAAGATATACGCGGCCTTGCGAAACAGAACTCACCACTGATAACTTTAAATTCAGTTTGCTCTGACCGCAAACTATTTAGAATTCGCTAAAGCATTCGACTGAGTGCGCCACAAAGAAAGCCATGCAAACCTCAAATAAAAAGTTAAGGGACATTGATCTGTTGTATTCTTGCAATAAAACTCATTTTATTGAGTGATCGGTCAGACCTTGTCACGTTTTATATCATTGAAAAACTGGAACCCGTTATGGTGATGCAAGGGACTACTCTGGGACTGCTTATATTGCTACTTTGTGTCTTAATTTATTTGGGTGAGGGTTTAATTTGGGATGCGCGTGACATGGTGGTTGTGTTGTTTTGTCGTCGCTACTGAAGTGCAACAAGCCGGAATGCCCGGTGCAGGAGAGAACCTGTCCACTGACTGAGAAATGCACTTCAAGTTTGCTTCGTAAAATTCACGTCTGGAACGCTTTACTACGAGGCGTCTTGTTTTATCTAGATCAGTGCGTATAGGACTATATTTCTCGGGTACAAGCAAGCTCGACGACGTGCAAGACGTGGTACTGTCAAAGCGCATGTTGTAACAATGTCATTTCTTCCAAGCTTTTAGTATTTAATTGTTTTTGCGACTTGGAACTTTCAATCAACCGATGACATGATAGCAATATTTTATTCAGTACAAAGCATTGTAAAGACATTTTGGAGACAACTGTCTGGTCTAGTAGTTCGCGCTCCGGATTACAAAGCCTGGCGGTTGCGGGTTCGAATCCAAAAGCAAGGGAAAAATGTTTAAGTGATGCGTAAGAGCATTAAACCTAAATCATGGATGTTTATAAAACAATTTAAGTATGTTTATCCGTTATCTATATAGTCGCAATAGTACAAGCTTTGCTTAATTTGGGGCTAGATAAATGGCAGATTGTTGAAAGAATTTATTTATTAATTTTATCTTAATCGATATAAAATTATCAGATGTAAGTATAAATTGTAAACATGCAATCAGTGAGTATTTTGAAGACAATCTTATCGAGATGGTGTCACGGTCCTCGCGGCCATTTAGTAGCGGGACTTGTGTTTTTGTCAGCTTAAATTATCTGTTTTTAACACGTAACTTCATTACCACTTACCTACCACAGGATCAGAGCAATGTATGTGATGTTGTCCAATATTTTATTTATTTATAATTTGTGTAATGCGTTGAGAAACGCTCGTATATACAAATAATTATTTTAAATCTTACATATTCTTAGATAATTAGACGTAATTTGCATGGTATTTTTTACACTTCATCTTACATTTCAACCATGGAGTTACGAGCATTTTGCAAGCATAAATTTATTCTAACACGCAGTCAAGTCGTACTGATATTTCAAACTAGTCTATCAGATTTCATTTAATAAAAGATTAACTGCAAAAATTGTCTTTGGCTATATAATATCATATCCGAAACAATGATCAATAGGTACATTTTCTATACAAACCACCAATTGTTCACCAAAACGAAGTTAAGCGATATCTGTCAAATTCTTAAGGTACGCCTTATGTAAATTTAGTGCAGGAATTTTCCCATTAGTAATTGGTTCTTGGTTTAGAATAATAATAAAATAACTATAGAAGCGTTTATTTCGGTGTGTCGAAGGCGCACGTGTCACGACCACGACAAATCGCAGGGCGTGGTGCCATTAGTCGAGAGGTGGCCGTCGCTTTTCGCTAAAGTAATTCAAAGTTATTTAATACAGTTGAATTGAGCTGCAATGCTCACAAGCGAATGGCAGACCGTTTGGCAAATTTTATAAGACAGTATTTTTAAGACCTTTAATTGAAATTGATTTTTTCTAAATAAGTTCGGTTTTAAGTGTACTAGAGGCGCCTCTGCCATAATTATTTTCCTGGTTACTCGTAACACAAAAATGATTATTCCTTACTTCAAGACTATGACAATTAGTGCCACACATAAGCGAACTTACATAATGTTATTTTTTATGCAGTCTTCAGATTGTTGGGATTTATAATTAACTAAGGACACTTTTTATCCGGCGCAGCTCGTAATATGTTAATGGTAGCACATTATTTTTCTCGTGACTGTCTAATTTTTATTTAATAAAACTGTTTTCCCGTACAATTACGAGTATAAGTATTTGCTGTGTCCATTAGAGTCCTTGATGACATAACTATTATCCGAATGGAACGATGTTTTCTAACAGCATGGTATACAAATAAATTACGACAATGTAAATCCATATATCTGGTTACAGCTCTTACAGAAAATATATAAATTCTATGCTATTCTTATTAAGTATTATTATTATATTGCCGTGTGGAGACGGCCGTAAAGAATACACTTCCTCACCGGCAACAGGAGGCGTGTCGTAAGAATCAACTAATTCCTGTAGCACGAGACGGACAGCAGCGTCTGCGTGCAAAATATTACAAAAAACTCCGCTCGCCAACCCGTCTGCCAAACGTGGCGAGTATTGGCAATCCCCCCTTACGGGGAGGCCTATGTTCAGCAGTGGACGTCCTACGGCTAAAATGATGATGATGATGATGAATAGCAATCGCTCCAAATCTTAATAACTTAACTTGGCTGGCATATTTATGATTATTATTTTGTGTTAAGTATTATAATCTTATGAGTATGAGAGACCGTTTCAGTTCCGTTTGTCATCCATCACTTGTAACACACACTGATTGGAAACTTTTGTCTTTAGGTTACCTAACCTACTGACTGACTGATACTGAACTGAGGTACCTACCTTATTTAAGCGAAGCCACTATTGCATGGCTATTAAAACATATAATAAGTTGCCTGAATTTTTTAAACATTTGCCTATAGTTATGTTTAAAAAACAGTTGCATGTCGGGCTTCTGAATAAATGCTATTACTCAATACAAGAATATTTTGATGACAAATAATTAATTATTATATAGCTTTTTCTTGACACATTTTAATCATAATATAATATTAATTCCTCGATAATGATAATCCTTTTGACATTGAAGTTCTTTAATATTGCTGTATTTTTTTATAATTATGTACATTAAATATCAACTTTTTATATTTGCATGACTAATTAGGTCAAACATGTGGACATATCATTTGTAAAACATCTTGTAAAACTATGTTAAAAGCAAATAAATATTTCTGATTTCTGATTTCAGTATCAGTCAGTCATTTTGAACGAGAAGACGTTGCCTAGCCGAGTTGTATTCGAAGATTGAACTTAGAACTGAGTGCTGATGACAATGGGGCAGAAAGGTTATGATGATTTAGGTACTGATGTTTGCTGTATTTTAGTGACACGTTGCAAAATGTATGCATCTTGTAATTAAGTACAGACACCACACTAATTGCCATAGTCTCGAACTAAGGAAAATGTTCAGTAAAAATTAATGATTAAGACAGAGATCTACTTATGCTAGGATTGATTTTCAAATGTAACCAGTTACTTAGAACATAGGTAGACCAGTCAACATAAATAAATCTTACCGGACGGTCCGTAAGACGGAACAAACCTCAACTAATGAGAGCAATCATCCAGTATCTCTACTAGATTTACTTTAAATTAACTCAATATAAAATAAATTAATACTTAAATGAACACTAGGAAAAACAAGTGACTAAAGGTTCGGTCTTTTGTGTTTAAGTTGTTCTTTTTATTATTTATTAGTAGTAGAAGTAACGATATTCGTTATAAGGAAGGGTTAAAATTAGTAGTTGCTGTGCTATCATTTTAGCGGCCCGTGTCCCCAAACCAAGTCTTATTTTTTGTATGCCTAGTTTTTTCCCTATACAAAATCCGGAATTAAATACTTTTTTTTGGGCAATACCAAAAAGTTTGTTTGTTTATATCAGCGCGTGGCTTCTCAGCGGGCGGCGCGCTGGTCCGTGCTTGCGGGCTATTAATTACGTACGCCGCCGCTCTACCAGGCTATGCTGAGTGGAATACGATAGTAGTGATACCATATTTACTAAATAAGACCAGTCAAAAATGCGGTAAACTGTGAACGAATGGAAATTAATGCTTTAGCAAAAATATGTTTTAATTAATAGAAATTAATGTAGTAGCAAAATAGTGTTTCTGTTCTGCTCTATTTGTGCCGAAGGTGTGTATCTATTTATTACACTTTAAATGATTAATGACACTTTTTTATTTATTTGTAATAAATAAACAGATAGTAGCGTTTTGTAATCTAATAGGCGACCTCACATACTAATTACAACATGCAAGAAATGTGTTTTGACAGCTCACATAACGTATGTCAATTATTGTATGATAGGTGTTATGTGCTTTCGCTTGTGCTTATTTAGACTGTAAGACCAGGAAGTAGGATTGCAGGTAATAAAATGCCTACTCAACTACCTATTCTACTGCTGAAATATTATAACATCTAATAAATATAACGAGAGTAATACAAGATTATGCCCTAACATGGTCCATAAGTTAAATCTAATTTATTGTTTACACCTTATTGTACACTTATGACGCAATAAATGGATATGAATATCCTGCTTAGCACGACTTAACTACACAATAAATGACTATTATTAAGTATATTACCTCATATTTATGAAAACAGAAGCATTTTCCATACAAAGCCAGCCTTTTCCCAAATATTTCACTTGACCAATATATCATAGTGGACGCTATCGGTCGCTCACCCCCATTACGGATTAAAAAACATTTGCCACATCTAGATACGGGCCCGAACTGCCCACTCCAACCATGAAACATTTGATTTAAATTCAATCGTGTTCAAGTTAAGGTTCGAAATTGAATGCCAAATTAAGTACAATCATCGGCAGAAAAACTTGACCGGGACACTTAACGCACGGGAATTTTAACGTAATTGGTTTTATTTGCAGTATATAGAGTTTAAATTTGTGTTTTTAGCATGTTATAGTCATCCACAAAAATGTTTAGCCTCTATTTTCAGGGGAACAAAGAATGCTTTAGGTTTATGGTTTTCTGAAGATAGATTGTAAAAGGTTAATTCTGTCGGTTTGTGCGCTGAATTAGTAATAGAATTAAGTGGGCTCAAGGGACACGCGTTTGTTCCAATTCACTGTTTCGTATTAATTCGGGCCGCGATGTTTGGCGCCATTGTTGTTCCGTTGTGGGATCGTCTAAATGATAATGTCGGATGGACGCCGAATTGTTTGATTTATAGCGTATTCCTAAAAGGTTCAGCCTCCGGGCCCGACTTTTAGTACATTCCCATAGCCCCACTCCTATCGAACAACGTGCAGTAATTAGATGTCAGAATTAATAGATTATAAGGGAAGGCCAGTTATGCCCTGTAGGTCGTTTCATAAAATAATTATAGATATTTTATCTAAAATCTATTGTTTTTTATACTATTTAAACCGTTGAAACCCTATGTACTTCGAAGTCTTATTTTGAGTTAGGCGTGTCTCAAAAAAGATTCATATTTACAAAAACATTTAAAATTTGAAAAAACCCAGAGTACGTGCTTAATTTAGGAGTATAGCTAAGTGCTTCTCAAACACAAAAACCTTTTTCTTTTGTTATCTTAAACATTTATTAATATTTCATTAAAAACTTCTGTATGGCTGGAAGAATCATATTAATCACATTCAAGATATTATTAAAAGTACTTCATAACAGCTCTCAAAAGGCATATTTGATGACAGCTTACATACGTGATAGCGTATACCTTCGGGACCCAACACACTTCCTTGCGGTGCTCCGTCGATACGCGTTCCCTTTACAGCCGTTATTGCCATAAAATTACCATCGGTATTCAGGAAACTCGTAAAATGTTCAACCATTTCCCTCATGACTACCATACCTATGACTGTATGATAGCAAAAATAAAACATTCTGAACATACGTGCATTGATGTCGTTTCTATTCTTTAAAACATAATCGCGTTTAATATAAACTGACTGTTTGTAATAGTTTAAAACCAAATTAGTTTGATAAAAAAGTATGTATTTTAATAAACACACTTTTATTAGCTTCACTTGTAACTATTCAATGTACTCTTATAAAATAAAATTTTTGGAAGTAGTTTTTATCTGAGGTATCGATTTAAAACTCAGTAAGTATTTGACACTCGGATGATGGATAGTGGAACTCTTTAATAACTACAAAAAAAAAACTATCGTGTTTGGGTTCATTTGATTCATTTTGTCGTGTTCAATATATAAAAAATGAGTTTTATAGTTTTTTAAACTATGCTATCAATTTTTAATTTTATTTTGTAGTTTAACCCGTCAGCCCTGCAAAACAAGAGGCAATAAAAAAAATGTATTGCTGTCTCATAAAAGTAAACAACGTTTCATTTTCAAGCAGATTTTTTCAATTTAAATTTTCAAGCGAAAATTTGTGCTCGCTAAACCGGCTGTTCTTTCTAACATGTGGTTTGTAGTTGTTATAATACCCATAACTAGTAGCAATTACTAATTAGTCTCAGGGGTGCAACACTGTCTGTCGACGACACGGTATTTATGTGTTTTTCACGTGTCGATGGGACTGGGAAATGAGCTGTTCGTTTGGATAAGAGAAGACAATAGGGTTGATAGCGGGAAAGTATTTGTAAAAGTAAATGAGAAGGGGGTTTAAACGACCGAAAGGGAATTGAACCTTTTACATGTACATTGAAATATGGATCTAAATTAACAGGAATGTTACCAAGTTGTCTTAGAATTAGAAGAACATTCTTCTAAGTCGCACATTTTAGGTTTGTCTACTATTTTATGTAATCTAACCTTGGTACCTTGCTTATACGAATCATGGTCTGTATCATAGTTATCTTTTTGCACAGTTTCTTTAGATAGATATATAGGTTTAGGTACCTACCCTTTATTACCCAAAATATGTATATATATATATATAAAGGATTTAAAAGACAAGACAATTTAAACAATGAGGCGGTCATAACGCCAAAAGTGGTAGTGAGTGTCCACACATCATAATATTTTTTTTTATTATAAAAGGCCTTATTTATTACTGCGTACTTTAGAAATTTCTGCATTCACTCAACCACCCCTGATTTTGATTATCTCCAAAGGCCAAATCAGCTGCTAAATCGTTTCGAACTATTGATCGTCAACAAAAACCAATCAGGCTCGTATCCGGCGCGATCTTGAGCGGTGTATAAGCGTCGCCGATGAGATGAGCCGATGAAGCGATACCGGAAGATTTGAATAAGAAACCCATTGCTACCGAGGTTCAAAGTTTTGAATCCGTATTGTGGGGTTCACAAAAAAAGGATAACTAGCATAGAATCCAGGTCTTATAAAGGCTGGCTAAAGGCCAGATTATATAACATCAAATTATAATAAAATCAGCCCATTTTAGTCTATTGCTTGATAGAGATGCCAAACGAAAAGCCTGTCGAATAGACTATCTATAGTCAGCAAATGACTATTGATATCATAAATGAATTTCTAGATCAACTATTAATTGTGTTGTGGAAAAATCGATAATTTGGCGTCTCTACTAATGGACATAAGGCCGCTTGACTATCTCATCATTATCACAATTTTAGCCATAGGAAGTCCTCTGCTGAACATATGCCTCCCCCAATGACCTGGGGAATTGCCAATACTCGCCATGCTTGTCAGGCGGGTTGGCGAGCGCAGTTTTTTTTATAAAATTTTGCACGCAGACGCTGCTGCCCGTCTTGTGCTACAGGAAACAGTAGCCTCTTAAGACAAGCCTCCTGTTGGCGATGGAGAAGTGTATTTTTTACGGCTGTCCTCACACGGCACTTGACTATCTATTATAAGCCAAACCAGTAACATTGATAAACAATGACATTTCCTTGCAATATATTGTCTCTATTTACACAACGCGTATCGTGGTCTGGCTTGTCAAACAGCCCCTTAAAAGTCATAAGACCCCGAAAAAGCGGTTCATTATGTGCATCATAAAGTTTGATCCACTTTCTTTCAATCGCTATCAATAGCTTTGTGATTTTCCAAGGCGTTCTGTACTCAAAATCATCCTAAAGATACCACTCCACAGAAATCGGGACAAAATGTCCCGAGTCTCACCCTACCCTCTTTATACAAAACCATTTGCCCATTCTAATGTACATATACTATTCTCGTGCTTACTAACAAAATACTACATTTCGTGTACCGTGTCACCTTTCTAACGCTTTCGGCTTAAGCTGAGAATCGATCCTGTCACCTTACCCGTGGGATTGCATCTAAGATCGTTTAGTGCCGTTTTACATATGAATTAACTTATTTGTTTCACGTAGAGATCTAATAACACTGTTTTAATTAAAAAAGTAAAGACTTTTAAGAAGACGATGTACACCGAGTTACATGTAACGCTTTTAAGCACAGACAATTATTAAGCACTGGCTGTTGCCCGCGACTTTGCTCGCTTGGTCTTTAGTTTATTTATAAAGGATTTTCTGCGCTGCTTTCTTATTTATTCTCCTAACACAACAAAAAAAGAATAAGTGAAATTGTTCTATCCGTTCACGCGTGATGCGATGACCAGAGGGATATAGATATTCATTTTGATATAGATTTGGACTCAAAGTTCACTTATCAGTATTGTATTTTAATGAAAGGGGATTTCAAGTACTACTGACAGCCCGCCAAAATTAATTAATCTTCTGATAGTAAGTAACATAGCCTGTTAAATTGAGCAAAGTCATTCATTGTTCTGTAGTAGATTAACTGTATTGAGAATTGAGATTTGTAATACAATTTCTGTTTAGAAAAGAAATGCAATATATCTAAACAGGGTAAATAATTTTATTATTATGTCAGACAAAATATATTTTATACTAAGGGCAAGTATCTACTTATTTACTTTAGTATTTACACATATCGTAAAATAGTAATCTTAAAGTACACATAATAAAAATATTAAGATTTATTTGCTTTAACTACTTTTTATGGATTTTCCGGTACTAAAAACCCCATAAAAATCGGTTAGCATTCACGATAGACTCAAATCCAGAACATATTTCCAATTCACGTCACATTACAGTATCGTGTCTAGCAATCGTCTGGCAGACAGACGACAAAAGGACCACAACCGAGAATCGAACGGACCGAGGAAATGGACTCGATTGTACCATAAATCAATACCCGATGAGACCTTTCAAGATGCTTACTTTTAGGAGCCATTTGTTAGAGAAAATAAACCATTGACTGAAATGGAAATACAGTTGTGATGGCTTTTTTATGGTTGGAGGATAATAATATAAGCACAAGGTTTGCCTGGATTGTGTGTGACATTTCTTGACATATTTATTACAAGGGACTCTGCTGGTCTAGCTGTGAAATAAAGCATTGTATTTTTGAGGAAAAGATTATCCGCGGTTATCGTTTCCTGGGAATTAAGAGAGAGAAAACTAAATTAGATATTTACTTACTTTGTTGGTGACAATCCACTTAGCGTAGTGGCGGTGATTCGCCGTAAACGCAAAAGGTGGCGGTGGTCGATGCCCAGTTTGGGTCAATTAAGTTAAAGGATTGTTTGGTTTAATGGTCAGTAAGACCCGGTAAAGAATACAGGAAGCCCCGTGATGCAGGCCACTTCAAACCGGCCAATTCGGAAGGCCTATGTTCAGCAGCAATGATGATGATGATAATTTTTTTTAGAGCAACAAATCTATTTGTGGCATTTATTTTCTTAATGGACAAAAAGCACAATTGCTTGCACAATTGTGATAAGTCCCTGGCTGTCTCGACTAATGCTGAGTCTATTTTACTGACAAAATGTCATTTATCTGTTTTTTCTGTTTGTTATTTTATCTTATTCATCATCATCATTATCATTTCAGTCATAGGACGTCCACGACAGGCACATTCTTGTTCTTATAAATGTATCCTAAATGCTTTGGAAGCTATAAAGTACTTCTTTAATTACCAGGTGCCTTGTTCTCGTGTTTGTTACCTCCAATCAGCTTGAATCTTTCGGTGGGCAACAGGTCATTGTAGAGGAATTTTTTTCACTTCAACACTACCATTTAAAATGAACTAGCCGATACACAAACCCTATTGCAGTTTCCATTCAATTCTATTAACACTGGAACGTTTAAAGCACTCAATCTGCTAAGTCCGTCCCAAATCGGTTCGAATTTAAACTTACTATTTTCCAGTACTGTTACTGTAAATTGACAACCCTGCCAACACTAGTAACTTATGACTGAAATTCCTAGAACCTTATGACTATAAAGATAAGGTTTTAAATCTTGGACAATGATTTTTTGGCCCGCAAAAGTAAATTGGTTGGCCCCTTTTGTCGCTATTAGGACCCGATTCTGGAAAATCGAAACGACACCCAGTCGATACTGTCGATGGGAAGTACGTGGAAATGTGTTAATTTGATTAAGCCACTTCTGAAGGTGTTGTGAGCTGAGTTGTATTGAGATTGTGTTGGCTTGACTATATACTGGGAGTTTTGTATTTCGAATTATTTTGTTAAATAAATTGATTTTTTATTGAGGATGGTTTATTGAGTTTTTATTAAGAATTTGAAGCTTTTATTGAATTTCGTTCTCGTAGTTTTCAATTTGCTTCAGAAACCGTCCTGATTACAATAATGTCAATTACGCTATCAGCAAAATTAGTTTTGAAATCTCTTCATATTATTCAGATCTAAAGCATTAGGGCCTAGAAGTATTTTACACAAGTAAAACACATTAAATGCAAGTAGTGCCACCTCAGCTGGTCCACTTAACTATTGTCTAAAGACTATAATAATACAAAGAGTAAACGAATAGAATAGTTCCTATCGTCAATAATGCCGTCAAATTGCGTGCAGCATTGTATTATTATAGGTCTGAACCTAGAGCTGTGCTATTCCTGTTGAAGTAGCTTTCATGGTAAATTGTCTGTCTGGTTGTGCTGGTCCAGATTGTGGTAAGGGAATAAGTAGATCAATCCTTTCTACTAGCACTTTGTTCCCTTCATAGTCGAGGTAAGGTTGACCATGATCGTAAATATGTCAGCCAAGTTAAGTTAATAAGATTTGAACCGATTGCTATTTATCATCATCATCATCATTTCAGCCATAGGACGTCCACTGCTGAACAAAGGACTCTCCTTATGACATATCATCGGGCTAGTTTCCTAAAAAAATCTAATAAGTCCATCAGTTGGATTAACAGAAAAATTAGGACACGTATTTTTTCTTTTCTAAATCAAACTTATGAAGATATAGCCCGTTATAGTTCCGTGTAACGTCACGCCTTGCGACACTTTCTAGCAAGACGTGACGTCACGTGCTCACTTTGATGCGCTTTATCTTCATAATTTTTTGTTTGATTGACAAAAGACAAAATATGGGTCCAATATTTTTTGATGATCTAACTGACGGACTAAATAGAATAATCATTTTTTGACCCAGGAAACTAGCCCATTGCCATTAGACCTCCGACACTCTAACACATTTCATAATTAGATTTACTAACATAAGGAGCTCTTCCAGTTCGTGGTCGCCAGTCGAGACTCGAGAACCTTGATTGCCCAATGATTTTCAGTTCACAACATCTGATTATTTTAGCAGGATTGTTTAATCTATACAAATATGCTCCCTGTAATCGAGATAGGGCTCAATAGTACGGGCTCAATCCAAAGAATCTACCAGGCACCATTAGATTATGCCCGCAATCAGGTTTCCATATGAATAGGAAGCGGCCCGCCTGGTTACCATTGTGTGTTTCGGATAGGGGTGTCCCGTGAAGTCCTAGTGGGACATGGGGTTGAAGTTTGCGATTGTAGTTTATCTGTGTGGGATAGTGAGTAAAAATATTTTTTTAAAATCCTGACACGTTCATTATTCTGAAAAACCCATTAAAATTAAAAAACGTGCTGTTGTGTTAAGGTAATATTTACAGTGTCAATTGCACCTTTTTTGCCATAAGTTATAAGATATAACTCGAAAAAGAGTAAATTGCTAATTTTTAAAGCAGGTAGAAATAAACCTCAAGAAGTCCCCCCCGTTGTTTTGAATGGCACACCTTTAAATATTGTTAATAGTTTTAGTGTTATCCAACTTGTCGATAAGTGCTGACCTGATAAGGCACTTTTAACCGAATGTATAATGGTGAATATGCGTGCTTGCAGACAGATTTTAAATCATAAACTTTGTTTAGAACCTGAACCAGACTCCAACGGATGATAACCAAGTCTGTTGTCCCAATTTGCTGACCAAAGTATATACTGAAGAGATTATGTTGTAGAGAGACGTAAGTAGAGAAGTTTGATTATCAATCAAAGACTTTTTATGTGTATTTGTAACATTTCTTCATGTCTTTAGCCTAACAGTACAAAAGGTTACCCTAATGCCACAAAGTATTTACAATTCATGTATTTATTTTTCTTACTAAGTGTGACGTATAGGTCTTTCAACGTAGAAAATATGCTCAGCTATGTGCCTTTTTTTCTGTGTCCTCATTACTAAAGCTATTTGATCCAACTTTTAGTAGTGTCCCAATTGTATCTTAAACCTTGCATCACTACTCTTATCTGTTCCTCGCCCCGATCCCTGGATACTGAGCCGAAGAGGGAAATGCGCCTGCACACAACTCCGATATTCTATTCAAATGCACCGATGGAATGGCAAATACACCGATAAGGCTTTTTACCAATTGTCTTGTTTCATCCACATTTTACTCTATTTGTTTATTGTAGCGCAACTATTTCAAATTATACTAGCAGTCTAGCTGATAGTAAAATAAAGAGAAAGTCTTGTATTCAGGGTCTATCAAAATCATTTATTTTTGCAAATAGACCATTCAACATCACTTTTACAGGTCTCGATATATTTTTCTTTTTGTACAAAATTAATAATCTATATCAATATAATCTATATCTCTTAAATCATGTATGTGTGATATTGCCTATTAAGGTGATTGTATGATAAAAGCTGAAATACTGATTTATTATTTAAATGGTGAAAATATGCGGTGTTAAAACTATCTTGCCGTCGGTGTATAATAATTTTCTATTCCTTATTTTAATTTTCCTTCAGGATGGACCTAATGTAGAAACTTCAACTAAATAGATAAGATCATTTAAGTATTTGACAATGCCCGTAAATGGTTTTTAAAAAACCAGCATTCCAGCTGAGAATAACAATATACCAAATTATAACAAAAGGAAAAGTGCCTCTAACAGGCCTACTCGTATTTGCCTAAAATGGTTATAATAGTGGTTACCAGTTATTCATAAAAATTTTACAAGTTCTTCGGTCAGCATACGTAGCTGCGCTTAAACAAATTTACATCAGTCCATCTATAAATTGATTTTGTACTTACGTGACCCTCATACCTGAAGGTTGTCTGGAAGAGATCGCTATTAGCGATAAGACCGCCTAAATTGTACGGTTTTTCTGTAAAAATCATGTGTAATTAACTTGTATGGTGTGCAATAAAGAGTATCTATCTCATTTGAAAAAAAAACATTCACCTAGATATTGTTTTATATAATATTATCTTCTAGAGAACTAACATTGAAAACATACTTTGTATCCACACAAACTAACGCTTGTAATATTACGTGTAATCTAACTAACTTCGTTTTGTTTGTTTCAGGTAAATCACATAAAACACCTCAATAAACTTTTAACGGACTCCGTACTCGAGAAACGGAGGTGAGTACAAGGGGCTGCATTGGCATGCAAATGAGCCAATCGGGCTTTATTTATCGACAGATTGGGCGGAACATACGGAAAATGGTTGTGCACGGTAACGCCGAAGCTGCTACGCTGTAATAAATTTGTCAATGCAATCTTTTATGCTGACCATTAAAAGATATTTCTACAGTCACTTTACAAATCTATCTTTTAGCTTGTATGCGTATTGTTTTGACTCTTTTAAGTCTGCATTTCTTTTTTCCTAACGCTTTGTCGCGTTTCTTGTCTGGTTGCGCTGGACCAATATCTGCAAGATGCACCTCTGAGAAAAGAGCTCAGGACAGTTTCTTAGCAACAGTCAACTGATGACGAGCTCTACAATAGGGCCTACCTTCTACCTACACATA
Source organism: Anania hortulata (assembly GCA_963576865.1). Lineage (NCBI taxonomy): Eukaryota > Metazoa > Arthropoda > Insecta > Lepidoptera > Crambidae > Anania > Anania hortulata. Next base: position 18,736,376 of record OY756407.1, on the reverse strand, counting down.
ATCTCGTCTGTTATTCGGCACAATATTATTTTATGCACGTGAGGTTAGCTGGGATCTTTTGATATGGTTACAGATAAAATCATGGTTCAAAATTTATATTCAAAGGTTATAGATAGATAGATATAGATACTCTATAATGCACACCATACGAGTAAATTACACATGATTTTTTACAAAAAGACGTACAATTTAATCGGTCTTATCGCTAATAGAGATCTCTTCCAGACAACCGTCAAAACCTTTAAAAGGTTCGTGCCTAATTGTCAATAAATATTTACTTAACATTTAAACGTACACTTAAACTTAAGAGTATTTCCTTATGACTTTCTTTAGCCTTTGTGTTTTATCTACCCTATGAAGTTGTTTGACCTTTAACTTTGAAATAAATTTTAGCTAGTTTGTCAAAAAGAATATGCTGTGGGAATCGCAGTGGGATAGACCTGCTTGATGATGACTAAGTTTTGAAATTCATGTGCGTTAACGTCTACAATACACAGCCGTGTGTTTCGTTAGGTTATTTATAGGTTTCGGGGCGCAGGGCGCGTCCCCACCCGCGATAATCCGCGCTGATTCGCAAGATTTGTGCCGCGGTGACTCAGAGCACGGACGCGCTACTTGAAGTTACTGGAAGAGGACAAAAACTTTACACAACAACAACAAAAAAAATCTTGAGGAAAGACAATACTGGCTATGTAGTCATGGCCAAAAAGTGCAAGTCGGATTCGCGAATCACGGTTTCCGTACAAAATACATATGTTGGTAAATAAATACAAGTAGTTGGTCCATAACTCAATATTTTTACCGAATTTTTGGAGTTTGATAAAAAAAAGTTAAGTAACTGCTTTACGGTTTGAACTTTTTCATTTACTTGTGCTGTAAGATACATACTTGCCCAATTTCAGGATTTTAAGTCAAAATAAAGTGCTCTACTTATAGGTTATGATTCCATTCGAGTGATTATAAAGATTGCGGCATAAACAGAAGCCGTATTTTTTGATTGCGTTGACCTTTTTCTTGCAGACTATAGTATTTGGTATTATTTAAAATTGATACTTCCACTTGTTCCTCTTAGAATTGTCTTGACAGACAGACAGACGGAGAACCTCCATTCTAGAACCTTTTTGCCCCATCGGTTGAGTTGTTAATGTTATAAAAATATGTGTTAAACAATCCCGACTTAAATAATTCTACTGACCAACACAGTCCTTAATTACATAGTAGTAACAAGATAAACTTATAAACATACAAAATAAGAAGTCATGTCTAGTGACTATACTTCTAGAAATAGAGTTACATTTTCAATCCGTGGCATTGTCGGTAATGTGCATAGAAAGTGCTGCACCTTAGCGGAATACCCCCATAACGACAGCGCAGCGGGCGCAACAAAGCTTCGCCAGCGAAAATAGCTTTTAAAGCTTATTAAAGTTTAGCTAGAGCTAGACGGAGGGCTAAACCTCTATCATTGAAATAACAGGTGTTTACCCACAGGTCGTGAACGGCCGTGATTTTGGCCAAGGTGTTTATATTAAAGTTCTGTTTGCTTTGTGTTCAGGCGGATCGTGCAAGGCAGCTAGCAGAATTAACTTAGTTTTTTTTAATGGCGTCTGGCTTACTGTATATAGTTTACTTGTCAAATTGTGATTTGCGACTATAGTAATGATTATTAGAATTAAAAATTTGTCGCCTTAAACGATCCCTGTTAGGACAACACAAATTAGGTTATAGCATTCTTAATTCAGTTTAGTAAAAAATTAGCTATTTTATTTTAATTCAAATTGAATATGACTGCCTCTCCTTATTAGAATATTATTAGAGTACTCGGCTCTCTACCCTGCGACATATGCAACAATGACTGTTTATTTATGTTACAACATAAATCTATAAAAAGTCCTCAACATAGAACCACAGCAATTACTTTCAGTCTTTTAACGCATGGGAATCTGCGCTATACCATGATTGCCGCATTTAAATTCGCTATCTGTCTCCTACCATAATTCTATCACACATCCATCAAAGTCCCATAAACAATCCAATGAAAAACCGACCTTATTTTCTATCCTTTAAAAATCATATTTATTAACATATGACAAGTAGTTGGAAAAAAGTTAATTTAGACTCGAACCTCGGGCTCGTAGTCCCGTCACGTACCGATAGATGGCATAGTAAGTGTTTAATTGATTTTAATTTGCTATTGATACTTTATTGATGTAACTATTATGGCTATATAATTGCCGAGTGATTTGTAATTCAGTATAAATTAAATTTGTGTCTATCATCTGAAAAGTGAAAGCTGGACTTTATGATAGTGTACATAAAGTTTACATTTAGAAATAAGTAGGTACCTCTATTATTTCATGTTTTCATCATTTATTTTTCTAACATAACTTTGGTTTGTAAACTTAAGCATTAGTTGATCGGAATGAAGGTCTGTGGTAAGAACATTAATAATGTCGGACTTAAAAGCTCTTCGTTTTTATTTTCTTTCTTGTTTTTTGTTTCTAGTACTTATACTTCAGGAGAAAAGAAAATTAAATCATTGAAAAAACAAATAAAAGAGATGCTAATTCTCTTTCTTCTTTTTAACGGCTTGACCGATTTAATTTGTTTATACGTCGATTGATAGACCAACTTAATAGCTTTATCCTGAGTATAGGATTGTTTTATCGAACAATTGCTTTCATGCATAAATATTAATTTTCCCTAAATTTCGCTATTTAAATATGCAGCGAGTGCCGTAACAGCCACGTTTTATTGCGCGCAGTTGACAACCGTTTTATAATTCGTTTTCGTACGATATTCGTACTAACAAGTGTCGAGTCGCTAATTTAGGGGCTCTAACTTAGACATGTGTCGTTCCGGATCGTAATAGTTCCAGGAACTATGCCCGACACTGGAATGATATCATTTCTCTCCAAGGTGCTTAAATAAACATGTTCACAGTTCCGCGCATGTCCAAGCGAACTGAGGTCCGAGACATGCCGAAAATAAAAAAGAAACAAAAAGTTTATGTAAATATTGAAAAATTATGTACATACAATCAGTTGATTTATAAGTACGCCAACCAAAATAGTAATTTCATCATTTTAATTAATACCTAGAAGGTACAAACATTTTTTAAAGTAAAATTCTCTAAAAACGACTCATTAATACAATTATTTGGTTGACAGTCCTAAGCTTAAAAAGTATGAAGGTAAATCAATTGAGTAGGAATTGAATTATATTTAGGTATGTAACATATACATGTCCAATAATAAAAAATAAAAAAATAAAATTTTCTTTATTATGAAAACACTTAATGTAGTACAAAGTTTGAACTGCTCTCGTATAAGGTTACCCTGTGCTACGAGAGGCAGGCTCCTCCTCAAAGGTATAATATTCACAAGTGTTTTAAAACAATTCATTTAAAATTTTATTATTATAAGTTAGCAAACTGCTTGGAAAAAACAAGAATGTACATTATAATTATTTTAAGATGACATAGAATTATTTTATGCAGTGCTGGGTAGTTGTGTGTATGTGTTTGTGTGCGTGTATGTGTTTGTGTGTGTATGTTTATGTGTATGTAACCTCTACCTAAAGGTTGTCTGGAAGAGATCGCTATTAGCGATAAGACCGCCTAAATTGTACATCTTTCTGTAAAAATCATGTGTATTTTACTTGTATGGTGTGCAATAAAGAGTATCTATCTATCTATCTATCTATCTATCTATATGTGTGGGTGTGTGTGAATGTGTCTGTGGAAATTTGGGTCTAAGTAGCACATAGATTTTAGGAGAAACTGATTAGTGAACGGAGTAGTTTTTCTAAACTGTCGTACGTGTATTGTTCCAACCAATTTACAACAAGACGTTTAAATGTCTTGGAAGTAAGTTGTATAATGTCTTGGTAATGGACCGAGGAACTGTTAAGGTGTGTGGTAATCAGAGGAACTATACCTATAGTCCCGCGAACATGATAACGGAACCCGTTCCGAAATATAAAGGAACGCGTTCCAGGTTCAATCCATTAAAAGACATTAATTGCGCATCACTACCTAACTCACCTTACATTGGTTGCCTCCATAATATGGCTACTGAGTACTGACTAAAACAACATCCTGTATACATGCCTAGCAACGTGTACATAATGATGCAGTAAATATAGCGTAGTGCTATAAGATTAGTAATAACTATGCTTTTAGCCTTTATACGCCCTTTGGACCAGGCTACTCAACATAAAACACAAGAATAAATCAATATTATGCTTCTTTTGACTTACAAGGGGTATATAAATCTTAACTTTTAAATTATATAAAAATACTATGCTAATTGACCCCATATTTTATTACGATCCCAGCGATTGCCGTCAAGATAAAATAATTTCCATAAAAAATCCCTATTACAAACACGGCCGATACTATCTTTACAAATGACCATACCTTGACACGACTTTCAATATAATAAAAAGACTAACAGACAGACAAGCCCGAGCATTGTATGACAGGCACGGGCTTAGTGTTGAAAAACGATGTCTGCCAGTCAACAAGAGATGTTTATGGGAGGCGCAAACCTATCTCATTCGATTCATAATGTATAGGGTTTCTTGTGCGCATTATAATATGCAGGAGTTGAATTGTGGTCACTTTAATATGCACATAGTGGTTCGCTTTTTGCTTCAGTGAAATGTGTTTGTGTCTATGTACCAGTTATTCATAAACTTAGTACTAGCAACTGCTTACAAGTTCTTCCGTAATGAATTAAAATCATAGACAAACACACCATGAAAAGTAAGCACATAATCATAATTTCATTTTTAAGTGCACAAACCTCATACATAAGTATCCTTAATAGACGAGATTTTGATCAAGATATGAATTTAATATCTCACCTAGTGTTGCAACAAACATTTTTTTTTGTTGAAATAAGAAGCTAAGTATTTTCAAAGGAAGTTATACTCTGTTTTAGTAGAGTTTTCTTCCTACGATAAACACAATTTTTTCTTAACCTTGCGTCGTCCTGGAATAGCATTTATACTTACTTTCGCAGGTAGGAATTCAAGCACTTAACAATTACAATAAGCATCAAAACTGTACTGTTACTTTGTGCTACACGTGCTAACAAACATTAGCTCTTAAAAAGGGAACCTAAGGACAAGGCGGTAAATGAACTAAAATTTACCCTATATATCTTATTTACTGTGTATGTCTGTTTTAGCTAAAATTGTGCGATTCGAAGCGATGCAATTTACAAGAGGTCGAAGACTAGACCCCTCAATAAACTCCATTCGAGCAGGAACTGTCTTGGACACTTAATGCTAGTGCGCTTAAGCCGTTGTATGCTAATAAGCCGATAAGTGATAGCGCACGCGCAGCTATGCGCATTTCAAAGTAGAATTCCCTGAAATGTCAAACGATTCTAGAACTTTAGTAGTAACTATAGATCTAATGTTGTGTCTTTCTACCCGAGGTTTGAAACTCAGTTTTTCTGAGCACCCACCTTGAAAGGAAAAGGTTGCTTGGTCTCCTTCCCTTCCCAATTTTGTCTTGATCCCCGATTGTCAGAAACTGTATCCCCAAAAACCTTAATAATAATTGTTACTGTGCATATACATAGTAACAATTATTATTAATACTTGATTTGAGTGTGTTAGTAATTTATCGCAATATCTATGAAAGCTTTTAGCTATAATCCCTGTGGCTCAGACTACAATAGGCATGACTTCAGTCGGCATTATATTTATCGGCATTAGTGGATCAATATTACTCGTATGTTAAGTATTATAATAGGTACAAAATAATATAAAAAGTATGATACGAGACGTAACTGTAAAAATTTACTGTTTAATCAAAAGAATGGACAAGGTGATCTATCATATTTTTTAAATACGAATTTAACAATGTTTAACTTGATAGGTCATGTCAGCCTATTGCAGCCCACAGCTGGACGTAAGCCTCCCCTAAAGAATGCCAAAGAGCACGATCTCCCGCTTTATCTTAATATTTAACTGTTTTTTCAGTGTGGAATATATAAATAAGTTGACTTTGAATTCGTTGAATAAAAAAAATCACTTTGTGCCAAAAATACTTCTTTCTATACGCTGTTAACAGATAAATAATTATTTGTCTATAGTATAACACTTTCTGGCACACAACACATCTGTTGTCGTATAGGTAAGTGAATAAAAAAACACCCTATACACATTGAAAAAAAAAAGAATACTTAATATTATTTTGTAGGTCATATAGATCTCTTATCTTCATTTGAAATCATATGTCAATTTTCTAGCTGACCGAGTGAATTACTGTGACATAAAGACGACGGACGGATGTGGCGAAAATATAAGGTTTCTTGGTTTCCTACGTAACCGAAACAAGACATACTTAAGTATTATGAGATATAACAAATATCGAATCAATACAATAAAATGGCAGTTAAATTATAAATAAAAGTTAGCAGTTTTAGCCTAAGTCCATAAGCTGAAGCTTTTACAGCCTGCATTTCACATTCATGTTCTATTTCAAGAAACACTTAATTACATGTACATAATGTCACTGTGATGTGTTTTTTGTGCCAAATAAATAAAATTTATTCTTTATTCTTTGATTCTTTAATTACACTTATTTTCATTTGCTATAAAATTTTGTTTTGGTCAATGTTCTAGAAAAAAAATATCAAAGATACAATCTAAAGAACCTGTTATTGTTTAACAAAACATAACACTTTAAAACGTCGCTTCTTATTCATCATATTCAAGTTTTTCATACTTACATGAAAACGCATGTTGGCCACCGCGCCTCCGGTGTTATTTAGCTTGTAATGCGCAGGGACTTTTTGCCACCCTGTATAAGATTATGACGATGGAGATGGTCAATGGGTTGAATACCGGTTGAGTGTAGAAAAAGTAAGATATTTTTGTCGGATCGTCGTCAAATGTTACAAATAGACTAATTGCGTGTTGAATAACTTCCGTATCACCACACTCAATCAATCAGCGTAAAATATTTAAAAGGCTTCGAGCCTAATGGGCTAGTTTCCTAAAAAAATCTAATTAGTCCGTCATTCGGATTAACAGAAAATATTGAATACGTTTTTTTATTTTTTCTCAATCAAACAAAAAATGGTGAAGATAAAGCCTGTTAAAGTTCCGCGTAATGTCACGCCTTGCGACACTTTTTAGCAAGACGTGACGTCATGTGCTCACGTTGATGCGCTTTATCTTCGTAATTTTTTGTTTGATTGACAAAAGACAAAATACGGGTCCGATATTTTTTGATAATCTAACTGACGGACTAAATTAAATAATCTTTTTTTGATCCAGGAAACTAGCCTATTGCCATTTCTAAAGTTGAAAGTACCTAAAATTACGTTATTTTGGTGTACACCTATGAAACAAACGTTAATAGATAGAGAAAATAATTACAAACAACAAATACTCTTGACAAAATGTTGTAAATTATATACTTTGTTCAGAATTTCAGGGTGAACATGTAATATTTACTTTTATTTTAAATTGAAATTCTGATCAAAGTATATAAGTAATTTACGACATTTTGTGAAAGAGTATTTGTGTTATTTATTCTGTATTATTTTCTCTTTCGATTAACGTAGGTATGTTTCATAGGTATACCCCAAAATTACGTTATTTAAGGTTTCTTGCAACTTGAGAATTTATCTCGTTTACAGAGGTCCGGTCGACCTCGGTCAAATATGTCCGAGGTGCAATATTAAACACAGTTATGCATCTCAGAAGTATTTTACTGTTTTAAAAGGTTCGGATGTTTTGTACTATTTTTAACAACACATTATATCCATGTCAAGTACCGAGCATCGCTTGTCTCGTAGACCAGCACACCCAGTTTTTATGGGCGTGTAGATTGAGATAATGTCCTTTCTGCATGCATTTATGTACGCTGCGCCCGCGCAAGCGTAGGATTTGTTACGAGGTTAGATTTTATATATTTAATAATTTGAAAATGTAAATACATTTTAAGTGAGAAGTGTATAACTTGACATATTATAGACCTCCACGAAATTAATTCCTACTTGATATCGTAAAATATAATAATCCTAGGATCCTATATAATATCCTAGGCATTATGTAAACAATTTTCATTTGCGATGATACAATTGGTTCAATTCTACCTTAATTATACTTGAATAATTAGCCATGTGATTGTGGGTATTCGGAACAATGAATGAGATGTCTCAAGAGTCTGATTAATTAATTAATCATGAATTTCACCAGGCAACCTTATCGCAACGTTTGTTCATGTATTTCGATTGCAAAATGTATTTTATTTGATAAACAGTAAGATGAAGGTCGATTTTATACGGGTTCTTTTACAATATAAGCAAACTACACTACTTTACAACTTCTTAAAATAAGTATAAGTATTATAATAAATTGATCTAACTATGCATGGCATCATCCTTTCTGCCCACAATACCTATCTTATTGTTGTGCCCTGCAGGGTCGATAATGATCTGTTTTATGTACCTATTTATAACATCTGTGTAACATTAAATGAATGCAATAAATATATTGAATTGAATTGAATTGAACTAGTTATACCCGGTTTTGAATTCAGAAAAATAATAAAGTACCTTTTGAAAGCAAGCGTACGTCAAAAATTGTATTTACAATTTAGAATTGTGATTTTGGAATATAAATTATAGGTAAGGTAGAAGGGCTGACATAGCCCAACGGATTAGCAAGCTGAAGTGGCAGTGGGCAGGGCACATAGCATGTAGAACTGACGGCCGATAGGGCAAAAAGGTTCTAGAATGGAGACCACGTACCGGCAAGCGCAGCGTAGGACGTCCACCCACAAGGTGTGTCCACTTGGTAAAGGTCGCAGGAAGCCGCTGCATAGGCCGCTTCCAACTGGCCAATCTAGAAGCCAGTGGGAGAGGCCTATGTTCAGCACTGGACGTCCTATGGCTGAAATGATGATGATGAAGGTAGTATACTCTTTCTTTATTGCACACCGCACAAAACCAACTAACCTTTTTGACACCCCAGATGCCCTTGATTGTTTTGATGTTGTGTATTTTTATCGTGTGTCAAATAAACGTTTCTATTTTTATTTCAAAGTGCAGCAAAAAGACATTCAGTACAATTAAGGCTCGTATCGCTAAAAGCAAATGTAAATAGCAAAATGAACGCGAAAGATTTTGCAGTCTATTTATATCCTACCTCCACGCAGTTTGCTACGTAGATATTACAAAAACATGGTAGTCTACTATATAAATTCAATGTTTTTAAAATCTCTCACACTCCTGACTGATGACTGACACTACAGACCATGTCGGTCTAACTGCACATGGTCACACTCACATGTGACGCCGTGTTGTGTCAGTCACTGCTGCCGGACGTGACACCACAGCCGGACATCGCAGCCAGACGCACGACTGACGTTCGAGACATAAATCTGTCTGTACCCACACGCTTGCTCAAAAGGGTGTGAGATTTCACCACTGAGAATAAGAGCTCTGGACTTTTTTTTAAGGTTCTATAAATATTTTACTCTAAAAAACTAAATTTACATTTAAATCATTTTACGCAAAAAATGTTTTTAAAACATTTTTAGTCGATTTCTTTGGATTAAGATCGAATTCGAGAAAAGGATGATACGGCCGTGCCGCTTTTTTGCTCGACTTGGCCGGGGCACTAATCTCACCCAGTCTTGAGATACACGTAATCCGGCTCTATGCTAGTTAACATTGCCATCTTTTTACATGACTGCCCAAAAAGGAGTGTATTTTTGTGCATGTGTCTATCTAGTTCATCTCTCCATCTCTTTAGTTGTTAGATAAGGAACTAAGAGATATTTTTTTATACTGGGTTATTTGTAAAACATCAACAACCTCCTAGGGGACGATTCTGGTGCTTAAATACAACAACTTTTTCAATAGGACCAATATCGAAATCGCAAAAAATAATTTGATTCCTTAAACTAAGCTGCAAACCACCGGACATCGGTTTGTATGAAGCAGAATTTTTTTTTTTAGATTACTATGCTAGTCCCATAGAAAAAGTTGTTGTATTTGGGCACCAGAATCAGCCCCTAGGAGGTTGTTGATGTTTTACAAATAACCCTGTATACCATTACGTTACAAAGATCCATGCATTTAGCTAGTTTATTTTAACGCATAATTTTGATTAATTAAAATACTGACACTTGAAATACTTAAAATGGAATCTAGGTAATTTATTGCGTTGTATTTTTATTTATTAGATCTTATCTTAATAGAGTCGGCATTTCCAATCACCCATCTCAATCGACAAACGCAAAAAATACAGTTTCCGAGTTACCAAGTCTAACTTGAACTAAATCTAGACTTTGGAGTCTCGTAACGGCCTCAGCGAGTGTTGGACCGGTTCATCGGTTGCGGTCCCAACCCGACTTCCCGCGCAGGTTAATTGCAGGCAATACTATTTGTTGAGATTATGTTTAGTATTTATTACGAACCAGTTGGTGTTATGGACTGTGAGGCAGTTATAAAAATTATTTAGTAATGATATAATAGAGATTGTATAATGTTTTTGTTCAAGAAAAATAACGTATCAACTCGTATTTCATGACATGGATTATTACATTCAATAATTAATATTTGTGCACATACCGTATTGTAATGTGAGATAAAGATTTGATGGAATATGAAAAATACCGATGTTTAAATAAAAGCAAAATCTAAAAGAAAGCCCCTTATGTTATATTAATGCTCTATTTCATGTCATCATCATCATCATCATGTCGTAGGCCGACGTTGCAGTCCACTGATGGACAAGCCAAGCCAAGGAGCGCTCTCTCTCTCGCTTTTTTTATTCATCCACTGCCAGCCATCTTCCTAAGGTCGTCGGTCCATCGAGCTGGGGGGTGTCCTACGCTACGTTTGCCAAGACGTGGTCTCCACTCGAGAACCCGTTTACTCCACCTTTCATTGGTTTTGCGACAATAGTTAATTTCATGTATAAAATGCCATTTATGTATCTTATAACAACTGTGTACCTAACATAAAATGCAAATAATAGATTGACTATTTGACATTGCATACATTTCTATTTTTCATATCATGCCCATAATTTAACTCCGAAGCAGAGTCTGTGACAGAGTTGAATTGAGTGACATCCCGAAATAGGTACCTACTGTTAAATCTTATATTTTCTAATAATAATAAGTATTTTATTTGATAACACTACAAAGTTCGAAATATAATCTTAACTACACTTATAGTAGAATCTATGAAACACTTTTAAATTAACCAAATACCACTTTCACTCACCGCACAGCTTCTGTATCAGCCAGGGCGGGCGGGCCGCCCTCAGTCGAGCGCGAGCTTCCGCCGTGATGACGCGTACCGGAGCTTAGAGCGATCGGCCTTGAAAGCTCGCGATGTTTCTTACGTAACGTAAACAATGTTACGTTGCAGTGTCCAGTACACTTAGTGAATCAGTTTTTTTTTGAGAAATTTCCTGATTTTAGAAGTCTTCTAGTTTATTGTTGTGACAATCAGTTGGATATTTGGTGTTGTTTTAACATACGTAAAACGAAACGAAATTTTAAAGTTTAATCTTGATTAGTTATAAGTGAGACTTGTTCTTAATGACGTTTGACGTTTTGTGTTGTATTTGAGGTAGTGTCTATTAAGTAAGATGTGTTTTTACGGGGTCAAATCAATGAACTGCCTCATCGTGTCTCTTTAACACTTGACATTTGTATAACCAGGGTAGCTGCTAATTGCTGCTAATAAAACAGAAATCAGAGTAAGAAGTGGCAAATTTAAGTGCGTTTAGTGTTTGAGGAGTTTAACCTATGAATAAAAAGTGATTTCGGAAAAACTTGTTTGTGATCTCGGAAAAGTAAAGGTAAGAAATTTAAAATAAATAAATAAATAAATCGTTTATTAAATAATAGGAAGCAGTTACATTTGGTATAACTTAAAACTAAACAGTGCAAAAAAATGGATATTTTGCCTGAACTAGGTAGAACCCGTACTTCAAATAAAATTTAATAAAAGGTTACTAAACATGGTTTTGCTTTGCATAATTGTTTGTGTATTTTTTACATTACATCCTCTTAGAACCTAATTCTGGAGTTCAAACACAACAATTTTCCCAAAACTTCTAAATCGTAATGAGGAAAGAAACATTTTATACAAAATTATTATCTCTTGATAATGTATGGAACATCTTTTTGCGGTTTCGATATGAGCCCCTTAGAATCAGTCACTGAGAGGGTATCATAATTAATCAGTGAATCAGTGATCAGTGAACAATGATTCATTTACCCGGTAAATTGTATGACATTCCCAACCAATACCCTACCTGACTTAATCTTAGCGATAAATTCTGAATTGTATGATAAGTGAAACAAGGCTATATTGTAATAAATGAGAACACAGTAAGTTATGCAAGAACGCTGAATAGCATCCAATGGGCATAGAGTTTAACGTTTAGAGCCCGCTCTCACATCATCATTTCAGCCATAGGACGTCCACTGCTGAACAAAGGCCTCCCCTAATGACATTATCATCGGGGGTGATTGCCAATAGTCGCCACGCTTGGCAGGCGGGTTGGCGAGCGCAGTTTTTTTATAAGGTTTCGCACGAAGACGCTGCTGCTCGTCTAGTGCTACAGGAATTAGTCGCCTCTTACGACACGCCACCTGTTGGCGGTGGGGAAGTGTATTCTTTACGGCCGTCCCCACACTCTCTCATCATCGAATCATCGGCACTCACAAATTGCATAAATTATGCAACATGTACCAAAATTCAAGTCAAATCAGTAGCAAACTGGACCAAACAATATTTTTATACCACTAAAATAAGCCAGTGACTAAAAACCTTACCTTAACCTTAAAGCCCCTGACTAGGCTTTACGACAGGTATCAAGCGTTAATAACCGAGACCAACTTTTAACGTGCCTTCCGAAGCACGGAGATGCACATCTAATAAATGTTACTAAATTTTAATATGGTCGGTATAATCGGTACGCAAGTAGGTAGGGTCGGTCGGTGACGGCCGATGGGGCAGAAAGGTTCTAGAATTGTTTCCACGTACCGGTAAGCGCAGCGTAGGACGTCCACCCACAAGGTGACCAGACGACCTGTAAACGTTCAGGAAGTCGCTGGATGCAGGCCGCTTCCAACCGGCCAATCTATAAGTCACTGGGGGAGGCCTATCTTCAGCAGTGGATTTGCTATGGCTGAAATGATAATCAAGATGGTCGGTATTAATGGTAAACTAAACTAAAAAAGTTGTTAGTTAAAATCACAATAGAATCTGTTACTTATACCAACTTTATCATTAACCTTTTTACTTTATGAGCTAATTAATTTTATAAAAAAAATAAAAACCGACTTCAAAAAACTAAAACGCTAAAAATAATCTTAACACTTAAGTACCTAATCAGTTACTTTTGGAGTCGGTGCAAACGAAAACATTGGTCTCTCAATGACTGGCACCGACTCCAAAAGTAACTGATTAGGTACTTAAGCGTTAAGATTATTTTTAGCGTTTTAGTTTTTTGAAGTCGGTTTTTATTTTTTTAATAAAATTAACTTATTTCATCCATTTTAGTGATAAATCCTAATCAAAACAAATCTTACGAGTGCAAACATAATTTAACTGCTGAACACCGATTTCATTTCCTATTTTTCCACCCTTAGGGGTGAAATTTTTTCCAAAAAATGTTATTGTAGTATCTTTGAAGTATAAGCTATTCATTAAAAAAAGAATCATCAAAATCGGTCTACATTTGGCAGAGATATAGGTAAGATAGATACTAAAATCAGTTGGCGTGGTACGGAGTTTATGCAATGTTTGATGATTTTCTTATAGATCCCATCATCAGAATTTAACCAAATTTATATGGGACCATTCTGAAAGTATTACCTTTCAAACAAAAAAATAATTATCGAAATCGGTCAACGCAGTAACGAATGATCGCTGAACATACATAAAAAAAAAAAGAAAAAAAAAAAAAAGATTCCGACGAATTGAGAACCTCCTCCTTTTTTGAAGTCGGTTGAAAAAAACTTACTCATGTGTATTATTGAGTTACTCAATAATTTATGACAAAACCATAATGTACATATAGATGTTACAAATTAAAGAACCAGTGTTACGAACCCTGTTGGGCAAGCAACTTGGGGGATATGAGAGAGTTTTACTTAGTTTGGGGCTAGATAATTGATGTGATTGTTAAATGAATTTATTTAATATAATAATTACACTCTCTTCCTGAAAAAAGTTTGGTCTTGATGCAATGTGTTCAAATATCTAAAGTTTTGCAAACTGCAGGTACTAACTAATAAACTGAAGGAGAAACTATATGCGATGTACCTAGCCATAGTAAATTACCGTTAAATTAACTATTATAAACGTTATAATTGCAGATATATCGTCTATTTTGTTGCGGCCATTAATTTTGAAAGTTATTAGATTGTATTACATTGTTAAGTTTATTTACTATAAGCCTTTCCACTTGAACATAACTACTCTATAAAATTATCAACCCTATGTTTCTCATGTGAGATGACTAATTATTTATAAGTATCGCAGATAGATATTAATTCTCGTACTATTTTATTACGCACACGTGTAATCCAGAGACTTCGATATTATTTTTATATCATATTTTATTGCTATATAGACTTCTTTTCATTATAAGTGAATTAAGTAAGTGCTATTTGGAATTGGATAGATTATTTTATTATTATCAATACGTTTTGTGTGTTGGTTTATTCTTGAAGTTATTACCTGTGTTTCGAGTTTATTTTATTCTTAGCTCGTCGCTACTTGTGAAGACAGATTTTTCAATTGCCAGATAACTTTTATCCGACGAATAAAAGTGACGCTTTAACACATTTTCTATACGAAAACTGTTTTCTGTTGAAAAACCCGGCTCTAAGTGATTTAATAGTTGCTATTCTGTTATATTATAATATTGTGTAAACCCTAGTTTCCCTGTAATCAATAAACAAAATAAAATATTTGGATACACTGATTCCTTTCGTGATCACTTCGCTTGCAACAGAGCCAAAGTATCGCAGACTCAAACAAAAGCACTCTCTTACAACTCCCGAATCAGTCATTTCTTACTATTTAAATATAGATAGATGGATAAATAGATACTCTTTCTTGCACACCACACAAAACAAACAGCACAGAGAGAAAAATCCATTTAGAATAGTACCATTTAGGCGGTCTTATTGCTAGAAGCGATCTCTTCCAGAAAACTATCAGGTAGAGGACAGATATTTTTCTGTCTGGTCATGAGAATGATTTTATAATTTGTGTGGAAAAGCAATTTTGTGCTAGGTACTAAGATTGTACTAGCAACTCAAAAAAATGGAAACGTTTGTAAAAATGCGAAACTACTGAATGGAATTTGATGAAATTTGGCATACTGATAAACCATGGTCTGGATAGGATAGGATAGGATGCTTTTATCCGGTTAAGGTTAACGCGAAAGAAGTCGCGGGCATAAGCTAGTGTTTAAATAGTTTTTACCTGTCTTTAAGCTGCCCTATATATTATATTTTGCGATAGTAGCTAGTTCCATGTTCTGTTAAGTACACTTTTATTACCAATTTTGTTAAACTTAGTTAGCAAAACAGAATTGATTAAATTGGAAATCTTAAATAGAATTGTTTATATTCATTAGTAGTTAGTCGTCTAGTATTTTAAATCTTTGGTAAAAACAAACTGACGCTATGATAACTCAGTCAAAAGCCGCATCGAATTTGTTATTGTAACGCGCTGCACCGAATATAACTAGTAAGGTGTTACTCTGGTGTAAACACACCAAAAATAGCGCGCTATAGAGAAACAACAAACTAAAACAATCTGGGGACAAGGTTTGATGGTCCGTTTAGTATCATTGTAAGTTCTGACACTTTTATTCTTCTTGAGTGTGAATGTGCATCTCGACTGATGACTGATTATTTCTTGAATTCTTATGTTGACTGTAAGGATATGTCATTCGGCTAAATAAAGTAACAACAAGAATAAAAATGCATCATCATCACTTTCACAAAATTGATCATTTGTAATTAAGCCGGTGTGATTGCCATTTCCATTTACAGTTAGTTAGACAAATTTTTGTTATGATTTCTACTGTAAAACCGTAATAATACACACGCATAATACTTGATTTAATTATAATACTAATGTTGTAAGTAAATAAAACATAAATAACTGGACAAGTGAAGCATAGATGATGTAAAAGGAATTAATGCGGTATGGCGACCTCTATAGCCGAGATGCGAGCATACCAGATTTAGTGTTGCTATGGTGGTGTCAATGTTATTATTATGGATTCCATACTACAAACGAAACCCTTAATGCACTAGTCCGAATCGAGCATGATCAATCTTTAATTGACGCCATAAAACGCGGTGTGTTCTAACACTTGCTTTGATTGTATGAGTATGTTAAGGTCTACACCCTTAAAGTGCCGAATTTATCAGCAAGTATGAACATGGTAATTGAATGTTACTGTGAGGTAAACAGACCCAAATATACCGCCGGCGGAGCGGCGCAATAAACAAACGTTAAATCAGTCAAGGGACAGAGTTCGGTGCTTCGTTTAGCATCGTTTGTGATAATGACTGTTATTAAATACATATTAAGTACTACTTAACTTAAATTTGAACTCAAAAGATAAGTAGTTTCGTCCAAACCCGTTGAACCACCAACCTGTATTACTTAATATTTACCAACAGAAGGAAAATTAGAGAATGAAAGGAAGCAAATGTTAAAAACAAAATAAGATGCAATAGCGTACAAACCAGGGCGAATAGATGGCTTTGAACAGGTTAGAATGTAATGAAATTAAAATTTGCGAACACTCTTTAATATTAAAATGCATTAGATAATATTTTAGGCAATGATTATTGTGATTATTTTGTTACGGAGTACCATGACAGTTATTTCATATCCTGCCTTGCACTGTGTGAGTTTACTCCTTAATTATTTACTCTATCCGCTTCTCTAGTTTTGACAGTTGTCTTTATAGTTATTTAGAATCTTCCCTTACAATACTAACAAATTTTCTAATAAATGTGATCATTTTTATAATACACGAGTAAAAGCAAATAGGGAATTATATTCTACTTATTTGTATTATGGCAACGTGTAGATAGGTATATACTTTTTATTGCACACCACACAAAGCAAATTAGGTATAGGTAAATGACATGTAGGTAACGGATAAAAGTATATAAATACCTATTTTATATTACCCCATAAGTACATATTATGAACCCGCTACCACCGGGGTACTCCGGGTCGTCGACTTTCCCGAACTATTTCACCAGATAGCCATAAAAGCACATAGCAAGTGAACTAGCGCGAGTGAACTTGCCCGTTCAACCGCTCGCTCGCTCAGCGCACGTGGTGTCGGCGAGCGGCGCGCCTGAACCGGACGTTCAGCGCTTTCCGCTTGCTGCATCATATCCGCTAGCGCTGCAATCCGCTGCAGTCTCGTCCGGTGTGAAAGAGGGGTTTTGGGTTGTTTGCGGTTTACAAGATTACTAACAGGGGGGTAAAACAACATTGAAATGAATATTTAGTGACTTATTAGTGGCAGACAAAAGTGCATAACTGAAGACTACATAACTGAAAAACATTTGTTTTTCGTTGTTCTTTTATTTATAGCCGGTGTGCTAGATTGTCATATTGGAAATCACTTCAAAAGTGTAGATGATCAGTGTCATAAGCCTTGTAAGTTCGTAATGCTAGTTACTGTAGGGTTAAGGTTTTTTTAGACTTTAAATTCTGTTAATCACTAACATAGGATTAAGTTATTAGAGGATTTATTGTGCCACTGACAGCCCGTCAAATAAACTAATTTACTGAGCAGAAATTGATTCTAGGGGTGAATCCATGATGTTACCATTGACCTGCTGTCAATTCGGTATAAGTATTTTTCAAATTAATAAATTATGACCGATGTAAAGTACAAGTTGTGACTTGTATAATGCTCACCCTCATAAATGCTGATTCTGTTGCACAAAAAAACAACTTCTTGTTTTTTAAGAAATACGAGTAAGATCGACATGTCAATAAAAAATATCTTGCCCATACAAATCGTAACAGCTGAACAGACATTAAATATTTTTTTAGATTTCGATGTTGATCTTGGACAACCACCTCCGTAGCCGAGAGGCGAGCATACCGGACTTGGTGTCGCTATTTCCGAGGTCCCGGGTTTGAGTCCCGGTCGGGCAATGTAGGAAAAATAACTTTGTCTATAAGTAAATAACTGTCGTTATTTCTGATTTCTGTAACACAAGTGCTTTAGCTACTTACCATAGGATCTGAGCAGTTTATGTGATGTTGTCCAATAGAAGCAATTAAAGAATCCAATCCAATAAAAGCACCAGAATCCATGCATGACATGCATTTTTTAGGTTAAACCTTGTAATATTGGGAAACTTGAGCGCTGGATAAAGATCGGTATAAGGTTTTGGGGAGAACTTTGTCCAGTTGTGGGAATATGGGATAAAATAAGTAAGCGTATAATAACACGAAATTGTTGTCCAGCGACTACCAATGGCGTAATGTATACTTCATCTTGATTTATAAATTGTTACAGGAAAGTAAGTGTTGTTTAGAAATTATTTATTATACATTTTGATCACACCCACCAATTTATAATACAACAAACCCAAATTGATCTAAGATCAACATCTTTTCCCAATACAAACGGCACAGTAACTAATAATACAATATTATAAATTATTTTCCATTTCGTAACATAATTCTATTTAACTTTGAGATCAATAAGTTATTAATGGGCGATAAAAAATAAAAATTGAACCATTTATCAGGTGAGCTGAGACTCAAACCTGCTATTATTTCTTCGTGTGGATCTCACTGATGGTGTAGATTAAAGATTATTTATTTGTATTGTGCATAGTTATTTTACTTCACACATTCGGTTTGTAAGTGGCAATTGAAAAATCCTGGGTTATAGAGAGAGATAAAGTTTTTATTAGTCACTACACACGCAATAATAATAATAATCATCATCATCACTTTAGACATAGGACGTCCAATTCTAAACATACGCCTCCCCCAGTGACTTCTAGATCGGCAATAATACAAAGTTAAAATTAAAAGCACAATCATAAGTCAAAACAGAAAAAAAAGATATTTTAAAAGGAAAGTAAAAGTAAAAAAGATAAATACTACAAAAACAAATGAAGATTACATAATTATAAAATTATTGGTCAACGTATTGATATCGTGTGTTGCATTGCATGTATCTAGGTTATAATTAGTTTTTAATTGTTTATTATAATCAACTGTAAACATAATTAGCTTAAGCTATCCATTTTTGAATATTTAATACATAAAAATATCAGAAATAAATCTCTTCTCTCTCTCTCTCCTTCAACCTGTCCCCACCCAATGCTGAGTGTAGGTATCCTCCATAGCACGCCATTCTAAACGATCTTGGGCCCTCTGTATCCATCTCTTCCCCGGCACTCTCACCAGGTCATCGGTCCACCTAGCTCGCGGCCTGCCCACGCTGCTACGTCCAGTCCTGGGCCTCCACTCCAACACCCTCCTGCCCCATCTACTTGCTGAGCGACTCAAGTCTCCTTTTCTCGCAGCATGCACAGGGTATAGTAGAACGCGCGGCCAAATGCTTCGGGAAGGTGTCGCGTGTGTCGGCGTCTTCCTGGGGCATTCGATTTTCCGGCCTTCGTATCTTGTACCAGGGCACCTTTGTTGCCACCCTTGTGTATGCTGCGGCGTGCTGGTTTGAGCGCGTCAAGGTGCAGTCGATCGGCGGGGTCCTCCTCAGGGGACAGAGGCCCGCACTTGTGCTGCTGACTAAGGCCTATAGGTCCGTCAGCACGGCCGCGCTCCCGGTACTGGCTGGAGTGTTGCCCGCCGACCTGGAGATTGAACGAGCTGGCAGGACTGAGGTGTCGCGACAGCACGCGACCGAGCAGGAGATGAGCAGACGGAAACGCGATATACGGGACTCGGTAATCGTTGAGTGGCAACACCGCTGGGAGCAGGACACCAAGGGTCGTGAGCTCTTCCAGTTTTTCCCGGACGTGGTTGGTAGACTCGGCATGAGCTGGGTCGAACCAAATTATGTAACATCGCAGATGCTCACCGGACATGGATGTTTCAACAAAAGGCTGAGCGACATGAAGCTGCGAGAGGACAGTATGTGCGAGTGCGGACTGAGTGAGGAGGACAGACACCACGTACTGTGGTACTGCCCTCTGTATGATGACCTTCGACGTAAGATGATGGATGGGATCACCTCGGAGAGTGTCGGCCCGGTGTGGTGGTACCCCGATCTCGTCGCCTCGGAGGCGAACTTTGGACGGCTGCAGGAGTTCGCGCACGGTTGGCACAGAAGAAGAAAAGGCTCGAGCTGCCCGGCACCGGACGGTGCCAGCGTAAGTGTGGCGTCAAGCCCCAGAAGGGGGAGAGTTGAATAGAAGGGACAAGGAACAGATGATAAAATACTTGTAGAGAATCAAGAATTGCACGCGGCGGAGTGCACACTGCCTAGCAGACGCAAAATCCGCGTGCATCTCTCGCGATACGGCCAGTATAACCACGAGGTTGGTATGGCCATGAGTGGTTGGTGGGTTTGCCCCATCTACTATCCGTTCTTCGACAAATATGACCTGCCCACCTCCACTTCTTACGTGCTATTTCTAGGCCTATGTTTGGTCTTTCTTCTTATCTCTGTGTTTGATAATCACGAAGAGAAACCCCCAACATAACCCTCTCCATAGCTCTTTGAGTGACTTGTAGTTTGGTTATCGTCTGCTTGGTAAGCGACCATGTCTCTGCTCCATAGACCATGACAGGAAGGAGGAGGAGGTTGTAATGTAAGACGCTTCAGGTTTAGCGGTATGTTCCCCTTGAACACATCAGACAACCGGCTAAAAGCCCCCCATCCTAATTATAAATAAATAATTTATGCTTTTTTGTCGTTTAAGTGTCTAATAGTTAGGTAGTTTTTTAATTCAATTATGATGATAATACTGTGTCATGAAATAGTTTCATACTGTCTTCAAATGTGTGGTTTCTGTACACTAATTTTATATATTTTAATAATAATATTTTATTATTATTCTTAAATTTCCGTTAGCTGCTCAAATCAGTTTCAAAGCCAGCATCATGCAAACCAGAGTGAAAAAGCTGTGCGTTCGATATTCTATTAAGATAGGCCACTCCCGGTCCCGGGTTTATGATTGTAAACGCATATTTTCGTCAGCCCGCGAATCTGTCACCGAGAGATATGACTCGCAGAGTTACCAAACATGTAGAGCTGAACACTGTTAAAAATTTAACAGGCCAGGTACTTCTAAAAGGTAACTGATTACTTGTCCGTAATTTACTTGACAGAATTTCAGTTGACTGTAAATTGTAGACCGACATTTCTTTTGCTAAATGTATCATTTGACATATTTTTAGTCCATCGAAATATCTTTTGACATAAGTATCATTTTATCGAACTACGTTTTATCGATTTTCAGAATAACTTTTTAATGTTGGCCGAAGTCTCTTTTTAACCTTTTTCATTTACCAGAATACTGCGTATATAATAAGGCAGTGGCCGCCGAGCGCTTAAAAACTTAGGAAAAATTCTAAGGATAAGGATGAAGGATTAATTAGGAGAAACTAAATCATCTAACATTATAGCTTTGGCAAATGTTGTATGTAACATAATAAAATACTTAATACATACAACATTTCACCAATACAACCAAAACATTTGTCAGCTGGTCGGAGGTTTAGTATGAAGAAGCGATATTTTTTTGCGATTTTGGTGTTTGTTATTTATTAATTACACCCTAGAAGGAAGTTTACTTTTAAATAAGAACCCTAATATATCTAACTTCATTTTTATTTATCCTTTCGTCATAACATTGATTGGTCTAAAATTAAGCTTACTTTTGCTGACCATATTTTTGCATTGCGCAAGGCAAGGCAAAACCTAAGACATTATTTTTCCTTATTTGACCACCAAAATATCCACTTCATAATTATAATATTGTTATCGATTGTCGACTTACTTCTATTTGTAATATTTTAAAACCTTTTACAGCAGAAATATGCTTAAGTTTTTCGTAGAGCTACTTTATATTGAATCGTGATATACATCTACGTCTCGTCCTACACCAGTTACCGTCTCTCTATCTTATACTCGATCGCCGGATCAGCCCACCAGTTAGCAAAGTGTCACCTCTAAAAGTTTACGAGGTGCGCGCGAAAATATTCATATTATTCAAAGTGATTTGTCGCGATTGAAGGCAGCCGTTACCGCCATCTGCTGGCGATATAATAATATTTTACAGCGTTTCCGCGGGGTGAGTACCTATTACGTATGTTAAGCGATTGCGATTAATCGTTTCCTAGTTGCTTTGAATATAGGTTTTTTTCTCAGCAGTTTCTGCCCCACAGCTGGGCAAAAGCCTCCCTTACTTCTCCACTTATCCCTGTCGATAGGTGACGCTTGCTAATAGGTATGTGAAACAGTAATTCCATAAGTTTGCAACATCTTTGTATAAATAACCCTATTTTATTATATCACTTAGATACTCCATGGAATAATTGTACCGCAAAACGGCAACTTTCACTTTATTTCTAACATCGAGATTTTAAAAAATGGTTAACGTTTACCATACCGCCCTAAACTGATCAGTAAAAACATTATCTATGAGACTGCACTCATAATAATAATTGTTGTACATATTTGAGCAGTGAAATCACACAAGCTTACTGAAATAATAGGACTTTGAGTAGGCTACTAATGCAGAATTGGGCTAAGCTTAAACGACAACGAGCAACGATGCTCATTAAACATAAATAATAAATAATAATAAATATTGGACAACATCACATACATTGCTCTGATCCTATGATAAGTAGCTTAAGCACTTGTGTTGCAGAAATCAGAAACAACGACGTTACTACAACACCCAGACCCGAGACAATATAGAAAAGTTATTTTCCAACATTGACCGACCGGGAATAGAACCCGGAACCTCAGAGATAGCGACACCAAGTCCGGTATGCTCGCCTCTCGGCTACGGAGGTCGTCAAATAAATAAACGAGAACCAATAGAAATTCCATTAATATGCGGTCTCATGAGACCGCTTGTATGTTGTCTTCTTGTTTGTAGGCCAGCGCAATCCCCTTACTCCCCTTTATAAGCAAAGATCGACCAAATTAATATCAGTTAATAAATAACAAATATTAAACAACATCACATACATTTATCTGATTCTATGGTAAGTAGCCAAAGGACTTGTCTTACAGAAATCAGAAACAACGACGGTACCACAACACCCAGACCCGAGACAATATAGAAAAGTTATTTTTCTACATTGACCAACCGGGAATCGAACCATTAGCTTCATCAATAGCGACACTAAATTTGGTATGCTCCCCTCTCGGCTACGGAGGTCGCCAAAAGCTTTTAAATTGTTTTCAAAGTCAAAAGCTCACAAAACTTGACAAAAGTTAAACACTGATCGCGATTGCCATACGTAATACAGGGCGAGTGAGTGTACTATTTCCCGCTAGAAGTGGGGTTCACGATTTACTTTTTAGCAAAATCGACACACTATAAAGTTTTATTTTTTTGCATTTTTTCCTAGTAAGGGTTGCGGGGTGAGTAGAGAGAATATTCGAATTTTGGATATACATTTCCGTTAACGGATTTGAGGGCTTGGGGTTACCTTTTTAGACATCATTTCCAGAAATTTTAACGTAAAAATATTTTTGATTTATTACCAACAGCCTCCTGGAGACGGTCGCGGCGAGGCTGGACGTGGACAGTGCCATTATGCAGCACTGGACGCGCGTCCAGATCGCCAAAGAAACCAAAATAAATTATAATACGTTTTTGCACTAACATAGTTTTAAAGAATAATTGTTACTAACACTCTGGACCCTTGTTCCGAAATAAATGCTTTTTATTTTATTTATTGTCTTTTATGAAAATATACCAAACTATACTCGATTTAAATAAATCCCTTATAAAAGGAAATTAACTTTTCTATTTAAAGATGTAATTTTAAAATTTTATTTGTGCATAATCACTTTTGGTTGCTATCTTGGATTAAATCCCTGAAGTGGTGGAGAGCACAACTAAATTTTGGGACGTATGACATAATAATATTATTATACATTTAAACATCGGTTTACAAGAGACTACAAGTTATCCTGACAATTCGATTAATTGAAGATATGGACTATTTGCACATCGGTTGAATACGTTTTTACTTTCTTACAAAATATAGCAGATAAAGATGCTGAAATAACATAAAATTAATGAAATATTCATTCAAATGTATTTTTCTATCGTTATGAACAACTATTATAAGATGTAAACGCTACATAATAATCTTCAGGTACACTTTTAAAATAACATAATTTTTATTTTATGTAAAAAACAAAAAAATAAGTAGTAAACCTTAGTCAAAATTAACTAGAAAATCAATCGCGCAAAACCGATCGTTTTTCAATCCAAGGTAGGACGACCACTACCTAATAAATTATCAATATTATCTTGTAAAGTATCAACATTGTTGACGCTTTATCCCGCATCATAGACGCACACAAGCATATAACTGTAATTTTGCACTGAAATTATGTGCACGGCCTCTTAAAAGTAACTCGACATATTTTTTCCAGATAGCTCAAACATATTTAAACCTTCTTCACATAAGCATATTTGGGGACCATTGACTTCCAGTTACATTATCATATACCTTAGTGGCTTCTAAATGCTATCAAATTATGTATACACGCCGTAATGTTTATTTAAATGATATTACATAACAATATGCAAGCCAAATAACATGCTCTTTATGTTTTGCATCAGTTTTTCTTACCCTGGCAATATTTTGATACACTTTTACAAATGATCATTAATCTTTCCTTACCATGATGTTTCCTTCAAAGTATTTTGCATCGAAATTGTTTCAAGGCACCATTAAGTCCTGCCTAGATTTATGCCTAGATCTAGCTCGGCCGTTCCTCACGACGGCTATTAGCTGTAACGGGTTCCGCTCCCGGTTAGGACATTAATTTTCATCGGCCAGTGATATGAATGTAACGACGTTCCGGGTTCGATTCCTTGGTGGGCTTGATGGGAGCTTTAAATGACTTTACAATCTTGTTTTCTTGTGTTTACTAGAAATAATTAATATTTCAATTCGTAGAAGACTTTCGGGCGCAGCGGCGTGCATTGGGAGAGGCCTATGTCCAGCTGTGGACTAACGTAGGCTGTTTAAGATGATGATGATGATGATGAAGACTATCAGGATAAGAATTGCACTGCTTTTTTTAATGCTCTAAATAACGGGTAAATTTCTTGACTACGTACAGTGGGCCAAGAAAATGGTCTATCACCCTAATGTTGAAAATCATTCGCTCATAGAACAACAGGGTTGATTTTCCTATGCAAAAATATTCTGACAGCTACTAATTCTCTCTTTATCTATATTACGTCAATAAAAAATACGTCATGATTGTGCATCTC
The DNA here is from genome assembly GCA_963576865.1 of Anania hortulata. Taxonomy (NCBI): domain Eukaryota; kingdom Metazoa; phylum Arthropoda; class Insecta; order Lepidoptera; family Crambidae; genus Anania; species Anania hortulata. The sequence goes on along the minus strand of OY756407.1, from coordinate 18,710,854 downwards.
TTTCATTTTCAAAAGGGTAAAAGGCCATCAGTTCAACCTTATTGCTATTTTGTTAAAACTGGTAGACCACTTTCATGGCGGTCGGCCATGAAAGTGGTACACTACACGTAATGACAGTGGAGATACATTTTTTTTCACGGCTATCGCATGGTGTGCTGTGTCGTTGGATAGGTTGTTTAAAAATATTTTGTGTGTGCAAACAACATTTTTTGTTGCAGTGATCCGTTTGCGTAGTATAAAGCTTTATGGTGCAATTTTGTTAGGATCAATTTATCCGTCCCCTCTGCCAGCGAAATAGTTGCTTCAAGAAATATGAAAAAAATCACGACAGAAGTATACAGTATCATCATTATCATCATTTCAGCCATAAAACGTCCACTGGTGAACATATACCTCCCCCATTGACTTCAAGATCGGCCGGTTGGAAGCGGCCCGCATCCAGCGGCTTCTTGCAACATTTAACTATTTAGTGTATTATTAAAATAATGCAAACCCTGTATAACGAAGTTAAAAGGAACTCTATTACAGCCAAGTAGACTTTACAAGTTAACGAGCTAACTTGTAAAATTTACTTGGAGAAAAACAAGATTTTGATGATTTTGTTAATGGGCTAGTTTCCTAAAAAAATCTATTTAGTCCGTCAGTTGGATTAACAGAAAATAATGGACACGTATTTTATCTTTTCTCAATCAAACAAAAAAATATTAAGATACAGCTCGTTACGCGTAACGTCACGCCTTGCGATACTTTTTAGCAAGGCGTGACGTCACGTGCTCCCTTTGATGCGCCTTATTTTCGCCATTTTTTGTTTGATTGACAAAAGACAACATATGGGTCCAATATTTTTTGATAATCTAACTGACGGACTAAATAGAATACATTTTTTTTGACCCAGGAAACTAGCCTATTATGTAAAAAAAAGTAGCAAATAATAATAATAATAAATTGTTTTTACAATCACACCAATTATCTAGCCCCAAACTAAGCAAAGCTTGTACTATGGCGACTAGATAACGGATAAACATACTTAAATACTTTTATAAACATCCATGACTCAGGTACAAAATGGTCGTACTCATCACACAAACATCTTTTTGCGGGTTTCGAACCCGCAACCGTTGGCATTGTAGTCCAGAGTGCGAACTACTACAACAGACGGTCGTCAGATACCGCTGATTGTGACCGTAAGCTATGTAACTTTATACATTGCGTGTAGCCCAACGCGCATTTGTTCTTTATGATAGGCTACAGCTCCTGGAACTTAATGCTTGTTTGTTACGAGGTAGAATAATTAGGCTGCATTCATCATTCGATATGACGGGACAGCCATAAAGAATACACTTCCCCACCGTCAACAGTAGGCGTGTCGTAAGAGGCGACTAATTCCCTTAGCACGAGATGGGCAGCAGCGTCTGCGTGCGAAATCTTTAAAAAAACTGCGCTCGCGCTCCGTACTACAAAGCCAGCGGTTGCGGGTTTGAATCCCGCAAGGGGCAAATGTTTGTGTGATGAGCACAAGCATTTGTACCTAAGTCATGGATGTTTATAAAAAGTATTTAATGAATGAATGAATGAATGAATGAATGAATATTTTATTGCATAAAAATTAAGTATGTTTATCCGTTACCTAGTCGCCATAGTACAAGTTTTGCTTAGTTTTGGGTTAGAAAATGGTGCATGCAATGGTGTGATTGTAAATACAATTTATTTATTTATTGTATCCTTAATAATTCATGCAAGTTGTAATTTTTAAACTGTTGCCATTTTTTAACGTCAGTAAGCAAGTTAAAAGTTAATTAACTATTCGTCTTTTCACGCCCGAGAATTTGCGATTACACACCACATTTAACTCTGCGTGGTCCATCGGTCAGTCGACGCAGACCAAGTGTCTCAGGCTTCACTATAAAATAATGAAAACATACAAAAAAAAAAGATTAATTTTAAAGTGAAGCAATACATTTTTTAATCAGCAAATTTTGAAGATATGAAAGGATTTTTAAATATTTTTTTTTAGTCCGTTAGATTTATTTGAGGTTACTAATTAAAATAATTAAAACTAATTTTCTTCTGTTTATAGGTAGGCCTGTAGTGTTTTTTTTTTAATTTACTTCCGACGGAACACTACTGTGCGTGTCTGGTATGCACTTGGCCAAGTGCATGCTTTTTAGGGTTCCGTACCCAAAGGGTAAAAACGGGACCCTATTACAAAGACTCCACTGTCCGTCGGTCTGTCTGTCACCAGGCTGTATCTCATGAACCGTGATAACTAGTAAATTTTCACAGATGATGTATTTGTGTTGCCGCTATAACAACAAATACTGAAAACAGAATAAAATAAATATATAAGTGGGACTCCCATACAACAAACGTGATTTTTTGCAGTTAGTAGATGCTTGAAATATTCACTTAATATTATAAAAAATAAAATTAAAAAAAAATCGTTTATTTGCCAGAACACAAGATATAAATGTGTTAACAATAGCTAATTTAGGTACATGTATTCGACCTGCGTGCAGGTGTGCAAATTCATTTCATCAAGTATGTGAGCAATATTCATAAAATTAATTTTAAGATAAGTGATACGGATAATATAGATAATGGTACGGAACCCTCCGTGCGCGAGTTTTTTATTTACTTACGAATCGAATTCAACATCAACCGTATTTATTTATAATTTCGGGCTTCCTAAATTTTTTGAATGGGATGTAAAAGATTCGTACATGCTGTCTCATTTTTATTTTATTTGAAAACCTAGCGTATAATTTCTTTTCCATTTTTTTCACTGTGTAGATATTTGATTAGCAAACTCTTTTGTCGCAGGTAAGGGCCAGTTTAATTAATTCCCGGCCAACGCCGGGGAGCTAATGTATGCGACGGCATGACCGCGCGGCTCTTCACACGCGGCAGGACTTTGGGGTATGTACTTACATAGAGAGGTTATTTACTTGCTCACTTAATGTACTTACATGACTGCTGTTTTGTTTTGCAGCATTGTGTTACTTAGGTTAACCATAACCATAATGTGAAATCTCTCTTTCTCTCCATCTTTCTTTTATTAACCTTATCCCAGATCTGGAGTCGTGATTAATATAATCAAACCTTTTTTAAATTATTTTATAACTTAATCACAATTCTGTTAGTAAGTAAAGTAATCGACAATGTACGCACACTTCGACAATTAAAAAAATCGCGTCGAAACTTTGTAACGTATGTTTTCTTACTCGACTTTAGATTCGTATGTTGTTGTAAAGTTTGCTGATTCTTACTTACTACTTTAAATCACAGAATCAGAATCAGAATCAGAAATATTTATTGTGGATCATAGGTTAATTATAGTTATACAATTGGTGATAGTATCACTATGTTCCGCCTGATAGGCATACAATAATTTCTTAATAACTATAAAAAAGAAAAACTGACAGTCTGGCATGCTTGAATAAAAATAAAATTTAACACAAAAATTTGATTGTTAATTGGTAATTTATAAAAATTATACATTTCGATATCTGAAAAATAATAATAAATTTCAAGCTGTACAATACAATGTCATTATTGAGTTATTATAAAATTTAATAGAATTTTCCGGTTAGAATGTCAACAAAATTCCAAAGCAAAAAATAAAATAAAATATTAATCAAATCAAATTTTATCTCTCAAAAAGTCATTAACACTGTAGTAACCCTTTGAAGCTAGAAGATTGGTTAATTCTAATTTAAATGCATTTACACTTAGTTCTCTTATTGATTTTGGAATTTTAATACATATAGTCATATATGTACGATTTTGTATGTATTTAAAGTCATTAAATACATACAAAATCGTTTGTAGATGAAATCTATACTAATTTAAATCGTCACACAAGATTTATTAGGTAACTTAGGTACGAGTACAGCAGTAAGGTTAGGGTCTTTTTATTAATTCAATTATCTTCCTTTTATGTGTCTCAATGTCTCAAGTTTCAATGTCTCTACCGACATTGAAGTCGAAGAAAGTTTATTTCCTATTACTAAGTTCTGGGCTAGACTCCCCCGGCATGAATGATGAATGTATTCCACAATACTTGCAAATAAAGTCATTTAACTCGAGTAATACCTACAACGCCACAATATGCATTATTGCCTGGCATTTATTGACACAAACATTAGCTTTTCCGAATAATACTTCTTTGACTTTTCCGAATAATACTTCTTTGACTACTTCTTTGACGACCTCCGTAGCCGAAAGGCGAGCATACCGGACTTAGTGTCGCTATCTCTGAGGTTCCGGGTTCGATTCCCGGTCGGGTCAATGTAGAAAAATAACTTTTCTATATTGCCTCGGGTCTGGGTGTTGTGGTACCGTCGTTGTTTCTGATTTCTGTAACACAAGTGCTTTGGCTACTTACCACAGGATCAGAGCAATGTATGTGATGTTGTCCAATATTTATTTATTTAAAAAAAATAAAAATAAAAAAATACCTCAATACCAAACTCCTGAGTTTCTGTCTAGGGAATGGAAACATGTTGTAGCGATGGGTACCCAAAGTGAAAAGTATGTTAATCAGACCCTCTGAAATGCTGACGTGTGGGTCACAGGCTCACAGCATGTCGACGTCGGCAGTGTTGTTTGTTTAAATAACGTGTCATGACGCGCCTTTTAGGAAAGTAATTTTGTCGTTTCTATGTGCTTTAGAGGGGCTTTTTGAAATTTATTTCTTTCACCAACCCGCACCTGTGTGCTTGTCACTTGCGAGCTATTGCCCGCGATATCGTTCGCGTCGCGTTGTCTTTAATATATAGATGGATAGTTTTCCCAGACACAATAGATGTTTAATTGTTATGAATTCAATTTAGAAACATTTCCCAGCGTGCGCACAACAACGCACCAATGTTTAATCGCAATCGGACTAATAGTTTAGGAATACATACAAACAAACGAACATTTATTTTAAATATTTTCTTAAAAAGCAAATCTCGTCAAAAGCTTTTATAAACTTAAGTTAACTATTGAATACAAGAAAGTAAATAAAAAAAAACTAATCAAATCGAGTGCAATAACTATATCAATCGCATGCCGGTGTAGCAGCGAGGGCGCGGGCGCACTGTGGGCGGGCGGGCTTAGTGTTGGTAGGCTTCAAACATTTCGGGACAGTTCTACAGTTTGAAAAAATATTTGCTATGTCCCAACACTTAAAACAGTGTTCGTATTTAATGAAAACCTAAGTAATTTAATATTTAAGTTTTGAATTCTGCTAAATGAAAATACTTAACAATTTTCATGGTTGCAAAGCAAGTTAGGATATGAAGGTAGTTGACGTTAGTTATGTACCGTCAACGGCAGGTCAATCTTTCCAAAAAGATAAAGGATTTTCACCGATTTTCAACTTTAAGTCCGTCATAATATTTTGCAACTAGGTCGAAACGTCGGGAAAACCAATAACGTAAAACAAGGTATGTGTTGCATAATACCCGTTTAGTGCATAGCAGTCTGTAGTAACTACAATAAATTAAAACAGCAAAAAACATTCATCAAAATGTTGACTTTTGACGGGATACCAAAATATGTGTCCCATAAAATCGTGATTATTCTCGCAAATTGGGACACAACACTATTACACATCAAATACGGATGCTTTGTGTTTATGAGTTTGGGGTTGACGCTGCGCGGCCGCGGGGGCAGATAGCGCATTATCTGCACTTGGCGACTGCTAAATTATTTTTGTAATTTTAAATTTTAATGATAGAGATATTTTCTGTAAAAACGGCTGACAAAGTTTGTTGCGTTATTTTTTCTTATCACCAGCCGATATCAGGGGCGTGCATCCCATATAGTCTATTATGCAGAGCCTACCTTCATAAAAAACTGACAGAACAGCTAACCATAATTATTAATTACGTATTCAACAATAAACAATAAATATTCTGTAACCATTTTTCGTCTACCTATACTTATTCCTTACTAAAACGCGCAACTTAGATCGTTACTGTGCAATTTAACCAGTGCTAGGCTGCCGCGAGATCGCCTACTGTTTCACACAAACTTACTCAATTTTCAGTCACAGCCTACCCCCATCTGAAACCAATGCACGCCCCTGGCCGATATGTAGTACCGAAGTGGCTGGAGGGCAAAGCTTTTTGGACGTGTATTAGAGCTTGGAAAAGGCTTTATATGTATACTAAGTAAATGAGTACTCATTTATATAATAGGTACCTATTATTTACCATTATTTCGGTATTTCATATATTCGTGTTACTTAAAAAATATATGATAAATTATTGCTACGTTTACGGTTTAAAAATAGGCAAGTACCTACTTAAATAAATTGTTAATCTCTAAGCATGGATTACAACTTAAATAATAAGTATGTCTCTGATAAATTATTGCTACGTGTGTGGTTTAAAAATAGGCAAGTACCTACTTAAATAAATTGTTAATCTCTAAGCATGGATTACAACATAAATAATAAGTATGCCTCAACAAAAACAAAGTGATAAAAAATAATATTTCAAATTATGTAAATTTAGACTAAATCTAGAATTAGGAAGGTGATGAAAGTATGCCTTAGATCTTTCTTTGAGACCAAAAAATAATACACCAAACCAGAAATTCAAATTACTCGCCAAACTGAATGATCACACATGGATAATTACGCGACTACAGTTAATGGTCTTTGACATTTTAAATTTTATGTCCCAAAAGTTCATATGTTTTAAATAAAATAGAGCTCTTGACCTTGACAAACAAGTTTTTAAATATAAAATGTAAAGCTGTCTGCTATCATATCTTATTAAGAGCTTTGCTCTTGTTGGTAAAGTCGTCTGCATCTCTCACTGTATTCTGCCTCTCTTTTCAACCGACTTCAAAAAAGGAGGAGGTTCTCAATTCGACTGTATGTTTTTTTTTTTTGTATGTATGTTACGCGATTACTCCGCCAATTATGAATCGATTTTAATGATTCTTTTTTTGTTTGGTAGATCATACTTCAGAGGTGGTCCCATATAAATTTTATCGAAATTGATTTAGAACTTTTTGAGAAAATCAACAAATATATACCCAGATAATATTTTGGTTGTGGTTCTTGTTACCTATCTTCGACAATTAATATGAGCCGATTTTGATGATTTTTGTTTTATTGAATAGCTTATACTTCAAAGATGCTATGATAAAAGTTTGAAAAATAAAAATCACCCCTAAGGGTAGGAAAATAGGGAATGAAATCGGTGTTCAGCAGTTAGATTAGGATTTATCACTAAAAATAGATGAAATAAGTAAATTTTATTTAAAAAAATAAAACCGACTTCAAAACACTAAAATACTAAAAATAATCCTAACACTTAAGTACCTAATCAGTTACTTTTGGAGTCGGTGCAAACAAAAACATTGAATCTCTTATTGGCTGGCACCGACTCCAAAAGTAACTGATTAGGTACTTAGATTATTTTTAGTATTTTAGTGTTTTGAAGTCGGTTTTATTTTTTTAAATAAAATTTACTTATCACATCTAGATTCGACACGAACGTTGAAATTGCCTAAGCACGTCATGGTACCAATTAAGCTAATACTATCAACCTCACTTTAAGAACCTGAAAGTTCAGGTTTGATAAACACAGTTCTTCAAGTAAAGAACTGTGTTTATGAAATTTTTAATAACAGTGTAATGTAGCGAAAAGAAACGAAGCGTGTAACACCAAGGTCAGCTCCACTGCGCCCCTGTGCGTAGTACGAGCAAATGAATGAACGAGGGCGCCGGACATAGGGACGGGGTGGAATACCCCACTACCGCGACTGACACTTTTTGATACTTTACGCTAACTCTTGCTGCGAAAATAGAGCTGGCTTCAGTTGAATGCCTGTTTGTTTGTTTTTTTGTTGCAACGATAATAACATGGACGGTCAAAACTAAGCTACTTATAAGCTTCATACATTTTCGTACATTTGTATCTTTTTTTTTCGATGTAGTTATTGTTAATGAAAAGATAAACATCTATCACCCAAATATGCGCAGTTCTTGATACTTAACGCTACCTCTTGTTTCATAAATATATCATTAAAGTTAATAAATAATATGAAAAAAATACTAATTCGCAAATGTGTAAAAAGTGACAGATTCCTACTTCTAATAGATGTTAAACAGTGAAGGAAGCTTCTGCAAAGTGAGAATAAAACAAGAATAAACTAAATGCCAGTGTTAATAAAATCTCAAGAATGTTTAATAGTTTGTCGATACTTTAATCGTGTCATTATAAATACTTTTTATGTACATTTTATTTGTTCATTTAATTTGCATAAGATAAGTATGGTTATACTCAAATTAGATCTTTTACGATCAATTTAAACTAATAAATGTTTCGTTTGCATAAAATTAATACGCTAATGGATTTTAATGATGTGTCGTTAAAATATCCTACTGGGACATTTCTCACCATAGCTATTAATCGTATCATGAGAAGAAATTAAAATAGGTATTAGTCAATATTTTCAAAACAATGCACCCTGCACAAGTGTCATAATTATTATTTTTTACTTATCTAGAACCTCAAACGATGCGCTTCTTTAATAGGATTTAAATGCAGAAACACGTTTGCCCTAACCGCTGCTAGTATCAAGACTATTAAATCAGCCTCGGGTTTTACGACCGCGGGACTGCACGCGGCAAGGTTAGGTTAGTTCGCAACGTGGCCGCCTAGACGCGCCACCTCCGCGGCAACGTTCAAAAATCGAACGCGAATTTTTCATTTGTTTTTAAAATAAAAACTATTGTGTTTGTGGCAAAGTGCGCGAGTGTAGTCTCAATTTTGGTTAGTCTGCGTCCTTGTGAGGTGTCTTGGATTTTTGACGTTTGAGTTTTAGTGTTGTCGGTGTAAAAATGAAACAGAAATGCAACTTGTTGATTGTCTTAAATTCTTGACAACTTTATTGATTAGTTATATCTTGGTATTTTTAGTTATGCCTCAGTTTTAAATCTTTAACAAAATATTACAGCTACTTACCATAAACTTTTAACCGAAATCATAAAATATTTTGGACTTTATTTCTTAGGGTATAAGGACTATTTTTTTGCTGACAATCACATTTAAATGAAAGATACCTATTTATATTTCCATTTATCTGTGTTCTAGTTAAATAAAGAACTTAATCAAATATTAAATCTTTTAGAGTTAAATTTTCTAACTACATCAATTACAATCATGTCGCAACCACAATACCTACAACTACTACCAAAAAATCAATAAAAGGCATAATAAAACTAAAAGTTCCATGCACCTCCTGCATCTGATTGTGTCTCCCCAAAAGCAAATAAATAATAAGACCCGCCACGGTGCAAGTGTTTACAAACACACATCGATTTCGCATAAACTGCCTGGGTTGTGAAAGGGAGCGGGGCGGAGCGGGCGCGGAGAGACAGCTGTCAGTTTGACAGTTTGTTTTTAAATTTTATTGCAATCTCAAAAAATATTCGATTTGACATTTTTAAATGATCTGTTCTGATCTATTATTAATAAAGCCTTTATCAAATTATAAGTTCCTCTTCTAGTAAGATATTGACAGCTAGCTAGGTATACTTAATATATAATAATTGTATTGTTTTATATCGGATGAAAAAGAAAAAAATCAAATAAGTACATAACCTACTAAGTCACTAGTTTGACTTATCGTATACCAACTTATTTTGAGGAACTGCATCTGAATTCTTCTTTATAGTTAATCATTTTCTTAGGTGACAAATACGTTTTAAACTTAATATTTTATTTCCTCTCGCTAAAATATACTTAGTGCACCTACCCTTAGATTCTGACGCGCCGCTGTAAGCGCCTGTGTGCGTCGGACTTTACCGTGACTCACGCTGCGGCGAGACTTTGCCGCCACTTGGCCAACAGGCGTTCGTCTTTTTCAGACGAAATTACTAAGAGAGATTAAAAAACTTGAAGTTCTGAAGGTCTGAAATCTTTAATCATACTAACTTTCATTATTTTGTTAATCTTTGTCATCTTCTTCTTTGTTTATAATTATGAACTTGTTATTATAAGTAATTTCTAAAAAAATGATATTTTAAAGTTTAAACTAATGGTTGATCTAGGAAAAAATACAGTTACATATACAGTTTTACCTATACTAATTGTTTTTCAAAGTAATTTCAACAGACAGTGTAATTAATTTATTCAATTATACATTCAAACATTCGCTACAGTATTTTTTTCGGTCTTCATTGCCACGAGGAGTGAATCAAAACAAACAAACCTTCAGCCTAATTTGAAACATATTGACATGTCATTAGGGCTGATATTTGCATGAGTTTAGTCAAAAGGGGTGACATCCCCTTAGGCTCAGACTGCATCGCTTTGTACTGATAAAATTTAAAACTTACATGATTGTATCGGTAGGTAAATGTAAAATTTTACGGTTTAAGGAATTATTGTGTATTCTAGTACACACACATCTACACATATCAGAACTACCTATACAAAGATATATCAATTTAGGATTACTTACAAAATTTTAAGTTGGTAAGTTTTAGTCCCACGTAAAACCCAATGTGCAAGGATAGGATAGGATATACATGTAATATATGTATATTATAATTACTAACATAGCTATTAAGTCATACTAACAACTTATATGGCTATCATATGTGTCCGAAATAAACAATTTCATTTCATTTTATTTCATTTCATTCATTTCATTTCATTTAGTCCAAATCCTATAATTGCATTATGATGTCTAGCCACTGATTTGGTATTATAGTCTAGTTAATCAAATAATTTATAAGTATTCTTGTTATTACATCATAAATTATAAGTTAAACTTACCTGTACAATGTGATATAAGGTATTAATACTTACTTGGTTGGATAAATATATAGATTACACACTTTAAAAAAATATTTTACAAAACTAAAATCTTTTCTATTAGGCTGCTTACTTACATCATTTAAAGTACAAATTACCTAACGGTCGGAATAGGAATATATTTGCTTTTTATTTTTGGAAAAAAGATTGAATACAACTTTCTCAAATTTCATCGATTCTGTAGATTCATATGTAATAAAGACATTAAAAGATTTCAAAAATGTACGATCAATTTACTTATCGATTATCGAATCATAGGCTAATTAACGAAGCAGTGCTATTGAAAGCCGCTCTATAAATAAAATACAAGATAAGTCCTTATCGGCAGGCGTGCTGTGCCGCGCGACAGCCTTAGAAAGTACTGCTTACGTGTTAATTAACAAGCTTTTGATGTGGGTGGCTGATAGCTTCACTATTCAACAGAATTAATATGTATTGTAAATATTTAAACAGTCAATAGGTACGCCATTCAAAAAAACCCTGTGCTCAGTTCACGGTATCTTGCAATTCACTTGTTTGGGTCTGCTACGGTCACCCGTTGAGGCCGCAACATTATCATCATGATAATCAGCTTACTGCTAAACAGAGGTCTCCTCGGCTATTCTTTGTCATCCGCTGTTAACAGTGACAGCGTAATAAGTATGTCATCGCTCCGCCTTGTAGGAGGGCGCTCTACGCTGCGACTAGACAAGCGTCTAGTCGCGGTGTCCACTCAAAAACACGTTTGCTCTATCAGTTTTCGGTTCTACAGCAAATGTGACCAGTCCATTGCCGCTTCAACTTGCTTATCTTGTAAGATAATCCTTCAATTAAGTAGTTCTTCGGAAAGTGTAACCTGAATTTCATTCTCACGGAAAATTATAGCACATTCCAAATTAACAAATTTCTCTACTTCTGAGCCCAGTTGTACGAAATTAAAAATTACATTACCCTGGGGTTCAATGGCACATGGCACCCACCAAGAATGTGTAAATGATAATGTGCTATAAATCACTCTTCAACGGAGGGCCAGCCCTCTAGTACTGCCGATGCCAGTGGGGACGATAGTGCAGTGAAATTTCATTATTTTCAATTCAACACATTTTACAGAAAAAAAAGTTAGTCACACTCGGCTAAGAATATTCCGTGAATTTCTTATCAGGCGTTAGGTAGTCAGTCATTGGTATTGTGTTGAATGATATGTGCAAAATATTGCCATTTTTGCAATTTTGATATAAGTAGTACCTTAAAACGTTTACTAGGGGCCTAACCATTTGGTTTTGCGGCAGTATGACTTCAACCTTGTTTTGTTATTTCTATAGTGTTTGACGTAAAAATAACACTGCTCACGTAAATAGGTACAGTTTTTTATTCATTGGTAAAACCCCAGTAATGTTTAAAGCTGTTGTAACTATGTATGAAATATGAAGACCTGAAAATACACTGGAATACATACTTTAACTCTGACGACCTTCGTAGCCGAAAGGCGATCATACCGCCGGACTTGGTGTCGCTATCTCTGAGGTCCCGGGTTCGATTCCCGGTTGGTCAATTTAGAAGAATAACTTTTCTATATTGTCTCGGGTCTGGGTGTTGTGGTACCGTTGTTGTTTCTGATTTGACACAGTGCTTAAGCTACTTACTATAGGATCAGAGCAATGTATATGATGTCCAATATTTATATTTATCTATTTATTATAGGGTGCAAACTGTTAATAATAAATATACAATAGATAATACCTTACATGTATATTTGAGATTTGAATAAATATTTTTAAATCTTTTCAACTCCATAGATTTCTCTACTCAAAGATGCAACTAACTATTACGATTTGACAGTGACAGACATAGCACAAGACTGCAAGTGCGACTGAGACAGGATAAATGGCAGGGGTGCAGTTTTGTGCATCAAACACAAGCAACCACTCAGAGGAGATTGATCAAATAAATTATCATTAACTCGTGCAATGAGGGAAATTATTAAGGAGCGTTACTGCTTAGTAGTGGTTTTCCAAATAAACGTGCGAGTACACCGACTGCAGGGTGTACAAAACAATTTCAGCCTAAGAACGTCCACTGCTGAACATAGGCCTCCCTCAATGACCTATCAATGGGGGGATTGCCAATACTCGCCACGCTTGGCAGGCGGGTTGGCGAGCGCAGTTTTTTATGATTTCGCACGAAGACGCTGCTGCCCGTCTCGTGCTACAGGAATTAGTCGCCTTACGACACGCCTCTTGTGGGCGGTGGGGAAGTGTATTCTTTACGGCCGTCCCCACATGGCACGGCAGGCTGAAATGATGATGATGATGGTGGCAAAAGAATAGGACACTCTTTAATACCACGTGATCAGCTGCTTAAATATACAACAACTTTTACTATTGGAGCAACATCGAAATACACATAGACACAATGACTACAGGTGGACGGGCCCTTATCTCATCGCGCGTAACGTCGAGATCTGCTTTATAAGAGAAAAAAAATATCCAAACTAGGTTTATATTTACTGGGACTTCAGCCGAAGCTATAATAATATTTAACTTGCATAGGATATGATATGAAAAGTAACCACTAATTTGTACAACAATCAAGATGGCGCTAACTTGTGGCATAATTACAAAACCTTATTTATTTATGTATTCATTAATAAATTCGAAATTGGCCCTCTTTATGCAATTCCAGTCAACTCTAGTGAAAACTTTCTCCCTTAGAGTACACGGCATGTAAAAGGTATCTGATATAATCAGCATTTCTCGATTTGAGCAATCACCTTAGTTTAATTAATGGTCCCTACCATTTCCGTTGTGCCCCCTTACTTCTCGCGATACCAGGGGTGTGACACAAGTGGTTCGAGGTATTGTGGTTGTAAAACAATTTGTACTTATATTTCAGAGTCCGACAGACATTATATATGGTGGCAGTTATCAAGGTACCTACCTGAACTGTAGATGGATATTTGGAAAAAAAAATTCACCACCATCATCTGCAACTTTTATTAACTTCAGTTCTTGTCTAACTCTGTAACCTTGCAAAATTTAACCACAGAATATATAATAGGATAAATCGTTTAACCATCTTCTCTCCTCTTTTCTAACTTACTACCTATAGTACGTTCAGATGACTAATGAGCTGATTTGATATTAGAGCCAGGATGTGTTTAATGGAGCTCTTCAATGGCTAGCATAACCCTCAGATTTGTGCTCGTTTAATTTATTTAGACATGCCATAGTTATGTTTTTTTAACTGTACTAATTTTTTTTTAACCTACTTTATCCTACTCAAGGTAAAGGTCGCTCTAAAACTCTTTCGATAAAATATTTTTTATTTTATTTTATTTAATGGTTCACCAACAACTTATGCACTACTATAATTTAAAACTACACTATTATATCTAAGAAACTAAGTAGACAGTTAATTAAAGGTAAACACCACATAGATCAATAATCAAATCAACACAAAATGCTTAATAATAACAAATACTTCATGACAAAAAAAAAACAAATTTTACACATTAAGAGATATAAGAACTATAACAAAATTTGAGGCAGCTCCGAAATGCGTCTGCGGAACTTACATAAGGAGGTTATGGTTGACATCGATGAGATCACTAATCTGATCATAAAGTTTGGTCATCGGGTGAGTGTGATCCTAAAACAGTGCGCCGCAATGGGGGACATAGTGGCTTAATGGGTTTTCGTGGGGGTCTGTACGGAACTTTAAAATTAATTATTTGCAACAGCTCTGAGCAATCTACTAACATATCATAAAAGCCTTTACATTTTGCAATTCATCTCTGTTGTGAGTTTGTTGTATGTTTTTCTGCTCGATGGCTTTTGTTGTATGCCATCGCCTTAGCGTCAGGATTTGCTTTCACTCGCATGCATAACCCTCAGTCATAGGTGGCTGCTGCTGACATTTATGGTGCTGCAATTTTCAACTTAAGGGCCGATTTTTTAAAGCTCAGATAACTTTTATCCGACGAATAAAATTGACGCTTTGACACATTTTCTATACAAAAACTGTCAACGTGTCAAACTTATTTGTCGTATAAAAGAAATCTGGCTATTGCAAAATCAGCCCTAAATGTATTAAGGGCTGATTTTTCAATAGTCAGATAAGTTTTATTTAAAGGAAAAGTTTGACATATAACGGTTTTCGTACAGAAATTGTGTTAAAACGTCAATTTTATTCGTCGAATAAAGTTATCTGGTGATTGAAAAATCAGCCCTTAGAAGATTAAGGTCCGACTTTTTAAACGATAGATAACTTTTATGGAACAAATAAAATTAACGCTTGACACATTTTCCATACGACAACTATCAACATGTCAAACTTATTCTTTAAATAAAAGATATCTGAGTATTGAAAAATCGGCCCAAAAATATCAGCCTTAGCCGTTTTGTATCAGGCGGAAATATCTAGATTCTACTTATCAGATTATATCTGCAGTTCTCGATTTGAGCAGTCGCCTTAGTTTAATTAATGGCCCCTACATTTCCGTTCCGCCCCCGTCACGCGTCGCGACGGGGTGGAACACACAACCCTCTATGAGAAATAATATGACTACAAACGTCTATTATTGGTGATCACAAAAATGTTTTTGTTACAATCAAAATAATGGTGAGTGTAACTCTATTCAATAGAACAATTGTCTTGAAGCGGGGTAGGGTATGATTTTATTATATCGCCTTATTGAAAAAAAACTAATAAAAAGTATTTAAACTGTAAGAATTATGCTTTTTTTGAGTTTGAACTGAAACTGACGAGGGATTGGGATTCATTGTCTATGGATACGGATCGGTTAAAGAGTTTGGGGGACACTATTGCCCAGCAATGGGATAATATAGGGTAAAAAAATAAATTGTATAAACAGTAGGTACGCTGATTGCTCATTCTTGAAATAAATGTTGACGTATTCTGCCAATAATAGATAACTATTTAACCAACTGAATGGTTGGAAGTAGTCCGTCGATAGTTACACTGTCAAACGTCAACAAACAATCCTGTCATCATCATCATCATTTCAGCCATAAGACGTCCACTGCTGAACAAAGGCCTCTTGGCAGGCGGGTTGGCGAGCGCAGTTTTTTTGCACGAAGACGCTGCTGCCCGTCTCCTCGCCTTCTGTTGGCGGTGGGGAAGTGTATTCTTTACGGCCATCCACACACGGCACAATCCTGTGCAATCGATTTATTTATACTCGATTGCACAGATTAAAATCGTAAAATAGGTGGACTTAATGCCAAGTCTTTCAATTCTAGTGAGTAAAAAAAACTTTTGTCCACCGCGTTAAAACCTTAATGCTAAATAACATTTTGTATGTGTGGTGATATGATTACGCCATACAGGTACAAAGGGGAGGTAGTGTTGATTGCGTGTTTACTCATTCATCGGGTATAAATTTTAAACGGTACGCGTTGCGCGTCGGACACATAACGGACGATCAAACACAAAACACCTTAGTACACTATATTATTCCAATACGAAGTTATGGAGGCTTTTCCAAAAGTAACTATCCCTGCTTGAGCTGATTAAGATGATGACGATCTATCTAGATAATTTTTCTTCTCCGCACCTGGCGGTTGACGCAAACATGATGAAAAGTTGTCTGTACTAATATTATAAAGCTGAAGATTTTGTTTGTTTGTTTGTTTGTTTGGTTCTATTGGTCGAATTGAAAAAATTTTAAAAAAAATTGTTGGATAGTCAATTTATTGAGAAATGATAAAGGCTATATTACATCACGCTACAACCAATAGGAGCGAAGCATCAATGAAAAATGTTTCAAAAACGGGAAAAAATTCCTTTTGAGAGCTTCAGTTACATGTGCTGCGTAAACGGTCAAAGTAACCCAAAAATTATGTTTGACGAAATTTTTCCTCTTTAAAAAACTTAAAAAAGTCAGTGTCAGCATACGTCTATCTATCTTTTAGGGTTGACTCACATAACCTTTTTTATGGTAATTAAATTTGTTCTATAATAATGCATTATTTGGACGTTAATAGAGACTTAAAGTGACAGATACAACTCTATACAGGCGAAGCCGCGGGTAGAAGCTAGGTGTTTTATAATTCTGTCACATAAAAAGTTCACTACAGAAGCTAAATGGATTAGTTTATCCTCACAGATGAAACAAGAAAAAACTACACCAACTTTCTTTATGTCTCACATTTCTTTTCCCGTCTTCATAGACTACACGTTAGTAGTATTCGACAAAATATAATAGCCGAAAAGCAGTTGTTCCCTAAAGTATGCCTATTCCCTAAGGCCTAAAGTATGCCCATATAGATAGATAGATAAATAGAAATTTTATTTCGTAATATACGTGTGTGCCTCACCTCAACCATGAGGTGGTTAGGTCATACTCCGCCACGCAGGCCCAGTGGTGGAGGGGTCTTGTAAGGCTTGTGACTTAACCTTACTGTCAGATGTAATCAAGCCGCCCTAAGGCCTCTGACTAGGCTTCACGGTTAGTTTCAAGCGATATTAGCCGGGACCAACTTTTAACGTGCCTTCCGCAGCTCCGTGATGTTTATGATAAATGTAACTAAATATGGTTGAAATGGTCACGTATCCAATTACAACCGCGGCGTAGGTAGCTTAACTTTGGTAATCACCAGTGATCGGAATAGGTAGATTGATTTGATGTACTTTGGTAGTGCTAGCATAATATGGATATGTCTTTATTTTTTAAACTGATACAAAGAAATTCCGAAATCCGGGAGGTATGTCCATATTAACATCAACGTTTGCGATCATTAACCCCAAATCAATTTACCTATTCCGATCACTGGTAATCACGACCTAAGCGCTGCCGCCACTGAGCCACAAGCACCTTGAAACACCTCGTTGTTCCTGAAGGCTTAGTAAATAGTTTCCATGTTATCAGTAGATAAGGATCACAACATTTGGGGCAGTTCGTGGCATTCTCGAGCACGCAGCGAGTTCCTGCACTTGCAGCTGTAGTAAGGGGTTTAAGATTTATCGCCGGTCGGCCCTTCGCGCGCAGCCGTATTCTGGCAAGCACGACTTGATGACGCAAGAGATTATAAAATGTTATTATAATGGAATTAGTGATGAAATAAAAAAAATCAAAACGGGAATATTATGGTATCTTTGTTACAGATAAGTAGTTGATGATTATTGTAAATTTATGCACATCATCGTTTGTGGTATCTTTGATAGATAGATATTATATTGTACAGGGTTACATTTCAAGGTAGTGCCAATTTTTCAGGGACCACTCAGAATCAGTAACTAAATCAATCTACGTAAAAAAAAACACCTTTTTATATCTATATACAGGGTTATTTGTAAAACATCAACAACCTTCTAGGGGCTGATTCTGGTCGATGGCTTAGTATGGGAAAGTTTTTTTTTACGATTTCAATGTTGGTTCCATAGAAAGAGTTGTGATTTGTGCACCAGAATCAGAAATAGGAGGTTGTTGATGTTTTACAAATAACCCTGTATCTAAAACAAAGTCGGGTTATAAGTCAAGAACGGATGGGCCGATTTTTATGATTTATGATTTTTTGGATTTGTCTCCGTCCCAAATATGCAGAATAACTATGAAAACATCGAAAAATTCACAAAAAGAAACGAAGCGGTACGAAGTTTTATAATATTCTCTAGATCTTATTTTTAAAATTTGGCACTACCTTGCTATATAACCCTGTATAGATATTTCAACAATATTATAGGTTGCCTTCAACACTTATTTGGTGTAATAAGCATTTTATGATTTATTAATCGTTAACTGCGGCACTCATAGAAGTCAGAGACGCCAATTAGCAATAAAGTGTTGTGTCAATAATTGTCTTTTTTATATCGACTTTAGTATTACAGGTTTTGATTAAGTAACTATTAAAGATAAGTGACGTCTCTAAGTGCAACAATAAGACTTCAGAATAGCCTTTATTTATTTCTTAAAAGAGTATTTAAAGAGGCTTGTTAAAAATAAAATAAAAAACCTAATTATTATATACATATTCTTAACCTAAACTATTTATATTAGCGCAGTCAGATATTTTATTAATAAGAAAGAAACTTATAAATAAAATATCTGACTTAGATCGCTGTTTGTAGGAAAGGTGCCCAAGAGGCTGGCTACATTACCACGCTGGATAGCTAGGCTAATCCGTTGGCCAAGGTATAAGCCAGCCTTAGTATCAAGAGATGTCTCAACTAAACGCTTTGACATCTCACGATACAACTTGTGGGCACCTCGGTCCCCACGGTCCCAGAGTTTCCACCCCAAATGGTTCAAATATATAAGTCTCACCGAGACTTTCATACTTGCGCCGTTTGAGGTTCTCTGCAGAAGTGGCTGCAGAACCCGCCTTGTTGCCAGTCAGTGGAAGATGGGAAGGGGCTAAAGTGTCGACGCAAGTCGCGTCCCACACTAAGGGCCGACCCATCCTCCAAGGAACGAGGGTCATACCGTCAGGACGCTTGCCATTGCTACGTGTGAGACCGTTCGGTTCTAAAACGGCCGGGATACGCGCGCTGACAAGTGCCCGACTTCAGAACCATTATGGCTAAGTTCAGCAAATGACCGCGCGGGTAGCACTCCCGCGCGGTAATGTCGTGGCATGGCGCACATAGGTACCTTAAAGAGTAGAAATGTCACATGATTTATTCGATAAAATTTTCCGTCATTTTTTAATCTGTTAAAGATACAGATTAAAAAATTGTTTTTGTGTTATGTGAGGACGGCCGTAAATAATACACTTCCGCACCGCCAATAGGAGGCGTGTCATAAGAGGCGACTAATTCCTGTAGCACGAGACGGGCAGCAGCGTCTGCGTGCGAAATCTTATAAAAACTGCGCTCGCCAACCCGCCTGCCAAGCGCGGCGAGCATTGGCAATCCCCCTGATGATAGTTCATTGGGGGAGGCCTTTGTTCAGCAGTGGACGTCCTTTGGCTGAAATGATGATGGTGATGAATCTTCAGAACTAATCATTTGATTTAAATTTAAATACCCCGACGTGATACAGTTTGGGGGTGAGAGGAACAGGGTGTTGAGTTCCTCATCCCCCGTTGAAAAGGGAGGATCCTCCGACCAGACGGGTGTTGTGTCTTGTGGGCTACTGCCCAACGGTTGTTTGTCGGGTTCTTGTATATATGGTTCAATCGCTCCGATAACTTTAATATCGCGATGTAGGATACGTCAGTTATAGTTCGTATGTGGCGAGATAGATGTCGCTAAAGTTCATTGCCCAATATTTAAAATAAACCTACCGGATAGATAAATACTTTCTATCTTGAAAAAATACACTTTTTCCGAGGGATGTCAGGAAAAAGTTAATAAACATGGCGCAAAATAAATTTCGCTGTTTGGTTGTCAAATAATTATGAATGTAAAAATAATAGTAGTATTTACAGTGAACGCAGGCAAAACCCTGAGGTCACAGCTAGTTTACAATGCATTTGTTTGTGTAAAACAAAACCACATCACGTGACTCTCACGAGTACGTTAAAAAAAGGAATATTGACTGTGGTCTCTAAAGTATAAATTAGATTTCTCAAAAAGGTTTCGAAAAGTTTGCTTTACTTCAGTATCTGGAATCGGAATAAGGCGCTGTAAGGGGAACTTTAATAATGCTATTTTCCGAAGGGTGCTAAATGCAATCGCTTAGATTGACGATTTCTTACGACTCTACCTTTGCTTTGCACCCTACTCCATTGCCATAAAGTATAATTTCCTTTACACAAACTTCTAAGTACTAACGGTGCAAAGGTATCAGCTTGAATTAAGTTTGCAGGCTTTGTAACTCTTATAATGAAAGTGTTAGAGTTTATTTTCCTTTAGAAAGGGTTAGTGTAAGGTTTGTGCCAGTATTTTGCAGACGTTGTCTACTTAATCCATTATCAATCATTGTCTTCAGATTTAATAAGTGTTCGTGGATTTGAAGGATGAATTCGCGAGAGGTCTCGGGCTTAAGGTTTAAATATAATAAAGATTAAGAAAGTAGCCTTGCTGCAACAACACAGTTAACGCACATAATCTTCTTCTAGTTATATTAGAACTGACGGCCGATGGGGCAGAAAGGTTCTAGAATGGAAGCCCCATACCGGCAAGCGCAGCGTAGGACGTCCACCCACAAGGTGGAATGACGATCTGGTAAAGGTTGCAGGAAGCCGCTGGATGCGAGCCGCTTTTAACTGGCTAATCTGGAAGTCATTTGAGGCGGCTTATTATGTTCTACAGTGGACGTCCTGTGGCTGAAATGATGATGATGATGGCTTATATTACCAACTTGTCCATGCTTTCTGCAAGGTGGAATCTCCTTTTTAAATATTTAAAGTTTTATCTGCTTATTATACTTACACTTAACTATATCATTATGTAGATTTTTTTATGCCTTTGAAAAATGCATGAACTTTACCATGATTAAGACGACCCGATTGGTATAGTGGCGCGGTAAATCACCTTTAACGCAAAGGGTCCCGGGTTCGATTCCCAATCTGGGTCAATTCAGAAAACAATCTTATATATAATAGGCTCGGACTCTAGCAAAACACATTGTCTAGATCCTCGTAATACAAGGATACTAATTCCTTACGTCAAGACCATTACGATTTGTGTGCTGTCTAGTGCTCAATTATTTATTTATTTACGACATGATTCTCATCATCTTCGACATCATCATGATTCATGATGATTTATATTCGAAGCATAAGTGCTGGCCTTACGTGACAATTGACGCTCGACCACACCGATTCCAGCAGCGTCCAAGCACAGTAGCAGGACTCCTAACACATTCTCAAAAGAGGAGTTGGAACGGGTAACTCCAAGTCCCACAGTCCGAGAGGTTCCGACTGTAAATCCGAAGTTGGCCGAAGTCTTGCCCGGTCGCCAGTTTTGGCGTGCGATGTAAAACTGATAAGTACTGCAATGAACTTCCGATTATTTATCCTAGTCAAAGGCCATGAAGGGTTCTAACTATCTTCTAATCTATCTTCTTCTGGGGACGCACCTTAACGTGGTTTTTGAAGGAAACGATACAAAGAGTGTGTTTGATATCTGTTGACTTGTACACTTTGAGCAGTGAGAAGTGGCCCCACTGGATGTTTATCTTCTGTGACTCAAGGTTTAAATATTAGTTTGTGTAGGCGTTGACTGAGGTAAATCGTGTTTAGATGCTGATTTGATAAATTCGAATTTAAGCTGTCATGGCATTTCTTGTAATGGATGAATTTCTAAGGGGTTTTGATAGCCAAATTAATGCTATGACGGTTGTATGAAAATTATGATTAATCAGATCTTAGGAAAGTGGATGTTATATTATTATTTACATGAATATAATATTTTTATTCATTTACTCATACATAGTAGCTAGTAAATAATAAATAAACAAAACTGAGCCATGTCCTAGGTAACGGATAGAAATATAGACATTCAAGTCATTTATGCTGTACTTTTAAAATAAAAATGATATAAATATTTAACTTATGTAGAGAAAATAGTAAAACTAAAACTTAACGTATTAGGTAAGTTTTACCATTTGCGCACCGGGTACAAAACGTTCCTGTTTAACCCAATGGTCGACTAGCGGCGAATGCATTACCTGAGTTCATTTTCCGCGTTCATATTTCTTGTGCAATAAATTTTAAATAAGGAAATACAATAAGCTATCATCAGAAGACAATCATAAGTTGCATTTCCTTCGTTCCAAATAATAGCAGGTACATAAACTTCCTTCGGTATTCTGAGATTTAACAAGTGTTAAAACAGTGATTAAGTGAAGTGAAAATGGCTGATCACTGGTCATGGCTAACGGGAGCGGAGGCCGAGTACACCTACAGCCCTCCCACGAGGCCGAGCCGGCCTCCGCACCGGCCTCTTGTGAAACTAGCAACGAGTGCGCACCTCCACACGATAGCCAGGTAAGTGTTTGCTCCTTGTAACTATACAACCCAACGCAAGTATCAGTATCTAGGTAATTATTTCATAGATGCTTTTAAAGCTCTTGTCGTTTAACGAAAAGCGAGTAGAGCTACAAAACTAGGAACGTGTTGGCGAGCCACGAGAAGCGAGTTTGCAGCGCGGATTGTTTTGTCGCTGGGCTATAAGCGAGTGCGCGAGTGCGACGGGCTATTAAAATGATTTCCCAGTCACTGGGAAACTGGCCAGTGATAACTGGACCTAGCTTGATCATCAAAACACGGTATGATATAGCGATATATCGACACCAACTCTTAAAAATATGGTAGATATAGCCGCCATGTTGAATCGACGTGCCGGTGACGTCACATGTTATCATCGCTGTTTTGATAAAAAAATTACATGGCGACTATAGTTGTCATATTTTAATAGAAAAAATTACAGTTTGTGTCGATAAATCGCTATATCATATCCTGTTTTGGTATGGGCTTTTGTACCAAGCAAGAGTCTCTTAGCGTGTGTGCTGACCGCCAAGCGAGCATCGATGAGCAAGTTTTTCTTTGGCAAAACTTGTCGCTCTGACAAACTATATAGTGGAGTGTGTTCTCGTCGACAGAGTGACTGTCAGCGATCAACTATTATTATATGTATGTCTTTTATTCAATCGGGCTCTATTGTAAGTTTCTTGAGCGAGAAAACAATCGATAGCTAGTCGCTTCCATTTCGGCGGTGGTACACCTGTCTGAAATAAAAAAAACTATTTAGGCACCTGCCTAAAAGGGGCAGTGGGCTGACGATATATACCTCATCATCATCATCAGTTCAGCCATAGGACGTCCACTGGTGAATATTTGCCTCCCCCAATGACTGCTTTCCCGTATCGTGTGATATAATATACTGAAACAAGCCGGTAAGTCAGTCAGTCAGTCAGTGATTTCATACGTCATAAACAACTTACATAACTTAATTAATGAGGTATAGTATTTGACACAGAAGTTATTAATTCGCCGTTGGCTGCTGCATTTAAATATTATTAAACTACAACCGTGATACTCATAAGTGAATTTTCATTAAACTCCCGAAGCTTTAGTGGTCTTAGGCCCGATTCGACCAAACACAAAAGTATAACAGAATAACTATTACGGGTATAACTTTACTCCTTAAATTTACCCTTAGATAACTTCGATTACGTTTTTTGAGCAATACAGTATACTCGGTATTATTATTCTATAGTTCAAGAGTGAATGATCAAAGAATTGATAAACCTACTAAAATCCATGTAATCCATTTCTTTTAATTAATTTTGTAGGATAATAGAGTGTCAATACTAGATGTTGACAACTTGTCAGTTTCGAGGTGACAAGAGTGGATTAGACAAGTGATAACTTTGACATTTACTTATTCTCAGTTTAATTTATACACTGTCAAAATCGCCGGTTTAAATATTTTTCATAGATTAGTGGTTGGTAGAATGAAAAATCAGCTTACTCTAGATTAAGCAGTGGTACACTCTCAAGTTAAAACTTACACCAGCTTGGTCGAATCCGGTCTTAATGATATTAGTTCTGTTAAGAAAATACGAACTTATACCTACGTCTACTTTGTAAACTGAAGAAGAAGAGACACCCCTTTAGAACCAGCTCTCAAAACTTTACAGACGGAAGTTAGATTCAAAGACCTAAATTAGTTTTAAAGACGGTGAGTAAAGGTTTATAATAGAATGCAGCTTAAGACATACTGTACCGCACACTTTAAAATTAGCGAAAATGCCAGCACAAGTGGAAATTCATTTCTGTTAGCAAAACATTATTCCATGCATTTCCCTTCATTAACATTCAGCACGTTTTCGTGAAAAATGGTTCGACTCTCCGAGGAATCCATTTGAGAAAGAAAACCAACCAAAACTTGCTAACATAACTTTACATTTAGTTTAAATTCAACCTTATTTCGTAAACAATAAAGACCAACAAAAAAATATCGGCGGAAAACTCGATTGAATTTTCCATGACTTCTTATTCTTGTTGCCATTTTTTACTACAATTCTATACGTGACCTTTATGCTGACAACCTTAAGAGTCACATTAGCTCAGCAACTTAACCTGTGCAGTGCCTAATGATGTTAAGTTACCAATTTTCATGTTCAGTTGAAAAGTGAATTTTGAGGAGTTTTTCCAAGATTTCAGCTGCAATGGTAAGTTTGTTGGAAAGTCCTCGTGGACTGCAATGACAGGGTGATGGATTGTTGGAGCAGAGTTGAGGGTTTAATTTCACGTGATGTATGGAATCATGAATGTTTCATGACCGTCTCAAGGTCTAAAAGACGTATTGTCGTTCTTTCTAGAAAACTTTACGAAGTAATGCATTTTTTGTGTTAGCTCGGAAAATAATTGAAGGTTTATCAAAATGTCTGTCATAGCTAAGATGACAAATCGTTGATAATAACTTAATTAACTTCTAATGTATAATTATTTTAAATACATACGAGTACCTATACGTATTTATTCTTGTCATGAATAAATTTATGATGACATATCGTACCTATCCTAATTAAGCTAGACATTTCACTGATTAAATTCAGAAAAATGAGTTTTCTTGAATTAAAAGAGATCGTGTAAGGCTTCCAAGGAGTTTTTTTTAATGAGATCAATATGAAAAACAATAAAAACAGTTATTATGGTATTGGACATCACACACAACATAGCAAAACGATTCAAAAGGCGATTTTTTCCGATCTTTACGGTTCTGTACCTCAAAGAAACCCTTAAAAGATCACTTTGTTGTCCGTCCGTCTGTGTCTTGCCCTTTTTATCAAAATCGCGTAGAGGTACCAAGTTAAAATTAATATCAAATACTCAGGTCTAAAATCTCTTAGAGCTGAGCAAAAATCGAGTTTCCAACGTTATAAACAAATAACGTTAATAACGTTATAAACCTGCGCTCGCCAACCCGCCTGCCAAGCATGGCGAGTATTGGCAATCCCCCCCGATGATAAATCATTGGGGGAGGCCATTGTTCAGCAGTGGACGTCTTATGGCTGAAGTGATGATGATGATGAAACAAATATGACGGGTTATGCCACATATCAACGGAATAAAAACTAAATAGGGTACTTTTCGTAGACCTAGAATCATGACTTTTTGTCGTGAAAAACAAGTAAAGCATAAAAAACTTGCAATTGTGATTGTTGTGTATTTTTTGAGGTACGGAACCCTACAAAAAATGTGGTATGTCACTTATCAACTATCGTATCAAGAAATAAAAAACAGCCAACTAGCCTGTCCTCCAAACTTCGTTAGACGTTGCCACTCTATGATAATGATAATAATATTATGTAGCTATCTCTAAATTAAGTAATATTAGTAGTAGTAGTGCCTAGGAAAACGTTGTAACATGCTGACTTTAAAATTATACGTATACAGCATCTGTCAGCCCTCCATCAGTTCTAGTAAATGGAATAGAATCTCAAGATGGCGTTTTCGAGTAATAGCTGCATATGTCAAGGAATCTCAGGATATCATAAACACAGGGGAGAACAATGAGCGATGCGACACGTCGCACAACACACGTGCTGTACTGCTGCTAGACACTCTTAGGGTTGTCAATATTACTAAATTATTTTTAACTGACTTCCAAAAAGGTGGCATCGATATGACGCATTTTTGTATACGCATAACTTTTTGTTGTGACGTGAACTTGATCATATTTTTTTAAATAGGGCGTATATTGAAATTACAACCTGTAAAATTTTTATGCAGATTGAACTAGTTTTGTTTGTATACATTGATTAGTATTTGTACTTGGCACATTACTTACACTCAAAATGAAGAAAAAAAAATGTTTATAAATAAAACTGACAAACGATGAAGTGGGCGAGCCTTACTTACTTTATTAATGTCCAATCTTACGATTTTAAATGTTTTAGAGAAACTAGGAAATAATAAAGTTAAAGTTTATAGAAAAATTAAAATGAATTACTGTTTTACCTAATTGCAGAAACAAAGTCATGAGTTATTTAATTAATTAATAATAATTATTTATCTCGTCCAATATTTATTAATATTGTTTATTAACTCGGTATATTTTCTGCTGTGTATATAATATTAGTAATAAAATATTTTTACTAAACAATAGCAACCCTAAAGCCATCTCCCATACCAGTCACGTATTGCCAGGGGAAAAATAAATTTTCCCCAAAATCTCGACTTGCTCTATATGTAAATTTTTATATTTTCCACAGACAGTATGTTTGTCGTTGTTTTTATTGTTACCCATAATGGGGTGAGCAGGTGGTAGAGAATTTAAAGCGCGTGCATTGAATACGCAGTGATAAGAAATTGTATGCAAATATCCGTTTGGCGGGGAGAAAGTGATACCCAGTTTATTTATCGCATAAATAAATATGTACATGAACTAAGAACACACAAAAGATTCTGCAATGATTTATTTTTTGGTTAGCAACTGAGTAGTTTGTGTTTATTCATTGTTTGTTTTTTTATTTTATATACCTGTATGCTGCCCAATGCTGGCAAAGGTCTCTCCTAAGTCCCTCAATTCTTTTCAATTTCGCCACCAATTTATACCAGGGTTGTATAAAGGGCGTTAAAAAAATTACTTTTCTTTAAGGGTATTTTTTTTACGCTCAGCTGATCAGTTATCTAAAAGGTACTGTTTATGTTTGAGATTTCGATGTCGATCCTATAAAATACACATTGAGCGCCATTGTGGTCACCCCTGACCCTCAAACAATAACTTTTCTATTGTGTCTAGTTTCGTGGCAGTCAAAGGGTTAAATCAATAAATATTGGACAATATCACTTACATTGCTCTGATCCTATAATAAGTAGCCTAAGCACTTGTGTTACAAAAATCAGTACCACGGTACCATAACACCTAGACCCGAGACAATATAGAAAAGTTATTTTTCTACATTGACCGTCCGGGAATCGAACCCGGAACCTCAGTGATAGCGACATCAAGTATGCTCTTCTCTCGGCTACGGTGGTCATTTAAATAATATGTAATTAATATAAGTGTTTCATTTTTAACTTGGATAAATTAAGAACCACTTTTTTAAGTTAAAAATAATAATTTGGTCTACCGGGCCTTAATTTTTTGTTAACATACTCGTAGAATAAAAATATTTAAAATTAATACTAAAATTAATATAATCGTCATGTGTCTATGACGATTTTTATACCATTAACAACATTAAATCACAGGACACACGTAAGCCATGCATCACGCTCACCCGTGCGTCCCGGGAACCGAACCCGGGCCAATGGGCCGTGAGATGAGCGCCGCGGGGCGCATACCAACTACTACTTAATGTGCGATACACGGGATTGGGTCATTTTTCACTTATGCACTATCTACTGGGATAAGTAAAACAGGAGCATATTCTAGTATGTAGCTTCATATACAAGTGGGCATAGTTGTAGTACTAACATGACACCTGTGTAACATTATAGAATGCAATAAATATATTGAATTGAATTGAATTGAATTGACTGGCAAATCTATAGATATAATAAACCTGTAAAAAGTCAATTCCTGTAGATTGACTAGAAAGAACGAAAACATTCAAACTCTGATCAGCTTGCACCGACTCCAAAAGTAACTGATTAGGTACTTACGTGTTAAAATTATTTTTAGCTTTTTAGTGTTTTGGAGTCGTTTTTTTTTATAGATTTAGTTATTTCATCAATTTTTTGTGATAAATCCTTATCTAACTGCTAAACACCGATTTCATCCTCTTTTTTTCCACCTTTAGAGCAATTTTTTTTCCGAATTTTTTTACCATGAATTATTAGCTATTCAAAAAAGACACATCAGAATCGGTGTACATTTGTCGAAGATATTGGGTAACAGATACAAGAATCACGAACCAAAACATTATCTGGGTATATATTTTGTTATTTTTTTAAAAACTGGTATATCAATTTCGATAAAATTTATATGGGACCACCTCTGAAGTTTGATTTACCAAACAAAAAAAGAATCATCAAAATCGATTCATAATTCGCGGAGTAATCGCGTAACATATAAACAAAAAAAAAACAACATACAGTCGGATTGAGAACCTCCTCCTTTTTTTGAAGTCTATGACCAGTGGAGTCCAAAAATTTCGTTTCATGAATTTTTGTTGGCAGTAAAAATACCCGACGAATTTAAAGAATAAAGAATAATAAATTTTATTTAAAAAAATAAAACCGACTTCAAAACACTAAAATGCTAAAAATAATCCAACACTTAAGTATCTAATCAGTTAATTTTGGAGTCGGTGCAAACAAAAACATTGAATCTCTTATCGGCTGGCACCGACTCCAAAAGTTTTTTTTAAAAATAAAATTTACTTATTTCATCTATTTTTAGTGATAAATCCTAATCTAACAGCTGAACACCGATTTCATCCCCTATTTTCCTACCCTTAGGGGTGATTTTTATTTTGCAAACGTTTATCATAGCATCTTTGAAGTATAAGCTATTCAAGAAAACAAAAATCATCAAAATCGGCTCATTTTTGTCGAAGTCTGGTAACAAGAACCACAACCAAAATATTATCTGGGATATATTTGTTGATTTTCTCAAAAAGGTCTAAATCAATTTCGATAAAATTTATATGGGACCAGCACCTCTGAAGTATGATCTACCAAACAAAAAATAATCATTAAAATCGCGTAACATACATACAAAAAAAAAAAAACCTACAGTCGAAGTGAGAACCTCCTCCTTTTTTGAAGTCGGTTGAAAAATAAATTTTATTTATTTGGCACAAAAAACACATCACAGTGACATTATGTACATCATAGAAAGGAATGTGCCAAAAAGGGTCCCCCGCTCAGTATTAGTCGTGGCAGCTAGAAATAGCTGCCGCGACACTGGTATTCTGCGGGGGCCCTGGGCTATTTCTTAGACAGACAACTCCGGCCGGTGAAAACATTAAAAATAAATTTAATCAATAAAAATTTGAGACGTTCTTTCTTTTGAATTTAGAATTTTCTCGTTTTTAATTAAACCCTTGGGTCCACAAAACAAGACACATTCGATTTTTTTAAAACTTATTTTGTTTTATCCAAAAAAACACCACTAAAGTTGTCCAAAAAGCACAGAACTTGTTCTCTATAATTAGGTGTGTCCTATTTTTTTAAAACCGGCCAAGTGCGAGTTGGACTCGCGCATGGAGGGTTCCGTACCATGTAAATATTTCAAGCGTCTACCCGTTGCCGTTATTAATATCGAGCAAAAAACGGCAAAAAATCACGTCTGTTGTATAAGAGCCCCACTTAAATTATTATTCTATTTTTAGCATTTGTTCTTTTAGCGGCAATAGAAATACATCATCTGTGAAAATTTTAACTGTCTAGCTATCACGGTTCATGAGATACAGCCTGGTGACAGACAGACAGACAGACAGACAGACAGTGAAGTCTTATAATAGGTTCCCGTTTTACCCTTGAAGCTTTTTTAGGGATTGATAGGGATAGGGGTACCCATCCCTAAAAAGCTTTCTTTGATGGAACACTACATAATACCCGTCAGACAGACTATATTTTTCTCATGTCAATTTTAATATTCCGATGACGGAGTGGCACAAGGATAGTGACAAATTGAACGAAGACAGTTAATATTGATAATCGCAAGATTCGCATTGCGAATAATTGTCATACAATCATCACTAATGACGTCCAACCACAGGTCTGGACATGACTTGCTTCGACGTTTGATTACTTACGACTAACGTGCTATTACTTACATCTAAAATTATACATAGACCCACCAGAAACCTAGACCTGCCATTTGCTCTATACTCTTCTTTATCACTCACAGAATAAAAGCTACACAAAATTTTAAAGTGAAGTAGAATGATAATGGACTGTTTAATACAGTAAAAAAAGTAAATGCATAATATAATGAGATGCGGGAGCAGTAGAAGCCATTTTGGTGGAAGGAACGGTACAATATGTCTTCAGCTTGGGTACTCTTGGGGCTGGTGATGGCAGCCGTGTCGTCGGTGAAAGGAACGGCTGAGGTGATGAGCCACGTCACCGCTCACTTCGGGAAGGCTCTCGAAGAGTGCAGGACTGAGGTATAGCTTTGTATAAATAGTAATACTTGCTTTTTTTTCTTTAAAAATATGCATAGCCAGTAATGATAGTAAGGTATAGAATTCGCGAATTTATTAAACATCTATGCTTAGTTGATGAATATTAAAACGTCATAAATTACTAGGAATAAAGCTCACTTACACTATTTAAGAACTTTGTTACCTTCCAATTTCCGACGAGAGTATTTTAATATAGCATCATACTTAGTTCTTGGGTAAAACTGCGCTGAGCTGAGATATCATCACAAACATTGCTCTGATCCTATGATAAGTAGTTTAAAAATTTGTGTTACAGAAATCAGAAACAACAACGGTTATGTTACATAATAACCACTTGTTTGTCATTTAATATTTTAATGGCAAATGCTTTCCACATTTCCACCAGTCGGGCCTCTCCACGGAGATCCTGGATGAGTTCCAGCACTTCTGGAGCGAGGATTTCGAGGTGGTTCACCGGGAGCTGGGCTGCGCTCTCATCTGCATGTCCAACAAGTTCTCCCTCCTGCAGGACGACACGCGCATGCACCACGTGAATATGCACGACTACGTCAAAAGTTTCCCCAACGGTTAGATATTTAATCATAATACTAGAAAATGTAGGTATTAGTCCCTAGACAGAATTTAAAAAAAACAGAAAAGAATCAAGACGTACAGATAAAAAGTGACTTAATTATGACTAAAAGTGACTTAATAAAATTTAGGAAACATTCTATGGAAAAATATAATATAGCCTGTGCTTTCGTTATTTGCGTAAAACGCGGGTTTAACAATAATTGACATATTGTTACACTGCACTTTGAAAGACGTCTTGTCATCTTAAATTTTGCACTCTCATTATGTTCAAGATTTTTATAAAATATGCATCATGTGCAATGGGCACTGCTAGTTATGAAGTGATTGCTTCATTATCGTCTTCGACGATATTACCAATATTTGCATTTCTTTATAGGAATGTGGCTAAGAGTTGTCTTAACAGTTTTAGAGTTTTCTTAGTGCTTGTGCTCTTCATTGACTAGATTAGCTTTGTCAAATACTTAAAGACCATCTGGTTCAATAACTTGATATCGGATAAGTATGATTTACTTAACTTAAAGTCGAGTTACTCGTGTTTGCAAAACTGATATGTTATTTTTCAACATTTAAAATGTGTGCACCAATAAGCAAGATTATGTAAGCACAAAGTTATCTTAGTTACATCTGCAAACTCATGTCTTACATAATATTATACAATTTTTCATTTTTATCGTTATCAAATCCACCACAACTAGGTCTTCTTGATTTTAGTCACGTAGATTTCGGATACCATTGATAAGACAAGTATCACTTCAACTGAATTACTTATTTCAGAAAATTATTTCATAACGTACCTTGAATCGGAATTCAAGAAACATAACTTTATAATCTTTTTGTGGCACTTTTTTATAGCTAATTGTATGGGTTATCTGTCAAAACATGTACCAGATAGGTTTTTGGAACTTATCAGCAAGTAGTGAAACTGGCCCTAAATCCTGTATTCTCTTCAGAGTGACTTTTATTAAACAGACACTACTGTGTTTGACTTAAAACCTGTACTTATAAAGAATACAGCTATTTCTTAATATTTTTTCCGCCTATAAAATGATACTGGCCAATAACAACATATATTATAAATTCATCAAAGGGCCATATTACCTACGTGGCATCATAGTGTGGTGTTTCTTACACCCTGCCATTACGGGACTCGGCTCGATTCCCGTAACCGAGGCAGTAAACGAGCAAAAACAATAGTTTATACTCGTCCTAATAGCAGACAAGATTGGCAATATCTTATTTCAAAATGTAACTGTGAACATCATATAATGCTTGATTAACTAAACTGTAAATTCATAAAGATAATTTTTTTCACAAAATTTTCATAAACCACACTAAGGTTCTAAAACTAAAAACTACCTCAATCTTGTTTTTTTTAGGGTTTGAGGATAAAACAACACTGCTTAGGCACTGTAAAACCCTTGTGAATATCCCAACGAACAAAAATGTATAAATTTTTGTTTTTGTGTAATCTTAAAAACGCAACGTTTCAAACTTGGTGTCGTTCTAGCGCAAATATAAAGTGAAACAAATAATAACATGCCATATTACTGCTTTCCAGTGCTAAGGGTCTCTGAGTTAAGCCGCGGGGGGACAGACTGATGGACATGGGAAAATTATAAGGGTTCAGTGTTCACTACGGAACCCTAAAAACCCATGTAATCCGGGCTTTAGGATTTCAATTCCCATGTACTAAGACCGTTATATTTTAACATCATCATGATTTCAGCCATAGGACGTCCACTGCTGAACACAGGCCTCCCCCAATGACTTTCATCGGGGAGATTGCCAATACTCGCCTCGCTTGGCAGGCGGGTTGACGAGCGCAGTTTTTTTTTGGAATCCGCACGAGACGGATATATATTATGTTTCATCGAAATTCCAGGTGAGGTCCTTTCCGAGAAAATGGTGAATCTCTTCCACAACTGTGAGAAGCAGTTCGACGAAATGACGGACGACTGCGAGAGGACCGTCAAGGTGGCTGCTTGCTTCAAGGCCGACGCCAAGAAGGAGGGCATCGCACCAGAGGTGGCCATGATAGAGGCTGTCATGGAGAAATATTAGCATCTGAGCGGCAATTACTGTCCAGGCAAACTACAATATTATTTGTTATCAAAGATTTAGATCATTTTGTTATGGTGAATTTCGATATTGCTATAGATCGTTGATTTTATTTGCCTTGAAAAGTAAGTGCTTTTCAAAAGGTTGTCGATTATATTTTTGTGTGCGCTATCAATAGAAATGTTCAGTGCTTTGTGTTTCTAATTAATGTTAGTGTTGATTCTAATGCTAAAAAACAACTTATTTTTGAACCGACTTCAAAAAAGGAGGAGGTCCTCAATTCGAAGAAATCTTTTATATTACCAACTTGATCTACCTTAAAAAATAAAATTAATGTTTGTAATAACAGGTACAAGGCACTGAAATTATCTCTGTTACTTTAATTGATAACTATGTATTTTTTAAAGATTGTTTGTTTTTAGTTAACAATTATACATACAACTTTTAAACACTAATGTTGGTAGTTACAGTTATACTGAAATATGTATAAAGGGTCATTCGTTTTTCGATCAATTCCTTGCAGGAAGAGACAAGGACAAAAAAATTGAACAACTTGACTTAAATTAGACCAATTTCAACATCTGAAAAATTATTTAATACCTTACAATCCCTATGTTAATAATTACATTAACTTGGAAAATAATTTCTATGACAGGGTTTTTATTCATTTCGATATAGGTCTGCTAAGAAATGTAGAATTTGACTTCTTTAACATCTTCTGCAAGGAATTTGTTGAATTGAAATTGTCAAATGTTTAGGTTTTATTAGTTGGGTAGACGATTCGACAGTATTCTGTGATTTAGTACAAGTTATTCGCAAAATTGGTATTAGCTAAGTATATGATAGTTGCTGAAGTTAAATAAAAAAAATAAAAAATATAAGGTGTTTTTTTTTTGAGATATGCAACCTTTTTATTACTATTAGAACCTTAGCCGTATGACTATGACAACTAAAAAAAACCGGCAAGTGCGATTCGGACTTGCGCACGAAGGGTTCCGTACCATTATCTATATAATATTGAATATTTCAAGAATATTAATACCGAGAGAAAAACGCCAAAAAATCACGCTTGTTGTATGAGAGCTCTACTTAAATATTTATTTTATTTGGTTTTTAGTCTTTGTTTTTAAAGCGGCAACAGAAATACACCATTTGTGAAAGAAGTTCGGCGAAGATAGACCCAATAATTTACAAAGTGGTGCGCGTTGGAAAACATAGTAAAAATGTTAAGTAAGATTAACAGATTCTTCCCCTAAAATTTTATATATTTAAAAGTTGGGAATCAGATAATATATTACTTTTAATTTTGGGGTTTATTTAACAAGATTCCATTTTATTATTTAAGTATGCTTAAATCGATTGTAGACTAATTCGGAACACACTTTTGATGTAGAAAGACGTCTGTCAAAGTCAGTTATGTCAATGTCAGATTGTATTGTAAATGTGATACTTTATATTTTGAATTATGTTAAGCAAAAAGTGTTAGAAAAATATTGTTTGCAAAGTGTAGTGTAGTGTAGGTCCTTTTTTAGGTCTTGCAGTTGAGTTTAACTTACGAATGCAAATTGTTTTAATTCTAATTGGACGAAACACAATAACCCATAACCTAACCCCACCATTTCATATTTTCACTAATATCTCTTGAACCCTAGCTTTAAGAGGGTAAGATCGACTAACTTTTTTGTTAGCTTTGCTTAGTTGTACGAGAAGCAGCTAATTTCATCAATGAATGGGGGCTCAAAATTTGGGTCCAGAGCTCTATAGAAGCTTGCCATTCTTCTTTCATCTGTCTAGCTAACGCGGTACGTGAAATACAGCCTGGTGACAGACAGACGGACAGAGGAGTCTTAGTAATAGGGTCCCGTTTTTACCTTTTGGGTACGGAACCCTAAAAAGAAAAGATATTTATCTAATATATTTGCAGGGGCATGCAAGAATAACGTTATCTAAAATTGACCAAAACCGCGAACAGATCCTGGGCTCTTTGCCTTCAATGCGAATTATGGCGCCATTACTTGAATTTTATTCAATATAGTATAATAGGCCCTCATTCAGGCACTTATACAAATCTTATAAATCGAGCTTTGTCATCGCTTAAGTCAGGTCAGTTTTAGCAGGCCATAATTATCATGAAATACCACCATTTTATGAAATGATCGGTCACATCATGAAATAGTCAATTTTAAGATCTGACCACGACATATTAATAGGATTGTATGATCGGGTGCTAAGTAAAGGCTAATGGTTGGATACTAACCGCAGGCAGTAAAAACTATAAGCGTAAACGTAAACCGCACTGGAAATAGCATACGCTATTGTCCAAACCTACAGAAGCGATCCACCCCTAGATCGGGCCCTGAGCCTGAAAGAAGAAAGAAGCCTGTCCGAGGTCTAGCCTGTTTCTCCGGTCCTGTTCCCATCGGCGCCACCACTAGCGGGTTCGCCGCTCGACACTGGCTAGATCACGCCCGCTACTATGGGGTCCGAAACACAAGTATGCCTATATATGTCCCACTGCAGGACACAGTCCTCGCCCAACTATGAGGTGGATTGGGCCATATTCCACTATGCAGGCCCAGTGCGGTGCAGTGTAGGAGTATTGTAACTTCTAAGGCCAGTGACTAAACCTTATAAGGCCTCTGACTACGCTTCACGACTAATATCAAGCAATATTAGCCAAAACCAACTTCTAATGTGCGATTCCGAAGCACCGAGATGCTTGTGATAAATTTCACTGAGTATGGTTGGAATGGTCACCCATCTAATCATAATCGCGGCGTAGGTGGCTTAACTTTGGTAATCGCTACTAAAGCGCTGTCACCACTGAGCTAGATGCACCAAAACCTACCGTGGGTTAAGTTTGTGACAAGGTTACTACCAATAATTCCTAAATATCTACAAAGTAGTAAAGTTGGAACTCTCTCTCCGAAAATATCAAACAAGCCCCTTGAAAATACTCTTTTAAGAAACTTCCCCGTGCTCATTTTCTTTATAAATTGAAATCATCATCTTGAACCCTTAGGTATTGTAGTCTCATGATCGTCGTCATATTTATTTACGTATGTATTTTGCCTATGTAATCTATGTATGATAGTATTTAGTTTATGTATATCGTTATTTACTGTATGTAGTTTATGCTTTTAAAAATAATTCACACGGACCTTTCATTTGAATTTGTATCGCCTATATCGCACCGCCCTCAAAACGTCTCTGATTAGCCTAATTGTCAACTGGTAGTTCTCTACCAGTCTCTATGCCTCATGGCATTAAGTCCACCTTTTTTATGATTTTTTAATCTGTGCAATAAAATCTAAAGAAATAAATAAAGTAGGTATTCTAAACTCATTGAAGTTCTTATTGTCGTGTTGTTACAACAGTAAAAGTACTTAACGCTTTATTGCATCCATGATGTATATTTGGGTGCTACGAGTATATTTTATTTAACCAGAACTTAACGACAAATAATTTTATGAAGGGATATCCCATTGAATATCCTTTTTTAAAGCTCATCAGCTTTATTCAAAAATTGACTATTAACCTTACCTAATAATATGCGTCATACTACAAGATACAAGCCTTACCTCTGAGATGGTACTTTGAGACATATTCCACCATACCGGCCAGTGCAGATGATACGATGATTATTAAATCATCATAAAAAAAAAAATCTACTTATCTCCAGTGTAAGTCTGGCGTTCTATTTCTTGTAGTAAAAGAAAATTTCAAAAAGAAAAATGTTGTTTAAAAAATTTTAAATTCAGAGGAAAATTTTGCTAGATCATAAGTACAAACGACCACCATTGAAGTTCAGCGCGCTAAAAATGCCACCAAAAGCGGTGCTTGGTCAGCAGCACGTTAATTGTATGCTCAGCACGTCAATCATGGTCGATTCCTACCGACAGCTATTACTGAAACAAACAGTAATTAAAACAAACACAAATTAGCCTGCCCTATATAAATACTGCACGAGATTTAACCTGTTACTGTAGTGGTGATAAATGACACATCCAATCATGTGGTCGGCGAAGATTCTGGTGGTGGTATTGGCTACGTGCTTGATGAGTGTGACGGTGGACGCATCGCAAAATGTGATGATTTCTATGACAAAGAACTTTGTGAGGGCGTATGAAGCTTGCGTGACTGAGGTAATTTTTTTTAAAACTTTTATTTTAATTTCTACTGGCATGTCCCAAAATGCTGGGCAAAGCTTTTTCTCTCATATCATCTACCTATGTCTGTCCAATGCCAATATTTGCTATTCCCTTGTACTGTCGTGCAAATTTTGAGTGTCTCCGGCAAAAGGTTTGCTTAATTTGTTGTCAGAAATAAGGTTTTGTGAATGAATTTCTTCCAATTAATTTATAATTCGACGATTGTCTGGTGTAGTGGTTCGCGCTCCGGACTACAAAGCCAGCGGTTGCGGATTCGATTCCCGCAAGGGGCAAATGCTTGTGTGTTGAATATGAGCATTTGTAGTATGTTCTTAAACTTTAATCTTTTGCCCAGCGCTCGAGATCGGTGCCGCAAGTTGTACGAGTATACTTGCTCTTTAAAATAAATGTTTTCTAGTACAACCTTCCTGAGGACACAGCACCGCAACTTATGAGCTTCTGGAAGGAAGGTTTCGAGATTACGAGTCGCGACGCTGGCTGCGCCATCTACTGTTTGTCAACCAAGATTGATCTGCTAGACCCTGAGGGGAAACTCCACCATGGGAACACTGTGGAGTATGCCAAAAAACATGGATCTGGTTAGTTCGTGGGTTATTTAATTCATCGTCATCATTTAAGGTTAAAAGTTATCCACTGTTATATTAAGGGCTCATAATATTGACCTCTGACGGATCATTTCGAATCCGATGGCTTCTTACATTAGGCGACCCATCTCTTTTACTGCTAGAAAATGCAGTACGACAATAAATCCGTGTCCGTCACTTATTCTTTGTTGGTCCTAAAAAGAAGATCATCGTCACCTGAATTGATCAGCTATTTTTAACTTACTTTCTTATACTTAACGTGACCAATCAATTGTAGTGGTTCTTGTGGTTGTGATATCTCCTGATGATTTAGCTGAAGCGTAAAAAAGAAGGTAATAATAAATAGAGGTATTAAGTAATTTAGTTATGAACTGTCTTTATATATCTGCCATTTTAGATTAATGATATCATAAATCTCGTCATCCGATGCCCTCTTATATTTTCAACCGACTTCAAAAGGAAAATTGTTTTCAATTCGACTTTTTGGTATTTAAATGAATACAATATTTTTGTCAAAAGTAAACTGAGTTTGATGATTCCATTTTATTTTATAAACATCTCCTTAGGGGTGTTAAGACTTAAGAAAATCTTTTTGTTTGTCTTAAATGATTAGTCTAAAAAAATATATACGACTTAAAAATACACATTTATATCAGTTTTTTTAAAGTGGGTGCAGCCGAGAAGAGTTTTAATGTTTCCATTCGCACCTACACCAAAATAACTGTATTTAGATATGAAAGGTGTGAAAAGAGCAGAGTCAGAATATTATGATCACTATTTCCTTCAATTCTCAGACGATGCAATGGCACAGAAGATACTGGACATTCTCCACACGTGCGAGAAAGCCGCGGCTCCCACTGAGGACAAGTGCTTGTTGGCACTTGACATCGCCATGTGCTTCAAGAAGGAAATTCACAGCCTGAACTGGGCTCCCGACTCTGAGCAAATATTTGACGATTTAATAGACGAGATAAATAAAAACGGATGAGGATAAAAAGAAATCCTTTATCTTGTAGACAAGGTAACAGCAAAGCTAGCTGCCACCAGTCCACCACCAATATCATAGGAATACTGTAGCATTTGACAGATGGACGGCAATTAAATGTTTTTATCAGTGCAACTTACAATATTTTTGACCGTGGTATTGTTTTGCTATTATTTGATATTCCATGCAGTTAAATCCATATTTTTGGTATTTTACGAGTATAATCAGTTCATGGTGTGGTATGGGAAAAATCATGATTGAGTGTTTTGATGATACAGAACAGTTGAAATTTTATTATCGTAGGATTGAATGAGATTTTATCATAATTATCAGCCTTTGCAAGTCCACTGGACATAAACCTCATAATTTATGTACAAACTATACTGAATTGGTAACATAAAGAAAACAATTTCATTGGTTAATTTTGGTCATCAAGTCATTAAATAACATTATAGATCCGCCACAGCAAAAAGCTCCAGTCCGCTTCTATCCAGCGGTTTGCCGAAACCTTGACTAGATCATTAGTACAGTATAGTGACACACGCTGCGTCTTGCAGTTCGTGGTCGCCATTCAAGAACCTTTCTTCCGTTTATTTGTCAAAGGCTGCAGGTGTAACCTTAAGGGGTGACGATAACTTTACCATCTAAAAGCTTGTTCACCAGTTTTCCTTTGTCTACTTGCAGAAAATAATTTATTAACAACTTGTGCTTAGTAATTAGGACTGTGAATATTACTATAATATATCTGGTTAAGGGAATCTAGATTGTAAGGTTTTAGTAAAGTGTGTTTTTTGTAATTTTCATATTATCTTTATCTTATTATTGGGTATATGATTCTGATATAATATGAAATTCATTTATGTAAAATATTCGTTTGGTTAAGAACTGCTTATGTTACAAGGTTTTTGGGTAAGCGTTAGTTTATTTATTTGTCTTTATTAAATCTTGCAATGTTTGTTTAATTTTATTATGTTATTAGAAACCTTATGGGTAGGTAGGTACTTTATTCATTATCTGGTGGTTGTATAACTTAATTGTGAAATAAGTAATGCAACAAAAAGTTGTAAAAAATAATAGTCTGATAGGGAAAAATTATTAAAAAGATTGAAATCAATCTGTATTTTTTATTTTCAATAAAACTTTATTAAACTTTCATATCTATTAAACAAGGCGTAAAAAATAAGCTGTGCTATATTACTTTTAACTTTATTGGTAAGGAAGTTTGTTATACCAAATACTTACGTTGATTTTGTTTGACACCTATCAGATATTTTTCGCTGCATTGTGACTCAGGCTGTTTCATGTAGGTTTCAGGTTTCATGCAGTCACAGACTGTGCTATGGGATACTACATAAGTAGTTTCAAATATAATATATTAAATACAAATACCCTTGTCAACAAATTAAAATATTTTCTCATCTTCCCTAAATTTCATAAAATAGACATTGAATTTTTCGCATAGTAACATAGATGCAACTAACTAATACATTTCAAAGTCGTCATTCATGAGGAATTACTTAGTTTTTTAGCTAGATAATAAATAATCTCTCACAAGAAAGTAGTAAGCGATTGTACTGGCATTGCTGCGTAAGGAACCCGCGACGGGCCACCCGCGCGCCCGAGGGCGGCCGAGCGTCGCGGGCGCACGCCTCACCCAGCGGAGTGTCTAATAGTCATATAGTCATTTATTCAATTTACAGGGTTATTTGTAAAATACCAACAACCTTCAAGGAGCTGATTCTGGTGCTCAAATATTTAAAAAAAATCTATGGGACCAACATCATTAAAGCATCAATGAAAAAGGTGGCAAAACCGGGAAAAAAACGGAAAAATCATGTATGACGGAATTGTTCTAAAAAGTCTGTGACAGCATCTGTCATCTTTTAAGGTTCATCATCATCATTTCAGCCATGGACGTCACTGCTGATCACAGGCCTCCCTCAATGATGTTCATTGGGAGGGATTGCCAATACTCGCCACGCTTGGCAGGCGGGTTGGCGAGCGCAGTTTTTTATAACATTTCGCACGCAGACGTTGCCGCCCGTCTCGTGCTACAGAAACCAGTCGCCTCCTACGACACGCCTCCTGTTGACGGTGAGGAAGTGTATTCTTTACGGCCATCCCCACACGGCTATTAAGGTTCACTCACTTTAACTTTTTTTAAAGTTATTAAATAATGCATTATTTGGCCATTGATAAATACTTTAAGTAACAGACCAAACTACACGCGGGCGAAGCCGCAGGCGGAAGCTATAGTAAATAAATAAGGTTGGTGAAATTAATTATATGTTATTCATAATAGTCTTGATATATGATTATTGCTTATTATTTACAAAATGCTGAAAGTCCCTACGTGTCACGTACGTAGTATCTAATACAACCGAATGGCCACCACTGAGTACCATACATCTGTGACCAATTAATTTGTATTCGATAAAAGTGGTATTGGAACACATATACCTAACACCTAGCAGCTATATATAGGTATATTTGATTATATATGTTACCGGCAATCTGTATAGTACGGTATTCTATAAAATACCTAGGCAATGTATAGAATACCTAAAACGTTAAGGTAATGTATGAAATATTCTTCACTTTATAGTTTGCCTAGGTATTCTATAAAATACTGATATCACTGCCGGCAATGTATGTAAAAAACGAAGGCAGGGGAGGGGGAGACTTGCAGGCAGCCAGTAAACGCGTTGCGACTTGTTTGAATTTAGTA
The DNA here is from genome assembly GCA_963576865.1 of Anania hortulata. NCBI lineage: Eukaryota > Metazoa > Arthropoda > Insecta > Lepidoptera > Crambidae > Anania > Anania hortulata. The sequence goes on along the minus strand of OY756407.1, from coordinate 18,668,953 downwards.
CATTTCAGGCACAATAGTTCTTCATATAAAAATAAATAAATATTTTTTCACCCTTATTATTTTTCAGAGAAGCAAGTAGATCTATTTCCTATTTTTACAGAATTGTTTTGTTGCCTAAGTTTTTAACTGATTACTTAATACATATTTTATGAGTGTATTAGATTATTTTATTTAACCCAGAAGAATTTTCACTTCAGAATAATTTGATTGTGATTTTACAATAAATACCTACCTTTGAATAAAGATTGTTTTTAATCTAACTACTTACTAATTGTTAATTTTAATAAAGTTGATTTTAAGCAAATCTAATGTGCTATTTTTGTCTGTCATTTTATACCCACCTACTTTACTCACTTACATAACATTGATAAATACAGGCCCAAATATAGTTATTTTACACATTGCCGGTGGACCAGCAGGTACTCTATACAATACCTAGGAATTGTGTACATTATCTAGGCAAAGTTTATGATGGAAAATATTATTCATAACATTTCATACATTGCCTAGACGCCTTAGGTATTCTATACATTACCTAGGTATTGCATAGAATACCTGAATTATACAGATTGCCGGTAACATATACATAACTCGTACACTTACAGTCTCTTAGCTAAAATGCGTTTAGAATATCAGTCGTATTAACCTCACTGTCAAAGGTAAATCGTAGCAGTTTTTATTACCAAAAACTGATTAACTGAGATACCACTAAAGGCTCCTTATTGTCATTACACAAATTAAATTGGCGTTTTCAGTATTCCGTTTGTTTGATTAAAGTAGGTTTTAATATGGTATAACGAGTTTTAACTCTCAACTAAGTATAGTATAAGATCCCGTAAAACCATGGTCGAAAAGTTAACTCCTTTATTTTTGAAGACGGCAACGAATAAAAATGATATGGTTTTCATAACTTTGTAACTTTTCATAACGCTGTAACCACAAAACCGATTTTATGGAGGAAGCTTGAACTCTAGAAAAGGGCATTTTTAACAATTTTTTGCAAAATAAAGTATATTCTTTGTCATAGGACGTCCGCTGCTAAACACATGCCTCCTCCAATGACGAAGCGTCTTTCGTTGCGCTTGCTGGTACATGGCCACCATTCTAAAGTAAATTCTTATTGACTGAAAACTGATCTCAAATATTTTCTAACCCATATGTCGCTCTTTTGTTGTAAACTAACCCTGGCTTCACACCGCCAGCACTAAGTGTAATTTTACTAAGGTTATAAAATTAAAAACCATTCATCATTCTTGTAAAGCTGTGAAAACCAGATAAAAATTCATCCTACACAAGTTATAGAGCCCTTTAAATCTGTCCAGACGGAAGATAACCAGAAAGGGACTTCAATTCATTATAAGTTAGTGAATGAAACCACTAAACGAAAAAAGAGTTAGCATTGAATACCAATTATTATGTGCCACCAAATGCCTAATAACTGAAATTCGACCGAACCTGTATCTTTAGAAATAAGTGCCTCCATAAAAAGTTGTAAAATCGTCCAATTTTTTCCTAAATGGCCCATAAACACGAAATTCTGATCCCAACCTATTATTGGCTTATTCGAGTCCATGCTACTGTTTATAAAACCTTTTGTTTATCAGTCCTTGCGTGTTTGTCGCTACGTCACTTCTCTTCTATGAATGAACTTAATTGATCTCCATACGTTTATGTCAGATCAGAATACAGTCAGACATGAAAATTTAATGCATTTTAATGAAAACAGTAGTTTGATGGTCAAAGAAATAAACAAACCAAATTAGTTGTTAGTGTTATCATAATAAGGTACCTCGTTTTACATTTACCTTTTTATGAAGAGCAGTTTCTTTTTTACAAGGCAACCAATCAGTTTGTTTCCCTCCACAGGTTCTGATCTCAGTCTGCCACATTCAGTCTATTTTAGCACCGATGAAGATCTTAGTCCATCGGACAAATAAAATAGATCCGAGTAAATAATGCTTAGGTAACATGTTACGAGTACAATATTAAATTGACCCGAACCGGGATTCGATCATGGACCCTCTGCGTTTAACGCAAACCACCACGCCGCTATATAAATAGGGTCGTTTATCATCATCATCTCGTCATATCGTCGTCATTACTATTGTCATCAGTATAGTATATAACTTTGAAATCATCATCACTAAAGTTATCATCATTATGGCCTAAGTTATCATCATGTCACTTATGTCATCATGTCACGTGTCACTTATTCTAATCTCCGGCACTATGCGCATAGGATTTGAGGTCATCGACCCATCGGCCTGGTGGTCTGATATCACGGCATGTTGGCTGGCTCTCCATATATTACCATCTACTTGACTAATACTCCTCAGTCCTTAAGTACATTCACCAATACGTTTGCCCATTCACGGTTCCCGTTTTTCGAATCATCTGCTTGCCAACACTCATCATGGACGACATTCAACCATTGCCATTGGTTAACCCTTAATGGTTTAATCCTTCAAAAATAATCAGATAGCATTCCGATAGACAAGATAGATAGATATTCTTTATTGTAAACCATACAAAGAAGCAACAATTCATAAAGATGCACAATTTAGGAGGTCTTATCGTTGAAAGCCTCAAGCTGACTGTACAACCCACGTTTTAATTATCTATGGAAACCTATGAATGAACCGCAACTAATTATATTGTAGTGGAATGACATTGGCGTATAAACGACAAAATTAATAGTACCTCACGACGAACAGTGCCAATTAGCAGGGCCAATTAAAATCGATGTGATATATAATAAATGGGACATTTAGATGTAACTCAAGTGTTTTTTGGACCTGAAGAGATGGGTTTATCAGTAAGGCTGGCTCTAGTGCTGGTAGCGGTCGTCATTTGTAATGTGAACTCTTCGCAGGATGTGGTGAAACAAATGACCATCAATTTCGGCAAGGCTTTGGATACTTGTAGGAAAGAGGTTAGAGAGATTTGAGATTGTATTTTTGCAATAAAAAAAATATAGAAAAAAGAAAATGCAAGAGAGCAGTTTGTTAGAATTTAGTAAAAAAAAGGGTACAGTTGAAAATAATAGAATATACATGTGAAAAAAACTTAAGTGCTAAGCTATAGCCATAAACATGCATATCTGGCTTGGTTTTAAAACAAGGTTACAAATAGAATAAAGAAATTTGTGTTTTATGGCTATTTTGAACCATTTCACTTAATTTTTAATAGTTTAAAAAGATGATGAGAAGTAATAAGACCTTATATCCGACGCGCTATCACCATGCTTCGAATTCGCTCGCAAATCGTTAGTGTGATGTAAAGGCTCCAAGGACCACGCCAGTCTACTGCATTGGCTAGCGTCCAATACTTTAGGAAGATATATTCAACATTATCTTTTTTTAACTAGCTGGACCTCCCAGACTCTATAAATGCGGACTTCTACAACTTCTGGAAGGAGGACTATGAACTCACGAACCGACTGACGGGCTGCGCGATTATGTGCCTCTCTTCTAAGTTGGATCTTGTCGACCCTGAGGGGAAGCTGCATCATGGGAACACCCATGAGTTCGCCAAGAAACATGGCGCTGGTAAATTATACTTTGCCTATGGAATAACCTTCTTTACTCGGTGGTGGATTTTATATTTGTTGTAATTTATGTCCAATGTCCATTTTTTCTGACATATAACATATGACATATAACGCACCCTAGCGTTCAGATCTGGCAAATGTGCTGTGGGCGAACACTTCGCAATACTTAATGCGCGTTGTAAGACGCAACATAGGTGCCTTCTGCGGCCCTGTACCCTATGTTGCGTTTGCGTCTATACGTAAAGTTGCTGGCAGCGTATAAAATAAATGGAAGTCCAGCATTGCACTAATTTGGGCTGATTTTGATGAATTCTTGCTTACAAAGCACGTGATTTTCTAAGTAAATCTTGCTATCTATCTTAAACAGGGTCTCTACTCCATCACGTATCTACTTTTAAGGCCGAATAAGTTTACGCGTTTCTTTTTACTCACTAAAACGCTTGCTTTTAGATGATTCCATGGCGAAGCAGCTAGTGGACTTGATCCACAAATGTGAGAACACGGCAGCAGCCAACCCGGACGAGTGCCTGAAGGTTCTAGATATAGCTAAGTGCTTCAAAGCGGAGATCCACAAGTTGAACTGGGCGCCTAGTATGGACCTCATCGTGGCTGAAGTTTTGGCTGAAGTATAAAAATACAACTTCCTGGCTGATGACGATTGATATTTCATAAAATGACCTTCTTTTTGTCGAACTTGTCAACAGTTAACTCGCATTCATATTTTTTTAACTGCATAGTAATGTTTAATGCCGTATTAATTATCTGCTTTGATGTTTATTCGAGTTGGAATTTCTGAAGCAATTTTTATTTTTAATTGTAAGTATAGTGGTTCTTATGTAGTTAAAAAAGATATTAGTCAAAAATATTGTTAGTTGATGACGAAATTATTGAAAACTATTAATTTAAAATAAATACTATTTTTAGACTATACTTATTGATCTCGATTTTACTATTTTTATAATAAAATATGCCGCGTAGAAATTTCATTAAGTAGTTATCTTAATTAAGAAATTACACGGATCATAAGTGGCAGTTTTCTGCCCTAAACTGAATAAATGATTTTTGACTTTTGACTTTTGGATGGCCGTGTACATTGCAAATTAAAAAAATCGAGTAATTTCAAAATATATTTATTAATACAGATAAAACTTGACCAAGAGATAATGGAGCAACGAATCATCTTAGAAACCATAATATAGTTGTAATAAATATTATTACTTAGTCTGTCTTAGTAATCTTTGTAATCATAATTATTAGAATCTAACATAGTTTGGGGTATTGGTCCTAGTGGTATAGTTACTAGATTGTATTAGAACATGTTTAATCATGGTAGTATATGATTTCATAGAGTATAGAGTGATAATAAATATTGTTGCATTATAGTATTTGTTATTTAAAATACAATTGTCAATTGCTTTTTTGCCCCTATTATAAACCCAACTCTTAATTTTTTTTAAAAGTTTCAAATCAAGTTTATTTGTGTGGATCTACAAATTGTTACATATAAAATGTCCGCACAGTTCACCAGAAACCGACAGGTTTAAAATAAACCTCCTCCATAGTCGATCCTTCGGCGGTTGAGGATCGTGATGACCCCGTCTATTTAGTCGGCTTGATGATGAGCCCTGTCTAGTCATTAAAACCCTGCGCCAGTCTGCAAACCTCGAGGAACGGCACGTCCAAATTCTTTACCTTTAGGTCTTAAAAAATAAACATATCTAAAATTGAAATACAAAAAATTAAAAACGTGCATTTAACATTTCATTTATTAAACACAAAGGAAAGTAAAAGTAGGTACTCAAATCTACTGAGTAACTCTGATAATAGATTTTTAACTTCAAAATCAATTAACACTCTTTATTAATTGCCTTTTACCAATGAAAATTTGATTGAAAATTCGATCATTCGATTTCAACTCTGACTTGGTTAATTGTACATTCATAAAATGCTAGTAGTTTTATATTTCATAATGATGTTATGGTATCCAAAAGTGGACGGAGTTGATAATTCTGTAGTTTTAAAGGTCATGAGCATCGCCTATGGAACAACGTTGTACCGGTGTTTAGACGAGGTAGGTACTTTAGGTAAGGTACTTTAATAAAAATTTACAAAAATCAGCTGAAATTAGATATAAAAGTAGCTCAAGAAAGTATTAATAGGTCAGTTATAGTCCGACGATAGTGTGAGAGTGACTGGAGCCGACTAAGAAAGATTGCAACAGGACCGTGAGAAGGGACGTAGTAAAAAGAAAGCTTGTGTTTTACCATACCCAGCAAAGGTTAAAATTTATTCTATGGTGGCTTTTATCTCATTATCATCATCATCATTACAGCCATTGAACGTCCACTGCTGAACATAGGCCTCCCCCTATAGACCGGTTAGAAGTGGCCTGCATCCAGCGGCTTCCTAAAACCTTTACCAGGTCATCGGTCCACATTTTGGGTGGACGTCCTATGATGAGTTCGCTGGTACGTGGCCTCCATTTTAAAACCCATCTGCGCCATCGGCTGTCAGTTCTACGTGCGATGTGCCCCGCTCACTGCCGCTTCAGCTTGTTTATCCGTATGGCTATAGCAACTTTTGTTCGTTTACGGATCTCTTCATTTTTGATTAGATCTCGCAAAGAAATACCGAGCATAACCCTCTTCATAGCACGTTTTAAGAATCCAACTCGGCTGGGCAGCGTTCTGGAAACTACGGAAAACTAAGTCTTTTTGTCCAAAATACCTCAGCTCGTAGGTACTATGGGTGGACGTTGTAAGAAAGCTCAAGGTTGTTTTTATCTATTAAATACTTATTCCAGTTACACTTAGGACAAGATGTCTTGACGGACTTTCTTTACTATTGGAAAGATGATTACCAGTTTAAAAACAAAGACGTCGGCTGTGCCGTCGTCTGTATCAAGAAGAAGCTCAATTTGCTGGATAATTCTGGCAAGCTGTCAAAATCTAACGCTGAGGAGTGGGTGAAGGCTGCTGGCGGCGGTAATTTATTTTTACTTGGAACTGAATTCGTGTTTGATCTTAATCAGACCTGATAGGTAGATTTTTATTCAATGCACAGTATACAAAGTTATACAGATTTTCACAGAAAGTCGTTAAATTTAGGCGGTCTTATTGCTAATAGCGATTTCTTCCTAACAATCTTTAAGTAGCGAACAACTATAGGGGAAGGGTAAGTTGGCGCAAAGTAAAAACATTACACACTTGAAAGTAACAATATACAATTCAAACGCATTTTATTTTATCTCACAGTCACAAAAGTGTTATCAATTCCAGATGACAATATGGCGAAGTACGTTACATACCTCTACTTGAGCTGTGAAAAGGTGACGAATGCGACTGAGTCATGTCAACAGGCTTTGGAGGCGACAAACTGTTTCAGGGAAGCAGTACAACGAGCTCAATCGTCACCAAACATTCCTGTGGCTGTAAGGAAAAGCGATGGTTAAGACATGTATTATAATAGACGACTCAAGTGCCTTCTTTGTATGTCCGAAACAATCAGTGCACTTATACGTAATGTTCAGTTTAAGTTTAAGTTCTAGTCTACAGAGGAGCCTTTAAGAGTGATTAGTCTCTGTTCTCAATAAGACCCATTTAAATAAAACTCGCGTGGACTGGTCTATATTCAAAGACTATTCTGTAATACAGCCTTGAGCCATGATGGTGTAGCCACTAGTCGTTGGATTCACCTCTTGACCCTCAGCCAGCCGGCTGCTTTGAGCTAAGTGCCGGCCGCACTAGCCAATCAATCCAATGAAACTGTAATGGCCTTCAGACAGGTCCTTCAAACAAAGGTCGGTCAACCAGCTGGACTATGTCCTTGTATGCATCGCTGCTTCGACGTTGTCATTACATAGGCGATGGATAAATAGCCCAACAGCCCCGTTTCTGTGCTAACGGTTCATTCCTGTTCCAATCATCCAATGTTGACGTTTTTGTCAATTATTTGACAACTAGCTATTGCCCGCGACTTCGTTCGCGTAGTATGCATGTATTATACGTATAAACTTTCCGCCTAAATCATTCTGTCTATTGTTCAAAACCGCACCACAATCCGTTGCGTAGTTTAGAAGGTCTAAGTGTACAGACGGAGAAAGTGATTTTATTTTATACTATGCATAGATTGATGTTATACAACAGTTGATGATTGAATATAAAAGCATATTTTCATATTTATTCCGAATAACATCAATTGTTCGTTCGTTTCGAAATCCGTATCATATTTTTCCATACAATTTAAAGAAGCATTAGCATCACTTACGTCATCTACGTGGTTATTCATTTTTATTTCTATAATAAACTACGAGTAAATTTAGAAAACCAGAAAATATTTTGCTTTATTTGTTTTCTTCACGTTACTATGATCATGTACAAATTAAAACACATAAAGTCCGTCAGAGTGCGTGACCATAGCTTTACGATGTTATTCTATGGTATTTCTCTTGAGTTCACCATATTTAGCGCCTAAGATATGAACTGATATATTTAGTCACGTAACTTGAATATCGGGTCAAAGTTTGAACTAAACTATTATCTGACAAAAAGTTTGGCCACTCTTTACATAGGATTTCAATATGTATAATTATTTTTCCTCCATTGTCATGGATTTCAAGGGGAGTAAGCTCACTAAACAAAATCTATTTTTCCCATAACTGTATAAAGCCTTAATCTATAGGGATCTATTATACGTATAATGCTAAAGTTACTTCTATTTAAAATATTATTGTAAGATTTCATAAGCATCAAAGGTACGTCCAATTAAAAAGGTGACGAAAGAAAACCATATTACCTTAGAACAGAGCTACAGACTAGTTCCATTAAACCACACACATTGTCTGTACGTTCTTCATAAATCTCTCTAAACAATGGTCACGCGTCACCTCGCCCTTAATTAGCCTGGCCTATCGGAGTGCAGTCCAGGCGCAGGCTGACGAGTCGATTGTGCTGTCTAGGAACTTAGATAGCGATGGAATTATAGCACAATTAACTAGAAGGGCGATGGGAGATTAAGGGTTGGTTACACTCAGTGTTAGGCTGCCTGAGATTTAGTGTGTCTAGTGTACTGCACGTGATATGCTGATCTAGAAGTGGCTCAACACAATTAAGAAACACAGTGTGTGTGGCCTCATGTCCACGAAGATGGCTTGAGTGCCTGGCTAATCCTGTATGTACGAGTATCAATGATTTTTGAAATAATAAATGCTTAAAGTAGTAAAACCAGAAATATGTTTGTAGGTTTTACACAACGTGTACTGCTATTTAAAAACAACAACTTTTTCTATCAGAACAATATCGAAATCTAAAGAAAAATTTTGCTGTTTCATACGGATCTTAAGATCTGGTCGGTGGTAACTACGGCATAGGGCGTAGGAAGGCATATATTTTGGTCAAATTTTACTTGGTATGAAACAGCTGTCATTTTTTTCGTGATTTAACTATTGGTCCTATAATTAAAGAGTTTAATTAAAACTAATATAGTTATTGCGTTCTGTAATGTTACAAACGTGATATAAATAGGTACATTAAACAGATCAATATAGTCACTGTAGGGCACAACAATAAGGAAGTAGGGTAAAGAGGAGAAGAGTAGAGAGAGAGTTGTTTTTATATTTGAGAAGAGCATGCTGTAAAAGTAATATAGGGTTATTCCTACCTATCATCATATCTTCAACGTTTGGAACGACTTCTAAAGAATAATATTTTTAATTTTTAAAATTATTTATTTAAATAAATTGGCCATTATAGGTTGTATAGTTCTTTGATAGCTTTCAAATTCAAATTCAAAATTGTTTATTTGTGATTCACAGGTAAGAATACAGATGTCAAAAACATTTATGGTAGTGCTCTATGATCTGCCATTTGGCGTACAAATGTATTAATCCTAATTAGTTTAGATTATTCACTTTACAATGCAAATTACCTAGATCACAATTATTTAATATTAATTCATTAATTTATAGTCATGTCATTATTTAAAGGTAAGAATTATGAAATAAAATAAATGAGTAACTCGGTAATGTCAGGTGTGTGTGTCTGCTGATATGTCAAATATTTTTACATTGTAGTAACATTAAACAACTAACTTATAGAAGAAAAAACTAGTACCGCAATTTTTAAAATGACGGGACGCATTTATTTCTTAGATATCATGATATATTTGTTATTATCATGCTGTTAAAAAATTACAGGTCTTTCTCTAATACATAACTAATTGTTTTAACTTATATTTTATTTCAAGTTGTCAATACACCCAACCGCCTGATGATTTAGATCCTTCGTCATGCTTCTATAACCTCAGTAATGATGACTTCCATCTTGGGAGTCCAGTCGACCTGCTTAACGTCCTTGCGGAAGCACTTCGCGACCTCCAAAGTTCGCTCGCACTCATCAGATATAGACTCCTTAATTTTCTCGCATTCATGCGCTAGACTCAGCAGTTTGGCTGCTATTTCTTCTCCTGTGTTTTAAAAAAAATCATAATAGAAACAGTGCTTAAAAATAAACAGAATTATGGGTCCCCGAATCCTTTGTCTACGTTCTAAATTTTGAAGCTAACAAAATATTAAAATTCTTCTGAATAATGTCGTAAACCTGCATTATTGCTACTTAGTTGGTTTGGTTCCTTCCTCTTTCCTCTCCTATTCCTTTTTCATCAATTGCAGTCAATGGCAGGTCAGCTAATCAAAAAATGACAAATTTCCTCAACTGATTTCCAACTTAAAAGTCAACATACGGGTTTGATACCAATTGAAATTATATACGTTTTGCTATAGTTTTGTAAGCTGCTACTCTATGTTTGTTTTTATACAATAGTTTATTAGAAGTTAGAAGTCAATCATATTTCCCACGCTTTAAGTATTAGATTGAGATCACGCCTTGGCAAATGTAGTGTAGGACGCCTCCCAGCCCCAGCTCGATAGACTGACGACCTAAGGAAGATGGCTGGCAGTGGCTGGATGAAAAGTTCGTGCTCTTTGACGCTCTTACGTCCAGTAGTTGACTTCAATAGGCTGACATGATGATATTGACCAACTACTTCAACATCTGTTGCGATCTCCTTTTTTGGCAACCAGTTAACCTTCAACACTTGTACTCAACTTTCTCCAACTATGTACAAGAATCACATACCAGCACCATTCTTCACAGCATACTCCTTGATGTTCCCATGATGAATCTTCCCATCTGCTCCAAACAGTTCAAGTTTCTTGCTCATACAGTGGATGACGCAGCCAGCATCTCTGCTAATCTGGTCGTATTCCTCCTTCCACAAGTGGTAGAGATCAGAGATGACACCGTCTGATAAGCCCAACTAGAAAATAAATGTTTCGAAAGGCTGTGCAATGAAAACTGATAGTAGTTTTTCGAACTGTTTTAAATAAGAATGAGAATTAATTAATATTACAAACTTCAATTAATTTATATATATGTCGTAGCCAGATCGTAAAATTGACCAATTCATGATGTGACCGATCATTTCATAAAATGGTGGTATTTCATGATATGGTCAACTAAAACTGACCATATCGTTTAAACGTCAACATTCGATGAAAAGTCAATCCACTTTTGGCCATATCATTAAAATAAAAAATGTTTACAAGTTTACAAATTTGTTTAATAATTGTAATCTTGGTCGATAGATAAATTAAACATTTTCAATAGATATTATTTATAAACAAAACTAATAAATTAAAACACTTGAATAGCTAAATAACCTAACTAACCTCTAAATCTACGTTCCGATCTCCTTGATTTTCGTTTTTCATAAAAATTGCCTAGCTTGGTGTTTTAACAATATTTCACTGCACTTTCACCTTCAATTTTAAAATGATTCACTTTTCAACCGACTTCAAAAAAGGAGGAGGTTCTCAATTCGTCGGTATCTTTTTTTTATTTTATTTTTTATGTATGTTCAGCGATCATTCGTTACTGCGTTGACCGATTTCGATAATATTTTTTTTGTTTGAAAGGTAATACTTTCAGAATGGTCCCATATAAATTTGGTTAAATTCTGATGATGGGATCTATAAGAAAATCATCAAACATTGCATAAACTCCGTACCACGCCAACTGATTTTAGTATCTATCTTACCTATATCTCTGCCAAATGTAGACCGATTTTGATGATTCTTTTTTTAATGAATAGCTTATACTTCAAAGATACTATAATAAAAATTTTTGGAAAAAATTTCACCCCTAAGGGTGGAAAAATAGGAAATGAAATCGGTGTTCAGCAGTTAAATTATGTTTGCACTCGTAAGATTTGTTTTGATTAGGATTTATCACTAAAATGGATGAAATAAGTTAATTTTATAAAAAAATAAAAACCGACTTCAAAAAACTAAAACGCTAAAAATAATCTTAACACTTAAGTACCTAATCAGTTACTTTTGGAGTCGGTGCCAGTCAATGAGAGACCAATGTTTTTGTTTGCACCGACTCCAAAAGTAACTGATTAGGTACTTAAGTGTTAAGATTATTTTTAGCGTTTTAGTTTTTTGAAGTCGGTTTTTATTTTTTTATAAAATTAATAGAATAAAATATTTGTCCGCCGCCATTACTCATCACAAAAACAAAGCAACATTAGCGCCTCTACCGGTGGGTAATGTAACGATTTTACGATATGATCACCAATGTTTGACCATTATATGAAGTGGGGTGCGTTTGCTGTTTATATCGTCAAACGCTGAGTATTCATTGATCTGGTCAGACCACATCATGATGTAGGCAGCGCGTTCTGTTCTATATCATGAAATACTGGTGGTATTTTTTTATGATGATCGGTCACATCATGAAATGATCAATTTTTCGATCTGGCCACGACATCTACACAAGAATATTTCAAACTAAGTTTAAGTTAAATCTCGAATCAGGAAAGTTTAGCTTGTGCAAAGTCTAAATTTGCAATTTGCATTATGCAAATTTTTGCGCTTCGTTGCTGTCTAGAATTTTGAGTCACTGGCTTTACTTACCTTACCCAGAATTTAAACCAAGAAAACAATAAAATTTTGCCAGTAATTATATTTATTCCTTAGTACCTACATACTTACCTCCGCTTTACATTGGTCTAAAACTTTAAGGAATCCCTGGGTCAACTGCTTCATCGCCTCCGGTACCATTTCTATCCCGTTTGGCCCCATCAGAACTAGTATAAGAGTGACAGGAACAGCTACAGACCCTTTCATGTTTCGGCAAAAAGTAGTTGCGCAATTTTCATGTAGGGTCTTTTATATGCTGTTTCTTTGTAATGACTGGTAACTGGCATTAGTGGAATTAATTAGTGGTTAAGTATCGACTGCGAAATTACGTTAATTGGAGTGCCGCCCCGTGGTGATGGTCCGACGCAACTTCTAATTAAACGGTTTCTTCTTAAACGGTACTAGTTTTGTAGCACTTAAATAAAGAAACTGCATTACAATGCGTTTTTATAATAGAAATTAAGTCTTTTAATGTTAGGTAATGTTACGCTTCATCAAAATATGGTGATGATAAGATCATTGTCAGATCCTCACTTTACTTGTTTGATGGTGATATTATGATTTATGCCTCATCAAATTATGACAATAAGATAAATTAAAATCCTTTTAAATGTGTAATTGTAAAGAAGTATACGTAAACTTACTGCATATGTATTATTAAATGTGATTTATTGTGCGTCGGTAATACATATTGCTTCTTTCATTTTTTACTAACAATATGCAATTATTAAAAACTTTCCTTAACAGACTATGAATGACATCCATTTGAGATCTGTGTAGGTACATGAGTTAAGTTAAGGCCTTGAATGGTCTCGTAAGTTTAAAGGTTATGGGTCTCAAACGCCAAAGGCGATTATGGCAAATCACAGCGTCCTATCTACAATCGGGTTCCAAACCTCCAAAATTCTAATAATATGAATCAAATCCATGGATTTGAGTGAGGCTGACTTATAGACTGCCCTCTATGTGAAGAAAGCAAACGTGGCGGGCACCCTTGGGACCAAATTTTTTTATTAGTAATTTAGTAGGACTTTTTTTCTTTAAATTATATCGGCGGTGTGCTTTGCCTTTGGAAAATCCTTGTTCTCGGCTATCTTGTATCACACACACTACTGTGAATTACTTCGATCGAAATGACAATTTTTTTTTAATACTTTTAGAATGCGTACGAGGTGCTAAAGCCAATTTAAAGACACACAGATAACATTTATCTTAATAATGTTAAGTATTTTAACACATAAACAACTTGAAATTTACCATATCTTTCACGCTTTAACATTTTCTCTGTCTCTTTCATTATTCGTTTTAGCATTATCTATTATCCTCACGTAAACAATATTCCTTGAAAAATACATTTTATCCAATTGCAATTGAAATACGGAGCGGGGAAAACGAAAACAATACTAAACCGATATTTATTGAATCAGCAAACAACAAAACAGCACTATCTAAAAGATTATATAAAACGGTCGGACATACGAGTAAGATGAAAATCTGGTTCCGTATACAATAATACATCGTCCATAAATCCATCGTGCCGTGTGGGGACGGCCGTAAAGAATACACTTCCCCACCGCGTGGGACAGAAGCGTGTCGTAAGAGGTGACTAGTTCTTGTAGTACGAGACGGGCATCAGCGTCTTCGTGCGAAATCTTTTAAAAAAAACTGCGCTCGCCAACCCACCTGCCAAGCGTGGCGAGTATTGGCAATCCCCCCCTCATGATAAGTCATTAGGGGAGGCCTTTGTTCAGCAGTGGACGTCCTACGGCTGAAATGATGATGATGATCGTCAATAAAAACTGATTCTTTTTAAACTTTCTTTATAGCTAAGCATTATGTGCGTACCATCGAGTACATACCCTATAGAGCAGCAATACGAACCATCTTTCTCCGAAACTAGTAAGTGATTTTTCACTTACATTAAGTATGCAATGACAACTCCTGTCAACGCTCGCCCATACAAAAAAGTACAGATTCAGATTAAAAAATGGCGAAAAATTTAGTCGAATAAATCATATGACATTTCTACTCTAGGTCGCCTTTTATAAACGGGTGAAATTTAAAGAGCAATGACAAAAACATACTCGAATATGAATATTTTTTGTTAAAAAAACGAAAATTTTTATACGCTAGTTTTCGAGAAAAACGCCAAAAACTAACTATTTTGATTTCAACGTAAAATAAAACACCCCATGCCCTGTGCGTGCACCCCGAAGGAAGTGTAGGGCACGATTGAAATGAGAGAGACAGAGGCGATGACGTAGGGACGTTTCAGACCAGACACGATGCTCCTAAAATTTTTTATTTTGTTATGAATAATAAAAATGAAAACTAGCCCGTTTTAAGAAAAATAAAATAATAGAGCCCGGTTTCTCTAATATAATTAGAAGTTCTGTTAAAGTTTCACCCGTTTATAAAATGCGACCTTGTATAGGGTATGTGTTCCATGGTGTGTACCTATAATAGACGTTTTGCTCCTGGTGCTGTTATCGTAGAATTATTATTTCTATATCGTGAAGCAACGTCATCTGCAGGTTCAGTATTTGCCATTGAGCCCCTAACAACAAGATGGCGGAACGGCGCTAAATCTCATCCCCTCAGTGTGGACACCTGAGCCCATGTTTACTCCTATTTTCACCGTGGTGTTGGGACAATGTGAATGCACACACGCTCGTCGGAATTGATGCGTATCGCAAGTTCTAGCGATTTGGGATAACGAAGTATCGTTTTATTGCGACTGCTGCTGTCATTTAAAATAATTTATAAAAGCGCAGTCCAGATGATTCCATTATACATTGGGGAACTTTTAGGATACGAGCACGCCGAACCTGGCTTCGCCATCTTCGAGATCCTGGGTTCGATTCCCGGCGGGGCCAATGTCGAAAACTAATATTTTTATATTGGTTTGTTCAGTTCACCACATTCTGATTTTCAAAATCGCTATAAATCGATCAACAAAACAAGTAACAGAATTGGCCTTATGATGATAATCATCTAATTCTAGCACGTGTTATGTTGGGCGATTTAGGTTTACGAGTAATTTAACGTGTTAGCCATTTCTTGTTTTCTTAATTTCTAACAAATCAAGGAGGAATTCGCAGTTGTCCCATTCCATTCGGTTTTTTTCCCGAGCGCGCTCACATCTCTGTCGGACAGTTCCGTACAATGACGGGCATGTGTTTTTAATAATAATCTAGAATTACTTAGGTCTTTGGGTCGTCAGCTCACCCAGACTCAACCTTTTTCTTGATCCGAAACAGAAATAATTTGGCTAGTTTCAAAATAAATTTAATTACTTAGTCCGTCAGTTGGATTAACAGAAAATATTGGACACGTATTTTTTCTTTTCTCAATCAAAAAATGATGAACATATAGCCCGTTAAAGTACCGCGTAACGTCACGCCTTGCGACACTTTTTAGCAAGGCGTGACGTCACGTGCTCACTTTGATGCGCTTTATTCGTAATTTTTTGTTTGATTGACAAAAGACAAAATGTAGGTCCAATATTTTTTGATAATCTAACTGACGGACTAAACAGAATAATATTTTTGACCCATGAAACTAGCCTTGGATCGAGGGTGGAGCTGCAAAGGTTAGTTGAGTAATAGTTGTATTTAATTTAACCACTAGATTAATTCCTGATAAAATCAGAGATGATCTTGATTGGGTACTTAGCATTAATAGTACTAGTACTTGATCAGATAGTCTGATTACATACCTCGCTATCTATTCAGCATTTAAGATGTTTATCATAATTTATGATAGAAACTACAGCTTATTTTCTAAAGAGATTTCTTTGATTAATTATGGGAGTTAGGTTATTAATTAATAATAAGCAAATAAAATATGTCTTTTAATAAAATAAACGTTTCCACCACATGAATAACTATAAAATATCTTATTATAAGAAACTGGCGAGTAATTGTAATATTGATCGTATCCTTTACAACATTGCTTTGATAGTATTTGCAGAGTTGAGTCGACTCATGGACTTATTACACTCGATGTGACGATGCTTAAAAAGTTATTGTAGTTATTGAAGTATGTCTCAAGCCTCATGTTAAGTAGACCAAAGTCCCTACCTATTTATTTTCACAATACAATTGCTACGTTAAATAACTCTTAAAAAAAATTGCCGAATGTAATACTGGTCGATTCAGAGCATTTCGACGACACAGTGTCACGTGGTTTTCCGGTCGACAATTTGTTATAAAAAGGTTATCGGGGGCCAGGTATAGTATTCCTTGGGTTGGTTGATGAGTAATACGTTCCATTTAATTTTAATTGCGCATAGATGATGATGAATTAGTTGACAGTTTCATACAGCCATGGCAGGTGTGGGCCACTGGGTTACAAAACACGATCTAAAACTATACGTAATGTCGGTTCGAGTAATAATACGATGTAAGCTTCTCCATAAGTCACTTGCAAATCAGTTTAGGTTATTGTTAGACCATGTCTGGCAGGATCTCACTCACTAGCACGTCAACCGACGGTGCCCACTTCAGCCTGTGCATGTGGTCACGGAAGCATCGGGACACGTCCATCACGCGGGTGCAGTGGTCCTGCTCATTCTCCAATTTATCCTCGCACTCGTTGAAGAGGGTCACGATTTGCTTGGCTGTGTCGTCATCTGAAACACAAGAGGATTGTGTAAAACATAGAAATAGACACTAGTTACTGAACCCAAGACTAACTGATTGTTAAATGATTTAGCAGCTTTGCAACTTGACCAGACAGGACTGAGTATCTATGCATCGCAAAAATTCTAGAGTATTACAACCGCGAACTTTTACGATTGCCCTAAGCCTATGGTCCGAAATAACTAGACATAGGTCCAGCTATGAATTTCAACCATATCATGTGACATTTCAGGCCGCTTCCAACCGGCCAATCTGGAAGTCAATAGGGGAAGCGTATGTTCAGCAGTGCACCAGCACCAATCCGCACTGGGCCCGAGTGGTAGAGTATGGCCCACATCATAGTTGAGCTGAGGCCTGTGCCCTACAGTGGGACGTTTAAAGGCATACCTTACTTTATGTCCAGTTGTGGACTGGTATTAATAATGTATCACTGTTAGCAGAAAGAAGCAATTGGTCGTAAGTCTCTCACCAGCTCCATGGTCCTTCGCAAACTGGTACGCGTTATCGTGGTGCAAACGGTGCTGTTCCTTTTTCATCAGGTCTTGCTTGTGCGCCATGCACAGGATCACGCAGCCCAGCTCCCGCTCCGCATGATCGGAGTTCTCGGTCCAAAACTTTATTAGGCTTTGAATTATGTCGTTGGAGATTGACAACTAGAAGGGAGTTGGAAATGTTTTGTTAATTATTATTGTGAAAATGTAAAATGTATTATCGCTTTGTTATTTTTGTTGTTAGATCCTCAAGTATTCATTATAGGTTATATAAGGCTTGCTGTGGGAATGCAGGTGGCATAACAACCTACAACAGGCCTTAAAAATATTTTATTTATGGCAAAAATTGGTTTTGAGTGTTACATACCTCAAAAAGGAAAAAACGGAACCCAAGGTTCACTTATTTGTCCGTCTGTTTGTTTGTCCGTTTGTCTGTCAAGTTTATCTCGGGAACGCGTAAAGGTATCGAGTTCTTAATAAAACTTTATACTCGGGACTAGTCTCATAAAGCTGTGGAAAAATCAAACTGCTATGTTCTTAGTGGGCGAGTCCGATCGCACTTTTTTTTAATAAAATTTTTTGAGGTTAACATTTCTAAGATATATTTTTAATGAACAGAAAAATGGGAAATTTGTCTTTGTCTGGAAAATGGTAGACCAATTTTTGGATATATTAAAATACCTATAAATTGAAAGATTTAAATATAAAAATAAGTCCCTGACACACATATCTTTAATACTTACCTCTTGTTTACACTCTTCCATGGCTTTAAAGAAAGTTTTGCCCATATTCCTCATCACTTCTTCCGAAGTATTTACTCTACCAACGTTGACAATCAAACCAACCACCAGCATGGCTGCAAGCCGCGAAAATAGTCCACCGGCCATCATGTCGAGACTATTTAGAGAAATAAATGGACTTGTTGCAATCTTCTCCTTTTTATTTACAGATTGTTTCTCATTAAATTACTAGGCTTGTGTCAGATAACTCAGTGTTTACTCACTCAGTCACCTTACTTCAGTAATTAGTAGAGATGGGTCGACTACCGTCTAATCGGATTTAAATAGGCCGGATAATAGGCAGTCCTGAATAGTCGCTATATCTGTTCTTAATTTAATTTGTGTTCTTAAGAACTTCACTTAAGTCCTACACTTAACAAAAGCAGCGTGTTGCGCCCTATGACAAGATGGAGCGGTATACGCAAAGCTGCTGGCAGTAGATAGGAAATAATAGCCGAGGTTCGGGCTCGGCGGTGCATTGAGAAAGGTTTATGTCCAGCTGTGGACTGACGTGGGCTGGCTATCAAATAAAGTTTAATAAATCTCTTTGTCTACAAACTTTTCTCTATTGGTTTTATAAAACATGTAATTATTTTGAGTGCCGTGTGCCCACCGCCAACAGGAGGCGTCTCGAAAGATGCGACTTATTCTTGTAGCACGAGACCGTCAGCCGTGTTTGCGTGCGAAATATTATAAAAAACTGCGCTCGCCAACCCGCCTGCCAAGCGTGGCGAGTATTGGAAATCCCTCCCGATGATAGGTCATTGGGGGAGGCATTGTTCAGCAGTGGACGTCTAAAGGCTGAAATGATGATGATGATGAATTATTTTGTGTCGTAATAAGTGACGCTTCTGCCGCAGACTAGTACTAACTACTAAAGCCGAATAGTCGTTCTTACCGGAATAGGTGCTACCTCGTCTCTACTCATGTAATGTAATTTGAGAATCGTGTTAACAAGTTACCCGCGACTTAATGATATGGCGAACTGATTCCGATTGCGCATTTCTGAAGAGTAGCTATCTTGACAAGGCTGATAGGAAAATCTTAGCCTATGCGTACTTAATCGGTAGTTACACAGTACATTTTTGCCTCGAGTTAGTTTCGCGGTCTGAGGCAAATAATTTACACTTTAGCTAATAACAGTGGGAAGATGGGTATTATTTTAAGTACTTCAGATTATTACTTGCAGTTTTTATTCTGATCGTGATTTCACATACAAATGATTTTAAGTGAGCAAGACAAAGTATGAGATTTTTTATTTTTTAGTTCGATGTTTGTCCCATAGCAAAAGTTGTTATATTTGAGTCAGTCACCGGAATCAGTCCCTAAGAGGTTATGCGTATTTGGAGTTCCACATTGTATACGTATGAAGTGGTTTATCAGCATCATCAGCATATTTCAGTCCACTGCAGGACGTAAGCCTGGGACCAAGACAAAGAGTGCCAAAAAGAGTTTATGCCAGGCGTCTATAAATGTTTTTTGGAACGGCCAGTTTTTGTTACTTCACGCCACTTAGCGAACTATGGAAAATGATGATTGGAATTTTGCTATGGGATAAAATCCGGAACGAGGTAATCTGGCAGCAGACTAAAGTAATGGATATAGTCCTAAAATGTAGCAAGCTAAAGTGGCAGTGGGCCGGCCACATCTGTCGCAGAACCGATGAAAGGTGGAGTAAACGGGTTTGTGAGTGGAAACCGCGCTTTGGCAAACCTATAGTGGAACGCCCCCTAGCACGATGGACCGACGATCTTAGGAAGGTGGATGGCAGTGGGGAAAGCTTACGTCCAGCAGTAGACTGCACTAGGCTGATATGAGTAGTTCTTTTTTCACTACAGTAGTTTTTGTATAACGTTTTTTTTTCGAAGTAAATAATTTTACCGTAAATGAGATAAGTGACTATTCCAAGGTTATAAATATAACATCGCCATATCACACACAATCCTCGCAAGAGTTATAATGATGTTAAATGATTCACTAATTGTTCGCGTCGCGCGACACCACAATGTGTTTAGGGCCGCATTAACTGTAATGGCGTGCATAGAGATA
The DNA here is from genome assembly GCA_963576865.1 of Anania hortulata. Lineage (NCBI taxonomy): Eukaryota > Metazoa > Arthropoda > Insecta > Lepidoptera > Crambidae > Anania > Anania hortulata. Next base: position 18,648,461 of record OY756407.1, on the reverse strand, counting down.
CAATCCTACGGGTTCGAGTCCATTGTCGGATACGAGACGGTTTTCATAAATTTTTCAGTTAAGTATCATGCGGTGGCTTACTAGTGTAAGAACAATTACACCTATTTCACCATCGCTTTTCACAAATTAATTAACAAAATAAAATAAAAATAAACGAATAACACGCCTGATACGCAAACGATAGTGTGGGACGCCCCCCAGCTCGATGGACCGACGACCTTATAGAAATGTTGGCTGGCAGTGGCTGGATAAAAAGAGGGAAATCGTGCTCTTTGGGGCTCTTTGGGTGACCCTCACATGCAATAGTAGACTGCAATAGACTAAGATCATAAATACGCCTGATTATAGACTGTCGGTCAATATCTATTTTTTAAGCGGTGCTATGAGTACCACGCAATAATCAGTCGTATTATTTATTCTTCTCCGTGGATTCGTAGTATGCCTAACTAATATCCTGTCTTTGCCATGCTTATATATCTATGAAATGTCATGTTTTGTAAAGCAATACATATACCTTTTTAAAAAAGCTGCAGAAGTATACCCTAGGAATACAAGAAATCCTGATAGGTAAGTACTTAGTAACGCTCCTAGAATAAGACTATACCAAAAAAATTGCTACGCAATGGGCATAAAAATATATAATAAGTTGCCAGCCCATGTAAAACTTTTACCATTATATAAATTAAAAAAAGTCTTGCATGCTCGGTTAATACTTTGTAATTTTTACACTGTAAGCGTATATTTGAATTCAAAAATTTTGCAGCTTATTAATTAACTTATTACAATGTTTGCATGCTGGAATGTATACAGCGAAACATGGATCCTACTTTGTACCTACCATCTTATGTAACCTGTTTCTAGCAAATAAATGATCTTTATCTTTATCTTTTAACCTTAGGCATTTTACTTCTCTGATATCTTTTTATACAAAATATAGCTACGATGTCAAAGACTGACTAAAATAAAGAGACTTTCACACCAATTATGCTCGAATGTACAAAACTTCGTGTAAGTAAATTTACCATAACACAAGACTTTATTTGACGTTTGATAATGGACACAAGACCAGATAATATGTGGCTACCCGCTGATCCCGCAACGCGGCGTGGATTAGTCTTCATTTGCGAGTACTGGCAGACATTTATCACGGCACTAAATCCTCTCAGGGATTCACTGTACATGGCAAACATTAAATCGTGTGATTATAGTATTGTCATTGTAAATTATTTTTGTAAAATCATTTTTAGGGTTCCGTACCCAAAGGGTAAAAAAGGGACCGTTTGACTAAGACTTCGCTGTCTGTCCGTCCGTCTGTGTGTCACCAGGCTGTATCTTAAGAACCGCGATAGCTAGGCAGTTGAAATTTTCACAAATTATGTATTTCTGTTGCCCCTATAACAACAAATACTAAAAACAAAACAAAATAAATATTTAAGGGGGGCTCCCATACAACAAACGCGATATTTTGCTCTTTTTAAAAATATTGTGTATTTCTGTTGCTTCATCTATTACAATATAGTTCTACTCGCACTTGGCCGGTTTTTTCGACCTTAATATTATATACCAATATCGCTACCAAACTAACCTAAACGAAATAACGTAATGTGTTGTACATACTCTGAAAAATATCCTAAAATCTTATTCAGAAATGTTTTTTTTAATTAAATTATTAATATTCTACTTAAGGTTGATGATAAAAAACTTTTGCTACCATGAGAGTGTAAAATATCATGTAATAATTTCCTTTCGTTTTTAACCGACTTCAAAAAAAGGAGGAGGTTCTCAATTCGGTTGTATGTTTTTTTTTAATGTTTGTTACCTCAGAACTCCGCCATTAATGAACCGATTTGAAAAATTCTTTTTTCAATTGAAAGGGTATACCTTCAGATCGGTCCCATTTTTTTTCAAAATTCAATTCTAATGATGGGATCCATGAGGAATTGAGGGAACTCCTAAAATATTATAGGTATACATATAGCGATTTTAGTATATTTAACAACAAATCAAGCAATTGGATTCAGAAAGTATCATTTGCTGAGGTGGAACTGATGATGGAGACCATAGTTGGCCACAATAGTCTTCCAAGAGTAGCGATAAGATATTTTCATGAAGACAGTTAAGCCTTGCCATAGTCGACAAATCAAATTTTAGTAAATGATTCTGGTGAGAATGATACCATCAAACTGATCTGATGAAGAAGGCGCAAGGTAAGCACCGGAACTCTGTGATAAAACAATGTATCATAGCCGTGTTTGGACTTATTTGAATCGTCATGAGAAGCAATTTAGCTATAAATACATCACATATCGCCATTTAGAATGTAAATAAAAAAACACTAAAAAACAGACAAATAAAACACATTTTTATTAAAAAAATAATCGACTTCAAAATCACTAAAAAGCTAAAAATAACATTTAAACAATCATACCAAACAGTTATTATTGGAGTCGGTGCCAGCCGTGGAGAGTTTGAATGTGGTTGTTGTTTAAATGTTATTTTTAGCTTTTTAGTGATTTTGAAGTCGGTTATTTTTAAAACAATTTTTTTTTTTTGTTTAAAAACAAAGATAACTAACAACATTAAACTAAGCCGCTATGCGCAAGAGCAACTTCAGTTGACGCAACTGCCAACTTTTTAAGCAGTTGCCAGTTGCGGTATCTAAAAGGCCTAGTTTATGTAATTTTAAATCAACTTTCGAAACTTGAGAGTCGACGAGACCCATCTCTGGTTGCGAACTTGAACAAGTTGCTGAAATCAGCTGGTACAAATTAGTCAGTTGCTAGTTTGGGCATTTTAAATCACCAATTGCAGATTGCAATTGCCAAACCTACTAGCAACTAGAGCTTAGAGTTGCTACGCCTACGTTCCTTAAAATTATATCAAACTTGAAAAAGTTAGTTGTTAGATGCCAATTGCCACAACAGGCAAGTTAAAGTTGCTTCATGTGCGTAGCGCCTAAATGCCTGGTTATGCAAACTAATAGTCAAAAATTACATAGACCAATAAATCTAATGGAATTCACCACCAAAATTCTACCCTGAAAAAAGTTTCACATTTCAACGCAAAACCTATTTCTACTAGAAATAAAGTTCAAAATCAAAACGGCATATTTGGGAAATAAACAAAGATGCACAGACAGACAAATTTATTGCAAAAGTGTGATTGTGACGCGTTACGATGCGCCGTGGCGCGGACGGAATGCCATGCTAAACCCAAACGGAACGCACGCAGTGTAATTTTCAGTTTTAATGCAATAAAAGTTTATTGATGCAACGACTTCAATACATTTCATTAAAAATGTTTAAAATGCGTTTATTTTTTTTGCAAGGCCTTCCAAATTATTAAAATAGTATATTATAAGCATACTAATATTTATATAATTTCTTGAAAAATATTTACAAAATACCAAGCCCTGTAGTTATGTAAAAAAAATTACCACGTATTTTATTTTATTTCAGACAAGCTGACACGGCGACATAAGTTCCACCTCAGAATCAATAATTCATTTTTAAAAAATGTAATTTTTTTAGTTATTCTGCGATTCAGGTCTAAGACAAATCCAAAAAATTTAAGATCATAAAAATTGATCCAGCCGTGAGTTATAAATTGTGTTACTAACCCGAATTATTTATTTAATTAAATATGTCACTTACCTTACAAATATAAGAGCTTGTAAAATGTTAAAAGCTCTCTCATAAAGCTGCATTGAAGCATACATGTGACAGCTTTCTGATTTCATCTATATATATAAAAGAAGAAACTGACTGACTGACTGACTGACTGACATATCAACGCACAGCCCAAACCGCTGGTGCTAGTCTATATATATAAAAGAAGAAACTGACTGACTGACTGACTGACTGACTGACTGACTGACATATCAACGCACAGCCCAAACCGCTGGTGCTAGAGATTCCAAATTTGGCATGTAGGTTTCTTATAAGGTCTAGGGGTGCACTAAGAAAGGGTTTTTCAAAATTCACCCTCTAAAGGGGTGAAATGGGGGCCCAAAGTTTGTATGGGGAAACAAGATTAGTTAGACTATTTTATTCGAAACTTCACAGGAGCATTCCTAACAATAAATGATTAAACACGTGTTTCAGGTTTTTTGCGAAATCCACCCCTAAAGGGGGTAAAAGGGGTGACAAAGTCTGAAAATCAACATGACGTATTGTTTCTATGGTTTATTGGGTCGCTGATTACGAAAACAACAACAATTTTAAAATACAACGTTACGGACGTGAAATATCATCCCCCTGTTGGGATGCAATGGGGTTGAAATATTTAAATATCAATATGTGTGTCGATTTTATGGTTTTTTGGAATGTTAATTACGAAAATGACATCGATTTGGAAATTTAACATTGTGGACATACAAAATTCTGGAACTCAACCCTTAAGTAGGTGAAAAGAAGGAAAAAACTTTGTATTTCAGTTATCTATTTATATAAAATAGTAAACTGACAGGAGTATTCCTAACAATAAATGATTAAACACGTGTTTCAGGGTTTTTGCGAAATCCACCCCTAAAGGGGCTAAAACGGGTGACAAAGTCTGAAAATCAACATGGGTATTGTTTCTATGGTTTATCGGGTCGCTGATTACGAAAACAACAACAATTTTAAAATACAACGTTACGGACGTGAAATATCACGTGTTGGGATGCAATTATGCCTTTTTAAAAACAGCCGTCGCACAGTGCAGTCGCGTTTGTTTCTTCTCTTCAAATTAAATTCAAAATCCAGTTAAATACCCTAAAGCTTGTATTGAAAGTTGTATCAGTTTGAGCGGGAGGAACAGTGCTACATAAAGACTTAAATATTCTAACAAAGAAAAGCCATAGTGATAGTGAAAATTCCAGTTTAATACATTCAGTGACATCAGATTAGTGCAAAATCATCGTCATCGGACTCCAGTTTGAACTTAAAAATACTTTGCTACCCGCTCACTTTAAATCTCAAAAAGAGCATCTAACATTGGTAGCTAAAATTCAGTAATTACGTAATTGCATACTTGGCTTCTTGGTTTTTGCTACGGACTTTAATACTTCAAATCTCGGAGTTCCAGGTTCAAGACTTCGTCGTAACGTGCTGTCGTAAAAATATTTTATACTGCTTAGTTTTCTTTTTTTTTTTTATTTTTATTTATGCTTTGAAAACTATAAATATGAAATTGTAAGAAGAATATCAAAAATTGTGTTCGCATATTTTTGAACGCAAGGTTGCGCTTTAAGCCAGAGAGGTGCGCCTACCAGTTTTGTCACAGCAATCTCTCTTTTCTGCAATTTTGCCTTTACTGTAACTACAGGCATTTCAAAATGTCGTCAGAAGCTGGACCACAATGGGGCTGCTGCACCACTAACGTCGAAGACACAGGTATCATCTGTGTTGAATGCAGTAAGACCTACCACCAGGATTGCTTGGGAATATCGAATTCCATCACCGAAACGAGATGGAAATGCCCTAGGTGCACGGGGAGAAAAACTTGCCAGGAAGATACTTTGATTTGCACCCCTGTCGAGACTTCGGCGGGCACAAGTGAGGAGAACATCACGAAACGGTCAACTAAACGTCAAGCAATCTCATCCCCTATCGAAGAAAGGTCAACAGTTACCCGAGACGACGTTCGCGAAATCATTAGTGACGTCTTCAAATCTGAGATGGGAGCATTAATTTCACAAATGAATAGCAATTTAGCAGCCCTTATGGACAGGAAGATAAAGGGATTAAGGGAGGAAATTACAGAATTAAAGGAGTCCATGAACTTTATTGGCCTTCAATACGAAGATATAAAGGATCAACACCAATCTACGCTAAAATCAATGGCGGAATTGCGCGAGGAGAATACCACTCTACGATCCACCTTATCAAACCTGAACGGTAGAGTCGAACAACTGGAACAACAGGCTAGAGCCTGCAACATAGAACTACAATGCATTCCCGAGAAGAAGTCGGAAAACCTCATAAACATAATGACATCAATATGTAAGGTGGTCAAATGCGTTGTAAAAGCTGAGAACATAACTAAGTGCACTCGCATTGCCAAGATGGATTCCACAAGCTCTCGTCCTCGCTCTATTGTGGTGCAATTGAACTCATCACTCGTTCGCGACCAAATTCTTGCTGCAGTAAAAAACTACAACAGATCCAAAAAAGCTCTAGAAGATAAACTGAATACTACCGACATTGGGTTGAGCTGCGCCAAGACGTCTATTTTTGTTAGCGAGCACCTAACACCAAGTAACAAAACTTTACATGCCGCCGCCAGACTGAGAGCGAAGGAAGGGAGATACAAATACGTATGGATAAGAAACGGCAAGATATTTGTACGAAAGGATGATGATAAAGACTACATTATGATAAGAGACACGGATTCTCTAAACAAAATTGTGTAAATAAGTAATATTTGTTTTTCTTCTCTTTATATTGCATGTTACCTAAGTTTTAAGTTTTAAAATTCAATTTTTTAAATGTATACTATCAGAACGTGAGAGGGTTACGGACTAAAACACAAGAATTCTATAAAAATCTTTGCAACAGCCATTTTGATGTTATAATTTTGACCGAGACTTGGTTGAACGACGGCATACTCGACACAGAGTTGTTCGACCGTAGGTATTCTGTTTACAGGAGGGATAGAGAAGTCGGTGGCTCTTCTAAAAAGAAAGATGGAGGAGGGGTTTTAGTGGCTGTTTACAAGTCACTTCACTCGAAAAGAATATTCACTTTTGAAAGCTCTGGCGAGGATATATGGATTACACTCGATATAAAGCATAACAAATCAACCCAAAAATACTTATTATGCGCCGTCTATCTACCACCTCCTGTGACCAGAGCATCTGTGGATATATTTTTGGATAATTGTAATAGAGTCTTCGAACTATGCGATCATCACAAACTCATAGTGGGGGACTTTAATCTAGGGTGCATTGACTGGAATTTGGCGGGTAAGTCCACTGGCAGCCTCCCTGGGATGGCACAAGTTTTAGTTGACTTTCATTGTGTCAATAATCTCCAACAATTAAATTCCATAGTCAATAGTTGTAACAGAGTTCTTGATTTGGTGTCTACGGACATAATCAATTGTAAAGTAATTACCAATCCTACCACACTGAGTAAAATAGACCCACTTCACCCCCCATTAGTTATAACCTTACCATTTGAACCAACGTCACATTTACAAAACAATCCAAATAATACATTCTTAAATTTTCGTAAAGCCGATTATGTAGAAATCAACGAAGCCCTAGACGCGGTGGATTGGGCGTCCGTGTTTGACGATTGCGTCGATGTTAATCAGATGGTCGGTAGCTTCCAAGACACCCTTGGTCAAATCATCGAGAAAAGCGTGCCACAGTTCTTAAAGAAACAGACAAAGCACCCCCCTTGGTATACTCGCAACCTTATTCGCAGGCTGAATGAGAAAGATAAAATCAGGACAAGAGTTAAGAAATATAATAACCCTTTGGACGTTATTGAACTAAGAATATTGAAGAAACGCTGCGATTCATTAATGATGGACTGTTACAACAATTATATCAGAAACGTAGAAGATAAGGTGAAAAACGATCCAAAATACTTCTGGACTTACATAAAATCCAAAAAAAATGCTCACACCTGTTTGCCAGCCACTATGACAGATGACAACGGAAGTTCAAGCGACGGCACCTCCATCTGCAATATGTTCGGTAACTTTTTCGCGACGGTGAGCCGGGGTGCAAACGCGGGTCTGGGTGGCGGGAGTATTTGCGGTTCTGTATGTGCAGATACATTCTCGAACATAGAAATAAGACATAATGAGCTTCTACTGAAACTAGAGAGTCTAGATGTCAGCAAAGGTGCAGGGCCTGACGGAGTTCCACCACTTTTCATAAAGCGCTGTTCGAAATCCTTGATGCCACCCTTGTTGACAATATTCAATGCCTCATTGAGCACGGGTGTCTTTCCTGAACAATGGAAAGTAGCAAAAGTAGTCCCAATTTTTAAAAACGGTGACAACACAGATATTAAAAATTACAGACCAATCTCTATTCTCAGTACTTTCGGTAAAATATTAGAATCGATGGTCTGCTCAGCTATACAAGGCTACTTTAAACAATGTGTCTCAGTACATCAACACGGTTTTGTCCAGGCTAGGTCCACCTCTACCAATCTCGTGGCTTTTGTCGAAGATCTCACCGATGCCTTAGACAGAGGCAAACAAGTTCACGTCGTATACACTGATTTCCGGAAAGCCTTTGACACAGTTCCCCATGACGTTCTAATTTCGAAGCTCGCATCATATGGCTTTTCCGGATCTCTGATTAAATGGCTAGAGTCCTATCTTCGGAACAGGACATTTTTTGTTGTGGTAAATGGGTTTCAATCAATAAGATACGATGTAACTTTGGGCGTTCCTCAAGGCTCCCATTTGGGCCCTGTACTTTTTAACATTTTCGTAAACGATATCCCAGAACGAATTGTACACTCAAAGCCTTACATGTACGCCGACGATTTAAAGATTTTCAAGGTTGTGCAGACACCCATGGACTCCGTTTTACTTCAGGCTGATCTTGATAACCTTGCCATTTGGTGCCGACTCAATGGCATGTACCTAAACACTGGCAAATGTTTCTTTATCAACTTCACTAGGAAAGTCAGCGGTATAATCGATCATACATACGCAATTGACGGCTCTGCATTCAAAACATACCTCAAAAAGTATCTCATAACACTGCAGAAAACAAATGAGTAATTGTAATTGTAATATATTTTTTAAATCTTTAATTGAATCATAGTTAATTAGTGATAAGACCATCTGAATTGTAAACCTACTGTAAACATCAACCCTAACTTTCTTATATGGTGTGAAATAAAGTGTATCTATCTGTATTAATTGTGCTTACTATCGAGGCTTGCGCGTCATGCGGGCGAGGCATGTTGTTCCGGCGCAGCGTGGTCGGCTGTATGTGTAGACGGATCTGGTCGAGGGCAGGGAACGTAGGAATTTCTTCAGTGCTTCTCTGCGGTGTAAATCCCCTTTCTTTGAGCCCGCCGTCGGGTTGTCGCCGCCATGTTCGCGCGCGCACTGTGGGTTAGATACGGGCAAATTTAATTTATATTTATGAATTCTATGATATTTTTACTTTTACTTTTATTAGACAAATGGATAGACACTCTTTTTCTTTGAACATACCTTTTCGGCCTGCGTGTCTGGCGGCCTGTTTTTGCTGTTCGAACTGCACTGCAGCCCAATAACCTTGTTGCTTGTATGATTGTAATTTGTATCCTCATCTGACCACGGCACTGACCACTGTACACATTGTGTCTGCTCACTTCACTTCACGGTTACTTAATAAAAATACAGCGAAAACTGTAAAGCACATGTATGCCGGAACTTGCTGGCATTTTCTTAAATTTTATTTTATGTGTGTAGGTTAAAATGTTTTTCGTTCGGGCGAAGTGTCAGTCAGATGACAGATTAAGTGAAGGCGCGTTCCGATATCCGAATCGGACCGAAATCGATTTTGGCGTACCTTACTCGTCCGGACTGATACTCCGCTCTGTCCAAATGACACTGTGTGGCGTGTACCTATAATTTCGTGTTAATATGTTGTCCCGTCTGGCACCGTGCTTGTGGGCGGCGGTGCATCGGCCTATCGGGGGTTCCAGGTTTTCTCCGACCGATCTTGTGCTCCTCATGGGCCTGGAGTCCGTTGGAGGGATTTGGGATTCTCTGGTGGTCCGATGTGCCGCTGCGTCACTCGCTGCACGTTCCAGCGTCGGAGGTTCCCGCCGAAAATCAGCGTCGTGATAAGTCTGTGGCTGTCACGACAAATGCTGAGCGGGCACCTTTTCGACACAATATCTAATTTATATTGTTTTGTGTATTATTATATTATTTTCTCTTGTGTGTCGAATAAACGTTTCTTTCTTTCTTTCTTTCTTTCTTTCTTTTTTGACTGAGTTAGATTCAATACGGGACTTGGGTATTCTGCTCGATAAAAAACTTACTTTCGTTCCTCACATCGACGGAATTGTCACCAAGGCCTCTAAGACCCTGGGATTCGTGCTTCGAAATGCAAAAACTTTTAAGAATTACAAAACGAAAGTCCTACTGTATAACTGTTTGGTACGAAGCACATTGGAGTATGGTTCAGTTGTATGGCGACCACACTACGCAAGTCACACGCTTAGGTTAGAGCGAATCCAAAAGAGATTTTTGTGGCATTTGGCTTTTGCAGAACGCAAAGCGAAGACTATTAGATCCTACAACGACAGATTGAACGAATTCAGAATGACCAGCTTGGATGGGCGTAGAGATGAACTAGACTTGACATTTTTGTTCAAAATTCTTAGAAATATGATCGACTGTCCACAGCTTCTAAGTAAACTTAACTTCAAAGTGCCTCTCCATTATCCTCGCAAAAAAATTAACACAACATTAAGCCCACCACAACGTAGGACACTTTTTGGTGCCTGCTCGCCTATTCCACGTCTCTGCAAACTATACAACAAATACAATGAACATTTGGATATCCACTGGGATTCAATCTTCCGATTTAAGAAAAATATAAGATCCTTGAGATCTACTCGTATGTAGCATTGCCAGGCGGCCCTCTCCTTTCTACTCCTTTCAGTAGAAAGTACACAGCTTTCATAAACTTTTGTGTACCATAGTGTTTGTCTTTCTTTTTTTTTTCTCTTATTATAATTTATTGTCTACACAATCTATACATGTGCGAAATACGGTGCAATTTGTGTTTATCTATAAATCTGTCGTGCAATATTTCTAATTTTCCCTAACCATGTTTCCTCTAGACTTAAAAAACATTGTAACAGCAGTTGATAATCCTAATAAATAAAATAAAAAATAAAATAAATGCGGTTGAAATGTCTAAATATCAATATGGGTATTGTATCTATGGTTTATCGGGTCGCTGATTACGAAAACAACAACAATTTTAAAATACAACGTTACGGACGTGAAATATCATCCCCCTGTTGGGGTGCAATGTGGTTAAAATGTATCTCTCTGTAAATGTATTGTATTTAAGTTATCTATTTAGATAAAATGGTAAAACTAACCCAACATACATTGTTGTTTTCACTCGGCTGCCGTAGGAGGGTTATCTTTTTTGAGCGTATGTATATGTGTTTATAATATTTTGGCACTCTCTACAGCTTAAGCCGTTAGAGATGTATTTTATCATATGAGATTCTTCTCAGTTCTGGAAGTGACAAAAAGTATATCGTTTTCCGGAATTCCCATAGGACATAGAAATTACGCGGGGAACTTTGATCTCTAATGGTACTTACCTGATTTCAACCCTCGATGAAAGCAGACCGCTTTAGATTAATTTAAATGTGTTCCAGAGACGCCACCCTGGGTCTACGGGGGCCAAAATTTTGTTTATTTTGAGCTAGGACGCACCGTTTTCGAGATATCAACGGCGCTGCGTACACGACGTAGCAGGGCGGGCCGGACAATTTCGCCGCAAACAATAGATCAAAGGGAATCGTATACTGCAACGCACACGGCGGTCAATAAACCGCGCCGCCAGTGCCCGCCCCACACCGCGGCATATCCGTGGCTGCCCGCCGTGGATCTCACAAACCAATTTGTATACACTAACGCAGACGGCAGCGCGGGCGACTAGCTTAGTCTGCGTCGCGCGCTCTACTAGAATGGTTGTCCTGCCGCGGGCATCGATGAGCAGACGCGGTCTTTATTGCTTCACGATCAAAAAGACCGCACCACTGCGTTGTATGCGCAGCACCTTACTCCATTCTATATTAATTAATCTATGTACATATATAAAAGGCAAAAGTGATTGACTGATGTATCAACGCTCAGCCCAAACCGCGGGTTCTAGAGATTCCAAATTTGACACGTAGGTTTCTTTTCTAGGGGTCACTAAGAAAGGATTTATCAAAATTCATCCCCTAAAGGGGTGAAATGGTGGTCCAAAGTTTGTATGGGTAAACAAAATTAGTCAGACTCTATTATTCGAAACTTCACAGGAGTAAGTTCTCCTTACGATAAATAAGTAAATATGTGTTTCAGATTTTTTGAAAAGTCAACCCCTAAAGAGGGGAAGGGGGCTAAAAAAAAGTCTGAAAATCAACATGGGTATGGTTTCTATGGTTTATCGGGTCGCTGATTACGAAAACAACAACGATTTTAAAATTTAACGTTGCGGACGTGAAATTCCATCTCCCCTGTTGGGATGCGATGGGGTTGAAATGTCTATCAATATGGGTGTAGATTTTATGGTTTTTTGGAACTTTGATTTTAAAATTGAATATTGTGAACATGAAAATTCTTGAAATTATTTGTGCCAAATTGCAATTCAATCGGTCCAGTAATTTCGGAGCTAATCGGTTGTAACAGACGGACTGACAGGTAGCCACACGTGATCCCTACACAAAGATTCTATTTTTGCATTTGATGTATAGAACGAGACCCGCGTTATCCTAAAATTAATAAATCGCTTTTATATCATATCATATCGTGTTTTGATTATTAAAAAATACTGTCTATAAAGAAGGTTTGTAGTTTTTTTTTATTACTGAGTTTGACATTCATACTACACTTAAAATCAAATCTAACGCGAGCGAAGCCGCGGGCAAAAGCTAGTTAAGAATAAAATTGTATAACTCAAATCAACACATGACATTATCACTTAATTTGCAGTGTTGTAAAATATATTTTTTTATTTTTTTAATAAAAAAAAAAAAAAAAAAAAAAAAAAAAAAAAAAAAAAAAAAAAATATATTTTTTTATTTTTTTAACATGATTATCTTAATAATTAATAGACTAAAATAGAGTTTTAAAGGCTTTATTCTTTGTTGCAGGTAAACACCTATCTACATAGTAATCATTTCGAAGTGGATCATCAGATTTGTAAGTAGTGCTGTATAGATTTCTTTTTCATTTTTTTGACCAAAGAATAACTAAACTGTGTACGCACTTGAGGATTTCTACACATTAAATACTTATTACACAATGTAATATGACTAAACATCGAGTTTATTAGCAAAACAGCAAAGGTAATCAGACTTGACGCAGAGTCCATCTGACCCTTGCAAGTACAATCTACTAAGCTTGTGAACGTTGCTAAGCTAAATTCCGATCCTTGTCTTATAGAGGCATTTACGGAGCATTGTCTCCAGACATACCAAAGTAATGCTATAGCATTAGCAAAGACGCGACCACCTGAACACAAAACAGAGAGGCGCAGAAAGACCGCTGCCCGACAATTAGTGTCACTTGAAAAAAAATCGAGCGGTTGGGTGGGAATCGGCGCATACGATGAGATGTAGGTTTAACCCCACCTAAGGCAGTCGATTTTTTTCAAGTGTTATATTATCTTAGATATAACTACCGTGTTATAACTAATAACAAAATTTAAATTACTGTCACCCCACCAAGGTTGTGAAATTTTTTTTTTTTTCATGGTTTGTCTATTGGTTTAATAGTAAAAGTCGTTTCTATTCACGAGAACCACAATCATTAGAAATGTGTTCTTCGTTGTACTCACATAACTGGATACAACATCCAGGATGGATTTCACTTTTGGTTAGGTGGTATTGTTTGCTTTTGTTTTGGTGACGCTATTTGTGTTGCCAATATTTTACTGTTGTCTTATCTTTTAATATTAAGGCTTTCATTAATATCTGCGCGGCTTCTGTGCCACCAAACATACATTTAAGTAATATATTTGTAGTTGCAAATGTTGAAATAGTAAATATAACGCTTGAACCGCTGCACACTTTGCCGTAACATAAAAATAGACACACCTGACTTTGTGTTTTGTTCAATAGTCATAAAAGGTGTTCACACATTAAACTTTTACCTTTACTTTTTCCATTAAATCTGTGTGGTGCAAACTTACTGATTACCTTTTTATTGTCGCTTGGCGATCCCGGGGTGATCCCGTAAATCCCGCGACTGCAAATCCCGGAGCCCGGGGTTGCGGTGACAGCTGTGGGGCCTATCACGCTGAGCAATCGCCTCGATTTGTCTACTGACCCCTAAGAGGGTTGGAACCATAGAGTTAGGAAATGTAGAGTGGTTTTTGCTGAGTTAAAATTATCTTTCTCTTACTAAACAATCAATAACTGTAATCAGTTGTAGTGTTGTTGTGTGCCGTGTGTACGGCCGTAAGAATACACTTCCTCACCGCCAACAGGAGGCGTGTCGTAAAAGGCGACTAATTCCTGTAGTACGAGACGGGCAGCAGCGCCCTCGTGCGAAATCATAAAAAAAACTGCGCTCGCCAACCCGCCTGCCAAGCGTGGCGGAATCGACAATCACCTCCCCCTCCCTCCCATGGGGGAGGCCTATGTTCAGCAGTGGACATCCCATGGCTGAAATGATCATGATGAATCAATTGTAAGGGAAACTAACTATTTTTGAGACTTCCATTTAGGTCTCATGTGAAAGATTTTCCCAAATAATTGTTTATTTTCTATTAGCATCCTAACTCCCCTACTACTATAAGCTAACTAGTTCATACTAGCCGTATGGATAGTCTCTACAAGCCATATTGATAATGATAACTAAGAAGTAGGTACAATACATTTTGTCGCCTCCATCAATTCCAAAATCCCCCGTCTAAACTGTCGCCCGCCTCAAGACGGTGCTTATCTTCACATTGTCCGGACAAAGCGCACATAACCCGATACTAGATTACAGAAAACGGCGGGCACGATGACCGGGGCGGGTTAATACTAATTTTCTGGGATTTTGGAAGGAGGGACTAGGCTAATCTTGGGCGTTTGCATTAAGTCGCATTTTAGTGCCCTACGGCAAATTAAGCCTATGGAAATTATGCTCAGAGTTTCTTTGCGAGAAATCAGATCAGAAATGAGAAGATCCGTAATCGAACAAAACTAACGTAGCCCGACGGATTAACAAGTTAGAGTGGCAGTGGGCGGGAGACAGCACGTAGTCTGACGACCGATGAGGCAGAAAGAGTAGAGTAAAGTACAAACTGGTCACCCTTCCTGAACTTGACTTGTTTAACACCAAGCCGAAACAATTTAAAGACACATTAGCAAAATCTTGGTTTGACGGTTCACTAACTGCTTAGTAATAGAATCATAATTCTTTCTCTAAATAGGTACTAAACACAAATGAATAAGCTTTTTTTCTGTTACACATATGCGAAAACATGTAAATGGTGTATAGTTTTTTAAGTAGTCTAATCACATGTAAAAATATCACTGTATGTTTTCCAAATAAAAAAAAAGGTCGTGTACTGACGAGCGCAACGTGAGAAGTCCATCCACAAGATGGACAGACTACCTAGTAATAGCTGCAGGAAGCCGCTGGATGCAACCCGCTTCCAACCGACCAATCTAGCAGTCATTGGGGGAGGCCTATGTTCAGCGTGGACGGCCAATGGCTGAAATAATGATACTAGTTACTCTTAAACGTAGGTAGGTACTACCTTCCAATGCAGTAGGGAATATAATCCGTTTATTTCTACATATTGGCCTGAACTAAGCTCTTGTACGCGCCTAATTGTTTTTAACTTACCACTGTTCAGGAAAATAAACAAGGGCCGAAAAGAGGCACAGGTCTTACCTCAACTGTGGGCTGGTTGAGGTTGGGCAGAACTCCTCATGGTGTGTAGAATGAACAGCGGAACACCCAATAACATACATACTTATCATACTAGACATGTATGACAAATATAATTAATTCGCGAGTTTATATAAAAAGTAAAAATACTTCACCATTTGTAATCGTTTCCTCATAATAACAGTGCATAGCAGTTTCTAATATTGCTGAGTCAATTTAATTCA
Source organism: Anania hortulata (assembly GCA_963576865.1). Classification (NCBI taxonomy): domain Eukaryota; kingdom Metazoa; phylum Arthropoda; class Insecta; order Lepidoptera; family Crambidae; genus Anania; species Anania hortulata. The sequence continues at coordinate 18,632,667 of OY756407.1, read as the reverse complement.
CAAGTTGTCCCGAAACAGTGGTGGGATATAAATGGTTGGGTCATGTGAAAGTGCCCCATTCAGGCATATTTACAATAATAAATTTGGTTTTCATTTATTATTTGCTATTAAATCAAAAAGGTAAATGGGTTATCTACCTAACTTCCTTACTATTTACTTAATCTTTACTATGCCTCATGTTTGAGATTATTATCATGCTCTTCTATTAACCTCTCAGCCCCAAATCAGTAGCCCAGCTAAGCAAGACATAATAAAATTTTATTACTCGTATTACTGTACGAGTACTCTCATGCGTCCATTCAACATCAAATAAAGATAAAGATATATTTATTTACAAAAACGTGTGCAAAATATAAACATGGAATGAGATGAATAAGTTAATAATGCATAAGTTAAGTTTTAAAGTTATTGTGAACATAATCATTTCAGCCCTTCGTAAATGTTGTATTTCGTATTTAACCCTCGCATTATCAGATGGAAAATCAAATTGAGCAGTGCTATTAGTTAACCTCTACGTTTGGCTGGCATCCAGGTGCCATTGAGATAATAAAGACTATTTATTTGTAGTCTCCTTCCAACATTTGACGTGTACAAACAATGTTAAAAAGCTTTTGAACTTTGTACCTACTCTAAGCATTGAAAAGAGTAAACGTGCCGCGTAGTTTTGAAATTTGGCGTGTAGTTTTAAAATTTGGTATAGTTATACCTTGTGATATCCATAAACATATTACAGAGTAGGGATTGAAGGGCCTTTTTTCAGGGTTTTGCTCACCGAATATTTGTTCAAATACTACTATGATTACTTTCGTCAAAAGATTTTACACATAAACTTCAGATTTAATTAAACTTATTTTTGTTCTACGATTAATGCTTTTTAAAGTTACAACAATGTATTTTATTAAAAGAAATAATTATGTTCTTACAAATTTTTGATATAATATATCTTATATTATGAGCAAAAACCTAAAACAATAAACCATCAACCACACCCTCAGCACAGCTCCCATACTCTTGAGAACTTTAAGTATGTTATATTATAGTGCTAGTATGTTCATTCTAGATACGGTATCATCATTTCAGCCATAGGACGTCCACTGCTGAACATAGGCTTCCCCGATTGACTTCCAGATTGGCCGGTTGGAAGCGGCCTGCATCCAGCGTCTTCCTGCGACCCTTACCAGGTCGTCTGACCACCTTGTGAGTGGACTGCGCTTGCCGGTACGCGGCCTCCATTCTAGAACCTTTCTGCCCCATCGGCCGTCAGTTCTACGTGCTATGTGCCCCTTGTATAGGTATATGATAAGGTATAACTGTACCAATTTCCGGAATTACTTTAATTATTTCCCCTAATTGCCCATATAACAGCTTATACCTAGACCAGGCAAGCGGCGATCTGCCATGTTTACGGCACCACACTCTACTTCATTATCACACACCCATAAGGACTTAGGTTCCCATCCTTTTTACGGTTCTTAATGGTAGCTGTGTGTATGATAATAGATAAATCAAATAAGGGTGGATCAAATGGGTTACTGGCTAGACAACTAGAAGAGCAATTTGTCTACAAAAAACAGTTTTTAACATGTAATCATTAAAAACAAAATGTTATTATGGACAAACAATGTTTATTTAGTAAGTAGTAATAAAATATTTTATTATTTTACTCAAAGCCAGATGGCAAAGGTTTGTTCTTTCTTGTAGTAGCTACCTTCTTATGCGGTGTCTCAGGAACTATCACCATTTTTGATTCCAAGCAGGAAATGGTCTCTGAACCCTTCGTCAGCTCCATCTTGACCACCATGATGCCATAATTCATTTCTTTTTTCCACAAATGGTAAGCTTTATTGTAGTCCATACTAAAAAAGTTGTTCCCTAGAAATAAAAAAAAGATTGAACGGAAACAAATAAAAGTGCTTTTTAATTCTAATTAAGCGTATCTTGATTTTGTCTGAGTATAATATTAATAATAATAAGTTGTTTTCACAATCACACCAATTATCTAGCCCAAAACTAAGCAAAGCTTGTACATACTATTGCGACTAGATAACGGATAAACATACTTAATTACATATATAAACATCCATGACTTAGGTACAAATGCTCGTGCTCATCACACAAACATTTTCACCTTGCGGGATTCGAACCCACAATATATTTTCGCATTTTTAAAAATATAACATCATTTTATTTTAACTTTAAGACTAAACAGTAATATCGGTTTCATCTACAAAGAAAATAAAAACAATGATTCTTGACTGAACATGAATTTGAAAGTTAACAAGAATGGAACACTAAAACTAACGACAAAAAGACAATAAAACATTTATTTCATTCTAGGTAACTTAAAAAAAAAACGAATGTTTTAATGTAATTTGAAAAAAAAAAACTTATTCTTAGTTTATTGACAACCTTTGGGATAGTGCAGTAATCCTTCCAAGTGTTGTAGCCCCACAGTTTTGTAAGAGTAGATATCAGAAAAGTCTTACAATCTATTTTGTCTATTATCTGGTCAATTTTCCTTTGGCCATCTTTTTCAAAATACAATTTAAAGGATCCCTGGAAAAAGTGAGTAGGTATTCGTTCATTTTCACATAAATTTAGGGTTAGCAAACATCAGAATTATATTACGTGTGGTTTATAGCTATAATTATTAAAATGTTCAATAGGGATGTTTACCACCATTCTTAAATAATTCTAAGACAACATTTATTAAAACTGTTACCTTATTTTAGGCCTAATAACCCGGCACGTTATAATTAATTTGAAAAAATCCATTTTTAATTGTTCCAAAATCAATAAAAAGTTAGTCCGTTCAGTTAGGTCATAGTTTGCTATCGTCATACAAATTAAATGTAATCTTTTTAAAATAAGATAACATTTATTTTTATGAATTTGGTCACAATGATTTTAAATTTAGGTGTTTGTAGGTGGAGAAAATTAAGTAATAAACATAAAGTAACTAAAAATACCAATTGATTTAAAATACTTATTCCGTTTATATTTTAAAATTATGTACCTTAACTGAAAATATTACTAGGAATACATGATTAATAAAATAGAACACAATGCAGAGATTTATTTCTCTTGAGTCGTCAGATTAGCATTAGATTAGATTTCATGATTCATGATTTCAGCCATGGACGTCCACTGCTGAACACAGGCCTCCCCCAATGACTTTCATCAGGGGGGATTGCCAATACACGCCACGCTTGGCAGGCGGGTTGGCGAGCGCAGTTTTTTTAAATTTCGCACGCCGACGCTGTTGCCCGTCTCGTGCTATAGGAATAAGTCGCCTCTAACGACACGTCTCCCGTTGGCGGTGGGGAAGTGTATTCTTTACGGCCCGCCCCCCACACTATAATTTTTCTTATAATTTGATGTCAATAAATTCTTTAAAATAGAATCACTTATTCAACAGCCCGTTATTTAATGCGTATCTAAATGCTCTAACTCTTAAGTTCTGATTGCATTGCAATACATATTATTACTAAAAGTACCTTCAAATTCTTTAGATCCTTATAAATAGTGACGTTTCCTTCAGTCAAACTGGTGTTGTCTGTCGTGTTGTAGGCCCAGAAGAGGTTTGTCATAGTCGGCACCTTTTCGAGAGGCTTAGTGGTTCTATTACATCGATTGGTAATATCTAGCACGTATATTTTATACGGGCCCTGTAATAAAAAATATTTTAACTATTATTTTGCCATTTTTGAATTCACTATTTATAAAAGTATCTCAATTTGAGGGCACGGCATCATCCTTTTCTCGAAGCAGTTCAGGCTATTTTTGACCTCCATTACTTCGTTGTGGGGTTCTAGTTTTAGAAGCCTAAATTATCAGTATATTTCAAATTTCATTCAATTTACATAAAGTTACTAGAATCATAAAAAACAATCTATTAATTTAAAACATAAAGGTTTTTTATTATTGATATCGTCACTAAAAGAGGTTGTTAGGTTAGCTCATTACGTAGTAACTTAAGACAGAAAACCCCTTAAGCACAGAATAAATCCTTAAGTAGGGACTGAATAAATTTACCGACTTGGTATTACATGGATCTCACAACTTTTTAGAACTGAGCGAGACTTGTTTTTTTTTACAAGTTATGTTTTTGATGGGATAATGTCGTCTAGATATTATCAAAATCTATCGAATCTAACGTTTCAAGCAATATTCAAACCCAGCAGCAGACACAAAATAAAAGTTAACAAGAAAAATATAAATTATGAACACATACAGATCCTTTGATGACGACGAACCCATAGATACAAAAGTAAATAAGAACAAAAGGTAACATAATATCATATTTATGACCACGTGAATCCTTTAAAATAAGAGTAAATCTACTGAATGCACACGAGGAACTGTGTTCCGTAATGAGGACATTAAAAATGTAATTACAGTAAATACATAGATAGATACTTACACCGACAATAATAATGATGTATGTACCTATGCTCATTAAAAAACTATTTGTAAGTTCGCAAAACTGAAAAAATTTAAATCTCCCGTATAATTAAATTTATTATTTCCAGTGAAAGTTTAAAAAAAATTGACGGAATGAAATGCAGTCTCCGTTCCTTTCTCAGCAACGTCGCATGTGATGGAATCTTCTTTAGGGAACTCTTCCACGCTTTTTTCAAACGAAGTCACGGCCTCTTTGAAGCTCATTAAAATAATTGTGTCTCTATGTTTATTTATTTTTGGAAATAAATAAAAGTCACAGGGTGGAAATTACGAGGTGACAGCCGGAGGATCGAGAAAAAAAAGCGAAATTACTTCATATCTAATTTAATTAAAAATTTAAATTACAATAAAACTAGCTCCTAATACTAATTGACCCGATCGATGTTAAATACGAAGTGAGGATGATGGCGGTGGCATGCTGTCCGGCGGCTCGGTCACGTTAGCGGCGCACGAGCGCTGTGTCTGCGTTTTCGTGATCTTGCAATATCTTGTGTGCTCTAGTTAGGTGCCCGGGGTCAGCGGTTTTCGTACTGGTAGAGTACGTAACTTGCAAGATTGGGACTGTTTTCCAAGACAAACTGGTAAACAATGACTGACATACCAAGCGGCAGTCATACTCATATTTTTATTTCTTCGGACATTGTTCCGAAATGACCAGTTCGTCCAAAGAATGAGGCAAACATCTTTTTCCCTTGACTTCTTCCTTTCTTTACTTTTGTCGGCAAATCTTCAAAAGGAAACATAAATTGAGCAGAATGTTTTTAGGTTTCGGGTTTAATATATATTTTGGGAAAAATATACAGAGTCTACAAAAGGATAGGACACTCCTTAAAGCAACGTAATGAGCTGCTCATATACATCAACTTTTACTATGCGAGCAACATCAAAAGGTGCTTTTTCGAGGTAGAGCGTTAGTTTGTGTGGAGCATCTAAATTATTTTTTACGATTTCGATGTTGCTCCCATAGAAAAAGTTGATGTATATGAGCAGCTCATTACATGGTTTTAGGGAATGTCCTATTCTTTTATAACCCTCCCCCAATGACTCCCAGATTTGCCGGCAGTACTTACAGAATGAAACTTTTCAAATTTAAACTTAGTTATTAGTTCCAAGTCATTGATTGGAGTTAAATCTAGGTTAGGGAAAGTTCTGTAACCCTAAGTTAGTCTAGGCAGTTAGTAGTTTAACTATGTTCTAAGCCTAACTAGTAGTACCTATCTGGGGCTAGTAAAAAAACGTGCCGTCTACTTATTATACAAGATCGCGTGGTGAGTCGCGTCATTGGTGCAAGGGGATTACCATAGTGACTAGTTATTTAAGCTAGACATCTTCCTGAAGGAGGAGTGTGGTTTATCGTAGCTTCCGAGAAAGATCTTCCTCAGAACAGCTCGGAGTACGAAGCCATAACAACAATAAATTATAAATGTAACTTGTTGTTACATTTATAATTTATTACAGGTTATTATAATGTATGTTAGTCTGAAGGATATTTATTGTAGAAACCTTTTATTATAATGTCATCTGTAATAATTAGGATGCCTAAAATAAATGATATTATTACTGTATCTCTCATAAGGAAAATCACGGCATAGAGGCCGGTCCTTTGGGAAGGCGTTCGTGGGGATACAGATCCAACATAAAAAGGCTCTTTTGAGATACGATAATGAGTTGGGATTTGTAATATTATTAATATGACTTTTACTTCTCTTATCCACTCTTTAACTCTTTAGCGGAAGATGGAGGGGAGACTATAGCTGTGATAACAAAGAAACCTCTATTGTGTCTCTAACTTTTATAAATTTTAGCAAATGTGGTATATTTGCGAATGATTCCTCTGTCTGAATTAAACTCATTATAAAGGACAATAAAGAAGTTTATTTTGTTGCATACACTGCTATGTTTAGGATGCGGCCATCTGGCTAAAACATATTAATTTATTTATGTGTTTCTTCTACCCTATATGCTATCTCAGGAACCGCTTTAAAGACGACTTCGAAGCATAAAACTGTCTTTGAACCCGTCACCAATTCGATTTTTCTCGCCGTGCTGCCGTATTCCATTTCTTTTTTCCATATATGGTAAGCTTGATTGGAGTCCATATTTTTTATAAAGTACGTTCCCTGAAAATAATAAGAAGATTGTGTATTTACTTATTTTCCCCTTGGCAGAATTTCCTATTTCAGATTTAGTGATTTTTCAGATTTCTTAGAAACTCATGGACTTTTATTACTTATTCTACAGTGAGGAAATCTATTCATTCTGAATGTCATGGTCCAAAAAATGGTCTGGTTCTTCTAGTAGTGTCGAAGGTCTTATAGCAATCATTGCAAATGTAATATTGGCACGTGAAAAGAGTTTTCTGCATCTGAAATCATTGTCAAGTACAAATAGCTAGGAGAGAGTAGATTCTTTAGTTTAAATTACTAACCTTTGGTATTAAACAAAAATCCTTCCAAGGTTTGTAACCAAAAAGTTTCATTAGTGTGGACATAAGAAAATTTTTGCAATCAATTTTTTCGTATCTTTTGAATAAACTCCATTTGCCATTTTCTACTTGGTATAGGCTTATGATTCCCTAAAAATATTAAAATAGTTATAGACAGTGATGTAACTGTTGGCAAAGATCCATATAACTTTATATATTTTCTTTGCTGTTGGGAGGTAGCCCTACCCGATCTTTTACTAGATCACAAATAAATACGCTATGATGCGAAACCTAAGTCTGGCCATGCTGCCACCGCCAGGTCCTGGCAAAAGATGTAGACCCAAGAAATGCTGGCTAGATGTCGTGAGGGCTGACATGCGTGCCAATGATCTCACAACTAGAGACGCTCAAGACCGCGCGAAGTGGAGGAGTAAATCAAGAAAAGCGGACCCTGGGCTCCATGGCAAAGGCTTTGGACGCAACCGGGATTGACCGTATAGATGAAAAAGAAGAAGGAGATGAGAAACCCAAGATTAATTATTTAGTAGTGATTTAATAATCACGGAACGGGTAAAACATGCTATGCCTTTATGGGAATAATTTACAAAACCATTTAATACAATTTGAGAATAAGAAGAAAATCAAAACGAATCAAATTAACAATAATTAAAGGATATACAAGTAGCCCTTAAAGAGTTTAACTATCTATCTTCTAACTCCATCATATGATCAGCTCCAGCGTATAAAATAATTGTCTTGTCGTCTGGATTTCAAAGTTCCAAAACAATGTAACAATTCGGAATAAGGAGGTTAAAATCGATTTCCGAGATTTGATTAGTGAGTAAGTAAGTGAGTTACTCTAAATTAAATATAACCTGCTTAGCTCGCACTTACTTCATGTCTTGTAACTGTATTTCCTGTAAAAAAGGCTGACAAAGGTGACTGAGTTTGTTGCGCAGTTTCTTCTCATCACCAGCCGATATGCAGTCCCGAAGCGGTGGTAGGGTAAAGCTATATTTTGAGTCGTGTATAAGTGCCCGGAAGAGGGCCTAACTGAATAAATGAGAGATTCAATGTTTATGTTTGCACCGACTCCAAAAGTAACTGATTAGGTACTTAAGTGTTAGGATAATTTTTAGCATTTTAGTATTTTGAAGTCGGTTTTATTTTTTTTAATAAAATTTACTTATTTCATCAATTTTTAGTGATAAATCCTAATCTAACTGCTGAACACCGATTTCATCCCCTATTTTCCTAACCTTAGGGGTGATTTTTTTTTGAAAACTTTTATCATATTATCTTTGAAGTATAAGCTATTCAATAAAACAAAAATCATCAAAATCGGCTCATTTTTGTCGAAGATAGGTAACAAGAACAACAACCAAAATATTATCTGGGTCATCCCATAAAAATTTTATCAATTTCGATAAAATTTATATGGGACCACCTCTGAAGTATGATCTACTAAACAAAAAAAGAATCATTAAAATCGATTCATAATTGGCGGAGTAATCGCGTAACATACATACAAAAAAAAAAAAACATACAGTCGAATTGAGAACCTCCTCCTTTTTTGAAGTCGGTTGAAAATAGTAAAAGCTGTTATTGTAAATTTTTTTTTTTTCAAGACGTAGAATAAGAAAAAGGGTAATGTTAAATCCTTCTTACCCTCAAATTCTTCAGGTCTCGAATCAAAGTGACGTTACCATCAACTACACTTGTGTTGTGTATCCAGAAGTGGCTCGTCACAGAAGCCACTTTTACAAATGGCTTCGTAGTTCTATTACATCGATTGTTGAGGTCTGTTAATACTAATTTATACGGACCCTGTTAAAAATACCGTTAAAGTTAGGGTAGTTTTGCATAATTTATTTATAAATACGATTTTTGATCTCTGAAAACAACCAAAGAGTCACGAAATAATTTAAAATTAAATACACAAATTATCTAGCCTAAAACTAAGCAAAGTTTGTATTATGGCATCTAAATACATCCAAGATTTAGGTACAAATTCTAATGTGAATCAAACAAACGTTTGCCCCTTGCGGAATTCGAACCGCAACTGGCCGGCTTTGTATTCCAGGGCGCGAACCACTACACCCACTAGAAGTTTGTACATAAAGGAGAAATTATATTAAATATTATTTTTACGCACAGATTCTTTTGTCGACGCCAAAGCTATACAAACCACAATAAGTAAGAGAAAATTGTAAAACAGTGTCATTTTTGTTACAAATACTTTAAAACTAGTCTAAATCTATTAGACACACGATTAACTGATGTTTGATGAGTTCATCAAAAATCTATTAACAGATAAACGATTTTGTAAATACATACATAGGTACTCATTATGTTTTGTTATTTTATAATAATGTTTAGAGTCTAATCTATTTTAAATCCCCAGTTTCTAAAAACAATATTTCAAGGACAATACCTGTCTAATTCTTTTACTAACCATTGAATATAAGAATAATAATAATCACATAACCTACATTGCTCTGATCCTATGGTAAGTAGCCAAAGCACTTGTGTTACAGAAATCAGAAACAACGACGGCACCACAACACACAGACCCGAGGCAATAAAAAAGTTATTTATCTACATTGACCGACTAGGAATCGAACTCAGGACCTCAGAGATAGCGACACCAACCAAGTCCGGTATGCTTGCCTCTCCGCTTACGGACGTCGTATAATGGAGATTATATCGAAATTTTATTTAATTTAAATTTCATACAGGTTCACTACTAAATAGATTAAAGTAGTGTTTTATTTTAAACATACTCGTAGCATTAGTTTATTACCACGCATCTTAGAAAAAAAAAATTACTTTGTTTATGTAAGCACTCAAGCAACTTGCGCCCTCCTAGATAAATTACTAACAGAGCTAAGCTTCCTTTTACATCATGTAATTCCATTAAATAAATGGAACTTGTTTACTGCACCGAAACAGCTGGTCTTCAAGTTCCATAAAATCAAGCGCTACGGATTTAATCACGCACAGAGACATCTATGATTATTTGTAAGAACTGCGCAGTAGTTTGGTTACGCGCCCGCGCCGGTAGAGAGCGGTAAATCGCAGAATCTATATTTTAACCTCGGCACTGATTTGGTATGTAATGAATGATCTGTTTTAATGCAAACCAGTTCGAATTATTTAGTATTATCCACTGAAAACCAGCGCAATGGCTAGGCCCTTCACCTACGCCATCGCACGTGATACCATTTGGTTCCATACCATCCAAACTAAGTATAATAATAAATAAATAAATTGTTATCACAATCAGACCAATTATCTAGCCCCAAACTAAGCAAAGCTTGTACTATGGCGACTAGATAACGGATAAATATACTTAAATAAAACAAACCAAACTTGATCTTCGCTTGCGTTGATGGAGCTGAAATAGTTTTTTAAAATTGTAACATTTGTGAAAATTCATATTAAATATTTAAGTTATTCATTCAATTTTCTTTGTTCCTTTTTTTCTTTTTCTTTTATTCAGTTTGTAAAAAAAATTAGGTTATTGATTATTGAAAATTTAGTGATGATTCTAAGAAAATAGAATGATAACATCCTTTACTTTGAACGTCAAGTAGCTTATCATTTTAAAGTGACGATGAACAGATAAGATTTCAAAATGATTAGGTAACCTACACTCATAATATCATGTTTTGTTGTTACTAACCGGTAAATAAACAAAAAATATTATATTCTTAAGATTTTAGTGCTCAAATAGAAAAAAGCTGTGCTTTATTAAATAACCGATTTGTTTAATGACGTAAAAAAATAACAAATACATTAATAAATGTATAAAAAATAACTCTGAATAATGTATATTTAAACAATAAGGGCCGATTTGACCAAACACAAAGTTATACTAGAATAACTATTATGGGTATAATTTTACCCCTTGAATTTACTCTTGGATAACTTCGATCACGTTTTTCTAACCTTTTTGAGCATTAAACTATACTCGGTATTGTTATTTTATAGTTCAAGAGTGAATGATCAATGAATTGATAAACCTACTAAAATAGGTAGATAGATGTTGACGACTATTTAGATGACCTCCGTAGCCGAGAGGCGAGCATACCGGACTTAGTGTCGCTATCTCTGAGGTTCCGGGTTCGATTCCCGGTCAGGTCAATGTAAAAAATATTTTTTCTATATTGCCTCGGGTCTGGGTGTTGTGGTACCGTCGTTGTTTCTGATTTCTGTAACACAAGTGCTTTGGCTACTTACCACAGGATCAGAGCAATGTATGTGATGTTGTCCAATATTTATTTATTTATAACTACTAGATGTTTGATCACTGGTTGACTGGTAGAGAATGCTTCTTGGCATTAAGTCCGCCATTAGTACAATTATTTTTAAATGTGCAATAAAGTATAAATTTTTTTTTTAAAACTTGTCAGTTTTTAGGTGACGAGTAGATTTGACAAGTGACCACTTTGGCATTAACTATTATCAATATAATCCTTTATTCGAAATAAAGTTCAAAATCACTCGTTTAAATATGTAATCGTATCAAATTAAGTTATTATTCTTATTATTATTCTTAGATCAGTGGTTGGTAAAATGCAAAATCAGCTTACTCTAGATTAAACCACTGGTTTACGCGTGAGTAAAAACTTACTCCAGCTTAGTCGAATCGGGTCTTAGAAGCTAAAATGTCACCTTTCAAAACAAAATGTGTAACCTACTGTCTATCTAAAGATTAGCAAATTCCTCTCGTCATTTAAAATTTATTTTTAGGGTTCCGGAGTCAAATGACAAAATCTTTGATCGGCCGTAGTCCAGTGGTTCGTGCTCCGGAATACAAACTCAGTGGTTGCGGGTTCGAATCTCAAAAGGAAGTGTTTGAGCGATAAGCATGTTTTATAAACATTTGCACCTGAGTCATAAATGTATGCATGCCTATCTATTATCTAATCACCATAGACCCAGCTTTACTTAGTTTGGGGCTAGATAATAGGTGTGATTGTTAAAACCGTTTAGTTGTCTATGGCCCGATTTTTCAATAGTCAGATAACTTTTATCTGAGGAATAAGTTTGACATTTTGACAGTTTTCGTAAAGAAAATGTGTCAAAATGTCCATTTTATTCGTCGGATAAACGTTATCTGGCATTTGAAAAATCGGTCTAAGAATATTTTTATTGACGAGACCCCATAATTTCGTATAATTTGAAAATAGAACGATTTATCCTATTATACATTCCGTGATAGAACGCAATATATGGGTTTATCATAAATTAAATTCAAAAATAGTTATATTATTTAAGTATACTTAGTGTCCTCATTTTGGGTGCTGTTATTCTAAGGGCTTTGTAAATTTTTGAACTATCTACTGCGTTTGTTCCGAAACATGTGATACATGTGACCCAAGTTGCGTGTGTTTTTTTATGATGACCCGTTAGCGTAGAGGTTCGATTCCTGGTTTGAGTAAATTTAGGACTCGACTTTCTCTAAATTGACTTGGGTCTGGGTGTGCTGTCCTTTCCAAAAGTTATTGTAAGTGTTGTAATACAATTTCCTATTATAAATTCTTATTTCGAAGAAGAGGCCTATAACAATGAATTTATTTTCGGGATTTCAATGCACTCTCAATGTATTATGTTATTACACTTCCCACAGTAAAAGTCGCTGTATTTTTAAATTACTAAGAACGATTTTATTAAAGTAAGTACGTACTCGATTTAATAATTACCTTGTGTCTGTAAACTATATGCACAACAATCTTGATATCACAGTCGTCCAAGATAAACAAACCCAGTTGTGAGTTTACTAAGACTTACCCCATAAACCTCTCTTGGTCAGTTCAATTTCCGGAGCTCTATGACCTCTAGGCCATTTGTTATCTATGATTATTATATCCCTCCTAAATCTGAAGTCCGAACCCTAACCCATTAAAAGATCACAATTCTGATACATATTTCAAACGTATAAAAATAAAAGGGTGTACCCTACCTAAGGTGTTTTGTTTTCACATCTTACTTAGGCCTGCGACTACGTCTGCAACGCTTTCAAGGTTAGATCCAGATTGGAGTCATCTACGGGAAATATCTGAAAGGTATTCGATACGGGTTCGCGGTAGATATAATAATAACCCCGCAGGGTAGCTGTGGTGAGTAGCAACTCTACGGGGTCAGTTGTTAATCTAGGTGCTTCTGAGAATCGGCCAGGACCTCAAGCCAAGGCTCTCAAGGGCCAGGAACTCAAGGGGGTCTGCAGAACTTTCACCACCGACTTATCTTACGGGCCGGCCAGAGTGGAGTCGAGCATGACGCGCGAAGGGTGGTTGTGGTTGTGGTGGTGGTTCGAAAGTGACGAGTGGGCAGGTGAAGCCAGATGTCCTCAGGGACCACGTGATCGTCGTTTAAAGTCCAGAGCCACCGCTCCACTTTTAGCCGCCAACGACAGTGCTGCTCAGTCTGGTCTTGCATGACCCATGACGCAAAGGGAGGACCTATTTAGTTGCCAGCTAGTCATCACCTGTCATTTTTTTCAGTCCGAGACTGAACCAGGCAGTTTACCGGTAGTCTCCATTACCATTTATATCCCAGAACCCAGTCTATCTATTCTCTTTCAATAAACCATTTGTCATTAGATGCAAAAGTTAAATCCCATGATGTAACTAGTCAACTTATCTACCAATTTCAGGTTTGATTAATTGCGCTTAAATCGACGAGATTCGAACCCGCAACCGCCTGGATATGTAGTCCGGTCTGAGTGACTTTTGGTCCGTGAACTCTTAGGTATAGATCATAATAATAATAAGGAAATTGTTTTTACAATCACACCAATGATTTAGCCCCATGAAGGTTACTTTGTTATTATGTATTGCATCCAACAGAATTTTTATATTCGTTTGCCATTCTGACCTTTATTTTATGCAGCAGATAATAGATTTAAAATGTAGCTTGCGTATACTTAGATACTTGTTCGCGGCAAAAAACCTAATGTTAGTCAATAAAAAATATTCTGCAGATTTCGCTTTACCATTACATAGGTAACCAACTTAACATTTACCTACTTACTTAAGAGTTTTCAAAATTATGTCTTTATTTCTTTGTTTTAAATTATGGCGATTTTCGAATTAGGATATTTGCACTAAGCTACATTTAAGCAAAATTTTTGAATTAACAAGGTTGAAGGTCATTCCCCCCAGTTATTCGAGCCAAACATCTGTGCGTGTCATGAATGAATTTGGCCATCTTTGATGTTTGTTAAGTCTTTCTCGCTCTGTCTATAGGAAGGAATAAGACAGATGATCACAGTTATACCGTATTGAAGATAGGACGAGTTTATGCAATGTGAAGTCGATGTTGTTAGTTTGTATTTTTATTTTGAACTTTTTTAGTTTAACGGGATATACACTAATAAAATAGGACCTTATACAAACCAATTCGACGACCGTCTGGTGTAGTGGTTCGCGCTCCGGACTACAAAGCCAGCGTTGCGGGTTCGGTGTGATGAGCACGAGCATGTTTATCCGTTATCTAGTCACCATAATACAAGCTTTGCTTAGATTGGGGCTGGATGATTGGTGTGATTGTGAAAAAAATAAAAATTCGGTAAGTATTTCTATGCCGAATATTAAAGTTCCAGGTTTTGTCAGACTATTATGGTTAGAACTTTAATTATAGAATATTTAATTATAGTGCCGCAAAAATATAATCTGTTTCAAGTGGTTTCCAAAAACAAATGGCTCAAGTGGCTCTCAACAAACAACAAATATGGAATGTTTACAAAAACACTCATGAAAAAAGAAGTATGCCATTCTTTTCTTGTCCCATTTTACAACTTTAAAAGTCAACTGGACAGACGTCAGACACAGAGCTAAATAAGTTAGTAAGCTTTGTGCCTAGCTGAACAAAATCCGAGAAATCGAATGACTCAATGTTTCATTGTGTAGCTCTCTCTCACTCGTATTACATACCTAAATAGTTGCTGTTTGACCTACAATAACTCATTCATTTTTCAACAATGTCAATCCGATAAAGAAACTTAATACGCGCGGCATTGTTTTTTAACAATTACAGAGTTATAAATTCTAATTCTAATTTATTTATTTGCTTGATAAGTGGTACATATTAAGACGGTACAAATGACAAAGAGGCTAGTTTCCTGGGTCAATAAAAGATTATTCTTCCGTCAGTTTGATTATCAAAAAATATAAGACAAGATAAGATAAGATAATTTTTATTTACGTAAACATTTGTGAGATATACAAAGCATTGGCCGACATATTTAATTGGTGTTAGTGTCATTTATATTTTGTCAATTTGTCAATCATGACGAAGATAAAGCGCATCAAAGTGGGCACGTGACGTCATGCCTTGCTAAAAAGTGTCGCAAGACGTGACGTCATGCGGAACTTTAACGGACTAGATATCTTCATAATTTTTTGTTTGATTGAGAAAAGAAAAAATACATGTCCAATATTTTCTGTTAATCCAACTGACTGACTGACTTATTAGATTTTTTTAGGAAACTAGCCCATAGTAGGCTGGCATGCAAATATTAAGAAATATAACTGGATGTTATCCATTAAAAAAATTTAGAATAAGTCTAATCTCAGGCAATGTCAAAAAATTATTACAAAATAGAATTAACAATATCAATATTATGTTACAACACGAACATGAAGTTGCAACTTTTTCTTTCAAAAGTTTAAGAACAAGAAGTAGAACCTATTTTGCAACAATGAAACTATAAATTCCTTTTAAAACTCTTTAACAGTAATAATTTTAATTCTAAATCTTGCCTGTTATAAATTTTTATGGCCATACAACATGCGTTTTTGGTATAAAGAGCTGTCATTTTACAGGAAAATTTTGTTTGTAAGGGTAATTCGTTTAAAATTACATTCTTCTCTTTTACTTTTAAACAAGTGCATGTTTGTTTTGACAAACACGCATATCTCATAAATGTAGATGCGAGAGATATTAACAATTTTTATGCACTTTTGTTATTAAACCATTATTATGTGAGTCTTTCAAAAATATTTTATTTTAGCCTGACCCAAGATTATAATCTGGTGTGCAATAAGCAAGCAATCACACTGCAACATTCGTATTGTGGTTTGATTATGAATAATCGTATGACGTGTTACGTACTGTTATCTAACAGATTAGACTTAGTGTTGATAGTTTATGCTGATTGATAATTTCACATTGGTATAACGGGCGTATAAAAGAATAGACCACTTCTTAGATCTATGTAATCAGCGGTTAATACACAAAAACCTTTATCAAGGAGTCAACTTCGAAATTGATAAATATATTGGACAACATCACAAACATTGCTCTGATCCTACGGTAAGTAGCCGGAACACTTGTGTTACAGAAATCAGAAACAACGACGGTACCCTAACACACCCCGAGACAAAATAGAAAAGTAATTTTTCTACATTGACTTACCGGGAATCGAGCTCGGGACCTCAGAGATGGCAACAAGTCCGGTATGATCGCCTCTCGGCCACGGAACAACGTCGAAATTGTATAAAAATATTCAGATGCGCCATACAAGCTAAAATACTGCGTTGGTGAATTCGGTGATACTGTTTGAATAATGTATTTTTTGTTTACGATTTCGATGTTGCTCCTATACTAATTAATCCTATCCTATCTAATTTTACGACCGTTTGGTGTAGTGGTTCGCTCCGGACTACAAAGCCAGCGGTTGCGGGTTCGAATTCCGAATGGGGCAAATGTTTGTGTGATGGATGAGCAAGAGAATTTGTTGTACCTTAGTCATGGATGATAAAAAGTATTTAAGTATGTTTATCCGTTATCTAGTCGCCATAGTACTAGCTTTGATTAGTTTGGGGCTAAATATTGGTGTGATGGTAAACAATTAAATATATTATTTATACTACTTTCTTATTTTTAATCTGTGTAAATCTATAATTATCTGTATATTTTAAGAAACTATTTAATTTATAACATGCAATGTATCGCCGTTGATTTCCTGAATAAAAATAAACAACTTTTACTATAGGAGCTGATTACGTGGTTTAAAAGAGTGTCTTAATTTTTAAATGTTTATTGTATTAATGTCGTTTTGGCGTATTGAGCCAATTAAGAATCACATTGCAGGTTGCAGGAGCTTTAAAAATGCAGTCCAGTGAACTTTTTGCTGTCGCATAAAGTAAAAAAGTGGTTTGATTTGTTTCGTGTTAGAAACCAGTTGCTTTAAGATAATAATTTTAAGATAATAATTGACTTTAAGTACTTATAAATAATTATATATATAATTTTGTATAAAATATTTTTGCCCCTAATTATAATTATAAAAATTGCCCCTAATTATGTTTGATCTGATTAATTATTGATTTATAATACTACGTGATTGAGAGTCTAGACTAGTGTTGTTTACTTTTCCCAATCCCGTATTTCCATAGAGATTTTTTTCGGATTCTTTTACGACTTTCCTTTATTTACTGTGCAGTGTGTACCAAACAAACACGAGTTTAATAATAAACACGCATAAATGTTTTCGAAAAAATAATTACTAATTAAATGCTATCAAAATAAACAATTCTTTATCTTTATCTATCAATATTGATGTCCTAGCTAAGAAATAAACAAACAAGCGCCTATTCACTATTGGCTTGCCGATTCGTCCAAACATATGTCACCGTGCCGCATCACCGTATCACGCAAGCGTAAACCGGCCTTGACATTACAAATGCGACCCTAATCCAATTGATATTAAGTTCAAATAGCTCATGCATAAATAAGAGCAGACACTTCACCCGAGCTGTCATGGCGTGATACGTCATCATCCGCATGTGGGTTTGGTTCGACAAGGAGATTAGAACTTTAAAAGTTAATCGTTATGGTATAAGTTCGCTTGTGGTGGGCGGCAGACGCCGGGCGGGCGAGGGGTATCGACCGCTTTCCCTATCAGACGCGAGTCAGCGCGCGGCGGCGATGCACACAAGTCCCCGCCGCGAAAAAATGACCATCAACACGCCGGCACCGAAATGTGTTGGCGACAAGTGTCAAAACTCCAAAAGACTGTGCTCATAGTGCTTTTTTACCTGACAATATACCTGTTGATATCGTACGCGATGACTCCAGATACGACCATGACATTCGTGAGCGAAGATCTAAGGGTGGATGCTAAATACACGCTAATATTCATCGTGGCGCCTCTCGTGCCTGTCTTCTCGGACGCGGATGGCGCGAACGTGTTCAAAAACAAAAACTGCGGCAAATGTTTTGTGACTAACAACAGAGGCTTTTTGCCAATGAGTGAATATGACGCTATACTCGTTTATGGTGAACGGAATCTCCTTACCGAGACTGCGGCATTCATGGATCCCGGCAAGCGATATTTACTAGAAACTACTAAGAAATGTATAGGAAGTAAGTTTAAGAAGTGCAACAGACAGCCGAAAATAACCTCATTTAGCAGTAGGGAGACCTATGATTTGTGCAGTCTGTGTGTGAACCTCCATAAACGCCTTTAAATGACCAGAAATTTCATGTGATAATAGTTGTTAGTTGAGTATGCCTTGCTAGGGTAAGTGATTATGTACCTGCGATGATAAGGCCTGCCAAATGTTGATATTGTATGTTCTATGTTAATGGTTATCGTAAGATTGGTGCTTAGCTCTTTTTAAATTGTTGTCGCATTCCGTTTGAGCATTTAGTGCATTTGTTGCAATTCTACTAAAGCATGAACTGAGGATATAAGATAAAGTACAATTGTGTTTTAATGAAAGCCTAATTAAGTTATGTACTTAAATTCACAATTTTGTGATAAGTATATATATTTTAATAGATGTAAATAAAAATGATTAATACAGCAGTTTGTTGTTTATTTGCCTTGTGATAATATATATATACGTCGATCAAGGAAAAACTGTTTTAATTCTAACAAGTCGTTTTAATAAAACTGTTAATTCAAATTAAGTATCAGTTTAATTAAAACTTACAAAACTAAGTTTTTCTTTGAGTTTTGTTTCTTAATCTTTAAATTTGTTTCTCTTTATGAGGAAAATACTAGTTTGTGTGGGGCTTATCCTTGTGAAACCCATCTAGACTAACCGACTGGTTTTTTTTTGTGGAATTTCCAGGGAACAACGCTCAACAGGTCACGAAACAGTATGCTCTGATTAAAAATAAAAATAGTATGTGAATATTTTATGTGTAAATTACCTTTTTATATCAAATGTTATATTTATAGGTAAACTATTAAAACGTTAACAAACCGAAACAGTAAAATTTAATTTTATCTCTCACATTTGAAATCAAGTTTTCACTTGTGAACAGGGCACACTATTTTATGTGTACTCTTTATAGATAAGACTACGATTACAAGAATCAAAGATATACATGATTGGTTATCAATTTAGTTTAATGGCGTGGATTAAGGAAACCTAACACAAAACACGTCATCTATTGTTTTCTTAGAAGTTTTACCGATAGTAACCTTTTAGTGACATTAGAAAGAATTTATTACTTGTGCCTATCGCCTGACGTCATCGGCTACCTGCTTTAATAAGCGGCAGATGACTGCCCGTGAGATAATTAAAGAGTTCTACATTTTTTTAAAAACATTAATTTACTTTGAAATAAGTAAATAAAAACAATAATAGAATCAACCTTGAAATAAAACTTGCAACTTCTACACAGTATTATAGCCAAAAATCCAGTACCTAGTTAACAAATATTAACTTAACAAATATTCACATTATTGGCAGTGAGTTTTGTATAATTGTGTGATTTGTAAAAATTTTAAGAGCTGTGGATACTGAATAAACATACAATAAAATAAAATAATCAACTCGTCGATTTTTTAGTCTTAATGTGAATCCCGTAAATCCCGCAAGTGAAGTCCCATCCCTAAACTTAATGCTTTTAAATACTGTAATTTTTCTAAGTTTAAACTTTTGACTGTAGCCATAATAAACTTTTAAACTTTAAATTACATAACATTAACATAATATAGGTACTTATTAATACAAGTAGTTTAAGAGTAAACAACAAAAAAAAAACTGACTGACTAGTCAGTAATGACTAGTGATGACACTTGGCTCGATTTGGGCCAGCAATTTTTTCAAGACCAAAGCCAAAAATGATGATCCATTTAGGAAAGTGCATGGATCATATACGTAATATTTAAAAGAAAAACAGCATATATTTATTTTAAAGAAAGAAATTAAATTATTAAACATATTAAAAATGTTATATGATAATGATAATATACCAATAAAACAAATTTATTTCTGTAAATTAGGCTCTTTCACGTCCCAATTTTTTTTTACTTTATTTTATACAATCGCTCCATTTATACTGGTAGGCTAAGTTCGTTAGTATTTAGTAATTTAGTGATATTATATTTTGGCGGCTGGCGAGAAAGCTCGAAATATTGAAGAATCTATTTTCCCGAAATTACGAAAAAGCCTCACCAACAATCTACATACATACACATAACAAACGCACATACTATAACGTCATTTGATGTTATACAATATTTATTTGTATATTTATTTATTTCCGACAACCTGATTTTGATAGACGCCGTGATTCGGGAGCGTAAAGAAACCGGGAATCGATCCCGGGCGCGGCCCTTCGTGTTTAAAGCGAATCGACACGCCCATCCATTAGGCCTGTTAGGTCAGTCACCAAAATATGAGCTTATGATTCTTCCTCATTCTCTTTCTCATCGTGTCAACGATACTGGGGGTAATAATATCCCATCTTCCATCGACTGGCAACGGCGCGGGTTCCGCTGCTGCTTCTGCAGAGACCCTCAAACGCTGCAAATATGAAAATCTTGACGAGACTTACATAATTGAAGCATTTGGGTTGGAAACTATAAGACGGTGGGGACCGAGTGCCCACAAGCTGTATTGTGAGGTCTAATCGCTTGATTAAGACCTCACAATCCAAAGGGGACGGCCGTAAAGAATACAATTTCCAACCGCCAACGCCAACGTGATTGTATAAAAAATAAAATATCTAATAATATGTACATATTCTGCAACTGTAAAATTCTTACACAGTCAGATATTTTATTAATAGAAAAAAACCTGTAAAATATCTGACTGATATCACTGTTTAAAGGAATGGTCCTCAAAAAGCTTGCAACATTACCACGCTGGATAGCTAGGCTAAACCTATTTGCCTATCAGTGACCTAGGTATGAGCCAGTCTTTAGATTCATCATCATCATCATCATCATTTCAGCCATAGGACGTCCACTGCTGAACACAGGTCTCCCCCAATGATGTTCATGGGGGGGATTGCCAATACTCGCCACGCTTGGCAGGCGGGTTGGCGAGGGCAGTTTTTTATAAGGTTTCGCACGCTGACGCTGCTGCCCGTGTCGTGCTACAAGAATTAGTCGCCTCTTACGACACGCCTCCTGTTGGTGGTGGAAGTGTATTCTTTACGGCCGTCCCCACACGGCACGCTGTTTTCTAAATCATGTGAAATAGATGAAATGATAACGCTTAACATAAAATCGTTATCAATACCAAAACGGTTAATGAAACGTTTGACGTAAATAAAATTAGTCCGGCCAGTAGGTATATTTTTATTTATTTATACATTTCAGTTGATAATAAAATGATTTTTCTGCAGCTTGTAAGCCTGTTTCACGAAAAGAGATAATTAGGAATCTATTTCCTGTGACTAAAAATATTATTTAAAAAAATATATTTTTTCCTTCGTTCCTTCCTTTAAAACGTTTTTCCTTCCTTGAGTATCATCATCATCATCATCATTTCAGCCATAGGACGTCTACTGCTGAACAAGGGCCTCCCCCAGTGACTTCCAGATTGGCCGTTTGAAAGCGGCTCGCATCCAGCGGCTTCCTGCAACCTTTACCAGGTCGTCTGTCCACCTTGTAGGTGGACGTCCTACGCTGCGCTTGCCGGTACGTGGCCTCCATTCCAGAACCTTTCTGCCCCATCGGCCGTCAGTTCCTTGAGTATATACAATTATAATTTGGTACCTACTATAAAATAAATAAATAAAAATCGCGAGTATAGGCACAGAATACCTAATAGTACTACCGTACAGAAGACTCACTTCCTAACAAAAGTCAGGTTTAGGTATAAAAATATACCTAGACTCGCCAGAGCTACCCGCCTGCAAGCTAAATTGAAACTTATAACCGCGCGTGAACCACGAATTTTCTTTGCGCGCCCCAGTTTTATGACCGAGCTGCGAACGACGGCACGGGGTTGTCACTTGAGAAGTTTTTGTACCTAGTTGATTTATTAGTTTTACGATTAAAATAAGTAGATTAAGCATTACAAACGTTGATTCTGTAAACATATAAATTCCATCTGAATGTCGTGTGTTCGATTCCTACGGGTGTAGGTATTCCTTTGTAAACATTATCCTGAAGTATGTAAAAACCTTACTCAGCAAACCACTTCAACTTGCGTCATTTACCTGCGCAATCGTAACGTTTGGCCGAATAAGCATTTCCTTGTAAGGCAAATAATTGTACATTTTTAAAGTATTCAATAAACGAACGTCGTACCGTTAACATGTGTTTAACTTAACGAGGCTATAAGCACCTACCTATTCTCCTGAAAAGGACAACACTCTGCATGGCGACCCTGCCACACAAAATGGAAGATTTTTGGAAGAAATAAAACAATCAAGATGGGCAAGTCATACTCAAAAGAAGAGGTGGTCATCGCACAAAACGCAAATGGCGAAGCTTCCGCAAATACCAAGTTGGAGAATCACCAATCCAATCACATCATTCAAACCTTATTGATCGTCGCTGTCGTTCTGATCGTCGCCGCAACTGTCTACTATAT
The DNA here is from genome assembly GCA_963576865.1 of Anania hortulata. Lineage (NCBI taxonomy): Eukaryota > Metazoa > Arthropoda > Insecta > Lepidoptera > Crambidae > Anania > Anania hortulata. The sequence goes on along the minus strand of OY756407.1, from coordinate 18,609,981 downwards.
CTTGAAGAAGTGCCGCAGCAGTGCCATCAACACGTTAAGGCGAGAATTGAACGCCGTTTCGATGGATAACCTCGCTCGAACTACAAACCAGTAAGAAGAAAGAAGAGGTGTCCAGGGTAACCCCGGCCCACATCAAGAGGAGTCCAGGGAAATCCCGGCCCAAATCAAGCAGATGCCACATCCATGCTGCCCGACCAGCCACCACGCACCGCCACGTGTAACACTCCGTCACGCACGACGCTCTTTAGCTAAGTACTTTTATTTTAAATAGTGTTTTTAAGTAGTATATGTTATGTCATTGCAAGAATTAAGTAATTTACTTGTAAGTTTGAAAGAAATAAGAGAGTATTCAATTAAAATAGGCCCGGCTCGTAGACAAAGTTCCGAGACCGCCAAAAACAAATTTAGAGAAGCTCAATATTTGTATTCACGTCTGGAGTATATTTCGTCAGACATTAAAGTTAAGATAGAGAATTCTGAGATAAGCAATGACACCTTATTATCCATTAATAAGTGTATAGAGGACATACATGTTTTGTACAAGTCTATTTCAAGTTTGTATAGTGATTCTGAAGATCTAGAGTTCGAAGATAGTACAGAAAATATGGCTACTGCAACGAGTAACTTTGACTTAAAAACGGCCTTGGCTTTATTGCCAGTAATGACCGCCCAGGAGAGCGTCATTATTCAATTAATAGATAGCATTCAACTCTATGGCGATATGCTAAATGACCTAGGAAAATCCCAATTAATCAACTTTGTTTTAAAGACAAGAATTTCTAGTGGTGCAAAACTCAGATTAAAATCAGAGTACTCCACAATTACAGATTTAATTAAAGACATGCGCATGCATTTGCTTCAAAAAAAATCCGCAGTAGCTATTCAGTCACAACTCAATTCGGCCAACCAAGGTCGTAGGTCCATTGACAAGTTTGGTACCGAATTAGAACAATTATTCGTAAACCTGACAATAGCCCAAGCCGACGGCGATACAAAAAAATTCGATGTACTCCGTCCCTTAAACGAGAAAATAGCAATCAAGCGTTTCGCTGATGGATTGTCAGATTCACGTCTAAGTACTATCATCGCCTCTCGGCAATTTCAGTCTCTTCCCGAGGCCATTCAGACTGCCCTCGACGAAAATTCCCTGTCGCCTAGGGTAGAACAAGTTATGAACGTAAAGTCTTATCGCGGAAACGGAAACGCCTGTAGGTTTGGTACGAGACGCGGCAACGCCACGCCTAGGAATAACTCGAATAATAATAATTACCAATCATCTCAGCGTGGCAGTATCTCAAGGACATTTCATAACTCTTATAGAGGTCAATCATATAGGGGTAACAGTCGTGGAAGGTATCAACGAGGTTCTCATCGAGGTCAATATTATGGCCCCCCGCCTCGTTCTAACGAAGCTCCTCACGTAGCTCAAGTACAGCCGGAGCTAATTGATAATACTGAACGTACTCAATCTGCACCAAATAGTGAGTTTTTTCGTGCCTTCAATGAGTGAGCATTTCATTTTAAATTATAATGTTAGTAGTATTGTTCAATTAGAGTTAGGCATAGGTAAAGTAATAAGTTTATTAGTAGACAGCGGTGCGAGCATTTGTGTCATGAAATATGAGTGGTTACTTGACCACCCAGAGTATTTAAAGGAATTACATTATGATAGATTGACTATCAAGGGCGTTAGCGGAAAATTAATATCTGAAGGATATATATATTTAAATTTATTATGTCAAGGTGTTAGTCTTAGGGAAAAGTTTTATGTATTTAAGGACTTATTATGTACAGGAGATGGAATATTAGGAGAAAATTTTTTTAGGCATTACAATGCCGTGATCAATTACGAAACAAAAACTTTACGTTTGTCTAATGAAGGACACGTAATTAGTTTGAATATAGGTAGGAGTAAGGATAGGTATACTCATGTGATACCCGCACGATGCGAAATAATTAGACACATCCCTTGTGTTTTGAAAGAAGATAGTGTAGTTTTAGCAGAGGAAATTAAACAAGGAGTTTTTATTGCCGGTATGATTTCAAAGCCATCAAAAAATGGCATACCGTTGCGAATTTTAAATACGACTAATGAGGACATTGAGATAGATTTTTCAAATGTATATATTCATCAAAGTAGTAATTTTGAAGTCGCACACCTAACAAAAGATATTAAATCAGTAGAACGTGTAAAAACTTTGTTCGAACTACTCGATTTAAATTACTTGAACAAGGAAGAAAGGCTTAGCATTGAGCAAATATGTGCAAAATATGCGGATGTCTTTCACTTACCAGGCGATTCTTTATCAGTCACCAATTTGATGCAACACAATATCGTTTTAAAAGACAACGTGACCCCTACTTATGTAAAGCCTTATAGGATACCACAAGCTTTAAAAAGCGAGATTGAGAAGCAGGTTCAGGAAATGCTAGATAACGACATCATAGAGGAAACTGTTTCGGAATGGTCCAGTCCCGTCTTGCTAGTTCCGAAAAAGGCAGACAAATCAAATCAAAAGAAATGGAGATTGGTAATTGATTACAGACAGTTAAATAACAAAATTCAGGACGATAAATTCCCTTTGCCTAATATCACAGAAATTTTAGATTCCTTATCTGGCAGTATTTATTTTTCGAAGTTAGACCTTTCACAGTCATATTACCAGTTATCATTAAATCCCGACTCACGAAAATACACGTCTTTTGGTCTGAATAAAATGTATCAACTTTCCTTGGATAACGATTCCCGTAAATACACTACATTCACAGCAGGTAAACAATACCAAATGAAGCGTTGTCCAATGGGTCTCAAAACTAGTGCAAGTGTTTTTTCAAGGCTCATGACCATAGCAATGGCAGGCCTTAATTACCAAAAATGTTTCGTATATCTTGATGATTGCGTCGTAATCGGAAATTGCAGTGAAAATCACAATAAAAACCTAATTGATGTTTTAAACCGTTTGAGAGAAGTAAATCTTAAATTAAATCCAATTAAATGTGAATTCATGAGAAAAGAAATTGTTTATCTAGGACACAAAATCACACAAGACGGTATTTTCCCAGACCCAGGTAAAATTGATACCATACGTAATTACCCAAGGCCAAGTTCAGCTGACGACGTAAAACGCTTTGTCGCATTTGCCAACTACTACCGACGATTCATATCGGGTTTCGCCAACATTGTGTTTCCGTTGAATCGATTGTGCAAAAAAGGTGTACGATTTGAGTGGACAAACGATTGCGAAACATCTTTTCAGAATTTAAAATCAGCTCTTATGAATCCACCTGTACTAGATTATCCAGATTTTTCGGACACCAACATTTTCAAATTACAAACAGATGCATCGAAATTGGGTTTAGGTGCAACACTTTCCAACGGAAATGGAAAAGTAATCGCTTACGCTAGCAGAAGTTTAAAGCCAGCCGAAAGTAGGTACCCGGTAATTGAACTTGAACTATTGGCAATAGTTTGGGCTGTCCGACATTTCCGCCCTTACCTATACGGTAGAAAATTTATCATCTACTCTGACCATAGGCCACTAGTGTATTTATTTAATTTAAAGGACCCTTCCAGCCGCTTGACCAAGTTTCGACTTTATTTAGAAGAATACGACTTTACCGTCGAATATGTCCCGGGCCGACATAATGCAGCTGCAGATGCGTTAAGTCGACTCTCGGTGACGTCACAAAATTTAAAAGAAATGCATGAGCATTTAGTTTCTGTTTTAACTAGAGCTCAGAGCAATACACTTAAGACTCAGATAGGAAGACAGACAGACAAACTTCCTTCAGTCTGCGGGCCTGATCAACCTGCAACTGTTGAAGTACTTAAACGACCTAGTAACGTAGTCGAGTTACGTTTTTCAGATTATCAAGGAGAAATAAATGATGCGAATAAAATCTTATCAAATGCTAAATATTGCACTTACGTCCCTTTGAAATCGACGGTATTTCTTCATTCTCGATCGTTATCATCCCCAGAGGAGCTAGCGAGAGATTTAGAAAATATGTGCATACGATTGAATATTAATGAACTACTTATTACGAAGAATAAGAGTAATATTAAAAATATAACATGTTTACTGCGCAGTATAAAAGATTGTAAAATTAAGTCTCCAAGATTTTTAGTAATTAAAGACTTAAAGAGAATTAGTGACAAGCATGAAATACTTACAATTTTGAATGACTTTCACCTCTTGCCCACAAGTGGACATGCAGGCATAAACCGTATGATAAATAATATTAAAAAGTATTACTTCTGGCCAGGAATGTCAAATGACGTCATGAATTATGTTAGAAAATGTAAAAGTTGTCAAATACAAAAAACGACAAACAAACACGTCAGAGAACCTTTATCGATTACGTCAACCGCCAAGTCAGCGTTTGAACGTGTTAGTTTAGATATAATGGGCCCACTAGATATAGATAATTATAGCAATAAATATATATTAACAATCCAATGCGATTTAAGTAAGTTTGTAGAGGCTTATCCTTTACCGCGAAAAGATAGCGAGACCGTAGCTAGGTGTTTCGTTAACAATTTCATACTACGTTACGGAATACCAAATCAGTTTATAAGCGATAAGGGAACCGAATTTACTTCATCTATCATGTCTGAAGTTTGCAAGTTATTGAACATAGAAAAAATACATTCAACTTCTTATCATCATGAAACTTTAGGTAGTTTAGAAAATACACATAAGCATTTAGGCGCATACCTCAGAATTCAATGTGAAAATAATCAAACTGATTGGAGCGATTGGATTCCATTCTGGTGTTTTTCTTTCAATACCAGTGTTCATTCACAAACGAAATATACCCCATACGAACTAGTTTTTGGCAAAGTTTGTAATATACCAAGCAATTTGATGGAGTCATTGGACCCATTGTATAACTTTGATGACTACCCAAAAGAACTTAAGTACCGTTTGCAAAAAGCTCAACAGGATGCTAGACAAAATTTATTGGAATGTAAAAACCGTAGAAAAATATCATATGATCAGAAATTACATTGTGTAACTTACAAACCAGGAGATTTAATTTTAATAAAGAACCAAATTGGAAAAAAATTTGATTGTATTTATAAAGGACCGTTTAAGGTAATAGAGGAACTCTCACCAAATGTTAAAATTCTTAAAAATAATAAAGAGATTTTGGTACATAAAAATAACACTAAGCCATTTAGCAATTAAAAAAAAAAAATTGTTATTAAAATAAGAGATTTTGTTAATTAAGCTATTTAGTTAGTAATTAGTATGTAAGTACAGGCCTAATGTTACGTAAATGCAATTTTTTTTTTCTTGAAAAAGGGAGGCCACCTACCCTTTACTTTTCGGGGGAGGTGAAGTATGTAAAAACCTTACTCAGCAAACCACTTCAACTTGCGTCATTTACCTGCGCAATCGTAACGTTTGGCCGAATAAGCATTTCCTTGTAAGGCAAATAATTGTACATTTTTAAAGTATTCAATAAACGAACGTCGTACCGTTAACATGTGTTTAACTTAACGAGGCTATAAGCACCTACCTATTCTCCTGAAAAGGACAACACTCTGCAATCCTATCCTATTCTTAATATTGTTTCTGGGCTAATATAACTAATTAAGGATTTTTATTGTAACTATTACTACTTATCATGGACATGGAATTAAAGAAGAATAAATATTTTAATATGGTGTGAAATTTACCAAAATGTTAGCTCTGATTTACTATTCGTTTTATTCAGACAACCGGTAAACCACAACATCTTTTATACGCATTATTATATTGACGTTTAGGCTAAGTTTCGCACCGCCCACAAAACGTCTCTGTTTAGCGTAATGGTCGACTGGTAGAGAATGCCTCATGACATTAAGTCCACCTTTTGTATGATTTTTTTAAATCTGTGCAATAAAGTCTAAATAAATAAATAAACAAGTAGAAGACATTGCGGGTCAATTTGCAAAAGCAAAAACAAAATAATAAAGTATGCGCTCGCGCGACGTAACCGCGACTGTCGTGCGAGCCGAGCGACAGCCCACTGGCATACGCCGCTTCGAGCGGCGCGCTGGCCGAATATACCTAAACTGCGGAGTGACACCCCCCTGGTATAAGAAAAGAACTGACTCTGTAAAAAGCAAAATAAAAAAGTAGAAACAAGATGACGTAGCGTAGTTGAAGAATTCCTGACCTTACCTGGATAAAAAGTATCATAAGTGTTAATCCAGGCCATGGTCTATCTGTATGCCAAGTTTCGTTAAAATCCATTCAGTAGTTTTTGCGTGAAAGAGTAACAAACATCCATCCATACTCACAAACTTTCGCATTTGTAATTAATTAGTAGGATATATTGTAAATATAAACCTTGCTCTTGAATCACTCGTTTAAATTAAAAATCGCATCAAAATCTTTTGCGTAGTTTTTAAGATCTAAGCATACATAGGGACAGATAGCGGGAATCGACTATGTTTTATACTATGTAATGATGATGATACATACACCAAACTACCTTTCATAGCAAAGAAAGGGTAGTTGGGTGTATCATCATTATGTTAGTACAAATTATCTACAAAATTTAACGGGCGCGGCCGATGTATCGGAGCCGAGAGTAAACTCTTTAGGTACCAATGCTTCTATTTTTGTTCGCGCACCTTCGTTTGTTATGCTTAATATGATGACGCAGGGAAGAATGCCTTACAAATGCTCGTTGCGTTACGATACATAGAACACTCACTAGCATACTTACTTCACGGGAAAACTTAGTGAATAATACTCATCGCAGCGGATACATTTTACACCATGCTGTCACCAAACTACCGTCTATTGCAGACCCAGTAGGTGTATCTTAAAGTTTATCAAGTAAACCAATGTTTATACTTGAAATAGACACAAGCTTACCGTTCCGAGTCTCATACTGCATAAAGTATGTAATTTGATTCTTGGTGAAATTAGAAATAGTAATATTTATTTGAAAAATTAATATGTAAATAATACAGATTACCAGTGATCATCACGCTAGGCTAAGCCTGTCTCGTGATTATCACAATTTTCTGTAAATTAAAAAAAAATCAGAGAAGTATATTTTTTTAAATAAAGTAACGCAGATTAAGTTCAAAATACAAATAAATAATATCATATACATAGTTCTAATCCTATGGTAATTATGTTACAAAAATCAGAAAAAACTATGGTACCACCCAGACCATAGAAAACATAGAAAAGTATTTTTTCTACATTGACCAACCGGGAATTGAACCCGAGACCTTAGTGATAGTGACACCAAGTCCGTATCAAGTGTGTGTTTTTATTATTATTGCTGCCGAGGTAGCCTACCCTGCTCCTGCTGTCCATGAATTACTATATACACGTGATTCACCAAGGATTGCTAAGTATAAGTATTGTGTACTTGTCATCGCGAGGTCTAGAATGCCCCGTTCATAGATTTTATTGGGAAATTCCCAAAACTTATTTCGTGAAGTACCGAACCATTTTTGTGACAAAAAACTATTAACTACTGACTCAATTTTTCGGTCTTGGGTGCACCTAAGGCTGAGTGAGGCACCATTTTTAGGGTAACAAAATGCGTAACGCTTTTTTGCCGGCCAAAGAGGTTCATACGTTGCTAAGCCAGTGTTGCTAGTGCCACAAAGTTAAAAAACGCCAAATTTTCTTAATTGATATTAATCTCTACGAAGTTGAAAATCAATCAATGACCATTAAAGTCATTGAACCGATTTTCAACTTCGTAACTCGAACTTTTTGGGCAGGTCAACCTGCCGTTGGCGCTTACATTTACCTATTGTTTATAAGGCGAGTGTACTCGTAGTTTCAAAAGCATACTTCTTAAAAAGCAAATTGTAAAAAATAATAATAAGAAGAACTGTCAAAATCTACTAATTTTTTGAGAACAGCATTTGTTTCTTGAATTTAAACTTTAGAAGAAAATTAATAAAGCAATCATTAAAAAAACAAACAAAGAAGATGGTACTTCTCTTTTTTTAACTGCTTGACCCATTTAATTCGTTTAAACGTCGATTGATAGGCCAGCTATAAACTGAGCATAGGGTATTTTAATCGAACAATTGCGTCCATGCGAAAGGTATTATTTTCCCCAATTTTCGCTATCCAAAGTCGCAGCGATTGTCGTAACGCCACGTTTCATTGCGCGCTGTTATGAACCTTATTTTTATGAGTTTTCGCGCGATATTAGTACTGATAATTAAGGGGCACCACTCGCATTATGAACATTATTTCGTAGTTTAATTTCAATAGCTCCTTTATGATTAAATTAATAGGCTAGAATGAATAAGGTCAATTGGTGTACGTGCATTTGTTTTTGACAAAAAAAGAATCTAAATCAAACACACTTGTAACTTTTACGGCGTCAGTTTAGACCACTGATTTGGTGTACAGACTATCCGTACCTACTTGACACTAATATTATTCACAGGTCGTTTATGACGTCAACAGTGACGTATGACTTGACGCAATCAGCTGTATACTGTATACAGGACGTAGTAGGTACCTACTTAACAGAAATATCGGGAGAAAGGAAAATGAATATACCTTTTTCTTATATTACGTGATGGCGTTTTTGTTAATAACTAGCTGTCTCGGCGAACTTCGTACCGTCTCTTTTATTATGAATTTTTCAGATTTTTATTAGTTATTCTGTTATTCGGGGCGGAGACAAATCTAACAAACAAAAGATCATAAAAATTGGTCCCGCCGTTCTTGACATAGAAATGGTGTTTCTATTGTTTGTCGACTTTGTTTTATATAGATTCTCTCTCGCTTCCTGGCTATATATCCCATATGGTAGTGGGGTTAGCCTTCCGTGTATTTTTTCTCCACTTCGCTCTGTCCTCGATATCGTCTTCGGAAACCTCGCACTCCCTCATGTCCTTTAGCACTACACTCTCCCATTTTGTTTTGGGTCTTCCTCTGGATCTTCGACCGGGGAGGGTAAGCTGCAGTGCCAAATTTCCTACGTAATCTGAGGGCCTCCTCTTTACGCGACCATACCATCGCAGCCTACTTTCCTGCATCTTTTCAGCAATGTCGCGTACTCCCAGGCTTCCTCGCACGTATTCGTTGCGGATTCTATTGAGCCTGGTTACTTTGTTTTAAATATATAGATTTAGTATGTCAAACACTAAAACTCTTGTGAAGCCAGCATTATTAGCTTCAGTACCCAATAAAATAAATAAAATTATGGTCATTATCTTTTATTTTATACATAGAAAATAATTATATACCTACTGACATTCTCTAAAATTAAATCGTAAGTATTCGTGACCCTTCAACTTACTATAATTGAGCATAATTGTAGCCTCAATATCGGGGTCATTTGAACTATGCCACTTAGGGACTACCATTAGATAGGTACTTACTTACCAAATGGAGCAGTTTAATAGTTTGGTTTAATTTTGTGGAAATACAAGCATGTCTACCAGATGTCAAAATAGACTACCGACTGATACTTACATTATCATGTCTGTCTATCTCTCAATAATTGTATCTATAAATTTTGGACAACATATTGAACAACATCACATACATTGCTCTGATCCTATGATAAGTAGCCTAGCACTTGTGTTACAGTAATCCATTGGCCGACCGGGAATCGAACCTGGGACCTCAGAGTTAGCGACACCAAGTTCGGTATGCTCGCCTCTCGACTACGTAGGTCGTCGTATCTATCCTATCCATAAACCGATTGTTTGCGAGAATTCAGGTGTGCTGGGAGACGTCTCTAGCAAAAATACATTGCCTGGTTCTAATACCTCATGAAACAATATAAATATGTTAATTCTTTACTGTACTCGAACAATGACAAATGTGTATTGTCTGACATATGAAAAAACAAAACAAGTGCGACTTGGACTCGCCCACTGAGGGTTCCGTACAAAGTAGATAGTACATGTTTTATATAGTTTAGCAATCGAGTCTCGCCTCCTCGTCTTGCCGTGTGGGGACGGCCTTAAAGAATACACTTCCCCACCGCCAACAGGATGAGTGTCGTAAGAGGCGACTAATTCCTGTAGCACGAGACGGCCAGCAGCGACTGCGTGCGAAATCTTATAAAAAACTGCGCTCGTCAACCCGCCTGCCAAGCGTGGCGAGTATTGGCAATCCCCCCCGATGATAGTCATTGGGGGAGGCCTATGTTCAGCATTGGACGTCCTATGGCTGAAATGATGATGATGATGAATCGAGTCTCGCAGTTTAATTGCAAATAAATTCTAAATGTATAGTTTTCAGATTTTTCTCTGCACTTGTAGTATAAGACGATATTACTTGCCCAACTTCATAATTCTAGGTCAACAGAGAGTGCCTACCTTATAAATTTTAATTCCCGTGAGAGTGTCGAAATATTACCTTTTTTGCGGCATAAACAACCGCATCTTTTTTTTAACGTTATTTATATATTTGATTTTATATATATATTAAATCATATCTAATTTACTTGTATGGTGTGCAATAAAGAGTATCTATATATCTATTTTCTCCACAGCTTCAAGGGACTGCAGACTTGTGTATATGGTTTTAATTTTAACTCGATACCTCCATGCGCTCTTGGGATAAAGGTTCTTGACAGACAGACAACAAAGAGATCTTAAATGGGTTCCTATTTTTCCTTTAGAGGTACGGAATCCTAAAAAGGTAGCTAACATCAAAACTACAATTAATATATACCACGCTTACGGTGTCTGTGCCACTAATAGGTTAATCATGTAGGAAAATTAAAACCTGCTATTGTATTGAAAGCCCAAAACCACGGAACATGAAAAACGTTTCTTCCTGTTCTGTGCTAACAACTATCTGTCTCTCTGGAAACACCTATTATGAATATTTTTTTTTGCAAAAACACAAACACACACACAAACTGTGACTATCACGACAAATGCTTTTTGACACATCAGATATCTGTCATTGTTTTACTGTTATGTATTTTTATTTTTTATTCGCGTGCGTCAAATAAGTATTTTCTGTTCTATTCTATTCTACAATTTAGTTTTAGTTGTATTGTTGTTGTGTTGTGACTTGTGTAGCGTTGAAAAAAGCAACAAAAATTACGTTTGTTAGTTCAACAAATTTCGTTATTTTCTTCTATGTTTTATTCGCAAGTTTCAAATAATATTGCTTAGAAAAAAAAACATTTTTCTTTCGAATATAACGGAAAAAAACAAAGGAAAAAATAAAACTGTATTAAATTAAATTTTTGGTAATTTTTTGGCATAAGTTGAAGTTCATCATCATCATCATCATTTCAGCCACAGGCCGTCCACTGCTGAACATATGCCTCCCCCAGTGATTTACAGATTGGCCGGTTTGAAGCGGCCTGCATTCAGCGGCCTCCTGCAACCTTTACAAGGTCGGTCGTCTGTCCACCTTGTGGTGACGCTGCGCTTGCCGGTACGTGGCCTTGAAATTGAAGTTGGTGTTACTAAAAAAATAGGGTAGATAGATGTTTTTGTACTATTTCATACCTTTCCTAAATTTCAATGCAACATTCGGAAAAAACATAACTATTTTATTTTACTTCCAATGTTAATCGTTGAAAAAAAAAACGAAAGCCAGTTTATTGTTTTTTTTTTCGTGAAAAAAAGCCAGTGTTTTTTTGGAATTTTTGATTTCAATTAAAATTAAATATATTCCAATTAAAGGTACACCTTTAATACCTTACCTAACTAACAATCTATCCATGATAATTCAGATTGGGCGCTGCGAAACCACTCGCTAAAACTGTAATTACTTAATTAATATGAAAACTAAAAGCATTACAGTGTAGTTCACACCGGGACCTACTATTCATTGTATACTTACTTAACTGGCCATGAACAAACGAAGAAATTAGATTGTTCATGAAGGGAATGAAGCAGTCACATCAACCTGAAACTAAATGGCGTTGAACACTTAATCAAGGCATCCTTGTCCCGTAAGGTCTTACAATAGAGTATGGTTAGGTACTCGTAAGCGCATTGACTGACGATCACTTTTGGTCTCAAGAAGTTTTATACAAAAAACTGGCTAAAAGAAACACAAAAAACAATAACGCTACCTTACCTTTAAACTTTAAAGTTCAAATAAATAAATCAAATTTTAATTATTAATCGTGTTAACATAATATTATAAATACTTTTTTATATTATAAAATGTAAATAATGTAATATAGATGTAAGTTCTAGAATATAAGACTTTGATTCTTCTTTGTATTATGAGCTGTGAATTTTTAAAATAATAAATAAAAAAAGTTTATTGGACAAACGACGTGGTGAAGAATATGATTAAATAGGCAGTAGCTAGATGAGCATAAGCAATGGACGGCCAAAGGTATTAGAAGGTCAAGGCCAGGTCGGGCCACGTACTAGCTAGCGCGACGCGGAACGTCCACCCACAAAGTGGACAGACGACCTGGTAAAGGTTGCAGGTAGCCGCTGGATCCAGGCTGCTTTCAACCGGCCAATCTGAAAGTCATTGGGGAAGTCCTATGTTCATTCGTGGACGTCCTATGTCTGAAATGATGATGATGAATGATGAAGACCCTAGATTGAACTGCATTTATTAATCAAATTAATATCTTTTTAATACTCACACAGCACATTACAAGCCTACCAAATCTCATTTTATTGTGATCCTGCGCACACGCAACCTTTGCAACACTCTCCAGGATACTGGTTCGGTGAAGCGTGGAAACACACTACTTCCCTTACTGCAAGTTGGGCAATCCTCATTCAGTCTCCAGTGCGTGTATCAGTGAGCTAAACGTGTTGTTCTATGGAGACATGGACGTCATTTTCAGGTAAAAGCAGCCCACTTGTGGGAAAATTATTTATTGTTTTGTTGAGACCCTTGGTAATTAGGTTTACCAGTTGAAGTTTGTTCCCTATAATGAACCATAGTTTTATTTCGTAAAAATATAGTCATGGAACCCATATGTTGGACAATAAGTGGTTGATAACTATGCGCATAATGAGTACATTAAGTAAGCAATTTAATCTCCATGTACCAATGTTGAACTCCACATGAGTTAGTCATGTCATATAATTTTTTTTATGTTGTCATATTATGAAAAGAAGGCAGAATCTAAGGTATTTTTCCCCAATCGTAAATTTTTCCCTAAATTTATCGTGACAATAATTATACTAAATATTTAGCAATCCTGCTGTTTAGAAATCTTCCGAACTAATTTAGAAAAGTTTGATCCCTAAATTCACTTAATTATCCTGTAATCGAACCGTCTAAAGGTGAATCAGCCTGTTTCCCTAAACAAAAGGCTAGTTTCCTAAAAAAATCTAATTAGTCTGTCGGTTGGATTAACAGAAAATATTGGACACGTATTTTTTCTTTTCTCAATCAAACAAAAATGATGAAGATATAGCCCGTTAAAGTTCCGCGTAACGTCACGCCTTGCGACACTTTTTAGCAAGGCGTGACGTCACGTGCTAACTTTAATGCGCTTTATCTTCGTCATTTTTTGTTTGATTGACAAAAAACAAAATATGGAACTAATATTTTTTGATAATGTAACTGACGGACTACATAGAATATTCTTTTTTTGACATGTTTTTGACCCAATAAACTAGTCTATTGGCTAGTCAAGGACTACTGCAATGAAAGTAGCTAAAATACACTAATCTTGCCGTTCCAACATCAGTCAATTGTCTTATCTTTCCCACAGCATAAGCAGCTGAACTAAGTCTTCCTGACAGAGTCTCAATATGGGCACCCCATTGCAGACGGGAATCTAAAGTTATTCCCAAAAAGGTAGTGGAATTACTAGTATCCAGTCGTTCATCTTTTACAATGATATGTGTTGAGACCTGCCTCATATTTGGCATTGTAAATTTTATGCATTTCGTTTTGTTTGCATTGAGCAAAAGATTATAACAAGTAGGTAATATGTTTGTAAATTATTTTAATCTGATGCGTATGTAGGCTGGTTTTTCGGCCAATGGTCCATGCATTTAGTTCGGATAACCAGTTTTAAATAAAGTTCATCGTATCTGTGTATCCTTCGCAAGGTCAGACACACAACATAAAATCGTAAACAGTATGTTTGAGACAAAAATGCGTCTGTTTTTATTCTTCATCTATTCGTGTTGCCGAAAATGTATCGGACCTTTTATTATATTGAGCAGACATTTAGAACTTAAGCCTTTTGTAGTGAATATACTAAACAATATAATAACACTAGTTTAAATATTCAAATAAAATGCTTCTAATAACTAAATCATATTCACAAACCAGAAGTATTGGCGCATTTTTCTTTGCTTTCTATTACCGTACTAAAAGGTATCAACGGTGTGTTCTGAGCATGGAGCACATTATGCGTCGTAATATTTGTTCGACAAAATTTTCCGCCATTTTTTTATCTGTATCTGTACTGTTTTTGTATGGGCGAGGTGTTGACAGGAGTTGTCATTTCATACTAAATGTAAGTGAAAAATCACTTACTAGTTTCGGAGAAAGATGGTTCGTATTGCTGCTCTATAGGGTATGTGCTCGGTTCTGAGTGATTAATGTATCAGTGATTAAAAGATATAAAAAAATCCCTAACTTATCAAAAAATATACACCGTATACGCACAGATAACTAATTTCTGCATCCAGGTTCAATAAACTTTGCCTGCTTTGTCTGGCTTGCCTTAAGGGCACGAGTAAATAAGAAAAAAAATGCATTTAATATACAGGGTTACATTTCAAGGTAGTGCTAAATTTAAAAAATAAGGTCTAGAGAACAATATATAAATACTAATTTATCGTTATTTATTTCAGTCGTCGTATTTCTGGAATAAAATTTACTTAAATTTTCCGAAAAAAAATATGAAAACGCGAGATACTCTGATGACCAGAGATCACAGGCGTACGCCGACGCCGCTCCAACAAGAACCTCATGCATTGCACATACGGTGCAATTTAATCGAGCAATCGTAAATTTTCTATGCATTCTATTTTTCAAATACAGAATAGAAGAATTAATAATAAAAAAGAAGGTTTTTCACGTAGATCGATTTAGTTACTGATTCTGATTGGTCTCTGAAAAATTGGCACTACCGTGAAATGTAACCCTGTATGACAAGTGGACACACACAGCAGGCAGCAAAAAACAAATACAAAAACGATCACTAAACAATATAAAGACTATACAAACAGAAAATGCAGTAACATACTCGTATTATCAATGTTTGTAAACAAATGAATTGCAAACATGTACTTCTGATATCATAAATTGTATCCAAGGTAGCGTACGATGTAAGGCGCGGTGAGACATCAACGCACTTCTTGTTAGTGCCTTAATGAAAAACGATACCACGTTTTAAAATGTGCTTAGTGCCATCTCTATTAAACAGAAAGTAACATAATGTATTATCAAATAAGCGGGTAAATGCTTCTTTTGGTAAATCTCAGTCCTTCACGTTGTCAGATAGACATAGATCATATTGTTATCTTCACATTTCACAATAAAAAACATCTCGTTCCAGGTAAGTCTCTCTTTAATTCCGGAACGAAGTGGTCCACACCATATTTTTCATATTTTTTTAACACTTACTTTAATTTGAAAAAAAAAGCAAGTAGGTACATAAAACTTCAGTTCATATAACTTATAAAACAAGATAACTAAGAGTTAGTTGATTAATATGTTTTAATTATCTACCCATTAACATTAAAAAGAGATATGCCAATTAAATTAAAAATCTCCTGCAAGTAGAGTTCAACTAATGCATTATGGGTTCTGTATACCATGTATTAATTAATCTCTTATTTAGTACGGGATTTAGGCGTTAGCCGATTAATATTGAATTGCCTACTTCTATCTTCTCTTTTTCTAGTTAGGAACACAAAAAACCTTGGTAGACGGACGTACGACATCAAAGAGATCGATTTATAAAAGGTTTTTCCTTTTGAGGTTCGGAACCCTAAAAATTAAAAAAGTAATAATAAAATAAATAATATTATAAAATCATTTATTGTCTTCCCCAGAAACCTTTTACAAGCTTTTTTGGTTATGGTCGCACTAAACAAAAAGATTTACAAGAAAACACAAAGGGAAAAGAGGTTCAGCCCACGCTGCCACGAAACTAGGTCTCGGACCGCACTGATTTTAAACCTGAAACCCGAAAAAGATAACCCGAAAAAAGATAAACCGAAAAAAGATAACCCGAAATAATCAAAAAGCCACCGTCACTTTATCACTTCCACAAAATGCGTCGATAAACAGTATCTAAATATATGATTGAAACTAGGGATACCACGAATAGTACTTTAGCTAATATACAAAATAAACATACAATATACATGTAGAAATGTTTATAAATGCCAAGTACATTAATTCCTTTCAACTAATAACCACAGCATTTTATGAACTTCTTTAATTAGCTGGGCTATACTAACAACAACCATGGGTACGGCCTCAGATCACTATGATCTGAGGGTACGGCATAGGAAATGCCCGGTCACCAATTCGGTGAATACATTCGTAGAATCCTAATATTCGGCGAATACGAAAAAGTATTCGTGTTCGTTGCATCTCTAATTGAAACTAACATATTTGACAGGTAATCCAAAAATATGCCTAGTCAAAATATTTTTTTGTGTTTTTTTTCAAATAATTACGGTTTTTTGGGCGGTGTAATGGTTGGGTTGCATACTTGTTATGCCTGTTTATTCCCGGGTGTTGCCACTTCTGCGACAATCATGCTTCTTCGCTGCGATCGAAATATTCGACATTTAATTGTTGGAATAACATTTCTCTGCCCATCAGACATTGTCCTCAAAATATTCAAACCTTTAAAATTAAATGAAAAAACATCTCGATATTCAAAAAGTTGAATAATCTTATTTTACTCTTATACATAAATATTTTAATATAATATCAAAACTAGTAAAACAGATATTTTTTTAAATAGTTGCATAACAATGTTAAGTATCTCAATATTTAATTCAGCACAAACAAGTAGTTCATTTTACAAAAACACACTAGTTATTTATAAATAAATACTATGAGTATCACTTTAATTCATAATTCACCAGCGTACTCGGGATCTCATCGTAGCCACATGAGTTCTTTCTTGTACTGCTTTTTTCACATCTGATTCTGTGATTCTTATTTTGTGATTTCTTATTTGTACCTACAAAATCAAATTCAAATTAATTTATTTGCATCAAACATGGCATATAAAGTTCTTAAATAGGTACATTTCCAGAGTCACATGTCAGTCACAAAAACATGACAATAGCTTATTTTTAAATACAAAATTAAATTCAATTAAATGTCACGGCCAGAGTAATAAAAATGTCAGAAATAATTACAATGATGTCCAATTCAATTACTAATGCAAATAATAATTAAAACAATTAAGATAGCACTTAGCTTGATATATTAGCGTGCATAGTTAATAAAACTAAAATAGTGTATGTCTTGTTGGTGTTAATATACAGGGTGTAACGAAAAGGTGAAATAAAACTTTAAGGGGTTATTCTACGGCTAAATTACATCAACTTTTTCTATGGGACCAACATCGAAATCGCAAAAAAAAAACACTTTCCCATACTAAAACGCGACCAGCTGGCATCAGTTTGTATGGAAACGTCAATTTTTTTTTGTTGAGATTTTGATGTTGGTCCCATAGATAAAGTTGATGTAATTTAGCCGTAGAATAACCCCTTAAAGTTTTATTTCACCTTTTCGTTACACGTTGTATAAATAAAAATAAACAAAAAGTCTTCATGTTTTGCTAATGAATAGCATGCAAAATCAAAATCTATTATATTCTAAAAGTTGTCTTACATTATAAAAAATGTTTTGTAGCAGCCACTGGTAAAGTTTATATGTATTTACAGATTAAAATTTAGTTCTCTGATTACTTTGAAAACCTTATTATAAATTTTTACACACATAGCGGGGCAATTTTTGCTGTACTTCTTAGATCTTGGAATAGTGCTTAATACTAGTCTATCGGGATTCCTTTTAATTCTAAACTTGACATCGCGCGCTTTTTTAAATAATTCAATATTTTTCTTAACAAAAATGCAAGTTTTAAAAATGTGTAATGATGATAGTGGTAGTAAGCCAAGGCCAACAAATAGCGGTTTGCAAGATTCGCCGGGCGGAACTCCACATATATAGCTCTCATGCACTTTTTTGCGCGATAAATGATTTATTTTTATTGAAGCCCCATATTATAAGTCCGTAACGCAATATTGACTCAATGTATGCGCGGTATGTTATTACTGCTATTTTCCTATTAGTGAAACTTTTTACTTTGTAAAGAGCATATGTAAATTGGTTAATTCTACTTATGTATAATTTTGGTATTATATATTTTTTATTTTTAAAAACATGATAACTATTGAATTAGCTATCATGAGTTTACTAAAACTTAATCTTAAATAATATCTGTTTCATCTTAAATAAAGTTATATTATCTTATCTTTGAGTAGGGCTAGACGCCCACTCTCTTTCGAAAATCAGCGTCGCGGCACTGTGCCTCGGCATGGGGGCCTTGGTACTATGACTCTGATATGAAAATGTAAAACTGTGAATTGTATTATTTTTAAATTGTGACAAATAAACCTTATTCATACAATAATTTATGGTCATGTCATGTCATGGAACGTCATATATATAGATAGATAGATAGATACTCTTTATTGCACACCACACAAAAAAAAGTACAGAGAAACAATAAATTTAGAATGGTACCTACAATATATATGTTTTAAAATATGTCTATTTAATATCTAGTCGCCACAGTACAAGCACAGGTATAGATAAGTTATAGCAGTACCGAAACTAGGCCTATTTGTTGGCATAAACCCACACTCCAATGGGTCGTTAGGGTTTCCCTTTGAATTAAAAAAAAAAGATTTTTTTTAAAGCAAATTTTAAAAGAAAATCGCAAAGCATGACAACTGGCAACTCGTCTCAACTCGGCAGTACTCAGCACCCGCGACTGACAGTACTACGACGACCACTTAGATAGGCTGTGGCTTAGGGCTCTTATTGACAACAGTTGTGCGTCTGTGTGGGTACGTCAGTCATTTCAAACGGTTTTAGTTACTTTACTGTGGTACAAGTCCTGCTTAGTTTGAGGTATATTTTATTTCCTTTTAATTAATTATTTATATGTATATATTTATAATCCTAATATCCATATAATGCTACTGGGTGACGTGTTCATCATCAACCATAAATAATGATAATTTAACAGGTATGATTAAGTTCCATGTTTGATTTATCTTTGAATTTGACAGA
This sequence comes from Anania hortulata, assembly GCA_963576865.1. Classification (NCBI taxonomy): domain Eukaryota; kingdom Metazoa; phylum Arthropoda; class Insecta; order Lepidoptera; family Crambidae; genus Anania; species Anania hortulata. The sequence continues at coordinate 18,590,743 of OY756407.1, read as the reverse complement.
TAATTTTCGATAACCGCGTTGAATTCCGTTTCGGATATTTGTATTATATCTTAATCAGAATATTGTATGCGGATGACAGATTGCGATACGATTGGCAAATAATGATTTTATTTGGCTTTATATGTTAAAATTAATGATTTCAGACTAATATGGGTATTGTTTGCCAGCGATATGGGTAAAATCCCGATGTCTTCCCATTTATGAAAATAAGGCTAATTAAATACCCTCCGTCCTTACCTTATCTAAGTTTCTTATCTTATCTTATCTTACTTTCTTTAATGGTTGTCCTCTACCTAAAGGTTGTCTGGAAGAGATCGCTATTAGCGATAAGACCGCCTAAATTGTACATCTTTCTGTAAAAATCATGTGTATTTTACTTGTATGGTGTGCAATAAAGAGTATCTATCTATCTATCTAAGTATATACCCAGCTTATGTAAAAAACAGAGGCCCAATTCCCGTAATTTGAGAATAGTCGCAATCCGGTGTCGATCCGCTCCCAGTAACATTACAATCACAAACGGTATTCTCGTAAACTTTTATCGAATTTGACATAAAATGACGTATTCCTTTCTAAATAGCAGACATATCAAATACTCCCCTAGTAATAAATAAATAGTTGCAGAGAGTCACGAAGACAATGACACTCCACATAATATTGCACGTACGGCTCTTTCACAGTAAAAAGATACATTGATTGTTTTAAAACATTATACCATTCATGTTCATATAAAACTGATGCTGATGTGTTTCTCCTCCTCCTCCTCGCATCGGTTTCCTCAGTGCTGAGGGTCGTGATTGCCTCGATGGAGTATCTGGCGCCATTTGCTTCGGTCAATCGCAGAGTGCAGAGCATCATGGATGGTAGTGTCTAAGGTCTTGCGGATTTGCTCTGTCCAACGCGTAGGGCTTCTTCCTCTCGTTCTCTTGCCTTCCATTTTGCCAGTGACTATCAGTCTCTGCAGGTTGTCACCGTCCTTTCTGGCAATGTGGGCGAAGTATTCCAAGATTCTTCGGAGGCAGATTGTGGATGGTCTCGATTAAATTTTAAGCTGGTGTAGAATCGACGCATTGGTATGATAGGCTGTCTATTGTATGTTTAGCATTTTCCACCAGCACCACATCTCAAAAGCATTTCTTCGTGTCCGGCCAGCTTTCTTTAAGGTCCATGTCTCAGCGATGTTTTCCTAAGAAACACAAAATCACTCGACTTTGTACTCCAATTTTGTCTAAGGATATCTATGTAGATGATTTGTAAAAAAACTGTTTATGTTATTTTGTCAAATACTCAAAATACATTAAAATGTGGTCCTTTCCTTTTATAAAAATAATCTTAACACTTAAGTACCTAATCAGTTACTTTTGGAGTCGGTGCAAACGAAAACATTGGTCTCTCATTGACTGGCACCGACTCCAAAAGTAACTGATTAGGTACTTAAGTGTTAAGATTATTTTTAGCGTTTTAGTTTTTTGAAGTCGGTTTTTATTTTTTTTATAAAATTAACTTATTTCATCCATTTTAGTGATAAATCCTAATCAAAACAAATCTTACAAGTGCAAACATAATTTAACTGCTGAACACCGATTTCATTTCCTATTTTTCCACCCTTAGGGGTGACATTTTTTCCAAAAAAATGTATTATAGTATCTTTGAAGTATAAGCTATTCATTAAAAAAAGAATCATCAAAATCGGTTTACATTTGGCAGAGATATAGGTAAGATAGATACTAAAATCAGTTGGCGTGGTACGGAGTTTATGCAATGTTTGATGATTTTCTTATAGATCCCATCATCAGAATTTAACCAAATTTATATGGGACCATTCTGAAAGTATTACCTTTCAAACAAAAAAATAATTATCGAAATCGGTCAACGCAGTAACGAATGATCGCTGAACACACATAAAAAAAAAAAAAAAGATACCGACGAATTGAGAACCTCCTCCTTTTTTGAAGTCGGTTGAAAAGGTGTCCATTTCCTATTTATCAGCCTTATTTGACCATTAAAAATTTTGTATCCTAATGTATTGCCTCTATTTACAGATACAATAATATGCAAGCATATTATTAGCATACAAACGTCTATAACTTTATATATTACTATGAAAATCGCTATAAGAATAACACCAGCTCGCCGTTTTGACAACAATTAGAATTCTTAGGTATTTGTACTAGTTAGTATGTCACGTTCTTGTAATATATGTCGTCATAAGTCATCATAACAAAATATTTAGCGTGTGTTAAACATATCCCATTAACAGTTTACAGTAGGTACAGTCAGCATCAAAGTAGCTGATCAAAAACTAATTTTCAAAACACTAACTCTCCTATAAGTCACAATAACCTGACTTCTTTATTTGACTTTTGCGTAGTGATTTTGTCAGACTATTGCGATGTATTTTGCAATTATTGTTTTGGGAAATTCAGATACTACACAACTTTATATGTTGACTGTACCTACTCGTTTATGTAATCAGTCGGATGTGAATCAGTACAAATTACTTGTAAACAGTTGCATTATGCGTCAAGTGCGTATGTTGCACAAAGCAACAGTAAATGATAGGTGTTGAAAATGATACGGATCAATAAAACAGAATTCAATATTTTCTGTAACGTTTCAATGCAGCCAAGTGTTACATTTACGTTATTTCAACAATAACATGATCAAATTAACCTACAAATTGACAGACATAGTACATAATGGCGCTTCACAACCGTATTTGGAACTATAAAATACGCAAAACCTCAAATACCTACCCCAATTTTTTTTGGATAATACAAATTAAACATAGGAACTCCAGCCCATGCTCAGATGTAACGAATTAGCCACTTAAAATACGTCTCAACATTTCTTCGACCCACCTCCATAACTTTTAATTTTAAGTACCTAGTCATAAAACATACTTACCCACTTACTTCGTTGGCTCAGCGACCCGAAGTGGATCTTGGCCTCCGACATCGACGTTCGCCACTTGTCACTATCCCTTGCTAGATCCGTCCAGTTGGGCACTCTAAGTTCACTGAGGTCCTTTGTGACTTCATAATATCATAAAACCTAACAAAACAAAACTTTTCCTAGGGCTAGATAAGTGGTTAGCCAAGATTCTGTGCCAGTAAGTGTATTTTAATTTGATTTATAAAAAAAAATTATAAAATATTATTTTTTAGTCATTTATTTTTTGTTCTCGTAGTAGTTCAGATGTGTAAAAATTTTTTTTTTCTAAATATAAGTGATTTTGAAACTCCTTAAATCCAAATTCCAAGAAACCAGAAGTACATTTCAATTCTAAGTCACCTAACTTTGATCTTAAAATACTGTCTAGACAGTGTTGTTTAACGTTAAACTCTACACAAAAAAAACCGGCCAAGTGCGAGTTGGACTCGCGCACGGAGGGTTCCGTACGTAAGCGCCTACCTATTGCCGTTATTATTATCGTGCAAAAAACGGCAAAACAATCACGTTTGTTGTATGGGAGCCCAACTTAAATATTTGTTTTATTCTGTTTTCAGTGTTTGTTGCTATAGCGGCAACAGAAAGACATCATTTGTGAAAATTCTGTCTAGCTATCACGGTTCATGAGATACAGCCTGGTGACAGACTGACAGACTGACTGACAGACAGACAGACAGACGTAGAGTGTTAGTAATAGGGCCCCGTTTTTACCCTTTGGGTACGGAATTCTAACAGTGAGATTAAAGTAATTTAATACATAAAGACAGAGAACACAACAAATCGCGCCAGCCGCACTTGTCAGGAATAATGAGAGATACAAATCAAAATTTGTTAGACACGTTGCAAACAATCTACTAATGTTGATTGTGAAGATGGCCTTGAGGATTCCTCCGTTGAGTAAGCCCTAAGAAAACAGTTTCATAGTGTGTCCAACGAAAATACAGACACTTGACAAGTTGTCGAGATAGTTGCTAACTGTAACTAATTTGATTCTCTTAGCAACTAAACAGGGTTATTTATAATACACTAACTCAAATACAACATATTTTATGTAGGACCAACATCGTAATCTAAAATAAAATTGTATGCTTCATACTATTCGATGTTATCCCATAGAAAAAGTTGCTATATTTAAGTACCAGGATCAATCAATCCCTAGGGGGATGTTGATGTATTAAAAATAACACTGTATCAAGTTCAATATCTCTTTTTTTTTAGAAAAAGGAAGTTCTCAAATTTCATAACGTGTTTTTCTTATACAGTTCTCATAGGATAAATTTAGATTCTCAAGTTCACGCAGTCGTGGACTGAATGCCAGTAGTTTAAAATTAAATAGTCGTTTGTGAAAACGTTAAGTTTTTTTTAAAGAACAAATGATGATAAGTAATTAGATTAGGCGCTGGTTTCCTTCATGGAATTCTGACCGATAAATACCATTTCCTGCTTGTGTTATGCCACAGGAAATCGCTGAAAAATTCGATAACAGGAAAATAATAATTAGATATACAATCGGTAATACCTAATAACCTGAGTTTAAATTGCGGCCTATCCTGCCTTTGCCTGCATACTTTTAAACTACGGGTCACTTGTTTAATTTTACCTATATCCGATAAACCAAAAAAAGCCAGTTTTGTTCAGACAAAAACAACAAAAAACAGATCCATTATTTTCGGCCAAAAATATTTTGAAAACAAAAAATACTTGAAATAACATTCGTAGATCCTAGAACATGAATGTTTTCGTTTCGTTTTAGACCAGAATTCTTTGCTCTTGAGTGTTCTTTGGGTTGACGAGAATACTGTTTTAGATAGTAATGTTCCTATCGAGAGCGGATCGAGACTGGATTGCGGCTAAAGTTAAATTACGGGATAATTGAGCCTCAACTTGCGCGTTCGCACTACGTAATGCATGCGATCGGCGCGCATACAGCAAATTCGCGGCACCTACGCTAGATCTGTCGACCGACCTGACTATGCAGGCACAATCGACCGATACATTGCCTGAGTCTACAGTCTAGGCACAGTCTATACATTGCCTAAGTCCGTAGTTTATACATTATCCAAGCAGGCACTGGTCCTCTTATATGTATAGATTAGATATACAATTGGATAAGATGCCGAGTGGGGACACGGCCGTAAAGAATACACTTCCCCACCGTAAACAGGAGGCGTGTCGCAGGAGGCGACTAATCCCTGTAGCACGAGACGGGTAGCAGCGTCTTCGTGCGAAATCTTATTAAAAAAACTGCGCTCGCCAACCTGCCTGCCAAGCGTGGCGAGTGTTGGCAATCCCCTCCGATGATAGGTCATTGGAAGAGGCCTTTGTTCAGCAGTGAACGTCCTATGGCTGAAATGATGATGATGATGACATACACAAGGCAATCCCTAATTTCTTTAAATGTAACAATTTGTTCAGAAGCCCAGTCCTGCTCCTCCTTCTCCTGTCAGGGTCGAGAGCAGACCTCTTCTCCAAGGCGACCAGGACCAAGGCTGACGAGCGCGACCTGAGGAACAGCGTATTTGACTTCATCATAGTTGGCGGAGGCACCGCCGGCTGTGTCCTGGCTAATAGACTGTCGGCTGTCCAAGATTGGAAGGTAGTCCAAATCGACATGAATTGATTACTAAATATTACCTGTGGCAGAAATATTCAAAATAATGCAGGAATATTTAATGGTGTTGTTTCTTCACAATGTTGTATGATTTCTTGTGCATCGTGGTAGATAAATACTCTTTTTTGCACATTACACAAGACAAACTTTTGACGACCTCCGTAGCCGAGAGGCGAGCATACCGGACTTGGTGTCGCTATCTCTGAGGTTCCGGGTTCGATTCCCGGTCGGGTCAATGTAGAAAAATAACTTCTCTATATTGTTTTCAATTTCTGTAACACAAGTGCTTTGGCTACTTACCACAGGATCAGAGCAATGTATGTGATGTTGTCCAATATTTATTTATTATTTATTATTTAAAACTAAATACAGAAAAAAAACTTTAAACTGCACAATTTAGGCGGTCTTATCGCTAAGAGAGACCTTCCACACAACACAGGTAGACAAAAAGTACAGTTAAACTTGAGAAGGGGAGACGGTGCAGAGTCCTAAAAATATATGATAAGGAATTATGTTCCATAATCTCGTCCTCATTGTGTACAATGTAGTACGCACTTTTTGCTACTGCACTGATTACAATCTTCAAAGTTAGGCGCGTGCATGAACGCGTCAATAAACTAAAAAATAAATAACCGGAACGTGCCCGCACCGTCACCTATCAATGTCATCTGTCACCTGTCAATGTCATTTTGTACTTTTTTGTACACAGCACTGAAGACATAAATAATTAGAATAAATTAGTTTTTAAACTAATTAGTGATTTACAGCTTACATACAAATGCAAAAAACCAAGAAGAAAATACGGTGATGTTTGTGTAAAAGTATGGTGGCTGGAAAACAAAACTTGTCAGTTGAATTTGTGAAATTGTTGGACCGATACCTCGGCTCAATTATTACGATTACTACGATTTCTATCACCACCACAGCACACTAACTTTAGTGTTATTATATTTATAATATCATCACCATCACCATCATCTCAGCCTATTACAGCCCACTGCTGGACGTACGGGAAGGACGCAAAGAGCGCCAAGGAGTACGATCTCCTGCTTTGATACAAATGTATCTAGCCATATTCCCGAGTTCGTCGGTCCATCGAGTTGAGAAGCGTCCTACACTACGTTCGCCGAGACGTGGCCTCCACTCCAACAACATAATCAGCCAGAAATTAATCATGAAAACAAGGAGTGTGTGTGACAGAGTTGCGTTATGCTTCAGCCTGCAAACGAGACAGAATGAATGACATCGGAGCTTTCACGGGAGGTTGGCCGTGGTGATCATTAAGTTCATTCTAGTTGTCTCTCATGTCTCAGAATGAATGACATCGGAGCCTTCACGGGAGGTTGGCCGTTGGTGATCAATATGTTCATTCTAGTTGTCTGTCATGTCTCCGAATGACTCCACAGAAACTGCTCTGTACAGAAGCACTGGCCTTTACGATGGAGTGGCCAGTGGGTTTTTGTTCAGTCTGAAGCGTCTCCTCGAGGGATTCCTCCTGAGACGTAACATTATGGCTCTAGTCTTCATGAAGAGTTCACCATGAGACCGATACAATGTTGCACCAGAAATATACTACAAAGGATCTGTAATAGCATAAGGTAAGTTATTAATATTATAAAATTCTTCTAGCACATCATATGTACCGAGAGAACAATTATTCCTCTTTTCTGTCTCGCAGCAGAATTATAACACTTCCACTTGCTTTCACGAGGGGTTAGCCTGTGGCTTAAAATTTTTGTTATAATATTGCGGGTCTGCAAATCTTATAAGGTTGACCAGAGACCGACTTCATTAATTGAAGTTGAAAATATAGTCGAACACAAAAGTATCAAGACGATACATATCTTCGAATGCCACTGAAGAAAAAAAGAGAGGAGGGAGAATATGGGTACCGAGACCATGAGGTAATGCCCTCCGTCTTAGTAATTTTTTCAACTTAACACTTTGACTCTAAGGAGGCTATGAAAGAAGCTCCTTTGCCTGCTGATATTGAAGGCTTAAGGAATTCTGAGTCTTGTGTAAACAAGTCATATACTTACCTAGACAATTTCAGTCTGTTTATAAAGATTTTAAGTTTTTAATAATTTCATCAGTTGTTACTATCAAATTGGGCCTTTGGCAACCATTAATGGTACCAAGACAATCTGTTGGTCTCAGATCCGCTTGTCTTATTCTGCCCCATTTATATACATACAAGTCAATGATAAATAGCGCTTTTACAAATTATGGTTTATCTCGGTGTGGATTTCCACAAGTTTTTTACCACAAGTAATTGAGATACTTCTTGATGTTGGCCCAAGAGGGCAAGACTTTATAAGGCATACCATAGAAAACAACCTGTTTACTCCAATAGTTCATGTAGTTATGACCATATTAAGTTTTTTTTTTCCTCTTATATTTTACTAAAAAGCTTAAATAAATAAATAAACATTACTTGACATTGCTAATTGATATCTGTGACTTAAAGATCATTAGTCCACTTGATTCGTGAAGTGCCTTAACGTAAAAGGTCCCAGGTTCGATACTCTGGTCGAATGACCCTGGCGAGATACATTGTCTTGTACCTCATAATACAGGGAAGTTGACTCCCTGTTTGGAGACCATGACAAATTGATGTTGGCTGGTGCATATTTGTATGTTCCTCCTATACAACTGATATGGTATCCTATTTGTGTAACTTATAATATTAGATCTGGTTACAACCGGGTAAACCTTAAATTCTCATAGTATCAAGCTTAATTCTCAAGATTCTATAATAATCTATGAAAGCAATTAAAATTTAACACTGTTACTGACTTGAGGTTATTATTCTAGCTGATCGCCATGGCTAGTTAGATTATTTCTAGTCTTCATCAAGTGAAATAAAGACACACTCAAGATGAGTGTTACTTACAAATAATGTGAGTGAAGATCACTGTTACAGAAATGGAAAAATAATTCTCCTTGTTATCAACAAGATAAAAATTACCATAATTAAAAACTTTTTTAACTGTAACTGTATGTTATATTCCAATATTTTCAGTCAGTAAAAACCCATGGAAAGATTTATGCAGCTTTATTTACAGGCAAAAATGTCGCACCATAATTGATCCTTATGTACTTGTCATAAGGTCGAAAACCAATTATTTTAATTTTTAAGTAGGTACCTGCTACCTTTGGAAAAGTAAGAGAAATTCAAAACTAGACACAAAATTCCAATGATAACTTGAATTTTCAAATCTGACCTAAATATATTTTTAATATATTTTTGTTATAAACCATATATTTCTAGACATTTTATTATTTGTGAAAATGTTTGATACCAAAAATTGAAGACAAAGATAAATAATCATCCAATCATTAAATTAACAAGATACTAAAGATAGTAAATAAACTGAATTATTCCAGGTGGATAACAAAGGTTCATATTTAAATAGATGATTATAATAAAATATGATTTATTAAAACATAATTAAAAAATTAAAATTGTATCCATGAAACTATAAACTTCATAAAAAATATACTACTGACTTAAAATTATTATTTAAATTAAGGCATGAATCTTACAATTATAATTGAAGATTGTCAAGTACCTATGTAAGTCTATGTATAAATAATTTTATTAGATATTAAATTACCATGTAAAGCAAAAATGGAGATGATAAATAATGACAGAAAATTTCTAACTGAACTTAAAAAAAAAAAAAAAAAAAAAAAAAAAAAAAAAAAAAATGGATGAGACGATAGAGGCATTGATCAGTGGCAATAATTAAGGCAATGCAGGCGGCAATAAATGTTGCCTTACCTACAAGTATTTTGAGCCGGAGTAAACTTTCTATCTTATCCGATGTGATGTATTGGTAAATGATTACTTATTTAATTATTATTTTTTATTAGCTTACAAGAATTGACCAGTCATTGAATCTTTTTATAAATAAGTATTCAGACTGTTTCATTAACTTATTAATATCCCCTACCAGGGATCCACACATAAAGTGCAGGAAGTCTCATACTGATTTCCAGCCATACAAGTGTAACACATATAACAGTTTTCTAAGAAGATGAGTAAAAATCAATCTTTCTCAGTAAAATAATGTTGAAACTATTGTCAACAAAATAGGATCCCTACTGGAACAATACTAGTAGTATTTGTATATAATTTCCTTATTTATAACATATAATTAATGAAAAATTTGCGATAGTAAACATCCATATTATTTTTTTTTAGTTTCCTTTACTTTGGAACTACACCTTGAACAGGAGTTATTAAGAATACCTAAGACTAATTTATTTGCATAAAAAATTGTATTACAGACAATGATAACTTAAAAGGTTACTAGATTTTCTTATTATATAAAATAAAATGTCTTTTCAGAAGAAATACTAGCTTAACTACCTACTTGCACATCGATAAATTTACCTTGTTAGGTAACCATATACTAAGTATGTACTACATACTACTGGATAAATGAGACGGATATTAATAGTTCAAAGCATTGGCTCCATTTCCATGACAACTTATTAAACTAGCTGTTGCCCCGCGATTTCGTTTGCGTGATCTCTAGTTTATTCGTAAAGAATATACCTACTTAATAGCGCGGGGTATTTATTTAAAACTTTATTGCACAAACTTAAAAGTGTACAACACAGTCTCAGTCCCAGCAAATCTATAAATTCATAAAGACTTACAGTTTTAACAAAAATAAAAGAGTATTGCAATTAAAGTAAAATTTGCTATTTTCGATTTTATAGAATTCCTACACATTTTTTGGCCCACCTGTATGGTATAAAATAGGTACAGGTTTGTGTCATCAAATGGGATGTGACTGTATCAATATACATGGTTGTATTAGCATACGGGGTTATATCATCATACAGGGTTGTATTATCATACAGGGTGTATCATCATACAGGGTGTATCATCACACAAGGTGTATCATCATACAGGATTGTATCGATATACAGGGTTGTATCGATATACAGGGTTGTATCGATATACAGGGTTGTATCGATATACAGGGTTGGTTGATTTATTCCAATGAATTAATCAAACAACTATATCCTTGTTAGATAAAACTTGAATTAAGCATCTACCAATAGATAGTTAATAAAATAAAGTTTTATCATGTGCGAAGACTTTAGCAAATCATATAAATGATCATAATAAATGTTTATATTGCTTTGTCGACACAACTTTCCTCTTTGAACATCTACATTGTACACAATGAGGACGAGATTATGGAACATAATTTATATGATCGGACTAACTTACCTAGTGACGTCCGATCCTCAATTATGTGAAGTAATCTCGTCCTCATCCTATCCCCAGCCCGACCCAGTTAGTATGTATTTATCAATCCTTAAAGTACAAAAAAGATTATATGCTATAAATACCTACATACTACTTAGTTTCCCTTCTTTTTGAAAGTTGTGTCCAGTTTTATCCTTTGAAATAATGACATTGACAGGTGACAGATGACATTGATAGGTGACGGTGCGGGCACGTTCCGGTTATTTATTTTTTAGTTTATTGACGCGTTCATGCACGCGCCTAACTTTGAAGATTGTAATCAGTGCAGTAGCAAAAAGTGCGTACTACATTGTACACAATGAGGACGAGATTACTTCACATAATTGAGGATCGGACGTCACTAGGTAAGTTAGTCCGATCATATAAATTAAAACAAGTTGTAATCTATCTATTTATATAAAACAAAGTTGGGTTAGTTACACCATTTATAAGTCAAGAACGGCTGGACCGATTTTTATGATCATTGATTTGTTAGATTTGTCTTCGTCCCAAATAGCAGAATAACTAGAAAAACATAAAAAAGAGGTCGTACGAAGTTTGCCGAGACAGTTAGTATGATGAAAATTATTTTGACTTCGACAATCCGTTAAGTTTTTATGAGTCCTGCATTAAATCCTATGATTGGTTTATTTGCAAATTGTGGTTTTGTGGGTATTGTAATTGAGATATTGTCTTTTATTTTTATTTATTATAGTTAGCAGTATTACTTCAACCTTGTTTTGCTTTTTCTTAAGAGTTACAAAACTGCTTCGATACTGTTTCGCATTTATGATTGTGTAATATTCATAGTTCATTTTCCTGTTGCCAATATAAATACTAATTAAACCGATAAAGGTACCTATATTTTAAACGATTCAGCTCAACGTTTTCCGACGCATTCCTCTTGGGTTTTTTTGGCACGTTTTATGCAAATAAACCAAAATAGATTCGATTCATCCACTAACAAGACAGCTTTAGTCTAGACTGGGACTCATACCTTTGGTACAAGTAGCTGGGGCCCCTCTGGGATGGCTAGATTATTTAAGAAGATATTTTAAACAATTTAGTTCAACAAAACTGTTCTTAAATTAAAAAGTTTATTACTTCCTAAGGGTTATTACAACGAAACAGCTGAACATCTTTTGGTTAAGATTGAACATGATGAGTAACACCTAACAAGTTAAAAATAGCTTTAACTAGCTGTCCCGGCGAATTCGTACGGCCTCAGATTTTTTTAAAATTTGTGATATTTTCTTATTTATCCTGCTATTCGGGGCGGAGACGAATCCAACAAATCAAAGATCATAAAAATAGGTCTAGCCGTTCTTAACTTATAAACGGTGTAACTAACCCGACTTTGTTTTATATATTATACAGTATGTGGCCTACAACCGGGGATAATATTGTAAACTAAGACTTTCGGAAGTATTAGTATCTTTCCTGAAAAGATCCCAGTTAACCAAAACCCATGCATTAGACACAATAATAATTTAAAGTTACGATTCATAATCAGTGTATAATTGCGAAACAATATTATCGCTAACGTTGTAAATGTCGTCAAAGAGACGTTCCGAGTAGCTCCGAATAAGTACGATGCAGATGAACTTAATCGATCAAGTTGAGCGGAACTATTGCATTGTTTGCATTACATTGAATTTACGATTAAGTTTGTTAGAATCTAAAAATAAAGTTTTGATTTTAATTAATTGGGACTATAATGGTTCCATTACTAGTGACCTATTGAGTCTCTGCTTTCAATATTATTCCCGGTTGTAGGCCACACACTGTATATATTCAGCAAAATGCTACTTTTAATGAAAACCTATTAATAGTACTTAATAATAGCTAGTAGATGTTAGTTTGTCTGCCGCCCGGATTTTAGTTCTCAAATATAACAACTTTATTTCAACGAAATTTAAAAAAAAAAAAATTATACTGAATTAGTTTTTTTCTTATGTGTAAATTGTGTGGTATCCAAATGTTAGTTAAATAAAGAAGATTGGTAAATTTAAATAGCAAGAGAACACAGGCCCAATTGCCGTAATTTGACAATCGCAATCCGGTGTCGATCCGGTCCCAGTAACATTACTATCACAACGGTATTCTCGTAAACTTTTAGTTTGTCGTAAAATTAACAAAACTGTCCCAATACTGAAAATAGATTTTGAAAAAATCTAATTTTGGTTGCTTCAATTTTCAGTCGTATTGCGAACTATAATTGCATTTTTGGGTTTACGAGAATACCGTTTGCGATAGTAATGTTACTGGGAGCGAATCGACACCGGATTGCGACTACTGTCAAGTTACCGAAATTGGGCCTCAGAATTCTTCTAATATTGATACAGCGTCGCGGCACTATATGAAAATGTAAAACTGTGTATTGTATTCTTTTTAAATTGAGCCAAATAAACCTTATTCATTCATTCATAATATTGGCGAACGTCGGGTTTTGTGATTCGTGCTTCCGGACTACATACAAGGCCATATTTAAGTGGTTGCGGGTTTAAATCCCGTACAGAGCAAATGTTTGTGCGACGAGCACGTATGTTTTAAAGTTATGAGTTTTAAATTATACAGGCTTCCTACTGAAAATACATATGTACATACAGGGTTATTTGTAAAAAATCAACAACCTCCTAGGGGCTGATTCTGGTGCTTTAACAACTTCTTAACAACTTTTAACATCGAAATCGCTAATTTCACTTCCCCATACGCCCATACTAAGCCACCGACCAGCGGAAATAAGTTAGTATGAAGCAGTGAATGTTTTTTTTTAGATTACTATGTTGGTCCCATAGAAAAAGTTTTTGTATTTGAACACCAGAATCAGCCCCTAGGAGTTGGTTGTTTTACAAATAGCTCTGTATAACTCAGTGATGTTCATTCGGTCAGACAATTGTTTTAAAGCTTCCATTGCAAATAACTTACACTGATCTTATTAACTAACAATCCAGGTCCTCCTTATCGAGGCGGGCAATGAAGAGAACATAGACTACGACATCCCAGGAGTCCCCACCAAGGACTATCGGCCTATCCTCTGGAACTACCGCACAGAGAGGAACGGCTTCTCGTGTCTGTCCCGCCCCGGAGGCAGTTGTGAAGTTCGGACTGGGAAGGTCTTGGGAGGGTCCAGTGTCATCAATGACATGAAGTACACCAGAGGTCATAAGGTGGACTATGATGGCTGGCATAGTTCAGGTACATAATTAAGATTCTGTACTTTGAAAAGATATCGAACGTTATTGGCATACCTAATATTGCAAGTACATAAATATACGTTATTTTGGTGTACACCTATGACACATACGTCAATCGACACAGAAAATAATTACAAACAACTAATACTCTTTGACAAAATGTCGTAAATGATATACTTTGTTCGGAATTTCAGTTTGATTATATAATATTACAAATTCAAACTGAAATTCTGAATAAAGTATGTCATTTACGACATTTTGACAAAGAAAATTAGTTGCTTGTAATTATTTTCTCTGTCGATTGACGTATGTTTCATAGGTGTACACCAAAATAACGTAGTTTTAGGTACTTGCAACTTTAGGTATGCCAAGTTCCATACAAAAAAGTTTGAAGTATTTGAAATCTTTAATTCTTGGTGGTTCATTAACTATGATAAAAAAAAACATTGGTATAAAAAATTATAAGACACGCTTTTATTGGATTTGTCAAAACAAGTCAATTGGACACACACGAAGGTTTTACAAATAGGCATTGAAGAGTTCTACTATCCATCTCCAGGCCCCATCATCAGATCATCACGATGGTGACAAATTATTGTAATGTCATCCGAATGTCAGACTCTTACAAAGTGTCAAACCTATACGTCAGTTAGAAGTAGGTTAAAAACTACTTCTAAGATTTGATTACATAGGTAGTTAGTTAGTTGCAAGTGAAACTAATATAAAAGTGTCAATAAGCACCAATTGACGTGGCCTTGAGTAAAGGAATTAACTTCCTTGTGTCATAAGGTAACACACAATGAATTAAGCCAGGGCCGTGTCCCAGAACACCTAGATCCGAGCCTATTCTTAGGAAAGTTCGTTTCCTCAATAAATCCGAACCGGGAATCGAACCCGTAATCATGCTGCTAAGTGATAATCCTAAACATTTGCTTCATATATACATAGTACATTCTGATCTAAAAAGTAGAAGGTCACCGTATGTCAAATCCACTTAAAAACATGTTTTAAAATGAATATTTTATACTCTCTAATTTTTAGGAGCCTTGGGGTCCCTTGATTGGAAGTTTGGAAATTTGATAGACTATTTCAAAGCCTCAGAAGATAATGGTAAGTTTCTAATGAACACCTAATGCACAGACCACGGAATAAAGTTCCTAAAAACAATTAACCATTACAGTATTTAATTCTTGTAAGAAGCACTGAAGTACCGAGTTTAATATTACTGAAATATTTAGTTTCACGATAAAGTAAAAAATATTTTTTGTAAAAAAATAGTTTAAAAACTTTATAATACTAATAATCAATAACAACACTATCCTCATTGCACAAAAAATTATATAGCGCAATGTAAAAACAGCCAAGAAAATCATCATTTGCATCTCTGTTCAAGGTGACTACGACACACTAATAAACTCGTTATACCACGCAAGAGGAGGGGAAATGCGAGTGCAGAGGTTTAAAAATATCGACAGATACATGGAAGTGTTTACAACTGCCTTGACAGAAATGGGTCTTCGTACCGTAGACATAAACACCAATGTCGCAGAAGCAATTGTCAATCATCAGTTCGCTGTCTCCAACAATACAAGACTGAGCACCAACAGCGCATTTCTCAAACCAATTAAACACAGAAAGAACCTAACAGTCATGACTGGGGCAACGGTTACAAAAATTATGATAGACAAGCAAGAGAAAACAGTCGATGGAATTATGTACGAATTCGATAAAGGTAAAGAAAAGCCCGCTTATGCGAAACGCGAAACCATCCTCACTGCTGGGGCTATTAATAACGTAAAGCTTTTACACATGTCTGGCATTGGACCAAAAGTAGATTTAAAAAAACATAATATAACGACAGTTGTTAATCTTCCTGTAGGCTTAAACTATCAAGACCAAGTTAGTACCGGTGGCTTATCGTTCGCTATAAGCGATGTTGCTCCAGTCAGCGAGAGCCAAGTTATCAATGACTTCAAAACGTGGTTCCAAAATCGTAATGGCCCATTGGCTTCTAGAGGTGTAAATCAAGTTGCAGCCTTCTTGCAGCTGTACGAAAGCGTCAATGCTCCAGATGTAGAACTCTCTTTAGAAGGAAACTTTATTAGAAGTGATAAGTTCATGCTTACCAACATCAGTGTGCACTCAGCGGAGGAAACTAATCTTCCTTTACCTTACTACAATTTAGTCAATATTTACCCAATACTACTTAGGCCGAAGAGCAAAGGCAAAGTGATGTTAAACAAACGAAACCCAAAATATGGCAGACCAGTAATACAAGCAAATCTTCTCAAAGACTCGGAAGACTTGGATACCTTAGTTGACAGTATAGATATTGCTTTACAGTTATTAGAGACGAAGGAAATGAAAAGAGCTGAAATTAAACTAGCACCCATCGATGTATTTCCATGTGACAGGTTAAGAAATAGAGATCAGTGGAATTGTATAACTAGACATTACACTAAAGCTATGAGTAATCCTATAGGGACATGTCGAATGGGAGAGAATAGTACCAACTCTGTGGTAGACTATAATTTGCGAGTACATGGAGTAGAACGGCTTAGGATAGTAGATGCTTCAGTAATGCCGACTCATGTTCGAGGAGGCATATTTGCACCGACGATGATGATTGCTGAGAAAGCAGCCAAAATGATACTGAAAGACTGGAAGGAAAACAATGGATTGTATAATAGTAGGTGACAATAGCAAAAAAATAAAAAATTTTAGTCAGTACCATGTTGTTTTTATTAAGTCACTAGCTTTTTCTGCTATCATTATAACAGGGGCAACAGTAGAGCCTCTCGTCAATTTGGGCATGATTGATGCATCGGCCACTCTTAAATTTGTAGATCCGTACACTTTTAAGGTATTGTCCACAACCGATTCTGGGTCTTTTGGTGGACCCATTTTGCAAGTCCCAGCATAATTATGCAAAGGAGTAGAAAAATGTCTGATAATGCAGGTCCAGAACTCTTCGGAAACTCTCTCGTGGTTCTTACAATCATTATTTAGTATCGGCCGAGGATCAAATTCGAACTCAGCAGTCTTAAAAACTTCTGTATCAAACAATTTTACTACTTCTTTTATACCTTCCAATATTTTTTTCTCGTCAGAAGGATCTTTGAGAAAGTTTGGATAGATTAAAGGTTTTCCAAAAACAGGATCAGTTGCGTTTAATACCACTTGACCCCGACTTTTGGGAGTTATGAGAGACAAACACATGTCGATTTTATCGTAATACATGTTCGAATTATGTCCTTTAAATCTCACTTCTATGTCAGGTGTACCTAATATATCAGATAGATTTGTTTCAATGAAGGCAACAACTTGAAAGTTGGCTGATAAAGGACCAATGCCTTTTGAATAATAAGTCGTAATGTCCTTTAGTTTTTCAGAAAACTTACACATTGTAGAGGTTTTTGATAACTTTATCACTGGCAAGCACACAGATAAATGGTCTTGAAAGTTGGCTCCCACTGGTAAATCGTACACTGCTTTAATATTTAGATATTCTAAGTATTCTTTAGGACCTATTCCAGATTGCATAAGTAACTTAGGCGAGTTAATTGCACCTGCAGTTAAAACTACTTCCTTGGCAGCTTTTACTTTTACTTTTGTCCCGTTCTTAATATACACTACTCCTAAAGATTTAAATGCTTCTCTCTGTTCCTCAAAAATAATTTTAGTAACTAAAGCTTCTGTTACTATGTCTAGATTAGATCTCAGCTTTCTTACTGGTTCTAGAAAAGCTGTATAAGCGCTGACTCTCTCGCCAAAATATGACATAGTCTGTATTCTCATAAAACCGAGCTGGTTTCTCCCATTAACGTCTGTATAATTGTAACCTAATTCATTGAAAGCACTCAAAAGTACATCAACATTGTCATCTACATAGGGATATCTTCCAACATCTAAAGGTCCTTGCGTAGAGTGAAAGAATTTGTTTTTGTAAATATCCTTATCGTAGTTTCCTTCGGAATATTTGAAATAGGGCAGGACTGAAGCGAAACTCCATCCGTCGTTACCATTTAGAGCCCATTCGTCGAAATCAGCTGGGCTTCCTCTCATGTACGCCATGTCGTTGATTGTCGAAGTCCCTCCTAGAACTCTACCTTGGACCACTTCACAACCCTTTTCTTGCCGGTTCTGGCAGAATCTGGAAAGAAAAACTGCACAGTAAATGACAAATACTGCTAGTTGAGTGGTGCTGATGGTTGGGATACACACCCCTTTTTAGGCCTCATGCTGTACCGCCAGTCCAAGGATGAACCCTTAAACTCACTGGTGAGACTTGGGATCAAGGCGATCTTTGGCTCTTCAGGGCCCGCTTCTATTAGCAAGACCTGAGAAGTTATTTTAATTGTGTCAGCCTCCCTAATATAAGCACGAAAACACGATATGATATGATATAGCGATATATCGACACCAACTGTAAAAATATGATAGAAAAATTGCCGAGCCTGTGACGTCACATATTTTATTTTGTTCGCTGTATTGATAAAAAATCAAAATGGCGGCTATATCTATCATATTTTTATAGTTAGTGTCGATATAGCGCTGTTTAAACTTTTTTGTTTTTGCATTTACAATAATGCTAGTATATATTATTGCAAGGAAAATAATTTTACTTGAAATATTTTTTCAACTGCCTGGTGAAATTCGAACCCACGACTAAACACACAAAAAAAACACTTGAAGAAATTCGCCAACATTACTATGTCCTCCATAGCTCAATTGGAAGAGCAGTCGCCCGGATAGCGAAAGGTCGTGGGTTCGAATCCTACCAGAGGCGATTCTTAGTTATTTCGCTATATCATAACATATCATATCGTGTTTTGGTAGTCATGCTAGGGTGGCAAATCATATTTTTACTAAGTATAATTACTTAATAATTATTGTGTATTGACCTACATTTTGATTCTACTATTATACATTTGTGTTGGATATCTTGTAAACTAGTATCTAGCATTTAGTGCAAACGGTAAATCAGCATTTAAACTGTGTTATAATTAATAAATAATTTAATCAATAAATGCATAAATAATACACACTAAAACGGGAATTATCGCCATCATCAATAGGTACATGTTTTACCTTTTATTTGCCGGACGTTTCGACCGGGTTACACCTACCGTGGTCACAGTAAGGCATATAAAGTCACAGGCTGACTGGACTGACCACGGTCGCGTTAATTCCTGTTTTAGTGTGTATTAATCAAGCAACGCGAAAGTTTAAAAGTGATTAAATGCAAAAAACATTTATTGGGAATGTACATCACAAATTGTAATGGTCTACTTTTTATAATTGTTAGTTGAAAGTTATCCAACATCCTTTTATTTTTCTTCGATTTTATTTGAAAAGGTGCCTAGGAATTTGTTAGAATATTAAAAAAAATAAAACCGACTTCAAAACACTAAAATGCTAAAAATAATCCTAACACTTAAGTACCTAATCAATTAATTTTGGAGTCGGTGCAAACAAAAACATTGAATCTCTCATCGGCTGGCACCGACTCCAAAGGTAACTGATTAGGTACTTAAGTGTTAGGATTATTTTTAGCATTTTAGTGTTTTGAAGTCGGTTTTATTTTTTTTAATAAAATTTACTTATTTCATCTATTTTTAGTGATAAATCCTAATCTAACTGCTGAACACCGATTTCATCCCCTATTTTCCTACCCTTAGGGGTAATTTTTATTTTGCAAACTTTTATCATAGCATCTTTAAAGTATAAGCTATTCAATAAAACAAAAATCATCAAAATCGGCTCATATTTGTCAAGATAGGTAACAAGAACTAGAACCAAAATATTATCTGGGTATATATTTGTTGATTTTCTCAAAAAGTTCTAAATCAATTTCGATAAAATTTATATGGGACCACCTCTGAAGTATGATCTACCAAACAAAAAAAGAATCATTAAAATCGATTCATAATTGGCGGAGTAATCGCGTAACATACATACAAAAAAAAAAAAAACAGTCGAATTGAGAACCTCCTCCTTTTTTGAAGTCGGTTGAAAAGTCAAAGAGAACATTACCTTCCATTTTCTATTCTCCGACAGTCTGCTCGCGACAACGCAGCCCGCTGTCCCTCCACCGACCACAATAAAATCGTATTCCACCACAGTCTCATTCTCACTCTCTTTAATCTGCGTCTCCTCTTTCGTAGCCTTGTCGAAGTACGCGAATGGCCGGTACTTTGGAATGACATACTCGTCACTGCCTGAATGTTTTTCTTTGTCCGCAGCTTTCACAAGATTGTCTTTATTTTTACCGAAATAATCTGGTTCGAGACCAATATGCCCGTAAAGTGTGTGGACTAGTGATATCAAAAGGATTGCTGTGGGAGCGCATTCGATTCTACCGTCACATATCTTGCAGAGATCATCAGTAAGGTTGGCTGATGTCATTGCATCTTCTTAAGCTTCTACATCCGCGTCTTTGGTGGTTGCTTTCACTCCATCGATTTCATTAAATTCTATTTTCTTTTTAAAATAATCAAATCAATTTTAGTCTGAAAGACAGACTCTGGGATTTCCTTCAAGTGATTAAGGAAAAATCGTTGCAAAATAACGGACAAGGTTTTCCTGTCGTTGATATTTGAATTGTATTTAACTTATTTTGTAGTAGGAAAACTATAACTGATTGAAATGTCTGTCTGCCGGTTTGTCGTGGCTCACTGCGACGCGCGCGCATTGTGACCGTCGTGAAGGAATTCATTGTTTACCATATTTGTTTTTGTTTACAATACCACATTGTTTGAGTTTCCAGGAGCTAGATATTTAGAAGGAGCGGAATACTGGGTATTTTAGACCGGGGTTTTATGGAATTAGTAATACGACATTGTTGTAACTAGGATCCCAATTACAAGTAAGATAGCAAAGGGAATTGTTACTGTGTAGAATTATTGCAGACGATAAATGTAATAGAATTGAAAAACAGCTTCGATAAATAGTTGTATTAATATTTTATTACTTCGCCAGACATTATTTTATTATTACACGAATCGACCGTGAAGGTTGATTAAGCAACGTTTACAGCCCGATAGGAAATATAGGATGAACAAATAGTACCTACGCCTTGAAACCATTTATTCTTTTACTTAGCTGCTCTTAAACGTCTTCTACTAGGGAAGCAATAAGAAATCGAGATAAAAAAAGACGCTCGCACATTATTATCGAAGTTTAACAAAGTATGGGTTCACTACGTCACTCCAAAATACGTTTTATCTAATTACAATTCACCTTTGACGATTCCTTGGATGCTCTTTTCTACTAAAATGCATTATAGCAAATGACATTACACCGGTGGTTCATTTGACCTAATGTCAACAGATCCATGGTTTGTTTTGTATTAAATTGTTAATTCAAATGATGTTTCACCCAGATGCCGATTGCTTTAACTTGCTTCCTCTTGTCTTTTGAATTACTTATTTAAATTATTAATATTTTCTGAATTCTGTAACAAATACACAATAAATCCAAACGAAAGCTTTAAGTAAGGTAACATTATTACAAGACATAAATAATTTAATCCTGAGTAACTCTAAATTATTTTAAAAAACCGGCCAAGTGCGAGTCGCCCGCACATTCATTATATTGGACGTTACGTTTGGTCAAAGAAAAATATAAAGAAATCTTTGGTTTGGTTGATATTATCTGGTTTATGTTAGGTTAGAACAGTGACCACAATATTGCCCAAGGCGAGCGAATTAATGAAGTTTTGGTAATTATTTGACACACTTGACTGAATTTATGACTTGGCACCTGACTAGCAATGCAAAACGGATCCCTGAACTGACGAATGGTTTTATCACACCTACAATATTTTTTTACGGAATATCCAACAATACCAGTCGTGCTTCGATAAAATGTACTAAGACAAAAGGTATATTTGGTAAAATGTATTTAGGTGAAACGTAGTACAGAACAAACGTACTTCGTTGTATCAAACATTGTATAAATTGAATTACCGAATAAACAAATGTTCGATGAGGAGTCATAGTAGGAATTTTATTAGGTGAAACGTGTTTTGGAGTGACGTAGTGAACCCGTAGGACGCCCCCCAGCTCGATGTACCGACGACCTTAGCAAGATGGCTGACAGTGGCTGGATGATAAGAGTGGCAGATCGTGCTCTTTGCCGCTCTGTGGGGAGGCCTACGTCGAAATAGGATGAGATGAAGTATATTACTGGTGATAATGCAACACATGCCTCTGTTTGTGAATTTATTTTCCCAGCGTTTTGGCCTAGTTGCATGGGCCGTGGCCGTGGAAAATCAATTCGCAATAAGTATGTTTGTGCATAAATCATTTGAAGATACGTACACTACTTTTAAAAGATAGAAGTTAGTTGGAAGATATCCAACACTTCACGTAATTGTTTATCTTTCGTCTATTTCCTTTAAAAAGGTAGGTAGATATAAATTTGTTAGTAGTAAAGTCGATCATCATAACATTACCTTCAATATAGATGGCGCCAATTTTTCTTTCTTTGTCCATCAGGTAGATTACCAAAGAAAGGTATTGGACGAGTATTTTATTATTTTTTCACATAACCAAAGTACTACAGAGATACCTAGGTATATTGATTTGAAATGTCGTATGACGTCACGTCTTGGTACAATTTTTACTTAGCCCCCCCCTACTCACGAACTTTGACGCGCTTTATCTTTGTAATTTTTTGGTTGATTGACACAAGAAAAAGTAAGTGTCCATTATTTTCTGATAATCTAACTGACGGACTAAATATAATTTCATTTTCTTAACTCAGTCGTCTTACACAACACGGGTATTAATACAACAATTAATACCCGTGTTATGAAAAATTCAAAGCCTAACTCTGATGCTTATTTAGCCGGACATTTTGAGCTGAAAGCCTGACACCAAAAAAACTGTTACTTACTAGCTTTCAAAGGGGGGGGAGGGGGGAAGCTGTGCACATGGTTCGAAAAATTATCTCGTCTTAGCCTATGTTACGAGACTTCAAAAACAAGTGCGAGGGATGCGACTGTTTTTGGCGTATTTGACCCCCTTATGTATAGGCCCATAACACTGGCCAAAAAGCCGGACATGCCGGATTTGTATTTATTTGGACACGCAATTAAAAAGTCTAACTATGTCCGGCTTTATCCAGACGCCTGGCAACGCTTAAAATGTACCTAAGTGTTAGTTAAAAAATGCAACAAAAAAGCATATTACATCACTGGTGAGTTATTTAACTAGGCATCTGCTCGTCTAAATGAACAAAATTAATAAAAAAATGTCGTTGGTCAGATACAATACGCCCCAATATCGATAATGGAAAGCCAATATCCTTGAACGAACATTTTGTCTGCCCTCGAACCTCCTGGGAGTGTCGATACTCGATAGGTGGGGGTTATGTAGTCGATCATTCTCTGTCGAGACATTTTTATTGTAGATCCTAATATTATATCTGTTGCCCGCGACTTTGTCCGCGTGGTATTTAATTGAAAATCTTTTCAGAACCTCACTAAGGTCCTATTGCAATAGATAAAATCAATGTTTTTCTCCAAATCATCATCATCATCATCATTTCAGCCATAGGACGTCCACTGCTGAACATAGGCCTCCCCCAGTGACTTCCAGATTGGCCGGTTGAAAGCGGCTCGCATCCAAAATAATATAATTTATAAATGAATCTTATTTCCCTTGGTCATCGCATCACGCGTGAACGGATGGAACAATTTCGATAATTCTTTTTTTGTTGTGTTAATTATTTTCAGAAGGTTGTTATGAAAGAAAAAAATAAGAAAGTTGCGCAGAAAATCCTTCACGAATAAACTAAATACCACGCGAATGAAATCGCGGGCAATAACTAGTCATAATAATAAAAAAATAAGTAAAATTCTAAGATATCCCAATATTTAATTGTGTAGTTCTGAAAACATAACTTAAACATTAACACTGTTGCAATTCATGTAGGTAATAACATACAATTTGCATGCTATTTTTTATTAGCGAAACATGAGCTCTTTTTATTGTTTAATGTTACCATTTATACCGTGTTTTGTGCAAATAAACTATTTATTATTATTGTTGAGTGCAATAGGTTATACATAAGTACTCCGTAAAACTAAATAATTAGATGCTGATGACTACTACTATAGGATCATTGTATCGTTAAACAAATAATGATCTAGGTACTTCCATTGTGTGTGTAAACTTATAAAGCGTTAATATTTTTTAAAAGATTTTTATTTTGGTACTTTAAAAAAAAAAATATGCTTACCTAGTTTTAAAAAGTGGCCAATTTGATTGCACACCCTGTATCAAATCTTCATGCCAATCATACTAATTCTCTGTATTTTATTAGGATAATAATTTTCACTATAAGAAGTTTTTCAACAGACACAAGTTTTTCAAGAATATTTCAAGTTAAAATTATTATCCTTGATAAAACAAAAAGTATAAATCTGAATATAATAATGATAAATTAAAAAACTAAAAATCACACCACCCAGCCTCACACCTAATTCAATTCAATTCAATATATTTATTGCATTCTATAATGTTACACAGGTGTTATAATTAGATACATAAAATAGATCATTATAGAACCTGTAGGGCACAACAATAAGATAGGTATTGTGGGCAGAGAGGATGACGCCATGCATAATTAGATCAATTTGTTTACTTTAAGAAGTTGTAAAGAATTAAGAAATCATATGATAATTATTGAATAATTTATTGAATAACATAATCAAATAAATAGTATTTTTAGGCATTTAAATATTTATTTATCTTTGGATTTCATTTATTGTTTTAGATTGTTGTCATTTAAGTATTCGTTTATTGTGTAATAACATTTTTTTATTAACATTAATTTTAATTGTTTTATAAATTTTAAATCATTTACTTCATTTTTCATAGACTCCGGCAATCTGTTGTAAATTCGTATGGCGTAACAGCGTAGCTTGTACTATGGTGCCTAAATAACGGATTAACATACTAAAATACATTCAAAAGTCTATGAGTTAGGTACTGTTGTTTTAATTCTGGTTTCATGGTTAATTTGTAAGTCAAATTCCATCAAAAGCCGTCCAGCTCATTAGCTGTGTGTGACTAAATAATAAACCTCTAAACATAAAAACATTATTTTTGTAGGCTGTTAATAATAGACATTTAAATAAATACTGAACTGGTACCTCTGATAACCACGCTGTCGGTTCTAGGTCTATGCCGCAAAATAAATTAACTCGGCATAGTTAGTTCGCGTTGAAGTGATAATGTAACGTTTGGTAGGTATTTGTAACTATTATTAGAACTGGTTGGAAATAAAACAGCTTTTTTAAATAATTTAAATGAATATTTTGATATAAATAGAAAAATGTTCATCATCATCATTTTAGTTCAGCCACAGGTCGTCCACTGCTCACCATAGGCCACCCCCAGAGACTGAGGGATTTTTTTAAAATTAGTTTATAAACACATCAGTATCTTATAATTAATTGATACAAAACACTATGTATTAATATTGTAGTACAATGCTTATCCGAACGTGTAAACTATTCATTAACGAAGTAAGTACGAATTCCGTAAAGCACCACGCCTGACTAACATATACAGCAACAAGTGGTGAGTCAATATTTGTTGCCTGTCCGACATCGTTAGGCGTTACTCTAATTTGCCTCCATTTTCCGTGCGTCTGCGTTCTGCGTCATTCGTGGATTTTATTGGACAGTCAAGGCTGTCCTTGACTGACCATAGTGATAAATGTTTATCTTGTACATTTTTGGGCTTTGATAGCACGCATTTTGTTATTAAAAATAGCGTTATGAAAACAAAGCACAAATATCTACCTAATAAAACCTTATTGCACATACTTTAAATTACAGTATTATGTTACATTGGTGCCGGATCTTACATGATATAGTTAGTACCCTAGTAGTTAAAAATTAATGTACAATTAAAAGTTACACATAGGTACTAAAAACTGTTTCCACATACCTAAGTGTACTTACTAAAGATGGGTTAGTTATTGCTATTTAATTTTAGATACTTAAGTACCTATCTACTTAGTCATTTAAAAACTTAATAGATATTATTATTTATTATCTATGGGAATGGTGATGTTAGGTTTTGATAAACTTTTATTTTATATATTTTTTTATTTTGTATGCCTTTTATGTACATTTTGTAATATTTATTTGTCTTATATTTAGTTTTAAGCTGTATATTTATCTGTATAAAGTATAATAAAAATATATATATATATATATATATGTACATAAAGTTATTATAATATGTCTATATCAGCAGAATTATCCCAAAAAAAAAAAGATATTTAAAATACCGTATTTTGTAGCCGGAAAGGCTTTAGGTAAAATTTTACTGGGATTGAGTATCTACCTACTCCTAAATAAAGCTATACAAACCCACCAACCTATTTGTTATTAAACAGATAGAATAATGGATTTTAGAAACAAAACTATATTATTATTTATTCTATTATAATTTTTGTCGTTTACAAAGTTAGAAGACTAATTGTTTTGGTGTTTCTTTGAAATTAAAAAAAAATGAAATGAATAATTTGTTTGCTAAAACATGGTGAGATATTGGTGTTAACATTAATATAGTAGGTAGTACTCATGTTTTAACTTTTAACATGGCAAGCAAATATTGATGTAATTTAATATAAATAACAAAACTTTATTAGGTACCTCATTATGTCAAACTTAATGTCATTAATATAATTTATTTCATAATATTCATAAATCAAAAATCAACTATTTATTAAAATATGACACTAACACACTAAAGCCATTCTACAAGCTGTGCATGTAAGGATTAGAATATAGTTTAGTTTGTAATTTTCTACCTACTTAATTAGCAATACCTGTGCTCATAAAATTGTATTGTGTTGTGTGCCTAGATATATTTACAAAATATATAAGGTACCTAGGTGTTTCGGCTGACTCACAAGACAAGTTTGTCGCGAAAACGGCTACTGATATTTTAAAAAGAAACATTGTCATAATAATAACACCTTCTAATTAGGATATTTATCTAAAGTTTATTGCACAAATTAAAATCGTACAAAAGGTGGACTTAATGCCATGTTTTTATCATTCATTCATAATTCTTACATTATATACATTATTTTATTCAAATTCTCAATTCGTTGCACAGTTAAGTTTTAAATCGCATTATTTATCTATCTCTATAGCTAAAAATCATCAAAATTGTTTTAGCGGTTTAGGCCTAGGTACAGATAGACAGAATTACTTTTGCATTTATTTACTCCTAGCTTTTGCCCGCGACTTCGTCTGCGTTGATCTTACCCGGATAAAAAGTAGATATCCTATGTGTTAACTGTATGCCAAATTTTATTAAAATCTGTTTAGTAGTTTTTGTGTAACAGAGTAACAAAGATCCATACATTCTCACAAACTTTCGCATTTATAATTTTAGTAAAATTATTACATTTTATCATAAAACACTAAATCAATAATACAATAACTATAAAAAAAACTCTACTTAATCAAAAATAAAACCGTGTCCATGAGGCAAGGAGGCGAGGATGCTTGCAGCATTTCCTCGCTGAATGGCTATACTAAGCCTTTGAGCGAGGAAAGAGCCAGCATTTTATTTTCCGAAATTGAAATTACATTTGGTGCTATTCTTCCAAACAGTAATTTTGCACTCGGTCCCCACGGTCCAAACGTCTCAACGCCAAATGGCGCAAACACATAGTCACATGCAAGTGACTCGTATTTATATTAGCTACATTTAGGGTATTTATTTTTTGCACCGGATGTACATGTGTGTAATTTAATTAACATTGTTTGTAATCATTTACACATTGCACTTGTGACGTTTAAATACCGATACGGGGAGTGCGATATGAAAATTGGTAATGTTTGTTAGATCAATATTTATTTAAATATACTACAAATACCCAGGTACTTAAAGTTTTAAATTATAATATCGGTTATTTCAAAGGAAATTGATCAAACCTGGCAAATGATTCAAACGACTATTTTCTGCGATATTATTTAATTATAACAATTAAATTTAGCAGGCTTGCATTACAAAAGATAAATTAATTATCTTGAATGCCGGTAATTATATGTAATCTGCTAGTTTAGAAAATGAACACACGATTTGACTTGATTTACCTAACTAGTAATTTAGTTCTAAAATAGATAAAGTAGTTGTGAGGTAGGGTCTAGCTAGTGAGTGAAGATGACACGTGATGACGTCAGTCATCCACCTAGGTTTTTATTTATTTCGTTAGTTTTTAGCCGGCTTTTTTGTAGGAATAAACCATGACGCCTTTAATTAAATAAGAGCAATGTTGTTTTACAATATTGCTATTGAGTATTTACTAGGCGTTGTTACAAATAACCTACGAGAGCTTCAACTAACATTGTAGAATGTAGGTAAGTTTCAACTGTAGTAAGAACTTATGGAGTTTGTGAGGGGAATTTTCTACCCATTAGTTGATTACGGGCGTTTTACCCTACGAAAGCGGTGCGTTAACATGTTTAGCATAGAGTGGTGGGAGGGGTCCAGTAATATGATTAGAATAAAACAGATATGCCACAATGAAACTATTATTGTTAAGTAATGACTACATACAGACATTTGTAAACTTAATATTATAAATGCGAAAGTTTGGATGACTGGATGTTTGTTACTCAATCACGCCAGAACGGCTGAATGGATCTAGATGAAATTTGGCACAGAGATAGATTATAATCTGAAAAAGCACATAGGTTATTTTTTTCCCATAACAATTGACGGTTCCCGTTGAATAGATTTTTTTGGTTTTTCACAAATCAAGGGATCGACATGATTTTTTGCATAGCGGTAGTTGGGGGTTCGCAGAATGACTTAAGCTACTATTTCTAATTCACCTCTAAAGGAGTAAAATAGATTGTACCGTAATGGTAGAACTGAAGTGTAACTAAATTACCCCGTCATTATATATTTTTAAATTACCGGATCGTAAAGAATTATTATTGAGTTCAATTTCAGAAATTTTCTTTGTAATAATTTTCGTGTCACAGAACTAAATTGTAACATTACGCCGACATGACGTGATGTGAGAGTATCTTTGTGGTTTACCGTGGGTTCAGCGTTTTGTGGGAGATTACAAATGACTGTGTTCTATAGTGAGGAAACCGCTCATTTCGACAATTTAGGGTAATTTCCTGTAACAATTTGAGAAAATTTAAAATTATTATATTAAGAGCTCAACTACTGGAATATAACATACCTATTGAAATTGTACAGCTATGTTTTTATTAAGTTTAAACAACAAAAAAAATCTCTGACAAAGTTCTTGCTGTTTGAAGCTGGGAATAGCCAATGGATCAATTTTTCTACTGACAGCATTGTCAGAACTTCCTCGTGGTAAGAAAAATTGGTTTTCTCAAATAATTCGCCGGTTTCTTCTAAAGGGTAAGTAAGGTAAGTCTTTATGAAGTGCACTTAAGAAAAACGGTGAAACCCTATTTTATCGATGAGAAAAAAAATAGATAAGTACTTTTAAAAAAAAAAATGATGAAACATTTTTAAAGTTTTTCACTACTGCCTGTTAATTGCATTCTTTTTTATTTTGATAATAAAAAAAACAATATAATAGCTTATACAACGTAGTCACACCTATTTTAATATGTATAAAGGTTTTATGGGCTTACAGTGGATAAGGAAATAAAAAGTTCTCACATTTTAAAATTATTTTTGCCGTCATTATTCATTATATTAAGTTGTGCACTTTATAAAAACTCACTCTGTATTGTTCCGTATTTAATCTATACACGTCATTTTATTAATTCGCATAACAAATAGCACAAGTGGTTAAACAGTAATTAAGCGAAACACATTTTGCTTAATTGAGAAATTAGCAATAATACAATAATACCCCGGGGCACCCCGCACGCGACCAGACGGATTAAACGGCCAATAACAATGAAACTTAATAATTATTGTACCGGTCCGAACCGATATTGCATCGTTACGAATAACCGAAATGGCTGGAGTACGAATATAAAGGATAAATGAAAATACGAGGGCGCACAGCAGTTAATTTTAATTTGTGAAATTCAAAAGTGCGTTATAGCGCCATCTCTGGACTGGAGTTCGAATCGTGCGGTAGATAGTTTAGCTATCGGCCACCGCAGCGCTCACCATTAAAATAATTGGTAGGCTTACCTGAATCATCTGAATGATTGGGTTTTGTGAAAATTAGATACTTACCTAAATTCTTTAACTAAAACTGGTTCTCGTTAAGATGTGCATTATCCAATTCATTATAATTATTTAGGCGGCTATAGTGTAAGTTTTTAGGAATAGGTCGAACGAACTACGATCCATACAATCACGGGCTCTTTGAATGTAAATAGAAAATTTTATCAAACCCATAAAAAAATAAGCCCAACTATTGGTAACACAGCATGGGCCAAACTATTATTAGGAGAATTTAGAAAATAAAATGTATTTAGCCAAGAATTAAAAGGACTCACTCCAATAAAAATTACTTACATTAGTTTTTTTGTGATGCTGGTCGATAAAGCCATTTTTATGAAACAATATTTTAATGACATTAGTTCACAGATACTACAGATACCTAGTTATGAATCATCATCATCATCATTTCAGCCATAGGACGTCCACAGCTGAACATAGGCCTCCCCCATTGACTTTCAGATTGGCCGGTTGGAAGCGGCCTACATCTAGCGTCTTCCTGCGACCCTAACCAGGTCGTCTGACCACCTTGTGAGTGGACGTCCTACGCTGCGCTTGCCGGTACGCGGCTTCCATTCTAGAACCTTTCTGCCCCATCGGCCGTCAGTTCTACGCGCTATGTGCCCCGCCCACTGCCACTTCAGCTTGCTAATCCGTTGGGCTATGTCAGCGACGTTTGTTCGTTTATGGATCTCCTCATTTCTGATTCGATCTCGCAAGGAAACACCGAGCATAGCCCTTTCCATAGCACGCTGTGCGACTAGTTATGAATAGCAAGAGAGATTTGTAATCTGAGAATGTTATCATAATTTTCCAGTCTGGTCCGGCTCACTCAGTCAATGTAGACAAACGAAGTTTTCTTTATTATCTCTGGTCTGAGCGGTGTGGTATCATCATTGTTTTTTACTTTAGCAATAAAAGTGCTTTATTATTTTTTATAGTCTGCTCTCTAGTCAGAGAGTTAATAGATCTCTGCTTAACATAGGCCTTCCCCATTGTTCTCCATGCAAGTTCCTTTGCAATCTCTAGTCCAGATCGTCTGTTCATTGGGCAAGTGGCCATCCTGCTGCGCTCATTGCTAGTTTTATGTTACGAACAAGCATGACGTACACAAGTGGTTAGATATTTACTTACATGCACGTTACATTGGTGTGCGTTTCTGCTTCACTACTCACACTGGCGCATAATGATACACGCAAAGTAACTCGTTCAATCTCAAGTTAAACCCACTTTTACTTAAATATTTTGCTACGTCCTTTATCATTCGAGGTTAGTTTAGCCATGTGTTACGCGTAATCTGTCGCATTTAGCAGCCTGTGCACCGATTAGTCCGCATACGGCGCGCGCGCAACTGGGAGCATTAACATAGATTCGCGGTGTTGCGGTCAGACAGAGAAATTAGATTTATTGTACAAAACCAAAAAAATTTGATTATAACCTACTAACTTTTTGATTATACTCACAAACACGGGTGGATCGGAGGATTGGAGACAAGGGCGCGCATTGGGGTAGGTAAAGTAATAACAAATTTTCTAAAGTCATAAAACGTAAGTTGTTTACCATGATATATAGAATATAAGGTGCTTCATAAATATCTGCAACGGCTGAAATGGGTAAAAGTATTCCGGTGTCCGGAGCGCAAACCACTAGGTTTGCGCTCCGGACTACAAAGCCATCGTTTGGGGGTTCGAAATTTCGAATCCCGCAAGGGGCAAATGTTTGTGTGATGAGCACGAGCATTTGTAATAAGTCATGGATGTGTATAAAAGTATTTAAGTATGTTTATCCGTTATTTTGTCGCCATAGTACAAGCTTTGCTTAGTTTGCTGGCTAGCAAATTGGTGTGATTGTGGTATTCTAAAAAAGTTTAAAGAACAGGTATGCAATAACAACAATATATCTTTTTAAAATAGATTTCACGTATTTATGTTAAGTAGAATGAGGAGGAGTGGTCACCACCTCATTAATTAATAAACACAGTGAAAACATGCTAAAAATACTTAGCTATATCTTACAAATGAACATGTCCTAGGATATGAGTATGACCAGATTATATTTATGTTTAAGTAGTTGTTTCAGCACCGTCACGAGATGGCGATGCCGATAGTTTAGGTCGTGGGTCATCAAGTAAGACCCTTTAGAACATTTTTGTCCTTTCAATCTTATTTTATTAATTTGTCAATTTGAATTTGTCAAAAATGTCTAAATTTGTAAAGATCTGCAGCATAACTAAATACATTTAGCCGAGCAGTGAGATAAGCGCAATTGGCAATCCTTTCTACCTTTGGCGCTATTTGATTTTAATGGAGAAATATAAGTTTTAATAAAAGTTTTAATGTCTAACGAAGAAGAATGAATACAGGCAAGCTTTAAACAGGATATTAAGATTTAGAAACTTTAGACCCTATCTCACCAAGCAGCTATTCATTAACAGATAATTTGTGTAATTGACGGATTGTTTGTCACATAAAAAAAACTTTTAGTAAATAACAAAGACTGGAAATTGGGTCAAAATAGGTACCAACCTTAATACGAAGTAAAGTATGAGTTAGCAAGAAAATACTTTTCTGAAAACCACATCAAAATGGTTTAACCAACGGGAGATAGTCGCGTAAACATACATACAAACATTTAGGTCAAACTGAGAACCTTCTTTTTTTGAAGGCGGGTCAATAATGTCAATTACTATCTCAAATACTGGCAACGGAAATGCTCTTACAAATTCAGTAAAAAAGGTTTTAAAACAAATACGACTTTTTTAAATAATCTAAACAAAAAAAAAAGCTTTCACATTTTTGATCACTTCACGTTTCTGCTGAGTACACTTACACAATAACACTCAGTCATTTTGCAAGAATATTTTTTCTACTATAGATCAAAGGCTTGCTTACAGCACAGTGGGCAATCCATGTACCATCTAGGAGCCTAATTACAAATTTAAAGTCCTGTTTAACGTCTACAAGTGTTGGTTTATTGCCTGTATCGCTGCGCGCGCGCATGTGAGCTTATAAGGCTAATGTACTTACTGTGTAGTTTGCCTCCATAGCCCAATGATTTACAATACACAGTGTGTAAGATCCAGAGATTTCTAGACTAGAAATTATATACTCAGTAATTAGGTAATGGTCAAACACAATTTGTATTTAAATACTTTTAGGTTACAACGTTATATGTAATAGGTTGCAAGACTATTTTGAAGGTTGTGTCATCCCATGCATATTGTTGTTATTAAACAAATTAAAAAGCAATTGAACGAGGCGTATTAGACCTGAGTGGTTAAAACGTTGTAAAAAAAAGGAAGACTGTGTTTTTTTTAACTTTTACTTAACCTAATCAGTGACTGACTACAATTTATAATTTTGACTTTCCCTGGTCTACTTGGGTTATAATTTTAATATTTTTAACGACCTCCCGTAGCCAAGATGCAGGCATACCGGACTTAGTGTCGCTATCTCTAAGGTCCCGGGTTCGATTCCCGGTCGGTCAATGTAGAAAAATAACTTTTCTATATTGTCTCGGGTCTGGGTGTTGTGGTACCGTCGTTGTTTCTGATTTCTATAACACAAGTGCTTCGGCTACTTACCGTAGGATCAGAGCAATGTATGTGATGTTTATTTAATAAAAATACATTTTAACGTATTTGTTCTTTTTCTGATTACTTTTACAAGCCATACATTATTATTTCCCATACATTATTAAAAATATAAAAAAATGTAACATTTCTGATGATTCAATCACTGCCATATATTTTACTGCACAGTGAGCAATGCATATAAAATTCATGGAACCTAATTACAATTTTAATGGCTAGTAAGTGTCGGTTTATAGGCGTTCGCGCGCGGCTTATAAGGCTAATGTAGTACTCTTTGCATGTAGCAAGGGCCGCTTTCTATCACATTCTACAATGTTTCGCAATTGCACAGTGGGAAGCTGTAAATGTAAATTAGGGAAAGTAAGGTAATTTTGTAAAATTTGATCAAGTCCCTGAAGCAGCAGCTGTAATTAAACCTGTTTGTTTAGTCGTGTTAATAAAACAAAGTCAAATCGATTTGAATATTTTATTTTATTTTATAAGTAACTAATTTTATTTTCCACATTTTATTATTACGTCAACAAATAAATAGACAGACCTCTTTATTGCACACTATATGACAAAGAAATTACAGTTGATTTTTACAGAAAGATGTACAATTTAGACGGTCATATCGCTAAGAGCTGTATTTTGGAAACTGTATGCAACATAGATTTATTTTGCATTTTGCATAGTTTAAATATGTTTTACTTTCAATACCTTTATTGTGTGGACTACTGTTACTGTGTGAAAGTGAATAAATGAATTATGAATTAATTATTAATAGCAAGTATAAATTGTTAATATATATAAAAATATATATAATGTAAACGTGTTACGTGTTTTGATATAAATAAAGAAATAAAACTTAGATTTTTTTGTCCAAGAACTACACCACAGTGTTGGATTAATAGGCTAATTAGGTGCGTGTCGCTTGCGCATACGCGACGAGTCCCTAGTGGCTTTATTTATCTGCTGGATAGTCGCTAGATGCGGCCTAGGTAGTCGGTATTTAGCTCAAAGGTGCATACTTACCAAGTGGTATCTGTCTTAGCAGGAAAGTCATTCAGACAGACTTAACAAGCAATACTTACTGCGAAGGTTTATGTAAATTTATAAAGTTCAAATTGTTTAGTAAAATTTTTGGGTAAGCTAATTACTTACGCCACCATGCTAATTACATAATGGTAATATAGTTTTTCTTATAACCTTTATTTTTTTAATCATAAATATGAATGTATTTTCCAGTACCCAGTTACATTAGGTAGGTACTACTGACGGGTTGAGGTTTGAATTCTAACTTTTTGATGCTAGAAAGGTCAAATAGTAGCAGTAGTAAGGTATTCGACTCCAAGGGACAACCTGGTCCATTTATAATTTAGCTGTTAGCTAACTAGCGGTTATACATTATGGAACTTGCCCCTAATATGATTTTTAGTCGTCACTTTGGCCAACTGAATAGGTTATTTCTGGATATTTCTGACTAGTTACTACATTCATTACTCTGCCATTAGTTTCGGAGTGCAGCATATGAGTAGGTATTACTCATGGTACCCCATAGCATCACCACCAAAACACAATATGATATAGCGATTTATCGACATCGACTGTCTTTTTTTTTTAAATACGAAAGATGTAGCCGCCATGCTGAATCGCCGTGCCGGTGGTGTCACATGTTATGATCGTTCTTTCGATAAAAATTCAACATGGTCGCTATATCTATCATATTTAAAAACAGACAGTTGGTGTCGATAAATCGCTATACCATATCGTGTTTATTTTATTTATTAGACAACATCATATACATTTCTCTGATCCTGTGATAAGTAGCTTAAGCACTTGTGATACAGAAATCAGAAACAACGACGGTACCACAACACCCAAACCCGAGACAATATCGTTATTTTTCTACATAGACCGACCGGGAATCGAACACGGGACCTCAGAGATAGCGATACCAAGTCCGGTATACTCGCCTCTCGGCTACGGAGGTCGTTTTGGTGGTTATGCCAGTGGGGGTAAAGATTTCCCATTTGTCGTCGTTGGCAGGTAATAATATTTAATAACACCGCTTTGGTAGCGTCCTCGACGACGTAACTCTCACAATTTCCAAATCTCCAACCACAAATTCTTAGACGGGTTCTACCTGCTCCAATTTTGTGCTGAGGTCCGGACCCCGAAATTATGAGCTATTATGAACAAACGGGCTATCCACATTTATATTTATAACAGTGTGGGAGTCTACAAATATTTTTAGGGTTCTTCTTAGCGTTTCGGTATTTTAAATTCAAGGAATATCCATTTTTTTTTCAATTTTACTAGGCAATAGCACAAGTAAATTTTTAACACAGTTTTTAAATGCTATTGATAGATTAAAAGTAATAGAATCTGTTTTATAATGGTGTCTACTAGGGTCTATTTTTAAAGAATTGATACTGAGAAATATTTTCTCTAGTCATGTACGTAACGTTTTTTCTAATGGAACTTACAATACGAGCAAAAGCTGAAATAAAAAAAGAATTTCAATTCAATGCAACATTGCTGCTCGACTGCATGCTTAAGGCGAGTTTTTTCTTTTTCTATATCATCATCATCATCATCATTTCAGCCATAGGACGTCCACTGCTGAACATAGGCCTCCCCCATTCTCTATATCAAAAAAATATTTAATGTTAAAGGCTCATAAGTATTTTGGTACGGAACCCTCTCTTTACGGAAGTCCGCTCACTCACCCGAGTTATTTCCAAAAGCTGATGGCGGCAACTTAAGTGTTGTCTATCTCCGATCGTGGTGTTGAAACAATTACTCTTACGTGAGTTATGTAAAACAATTGTTGGTAATAAATATCTTCTATTGTGGGTTTTGACGTGCCTGCGACCTAAAAATACAGGTGGAGAATGGAGTTTGAATTTAGAGAAATAAGTCGACGTTTAAGAATATAAAACGCATTCAATGGTCATTCAGAGGTTTCAAGGGCTTCACTGAGGACGACACGTGCGAGTGTGGCGCCTTACAGTCTATGCCACACTTAATGTCGTGCCCTACCTCTCCTGCCACCTGCACGCAAGAGGACCTTTACAACGCCAACCAGAAGGCCATTGATGTTGCCACTTTTTGGGCGCAGAGAGTTTAATTGCCATTGACTCGAGAAGAAGAAGAATGGTCTATATTTCTCTCGAACAGTGATCCTTTAATTTATTAAATTATAATATTGCTACTAGTCCATAGGACCTTTGACAATAAAATCCTAGATAGGAAGGGAAATGTTAATAATTTTTTTTAGGTGAGAAAAAATCATTTAACACTGATAATAAGTAGAGTTACTAATGTTTATCCCGTTAAATTGGAGATGGCGGCCGTCATAGGTTTGAGGTAAAAGTTCCTAGTGAAATATCTGCTATTAATGCGGTTTGTTATGATTTGCTACATACAATCACAATCTCTAACCTACTGAAAAAGATTTACACAATTTTTAATACAAAAGCAAGAGAGTTTAGTTTTTTTGTGATTGATCTTCCTCCCTCTTATTGTTTTAAACTTAGTCTCGAGAAAATTTTATCTTACTAATATTATAAATGCAAAAATTTTGTTGGATAGATGTTTGTTACTTAATCGCACCAAAACAGCTGAACGGATCTAGATGAAATTTGGCACAGCAATATATTATAGACGGCACGGCATTATAGATGTCGCTGTCCAGCTGGAAAAATTGTTTAAAAGTGAAAAAAAAATTGTAACACTAGCAAATTGTTGCCAGCGATCAGTTCGTGTGGTCTAACTGAAGTTTAAACATATTTTGTTTAAAGTTGTTTGTGAAGAGACGTTTACACACACAGAGATATATTATTTTATTTTATCTTTTATTATTATTAAACTAAGAACCACGCGAATGAAGTCGCGGGCAACAGCTAGTATTCCTTATAGAGTTCGAACACTACAAATATTATGAGTTCGGAAGAAACATATTACTAGACTACAAGTATCTGTATTGCTAGTTTCCATATCGCTACTTATAGGCTACCAGTACTTACTTTTTTAATTTTTTTTTATTGGACAACATCATTTGAATTGCTGTGTTCCTATGGTACGAGTAAGTAGCTTAAGCACTTGTGTTAGACAGACAGAAATCAGAAACAACGACGTTACCACATCATCCAGACTCGAGACAATATAGAAAAGTTATTTTTCTACATTGACCGACCGGGAATCGAACCCGGAACTTCAGAGATAGCGACACCAAGTCCGGTTATGGAGGCCGTTTAAATTATAAACTGTAAAAGTAATTTCAGACATAACGTGATATTAAAACGTAATTAAATAACGTTATTTGAGGCTATTACGTAAATCACTTCTGTGGCGACAGCCGTAAACAATGCGTGACAGATGAGCGCGCGACAATGTCCGTATTCTGGAGCTTAAAGCTATACCGTTTCAATGTCATTAGAATTTTGTCAGAGTAATCGAAAAAGGTGGGACGCGTAAAATTACCTATTAATGGCCTATCTGAAATTAATAATAATAGTAATGTAATGATGAAGGTAATGCTGGTTTTTAACAGACACTCTATTTATTAATACTATACTCATTAATACTCATTTATTCAGTATATAGGCCCTCTTCCGGGCACTTATACACGGCCCAAAATATAGCTTTACCCTACCACCGCTTCGGGACTACATATCGGCTGGTGATAAGAAGAAACGGCGCAACAAACTCAGTCACCTTTGTCAGCCTTTTTACAGGAAATACAGTTACAAGACATGAAGTAAGTGCGAGCTAAGCAGGTTAAGTTCATGCACTCTTGTCGTTCAAATAATCGTCTACCTTATAATACCCTTTTTTCATAAGGTTCATAATTAATACATTATATATTCAAGTTTTACAGCAGCACGCGCCAAAAACAACTGAATACTATCCTTCGTAAATAAAACAATAAGAAAACGTCTGTCGTCACAATATACAAATCCGCATTCGTCTTTCCTCTCGCTCACTCTGTCTTCCTTTTCTTTCACACAACTTACGTTCCATTCCACACATTCACAATAATAAATTAATTAATATTGTTTAACGTCAGATACCTACATTGCTCTGTTCCTAAGATAAGTCACTTAAGCACTTGTGTTATAGAAATCAGAAGCAACGAAGGTACCTACCTTAACACCCAGACCCGAAAACATAGAAAAGTTCGTTTTCTAAACTGTCTCGGCCGGGAATCGAATTCAGAACCCCAGAGATGGCAACGCCAAGTCCAGCGTGCTCGACTCTCGGCCTCGGAGGCGAATGGTAATAAAATTGGTTTCGTTGGTTTCAGGTGTGAATTTTTTTTGGATTTGTGTCATATTATAACTAACTCAAATTCAATAGTAATAGATATTCAATTTTATAATCCATTTTGGTATCTTTAAAACTCGATACTGGCCCGATCACGCCCTGCCCACTAGTATTTAAGTAAGTTATTCGAAAAAGTACTGACTGGAATATTCAGAATACGGATGTTAATATGAAATTTTGTAACATATTTGTTCCAGCTAGCCCGAATGGGAATTATAAATGAACATGACCATAACGCACCATTGTCGACACGATTATGATTAGATTTTTTATCACACGTAATTTCCTAGGCAAAAAATAGGTAACTGATTTTTGATTGAAATTATGTTAGTAAGTAGTTACATTAGATGAGTTTTTTTGTAATAGATTAATCTTCTACACGCAAAAGAATTGAAAAAACAAGTCACAATTTTCAAAGCAACTATTAAACAAGCAAGGGCAGCCTGCCTAGCATGAGCACTAAAACACGATATGATATGATATGATATAGCGAAATATCAACACCAACTGTAAAAATATGATAGATATAGCCGCCATGTTGAATCGCCGTCACATATTAAGATCGCTGTTTCGATAAAAGTTCAAAATGGCGGCTACATCTATCATATTTTTAAAGTTGGTGTCGATATTTCGCTATATCATATCATATCATATCGTGTTTTGTTAGACATGCTAGGGGGGCAGGACACTTATCTCTAACAAAAAATAACACTTTAAATTCTAATATTACGCTAACGCTAAAGTATTGAAACTACTACAACGCCGTAAAAAATCTGTTAGATCATCAGTTTCAGTCCCCAAGAGATAGTACCTAGTTTGAAGAATACTAGTGAAGTAAAGGTGTAACTACTCCTTTTTGGTAATAAAATATATTTAAAACAAAGTCGGGCTAGTTCTCATTTATAGGTAAGTCATAAACGGCAGGACCGATTTTAATGATCTTTGGTTTGTTGGATTTGTATTCGCCCCGAATAGCAGAATAACTATTAAAACATACAAACAAAATAAAAATTAACGACCGTACGAAGTTCGCCGGGACAGCTAGTAAAATATAAAATCTTGTAAGCTATCAACTACTAGCTTCTTACTCTCACCACTAACAACCACAAGATAATTTTCATCGTTTGATACAAAATGTTTTGTTGTATTTAAGTTCATAAATCAGGATTATTAAAATTTTGATTAAAGACCCTGCAAGTGGAACTTATGACTTAATCGCAAAGAAACCACAACTTTCTACTATTTTACTATTAAACAAACATGGTAAATACGTCCCAGACAAGTTGAAAAAGATTGTATAATCTCGCACGGTGGTTCTTACTTTGTCTGCGCGCACGCAATGCGCCGATACAATCTCGAGTGATCCAACGCCTTCATTAGGCCTCAAACATGCTTCTGGTACTGTCGAGCTTCCGTGAGGAGTAACTATCTGATTTCTTAAGGCGCAGGGTAAGGATAATACACGTAAAAGAGGTGTTTTTGGACAAGTTTTCTGGCGAAAATACTAGATATAGGATGTGGAAGTTAATATATCATGTAACTTATTATGTTGAAGTTTTTCCTGTTGTATCTAAATACTAGATAATATTTCTTTTAAACACTAAACAATATTTCAAAGTACCGCAAATATCGCGAGCTTATATATACATTTATATTTTAAACGACTTTTTGGTTTAATTTTAAAGTTGGTTTAGTTATTTATACATTCGTGCTTTTAGAATAAAGTTTTTTTTTTCAAATAGTCAACCAATTAAAAATTTTATAAGGATTTTTTATGGATTTTACTCTTAACACCTACTTTTTCATAAGCGGATATTTTGCTCGCAATGATAATATGTATATTTGCCCAGGAGCGCAACGGATGGATGTTTAGTCTGCGAGAAGCATTTGTATGTAGGTCACACTATAAGTTTTGCGTAACTTAAAAAAACAACATGTTATAACCAAAACATTATGTTTATTGCTTTTCAAAATACTCTCCTTTACATTTTAAAGATTTTTTCATGCGATCGAACCATTTTTTAAAACAGGAGGACCACAGATCCGAAGGCATGTTTTCTACGTGCTGATTGAACGCTATCACTGCCTCTTCGGAGTTGGTAAAAGTAAAACCTCTCATCAAATCTTAGATTTTGGTTATATTATAAATATATATTATAGGAATAAACAGCATTAGAATGTCCGTGGTCGTACTTCAGTAGCATCTGTGAGCACCATTCCACGCGAGCCCGCTTCTGCTCCGCTGTCAGTTCATGAGGGATCCAACGGGGGTCCGCGGGTTTTTTTCAATTAGCCGCTTAACAGTAGCCACATTATTTTCGTTGACGGCAGTTGAAGGCCGCCCTTCACGAAATTCGTCATGTAAAGAAACTCGACCTCTCTCAAATTCAGCAAACTATTGCGTCACGGTGCTCAAACAAGGTGCTTCTCTCCCAAAAGCATTTTGAAGACGAGTGGCACAGTCTTGCGGAGAGAGAGAACTTTTAAAATTATAAAAAAACATCGCTCTAAAATCTTTTCGACTTAATTCCATTTTCGTTGCGTACGTAGAACTTTGATGTGTGATAAAAAACAATTGACAAATCATTTCCCGCCAATTGTTTTTTTTATTATTAAGAAGGTTGCAACGTTTAAAAAAATATAACATTCGAAATTCAAATAGTTCCGATTAGCTAGAAGTGCAAAACTTTTAGTGTGCCCCATGTATCTTAGGCACGTAATAGAAGTCGCATTAGTCTTATAACTTGCCTTACCCGTCGCCTTAATGTAATGTTCGTGTTTACGTTTTCACATAAGCATCTACTTATTTGATCATCATCATCATCAACCTTCAAAAGTTGCTGGACATAGGTCTCTCATAGACCGCCACAGAGAGCGGCTCTTGGCTTGCCTGCATACAGCGGCCTATTGAGACCTTGACCAGGTCGTCAGACCACCGGGTTTGAGCCAACGCTAGTAGGTCTTCCAGTTTGCATTCGTCACTCAAAAACCTTTTGTGGACTGCCTATTATCACTTTAGCTTTGCAATTGAAGAGCTATGTTGGTAACTTTGATTTTTTTGCGGATTATTTTAATAATATAGGTATTAGTTATATGGTTAGGCAACAAGAAACAAATGTCTGCTTCGGGCATATAAATACATCACTTATATCCTATGTAGTGTGTAAGCAGTGTGTGAAGTTAAACACTCTTGGCGTGGAAGGATCTGTCCCCCAAGCATGACGACCAAAACACGATATGATATAGCGATTTATCAAAACCAACTAGGCTGACAGTTTTTTTTTTAAATATAATAGTTAAAGCCGCCTTGTTGAATTTTTACCGAAACAGCGATTATGACATGTGACGTCACCGACACGGCGATTCAACATGGCGGCTATATCTATCATATTTTTACAGTTGGTGTTGATATTATTGCTATATCATATCGTGTTTTGATGGTCATGCTAGGAGGGCTGGTTAAATGAACATATTCACTATGTTAATAAATAAAAGCTATAATAAATAGCGTTTTATAATAAATCTGTTCTCATGGAATGTATCAGTACTGTTGGTATTCCGAATAAAAAATAAAAATTTACATGAAGCCCTGTGTCCTGCAGTGAGACTTATAGAGCCTAACTTGACTTTTCTTTTTATCTTACTAGTGCTAATACATCTATATTTGGTACGCTAACTATTGAAAAACAACCGTTACGACTCTACACGGAATGTTTTCTTAATTTTAAAACTAACAGAATATAATTGCTTCCATCCGTTGCTCGCTAAATTTGCAGCAAAAACGTGATCATTGAAGTAATTACTATTCAAATTCGCTCCTGACTTATTTCTTTAGTAAAGTTATTACTAAAGGCAATAAACGTATTAAAAGCAGTGACGGGTTTGGGGTACGAAACTGCTATGTCAAATACAATAATATTGATGAAGCTAAGCTACAAAATAATTGTGTATAATTTATGTTTAATAAACTAGCTTGTCTGCTATGTAAAGAACATATTATGGTTACCAAAGAAGAAAACTTCGGGGAAGACCCTTAGTTTGAAACATTAAAAAACTGTGAACTAGTCTTAGTTGTGTGCTAAAATATTTAAGTATGATAATTATTATTATGGACTTGTTTATATTTTAAGATCGTCATCATCATCACATGCCTTTTTCGACAAATTTGGGGTAGGCTTCTTCAACAACTTCACCATTCTATTATCGTCCTTCCACCGCGACTAGTCTCTCCTAACTGGTCTTTTTGACTGGATGTGTCTGTGGTACGGACCCACAAACTATAGTTTACCTACTTTCCTGCTCTTTATGTTTCTACACCTGCACGAGGTACTTGTTGCCAAGTTTTCGTCGAAGCCAATCTAGAATCGATATTGACATGACAGTGGAAGCTATATTTAACGCTGTAAGTCCGGCCCTGCGTTTCTCTTAACAACTTGACTCGTTTTTTGCGTGCGCACTGTCCCGCGGGCAGCAATCATTCGCTTTGACACGCAACACAAGAGTTTTTGTATTGTACTGCACATAAATATAGTTGTTGGCTGATTTCTGTGGTTAATCATTAATTTCAAGCGATAAACCGTCTATCGTGCTGAGATGTATACTGGCCATGAGGCAAACTTTCGTTCGGTAGGGTTGAAATCCATTCTGGTAAACCAGGATAGTGATTACCAAAGTTAAGCTACCTACGCTGCAGTTGTGATTGAATTGAAATGAAAGTGATTTTTTTTATGTAACAAGAGTTTTTACAAGAGCAGAGGTTGACCATCTTCTTTTAAATGCGAAATCACTTGTGCCAGGAGAGGCCGCTCTCTTGGCGACCATTCCAACCTTTTTTAGTTGACATTGATCACAAGAATCTCCGTACTCCGACCTGCAACAAAATTTATTAGAAGTAGACGACCGGAAGAGAGTGTTCTTTGACTCCTCCGACAAGATTGAGCGACGAAGCTGCTGGCAGTGGATGGACAAGAATAGTCGAGGATCGGGCGCAGTGGCGTGCATTGGGAGATGCCTATTTCCAGCAGGGGATTGACGTAAGCTGATGATAATGAGACGAGATGATTTCAAATTTAAGCAATGTTATGATGGCAGAACTGGCGAAGTAGCTTGGTGGTTTGCCTAGAACGCCAACTTTCTATTTCTGATGCAGTTCATCTAAAAACCGATCTGAACCATTTGGACTATTTTTTTAAATTGGTTTGGGTTTGGGTTTGCTAGGAGATGCTCTTAGCAAAATTCACTGTCTAGTACCTTGTATAGGTAACGCAACGCAACGATTAACGAGACTTAAAACAATGAAACTTTCGTTAGTTTCCTTATTTCGAGACCTTCCAATTGGTGTGTGATCAAGCGCATATATAATATTAATAATCGTATTAATGTAGACATCGCACGTAGTCTTAACGTTCCAAGATATTTAATAACAATCTTAAGTCGCGTATTAGCTTATATTTAACTTCAAACAACTAACATCTACGACATTGAAAACATTTACCTTTCAATAAATTATATTACTGAAACAACCTTCGGTCACCTGTTTTTTCCCACAATTTAATCTATACTTCTGAGGACGCTATCATTTTACAGTCGACCACTGTCCCAACTTTTACTACCACATTTTTATTATGCTGGGGATAATGTCTCTTTTATATTCTATGGTGGATTGTACTATAATCGATGGAGCGAGGACAAGGCATTGCTGCGGTGAGAAAGTGTGCTAAGTGGATTAATAAATAATATTTACGTTATTAAAGTGAGTGACGCCATAACGTCAT
Organism: Anania hortulata; assembly: GCA_963576865.1. Taxonomy (NCBI): domain Eukaryota; kingdom Metazoa; phylum Arthropoda; class Insecta; order Lepidoptera; family Crambidae; genus Anania; species Anania hortulata. Next base: position 18,545,827 of record OY756407.1, on the reverse strand, counting down.
ATAACACCGAGTGGAAAAATCAATAGGACACCCCTTAAAACTACATTTTCAGCTTCTCATATGCTTTTACGAGCTATCTCAATTAATAATGAAAAGAAAATGAAAATATTTATTTCGGATTAAATCCATATAAACATACAAAGGTAAAGGTCGCAGGAAGCCGCTAGATGCAAGCCGCGTTCAACCGGCCAATCTGGAAGTCAATTGGGGAGGCCTATGTTTAGCAGTGGACGTCCTTTGGCTGAAATGATGATGATGATGATGATGATATACAAACATATATACATTTTTGTTAGTAAACAGCAGGACACTTCTGCTCTCTCTCACTCTTTTCAAAAGAGTGTGGCTGCTGCACCGCACTCGCTCCCAGCAAGAAGCTACTTTCTTACGCAGCACTCCATGAAACACTCTGCGAACATTCCCAGGGCAGCCCCAACAATTCCCTAAAAGCTAAATTTATAATGTATGTAGCATCTATTTGTTTTACGATTTCAGTGTTTTTCTTAAAGTAAAATTCGCAGTGTATTATCAGCTGATTACTTGGTAGTTAGTTTTAAAAGGTATAACGTTTTTATGCTACTTCACCTGAAGGTTTGATATTTATCATTATTTTTTACTATTATGTTAACTACGGAACCAAGTTGTTCACATGCAAAATATCATGTTAAAACTTAGCGTAAGTCATAATCAGATGTAATGATAACATGTTTTTATCGCCACAATGGACGATGAAGAGTTTCTTTTCTTTGTCCTATTTTGGTAAAGCAAGTCTTGACCTATAACCGCGACCTCTACAACAAACGATTCGATTGTCATCGTGTCATTCAGTTAATTAACCTATTGTAGTACCTACAAGTTTAATATAGTTTACATGGTTATTGCATAATCTTTGCGGTTCAATTACCTTGTAGCTGTTACAGCCAAGATCGATTGCCCTGACCTTTTAGCCAAGATTTATTTTAACGCTCCTAGAAGAAAACTTATGTCGATGTGCTCTACTGTATCTCCCAACTAGCATCCGCCCATGTCACTTCCCAGCTTAAAATAATACAATAAACCACATCAATGCCTCGCTCTAAAAGCAAAAGAAAGAGAACAGAAGAATAACAAATTTGATACCTATGCTGTCACAAACTTTTTTTTGGGTGTGAAAACACCATTCTTCGATTCAAGAATCCATTTGCGTGATATTATGCTTTACAGTGCATTTTTTTTTGTTAGTCAGCGTCTTCCCCTACCTCTACCAGCAAAATAGCTGCTTTAAGAAATGTAAAAAAAGTCATCAATACGTAGAAGTTGCGTATTATTAATAATATGTTTTTATTACAGGTATGACACAAACAAAGATGTTGCTGATTGTCGCTGTGTATGTAAGTCGACTAAGTGTTGTTTTAGATTAAGTACCTGCATGATCACCTAATTGAAGAGGCTGAAGAGCAGTGATTCTAATCAATTGAGTATACGGTTTGATTTTAGAGGGATGTTATATATTAATTATATAATTTTTTTGCATGTTTTAAACGAAAATAGACATAAGAAGTAACAACTGAGTTATAGTAATAACACCTACAAAATGGTTAAACCTTATTCTTCTTAGTCGTTTTTTTCATTTCTGACGGTCGCGTCCCTGAAAGGTCTTTGCAGATTTTCTCACAATTTCCCGCCAACTTGCCCGGTTTTGAGCTTCTCTTAGGGCAGTTGCCACCGTAAGGTCAGTGCGAGCAGTCACCTGGTCACACCAGCGGCTTGGTGATCGGCCGCGTGGTCTTTTCCCTTCCACCGTTCCAACCACAACCAACTTGTCGAGGCTATCTGGCCGTCGACGGGCAATATAACCATAAGTAGCCGAGGATGCGCTGGTAACAGATCGCTGAGAGTCTAGTTTTATATTGAGCCGTTCCAGAATCTACCTGTTAGATTTCTTTGCTATCCACAGGAGCATCCTTCGCCAGCACCACATCTCGAAAGCATCTATCTTCTTCCGTTCTATAATAGAACAAGGCAATAGAACGGAAGAAGTTAAACCTTATTATGCTTAATTGTGCTTTTTGTCAACTGATTACCAATAAACTGAAGGATAAAGTCTTACCATAGGCTTTTGACTAATTACTACATTACCTATCAAGGTGAATCTTTAAGTGACACTAATTACCTAACTTTCAACTTCATGGTTGAGTGATAAGAAAATTATAGGCTTAACTTCATATCATTTTATTACGTCAATGTTACTTTGTATTATGTAGTTAATGTTTGTTTATTTTTAACTATCTGTACCGGCGAACTTCGTACCGTCTCTTCATATTATTTTTTTTGTAATTTTTTTCTATGTTTTATTCTGATATTTTGAGCGCAGACAAATCTAACAAATCAAAGATTATCTAAATCTGTCCAACCGTTCTTGACTTATAAATGGTGTAACTAACCCGACTATGTTTTATAAATATAGATTTTGTATTTGCGGCGCTGGCATGCTTCGTAACCACAAGCCACGTTAAGATTGATTTTAAGATAATCGTCCTTTCATTTCCATATAATTTGAAACCAATTTGTTATTGATTCGAACAACAATATATTACGGTTCTTTGATTCATTTAGTATTCGACATAACTTTTTGTGATAGTAGGTCGAGAAAATTGTACGAGTAGACAACGTTCAGTTGATTACAGTGGAAGTTAAATTGGCCTTAAATAAATTGCGGTGGGCTTCAACGCCTTTTATTCGGTGAATTCGAGTAATAGACAAGATGGTAGAACGAGAACAATAGTCGATGACTAAGCTTCGAGTTTCTTTTTTTGTAGCTTGCTTGCAGAGTTTAATGTAATTATGTATATGTATATTGTATGTAGGTATATGTATTTAATATTATATTATATACTAGCGGTCCCGGCGAATTTCGTACCGCTCTTTGATACCTTTTTTTTCGTGAATTTTTCCGTGTTTTTTATAGTTATTCTGCTATTCGGGGCGGAGACAAATTCAACAAATCAAAAATCATAAAAATCGATCCAGCCGTTCTCGATTTATAAATGGTGTAACTAACCCGACTTTTTTATAGAGATTATTGTTATGTATGTAAGTATATTGTTATGTTCATTTTTATCTGGACTTATATATTTATCCATTAGGTATATAAAATGTCACACTGGGAGAGCTCAGCACCACTTTCCCCTTCCTTATTATCTAATTTCTACCTGAAGGTTGTCTGGAAGAGATCGCTTTTAGCAATGAGGCCGCCTAAATTGTGCATCTTTCTGTAAACATAAATTGTAACTTCTTTGTATGGTGTACAATAAAGAGTATCTATCTATCTATCTGTGTAACAATGATGTTACAAATTAGAAATCGACTCAGTGCGTAACACATATATTTTTTATCTTCACTTATAATGAACTAGCTTTTGCTTGCGGCTTTACTAGTTGTCCCGGTGAACTTCGTACCGCCCCTTCATTGTGTTTTTTTTAGTAAATTTTATCTATGTTTTATTAGTTATTCTGCTATTCGGGACGGAGTCAAATCCAAAAAATCATAATCATAAAAATCGGCTCAACCGTTCTTGGCTTTTAAGTTGTGTAACTAACCAGACTTTGTTTTATAATTTATTATTGACATTGCAGAAAATTCACGTATATTTTCATCATCAGACTAACCGGTTGGAAGCGGCCTGCATCCAGCGGCTTCCTGCAACCTTTACCAGGTCGTCTGTCCACCTTGTAGATGGACGTCCTTCGCTGCGCTTGCCGAAACGTGGCCTTCATTCTAGAACCTTTCTGCCCTATCGCCCAAAACACCTCAGTGCCTAAAGACGAAAGTCTACAACCAGTGATGACATATTAAACTATAACGTGGCTTCTCACTATGGGCCTCTAAGAAAGCTCAAGGTTGCACAGCTTGCTATGGAAAGGGCTCGGTGTTTCTTTGCGAGATCGAATTAGGAATGAGGAGATTCCTAAACGAATAAAGTCGCTGACATAGCCCAACGGATTAGCAAGCTGAAGTGGCAGCGGGTGGGGCACATAGCACGTATATTTTACTTACACTAAAAATTTGACGACGTTTTTTTAAAGACCGTACTATATTTTATGCTTAAATAACTCATTGTTGTCAGACAAATCTTAAGGCAAAAGTTGAATTAAATAAAGCTTCTAATACGTTATCAGTATAAAATAAAAAGTTGTATTAGGCAATATCCTACAATTGGTGCTTCAAACAAGTGTCGATACATGGCGCCTGGCACCTTATAGGGACGGTTAGTTAAAGTATGAGTAAAGATACTGTTTTATTAAGTAACATACTAGCTCCTAAGAGGAAGCAGTAAGGACTAAATTCGAATGTAGTTTTATTTATAATTCTCATTACTTGAAACAGTACGGCAATAGCCGCCCACAGTTCCTTTTATAGGCAAATCATAAAACAGGTGAAGTTGTGTTTCATGGATTACTTAATCAGTTTTTATTGTAGCAATCAACTTTCTTCGTATGGATCAAAAATATTTCAATGTTGGTCCCAAAGAGAAAGTTGTATTTGAACGGTAGAATCACCCCCTTAAAAAGGGAGTTTTTCGATAAAAGAAATTGCACGAGGTTTTTCTACAGTTCGAGATTTTAAACTAAAAGTGCAAAGTTATCTTATCTTATGACCAGTCTATATCTACATAAATATCTGTCATTAATAGGTAACAATAATGTCTTTTAGGATAAAAATTACCGGCATTCTTTACAACTAGTCCTATTACGATTAAACAGATAAACAAACTTAAAACTGTAACGTAGTTATAGATAAAACGAAAACATAAAACAATTTGTTACACTCCAGCTAAAACTGGTCATTTTGTAACATCAACTTTAAGGATGGCCGCTTCACAAAAAGTTGTAAAATCCATTTCAGACTTTATTCCTATGTTTATAAAAGCTATTTCAGCTTTGGATACTCCAGAGAGGGTCTAAAAAGTTAAGAACCTGTACTAATTGCTTCCTGAGGGCAAGTTAACCGCCTCCGAAGAGGTGGAGTTGCGTTTTTTTTCTAATAAGCAGGTGAAGGTTGGATGCCCCTGTCTCGGGTCTAACGGACAACCAGTAAGGTCACTTTTGTTTGTTGTCGGTAAAACTATTGAAGTATTATTTCGTTTTATCGGTATCCGATATATTAGAAGCTTGGTAGTTTGTAATGTGACAACATTTGAGTTTTGTTCTTGATATGGCTTGTTTTTAAAGTTTTTAGTTTCTAATTTATGCCAACGAAAAGTCTGTGTTTAGTTGGTGTTTGTCAAATAATAATAATATCAAGTAATAACAAAATCTCAGTCAAGATTAGTTGGTAATTGGGGAAATTATTGAAGTATTTTCTTGTGACAATTCATTTTAGATATATTTTAGAAAAATATCCGTTATTAGTCTAGTAAGTTTCCTGACTTTATTTTGATATAATCTAAGGTACACAGGTCTTTAGCTGATGCAATTCCTATATCAGTAGATTTACTATAATAGGAGATTTACAATATTCCAATAAAGCTCTAAATCTGCAAATGTAATTTGTGATAAAAGTAGCTCAAATCGACAATAATCTGACTGACGCAAGTATGTTACCATGATGGTAGATTGTCACCGTTACCCCACCGCAGATTGCGAGTCCCGTATACCGCGTCCATTGTCAGACACAATAAGGTTAACATGTCCCTTCGTTGTCTAAGGAAGCTGGAGTTTTGATACTTAAAACAAATACAAATTAAATTATAAACTTAATCGTATTGGATCAAATCAACTACCTGTTAGGCTTTGTTATAATTAAGAAGTATAGGGATGTTTTATGCAAAATCGCTTGTCTAAGATGTATGAAATAATGTGGTTCTAATTTACAGGTTCTTTGTGTATCCATTGACGTGTTACAATCTAGCACCTTTAGCGCCCACCACCAAAACACACGTCTTGTATTTTTTTAAAATACATATCATAGATTTAGCCGCTATGTTTAATTTTTATCGAAACCGCGATCATAACATGTGACGTCACCGGCACGGCGATTCAACATGGCGGTACAACTGTATTTTTTTTAAACATGATTGTATCCATCATATTTTTTTTAAATACAGTTGGTATAAAGCGCTATATCATATCGTGTTTTGGTGACCATGCTAGGGGGGCTAAATGAGTTATAGGTCTATTAAAATTTTGTTTAAAAATTCTTTAAATCGGATAAGTACAAAGGTGATTAAATAACAAAATTAATGTTCTCGAATTCCAACACAAAAGTAAGACGAACCTCTTATTCATAAATAAATCCTTTTTTAATCACGTCTACCCGTAATTTGGTTTATAGAAAATTTTTACCACCTGTTTGACGAGCCACATCAGAATGTGCATCTTATAACGTAGATCAAAAGGTCGGAAATTGGAAAAGATGAAACCGTTTGATACAACCTTTAAATCGCGAGCTAGATTCGAAAAATGATTGGGAAAATGAAGCTCTAAATCAAAGTGGAAGAGATGAAATTCGTGCGGTGATAAAATCAGTTGGGATGGAAGCGCGTGCGCACAGTGCAGCGTTACCATGAACCAGTCGATTCTAATAGAAAATCAATCACAAAATATTGGATAATACTTTTAATCAGGCGATTACATTCGAGTGACTTCATTTATTATCATTATTATCAATTCTATCTTATTGAAGACTTTTTACACTGGGCTATTTAACAAGTTACTTTATTAAACTGTAACATGTGCAATAAAAGAACACTTTATTGCTGAATTGTATCCATTTCTTTACACAACGCCAATGATGGCTTGGCTAAGTAAATAACTCATGAAATGGCCTTAAGTAAATCGATTCAAATTTTAGGTAACGCATGATGGTATTTTAACAAGAACACACTTTTGGGTGAAATTTCAGGAATATTACTTGATTAAGAATCTTGTTTCTCTTCGTGTATATTGTAATGATGGTGGTTTTGACATTGTTCAGCAAGAAGGACAGCGTTTTAGGTGGACACATGGTCTCCTTCAGGTCAGAGGACCGTACCCGAGTTACAGGACTGAAGGTTAGTCATGGTTTGTAGAATCGCTTACAGAACTATTAGCCGTTTGGAAGGAATGGTTTTCGAGTGCCAATCACGAATTGGAGACGCAGCGTAGACCAGGTGGGAACCTTGAAGACTGATGAAATAGTTAGGGTTGCGAGGAGGTGTTGGATACCACTAACAGTGGTTTCTAGGTCGTGGCCAGGCATGTTCAGAAAATAATTCAGATGTTAATATGCATAGAAGAACCTAAAACAGAGTAATTATTAATACAACCATTTCTCAATAACAAAATAAGTAACAACTACTTATAGCTTCAGGGGCTTTAATGTCTGACCTCGACTTCTAACCTGATCACCTTTCTCTGACATTTCATCAAATCAACAACATTCAACAGTGCCACATTCAGTCATCGTCTCTGCATCTCTTTCTTCACTTATTGGATGTCGATCGATTGCATAAGATCGCGTTACAATAATATTTATTTTGTGTCTCGTTTTACTGGACTGAGGAACAAAATAAGTAATGGTGTTAAATGACTTGCGTTAAACAATAACATGGCAGACTTGTGCGACCTCAATCACCTCAACCACCCGACAGACCGGTAGTAGCCCCGCGCTCATCGAATCAACTCCGGCGCAGCTATTACGTTGATTGCGTGGTAGCAAATGATACCGTGCTCGGCCCTAAATAACAGCGGCTCTTCCTGAAGCATTCCTCAAGCTTTTGTTGTTTTTCACAGACCAGTGACAGCCTTTTGAAGTTTATCTCGTGTTCTCGTACTTTCATAAACATTGCCTGGTGTTACCTGACGATAGCAGTTTTCTGCGAACAAATGAATGATAGCTTTTTAAAGGTAATGGTTACATACTTAGGTAATTGTTTTAAACTTTTATAGTGGTCAATAACATTTGAATTAATGAAATCGTGTTTTATACAACCATTGTCTTTATTTAAATTCCGTTTATAGATTAACATATTGTAAAAGCAATTTATTGTCTGCTTTGAAAAACATCCACTGGAACCGCGTGGTGGAATTATAGTCTCAACCACCTCATAATTGCTTACTTACTTTATTTTTACAGCTGTCAATGTAAGTTATGTGGACAGTCATGATGAATTACGTAGTATTACCTGTACCTATGTTGGTACTTTCTTTAAAAACTTTATAGGCACCTAACAATATTTCCGAATCATCATTCTAGACATGCCTTTCGTGATTTACAACCAACTCTATCTTTCTTGTGAAATATCTCGCACAATGCGGATTTCTCTTCAACCTCGCAAGTTTAATTAAAATCTATTTTACCACATTACCTAGCAACTGTAATCTGGCCTAACTTCAAGCATTAGAACGCACTTATTGGAACTATAGATTTGATGTATAGTTTCCTTACTCCGAAACTAGCCGTAGCAACATTAAGTATCTTTGGTCCAATTGATAAACTGGATCCAAGATCAAGTAGCCTTTTAAGTATAAGGTATTTTACACTAGTGACACACTTCTTGTTTAACCATTTGAATGAGAAACGTAACTGTAAAATTATTGTCAGGAAGTAGATGCAATTTGCCTAATTGTTTGTGATAAGATCCAGTTTTTGGAAACGGAATTTAGTTATGCAGATGAGGTAACTGTTTTTGTAGTTTCAAGTTTTAATTTGCTGGTTTTTTATTTTTATTGCGTATTGGAATAAATGACCTTGGTCGATGAGGCACCTGGTGATAAAATAAAATAAAAATTTGTTATCTTAATAATGAAGAAGCCGACTGTGACAGTCAAGCATTTTATTTAGAAATTATTTTAAAGGTATACAAATATCTGGCAATAGCGATCAAATCTATTTCGGGATGAAATGATTTAGTATAAAGCTAACGTCTAATTTCTTGCACCCGTAAAATGAGTCTAAATTAAGTTAGCACCATAAACATCTGATTTCCCATCAGTCCGCGATTAACGGCACCATAACTTCGCAATATCGATTATTTTATGGAACATTTTCTCATCTTAAGCTAATTAAACAGACTCGTACTCAATTTATGACACCTCGCTTCGATTGCGTGACATATTTGCTGGGAACCTGTTTCAATTAATAGCACAAATAAAAGAGCGTCACAAATTTGAATAGCTACTCTAGTAAAGGGATGGTTTTGTCTCTACACATCCCGCTCGCACGCTTAAAGCTTTTCATCTTTTCTCTCGCTTTTGGAGGCTCTGCACTCATCGCTTGGCTGCCTCCGTGTCCGTCAGTTGCGCACACGCACCGGCGGGAAGCAACCGCGTTTGAAATTCGAACTATTTTTCGCGCGTTACAGTTTCAACGTTGCCAGTATTGTGTTCCATTTTCGAATTGGAATTAAATTTCATGTGCATGGAGGTTTTCAATCTGAATTTGTGCCAGTTCTGATGGTTTTCGTGTGTGTGCTAGTGATGTGATCTTCTAGTGTAGAAAGTGATTTCATCACAAAGGATTACAGTGATTAATATTGTTGGAAAACACGTGAGAACAGCATTGTATAGGTAAATTAGAATGGTTATGTTCGAAGCTACTCTCCTCTGATGAGATTGCAATACTGTTATCGTAGTAATTATCATTTGTTTAGCATTTTATGTTCATATTCTGGATTCACCTGCGTACAAGGTGCAGATCTATCTTGGGACTAAATTGGCTTCTAAAGACTTAGTTCTGTTTCGTTAAATATACGGTTTTCTAATTTTTATTTGAGAACATTTGAACTTGATGTAAGGTTATTCATATCTTCTTAGATTCGTATTTAAAAAACCATAATGTATATTTATCTATAGCAATGTCCACTGAAAACAATATGTCTCTAACATTTGACGACGTAATTTGCGTAGTGCAAGTATGGTATGGTGATCCGCCTTGAACGCTTAGTGCCCCAAGTTTGATTCTCGGTCGGGTCAGTTCCAAAAATGATTATACTAAATTTTCTCGTATCTCGGTTAGGTGGGAGACGCTCGTGATAAATTTAATTATCTGATACCAAGTAACACAGGGATTATTTATTTACTCCTAATACAAGCAAATAATTGCTGAAAAAGAGAATACCAACTCTGAATGTACATTTATGCTTAGAAACCGAAATAAAATATTTCGTATTCGTATGTGTACTTTATGATCATTACATGGAGTGTTGTAAGATACATAAATCAACTAAACTTTATACAAAATAATATAAAATTAGACTTTTACAGAAAGACGTACAATTAAGGCGCTTATAACGAAAACGTTATTCTTAACACAACCTAAAGATATGTAGATAACAACTCATATAGAGAAATGGAGTGTGCAGGCGCCCTTATATTTAAAGGTATATTTGGATAAACCTGAATAAACCCACATATAACTCTGATATACCGATAGGTACAGTGGTTATACCTAAATATAATTTATAGGTAGGGTACCTACTTGATCTCTTTGTATTTATTCATTTACATTTCTAGCTTCTGCTCACGATTTCACGTGGAACATTAGAACTAAGGAGATGAATAAATTATTATCTACGGTACCACAAAAGTTGTTACACTAGCTAGATCCATATGTAGCCCATGCATGTGTAAAACTAGATCAAATCTAGATCTGTGTCTATCTACAGCTAAATCCGTTTAGCTTTTATAGCGTGATTAAGTAACAAAGAACATCAAACAAACTAACATTTGAATTTGTAATGAAAATATTATTTTCGGTCAAGAAATAAGCATTCACACGGTTTTATAAACAGAATTACATTAACTATGTTTTGCTCAGTCGCGGTATCTAAAATGGTATGCAAATTTGTTATGTCCGAATAAAGTTTGCATTTTGTATGCAGACAATTTGTTTGTGAACCGGTTCAACAGTTACCTATATATTTATTTAAAACTTTATTGCACAAACTTAAAAGTGTACAACAGGTGGACCTAATGCCAAGAGCATTCTGTATTTATTATTTTAAGTTATTTGATAGGAGTCAAATAATAGGAAACATGGAATTTGTAAACTCCCTGATATATCTTCTTAGCTTGACGAACGTTTGCGCTCCGGACTACAAAGATTTCGGGTTCGAATCCCGCAAGGAAAAAGTGTTTATGTGATAAGAACGAGCATTTTTCTCCTAAGTCATAGATATTTATTAACGTTATTAATTATTTTTATCCGTTATCTAATCACCACGGTACAAGCTGTGTATTAGTTTTGGACTAGATAATTGTTAAAAGAATTTATTATTATTGAAAATCGCTCTATCAACTCATCTCTCAAAAGCTGAAACTTTTAACTGAGGCCTTATCCCTTGATCATCATCATCATCATCATTTCAGCCCACTGCTGAACAAAGGCCTCCCCCAATGACTGATCATCGGGGGGATTACCAAAACTAGCCAAGCTTGGCAGGCGGGTTGGCGAGCGCAGTTTTTTTATAAGATTTCGCACGAAGACGCTGCTGCCCGTCTCGTGCTACAGGAATTAGTCGACTCTTACGACACGCCTTCTGTTGTTGGTGTGGAAGTGTACTCTTTACGGCCGCCCACACGGCACTATCAATCTTCAATCTTATCCTTTGATATAATAGTAGTAGTAATATAGTTAGTAGGTAAGTAATACAATTCATTTGTATAAATTATTCTTCATTTTGAATGTCTAAAGCTTTCTAAAGAACTCCTGCCAAAGATATTGTCAATGAAAGCGAGGCGTGTCATTCATCTCTTTGAAAATCGTTAGTTGCCCTTCACAAAGTAACCTCCCATAGAACTAATCTATCATAACTGAAGATGGGTTGACAGACAGACAAACGGACGAGACGGCAATTAAAACTTTTCTATTAATTAGAAACGTCAATCAGTAAGTTACTTAGTGATTAATGGCGGCCCGATTACTATCCTCGAGATTGATTTATATTTTCATTTGTTACCAAAATAGAAAAAGTCAATCTTTTTATTATATAACTTCTTTAAAATGTCTTTAGTCAATAAAATAGATTAGGTTGCTATTTAGACAATCTGCTTCTATGTGCAATACGAGTGGGTAATAAATAATTTTATTGTATATTTTATTTATTTATTTTATTATATTTACGAGTATCATTTTCGAAAACTTAATAACGATATCTTCGTAATTAGCACCATCTATAGAATAAAAAAGAACAAAATAGAATTTAATTGCTATAAAAGTGGTAACATAATTCAGCTCAAAAGCATTCTGGCGTATGTTGCATATTGACTGTATACAACTTAAGCTGGTATGCTTCTGCGGCAGAAGTAGGATTTTATATTAATTAACATCTATCTATCACTCCTCAGCCAGCATGATCACCAAAACACGATATGATATAGCGATTTATCGACACCAACTGTCAGTTTATGAATATGATAGAAATAGCTGCTATGTTCACCGGCACGGCATTAATCATCATGGCTATAACCGCCATATCATGTTTACAACAAAACATTTGGTGTCCTTAAATCGCTATATCATAGTATCGTGCTTTGGTGGTCATGCTGAGTGGGCAGGAAATTTGTTTTTTTTTTCAAAAATTCATCTATTTTTAAAATATGTATGTGAAGTTCATGCATTTTTTTAAAACGATAAATTTATCTTAATAACGATTGTTTACATTTTAATTATCATGATTACATTGTGTTTGCAATAAATGCTATAGTTAAATGTAAACATAATTTGGACGCCATAAAAAAAAATGTATACACAAACCTAAACTTTCTTTAGCAATATGTTGTGTTGATATGATTTCAAAAGTTAGACAACGTATAGGTTTTAATTGCTCCGAGACTATACATGTAATCAGACAAACCTGTTAGAATTTAATTTATATTTAATTGATTTCCAACATTCAATAAATACTTCGTCCTATCAAGCTGAATTCTCACTCGTTAATTGGAGTCCAAGAGAAAATCTAGGGCTACCACTTTCGCCGGTTTCCGGCGCGTAATGCGATATGATACCTGTCTCATTATACGTCGGGTTTATCACTATTCCCGGTGATTTTAATTTTAATAAAGACATGCCATTTATGTCCATGTGTCAATTGGAAATGGAAATTATAGATTTTCCACTCTGATTTGTTGGAAAGTGTCTCGGACGAGGAGTAAGAAGGAAATTTGCGTTTGTTTTACAATTCTAAAGTCGAAGATATATTATAATATTGCTGTTAAGAGAATTTACTTACACATTTTTCCAACAAAACCATTTAATTTTAAGAAGTAACTTTCATCGTACTGACATGAATTTAATAAAATTATTATTAATAAATAAAAAATATGGTTTTACTGATTGTAGTCATCCAGATACGTACTTAAGGACGCACCTATTAATTTTTAATGCTTACTAAAAGTAGGTTAGAATCGACATCCAAGATTTTATTACAAGCAGTGCTAATAAAAGCTGTTAAAGACTCAATTATTTGACATCTGTCTGTCAAAGATGCGGGGTAGCATTTGAAACCAGAAATGTCACTGCATATAATGCCGCGTCCGCACGCTTGGCACTTGCCGAAAACTCTAAATCTGAGTGACCACGTCGCAAGCGCTTGCGGCAAATTCCCTTTGATTTGCACAACAACCGACACTTGTTCGGATCGGCTACAAGCGCTTGCAAATCTACGCAAACCAAGTCAAAGACTCTATCCACACGTTTGAATTTGTGACATTTGTTGAGGTGGTCAGACGACCTGGTAAAGGTTGCAGGAAGCCGCTGGATGCAGGTCGCTGCCAAGACTGCCAACCGTCAATCTAGAAGTCATTGGGGGAGGCCTATATTTAGTAGTGGGTGTCTTGTGGCTGAAATAATGATGATGATGAAAATAAATTACATGACTCTATTGAGTATAAGCTTAATGACTGCCACTGCTATTGAAAATAGATACTTACTCGTAGTTAAGCGAATTCAGGCAGTTCAAACAACGAAAGGTATAAAAATTCTTCAAAGAAACTCGTAACTCTAATTTGTATCTCCATGCAACAACTCACACGTGTCATTACTTTACAATGTCTGTGTTTTAATGAAACAATTTGCGGATAACATCTACGACTTGTTATAGAGGCTATGCCCGGAGGCAATCTTGTCGATCAAATTGACTTTGTTGTGGAAAAAATGCAGCACAAACCGACTCCGGGTTGACCTTGAGTATCCTTTGAAGGCGTTTACTATTAAACCAAACCTGTAGTAACACACGAAACTTAAAACTTAATATATTTGTTAAATATCGATGAATATATTGGGGGCCTATGTTCAGCAGTGGACGTCCTTTGGCTGCAATGTTGATGATGATGATAATGATGAAGTGTTATGTATGTTTAAAATAACACTTGTGAAATTACCATCACCAAATAAGTAAATAATAATAACGGACAGGTTATAACGTTTTTCCAACAGAGCCAACGGTTTTACTTCTAGTTTTTACTGCTTCCTGTTAACTCTCTGTTTCCTAGAAGCAAAAACCTGCCACCAACGACTTACTGTAAAATAATTCATAGTTTTTAAGCATAGAGCACATGTCTTAAGATTTGTTCGACAATTTTTTCCGCCATTTTTAAATCTGTACTTGTACTTTTTTGTATAGGCGAGAGTATTTAGGCAATTAGTATGAAATGACAAGTCCCGTCAGGACTTGTCATTTCATACTAATTGTAAGTGAAAAATAACTTTTTAGTTTCGGAGAAAGATGGTTCGTATTGCTGCTATAGGGTACGTGCTCGATGTTTTTAAGGTTCTATTTTATTACCCAAGTTCTTTTTTGTACTGCTCAGTTTTTAAGGTACTCTCTACTGTAATTTATTTCTCGTTTATCGCATGGTGTTGGGTGTACTTGGTTGGATAGTAGGTCGTTTAAAAATATTGTATGTGTGCAAAAATCATTTTTGATGTGGATATTAAGCTTGCAAGTGCATTTTTTTGTTAGATTCAAGTGTCCGCCTGAGCCATCGACATTGTTATTTTAAAAATAAAAAAAATTCACGACAGTAGTATAAATATATATACTATAACGAAGATAGAAAGAAAACTATCACAGATAGTAGGCTTTACAAATTACCGAGTTAATTTGTAAAATGTACTTGGAGAAGGAAAGGTATTTGATGATGTTGTTAATTAAGTAAAACAACAAAACGCATATTGCGCACGCACTTAGCATTTAAAAAAAATATTGTTAAAAGTCCCACACTGAAAGTTTTTGTAATTTAGCTGCAGCATCTTTCCCAAAAAGAAAACAAAAAAATAGGAACTTAGAAAGACCTTAAAAATATTAATTTTGAAACATAATATAACTACATATGCGCAGCAATAAATGAATATGAAACCATATATTCGTAAAACTATACCCAACAAATATCATACTTACCTAAATTAAATTTAGTCAGAAATTTTGTTTGCACTTTGTGCAGTCGTCTAGTAAGTATAAAGAAAGGTGTTTCCTAAGGAACTATGAGGAAATGCTAGCTTCGACAATGGCGAGGAAGCATTAACATTGTTGTAAAGTTGCTAATTACCCGATCCGTTGTATGAACATGTTAAAGCCTGTGTTTCTAGTACAATAACGAGGATATGGTAGGCCAATAAACTCCGTACCTACAAGCCTCTCAGCTTAGGAATTCTCAAAAGACCTGTCACGCGCGCATACGTCAAACGTAAAGGCTGTCAATATTATTATGATAGTCTTTCTCCAATCTCGGGACTATAGAGTCTCAGACTTTTGGAAGGCGTACGAGGTTAGATGCTTACTCGCGAAGATCCGTTAGACAATATTACTTTATAATGTAAATTTAATAAAAAACAATATTTAAATTTAATTAAAAAAACCGACATAGACTTGTTCAGGCTTTCTCTTACGCAGTTCAGGGCTAAAGTAGTTGTGCATCTTACAGATTTACAAAACAGTTAGATCCAATACCATTAAGTGTTACACTTCACCTTGTGGAATGTATAAATATAAATATATAGGTAAATATTTTATATAGGTAGTATAAATATTAATTTGTGAATAACGTAGTTGGTTACAAATTTAGTAATAGTATTGTTTATGTTTTGGTTTAAGCAATATTTTTTAATTGTTTGTTGTTCCGAATAAAATAAAATAAATAAAATAATTTTTCCAAATCCGTGAACTGCCTCAGGGGTCAATAATTGGACCTTTACTTCTTCATACTCTTAGGCGCGTCGCTCACGATCAACAGTCGAGGTGGAGTTGAGGCGCGGACGTATAAGCGGCACGCCGCAACAAGGTTTTCTTTAGAAACAAATTGCGTGCGCTATTATTCTAGAACAGTGTCGCCGCGCCGCCACCACCGCGACGTCACCTCGACTTACCAGTGAGCGACGCGCCTTATAGTAAGATTTTTTTAAAAAATTGGCTTAAATCCTAAAAACACACTTAAGAAATTTTAAAACTTTATTTTAGGTATAAATTTCATCATAAAGATCTGGAGAAGCGTGTCAATAGCTTCACCATGAAGCGGTGCGGTTTTCAGAACCAAATTACGTTCTGATGGTTGCTCTGAATGGTGTATGATATTACAGGAAAATAAAACAATAGGAACCTAAATAGGGAAACAGACCTCCAAATCATGAACTTCTTCTACCGAATAGACATAAAATATCCCACCAACCTGCGGAACAGTCCTCGATGGCCTTCAGCACTTCATCATGGGTATGCTTCTTCTTAATTGCTTCTTAATTGATATGGCGTAATTCGTAATATCTTCACTGTTGGGCTTTGGGTATTAGTTTAGTCGCGGTATGTAATGAGCCATAAACGTTATACGTTATATTATATTTTTATCAGGAAAAGAAAAATACGTTGCGGGCGGCTTGACAAGCAAGAGACAAGAGAGAGTTACATAATTTTTATTGGCTGTCAATCATGTGTGTAAGCATCTATTTCCCAATGGAATCGTTGCTAAAAGTGACATTCAGCGCCATCCTTATGGGCTTCTAGCCAATCATAGAGAGCCTGAACAACAAGTACGGCGGGAATCAAAATATATCTAATCAATAAAAGAAATCTAATTTTGGAAGTCAATAAACCACTATTTAGTTTAAGAAATTAAAATAAACATGCGCAACCAAGATCTTAAAGAAAATTCATCTCTTCTGTGTCGCTGATTTTCAATTTATACTTACTGATCTACTGAAATGGAAAGAGGAAATGCGCGAAGCATCCGCATAATGTGATTGATTAGGTCACAATAAGCGATAGTAAAAACCAAGTTACTTACGAGACGGGTGGCGTAAAAGGCAATATACGAGTACCATACCATCTAAAGCAGCATACGCGGGCTATAGATGTATAGCAACTGGGAAGCTGGGATATAGGTACAAATACTGAGCGGGGCACCTTTTTGGTACAATAATTATTCTCTTTTATCTCTGTAACCCGTTATTTTTGTGTACCAAAAAAATAATTTTATTTTTATATTTATCTGTAGTATTGCGACAGTAAAAATATATTTAAAGATATATAGTTTCAAAAGCATAAAGATAGTTCTGTATTTTTCGATTAAAAGACTTTTCATGATTATCTTCAATTTGTTATGAAGTACTGAATGATTAATGTACTTACGAGCTGAAACTTATTGATTTAGTTTTCTTTTCTTGAAAGCCTATCCTATTTTCGTTCAAAATTAGACTTTGTATTTTTGTCATTATTTCGTTAACTATTTATTCAATCAAAATTTCAGTAGTACCAAGAAAAGCAGAAGAACTGTTCTAGATCATTTTTTTTTGGTTATGTTTACGGTACGTTTCGAGGGAGTTTATGCGATAGAAAGTAGCGCATTTTCGTGGTTCTGGCCTGGTGGAGCCTTAACATCATTTCTTTGAGAACACATAAACTTTACTGTACATACAATTCATAGATCCTGATGAAAACTGATTTATTTATAAGCGTAATCTGTCAAGCTCAAACCACCAACCTTCTCATGTGGGTAGTTTGAGCTTGACAGATTACTATACATATATAGGTATTATTACGCGGTCTCCGCGTAGCAGAAAATTTGCATTATGTCTCAGTTTCCTGACGGGTTGAGAAGTATTGTAACGAGCCTTTATATTAAAAACCATAGCTTTCAAAATCCTATCCTTCTTAATTTTACTGCTAAATAAATCACTCTTCACTGAAACCCTATCCAGACATCCTATTAAAGTTGTTAGAACCAGCTTAGTAACATTATTCATCTGATTGAACAAGTTATGAATAGGAATGTCTTCATCTGTCTCAAATCATTTGGGGGCACGGCAGTGGCCCGCCAAGCCGAGCAAAGAAGCGGCACGGCCGTACCATCATTTTCTCGAAGCAGTTCAGGCTATTTTCGACCCTCTACAACTTCGTTGTGGATAAAACTAGAAGCCTATATTTTCAGTAACCAAGCAGGCATTGTATAAACACGGTATGTTTCAAATTTCATTCAATTTGAACATGTAGTTTAAGAATTATAACTAGTCAAAGTTTCTTAATCATCATCATCAAGATCATCAAAACTCTAAGGCACTTCTAGCAGACATAGATGCTTCAAATTTAGAATGCAATTAGTGTTTAGTGTATAAATCAAGAAAAAACTAAAATGTTTTGCAATTTCGTTCCAGTTTTCTAGATACACCAACTGCATAAATAACTTTGTAATCCTATATATTTGTATGAGATCTATTCTATCTATTTATTCAATCTGTTTTTTTAAAACATAAAATATTTTTAATATTGATATGGTTACTATAAGATGTTATTAGGTTACCTCATTACGCACTAACTTAAGACAGAAGGCCCCTTAAGTAGGGACTGAATAAATGAACCGACTTGGTATTACATGGAACTTACAACTTTTTACGGTAGAAGAACTCAGTTGCGGAACTTGTTTTTTTTACAAGTTATGTTTTTGATGACTCAGTTTGTCAGGAAACCTATTCCAATTATTCTGCCATAGCCAATTTTGTTTTGATAATTTCATTTACTACAAATAATTACGAAGAAGGCAATCGGGTTGACATGTTGGACATAATTATCACGACGCTGCTTAAACAGTCCGACAAGTTTTTTTAATATTTTTATATTCAGTATCGACAGTTCTGTCAGACCAAACGATCAGTTTCTAAAAGTCTGAAATTTAAACGTAGATATTTTGGGTTCTTTGGGTGTCATTCTTATATTATTTTAGGTGTAATTTTTTTATTATGCAAGACTTCACCTATGCAGCCAGCCAGTACAGAAGCTGATGTTATTCATTCATCACGTACCTCCATCAATCCAACATGGATTAAAATATCCGACTCTTGGTTTTCAATCGGCCTCAACAAGTGAGAACGAGCTCAGTTTTAACGTGGTCCTTAGAACCAGTACTGCCGTTAGCACAAATTGCGAGTTACGTCTCACTCCGACGGCATTCCTGACGCAATTGCCACCTGTGGTGGTAATGGCGGGCCTTGGAGAAGCTCTCGGTTGGTTATTTTTTATTACAATAATCTAATTTGTAAAAAGCTAATGATGCCAAATCTTAATATGAAAAACTGCTTGTTATACAATTAAAATGCACTAAGAAATTTCACTCTTATCCAGTTTTAGTTGAGAATATCATTTTTCAATTGACTTGGGAAAGTCCACAGGAATGAGGTTCTGAGCTAGACGCGTATACTTTGTTTATTAATCTTTTCTTGTTCGATTATTAAGGTATTTAGGCTAAATATTTCTTTGCGCCTTTCATTAATGGATTTCAAGCATAGTAAACTTTGAATCTTGCTACGTACATCGAATCAAGATAGATTTCAACTGCTTATCCCTACCATGTTACGTCATGCGCCCGCGCCGCTAAAGGAGCGGTATGCAACGCCTTAGATGCATTGCAAGGATGTGTGGTAAGAACGTCCCGTTCTAAGAAAATACTTAATAAATTGATAGTCCATGATCTAGAATTTCTACATTGCTTGAGGGTATTTATCGGTAGCATTAGCTTTGTAGGGAAGGTATCATGAGCATTTATTTTAAAAGACCCAAGGTTTTTCATACCATTTTGTTGGACGAAGTTTATTATAAAAGCTAAATAAATTATTTGTGGCAATTTTAGTTTTGTTGAAAAGATTGTAATACTCGTATGTCGACAAGAACCTATTCAACACAAGACCGCACATTTAATTATAAACTGCCTTTCATTATAATAGGGTAAGTATTTCGAGAAATTCTCATTTAAAGTTCGTTTGTGTCGACCTTATACATGTCATTACATTTCACGGTAGTGCCAATTTTTCAGGGGCTACTCAGAATCAGTAACTAAATTGATCTACGTGAAAGACAAACTCTTTTTTTTTTTCATTTTTAATTCTTCCATTCTGCATTTGAATAATAGATATTATTAGATTATAGAAAATTTACCATCACTCGATTAAATTGCACCGTATGTGCACTGCATGGGGTTCTTGTTGGAGCGGCGTCGGCGTACGCCTGTGATCTCTGATGAATAACGACGCATCCCGCGTTTTCTTTTATTTCGGAAATGTTTAAGTATATTTTACTCCAGAAATACGATAACCGAAATTAATCACGATAAATTAGTATTTATATAATGTTCTATAGACCTTATTTTTAAAATTTGGCACTACCTTGAAATGTAACCCTGTATACGAGTAATTAACTTTATAGCTAGGATGCTTAAACAACAGATATCTCTGATTCAAATTCAATTCTTAATAAGATCTCAATGGTCGATTTCTAGTCCACATAGATGCGCCAAATCTGGTTATGTCAATTTAGAGCAATCGCCAATAGACCTGTAGCCCTTAGACAGAAACCAGACCATAGCTACACATGCAGGCGTTATCTACTTAAGCAGGTTTCCTAAAAATGTTTTTCCTCATCACAGAACAAGTGGAATTAATCCGTTCGTAGATTAAAAATATCTAGAGAAGCATCGCAGAAAACGTATTTCTGAGATGCGAACTCGACTCGGATGTGTGTTTTAAGGAACCACCACTTATTGTAGCATTCAACTGTTGCAAGATTTATAAGATAAGATAATTTTTATTTACGTAAACATGTGTGAGATATACAAAGCATTGGCCGACATATTTAATTGGTGTTAGTGTCATTAGTATCAACATGTCTTACCGATATACAGTGTGTAAAATTTATAGCGTTAGTTCGTTAGTTCTCAGTTAACATTAGCAATGTCCATCAATATACAAAGTCTATAAAATTAATTTATTTAATTTATTATTACATTATTTGTATGTCAAAATTTGTCATTAAGAAAGTCAGTTACAGTGTAGTAGCATTTTTTTATTAGAAGGTTTTTCAATTTATTTTTAAAAAGATTGTTGTTTAAAGATTTATATACCTGAGGAATTTTATTATACATTTTAGGAGCCATGCATACTACACTCTTTCTTAGCAGAGCCGTTTTTGATGGTTGCAAGCACATTTTGCTTCTGTCTCGACGGTTGCGTATAACCTTATCAGATAACCGAGGAAATAGGTTAGGATTAGCTCTGACAAAGAGAGCCACCTCCATTATATATAAGGACGGAAGTGTGAGAATTCTGTGCTTGATAAAATATGGCATGCAACTATCGGTGGTCTGAAGACCGAACATGGCGCGGATACATCGTTTCTGATTTTTAAACGTAACTTCTTTGTCAGTTGAGTTACCCCAAAAAATAATTCCATATCTAAGAACTGTATAGATACACGGTTTTGACTAACGATCAAATATTAAGGTGTTAATCGGAATCTCGATACAGCCATGCCGTTGACAGCAATAAATAGGTCAATGACTAGGTTAACGACTTCAGTAGGTATTCATACAGGTTTCGGTGGATGTTAAGACTCGGCAATTATATGATTAAGGCAGAATTCCACCTCCACTGCAACTCAGCTATCACCGATGAGTTATTATTACGACGCGTTTAT
Source organism: Anania hortulata (assembly GCA_963576865.1). Taxonomy (NCBI): domain Eukaryota; kingdom Metazoa; phylum Arthropoda; class Insecta; order Lepidoptera; family Crambidae; genus Anania; species Anania hortulata. The sequence goes on along the minus strand of OY756407.1, from coordinate 18,523,923 downwards.
TACTAGAGGGTGGCATTTAGGGTTGCCATTATGGAGTTACTAATTCCGTATTATTTAGGTAAGTTTTTCGTGGTAGTTTATAGTGAGTTAAGAAAAATCCTCTTACAACAAGAAAGGTTTTCTTTTGTTTTAGTATTTGAGTGTTTGTTTTGGACTAAGTTTACTTTTTGTAGCTAGGTAAATATTCACCAAGGTCATCAAGCCTGACGTCTTTAATAATTGCTCATCATCATCATTACAGCCACAGAACGTCCACTGCTGAATATAGGCCTCCCCCAATGACTTTCATTGGGGGGAATGCCAATACTCACCACGCTTGGCAGGCGGGTTGACGAGCGCAGTTTTTTTATAAGATTTCGCATTCAGACGCTGCTGCCCGTCTCGTGCTACAGGAATTAGTCGCCTCTTACGACACGCCTCCAGTTGGCGGTGAGGAAGTATATTCTTTACGGCCGTCCGCATAAGGCATGTTTAGTTAGTCATTTTTTCGACTATAATTAATTATAGGCATATGTTCAGCAGTGGACGTCCTATGGCTGAAATGATGATGATGAGATTAAATCAGATTTACGCCATTCTCGTCGGAAGCGTTAGCTTTTTTTATAAACGTAGATGTACCGATGGACAGCCATGCGATGTCTCCATTTTCACATCTTTCCTCTTTAGCCATGCCCGATCTGTTCCACGCTGATAAACTGAGCTAAACCTGACACGGTTGGTACATGATCAAAGAGATCATAAGCTTCATAAATAATCAGAACATAAAGTAGTTTATTTTATAAAACTCGTTAGTGCCAGCCCTGAGTCATCAGGAAACAGGTCGACACGAGTGCGAAAGCAGGTGCTGCCGACTGCGCAGGCGCCAGCTGCGGTGCGGGTGACCGATGACCTACGCCTTACAAAAGGCCATGTTCACACACTACTCTTTTATTGATATTATTGGAGCTACTAGAGCTTTTCATGCTTATTTTAGACTGAAATTATTCGACGCACTGTTGTTTATTTTAGTTTAGTTGTTTATACTCTTTGACAAAATGTCGTAAATTATATACTTTGTTCAGAATTTCAGGGTGAACATGACGTAAGTAATATTTAATTTTATTTTCATAATCAAATTGAAACTCTGAACAAAGTATAATTTACGACCTTTTTGTTTGTAACTATTTTCTTTATCGATGAACGTATGTTTCATAGGTGTACACCAAAATAACGCTATTAAAGGTTACTTGCAATTTGAAGAATGCCAATTAGGTTCGATGTCTTTTAAAATGATTGTACTGACACCAATCGTCATGGTTTTAAAGTCAGGTATCTGAATTATTTTTGCCTGGGGCATCTCCTAACTCCTAACACACTAGGACCATGTACAGACCCAAATCGGGATCCTTACGAGCGTCACTACGCCGCAGTGGCGCCAATTAGGTACCGGTCCATCAGAGAAAAAGATCTAACGCTATTTTCGTCGTTCTAAGATCAATCCATCAAAAACATAAAATAAAAAAATAGGAGCTTCGAAAAGAAGGATAGAAGAATTAAAATATAAATGGTTGCTGAGTTCTGTAGATAATCCTCATCAACATCATGTCAGCATATTGCAGTCCAGTGCAAAAAGCGCCAAAGATCACGATCTCCCGCTTTTTTCATCCATCCACTGCAAGTCACCTTCCTATGGTCGTCCATCGAGGGCGTCGTACACTAAGTTTGCAAAGACCTGAGGCCCAATTCCCGTAATTTGACAATTGCCGCAATCCGGTGTCGATCCGGTCCCAGTAACATTACTATCACAAACGGTATTCTCGTAAACTTTCAATTTGACGTAAAATTATTAAAACTATCCCAATAAGACTAAAAACAGAGCAAAAAAATATCTAATTTTGGTTTCTTTCATTTTCAGTCGCATTACGAACTATAATAGCTTTTTTTGAGTTTGCGAGAATACCGTTTGGGATCGTAATGTTACTGGGAGCGGATCGACACCGGATTGCGACTATTGTCAAATTACGGGAATTGGTCCTCTGGTGTCTAGTGTTGCCGAAAAATCGATAGTTTTGCAATCGATAGTTGAACGCTAAATTCATCTATACGATCGATAGGACAATCGATAGTATCGATACTATTGATAGTATCAATATCTCTTTTACTGCAATACTATCGGTAAACAGCAATACTATCGATAGTATCGATAGTTTCGATCGCTACCAACTAATGAACTTTCGATATTATCGATAGTATCGACAGTATTGCTCTTCAATATCGAGAAGACTATCGATAGTATCGGTACTATCGATAGTTTTGTACTATCGATAGTGAGCTTTAATTCAATAGTATTGCCACCTAAGAATTCAAAGAATTGCCATCTTTATTTAAAAAAAACTAAATGCTCGTTTAAATAAAGTCAAATACACTAGCTAATTAATTTGTTGGCAGCGATCGAAATTATCGATACTATCGATAGTATTGCAGTAAAAGAGATATCGATACTATCGATAGTATCGTTTTTCCTTCAACTATTGATAGTCTATCGATAGACAATCGATATTGACCTATCGAGCGGCAACACTACTGGTGTCCACTCATCACTCCTCAAATAATACTTAGAGCAGCGGTTCTCAATCTTTTTTGGTGACGGAACCCTTTTGGATAGCAAAATACTTGATGGAACCCTACAATAAAACAATGGTTTTTAAGTGTATTTTTTATTAATAAGCATAATTAGAGTACCATGTAACAGTTACTTATTACTTACTTACATAACAAGTATAATAATAAATATAACATTGAAAAAGAAAAAAAATCTAACTAATGGGATGTATGAAACTGTTTTTTATTTTTCATCAATTGGTTGATATCAGGTTTCATAGAGGACAGTTGAAGTCTCATATCAGGTTCGGCGTCCAGTCTATTGCGGTATTTTGTTTTCGTGGCTGCATAGGTTGAGAATCCTGTTTCGCACAAATATGTTGTTGGAAACGGGAGAAGAATATTCAAAGCCATTTTGGCAAGCATTGGATATTCATTTCGGATTCTGCACCAAAAATCGTTGAGAGGCGTCGTTTTGAACAGTGACTCCATACTTGTGTCAGATGACATTTCTAAAAGAGATTCATATATCTCGTTTGACATACTTTCGGGCTTTTGTAAGTTGGGTAAAAAAGGATTATGAATCCATGAATTCAGTTTCATTTTTGTATTCTGTTCTTCAGGAAAATACTGCTCAAAAGATGCGCGCATCGAAGTGAGATATTGGACCAATTCTTCAAATACATCATCTTGAAATATTTCTGAGTTGTTATCGCCAAGAAACTCACTGAGTGACGTAAAGCTTTCTATTTCTCTATTTCCAACGCAAATAATCCAAAAATCTAATTTTCTTTTGAAGGCAGTTATTTTGTTACAGGCCTGGAACACTGTTGTCTGTTTACCTTGCAATGATAAATTTAATTCGTTCAGTTTCTGAAAGATATCCGCCATAAAAGACAGTCGGAACAACCAAGTTTTATCATACAAACGGTCTTTCAAATTAAAAGAAGTATCTGAAAGAAACATTTGTAACTCGGCTCTAAGTTCAAATAGCCTTGTTAAAGTTTTACCCCGAGACAGCCATCGCACTTCTGTATGGAGCAGCAGTGTTTTATGTGTGCTGCCATAATCTTCACACAATAATGAGAACAATCGGGATTGTAGTGGTCGTGATTTGATAAAATTAATTATTTTTACCGCTTCATCCATAACTAATTTTAGATTGGACGGCATTTGCTTCATCGCAAGTGCTTGTCTATGCAGGATACAATGGCTGGAACTACAATTAGGCGCTTTATTTTTTATTCGTGACACTACTCCTGCTGTTTTACCCGTCATCGCCTTGGCCCCATCTGTACAAATGTCAATGCAATCGTTCCAACTGAGATTATTTTCCTCAAAAAATATATTTATTTTATTAAAAATTTCCTCTCCGGTAGTGTTTGTGGGTAGAGGTGAACACATAAGCATGTCTTCTTCAAAAGAACTTTCACATGGATATCTCACGATAACCAGCAAGATAGCCAGACCAGCGACATCAGTCGACTCATCCATTTGCAAGACGAATTGTGTTTTTTGTAGACGTGTAACTAGTTCTTGTTTGACGTAGCTTGCTAGATCATGAATTCGCCGTGAAACAGTATCGTTAGATAGCGGCACAGTAGAAAGATGCTTTGCAGATTTTTCATCGAGCATGCATTTTGTTATGTCTAATACACATGGTTTTATTAAATTCTCAGCGATAGTGTGCGCTTCTCCTGCTTGTGCAATGCGATAGCTAACTAAATATGATGCCTCCGTGGCCTTTTCATTGATAGTTTGGGTTACATGCATCATTGTTTTTTGACTTTCCAATAACTGTTCTTTTTTACGTACAAAAAATTCTTTATTCTTGTCTTTAGACTCGGGGTGTACAGTTTCTAAATGTCGGCGCAACTTGGCAGGTGCCATGGAACTATTAGGAAGCAGTTTACTACATAACATGCAGAGAGGTGAGCCGTTGGAATCAACAAATCCAAAACTGATATATGATTCATCATACTTCCTTTTTTTCGCCTTTGAAACCGTGGAACTTGACGTCGTTGCATCATCGTCTGGATCGGTAATTGCTGTATACTCCACGCGGACTGCTTTTGAACATTCGGCTTCGTTGGAAGATGTTGTTGCGACACGTTTAACGCCTTTAAGCCAACGTTCCATTCTTTCAGGATGGTGAGGTTAAAATAATGCACGGTCGTTACTGCGTAGAAGAGTTTAGCACTTTAGTCCAAAGAAGAAATGTACAAAACTGATACAATCAGAAAACAGCAGTAGAACAATACACAATTTTTTTCTAGCAGGTAGGTACTTATCGCTCCGAACGCTAATCGTCGACTGACTAGTGTCAAGGCTTGATCATCGCTTTTATAGTCCTAGCCTCAATCTCGAACATTCTCAAAAATACTCGAGTCGGCGTCTTTGATAAATAAAAAGCCGATATAAAAATAGAAATTCAAAAAATGTGGTGTAAGCAATCTCGACTTTACGTTTTGAAGTTAGAGCCGAAAGTCGCTTGTTCACAATTATAGCGTCTAATTTCAAAGGCGGCTTTTATCAAAGGGATTGCGCGGTCACAAGTAGGTATCGGCGGTGGCGGCATAGTAAAATTGTTCGTGAATCGTGATACGCCGCGACAAAACGGTCGACCAGAGAGAGGTGTTTTGATTTTTTTTTCTAACTTCTTGCGGAACCCCGACAGGGGGTTCCGCGGAACACACTTAGAGTATGGCTGACTTAGAGGAATTCAATAATAATCCTGTTCGACTACCCTTGAACTAAGACAACTCAAGATCTTTATAAAACGTTATTTTACGGGCATTTATTGTCAGCTGCAGGCAAGACCTACTGACTTCAGCAGAAGCTCGCGTGACCACACATTTTTTTTGCTCTCAGACAAACCACAGGCCCTGGACCATAATTTGTAGCCCTACCCTGAGGCTATCATTAGTGTATCAACAAATAACAATGAGATATAAACCCTATTCATGAGAATTAGAGTTGACGTTTCATTGGTGGCACCAAGCTCTGTAATCTTGTCTGAAGTTCTATAAGGTAATAAGGTTGAGGATTGCTTGTAGTTTAAAGAAAGTTAGTGGCAGAACTCCGGATTTGCTTGCGGCGTTTTTAGCCCAGAATTTTGTTTAAGGATAATTGATTTTTAATGAGACCTAATGGAGTAGTTTCGGTTACGAATACAAATGAAGCGATGAGTTTTCTTAATGCTGACTTATAAATTGTGCCATGGCTATGATCTCGGAGAGTTTTAAACTAGCTTGTTTAAATCTTATATTCAGTTAGCATTTAGTTTTTCCTTTTGTTTTGTTGTACCTACTAAGTGCGTGTTTAGTTTTAAATTGTATAATATTTTGCGAAAATTACTTCAAGCATTTTTGTTTTAAACAATTTCATCTATAATTGTAATTTAAATACTCTATGTAAGTGTTATTCATAAAAAATACATCAATGGTTATAATATGCAAAAGGTAAATATAAAACTTTCATAATATCAAAATGAATACCATATAAAATAAGGTTTAAGTTGTGCTAAAAAAATATTCTATTTAACAAGAATGGGTACTATGCATGTATTTTAATTTGGTCCTAAAATAAATAGTACTTAATTATTAATAAATTACTAAAAATTCAAGAATTTTCAAAAAATATTTATAAATACCTGACTTACAGCCCATGAAAGTAGCATGTTAGACAAGGAGATCCGATATGTACCATGACGTCACATTACACGTCCGCCATACATTTTTCATAATAAAAGTTGTTTTAGAAAGAGATAGATATACCTTAATTTCTAATTACTATATTACGGTTATTTTTTACCTTAAATCAATTTTGTTATCACTATTATTTTGTATATTTTCTTATAAATACAGTTTTAAAAAAAATTATGCATATTCCCTATTGTTTAGTCAGCAAAATAGTGTAGCGCGATTTAAAAAAATGTCGTTCTAAAATATACAGCGAAAACTATGAAGATAGATTTTTGGTATGAATGGTATCAGGACATCCGAGTATTTAAGTAAATTACAAATTATATTCCTATTCATCGTATGTTGGTTTTCTGTAGGTAATATAATTACCCTTACTAAATATTTATGTATAAACTTTACAAATTGACCAATAAATAGTATTCTGTGTATCAAAGCATAAGATAAGGGCAAGGTTAAACATATCCACCAAAACATATGATTTTTATTGGTTCACTGGAAATAACAAACGTATTTCAGTTGGTTTTCTGTGCTTAGACTTAGAAAAACTTTCTCACCTAACAGTACTTACGATTATAAACTTAAATCGTTTCCCTAACATTATAATTCATGTCTGATTGTAATTTTAAATGAATTTCCTCACATTTTCTCGATTCGACCAAGCATCTAGAGTTGACAAGCGGCCCATCAATCCGTAGATTCGATCCGTTTACAGAGTTGATTGACAAGCGAGCTAAATCGATTATTCTAAACGTTAAGCGATTTGAATTAAAATATAACGGTTAACGGATAGAGTTAAGATCAATTCAAAGCAATTTTAGTGTTCTTGAATTTATAAGCTGCACAGGAAAAAGCTACTTATGAGGTACAGAAAATTTTAATTGAAGCCACCCAAGTATCTACTAAGATGGAGAAGTTAGGAGAGGAGCTGTATAATATGCGCCAGACAACACACGTTTCTTGGTATGGAAGTAAGGAACAGGGATCGAAAACCGGTTATTTTACTATGGAACCTTCACCGGAATAATAAAGGTTTTCGCTAAATTAACTATCACATATTCCAAATACCGACTTAAAACCTATGGCAAATTTAGTTTTATGGTCAAATCTTTACAACTACTATCAAATATTAGAAATGGGTCTTATACATTTTGATATAAATATTAACCGGTTTCGATCCTTGGTAAGGAAGTAACATTCTTGTGTCACGAAATACTACACAATGTATTTTGACAGAAACGTCTCCCAACACACCAAGACTTGAGCTAATTTAGACAAGATGCTTTTATTAATCGGACCGAACTGTGAATCGAACCCGGAACCCTCTGATCTTACCCAAAAATAATTTCTATTAAGTAATATTTTAAAATTTTTAGTCACTGAAATGGTCTGTGGTCTGAAATTGATCTAATGCCATATATCTTTAATCAACTGCTACAAACAAAGCAAGCAACAAATACTTCCACTTGTAATTAGGTATTTCGGTGGTAAGAAAATAGCAACCTGTAAAAATTATAATCGCAGGATGTGGCTTATCTTATTCACAATTTACAGACAAAACGCGTTTCCAGAAACATAATTTGCGATCCCACACTTATACTACTGGCTATATCATTAATTTCCTAATTCCACGATTCCACCTTACCATCAAAAATTCCCTTCGGTAGCCTCAAAATTCCCCATCACCATGTCCTGAACTGAGAAACATATATTTGTCTCCTTTTTTCTATCGAAAATAACATGGTAAGACAAAGACAGAGGCAACGGTCGTTTTTCGCCAGCCACTTTGCATGCACGCAACACAACATCATGCGTAAGCGCAGTTCCCTTGTAGAATTTAATATGGCGATTTATAAATGCCTTAACGGTATACCGGGCTGTTGTCTCAGTGAAATATATGTTATATTTTGCATAAACAAATTGGTTCAGCCTGTAACCACGTTCCATTTTAGCTAACGTCTCGGTTCTCAAGATTGTCAACGGTGATCGATTGAGTTATCGATTGACTATGAATAATTAATAGTTGGTTTTACGCGTTCTAAAGCGTAAGTGACACTACCTTTATTTCCATTTATAGTTAAAAGATGAAATAAAGTATTTTTAAACATCGATAGTGTAACATAATATTTTGTGATACGGATTTCGAAAGTCGGTGGTCTAATTTACTCGCTTTTCGGGTAAAGCGTCGGTTTCAGTTTCTTATATTATAAGATAATTGTCTCGGTTCAACAGCAATCTTGGCGAATGTTATAACAGCACGGTATCGTTGTAAAATAATTGAGAAAATGTTTATTAAAAATATTGATTTTTCTTTACTTTTACTTTGATTATTGTGATTAAAACATTTAAGAAACATCATTATTAATGTTTAAAAGGTGAGCAATTTCGACAACGTTGCATTTTTCATTTTATAAACGGGTATCTCTCTTTTTGTATAATCCAGTCATTTTTACGATTCATTTATTGAAAACTGGCTCGCAATAATGATTACCTACTTTTTACCTCAGTTTATTACATACTATAACTTGAAACAGTAAAAGCCGGCCAAGAGCGAATCGGACTCATGCACTAAGGGTTTCGTACTACCGTTCTTTAGTTAAGTTTAGCATCTTTAGTACCAGCGTAACATAAACTTGACCGACTGATTATTTTCTGTTTACGGCGCTTGCCCTATTAATTCGAACAAGATTTACGCATGTATTAATTACAGTTTTCTCTGTAACAAACTGACAAATCTGAACTGATAAATAAATAAAAACAAAAATGAATTCTGCACTTTACTCAATTTGCTCACGGTGCCAGGGTAAGAATGATTTTTTACGACTTCTTGTCATGGACGGCTTCTGTTTCTCTAATTGCATTCTTAATTAAAGATAAGTATTTTTACGAGTAACCCTCGGGTACGGAACCCTATAAACTTCGTGATACGATCATCGGCGTTCACTGGTTTATTTTTAATCAGTGTCATTTAGGTTTAATCTGTTGATGTTAGTAAATGAAATATTTTACAGATCGTAAAAGAAGTAACACAACAGTAAAAACAACTATAATGTATGTTTTGTCATGCTTTTTATGGAAATAGATTTTTGTCGATATCAGTTTATTTACGAATATAAAAAAATCATATAGAAGTAATGAACAAAGTATTGTTTATTCTGGTGGTATCCGAAGGAGTGTTATTATAATAGTAAATAGTAATAGCCTATAGCAGAATTGTATATGTTTGATGCAATCGATTATATCTGTGACTAATAAACTTTAAGTAATGCTGATAATAGTGATGTGCGCCCCGGTATCCTCAGTAGATGTATCGATAATTGCTTCGATACCACAAGTCGCAATTAGACTGCAAACGTTGCCCGCTACGTGTGCGCGCGCACGATTGTTATCTCGGATATAATACAACCTCTTTGACGTTTGGAAATAAGTACACGTTTGTTATAACCACTTGGAGTACTCGTTGATAAGTCAGTAACAAATTAAGGATAGAATATCCCAGTGAGCGTTTTTGCTAACGACCAGTACCGGATTATGTGTAAAATTGTGTAAAAATTGATATTTTTTTGTTAATTGGTTAACAATGAAATAATTAAAAAACAAAAAAAACCTTCAACGAACGAATGTTATACATAACTAAACCGACTTTGAAACTAAAAAAAAACGTCGTGTAAAATTATAAATGTGTACAAGATCGCGGTATTCGCGGTACTTTGAAATATTTTTTTAGTGTTTATAAGAAATAATAAATAGTATTTCGAAACTACAGAAAAAACTTCAACATATAAGTTACATGCTATATTAATTTCCACATCCCATATCCAGTATTTTCGCCAGAAAACTTGTTCAAAAACACCTCTTTTACGTGTATTAACCCTACCCTTCACCTTAATGTGTGCCTGAGTAAATATAGATGAAAAACAACAAGTGTTATTTTCTGTAGCTCTGAGAGGTTAAGAGGAGGAGGTTCTTTATTTTATAAGAAGAAAGTATAATTTTGTTTAACCGCCTTTTTGAAGATTTAAAACTTAAATATTCTATGTCCTCAAAAAACTAAAAGTTGAATAAAAAAAAATTTAGATATGTTTTACTGTCTTTTTGTTACCACTTATATTTTATGGGAACCAAGCCTAGGTTTAGGATAAGTCTTCTTCTTCTTCTTCTTTTAATTAATGGCCAAATCTTGGGTCATCGGTCCACTACCACCTCACCGTTGAATTCCGCCAATATCACATTAAGGATAAGTCAGTATCCTGGTAAACATTACTATTGCAAATGACGCGTTCTTTAAATGTTTGATTTAAAAAGACTCAATTTCAGCAAATATTTAAAAACAGGTGAAAATAGAAAGTTTGCTTTTTTGAGCATTAAAACAATATTAAAATTTTAATATTAAAAAAAACAACGTCAAAAATATCTTTTAATGTCATATTTTTTTTAATTTAAAGACAAAAAGATGTCTAAGATGGTAAATAATACATCTACTTAGAAATGAAATAGCGTACTTTTTAGAAAAAGCACCGTGCTTAAAACTATTTCTAGCAAAATGTTTTGATACCTAATACATACTAAAGAAAGGTACTGCAGATGTGCTGTACAAAAATGAAAAAGATTTTACAAGCGAAATTTAATAAACCTCCATGGATCGCAATTAACCGGTAAATCACGTACTAGATGAAGAAAGCGTAGATAAATAGACCCTAACCGCTATGTACCTATGAGGCTGCCACAGAAATGCTACTTCGTCGGAACCTATTCTCAATACTTGGTTCACTAAAAAAACTAAGACATCTAAGCAAAAATCTACATTAAGTATAATAAGAAATAAAAAATAAAAATGTCTTTATTTTCCACCAGAAACCTTACATGTCTTACCTTCTAAACTTAATTATGTATACACTTATATAAGGGTACAGATTTATAGAAAAAGCAAAACACATAACATTCGGTGGGGACTGGAGCCTAAACTAGGAAAATTCTGTATTTCAGGACTCCAGGAGAACATTGTTGAATGACTTGTTCATTTTCGTAATTCAATTTATTTGATTAAGATTTTTTTATTTTATATCATTTAACCAAACTTTATACACTAAAAGATGTCTGAATTAAATGACGTAATAAGTATCACTGCCAAGAGCCAGTAGGTGCGAGTTAGGAAAGCGCAGCGCCTTTGAGCCAGGTCTTTATTACTACTGAATCTTTATTACTGTCATGTCATATTATGTTACTATACTACTTTTGAGAATCAACTATAAATATACACAATTCATTGATAACTTATAAATATACTTAATTAAAATAAGGGACATACTGCAATGTTCTACTGCCAGAGTGCCATTTACAGTTTTTTGACAAGTCTTTTTTGCTTTTTTTGGCATTTTACAAAATAAAAGCAAAACCATAACGAAAACTTTACAAAAACAGTAACAAAAGTCAAAATAGGAACTTGGCGAAAAATAACGATAACACAAATCGCATACAAGGCGGACGCTCTCGTACTACTGACGTCAACGCATAGGTTTTTACAAGATGACCGAACCGATTCATAGATTTGGTTCCGATTATGTATTGTCAATCCCTATAAGTAAACGTTCCGTTAAACGCATCAAGTATTTGAAGGAAATCCTATTAATTTATTTGTTAAATCAATAAGATATATCATTGGTTCGTAATATTTGCTTAAATTTTTAGAGGAAAAGATTATTGTGTTTTTGCAATAATATAAATTAAAAATTAAACTATATTTTATAAAATATTATCGTAAATAGTATGGGTGAAACGGAAAATGCTAAGTGTCATAAGTATCTTCTTATCTTGAAAGGACTATAGTTTGACTTGAACTTGTATATTGGTTAAAGAAATTTGTAGTAGGTTGGTTGATGAGGTGCTGACTGTACATACAAATCGCAATACATCTCTGTGGCGCACCCATGGCCCTGTGTAATAGGATCTAACCGCAGAAGCGAATTATCCCTCCGCAATTGCGGAGTAATTGTCCGTGCGGCGACGCGGACAGCCGCATTGCGACCGCCGAGCCTCTATACAAGGTGGCAATATACACTTGTCAGACAAACAACTTGCACTTGACCTTTAAACAGTTTGTCTGAATTGAACTTCATATTTAGGATGGCACTACCATGAGTTTTACACTTGTCATAAGTGTAACATACATGAGCTTTATATTGAATGACTCAGACACACAATATCAATTGGATCTTTGTAGTAAATTAAAAATAACCCGGTTTATTTGTAACTTTTTATTGAAATCGAAAATTTATTAAGATTTATTTTAACTAATTTAGTTAGTGCATATTTCTGTATAATTACTGTTAATAAATACACTGTTTATTTAATGACTGTTTGTGCCAAAATGAATTAAAGAAAAAAATATTACGAGTATTAATAGTCCCATACTAAGTAGTTCTGTCTTTTAGGGATTTCAGCTTGGAGTACATAATATACACATTAGAAGTTATTTATAAAAATTAAGATCGTTGTAAATAACTGACTTGTCAAACCAAAACAGTTTGATACAAAAAACCCCTAACCTGAAAAAAAAAAGAAAAAAGAATAATATACACTTATTCTATAATAAGTGTATATTGGTTTAAGTTTTTTTTGTTCTAAATAACGATATTTAACAATATACACCTATGTGTATATTGTTACACATAGGTGTATATTGTTAAATATCGTTATTTAGATATTCAGTTAATCTTTACAGCAACACACAGCTTCATTCGGCCGTAAACAATAATCACAAAGTTACAGGTAGCGCGTTCATGCTTGGTGCATCGCCGCCTTAACAATGTTGTGGACAATGGAACTATAATTTTCTATGAAGCATCGTCGAAAGAGTTTACTGTTAGCTAAATATAAGCTAGACCAGTAGTTCCGTAGTGAAGATTACGGTATCAATCTTGGGTCTGGATTAATATCACATCATAAATTATCTTGTAGAAATTTTTTCTATTATACTAGCCCTGAATTTTCTATATAGTTTAATTTGGAATGTTATACTAACCCCTTATTATATTTGACGACGTTATTCATAAATGACAATGTCAAGGGCATTTCTCCACAAATTAAACAAATCGATGTCCCAAATACAAAACATTTATTGACAATAATATTAAATGGGTCTATATCACCAACGGTAGGTACTTCACTTAACTTTTTACAGTTTAACTGTCCATTAAATAAAGAGACAATACCATTAAAATGTTTATAGCTTACCATTTTAAAAGCCAATTTAGTGACTGGACTCGTAAAAAAAATTGCAATCTCATCCATCGAGTAGTTTCAATAAATTGAATGCCCGATTGTCGTAATGATATTCACAAAACATGTTTTTGTAGCAGATATGTCGGCCACAGCAACCAGACATGTGAAGGCGTCAAATTCAGCCAACATCCTTATGTGCAAGCAATGGTGGAAAGTATGCTGGATGTACGGCGACCAAGAAAAATACTACAGGCAACTATACGGCAAAAGAAAACTTAGCAATATGAATCCAAATTTCCTAAACTTCGATGCTTTAGATGTCAAAAGACCCGGAGCACATATCACAGAACTAACTGACGATTTCTTTGAAGATAACCTTAACCCTGATATAGAACCGGCACCTGATGAAGAACCTCAAGAACTACACACATTTGGCGTCGAATCTGAACCAATATACGGCTTTGATATCCAAACCACATGGCAAAAAGACCAAAGACGACAACCGATCAAACAAAACTACGACGAATACATGAACACAGCAGATCTAGACCAAATTTTAGGTACAAGTTTAAGCTCAGATAGTATAAAGAGTATGTTAGAAAACGGGTTACCTCTGCAAACAAAATCAAAACCTCAACTGTTAGATTCGAAAGAAGAGATTCTTAGAAACGGTAATACGTTTGGGAAGACCTCGAAAACTGTATGTAGGACTAGAAAAGGAGCGATAGTTACGGAGGAATCCGAGATTTCGACAGATGGAAAGACGGCAGCTAACTTTAAGTTTCAAAGGTCCACGGTAAAGACGGGTCCAAATAAGATGAAGGAAGTTCTTCAACCGTTGAAGGAGGATGCAGTGTTGGATGAGTGCTCGAGGAAGAAGTGCGTAGGAGACAAGCTGACGACGACAACTACGACGCTAGTGACGGTGTCACAGACATCAGTGACGTGCTGTAATGAGTGAGTATTACTTTTTTGTTGTTATCTGTTTAAAGTTTTGTAATTTATTATTTACAAAAAACGTATGCATTAGATCATTAAACGAGAAGAAGTGAAATGCTAAAATATTAGGCTGCCGTATATAGTTAATTTTCAAAGTTGATTAATGTGGGGAGTTTACATTTCTTTGGCTTCTCTTTTACTTACTCCAATTAATTTGACGAAAATATATCAGTATTTGAATGGCTTTCTGCTGCTTAAAATATATATATTTTTAGGAGGTCATAACATTTTTTAGATTTGTTTATTAAATACCAATGCCATGCTCTAACTTAAGTCGAACCCTGCATAAGTTAGCAGGTATTCAATGTGGTATTCAGAAAAAGAATAAGTAGCTGGGGCTAGTGGTGACGACAAATGTGGCCATTCACGCATTTTCTAAATAAACGGCGCAGAATGACCAGCGTGCTGGGTCTAGGTCTAAACTCTCGTAAGTCTGGATCGTGACTGCCGAGGCCGTAAATAAACGCTGAATTAATTAACGATATACCGGGTGGAAAGCCCATGCTCTAAGTACACTATCCTAAATCATGTAATGTTAATCTAATGCTCTACCTGATGTAGTGAAACTCTTTATGCAAATATTTTTCGTCTGGTTAGTTTGGGTGAAAGTTTACAGTTCCAAAACTATTTCATTTTTCAAAAGATTAAATTTGTTCAATGATATGAACCAACCAAGAATAAATTTAAGCAAACATTTTATTTTAAAACACAGCCTTAATGTTATTCGCATTTGGATACACACGCCCAAATGTTAAACAAAAGGCATCGAACCTAATTGGCATACCTCAAGTTGTAAGTATCCATAAATAACGTTATTTTTATGTACATCTATGAAACATACGTTAATCGATAGAAAAAAATATTACAAACAATAAATACTCTTTGACGAAATGTCGAATATCATGCCTTTGTTCTGAATTTCAGGCTGGACATGTAATATTTATTTTTATTTACATAATCAAATTGAAATTCTGAACAAAGACTATGATATACGACATTTTGTCAACGAGTATTTGTTGTTTGTAATTATCTTCTCATTCGATTAACGTATGTTTCATAGGTGTACAACAAAATAACGTTATTTAAGGTTACTTGCAACTTGAGGTATGCCAAGCTCCATACAAAAAAGTTCGAAGTCTTTTTATAATATGGTTAAAGGTAACACGATTAGCCTTAATCAGATTTACAATATTATCATCATCATCATTTCAGCCAATAGGACGATTGCTGAACTGTATAACCGGCCAATCTGGAAGTCATTAAGGGAGGCCTATTTACTTTTGGTAATTATACATTACCAAAGGTAAATGCAAAATCACAATAAAGAATGATTGATTAGTAACATAACTTGACATTCAGGTTTTGTTTTAACCTGATACTTTTTAATGTTATAATGAGATACCAACTGTGAGTTTAGACTGCTCACAAAAAGGAAATTGCGTTGAAAATTAGCCAATTTGTGTTTCGCTGTAGGGCAAAAGGTTTCGGTGATCACAGGACAAGTTCTCGGTCGTTGACCTCGATGAAGCTGAAGTTAATAAGACTAAATTATATATTTATGGGATTTCAGTAAAATTAAGTAGCTTTGTTTACTCGGAATTCAAAAAGGTTAGCCCGTTTCCGTTTCCCAAATTGGGTTAAGTTTCTCGTATAATCTTCAACCTCATAAACATAATTGGCAGAATTGGCACTTGTTACAAATGTTCACTTTTGACTAAGATACTTTCATACATAATTTGATACACCCCTTTTTGTTAAGTGCAAAAGATTACCGGGAAGGATATGGGAAGCCGTACTTTTGAATTCTGTTTCTTTGCTTCATAAAATCCTAAGCCACTGAGCAACGCCATTTTGATTTAAGCGAGAGATATTTTTTCGAGAAAATTAGGGCCTTCAGAGCTACTGATGATAGCCATTTTCTATCAGGTTCGGTGGAACATCTGCCTCGTGTTCAATCTTCTATGATAATGATACGTTCCTAAATCATGCAAAATGTAATAAAACTTTGGCGTGATGTTGTGTACACGCAAATGATGTCGCGGGCAACAGCCACTTATCCTTATAACAGACATTTGATTATTCGGAAGATGTTTTCTTATTAAGTGGTACTTAAAATACGATTCAGAAGAGAGTCAAAAACAAAAATGAAATCACAAACTATACACAGTTTCTTCAGCTGAGTTTATATATACAAGTTTTTCTCATCACGCGCCCATTTCTTAAAGTTATGGCTTCAGCTCTTTGGTTCAACGTTGACTGATGGTTTTTCCTCCCTAATGCGGCCATTTATTGATTTATTTCTTACTTATGACTGCGCTCTGGAATTACGAGTTTTGATATTGAAGCCAACGTGGAGTTATCTAGACGGTTTTAACATTATCATAATAGGGAAAAAATCTAGGCAAGGGCGAGTCTGGCCTTGCAATGACAGTTATCGTTTTGATGTAAAAATATCTAAGGATTATTGATTTAAGGATGACCAGCAACTAAAATGGTACAACAGAGTAACATATCATTTGTTCATTGTAAACGCCATGTTTTGTTGCGCAATAATTATTTTGTTGTCCAGCTTAGAAAATTGAAAAAAAATTGAGACACTTTAAATTACAATGATCGCTAATTTGTTAATAATTGAAAGCAAAAATCTTTACGGTATCTTCTTTAACAAATCTGTTTTGACTGAGAAATAATTGTACTGTAATAATGTGAAGAGCGCTTATCCAGATGTGAACAAGCAAAATCATTAAAATATCAAAGAAACCCTCGATTCATCAATCTCCCATACGAATATTCTCGATTACATCTACAAACAGTAGCCTTACTTCGTATGCATCGCTTCCCGCCGCCGCCATTTTTTTACTTTTTTGCCCATTGACTTTTTATTTTTTTCGCGGTCGCGGGCAAAGGAAGCTGTTGTCGTTAAGCCACGCGGATTAAATTGTGGATACGAAATACATTGTCCATTTGCAGCCGATTCGTACGTGTTGATCGGAACGATTAAAGTAAAAATTGGACCAGTGATCCTTTTGGGTTGTGTCTGAAAAGGAAAGACAATATTTTTTTCTTTATAATCATTAGAAAGCTAAATACTCGTACCTGATGGATGACAAATAAAAACTGAGATTTGACTAATTTATCCATTGCTATGCGAAAACAAATTTTTTATTTTTTTATTTATTCAGACATCAAAAGTCCATTATGTTAGTAACAATATTTTTACAACTATATTAATATTATCATTGATCTATACTTATAAAACTCTAGTACATTTAATGCAGGGTTGGTAAAACTCAATACCGTAAACAAATTTTACTGACAGGGTTGTACGTACAAGGCAGAAACAGACGTTTTTTTTTAAAACAGACATTGACAGTTACCGATACTAACAAAATCATTTAGTTTCAGCCACAGACTTAGATTAAGCTACTAAATCTATGGTTTCAGCCAAAATGAAAGAAAGAAGCAGCTCTTGAAAGTAAGGCCTCTAAACAGTAGCTATAATTGAAGCTAACTTGCCCAAGGTAATGGGCCATAAAAGCTAACTGTCCCGGCTTTGCCTGCACTAACCTACAATTGCCATTGTAGTTTTTACTACTACAATGCGTGTTGCGTTCGATTCCCGGCAAATTGCCTGTGAATTGTTAACAGCTAGGAATTTCATTCTTGACTGACTCGGTATTATCTTCTACTAGTTACTTGTTGACAAATTTAATTATAAAATTCGAGTAATGGTATAATAATATTAAAATAATACGCCGTTAGCTCCTATCTTATAATAAACTTAAAGAGATGATTCCCCAACAAATATTAAAGATTATTTTAAAAATATGTTTTTTTTAAATTTATTACTAGCTGTTGCCCGTGACTTCGTTCGCGTGGTCTTTAGTTTATTCATAAAGGATTTTCTGCGCAACTTTCTTTATAATTTTTTTCATAAAAATCTTCTCTAACAATAATTAACACAACAAAAATCAACTGTCTTAGTCAATCCGTTCACTCGTGATACTATGACCGAAGGAAAGATTCATTTTTACATAAATAGATTTATCTGTGTATGTACAATATACTAAAGTACTTATTAAATGTTACAAAATTTCATCATAGATACAATGGATATTAAATAGTATGTACTGTCTATAATTAAACTATTATGTTGTATTACTAGCTAGTATTTTTTTGTGAATTTTTCCGATGTTTTAATAGTTTTTATGCTATTTTGGGAGAACACAAATCTAACAAATCAAATATCATAAAAATCGGTCCAGCCGTTCTTGATTTTAAAATGTTATTACTAATCCGACTTTGTTTTATTCTTTCTTTTTTTTTGAACCGCTTGACCGATTTAATTAGTTTTAACGTCAATTAATAGGCCAACTTCAAAGCTAAACTTTGCATAGGGTTTTTTATTCAAACAATTACGTCCATACAAAAAGAATTATTTTATCCAATTTCTCTACCTAAAGACGCAGCGATTTTCGTAACAGCTACGTTTCATTGCACGCTGTTATGATCCGTATTTTAATAAGTTTTCGTGTGATATTCGTTCCACATCGCTAATAAGTATGTAGAGGGGTATTACTCGTCCTATGACAATACTCGTGCGCAGTGAATTAAACAATGATGGCAAGCGATTATGACATACGAGTTGTACCTACCTACCTCATCGGCTGATGTCGGTCAGATCGGTTGTCAATTAAAATAAATTGCGCTTAATACTTTCGGCCAGCTTTTGTGGTTAGCCTTTTAAATTTTTGGTGGTGCCTTAAAGAACAAGCTCCATTTTTTTAAAGATATTCTTTTCTATGTGAACGCTGTGTACAACGTTTACCGGAATTCAATTTTAATTTGTAACTTAGGTAACAATTTTGTGAAAAAGTATTGCATTGTATTCTGTAGTTGTTCATCCTAATAAATAAATTAAATTAAATTATATCGATATAATTTCACCTGGATGCGGGCCGCTTCCAACTGGCTAATCTGGAAGTCACTGAGGGAGGCCTATGTTCAGCAGTGGACGTCCTATGGCTGAAATGATGATGATTATGATGAATTTCACCTACTTCAACTATAAACCTAGTTACTGATTAGATTATCTGATCGATCAGACAAATGGATACGTCACAGTTTGAGTATCGACTAAAGCTAGCCTGATTTTGGACGCATTTCATGAAAATTTGAGTCATGCGAACGAACAATCCGGACTTTTCAACATCTAGGGAGCTCGCAAAAATTTTACATTATTTTACCAAAATTCTAATTTTTAATCGCCAGATAAGAGCCTTTTATCTATATGAATCTTTATTTCCCTTGGTCATCGCATCACGTGTGAATGGATGGAACAATTTCGCTAATACTTTTTTGGTTGTATTAACTATTTATCGTCAGGAGGAGGTTCTTTTAAAAGAAAGAAATAAGAAAGTTACGCAAAAAAAAAAATGAATAAACTAAAGACCACGCGAACGAAGTCGCGGGGAACAGCTAGTTTTAGATAAAACTAGCTGTCCCAGCGAACTTCGTACCGCCTCTTCACACATTTTCATTTCGTAAAAAAAACTCGGGGCGGAGACTAATTCAACAAATCAATGTTCATAAAAGTCGGTCGAGCCGTTCTCGACTTATAAATGGTGTAACTAACCCGACTTTCTTTTATATATATAGATATGCAGATGGGTATGTCAAATTACAATTATGAAATAACACACAACAAACAAAAGATAAAGTATAAGGAGGTTCAATTTTAAGGAATGCTGATGGGGCAGAAAGGCTCTAGAATGAATGCCACTTAACAGTAAGCGCAGCGTAGGACGTTTATCGTTAAAGTCCATCCACAAAGTGCACAGACTACCTGGTAAAGGTTGCAGGAAGCCGCTAGATGCAGACTGCTTCCAACCGGCTGATCTTGAAGTCATTCAAGATTGGCCGCTTGGAAGTCATTAAGGGAGGCCTATGTTCAGCAATGGACGTCCTATGACTGAAATGATGATGGTGATGACAATGAAGAGGTTTAGCGTATGCTGTCAAGAAAGTAAGAATAAATTTCTCTGGTCGCGCTGCACTCTGGTGATAGAGCTATCTGACTTTTGCTCATGCATCAATTCAACAATCAGTCTGTTACTACTTGTAAAACTTATTGTATTACTTATTTAATACCACCCCGCTACACTCTCGTGGCTTGCATAACCGCAGCGATGCGAAATTCCAAGTAAGGTTATTACTACATGCGCCTGCGACAATGGACAATATTATCGGCAGTTGCCATGCAAAGGTGGAACTGAGTTCAGTCGTAATATGCGAGAGCGTGGTTAGTTTACAGGCGAATACCTATACTAAGTATGAAAATCAGACAAGACTCGCCCACCGAAGTTTCCGTACTTTGTAGGTCAACAGTAACCAGTCAACGGCGGGTCGACCTACCCGAAAAGTTAAAGATCAGTGAACCGATTTTCAACTTTAAGTCCAACGCGTAGAGATCAATTTCAATTATGAAAATATTTCGTTTTGTGGTAGGTGGACGAGCTGTTGTCTATACATATTATAAATAGTTTAGGAATTGCGTCTTGCAGTTTAATTACAAATGTATAGTTTTCAAAAAAAAATCCAAAAAAAAATCTAATTAGTCTGTTAGTTGGATTAACAGAAAATCTTAGACACGTATTTTTTCTTTTCTTAATCAAACAAATAATGATGAAGATATAGCCCGTCAAAGTTCCGCGTAACGTCACGCCTTGCGACGCGACACTTCTTAGCAAGGCGTGACTCCACGTGCTCACTTTGATGCGCTTTATCTTCGTCATTTTTGTTTGATTGACAAAAGACAAAGTACGGGTCCAGTATTTTTGGATAATCTAACTGACGGACTAAATAGAATAATCTTTTTTTGACCCAGGAAACTAGCCTATTGTAGAAAATATTACTTGATTCATACATTTTTCTTAACAGAGTCGAAAAATACGTTTTTTGTGGCATAAACTGCGGTATCTTTTGTTATGTTAACTTAGAAGTTTGATTTTTCCACAGCTTCAAGAGACTGAAGATATCAGTACTCGTATATAGTTTTAGTTTCAACTCGATACCTCCACGCGTTCCCGAGATAAACGGTCTTGCTTGACAGACAGACGGACAGACAGACACACGGACAACAAAGTAATCCTATAAAGGTTCGGTTTTTCCTGTTGAGGTAAAAATAATATACGCTAAACAACACGATGTAAAGAAAGAAGCATCCTTAATGATCTCCGTAACCGAGAGGCTAGAACGCCGGTCTTAGCGTTGCCATCTTTTAGGTCCCGGGTTCAATTCTCGGCCGGGTCAAAGTAGAACACGAACTTTACTATGTTGTCACGGGTGTGGGTGTTGTGGTACCATCGTTGTTTCTTAGCTGCTTACCCTAGGATCAGAGCAACGTACGTGATGTTGTGTTATATTTATTTATTTATCCATGCGTGCGTTACTAGGTGCGGTACTACTATAGTGAATATGGGGATGGGACTTATTACCTTCTGAGTTAGCACTAAGATAAAGGCATGGAGCTCATAGCCTGTAAAATAGAAATGTCGTTTATTTCGTACAAAAATTCCGCCATTTAATTAATCTGTGACTGACTGTTTAGTATGTGCGAGAATTGAAAGGACTTGACATTTCATACTTTGTAAGTAAAAATCACTATCAGGTTTCAGAAATAGATGCTCTATATTGCTACTCTATAGTGCATTAGTCCATAAAATATTGAAATTTGTGATTATTTCCAAGGCCCAATATTATACGGTCAAATTAAGTGAGGTAGAATTGACGGACGGTTGAGCCTGGGGACATGGGGAACGCTCTTGGATAAAAAACATTGCCTGATCTGGATTTTTTTATGGAAAGGTTTGCTTATTATTGCGCTATCAATTTCACACACCGGGTATTGCACAATTATAAGTAATTTATGACGTTTTACATAATTTTATTGCTGCGCCAAGTTTAGTCTAAAACAATACTTAAGTAATAGAAGCGAATAGTCAAGTCCTCGAAGTTGTAGTTAACAAGCTAAATGAGTATATATCATTATCATACGTCAATTACTTTACATTACTTTACATTACTTTACATTACTTCACATTACTTTACATTACTTTACATTACTTTACATTACATTTACTATGGATGGATGTAAACCGTCTGAAATAAAGATTTTATTATTATTATAATGACACCATTTTAAAAAGTGCACGTTTTTGATGTTCTTTCAACGGTCATACAATTTCTAGGAACAAAAGAACGGAGTTATGAGGTGGTTCCACTTGTTGGGGTAATAAAACATACTATGTAGCTTTTTATTGGCTGACTTGGACTATTTTAGATTGTAAAAATCCCTCGATGGCATTTTTACGATCGCAAATAGACCAGCTGTCTAAACAATTCACATATTCATTGAAAAACCTAACTCCATTTTGCAACTTTGAATCAAAAATGTAGAACTTTGATAATGAACTGCAACAAGTTGTAATATTTTGCAGAGTATTGTTTATAGCTCTAGAGCGGTGGTGCTCAGTGATCATGCCTAACATGAGTGGGTCGTCAGTTTATATCCTAGCAAGTACATCTAGTTTTATTAGAATCTATGTGCAGATTTATATCACTTCTTTGTCAGTGAGTGAAATCATTATAAAGACCTGCTTATTCAAACTACACTGGATATGTAACCATGGCCCAAAATGTTCTTGTTTCACTGTCTACGGATATGGTATGTTTGATAGCCATCGCTTTAAATGTACAGTCAATGGCAGGTCAACCTACTTAAAAAGTTAAAGGATTAAACCGATTTTCAGAATTTCGACTCATAAAGTTCAATATCAATTGTGAAAAGACTTTTTTTTTGTACTGAGTCTGGCATACCTTAAGTTGCAAGAAACCTTAAATAACGTTATTTTGGTGTACACTTATAAAACATAGGTTGGTCGAAAGAGAAAATAATTACAAACAACAAATTTTCTTTGATAAGGGCCACTTTCACCACTTGCTGATAAGTTCCGGATAACCTATCTGACACTTTTTTTGAGAGATAACCCATACAATTAGCTGTCAAAAAGTACCAGATAGGTTATCTGATAACAGCAAGTGGTCAAACTAGCCCTAAATGTCGTAAATTGAAAAAAAAAGAAAATGATAATATTTTATTCATTGTAATAGAAAAAACAAAACAATTCAGAGGCAGAACTATTCCTTTTAAGTGTTGGAGACACTTGTACCAGGAGAGGCCACTCTCCTATATCTATCGTATTAGGGGTGATAAAGTTTACAATAAATAATTATAAACTTTGTTCAGAATTTCAATTTGATTATGTAAATAAAAGTAAATTTTACATGTTCACCCTGAAATTCTGAACAAAGTAAATAATTTACGATATTTTGTCAAAAGGTATTTGTTGTTTGTAATTATTTTCTGTATCAATTAACGTTTGTTTAGTAGGTGTACTACACCAAAATAACGCTATTAAAGGTTACTTGCAACTTGAGGTATGCTAATTTGGTTCGATGCGTTTGAAGTTTTGTTGTATGTTGTCGAGCTGTTGTCTGTCCTAGACGACTGGGAACAGGAATAAAGAAGCAGAGCAATTGATTCTACATCATTTTCAACTACAGTAATTTAAATACGTATAGCAATACGCCTGATAAATAGTAAGAACCTGTCTTCAGACATTTTTAAAGTGATAATTCAAACCCCTATTTCCGATGATGATTGAAAACCGTTTTAAAATCACCTGAAATACTTACCTTAGTTTACATGTAGGACCTAGTTAGCAGTTGCACGAAGAGACATAGAAACGCAATTTGAGGCGAGGTATACTATGTGTAAGAGTTAACAAAGATGCAGAAATTACATAGCAGAAAAAAGAAAAATCATATTCAATTAAAGTCAGAAAAGTCTTGTTTGAAATTACTTTACATTATGCAACCGAATGTGCCGAGGTACTTAATAATCTACCGTGAATAATGACTATTGAGTATTGACAATATTTATTCTTTCCATAACTTTCTATGAAGTTGTACCAATACAGATTTTCTAGAAACGGGTGCTCACGACTGTTTGTTCACACTTTTTTAAACCTTCCCTCTCTATTGAACTACACATTTTTTATGAGCTAAAGTGAGATAGAGCGACGTAAAATATCTCGGTAGCATGCGATGTTGTTATTTGTCAAGCTCTCGAGTCTGTAAGCGCTTCACGTTAGGGCTGGGAAACCTTTTGCGGTATCGGTATTTGTCTAAAAATAGAAATACAGAAACTGATACAGATTTTCTTACGAATAGTAGTGTCATTTTCATCATCATTTCAGCCATAGGACGTCCACTGCAGAACATAGGCCTCCCCCAATGACTTCAATCATTGGGGGGATTGCCAATACTCGATACGCTTGGCAGGCAGGTTGGCAAGTGCAGTTTTTTATAAGATTTCGCACGTAGACGCTGCTGCTTGTCTCGTGCTACAGGAATTAGTCACCTTTTACGACACGCCTCTTGTTGGCGGTGGGAAAAAACAGCAGTGACAGAAACACGATAAATTGTCAAACTTGCGTCATACTAGCAAACACAGAAAAATCTAACTTTGACATTTGCGAAGACATTAGTTGACAACGGTTGACAAGACCGAACACGCTGGCGCTATCTGTGATTATCTATACGTGTAACGCACGCACTTGCGCAAAACCTCTGAGAGACTGGTTCTAGTGTTTAAAAGTACAATAACTTTTTCTACGGGAACAACATCGAAATAAAATTTAAAAAATATACTGCCTATATAAACCATAATCAATTGTATTTGGAGTTACATGCTGTGTAACGGTTACTTGTAAAATACTGTACGTAAAGTCTGTCTATCCGTTTAGCAGTCGCCATACTACAACCTTTGCTTAGTTTGGGGCTAGATAATCGGTTTGATTGTTGCGAGAATAAAAACTATTAACCGGTTATCGGTAACTCATCACTACAATCGATGCGCACACGCAGGTGGCAGTTGCTTCAGCTCATACTTCTGGGATAAGTGCTATTGTTGATGGACTACTGTCGACAGACTTTCGTTTAGAAATGTGATAGTTAAGTAACTGTTAAAATAACAGGAAATACTTTATGATCGAAAACGATACTAAAGCATTGGTAAATAAATATTTAGTAACGCATCACCATGAGGCATGACAGCTGGGTGGAAAACGTTTCTGATTATCTGTGAGATCATGGGTGTAATCCCTCTTATGCCAGAAATTTTCTTAAAACAATTTAAGTGAAGTCTTTTTGAAGATATTACTTCCCAATGGTGAAAGCGAATATTGTTAGGAAACCTGAATATTACTTTATTGGCCTATTTCACATTCGTCAAGTAGCTCTTATTTGATGATTAAAATATAATGCGATTGATTATTAAATACAATTCGGTATAAATGTTAGGAAAATAGATGATGACGTTTTCTTGATTTAGGCGTATTATACTTTTATCGTCAGGTAATTTTTAATTGACGATAGTGCAAATGGCCCTAAGTAGTTGAAATGGAGAAGTTAATGGCATATACTTTTATTAAGAAACCTACTTTTAGCGCTCTTTTCATATTAGTTATTTAAACAGTAAGTTAAATAGGATTTTTATTGATGCAAAATAAGGGCAGACCCTTATTGAGTTTACACAGATGTGTAAACTCACTAAGTATTTAAGAATCTGAACTAAATTTTGTTAGAGTACGCATGATTTCCGTTTTATGTTAGGAATAGTTTTCGTACACTAATTCAAAATGTAAGGTATGTCTACCATACTTAACTTAAATTTTGCCTTATACATTAAAGGTCCTAATTTATTAGATAACTTCCTTCTAGGGACTGATTCTACTGCAAAATTTTCTATGACACCAACATCGAAATCTAAAAAAATATTTACTTCGGACTGATACAAACTGATTCCAGCTGGTCGGCAGTTACTATGGAGTCTTTTTTGCGATTTCGATGTTAGTCCCATAAAAAAGTTGCTTTACTGAAGCAGTAGAATCACCCCCTAGAAGGTAGTTATAGTATTGGGTCATCTTCTCTGCGTTATGATATGAACACGTCTATCAAGAGGTTTTTTACAGCGCAATGGTATACAACGCTTCATCGCCCTCTGCACGTTCTGTCATAGCGAGTTTGAAATCTATAACAAGAAGATTCGGATAAGTGCACAAAGAATATTATGTTTTGTTTTACCTATGCAAAAGGTTGGTAACCTTATTTGCACTAATAACTCTGACTTAGTGAGTTTACACATCTGTGTAAACTCAATAAGGGTCTGCCCTTATTTTGCATCAATAAAAATCCTATTTAACTTACTGTTTAAATAACTAATATGAAAAGAGCGCTAAAAGTAGGTTTCTTAATAAAAGTATATGCCATTAACTTCTCCATTTCAACTACTTAGGGCCATTTGCACTATCGTCAATTAAAAATTACCTGACGATAAAAGTATAATACGCCTAAATCAAGAAAACGTCATCATCTATTTTCCTAACATTTATACCGAATCGTATTTAATAATCAATCGCATTATATTTTAATCATCAAATAAGAGCTACTTGACGAATGTGAAATAGGCCAATAAAGTAATATTCAGGTTTCCTAACAATATTCGCTTTCACCATTGGGAAGTAATATCTTCAAAAAGACTTCACTTAAATTGTTTTAAGAAAATTTCTGGCATAAGAGGGATTACACCCATGATCTCACAGATAATCAGAAACGTTTTCCACCCAGCTGTCATGCCTCATGGTGATGCGTTACTAAATATTTATTTACCAATGCTTTAGTATCGTTTTCGATCATAAAGTATTTCCTGTTATTTTAACAGTTACTTAACTATCACATTTCTAAACGAAAGTCTGTCGACAGTAGTCCATCAACAATAGCACTTATCCCAGAAGTATGAGCTGAAGCAACTGCCACCTGCGTGTGCGCATCGATTGTAGTGATGAGTTACCGATAACCGGTTAATAGTTTTTATTCTCGCAACAATCAAACCGATTATCTAGCCCCAAACAAAGCAAAGCTTGTAGTATGGCGACTTCATAACGTATAGACAGACTTTACGTACAGTATTTTACAAGTAACCGTTACACAGCATGTAACTCCAAATACAATTGATTAAGGTTTATATTATAGGCAGTACATTTTTTAAATTTTATTTCGATGTTGTTCCCGTAGAAAAAGTTGTTCAGTTCAATTCAATTCAATTCAATATATTTATTGCATTCTATAATGTTACACAGGTGTTATAAATAGAAACATAAAACAGATAATTATAGACCCTGTAGGGCACAACAATAAGATAGGTATTGTGGGCAGAGAGGATGACGCCATGCATAATTAGATCAATTTGTTTATTTTAAGAAGTTGTAAATGTGAATTAAAATACATTAAGAAATCAGATGATAATTATTGAATAATATATTGAACAACATAATCAAATAAATAGTATTTTTAGACATTTAAATATTTATTTATCTTAGTAGTAGTTGTTGTACTTTTAAACACTAGAACCAGTCTCTCAGAGGTTTTGCGCATAGCATTGAAATCTATAACAAGAAGATTCGGATAAGTGCACAAAGAATATTATGTTTTGTTTTACCTATGCAAAAGGTTGGTAACCTTATTTGCACTAATAACTCTGACATAGCGTTTTACTATAAAGCCAATACAAACATGTAAATCTCCAAGTTTCTCTACACAGCTTATCGCTTCGTTATCTCAACCAGGCATAGCCAATGGCTCAGATTAAATTAATAAATTGGACATGATAAATATACCGGACGCTATTAGCAGGCCGCCTGATTGATTGTCTGGTCCTAGGCTGAATGTGTGTCGGGCTGTCTAGACGTAGTGGTACCTGCGTGTAGCGAGTGTTGCTTTTAATTAAATAATTATTAAAACAAGTTTAATGTGTATTTCATTTGAGGAAACATGATTTCCTTTACATTCTTATACCTCTTGCATTCGTCATGACTCATGAGACGTTAGCTTTTAAGAGCAGCATATACGTGTAAACAACGTATACGAGACAATAGGGAATATGCATATATTTTTATTTGTTCTTAAAATTAATAGTACTTAATTATAATTAATAAAACTTAAAGAAGTTTTGAAAAATATTTATAAATACCTGAATTACAACCCAGTCGCGTGGAGATCCGATATGTTCCGTAATGTCACAGAACACGTCCGCCATACATTTTTCATAGTAGAAGATGGTTTAGAAAGAGACAGGTATACTTCAATTTCTAATTACTGTATTACGGTTATTTTTTACCTAAAATATATTTTGTTTTCACTATTAGCACTTTCATTTCATATATTTTCTTATAAATATAGTAAAAACAATATTAAAGTTTCGTGCATATTTCCTATTGATCAATTTATTTGACCGTAATATGTACTTGGACAAAAAAATTTTTTAATGATTGTTAAGATATCCGTCACAATATTGTAGCATATTGTGACGGAACACTACGAAACCGTTCATTGTAGATTTTTATTTGGGCCCATATTTCTTTGGTGAAATTATTTAAAAGCACAACGTTAGTACGACAAAAAGTTTTGAAATTCTGAGATCCCTGGTTTTCTTGGACCAATGCTGGTCCCCAATATTCCACTTTTTGATTTCATAGCTCATAAAATTATTTTCTGACCTTAAGGTTAAGTTTACTTTCAAATTATAATTTCAAATACACAATCTCGCATTGATATTCATGACTATTCTCGCGATGCAGGCCAAAAGCATTACTCTCCTCGCAGTCGGTCCGGGGGGCAGCGGCGCGGGCGCAGCGATACTCACTTATTAAGGTGGAAGTTAAATTAATGCTGCATACGCTTTATTAATGTGACACGAGTATATAAAATATGTACACATTTCGTAGGTGAGTTTAAATTAAAAAAGAAAACCACTTTTATTTTGACACCCGCAAGAAAATCAAATAAAATGAACATGGTGATGAAATTAATTTAATCAACATTAACGCGAGCGAAGCCAAAGGGATTCCTTGTCTGCGTCTGCTTCCCCAAATTCTGATTTTACTTACACTCTTCAAGAATATTATGAATAGGCGAAATTATTAAAACCATCTTACTCAATCTCGATGCTACTTCTAGCATCGAGATTGAGTAAGATGGTTTTAATAATTTCGCCTCGTAAGGCGAAACGTAGTCAAACGTATTTGAAAATTGATTTTACATAAACTATAATTGAAATTCCTCTCCATATCTCAACAACTGATAAGAACAGATTTTCAATTTTCTGCTGCCTCAAAAATCTAGATAAAACGCAAGAATTCTCGCCTCTGTCTCCGTTTTTAATCTTATATGCGTGTGCGCACTGAATTAAGCGCAAGATTTATACCCTCGAAGCACGGAAGCGTTCTGAGTTATTGCCCTTTTTATCGATTATTATGCCCACTCCTACCATCATGAGGTGGATGTAGTACATAATTACCAAACGTAGCATCACACGCATTGGTCTAGAGTGGATGGGTGACCTTTTGTGTGATGTTTGAAGTAACTTTATAAGCTACGTAGATTTGATAAGACCAAAATCACCAAACCCTTTAAATTCTTACTCAATTGACTTACTTAAACCAAAATTCGTCCATCCGCACTTTGCTAGTGGTGCCGGATGATAGGTCATTAGTGAATATAGACTATCGATAGTATTTATAGCGCAAAAAAATATATAGTAAAATGATATATTTCCCTGTTGCAACAGAATTTTTAATTAAACCAACAACGAAATAAAAAAAATAAACACATTCCCATACAATTCCTGATCTTGTAGTTTTTTTATTATTTCGCCTTAGCTTTGTAATCATAATTTGTTGCAATTTTGTTCCTCTATCACCTAAGAGGAATGCATCGTTTTACGAATCATCCTGTTTGTATAGCGCAACAGCTGTCGTGGTACAATACTATCGGTAGCATTTATACTATTACAAACCAACAATAGTATTGTTACCATATTGTGTACTTATTCTGAATTTTTCGGATTCCTTAATCCAAAAAAAAATGAGACTTACCTTTAATAACAGCCGATTTGGTCTAATGTGTAACATTTCAAAAGTGTTCGTAATGGCTTTTTAATTAGATTACTATTAATAGTTACGCACTGGGCCCGCCGGTGAAGCTTGTTCCCTGCAGTGGGACTTAAATAGACATACTTTACTTACTTTACTAGTAATTTATTTAAAACTTTTCGGATAGCACTGATCTGCTACGCTTTCGGTAGTATTAAACTATTAATATTGCCGATGTTCGTAATTTTGCCGGATTATAGCGGCAATATTATCAGTATACCCAATATTGCCGGATTTTTATCGATATATAGTCTATCAAATCGGCTTACACTACGCCGTTAGCGAGAAGGTTTCCTGGTAGGATGTTCCTCTCCATTCTAGCTAATAGAACCCTAATGAGATTGACCTGTCCTCGGATAAGCACAGAATTTATGGTCCCATTTGAAATTTAGATTAATCACTAGTTTGGGAATACAAGTATTTGTTATTGGGTCAGTGTATTAATTGAAATAATCAGAAGATTTATTTTTATTAAGTACATTCTATTAACCGTGTATATGCCGTGTGGGGACACGGCAAACGACAAGAATACACTTCTCCACCGCCAACTAGAGGCGTGTCCTAAAAGGCGACTAACTCCTGTAGCACAAGACGAGCAGCAGCGTCTGCGCGCGAAATCCTATGAAAAGCTGCGCTCGCCAATTCGCCTGCCAAGCGTAGCGAGTATTGGCAATCCCCCCCCAATGATAGGAGGAGGCCTTTATTCAGCATTTAGCATTCCTATGGCTGTATTGATGATGATGAATGAGTCTATTGACAGGTGTCTGTGGTATATTATTTGGTATATTAATTTTAAAAAGCATGTAATGCTAAGTTTTATTTCCTGGTGTATTAGATACCTAATTACCAGTAATTTTCAATTGCCAATCTAAAAACTAAATAATTTGTTACCAAGTCCAATAATACATGTAAACATGTTAGCCAAACATTTCACAACATGATGACGCGTCATATGACATCGTCCCACTTTCGTACGCAACTTTGTTAGAAATGTAAGTGTTTTTGTGTTATTTCTTGACTATATAGGTCATCTTATATATAAAATTCTCGAGTCACAATGTTCGTTCGGACGGCTTGACCTATTCTCATGAAATTTTGTGAGCATATTGAGTAGGTCTGAGAATCGGCCAACATCTATTTTTCATACCCCTAAAGACCACGCAGACGAAGTCGCGGGCAAAAGCTAGTACTAGATAAATACGTTTACTTTTACCTGGTTAGCTCTGGTTTAAGATCGATAAAAAAATTCGATTTTTCTACGCAATTGTCGTTTTACGGAGGCCTACATAAACATATTATATGTACACCCTACTCAATTAAGCATGTAAGCTTGTAGTGTGCTAAAAGGCTAGAATAAATAGCATAGATAATTAGTTAGCCCTACGACTCGGACGGTGTCGTGCTCATTACACTAATTAGGGACTACTAATTAGGCGACTAAGCTAGATAGACCAGCTAGTGTGTTGTGTAAGGTTACATGGCTATTGTGGCTGAAGAATTACCTAGAGGCTCTCAACCTATTTACCTGCAAAAGCTTTACATAATGCTAGAGGGGTAACCTATCTTACTTTCGAAACTCTTCTGTTCGAATTTCAATAGTTCAAAAACGGTTCAACGAAGTTTTGATTACCAGGTAGTTTTTTTTTACACAATATTGTAAGTAATAAATTTATTTTACCGATTTTCCAGAAAATAGTTACTCGATTATCAAAACTATTTTTTTTTCGATTTACCGTTGTTTTACTTACAATAATTTTTACTTCTAACTGATTAATAAATACTGCGTATGTAATGTGACTACATTGGTTTGGTTAGGTTAGAACAGTGACTTCACACAGCGCAAAGGTGAGCGAACGGAGCGACCGCCGAGCGCTTAAAAACTAAGGATAAGGATGAAAAATGAATTATTATAATATTGGAAGCATTTTTCTGGAAAATAAATCATCTATCATTAATAGCTTTGGCAAATGTTGAGTAAGATTTCAAAACATATGGAATTTATAAAAAAACAATCGAAAATCGGTTATCAGCAATAGGTATGTCAATTGTGTTTTCGGTATAGTAAAAATATGCAAAATGAAAAGAGGACTAAACGTTTTCGGAGAAATTAAATTCATACTAAAAGCAATTCAGGTTTAAAATAGGTGACCATTGCTCTGATCTTATGGTAGCCAAAGCACTTGTGTTACAAAAATCAGAAACAACGACGGCACCACAACACCCAGACCCGAGACAGTATAAAAAAGTTATTTTTCTACATTGACCGACCGGGAATCAAACCCGGGACTCAGAGATAGCAGCACCAAGTCCGGTATACTCGCTCCTCAGGTACGGAGCATGACCGCGACCAATTTTGGTTAATTTTTGTACGATTTTCTTTTAAAACGTAAATCTTTCATTGGTTGCATGTCAAAGTAAGACTGTTACGTTTATATTGAAGAGCAGATTTTGTAAACATCTATTATTATTAATATTAGTATTCTTTGTGTGTGTCTAATAAAAAAAATCTCTCTCTCTCTCTCTCTCTTTCTACATAAATAATACAAACAAATTTAATTCCCATTTATTCACTTACTAGCAGCTGTCCTGGCGAACTTCATACCGCCCCTTCATACGTTTTTTTTCGTAAATATTTCCGTGTTTTTATGTTTATTCTGCTATTCGGGGCGAATACAAATTCAACAAACCAAAAATCAATAAAATTGTTCCAGCCGTTCTTAACTTATAAATGGTGTAACTAACCCGACTGTAACTGTTTTATATAGAAGGTGCTTCATAAATATCTGCAACGGCTGAAATGGGTAAAAGTATTGCTTATATAGATTACGATAGTAAAGAAATTATATGTCCAGAACATCATTAACTTTTTCATTAAAAAAATTATATTCAATAAAGATTAGGCTTTATTCTGTCTCAAACCGTCCACATCTATCCAAAAATGCTAACGTTTCACATCATACCGCTCCCGCGCAGTGTCAAGGGTGGATGACGAAGTGTGTTATGCAAATTGAAGCAAGTAACCATTTATTTACTGTCTTTTCGCAAATAATTAATTACCGATCCGGGGCACGTAATTCCTTCACTATCGTCATCGATATAAGCAATACTTTTATCCATTTCAGCCGTTGCAGATATTTATGAAGCACCTTATAAATAGATTTAACACTGGAGAACAGTAACAGTTAACTAATAAGTCTTGAGTTTTTAAATTATTTAAAACAAACTGTTATGGAGTGAAAAATAAAACTTTTGAAATATTTAAAATTCAAACAAACCTAACAGTTTCTATATCATTTATTTACTTTAATATCGTAAAGTTTGCTAACGATTTTAATGCACTCATCTAAACATTACATATAATAATAATGTCCAAGCTTATGAACCTTTACATAAAAAAAGTTAAAAGCTTTTAATGTAAGCTCGCTCGTAAAACAGTATGGGATGAAATTAAAAGTTATCGAGCTAAAAGCCTAGCAATAAACTATTAAATATCGGCGATCGGTGGTCGCGATTTTACGACTATATAGGTTATAGGTTTGGTAGTGCATGGGCCAAGATTGGAGTAAAATTTTGCAAAACACTTCAAGACATCAAGATACTTTATCGACTATTTTAATAATAATAATAAATAATAATCAAAACACCTTTGAACGACTAAATTCATGTTTTTCAATATAAAACTATTTATTAATTAACAATAAAAAGAAATGTTACATTAATGTTTTAACTAGCTGTCCCGGCGAATTTCGTACCGCCACTAAAATGAATTTCAAACTCAAACTCAAACTCAAAATCTTTATTGCGTGTCACATGGGTTTACAGTTGACAGTAGTGGGGTTTAAGTACATGTGACGCCCTGTAAGGGCGTTGCAACGATTCCTTTTCCTTTTCAAAATTCTTTATTAAAATAATACATTTAGGTACAAGTACACTATAACTAAAACCAATAATATAGTAACACTTACATATGACACGAAAAACACTTTACGAGGCAAAATACCTTTAAAAGCTTTTTACACTGTTTTTTTTTAAAACTTTTTTCAATAACTAACACCATTAATATAACATCTTAATCTATTTATATTACGAACTTTTTAGTGTGAAGTCCATATTTTAAAAGTGATAAATTATTATTGTTCATACATTAGCAATAAATAACTGTTGACGGTAATAGCAAAAGTTTATATGCGACAAAAGTTCGCGACCTTTCGCGCTTTATGTTGGACGCAGTACGCGGGCTCAAAGTAAACTGGACACGCTAGCAGGACCGGGCTCGCGCGAACAGTGCGCGACGTCACGTGTAGTGATGGGGTAAGCGGTAAGTCCCATAGGTGTCGACATATGGCAAATTTCGTATTTTTGTACGTGCAATATTAGAAATTAAAGGATTACTATGACTTTTTACATTATTAAAGAATTTACATGTAAGTTTTAGAATAAAGTTATACAATGTCAAAAAATGTATCGCTTCGTGCAATTTTTGAATATTGGTCTGAAATTGAGTATTAAAGGCAATTTTTAGGGCTTTGTTTTGAACCACTTGCAGAGACTTGTGATTAGTTCGGCAGGTAGTGTTCCACACGGGACAGGCATAAGTTAGGCAAGGCCGTATAAGAGTTGTGTAGATCCGCAATTTCGTTAACGGGCTAAGACAACTACGACGATTGAAGATGGGACTTAGGCCACTCATTGCAGAAATGCCTTTCGTTTTAAGGTCATTTAAATGCTTGGTCCACCTTAACCTCCTGTCAAAGGTTATTCCGAGGTACTTCACAGAGTCCCTCCAAGGAATTGAGTGCTCACCTAGTTTTAACGTCCTGGAAGGTGCCTTATGTTTGCGACTAAACATAATTGCTTCCGTTTTGGTCTCATTTAGTTTGAGTTTCCACTTATGGAAATAAGATTTGAGATTATATAATGACAGCTGCAGTCTACTTATGACAAGATCTTCATCCGAAGATGAAGTAAGAGATGCAGTGTCATCAGCAAAACAGGCAAGGCTTGTATGTGGTTGTTTTGGGATATCGTGTACGTAGAGAGTAAACAGAAAGGGCCCAAGAATAGACCCTTGAGGCACACCAGCTGGAATGTTTCTGAGTTGTGAGCAAGCTTGCCCGATGAATACCTTAAAGGTCCGATCAGAAAGATAGGACTGTATCATTTTAACTAATTCAATTGGTATATTTAGAGTTAACAGCTTATGAAGGAGGCCTTCGTGCCACACGGCATCAAAAGCTTTTTCTATGTCAAGCAGGAACATTCCAGTGGATTGACGTAAGTTAAAGTGGTGAGAGACATGTTCAGCCACTCTGACCAGTTGGTGGCTTGTAGAATGAGCCATCCTGAAGCCAAACTGCTCATTAGGCAGTACATGAGCTGATACTTTACGGAGACGAGTGTAAATGGCTGCCTCAAATAGTTTGGCTATGGCCGGTAAGAGGCTGATTGGGCGATAACTCACAGGTATTTTTTCATTTTTGTTGGGCTTTTTGATTGCAATAACTTTGGCAGACTTCCAAACCGCTGGAAAGTAACTCAGACGAAGACACCCGTTCATGATTTTTGATAAGTAGACTACAGCCTTCTGGGGTAGGTTTTTTAACAAGGCATTATGGATGTTATCTTCACCAGGCGCTTTGCGTCTTTTAAGTTTGCGAATAAGACACCATATCTCATGGGGGCGTATGAGAGGAGGAATCTGCCTGGCCTCACGGTGAGAATTTAAGGTATTCATAGAATCTTTGACTCTAGAAGACAGCTCGTTGTCATGCCAGTCATAAGTTAGGAGCATATTCGACTTGAAGGTATCGGCAAGCAATTCGCATTGTTCTAAGGTGTTACTAGTTAGCGAACCATCCGCTTTTATAAGAGGAGGGGTCACCGTTGATTTTATTTTTAGTGATTTAACTAAACGCCATATATCGGAACTTGGGTTATCAACTTTTGCCAGTTTTCCATTCCAGACATAATCCATATGCTTTTGTATTTTAGATTTAATAAGATTTTGAAGAAAGTTTATTTCATGGCGAATCGTTTTTCTGACGTTTGAATCAAGCGTACCAATGAGGTCCCGACGCAAACGGTTCCGAGATTTAATCAGTCTCTGTATATACCACGGTAGTTTTTTATTTTTATTAAGAGATCTAGTTTCCATTGGTATATACAGATCACGGGCTTCAACCAAG
The DNA here is from genome assembly GCA_963576865.1 of Anania hortulata. NCBI lineage: Eukaryota > Metazoa > Arthropoda > Insecta > Lepidoptera > Crambidae > Anania > Anania hortulata. Next base: position 18,487,125 of record OY756407.1, on the reverse strand, counting down.
CTGTTGTTAAAACGAGATAAGTCTGCATCAATTTCCTCACGTGTACGGCAGACGCTGGAGTCTAGGGAAAGGACATTGTTAAGATGTGTACGAAACTGCCTCCAGTCGCCATCATTGTAATTAAAGCATCTTACAGGTGGTCTAAGAGCAACTCGGCCACCAATGGTAAAGAGCAGTGGTAAGTGATTTGATGATAAACAATTCAGTGCATCAATTTGGCTTATGTTGTGGATATTTTTGGATATAACTAGGTTGCAACGATTAAATATTGTAATATGTTAAATTAAATTGCAATTTTATTATAATATAACATGCTGATCATATGAGACATGATAGTGAAAATTCTACTTTTTTGTTAGTAGAGGTCATCCTCAAAAAATTCTGCTATGCTGTAGTAGCTTTTTTGTATGAGAAGCTTTCTCAGTTCGCTTTCAAATTTTATGTTGTGGTCGATATTTTTAATGGAATTTGGGACGTGGTTATAAATTTTAATCAACATTGAATGTTATGTGTAATTTTTCGTTACTTTTCAGATATTTTAATACTTATTCTGCTATTCGGGGCAAATATAAATCCAACAAACCAAAGATCATTAAAATCGGTCTAGCCGTTCTTAACTTATAAATGGTGTAACTATTTTGGTATGTAAATTCTCAAAACAGAGTGACCTTGTCAATACAGCAATAAAATTATATTCCATTCTAACGTTATGTCAAACTTAAGCACACCTTACACTGAAAGTCCTTTGAATAAAATGATGTCTTGATTTGTAGTGGTAAAGATGCAATCTTCTCTAAAAATAAACGGAAACGCCCGCTACTGTGAATCCTTTAAAGACAAAAACTAAACTTTTTCATTGAAAAACTGAACGTAATATCTTAAGTGTAAATTAGCCTTTATAGATTCTTACCCAGTGGGGCGCACGAAACAAATGCGCCAAGTTCCAATAAGCTGGTAATTAGGAATAAAAACAGTGGGCTGAAATTTATTGGCTCGTGTTTGTTTAGTACACGTTATTTATTGCGGGTAAGCTCACTGCGGGATTATAGTTTATAAATTGTATGGTTTTAATCTTTTGATTTTGCGTCCTCATTTTATTTTAAGCGAATGAACACAATATATCCATTTAGTATAATTTACCCTTACATGGATTTTTTACTTAACTGGTAAAAAGGAGCAGCGGTAACTTTATGATCAGAGTCTCACCCAGTAGGTTTTGAGTTTGAATTCCAGCTCAAATCTCAGATTTTTTTGGAAGCCATACAGGAGGGAAAACATACTATGGCGCTAAAATAATAATCTCAACAGAGACAAGAAGTGAGGAGAAAACGCAAAGCTATAGATCAATTTGATGTACTAAAATATACTTTTCCTGTGCTTGGCGCACATCCCCTTGGTGCCGAACTGGCCGCCCGAGTGAAGTAGAATGCTAGTGGTGCTAAGTTGGTTATGTTGAGCAAGGTGAAAAGGAATGTTATTAATTATGTTAGGCGACGACTAATCAACCGGTGAAATAATTATTCTGCCTATCATAAGATCATATTAATGACTCCAAGAAAACTCGTCCATGCTCCATTCCTCTGCGCTTCGGTAGAAGCACCCATCTTTTTTCTCCTTGACTTTCAATTCCGCTATTCTTTTCTTCTTTCCAACTGGATTCCGCAATCTGCTCGGATTTTTATTTTTAAGAAAATAACTATAATTCTCAGTATAAATGTTCCTGCCAACTTTTGCTTTAAAATTATTGCAATCATTAACATATTTTACTGTTGCTTAGCTGTCGGAAATGTGTCTCTTAATGACTGAATGAATGAATTGATAAAGAAATTGATTAATAATTATTAAATTAATTTCTATATTAAATTATAGTCAATCTACGCTAACATCACACATTCATCATGACATTGGTAATATCAGAGGAGCAAAGATAGGACTAATGAGGTAGCCAACTTCAATAAGATAATATCTTTGGACTTTTATTGCAAGGGAATTAGGTCTACAATGTCATACACACAGTGTACTTACATCTAAGCTAAACAGGAATCTTTATGTACGTGATCAAAGTACTGGGTAGTTAAGCGTGGGCATGCTCGCTTCCGTGTGTAAGATTCCGCGTTCACCCTATATAAGCCTGCTATTATGTAATTGCATAAGAAACAAATAGTAACTTGACTCTTTTTTTGTCGCTCAACAAAATAGGTTGAAAAGGCATCGAACCTAATTAGCATACCTCAAATAGGCTAGTTTTCTAAAAAAATCTAATTAGTCCGACAGTTAGATTAACAGAAAATATTGGACACGTATTTTTTCTTTTCTCAATCAAACAAAAAATGATGAAGATATATATATAGCCCGTTTAAGTTCCGCGTAACGTCACGCCTTGCGACACTTTTTAGCAAGTCGTGACGTCACGTGCTCACTTTGATGCGCTTTATCTTCGTATTTTTTTGTTTGATTGACAAACGACAAAATATGGGTCCAATATTTTTTGATAATCTAACTGACGGAGTAAATAGAATATTCTTTTTTTGACCCAGGAAACTAGCCTATGCAAGTAACCTTTAATAACGTTATTTTGGTGTACACCTAAGAAACATACATTAATCTACAGAGGAAATAATTACAAACAACAAACACTCTTTGACAAAATGTCGTATATGATATAATTTGTTCAGAATTTCAGGGTAAACTTGTAATATTTACTTTTATTTACATAATCAAGTTAAAACTCTGAAGAAAGTATATAATAGGTCATTTTTGTCAACGAGTATTTGTTGTTTGTAATTATTTTCTCTTTCGATTAACGTATGTTTCATAGGTGTACACCAAATTAACGTTATTTAAGGTTACTTGCAACGTGAGGTATGCCAAGCTCTATACTAAAAAGTTCAAAGTCTCCATACTTAATAATAATGGTAATTCTTTGTCCTCGTGTACCTTTGAACAGGAAAATAAATTGGTAAGAAAGAGCAAGTTTTAACTGGGCTGAAAGTGTGTCTACTTAAGGTTTTACTTATAATGTTTTATAGTACCAAAAAAGTAAAATTGGTGGACTAATAAATGCCATTCCGCATTTTACACCAGTGCAGTCAGCATAAAATAGTTAGTGACAGTAGAATATGACCATATTTTTGTATAGGACTGTCAAATTTCTCAAATTATATCGGCACAACATCTTGCTCGTATTGTGTTTTCCCGGTTTCGTGATTTTAGCAGCCTTATTGTTTATATAATTTTAAATATGCATTAAATAATTAAATATATTGAAGAAAATGCAAACAAGTATATCTTGCACTATATATATTACATTTAGTTAAGTACGATGTCAACTATTTTTCCTTATAAAGCCATATTAGACAGATAATGTTGCCATAAAACTCAAATGTCAAGTCTTGACGGTTACTTTAGTTTAATCTAGGATTTAGGAGGATAAGAAATCATGGTTAAGCCCATGGACATTTGAGAGTCAAATAAAATCATTTAATTTGCATCACATGTGTGGTTAACAGGTGGTAAGTCTAGTAGAACCTAAGCCTAAGTCTAAGCCTTAACCTGAAGCATTAGTACTAATTGACGTAGTCGGCATGCGCGGGCGCAGAAATTAATGGGGCATTCAAATACACAACGCAGATAATGTCACGTCTGCTAATGTTACACGGGAATCCGTAAAAAGTCCGAGTAAAAAGTAAAATATTTTAATGATTCGTGCAATTGAACGAGGAAACTCGATGTTTAAAATAGTCATAGTACAGTGAAATAAGTATTTTCACATAATACTTATTGATTCCAGAACCTTTCTGCCCCATCGGCCGTCAGTTCTACGTGATATGTGCCCCGTCCACTGCCACTTCAGCTTGCTTATCCGTTGGGCTATGTCAGCAACGAACGAAAACGAATGGAGGCCACGTACCGGCAAGCGCAGCGTAGGACGTCCACCTACAAGGTGGACAGACGACCTGGTAAAGGTTGCAGGAAGCCGCTGGATGCGAGCCGCTTTCAACCGGCCAATCTGGAAGTCACTGGGGGAGGCCTATGTTCAGCAGTGGACGTCCTATGGCTGAAATGATGATGATGATGATGACTTATTGATTCTTAAAGGGTTTGATGAAAGCTTAAGTCATAAACATAATAAAGACATAAATCTCCAGCCCAATTTTAGGAAATATCAAACAGAAAACTATTACGAATAATATTTTTGTACCTAGCTGCATTTCTTCTCTTTCGACTCCGACTTTACAATATAATATTTGCAACATTGTCGTTATCAAATACTAAAAATATGCCTATATGACATAACGACCTAGTAACGGTTGCAGGAAGTCGCTGGATGCAGGCCGTTTCCAGCCGGTCAATCTAGAAGTCACTAGGACAGGCCTATGTTCAGCAGTAGACGTCCTATGGCTGAAATGATGATGATGATGCCTATATAAATATGTTTACATAATAGTATGACGACGCGTTTACTACAACTGAAATAAGGAATCTAAGCTGAACAATTTAAAGTATTCCAGAACACATAATTTCGGGTACGTATTACAACACCTAAAATTAAAATATCTAAAGTTAAAAGCCCGATGTTCAAAACCCCTAAAATTATAATAGCTAATGATTCTAATAACCTAATGTTGAAAGCCCGAAGTGCAAAACAACTAAGTTTGAAATATCTTATATACAAATCACCTAATGGTTCAAAATATTTAAGGTCATAGTATTCCAAGTTCACAATGTCGTAGTTCAAAACATCGAAAGTTAAAATACCTACATTAAATATGAGAAGATTGAAAACAAAATAGATTTAAGCAAATGTGGGTACCTACAAGTAATAATGACGTTGCGGTTGATATTTCTGTTGCGTGTTAATTTCTTCTAAATAATTTCTTCTGGCAACCCATAACTTCTGTGATCAAGCCTGACCGGATTTTTCAACTTGTTAGTGTGAATGGTAGTTTTTTGTTATAGATCGTGACCCGGCCATTATCAAGTGTAATACATGTTTGTTGAGGATAACCGCTTTGTTTTAGCTTATGGGCAGGGCTGCCCTGTCACTTAATAAATTGTCTAATACATATTCTCAGGGAAAAATCATTGTTAATATCTCGATGTACCGTGTTTCGAAGTAAATAAATAAATTTGAATTTGAATTGTCTAGTACCTGGTAACATAAGCATGTTAAGTTCTTACTTCAAGACCAAGACAACATGTTGTCTGTCGCATGTTTTTATATAAATAAATTAACTGTTTATAGGCGGTTGTTATCTGTATATGTGTATAATAAAGGTAAAAAAAAAAAAAATACCGACGAATTAAGAACCTCCTCCTTTTTGAAGTCGGTTGAAAATGAATCTCTATTTCCCTTGGTCATCGCATCACGCGTGAACGGATGGAACAATTTTGCAAGTATATAAAAATGAATCTCTATTTCCCTTGGTCATCGTGTCACGCGTGAACGGATAGAACAATTTTGCAATTTCTTTTTTGTTGTGTTAATTATTGTCAGGAAAAGGTTCTTTTGAACGAAAAAATAAAAAAAGATGCGCAAAAAAATCTTTATGAATAACCCGAAGACCACGCGAACGATGTCGCGGGCAATAGCTAGGCCTAATAAAAATAAATATGATGGACTTGATCACTTAAAGATAATCATACCCAGCTTTCTTGGAAAAGTAAATTTGTGTCCTGAAAGCTAATATTATGAACTTAAAAACAAGGACGCAAGCAGAGAATTACAATTCTTGGCAGTTTAAATGTTTCTGATGCAATGGTATTTTGCAGAATAAATACTTGAACAAACTTTGCTCTAGTACTCATTTCAAATTGATTAGCAATCACATCTTTTGATACCATCTTTATTTTTTCTGACTGCAAATTGTAAGTCACTAAACTTTAAAATAATTAGTAGATTAATCATTTCAGCCATAGGACGTCCGACGTCCAAACATCGGCCTCCCCCAATCAAAGTCAAAGTCAAAGTCAAAAATTATTTATTCAATTTAGGACAGAAAATTGCCACTTATGAATGTCAATAATAACATTATTGGCCCATATGGGGCAGATCATGTCTCCTTATTTTTTGGGCCCTACTAGCACTTCAAGACAAGACATAGACAATCTGACAAGTGCTGAGAAGAAACGCCGCAACAAACTCGGTCACCACTAGCTGCCACAAAAAAATATAAAATCAAAATAAACAATTAGGTACCACTTTAGTGCAGGCTGGACTGACCATACATTCTTGTCATCAAGATAGTCTTGAATTTTATAATACCTCTTAGATATTAGGGTAGTTTTGACATTTGAATGTCTTGCCACGCTTGGCAGGCGGATTGGCGAGCGCAGTTATTTATAAGATTTCGCACGCAGACGCCGCTGCCCGTCGCCGCCGACGCCGAATAAGACCACCTCACCTCTTACGACTTGCCTCCTGTTGGCGGTGAGTAAGTGGATTCTTTACGACCGTCCCCACACGATACGAATGGGCTAGTTTCCTAAAATAAACTAATTATTTATTGGATTATCAGAAAATATTGGACACGTATTTTTTCTTTTCTCAATCAAACAAAAAATGATGAAGATATAGCCCGTTAAAGTTCCACGTAACGTCACGCCTTGCGACACTTTTTAGCAAGGCGTGACGTCACGTGCTCACTTTGATGCGCTTTATCTTCGTCATTGTTTGTTTGATTGACAAAAGACAAAATATGGGTCCAATATTTTTTGATAATCTAACTGACGGACTAAATAGAATAATCTTTTTTTGACCTAGGAAACTAGCCTATTGTGTAGCTTAAATAACGGAACTATCAGTAGACAACCCTGACAGTTAATGCTACGTAGTTGTTTCATTATAAATTGCTCCTAGTTTCTGGCTTGTTTTCGGCTTTTGAGATGCATACCGAGTTACTTTGGGTAATTGTTTATCTTTTCTTTTTTGTTACAATAATGCTTTCATGTAGTTTTCGCATTTCAGTAAGTTTAATTGGCTAAGAGCTCTCGTGGCTAAAGCGGTAATCTTTTTTTTTTCCTTTTGTGGCCGAGTTTTGAACTCTATGGATCTAGCTCCTCTATAAGGTAGCTGCAACGTGCCAGTTTGCAAAACGGATTGTTTATCTTGTAAACATACATAAATAAGAAGGATTGACAATAATTACCATGTTTCTAGAGCTGTTTTTTCATAACACTAGCCCACAAGTGTCCCAAAGCCGTGGTGGGGATGTAGACAAAAAAAAATGTTTGAGACAGTCAGTCTGACAGTCAGAAATGTTTAAAGTCGGCAGATCAGTGCTGAAAAGGATAGAGCCATACTTATTAATATAAAAATAAAAGTAGCTATCTCTCTGTTACGTGTTCACGCCTAAGCCTCTAAACGAATTTTGATTATTTTTGGTAAAGAGAGAGAGAATAGATTGGACCTTGGAGAAGCATAGTTTTTGTTGCGAAAACAACCGATTTCGATGAAATTTAGATCAAAAAAATTTGAACCCTTGGGAAGGACATAGGCTAGTATTTTTAATTCACCTCCTAAGGGAGTAAATTACGGGGTGACATGCCATATTCCACGGAGGCAAAGCCGCGGGCGCAGCTTTACAGAGAATAATAGAGAACATCTATTATTAAGTATACATTATTGAGTTTGTAAAATCGTAATATTTTGTGTAAGTAACTATAATAAGTAAATCGAAATGACGTTGTACGTTGCGGTGGCGTGACCGACACGCTTCCGTGCCGACCGCGACCGTGAAACGGAACGGATGCGATCCGTCCATCACAAATCGACGATTACTGATTTCCATAACGTTTGTAAAAGATACAGTCAAAAACGTTAGTATTCAGTAATGGCGAGAATTGGTTATTTTTATATGGGACTAACATTAAAATCTCAAGTAAAAGTTCAATGTAAGTATCAAGAATTCAAAAATAATACTTTCACTTAAAACCTTTTAAATGTCTCCAGTGGGTTTCTTACCTACGACCTTTCGATATCCTAATATACCTATTTAGTGATGTAATAAACTAGTGTTACTGTGAATGCCGTGTGGGGATGGCCATAAAGATTACACTTCCCCACCACCAACAGGAGGGGTGTCGTAAGAGGCGACTAATTCCTGTAGCAGGAGACGGGCAGCAGCGTCTGCGTACGAAATCCTGTAAAAAAAACTGCGCTCACTAACCCGCCTGCCAAGCGTGGCGATTATTGGCAATCCCCCCGATGATAAGTCATTAGGGCCTCCCCTTTGTTCAGCATTAGACGTCCTATGGCTGAAATTATGACTGAGAATGCAAAAAATTAAAAATTCTAATGTTCTAGGGATAAGATCCTGCGTATAACACTTATGTCAAATAAGTAACCGAACTGCTAATTTTGCTCGTATTTGGGTGTGCTGGTTTACGCCCACCAACAGATGAAATTCTGTCTCATACCCCGAAAGGGCCACGTCTGCCCAAGATACTGCTATATACATTCTACTAATCATGAAGGAGTTCTGTGGCTTTCATCATCAGCTCATCAGTATGATAACCTGCTTAGCTCACACTTACTACATGTCTTGTAACTGTATTTCCTGTAAAAGGCTGACAAAGGTGACTGAGTTTGTTGCGCCGTTTCTTCTCATCACCAGCCAATATGTAGTCCCGAAGCGGTGGTAGGACTAAGCTATATTTTGGGACTATAAGTGCCCGGAAGAGGGCCTTTGTACAAAATAAATGAGTATTATTGAGTATTATTGATATGATGACTCTCAGACGCAAACACCAGCCCCTCTAGCATGACCACCAAAACACGATATGATATGATATAGCGATTTATCGACACAAACGGTCATATTTTTTAAAAAATATGAAAGATATAGATGCCGTGTTGAATATTTATGATCGCTCTTTCGATAAAAAATCAACGGCAGCTATATTTATCATATTTGTAAAACAAATTACCCTTTGTGTCGATAAATACCCATAACGTATCATATCATATCGTGATTTAGTGATCATGCTAGGGGGGCAGATAAAGTTATAAAAGTTAACAAACACACTACGTGCTTATATTTTTTGAGGACTTCTGATTTTCCTGAGATCCCATCATCAGATTCTAATTTGGTGAAAATGGGAACACCACCTTTAAACAAAAAAAAAATAAATTGGAAAATATCGGTAAACAACATAAACCTTTAAGTTTTAAGTTTGACTGTGTATGACCTCCTATATTTAATTAAAAAGTCAGTTAAAAATATATAAGACTCTTTTACTTAATTTTCTGGGCCAAAGAGGCTTTATAATCTATGTCTAACGGGACCCCAATGAGCTAATAAATACGAAACAGTTTTAGTTTAATTGCTTTATAATTAACACTTGTTAATGGTAGGGTTGGCAAAATCTTATGTAGGTTATATGAATAAAAACCGGCAGTGTATGTTGGAACACAAGCAGTAGGTAAGACGGTTCCGTAGCCTTTGTTTGTGGCAAAAAGTAAAATCCTAAGGTTCAAAGACATACTATTTGCAAAGGTTATCCATACGCTTTTTTTAAAATAAAAGAATTTATATACAGGGTTACATTTCAAGGTAGTGCCAAATTTTTAAAATAAGGTCTGTAGAACAATATAAAAATACTAATTTATCGTAATTAATTTCAGTCATCGTATTTCTGAAGTAAAAGGTATTTAAAAAATTCCAAAAAAAAAAGAAACGCGAGATGTGCTTATCACAGGACGCCGACGCCGCTCCAACGAGAACCTCATGCAGTGCACATACGGCGCAATTTAATTGAGCAATCGTAAATTTTCTACGTATCCTATTATATTTTTCAAATACAGAATGAAGGAATTAAAATTTAAAAAAAAATGTTTGTTTTCTACGTAGATGGGTATAGTTACTAATTCTGAGTGGTCCCTGAAAAATTGGCACTACCGTGAAATGTAACCCTGTATATTTTTTAAGTTGGTCGACCATTTTAAGTAACTATTAAAGCCTATATATACTTATACTATTTTCAATTAAACCTACATACTGTGCCTTAAAATTCATTAAATAGAAGAAAAAAACTTTATCAACAAAAAGTGCCGCCCCAATGATCAATCAATCTCAGCTAATTAAGTACTTTTATTGAAAATTACAATTAAATATTTTAAGAACAGTTATTATCAGAGTATCAACCATTAACAAAAATATCAAATTTCCTGCAACGATTTTGTTTATGTTGATCTTAAATAAACCTAAGTTCGAAGAAATAGTCTATTTAAATAGTTCTTTCCTTCAAATGGACTATTTTCCGCTAGTAACTAATAGAGTTTAGTAAGATTAGGTCTAAAACAGCTATAATAGGTCTGGCAACAGATTCCCATCTACCATCTCCAATTTCCCCATCTCACACAGTTGGGTAATGACCCGCTACAATCCGAATGACGTCACTCCGCACAACAGGCGCCGCGAAGCGAAACTGTGACGTCACGCGTTGTGGACACTGTAATTAGGCTGGTATTTACTTGGAGGCGAAACTGTTGATGAGTTAATACTGGTTCCTTTGCTCTCTCTACTCATACTGTTTTAAATGCTGTGCTATTTTGCAGTTAGGTAAGCTAGCCTACACCGATAGCTTGAATGCAAAATAAGTTTTTATAACAATTACATCAAATCACTTACAATCACGTCACCATATCTCGGTCAATGTAGACGTAACGTGTAAACGAACATTTCTGTATTACCTCAGGTCTGGGTGTTGTGGTACCGTCGTTATTTCTGATTTTTATAACACAAAGGCTTTAGCTTCTTATCTTAGGATCAGACCAATGTATGTTATGATGTCCAAAATTTCTTTAAAAAAAACTAGCCCCGTTGTCCGTCAGAAAACTGAAGTAATCTATTACATTGCAAAGGGGTGCCAAATCTTTAGGAGTGGTTCAGAATCAGTAACTTAATCGAACTATGCAAAAAAAAAAACACATTTAATTATTTCAATCCACTGTTAAAAATAATAAAAATGCACCGTATGTGCATTGCGTAAGGTCCTTGTTGGCTTGCCGTACCTACGCTTATGATGAATGACCGCGCGGCTTTCGAAGTCTCTCTATTGACTTTATTTTCCTGTAACCCTGTATATCTCAAAAAATAAGGTAACTAAAGTGGCAGCGAGCTGTTCATCGAACAGGTGGAGCAATGACTGTATACACAAAGCTGCTACTAACAGCGAATGAAAAAGATTAGCCGAGTTCAATGGTGAGCATCGGAGGAGGCCTATTTCCAGCTGTGGACTGATTCGGGCTGATTATAACTAGTAAGGACATAGTTGGTCTGAAATAAAAGATTTTTTTATTTATAACGATGATCATTTGCCCCTTGCGGGATTCGAACACGCAACCCCTTTAGCTTTAGTCCGGAGCGTCTGTCTGTCAAGACCTTTTATTTCGGTAACGCGTAGAGTAACGAGTTGAAATTAAAGCCATATAGGTACTCAAGATTGCAGTCCCCAGAAGATGTGAAAAAATCTAACTTCTAGGTTAAAGTTAAAAAAAGATACGGCTGTATATGCCGCAAAAAATATATTTCGACACTCTCTAGGGAATTAAATTTATAAGGTACTTCTCGTTGGTCCTAGAACTATAAAAAGGCATCGAACCTAATTGGCATACCTCAAGTTGCGAGTAACCTTTAATAACGTTATTTTGGTGTACACCTGTGACACATACGCCAATCGATAGAAAAAAATAATTACAAACTATAAATACTCTTGACAAAATATCGTAAATGATATACTTTGTTTGGAAATAATAAATAAATATAAAAATCGTTTATTTGCCAGAATATGGTTACACAGTGTTCTTAATTATTTTTTTTTTTAATTTTAGGATGAACATGTAATATTGACTTTTATTTACATAATCAAATTGAAATTCTGAACAAAGTATATCATTTACGACATTTTGTCAAAGTGTATTTGTTGTTTGTAATTATTTTCTTAGTTAATTAACATATGTTTCATAGGTGTACACCAAAATAACGTTATTTTAGGTTACGTGCAACTTTAGGTATTCCAGGCTCCATACAAAAAAGTTCGAAGTCTTTTGACAAGTAACGTCGTCTTATAATACATATACAAGGAAAAATATGAAAACTTTTCTTTTATCATAAAATTTTGTAATTAATTTGTAATCAAACTGTGAGTTTCAAATTCTGAATTATTTATGTACCGATAAATTTATACAAAACCCTCGGTAGGCGAGTCCAACTCGCACTTGTCCGGTTTTTGATAGAATTAGAGTACTCTGGTGATAAATAAATTACTTTATTGCTGACAGCCCTAATGCCACTTTTATGGCGACAACAAATGCCTCTTAACTTTCGCATATTAATGAGATCCTATTGATGTCTCAATCTAGCTAATAACATAGTATTAACACATTTAGTTTGCATACTATGGAAATCAGGTTTTAGAACTTTCTACTGTGCTTTTCTATTCTGAACTTTTTCTAATTGTGTGAAGGCGGGTTGGTGAGCGCAGTTTTTATAAGATATCGCACGCAGACGCTGCTGCCCGTCTCGTGCTACAGGAATTAGTCGCCGCTTACGACACGCCTCCTGTTGGCGGTGGGCAAGTGTATTCTTTATCCATCCACACGGCACGAAAGCACGGCACGGCAAGAAAGTCTAGTTATGACATATTTTAAGAATTAAATACTAATTCTAATATTCTCTTGTTTCAGGTGAGTACTTGTGTTATCAGAAAACGTTGTTGCGCAAGTTTGCGAAAAGAAAGGCAGTAAGTAAGAATTAACTATTTTAATGATGCTTTTGTTGTAGGACTTATTTTGTGTACAATAGGGAATGTGCATAAAAAAAATATATTGCTTTTACTATACCTATTTATAGGAAAACATATGAAAATATAGTGCTAATAGTGAAAACAAAATTGGTTTTAGGTAAAAAATAACCGTAATACAGTAATTAGAAATTAAGGTATACCTATCTCTTGCTAAAACAACTTTCCCAATGAAAAATGTATGGCGGACGTGTAATGTGACGTCACGGTACATATCGGATCTCTCTGTCTAACACGCGACTTTAATGGGCTGTAAGTCAGGTATATGTATATTAATATTTTTCTAAAATTCTTAATTTTATTAATTATCATTTAGTTGGTACTATTTATTTGAAGACAAATAAAAAAACATGCATATTCCCCATTATATAATTAAGTATTTAGACGACCGTCTGGTGTAGTTGTTCGCGCCCCGGACTACAAAGCCAGCGGTTGCGAGTTCGAATCCTGCAAGGGGCAAATGTTTGTGTGATGAGCACGAGCATTTGTACCCAAGTCATGGATGTTCATAAACGTATTTAAGTATGTTTATAAACATATTTAAGTATATTTACCCGTTATCTAGTCGCCATAGCTTTGCTTAGTTTGGGGCCAGATAATTGGTGTGATTGTAAAAACGCTTTAATTATTATTTCAATAACCAAGGACCATGACATCTTTCTTTAAAATTAAAGTAAATTAATGGTTATTAAAAATGATGTAGAGATCTCCTTATCAAAATTTGTACGTCGCTGGCGATAGAATATGTTGGTAAATATTATTTTAAGAACACTGTGTAACCATATTCTGGCAAATAAATGATTTTATTTATTTATTTATAATAATAATAATACGAGGCTCTAAAAATATATGTGCATATTATTTTATAGAGATATCAACAAACAAAATGTTTTTTATCTAAAATAGCGTTTTACAAGAAATACAACAAAATGGGTAAACTGAATAATCAAAATCTGATCTAAATCCAAAATGTCAGCCGTTAGAGCCGTTACCAAGCAACGCAAAATAAATGAACATACAAGAATTAGTCGTTTATAGTAATTTGGGCTGCTCAGAAGTAATAGTTATCATAAAAAACCTGGAAATGAAGTCCGCCGCGGTCCCATCCGCTTGATTGATGGTACAGCACTGTTATGTTTGACTCCATTGTCAGACGAGTTTTCGGTAGCAGCTTAGTATCGTATGATGTTTTGATTTTAAATGACTTCAAATAAGGAGGCTGAACTCCATACCACGCCAACTGATTTTTGTATCTGTTACCCCATAATATCTTGACTTGACTTGACAAATGTGAACCGATTTTGGTGATTCTTTTTTTATTGAATAGCTTATAAGTAGATACTTCAAAGATACTATGATACAATTTTGTGGACAAAAATTATCCTCTAAGGGTGGAGAAATTGGAAATGAAATTGGTGTTCAGCAGTTCAATTTAGATTTGTTTCAATTAGAATTTATCACTAAAAATAATTGAAATAAGTCAAACTTTTTTGAAGTCGGTTTTGTTTTAAATGAAATTTTGTAGTACACTTTATCTTGGGATACAAAAACTTCGGAAAAAGCTTGAAATGTTTTACTTCATCCTCTAGGCTTTTGCTCTAACCAATAATATTATTTTACCAATTATCTTCTAATGATATTTAAAATATCGTGTCGTCTTTTCAAATGGAACTTTATTCATCAAACAAATGCAATACCTTCATAATTTTTAATCAATTTTTTGTTATAATTATAATTATCCGAAATCAATTGCTAGTTCAATTAGAATAAAATGGAGCAGCAAAAATGGTAATTATCTTTAAAGAATAATCATTAAGGAGTAATTATAATCTAATACTGATTCGTTGCATGTCCATCATCATTCATGTTTCATCTTCAATTAAATGTTTTTTTTTTTTACTTTATCAGTGACGCAAACGGAAAAGTCGTAGAAGTGTTAAACGCCTAAACGCAATTACGGAATTGTGAAACTTATGTTGCGCTACACGTATCTACTAATAAGCAGTACTAAAAAATAATAATACAATAAGTATTCGTACTAGTAATAAAACTATTACTAGTACGAATAAATAGTACATCAAAGATTAAAAACGCCGAATATTTCATGCATCTATTTCCCACAATAATGCAGCTATCAACGTTGTTACAACGCATAAAAAACTTAACTCATAAACTAAATTCAACATTTCTTTCTCGCTTTAAACTCAAATTCATATACCACTTTTTAGATATAATAGTTTGACAGATCTATAAATTACAGGCTGTCTCTATTCATGCACTCTGAAGAGAAAGAGATGTCCAAACCTTTAACCTTTAGGAGTTTTTTTTCTGACTCCTGAAACACATGTGCCTGGCCGATTTTCCCCTGCCCACCCTAAGGACGATGGCCCGAGCTGAGGTCCGAGCCTACAGAGGCGCCCTTGAGGCCCGAGTCCAACTCACCCCCAGATCGGGTCCGCTAGAAAGGAGCCTGACAGCGGTCCAGCCTGTTTCGGAAATTCCGGTCCCGTCGGCGCCACCACTAGCGGGCTCGCCGCTTGGCAGAGTGCCTTATGCACTCGATACAGCCCGATCACGCCTGCTAGTATGGAGCCCGACACTTACAAGGCTGAGCTTCGCGTACTCGGCCGGGTCGCGTTGACCGCTAGTGCAATGTGGCGGACCTCGGCTGTGCGCCCTCAGCGCACGCCACAAGTGCCCGGTGAAGCTGAAGAAGCCTTCCTCAAATGCAATCAAAAAACTGAAATAACCTATTGTCTATGGGGTCTTATGTACCTCCATTAGTTCTAAGTTCAAAACGAATTTAGTTTGCTTTATGATTCTGTCGTTCTCTTCTTCATGTGACTTGAAAGAAAATGTTAATTAACTGTGACATCCACTGAGTTATTTGTCTAAACGGACGCGCTCATTTACATAGGAAATTAGGAAGTTCATTAAAAACATTTAAGTAATTTGAACAAAAAGAGAGATGGTTATATAGGAATAAATAATGATACATTTCAATATTAAACTTGAAATAATCATCTAATATTTAGCAAAGCATGATTGGAAGTTGTCAAAGTTGTTGTTGTCGTGTTGTTAGGTCATGCAGTAAGTGTTAATTAATATAAATTATTTACTTATTAACATCATTATACTGTAGTCAATCATACAATAAAAATGTATTTGTTTAACCTTTTTTCCTACATTTAATATTCCTATTAAGATTATTTAGTAATTTTTTGTTACAATCAAGATAACAACGCTTTCAATAAATAGTCATTTACCCAACTTTTTATTAATCAGGGTCACCCATCTTAAAGCGCACGAAAACTGCGACGCTTCCAGTCGCAGCCTGTGCAGGCGCACGCACACATTATATCACCAATCTGTGGCATACGCTCACGACATCCAATGTTAAGCTCTCAATTTAACGCTGATCTGATCTACCAGGGCTGAGAAACCTTTGGTATCTAGATAATACCTAAATTGTTTGCTATGCCGAACAGGGTCCATAAGTGATCTAGCTTTAAGCCTTATATTCCATCTTTTGTAACATTATGGTGTGCATATGAATAAATGATTACTGATTAATACAGGGTGGCGTAGAAGTCGAGGCAAACAAAGCGCCGTTTTGCAATCCGAAACCATATAATTTACCAGGAAGACAATTTCATAGTAGCTTTTTAATACCTACATTATTATATACTTCATCATTTCAGCCATAGGACGTCCACTGCTGAATATAGGCCTCGCCCAGTGACTTCCAGATTGGCCGGTTGGAAGCGGCCCGCATCCAGCAGCTTCTTGCAACCTTTACCAGGTCGTCTGTCCACCTTGTAGGTGGACGTTCTACGCTGCGCTTGCCGGTACGTGGCCTCCATTCCAGAACCATTCTGCCTCATCAGCCGTCAGTTTTACGTGATATGTGCCCCGCCCACTGCCACTTTAGCTTGCTTATCCGTCAGCGACTTTTGTTTATACAATTTATTATTTTAAAAATAAGCTTATTGTGCCTTTAACCAATCAAGAGGGCATCAATAATTTACAAGCTATATATAACATCATTTTATATTAAAATCCTTATCATAACTGGCCAAGGTATAAAGCAAACTACAACTCCATAAATTGCAATTAAACGTCGTCATAAAACTTATAACCTGTCGTATATTTTAAAATTAAAAACCATTTACGAGTACATTAATGCAAACTTACGCATCAATAAATTGTATAAGTATTGAATTAAACTGAATTTTATATCTTTGGAAATCCTAGGTACTTTATAATCAACAAGTGTTATAGTGTAGCTAGATGTCACCCTTGCACATTATCAGTATGCAGATAGGGATCCTACCTGCTATAAATAATATTACTCAATTCAATTAAGCTTTACTGCTATTGCATCCTTTACATCGTTAAAAAGTTTAACTCATTGTTAGACTACTACAATCGTTTTCTTACTCTAATTTTAAATTGAAAATGATTCCACATAATAATCAATTTGGTACTATCAAAAGGTTTAGCAGCCCTGTATTCACAGAAGCTTTGGCACGACATGCAATGACTTTTTTATTTTGAATTTACGGCCGCGGGCGTTTTGATTCCGCCGCCCATCGGCCACAGATTACACTTGCTTTTCTACTTTTTTTTTATCTTTTTAAATAATTTTATAGCTCATGCATGCAGGTTTTAATGCCTGTACTTTTGGAATGTTAATTGAGAAACTAATGGATAATCCTAAACGATACTATCTTGACTGGTTTGCCAACCATTGAGATGATCTTTCAACGATGTTTCTCGTATGCATACTTTAATCCATACTTAATTGAACTTTGTACATTTACATTTTATAATATCTTTGATTTACATACAACTTATTGAGAACCGATTTCAATTTGTTTGGTACATTGAGCGTTAAATTTTGCTGCTGTTTTGAGAGTATACTGAAGATATATTTTATTAAAACATGCCTTATATATTTTAACCTTAAAGTTATAATGAACTTAAGCCTGTTAAGTAAGTTAAAGTAAGTAAGTTCTGCATTATAAAATTGCATGTATGATGTATTCTCGCAAATAAACGATTGAATTTGAATTTGAATTTGAGAACTGATGTTTCTACTTATATAACCAATAGAAAACTAAAAAGCTAAAAATAATATAAACGAATATAAACGCATAAGTATCTAATGACTTACTTTTGGAGTCGGTGCCATCCGATGAGAGTTTGATTGTTTTCGTTTGCACCGACTCCAAAAGTAACTGATTATCTATTTATGTGTTTATATTATTTTTATCTTTTTAGTTTTTTGGAGTCGGTTCACTTTTTTAAAATAAAATTTACTTATTTCATCTATTTTTAGTGATACATCCTCAACAAAACGAATCATATGAGTGCAAACAAAAGTTAACTGCGGAACACCGATTTCATCCCTTATTTTTCCGACCTTAGAGGCGAAATTTTTAATTTTTTTTTCAATATACCATCTCTGAAGTATAAGCTATTCAATAAAGCAAAAACATCAAAATCGGTTCACAAATGCCGAAAATATTAGGCAACGTAGATACAAAAATCAGTTGGCGAGGTATGGAGTTCATTCAATGTTTGATGATTAATTTATTATAGATCCCATCGTTAGAACTTTATCAAATTTATATGGGACCATTCCGAAAGTATTCCCTTTCGAAAAAAAAGAACTATCGAAATTGGTTAACCTGGTAACGAGTGATCGCTGAACATACAAAAATAAGACAGATGATCACAAATGGTTATACGTACTAAAGATAGGAGTTTATGCAATATGAAGTCAATGTTGTTGATTTTGACTGTGTTTTTTAACTTTTTTAGTTTTTCTGTTACACATTTGAAAGTTGGTTTTTACGATTGCTTTTCACCTATATAGTCACAGGTTAACGGGATGTACACTAATAAAATAGGACCTTATATATATATCCCGACAAATTGAGAACCTCCTCCTTTTTTGAAGTCGGTTAAAAATACCTCTAGTACCTTACTGAAGCAAGCACTACTGGCACCAGCAAAGCGGCGGCGCTTTGCTACAAGCATCTTAACTTTACAGAAATAAAAATGGAGTCCTCATATTATCACGTCGATATTAATCAGAATAACTGTAATATCTTACCTATTTTATGGCTTTTTAAAATGCAATGTTTATTTAACTATCACTTGTTTTGTTAACACTTATTTATTTGAAGATGGAGAAATTATTTGGTAAATATCTGTGAAAATGGTTGCAACTGGTTTTTTTAAGGTTACGTACCTGAAAAGGTTAACACGGAACTCTGTCGAGGAGCAGGCACGATAGGCAAAACCATTGTATGTATCACATTTGATACTTCGGACAGGAAACGTCAATCCACAGCTTGTTCAAGTCCTTGTTGTAACAAGTACTTGGAAGGAAAGAATAAAAACAAGTGTAAAAAAGCCATCAAGCTAAGCCGTCTGCCGGCGTGACGTACTGACAAATCCTCTAATGGGCTGATGGTGGTTGCAGATAAGGTCTGTTCGGCCCCACGGTAATGCACTGAAGCTTTATGGGCCACTACGGCATTTAGAGTGTTAAATAGTTTTTGGTGATCGTTTTTTTCAATCCAAACATTTCTGTCATTTAATCATTATCAGTGTAATAACCTTTTTTCAATAAAATGTTATCTAATCTAATCTTATCTTAGTATGCGATTTTAATTATATGCGAAAATGGATAAATAAAATAAAAAGAGTATACATTTCCCCATGAAAGAATTAACCACTTCTGTTTATCTGAAAGGAACGACAAGTTTATTTTTATTCCGAATAGTTATTAGAATTATTTTTGATACTTTTCTTGGGGAATACATGCAGCTGTGTTAACGAATGTACATAATGTTTTCAAAAATGTATTTTAAGGACGTGCCGTGTGGAAACGGCTGTAAAGAATACACTCCCCCACCACCGACAGGAGGTATGTCGGAAGAGGTGACTAATTCCTAGCACGAGACGGAAAGCAGCGTCTTCGTGCGAAATCTTATAAAAACTGCGCTCGCCAACCCGCCTGCCGAACGTGGCGAGTATTGGCAATCTCCCCCGATGATAAGTCATTAGGGGAGGCCTTTGTTCAGCAGCAACATGGCTTATGGCTGAAATGATGAATGATGATTATGAGGCTACTGTAAGTATATTAATTTCCTTAAACAGTTCTATTAACGAGTTTATTCTTTAACACATCTTGTTTACTGTCAAAGGCTTTATGCGTTTATTATTCAAGTGTGTAACGATTATTTTTAACATGACTAAAAATATTCTTAAACTTACAAAGAGTACCATTTTATGCCTACCAATATTATTAATTCAAGCCAAAATAAGATATAATTCAAAATGAATCCCTCCATAACCATATTTAACATTGCAAGAAATCCTTTTAATACGATCGCTAAAGAATTAACTCGAAGCTGGGCGATGAGGGACGCAATGACAGATCCAATCTGATTAAACACCGCATTACGAGCATACAAATAAAACAAAAATTGAGTGTATTTTATTTTGCAAGTATTAAAAAACCGGCCAAGTGTGAGATGGAGTTGCACACCAAGGGCTCCGTATTGTAACACATTGTTTTTTTTCATCAGTTTGGGTCAGGTTCATTAGCGCAAGGCCTACTCACAATTGACCTGGTGGATTCTTTTTCTTACTGGTTTATTCAAACGAAATGCGTTTATTGCACCTTAGTTACATTTAAGTTTCCACAATGACGACCTCTGTAGTCGAGAGGCGAGCTGTCTCTGAGATCCCGGGTTTGATTCCCGGTTGGTTAATGTAAAAAAATAAGTTTTCTATATGGTCTCGGATCTGAGTGTTGTGCTACGGTCGTATTTCTGATTTCTGTAACACAAGTGATAGGCTTCTTACCATAAGATCAGAGCAATGTATGTGCTGTTGTCGAGTATTTATTTATTTTTCATGTAGACTTCCACTTGACCAAATTTGTTGGTACAACTTGAATAAAAAGCTCCGACTTCTTTTTCTTCATCCTCACCTCTTCTTGTTACCCGGGGTCTGCTTTTCTAATCTTAAGGTTCCACCTCTTCATTGATATGGTCATCTACAGTTAAAAACCCAAAAACTTTATTTCTTTCTTATTTTCTTCATTATCTAAATAAACTATAATCGATCTCCTACTGCATTAATCGAGATAACGTTCTCTTAACTTTTCTTTATTAATGTTTGTAAAACCATCTACCAACAATAAATAAACATTTTGGTTTGATGTTTAATTTCCTGACATTTCAACGTCGTTTGCGTTACGTCTCTCTCTCTTTTGTATGGCTATAGTAAGGCATTTCTTCACTGCGTGACTATCACTAAGCTCGGCTGTTGCTAATAAATTTAAGTTACATATCAAAACTACTCTAATGTCTAAGGGGTATTATAAAGTTCAAGACTATCTTGATGACAAGATTGTATGGTCAGCCCAGCCTGCACTAACCTACCTGTTAATTTTGATTTAATATTTTTTGGGGCAGCTAGTGGTGAGTTTGTTCCGGCGTTTCTTCTTAGCACTTGCCAGATGTCTGTGTCTGGTGTCGAAGCGCTAGTAGGGCCCAAGAAATAATGAGACATGTTCTGGCCCCATATGAGCCAATAATGTTATTATTGACGTTCATAAGTGGCAATTTTCTGTCCTAAATTAAATAAATGATTTTTTACTTTGACTTTAATATTCCACTGAATATTTTAAAAATAACCTCGAACAAGAGCTCTGTAATATAAATATCGTTGATCGACCGAGCTATCCTTTATGCAGTATCGTATACGACATAAAACAGCTCTTTATAAAAAAGGTATTTTTGCAATGGCGCCAAAAATTTATAACAAACTCCCTGAATATTTAAAAATTGTAATGAATTTACAATATTTATACAAGGATATTTGTTTTTAACTAATCATTTATACTGTTCAATTGATGAATTCTTACAATTTAAACATTAATCTAAAAAACAATCACTGGTATCCGTGTAATTGCCTTAAACTTATAATTTTAACACTGACATTTTTATATTGTTCTATTTGATGATTTTATTTTTGTAATGACATTTCTTATTTTTTCTTCATATTTTTTTAATGACATTTCTAATAATGTGTATGCCTACAAGGCCGATCACAACATGCACGTTTATTGTTTAATACCAACAAATTTATCTGTGTAACACAAAGAAACCATTTGATTTGATTTGATCGTTGTAGTGAGTGACTGACCTTACGACAAAACCTAAACTAAGCCTAAACCAACTCATAGTTGAGGTGAGGCCTATGCCTTGTCATCATCATCATCATCATCATTTCTGCCATAGGAGGTCCACTGCTGAACAAAGGCCTCCCCCAATGACTGATCATCGGGGGGGATTGCCAATACTCGCCACGCTTGGCAGGCGGGTTGGCTAGCGCAGTTTTTTTTGTAAGATTTCGCACGAAGACGCTGCTGCCCGTCTCGTGCTATGCCTTGTAGTGGGACTTTACTTGTAGCCATTATAATGAATTCATTTACTACGTGATTCCATCCTAAAGCAAATCATAAAAAATCTAGAGCCTGCCTCTTAAGAAGAGAATATTTCATATTTCTGTTAAAGGATAATTTACTGGTTCTTTCTTTATAATCGATATTATTATGTATATTAAAATTATTTCCGCCATGCAATATCTTATGCAGATTACGAAGGCTTGAGATGGACGTGATTCAGGTAAACATGTTCGTGTTAGGGAAATTGATATTCAATGAGCTACCACGTTTCCGGTTTTTAATTGAACTTATTATAAAATCATTATAAAAACTATTTATTGCTTGCAGCTACATCGAGCAAAATTGGACTTAATTACTCATCATTCATCATTTCAGCCATGGGACGTCCACTGCAGAACATAGGCCTCCCGCAATGACTTTCATTGAAGGGGATTGCCAATACTCGCCACGTTTGGCAAGCGGGTTGGCGAGCGCAGTTTTTTATAAGATTTCGCACGCAGACGCTGCCCGTCGCGTGCTAGGAATTAGTCACCTCTTACGATACGCCTCCTGTTGGCGGTGGGGCAGTGTATTTTTTACGGCCGTCCCCACACGGCACGGCACGAACTTAATTAATATTCCTAACAAATTTTGCTCAAACAATAGTCATAATAGTCATTTATTCGGTATATATAGGCATTAGGCCCTCTTTTAAGCGGACCCTGGGCTCCAAAGCAATGGCGTTGGACGCAACCGGGATTGACCGTATAGATGAAGAAGGAGGAGGAGGCATTAGGCCTTTTTCCGGGCACTTATACACGTCCCAAAATTTATAAACGTCCGTACGTCGTCTTTTCTTCCATGTAACAATGTGTGGTTTCTGAAAAAAATATTTTATTCTTATTATTTATTTATTTATTTTAACTTTATTGCACAAGTAAGTACAATTGGCGGACTTAATACTATACAACATTCTCTACCAGTCAACCTTGAGGTAATGCAGATAATGTAGTCAGTGGCGGAGTATAAAGTTATTATTATTATTCTTAAAAATATAGCTTTGTCCTACCACCGCTTCAGGAATACATATCGGTTAGTGATGAAACGGCGCAACAATCTCAGTCACCTTTGTCAACCTTTTTACAGGAAATACAGTAACAAGACATGTAGTAAGTGCGAGCTAGGCAGGTTAGTCCATGCACTCTTGTCGTTTAAATAATTGTCTTTTTTATAAACCCTTTTTTCCACAAAAGCTACAAAGCGCTAGAAACAAGTAGGTAAAGTTTGTTTATGTAATGAAACTGTAAAAAATTGACCAGGGTTATAATATTGTACACTGTAATAATGTGAGAAGAAATGTAAGATAAATAGTTGATGATATCGGTCACCTCAATTACAAATCCTGACATGAGCCGGCTTATGTAATCTGTGGCATTTGCATATCTCGTCATCCGACATCATTTGATGTCGACGGTCACGTGATGGCTCCATTAGATACGCTACCGATTTCACTTTAATACGGGCCCTATTATCCGGAACAGTGATTTTTGGATCTAGTGATTGCTGATGATACTTATCTGTTTATGTTCGTGAGAAAAACGTGAAATAGATTATAATATGAAGCTTAACTTGCTAACGTTTGGCTTTCATTGTCTTTCCTATAAAAAGCTTGACATGCTCATTTTCAAGGATTTTAGTACAAATTAGTACAAGTTTGAACACACCAAAACAAACCTCATCCTTTTTTCTTGGGTGGCTTTCTTCCTACTTTAAATAAATAAATAAATATTGGCCAACATCACATACATTGCTCTGACTCTTTGATAAGTAGCTTGTGTTACAGAAATGAGAAACAACGACGGTACCACAGCACCCAGACCCGAGACAATATAGAAAAGTTATTTTTCCTCCATTGACCGACCGGGAATCGAACCCGGGACCTCAGAGATAGCGGCAACAAGTCCGGTATGCTCGCCTCTCGGCTACGGAGGTCGTATGTACTACACCATTATCAATTACTCGGGTAGAAATTTTCGTGCTTATCAACAAACTGTTGCCCTCTTGCCGGATTCAGACCGCGACCGACGGTTTTGAAGTCCGTCCGTTAATAATAATTAACCAGCCTTGGCCATGATACAGGTGGAACCTTGTACGAGGCCATTGTAAATCTGTCTGTTACAATTTCCTTTTCTGAAAAATTATCATCATCATCATTACAGCTACTCTGATTCCACAACAGTCTAGCACGGTTCTAACGAGTCCAGCGGAATTCATCGTTCTCATTATATCACCCGCCCATCCACTAGCTAGAGTTTAACATTATTCGCAATCCAATGTCGATTCGCTCCCAGTTACATTACTATCTAATACGGTATTCTTGCAAACTTTTTATTTGATGTAAAATTATTGACCACCTCCGTAGCCGAGAGGCGAGCTTACGTGACTTGGTGTCGCTATCTCTGAGGTTCCGAGTTCGATTCCCGGTCGGTCAATGTAGAAAAAAATACTTTTATATATTGTCTCGGGTTTGGGTGTTGTGGTACCGTCGTTGTTTCGGATTTCTATAACGCAAGTACTTAAGCTACTTATCATAGGATCAGAGCAACGTATGTGATGTGGTCCAATATTTATTATTATTATTTATTATCAAAACTATTCCGATACGGCTGAAAATAGAACAAAAAATCTCACTTTGGTTTCTACCATTTTCAGTTACATTACGAATTATAATTGCATTTTTATGGATTACCAGAATACCGTTTGGATTGCGAATAATGCTAAATTACGGGAATTGGGCCTCTGGACAACGCCAACAACCTCTTTTCCCCATAAGCGACAACCGTCAAGGATTTGCTTCATCTGCCATCATCACGTCTAGATAAGTTACTGTCTGTGTCTGTCTGTCTGTACTGTGGTGTCGTAATTCGCTTTCTGAATAATGTTAAATGTTTATTCATTTGTTATATTGTGCAAAATTTTGTACTGAAATCAATTCGCGTTGTGAATTTAATAATGTGGGCATAAGTGTAGGCGTCCCGCGCTCGAGCGACTGTTCTATCAGTCGCACGGCATCGGCATTCGGCTGGGGACACGTTTTGACAGCCAACGCAGAATTGTCATCTTCTCAGTGCCTTTACTTCAGGATAGTTAGTCTTTTTAATCTTCAAATGTAAACTAGCTTATGGTTTGCGTAGATGCAAAAAGTATTATTTCCCCAATTTTCGCTATCTAATGCCAGACAAATCAACGTGCAGCCGAAGCCGCCCGAACATGAAATGTTGCACTAAGGTTAGATGAATACACTTAGCAAATATTTTTTGAAGAAGAATTGAAATGATTGATATTGAAATATGGAAAACTTGACATTCGCGTGAACGAAGTGACAGGGAACCGCTCGTATAATTAATAATAATCATCATCATAATCAGCCCACGTCAGTGCACTGCTGGACATAGGCCTCTCCCAATGCACGCCACTGCGCCCAATTCTCGGCTATTCATATCCATCCACTGCCAGCAGCCTTGCGTATATCGTCGCTCCATCTTATCGGAGGGCAAGCTTTTATCGAGGTAAAACAAACATATCTTCAATAAAATGTTAAAATCGAACCGTCAGGATAACTTGTAGTCTCTTAAATTGTAAACCGATGTTCAAACGTAACTCGAACGTAATTTTTCTGAAATAAGAGTAGTAACTATTGGTGATTTACGTTAATTTTTGAAATGATATAAAAAATCCATTTGCATTACATGCAAAAATAAGAACTAATCTTTCAACATCGCGTGTTATTTTATTTTAATTATTATTCACGTCATTACAATGAGAGAACAAATTGTATGGAAATAACACGATTCTTAGGACGGCCTCCTAACGAAGAGTTTTTCTATATTCACATTAATTTAACGTTACGATCGCGTTAAATTAAGAAATATTGTATATATCCTAATATCATCAAGCAGCAGCCCTGCTTGGCCCAGCGTGGGTTCCATATTTGCGGGCCGTAGTCTTGTAAATTGCCCATTGTCCGCTAAAGTACCACGCAATGCAGTTTACGCACAGAGGTACATAAATATCAAATTAAATCAAAATCAAATCAAATATTTATTTGCAAGAATACAGTTTTTACATTAGGGTTTTATAATTAGTTGGTAAGTCATTAGTATTCTGCCTGAAAGCAAACGCGCAAATATTAAATCATATTGTTAGTAGATTATGTATTTTTTTTAAATTACTTTTAAATTTATAAAATGTATTTTTTTTCATTTTTTACAAAAGTCAATAAATTCTTTAAAATTATAGAAGCAGTTACACAAAAGCCAGTCACTTAACTTGCTTTGACCCGTTAACATCCAAGCGGTTTCATGAGACCGCATAACAATAGAATTTCTATTGTGTCTCGTTTTAGTATCAGTATCAGTTAAATAGCTTTTACTACATACATTTTTAGGTTTATATAGGTACATACTTATAGTTTATTCAGCAGTTTATAAAAGTTATTTTGAGACAAAAAATCAAACTTAAAATGTCCTGGCATAAAAAATTGGGTATTTACGAGTTTAGAATTAAGATTTTTTATGACTACTCTTTAGTACAGGCCCAAATAAATAGATATTTCAATAAAACAACTCCTTGAATTCAATTATTGGTATTTATGATTTGACAGCAGATTTCTATTTTACCTACATAAAATAAACGATTTTTTTCGCATAAAAAAAAAAAAAAATTAAATATTAAAAAAAACTATAAAGCTTGACCAAAAAAAACAAAGACAATAAAAACGTAATTTAAATCCAAAATTGTTCCTCCTCCACTCACAGCTGCACCGTGAGCTGCTTCACTTCATTATCAATTTATCAAAGCCATGTCGCCATTGAACTTTAACAAGCTCTTCTTCACTATGTCAAAACAACATAAAATTAAGGGGCGGGTGTTAAATTTAACCTTACATAATAAATGGGTCCATATTCGCTATACATCTTCCCGTGACATCCTCAATTTGCTTTTTGACTCATTTGCGCGAAAATTTTGACAAAAACTGTTGCCTGAGAATTTTGATTAAGAACACAAATGGCAAAACCTGATATCCCAGTTTTGATCGAATTCGGTGCATCGAGTGTCATCACGAGAAAACGAGATAGAAATATTAATAAAACACAAGAAAGATAGGGACAAAACACGATTCATTACAGGTATATTTTTGGTATTTTTTACGCCTTATCATGATAGTAGTAAAGTCGAAACTTGTTTAAAAATACGGTAGCCTTATAAAGAGAGATCGGTTGGAGATATGAGATGTAGTTTTGTTTTTCGGAGCAGTTATTAAAGGTTTTTAAAACAATAAAACCGAATAACATGCTCGCTTGTTCCTTAAAGTATCGTGGGTTATTTTAATGCATATCTTTAGGTGTTTCTCGATTAAATACACCTGTACAAAACAATGTTTTCGAAACACTTTTTTACATTTTTAGGGTTCCGTACATCAAAAGGGTCAACTTTTTACCCTTATAGGATCATTTAGTTGTCCATATGTCTGTCTGTTCGTATGTCTGTCAAGACCCTTTATCTCGGGAACGCGTGGAGGTATCAAGTTAATATACTAATTAACATTGATCGTTGAATTAAAACCCTACAACTCTAATCTAAGTCTCTTGAAGCCGCAAACAACGTAGGATATATCGACACTCTTTTCACATGAAATCAAAATTTATACGGTACTTAACGTTAACCTAGAACTATGAAATTGGGCAAGTAATATCGTCTTATTACAAGCACAGGGAAAAATCTGAAAACTCAATATTTGTAATAAAATTTTATAATTAAACTGCGAGACCCGACTCCTGAACTATTATGTAATATGTACCTATCTACAAATTTTTACGGAACCATCGGAAGGCAAATCCGACTCGCACTTGTCGTTTATTTTTACCTGATACCTAGGTAGGTATAAAAAAAAAGTTTTCACAAAATAAGAAACGTTTGAGACCAACGTTTGAGACCATTCTGATTAGCTTTCCAAGCAGTTTGCGTTAATCTTTATTCTATGTAATAGTACTTAAGGGACCACCCGCAATCTTATTTTCAATGATCTTATCGATTAGCCGATTAGTTTTAAATAGTTTCCATAAACAAGCATATCGAAAAAGTGCATAAATTAAACGTTTATTAGTTTCTTAATTTATCCGCTCGTATTTCACTGCGTCTGCCGTATAACGAAGTAGGCCTCGGGCGGTTTCCTGGCGAGATATTGAATCTTTAAAAAAAGATATCATTTACTAGTGTCATGACTTCTCTATATTATGCAGATCTAAGGAAGAATTACAAAAAAACATTATTGCACGTAGCACTTTTTAAGTCTTGAATGTCGATTAAATTCTGGGCCTCCGGTGTAAAACGTTGTATCCCAAAAATCAAAATTTTATTGATTAAAATTAAAATGTCATTTTCTACATTTGATTTACTGTGTTACTATAGGGTGCTCGATGGTTAGTTCAATGGGCACAAACATTTGTACGTGAATCTAGAGAATGATATATATATCTCTCTCTCTCTCTCTCTATAGGGCTAGTTAAAAAAAGTCAATGATGAGACAATTTATTTAGTATAGATATTTATTCTAGATATAATATAACTTTTCCAGCAGTACCACTAGCAGCACGGATCTTGTCGGCCGGGATTGGTTGCTTGCATTGCGTCACGTCTCTGACTGATACGATGCGAGCCCCACTCTTTCCTCCAGCGCTCAAGATCCGTGCCGGGGATTGTAAATATACATTTAGACGGTACTATTCCTTAGATCCTCAATTAATTTATCTACTCCTTTCTCGCGGCATCCTCAAAGCGTCAACGATAAGCTTACAGTGCTTGCATCCAAGTATAACATGGGCTGCATAGGTGGGCTGTCGATGCATTCCATGCACTCATTTGCATGGCCGCGGTTCATTAAAACGGAGCAAATTATTGCTCGCTGGAATGGATTTTTGTCGTGTACTTCAGCGGATAGTCAAGTATGGCTCGGAGTCGGAATGTCTCGGTTTATAAATTTTACTGTAGAAAAAAGATTATGGGTCGTTTTTATGTACTAGAGATCAATACAACCAATTTATTTCTTTAAATAGGCCTTTAAGGTAGTTTAACGTTCTAATATTTGTTTTTAAACTAACACTGCTTCAGGACAATATTATGGGCTAGCCCCAAAAAGAATACAAAGCCAGCGGTTGCGGGTTCGAATCCCGCAAGGGGCAAATGTTTATTTGAGCACTAGCATTTGTACCTAAGTTATGGACGATTATAAAAGTATTTAAGTATGTTTATCTGTTGTCTAGTCACCATAGTATCTACAAGCTTTGCTTAGTTTGGGGCTAGATAATTGGGTTGATTGTGAAAACAATTTATTTATTTATTGGTCTGATAAACAATTGTACGTATGAATACAATAACTGATTATAAGGTAAGTAGCTAAAGCACGTAGCAGTGTAATTGAAATAAGAAACCACAACCACAACACCCAGTCCCGAAATAATAAATAATAAAATAAAATTTGTTTTCTACATCGACCCGACTGGGAATTAAACCTAACCGAACCTGCCGATTGATTAAACTAATATTGTAAAAATATAATAAAAATAAATAAATAAAATTAAATATTATAATTTTAAACTAAGATTATATTAATTTGTTTAAAACATCATAAGTGTCATGTTATTGCACTTCAATAAACTAGACCTATTTCTGTTGCTACTTCATGATCATCGGAAGTATTTAACATTTTAAAGAACAAATTATTTTTACAAATATGTCTGAAGTACGAGTAAGATATTTTACAAGTCCCATTTATAACCCTACCACAGCTTCGTGTCAATATTGTGGCCTTACATTACTAGAAAGTTATGTATGTATTCTGGCATCAACGTGCTAAATAGCTTCGATTCTATAACAAGCATTCCAAAGAAATGTCAATTGGTTTGTCACGAGCATCGGATCTACTACTATAATTGGACATCTCGAAAGTTTGTTAACAGAGCGTAAGATCTTGCTGAATATGCCAGGTTCCTCCAAACTTCTTCTGTTTACTCATTATTAGAGTTCCGTACCCAATGGGTAATAAGTAAATTTTATAAAAAAAAATAAAACCGACTTCAAAACACTGAAATGCTAAAAATAATCCTAACACTTAAGTACCTAATCAGTTACTTTTGGAGTCGGTGCCAGCCGATGAGAGATTCAATGTTTTTGTTTGCACCGACTCCAAAAGTAACTGATTAGGTACTTAAGTGTTAGGATTATTTTTAGCATTTCAGTGTTTTGAAGTCGGTTTTTTTTTTTATAAAATTTACTTATTTCATCAATTTTTTGTGATAAATCCTAATCTAACTGCTGAACACCGATTTCATCCCCTATTTTCCTACCCTTAGGGGTGATTTTTATTTTGCAAACTTTTATCATATTATCTTTGAAGTATAAGCTATTCAATAAAACAAAAATCATCAAAATCGGCTTATATTTGTCGAAGATAGGTAACAAGAACCACAACCAAAATATTATCTGGGTATATATTTGTTGATTTTTTCAAAAAGTTCTAAATCAATTTCGATAAAATTTATATGGGACCACCTCTGAAGTATAATCTACCAAACAAAGAAAGAATCATTAAAATCGATTCATAATTGGCGGAGTAATCGCGTAACAAACATACAAAAAAAAAAAAAAAACATACAGTCGAATTGAGAACCTCCTCCTTTTTTCAAGTCGGTTGAAAACGGGACTCTATTACTAAGACTCCACTATCCGTCTGCCTGTCTGTATATCTGTGTGTCTGTCTGTCTGTCACCAGGCTGTATCTTATGAACAGTATTAGCTAGACTCGGCTGTTGCCGCTATAACAAAGTATACTAAAACAGAATAAAATAAATATTTTAGTAGGGCTCACATACAACAAACGTGATTTGTTTGTCGTTTTCTGCTCGATATTAACAACGGCAATGGGTAGACGCTTTAAATATTCACATAATATTATGGATAATGGTACGGAAGTGTGCAGTGCCTAAAGACGAAAGTCTACAACCAGTGATGACATATGGAACTGAAACGTGGCCTCTCACTATGCCTCATATAGGCTATATACTAGGCCTCATAAGAAAGCTCAAGGTTGCACAGCGTACTTTGGAAAAGCTGAAGTGGCAGTGGGCGGGGGGGGGGGGCACATATCACGTAGAACTGACGGCCGATGGGGCAGAAAGGTTCTGGAATGGAGGCCACGTACCGGCAAGCGCAGCGTAGGACGTCCACCTACAAGGTGGACAGACGACCTGGTAAAGGTTGCAGGAAGCCGCTGGATGCGGGCCGCTTTCAACCGGCCTATCTGGAAGTCACTGGGGGAGGCCTAGAATGGTACGGAACCGGCCACATTTTATATTTAAAATATAGTATTTTATTTATTAACTACACAAAAATATAATATAGCAA
The DNA here is from genome assembly GCA_963576865.1 of Anania hortulata. Classification (NCBI taxonomy): domain Eukaryota; kingdom Metazoa; phylum Arthropoda; class Insecta; order Lepidoptera; family Crambidae; genus Anania; species Anania hortulata. Next base: position 18,455,387 of record OY756407.1, on the reverse strand, counting down.
TTACAAGACGGTTTAAAGAAATATATAACATTATATTGATAGGCTGTAATATACCATGCATATTGTGTACATATATTCTTTCTTTCCTAACTACACGTACTTCATATACCATTTCATTATAAGCTAAATTCTCATTAGGAGTCCCGTAAACAAAAGTAAACAAACTCATTTGTGTAAATATGATGGGAAGTTCCCTTTAACAGTAAGGACGTCATATTCTTTATCTAAGGCGTTTGTATATTGCTCTTGTTGTGCAAAACGTATTTCCATTTACTTAAACAGTTTCCAATGCTATGAATAAATGAATGTGTAGCACTACAATTATGTTGGCGATGTCAACTGATCACAACTAATGTCGTTAGTGTGAAACTGGATGAAACAATTGACGTGTAGGCTTAAAACCATCGAGTATATACCCTATAGAGCAGCAATACAAACCATCTTTCTCCGAAACTAGTAAGTGATATTTCACTTACATTTCGTATGACATGACAACTGTCAACGCTCGCCCATACAAAAACAGCACAGATACAGGTTAAAAATGGCGGAAAATTTGTCGAACAAATCATATGACATTTCTGCTCTAGGGTATGTGCTCCATGCTTAAAACCTCTTTGCACTGAAGTTTTACTCCTGTTTGTTGTGAATTTAGGTCACGAGATTCATTTTTATATCAAAAGTTAGAGAGAGCCCAGTATGCAACGTGAGTCAAAGAGACTTCAGAAAATAAACGATTATAAACGACGACGATCGACGCAAAGGATAAAATAAAAACTATTAAGAAGATGAATTAGTAAAATATCGATAACTATGCCACGATGGATATTGTGCAGCACTCTTCCCCACACGAAGTGCATGTAGGCGTTACCTTAAAGAAAGGCGGTCGCAAAACAAATCGCCGATACATATCGTCGCAGTTTATAATCAGATATCACACAGACACAGCAATTGGAAGACAAGATTAACGTTGTAGCAGATGTCTTGGAAATAAATTAAATAATACTTAATGTATGGCCATTGCTGTCAGACAACAGATAGAGAGTTTTGATAAGATTAGATTTAAATGAGTAGGCATTGTGAGGTTGAATGAGGGAAATAGGTACTATAGATGGGTTTACTTATGAATATAGATAACTATAATAAAATACCAATGGTAAAATCGAGAGAAAAATAACAACTTTTTCGCACATTTTGGTCAAGTAGTAAAATGGACTTTTCAACATCAGGTCCCATATTAACAGTTTATGTTTATAAATTTTATTAAAAAAATTAAACCGATATTTAAAAACTAAAAAGCTAAAAATTTTATTTAAAAAAATAAAACCGACTTCAAAACACTGAAATGCTAAAAATAATCCTAACACTTAAGTACCTAATCAGATACTTTTGGAGTCGGTGCCAGCCGATGAGAGATTCAATGTTTTTGTTTGCACCGACTCCAAAAGTAACTGATTAGGTACTTAAGTGTTAGGATTATTTTTAGCATTTCAGTGTTTTGAAGTCGGTTTTATTTTTTTAAATAAAATTTACTTATTTCATTTATTTTTAGTGATAAATCCTAATCTAACTGCTGATCACCGATTTCATCCCCTATTTTCCTACCCTTAGGGGTGATTTTTATTTTTCAAACTTTTATCATAGCATCTTTGAAGTATAAGCTATTCAATAAAACAAAAATCATCAAAATCGGCTCATATTTGTCGAAGATAGGTAACAAGAACCACAACCAAAATATTATCTGGGTATATATTTGTTGATTTTCTCAAAAAGTTCTAAATCAATTTCGATAAAATTTATATGGGACCACCTCTGAAGTATGATCTACCAAACAAAAAAGAATCATTAAAATCGATTCATAATTGGCGGAGTAATCGCGTAACAAACATACAAAAAAAAAAAAAAAAAAAAAAACATACAGTCGAATTGAGAACCTCCTCCTTTTTTGAAGTCGGTTGAAAATAGTATTAGCACATAAGTACCTAATCGAGTACCTTTGGAGTCTATGAAAACGAAAACATTCAAACTCTCATCGGCTGGCCTAGACTGCGTTTTGTAATTTAAAATATCTATATATTAAATAAGACAAAGTCGGGTTAGTTACACCATTTATAAGTCAAGAACGGCTGGACCGATTTTTATGATCTTTGACTTGTTGAATTCGTCACCGCCCCGAATAGCAGAATAACTATTAGAAAAAACTGTAAAGTAACAAAAAAAAAAGAGGCGGTACGAAGTTCGCCGGGACAGCTAGTAACAAAATAAAAATATATTACCTGTAACTGTGCATCTTTTTGTAAAAATTATTGTAATTCATTTGTATGGTGTGCAATAAAGAGTATCTATCTAAGACCCTGCTTAGTTTGAGGAAAGATAATATAGAATTTAATTTTCACATATGCTTAATATTGTGATATAAACTTATTTTCCATATCACTATTGCACACACTGCAGAAGAAGTACTAACAAGTTGGAGTAGATCTAATTCGTTAATGTAAATGCAAATAGTCTTAAATGTGTAATAAAATACCATACTTTATGTCAGATCGAACGGCCGAGAAGCAAAATTGTACAAGTCCGTTTTTGCTATTTCAAGTACCTATCTGTAGGTTAAGCTTATCTTAGCAATTAAGCTTACTATTTTTATAGGTTAAACATTTTAACACTGTACAGGTTTTAATGGGGAATGCTTAAATCCATTATTTTTAATGTGTTAAGTACTGGACTGAACGGTATTTATCGTCCCTATGGAATTGCTAGAATAGGAATTATATCATGAACACTCGCAATCATTTATTAATTAGTATTCATTTCAAATTTTAAACGTTCTGAATATCAATAGATTTAACTAAAGTATATTTGACGACCTCCGTAGCCGAGAGGCGAGCATACTGGACTTGGTATCGCTATCTCTGAGGTTCCGGATTCGATTCCCGGTCGGATCAATGTAGAAAAATAACTTTTCTATATTGCCTCGGGTCTGGGTGTTGTGGTACCGTCGTTGTTTCTGATATCTGTAACACAAGTGCTTTGGCTACTTACCACAGGATCAGACAATGTGTGTGATGTTGTCCAATATTTATTTATTTTATTTATTTATATTTTATTTATTTTCTGAGAAGTTATTTTAATTTAAGTGATTGTTTATTCGACAGATTGAATAGAAAAATATTTTGCCCTATACCTATCTACATTTTCTTTAGGTATACGCCATTTAGGTGAGTACATGACTTTTAGTGTTCCTATCAATTTCATGCTAAATCACACCAGTCTAAGGATCTATTTTCTAGCCGTAACGCCTTCGCTGCAAAACATCTTAACTCAACTTTTTCATTTACCAAGTATCTGAGTATAAGCCTTCGTCGCCCTACCCGGCCGATGTTTGTATAATTATATTTTAATGACTTTCCGCGGCGCGCCGTAAAGCGGCTCAGTTTATGCGCGATCAGAAATGCTAAAATATTCCGTGCGCTTACGCATACTTTTTGTAGAACGCTTGTACTTTCTGTAGGACAATCCGGGCTAATAGAAGTCCATTATGTGTTACGATCGTATCTTTACTAACGTCTAAATACTCGTACATGCACAGTACTTTTTTGGTGCTTCGTATTAAGTCTTAATCTTTATTGAATCCATTGAATGGGATTGGCCTATTGGTCTCTCTTTCTTAAAGTACCTATCTTGATAGATAGCTATCAAGATAGGTACTCTAAACAGAAAGAGATACATTTCTTTCAATTCAAGAATAAGCATGACTTACGGAATAATCAATTTTCGGTGTCTATGAAGCACGTTAAGTTAGTGTGCACATTTCAGACAGTTTGGTTCTTCGAGGACATACCCTATAGAGCAGTAATACGCATAATCTTTCTCTGAAACACGTAAGTTATTTTCCACTTACATTTAGTATGAACTGACAAGTCCTGTCAACTTTCGCCCATATTGAAAAGTACAGATACAGATTAAAAAATGGCGCAGAATTTGTCGAATAAAATAAATGACATTTCTACTCTATAGGGTATATTATGGTCCAGGAGCTCAACTTAACAGCTATTGATGAGAGATATTTGGGGTGGCGCCGCCTGGTGTCATGTTAACCTTTTACAACATGTTACAATTTTATTTATTTTTGACCTGATTACTGAATAAGATTCAAAATATGGTGTGCTTTATATGGACAGAGCCTTTTATAGGGTTAACGAAACCTAATTTACTATTTAAATCCATGTTCCGCCTTCTCATAATAAGCTAACGAGTATAAATCAAAATAGGCCATTTGCCCCGCGAAAAAAAAACCTTCGCAAACTTGAACAATCCCAAGTCCCAACTCTCATCATCATCATTTCAGCCATAGGACGTCCACTGCTGAACATAGGCCTCTCTCAATCACCTATCATTGGGGGGGATTCTCAATAGTCGCCACGCTTGGCAGGCGGGTTGGCGAGCGCAGTTTTTTTATAATTTTCGCACGTAGACGCTGCTGCTCGTCTCGTGCTACAGGAATTAGTCGCCTCTTACGACACGCCTCCTGTTGGTTGAAGGGCAAGTGTATTCTTCATGGCCGTCCCCTTACGGCACCATTCAGTCCTAACTCTATGCACTTGTAAATGTACATGTTGTCTAAATATTCCTCTTATTGCAACACCTTTGTAGAAATTTAATAAATAGGCTCAAGTATCACTCGCTTCCCGACACAATTTGACCACAATAAAGCCGCCGGAAGTTATCACAACCTGCCGACATGGGTAACATGAGGACAACAGACACGTCGTCAACTAGGGCGCGTAACATGAGACAGACAGACAGACAGGCGGACAAGCATGGCGTGAAAGAAGAGACAGACCAGCGAACAGGCGTGAGGCGTGACATGACGCGAGGCGTGAAGCGTGAAAGTTGGGGTATGGTTACTAGGCTTAAGACTGTTACCACGTTGGGCTAGTGGTTACTGACATGTGTCGTGCAGACATAGACAGCTATTTGTTAAAAAAAAATGTCGTCACAATGGCGGGTCTAGATAGACTTGGACCAATATCTGAAAACTTTTAAGGCATTTTGCGAAAATACCATTGTGATGATAGAGGATCGTCGTTCCCGTTGAACCCGGGACCTCAGAGATGGCGAATTGGTGACACCAAGTCCAGCGTGCTAAGGCTCGCCTAACGGAGGTCGTTATTTAACACTAATTGTTTCAAAGGCATCATTTATCTTTGTTTTTTATTAAAAACCAAAACCTCTCTCATAATAACACCAAAATAATGGTGGAAAAGAAAAGCTATTACAAACTCAACGTTATATACAATACAAAACTACCAGAACGTATTATTTAAAAGCTTTAGATAGCCGACTATTTATGTTCATAATAATCTTTCCTATATAACAATCTACTGTTAAATAAATTGTATTTGACAACCTATTTCCGAAATTGTTATCCATGTTGGCTCGCTTAACATTGATACTAATGATCACAAAAACAATCTCAAAATCGAATACAAAAGAAGCGAAATCCTTTAGAAGATTGATTACATCAGTTTACTAAGTTTTAACATTTCTACACATGATTACGAATGAATGTCCAATAATTTATGTAATTATTGAGGTTCTGACATAAAATCTAACGACTGTACACTTTAAACTACTAATTTATGTAAAACCCGTTCTCAGGTATGTAAAATCATTAATTATAAATTAATACGCGGGAAATTATGGAAATTCTTAACCGCACCTCAGGAATGGAAGCGAGAATGAGGCCTAATAAGGCCCGCTAAATACTACTGATTTGATTTATTCATTATGGGTTTTAAATGGTAATTTATAGTTGCCATGACTTAAACTTTAAAGTAAACCAAATTATTAATCTAAGCTTAATTATGGTGTATATCTATATACATAAAACAAAGTCGGGTTAGTTACACCATTTATAAGTCAAGAACAGCTGGACCGATTTTTGTGATCTTTGGTTTGTTGAATTCGTCTCCGCCCTGAATAGCAGAATAACTATGAAAATATCGAAAAAATTAACAAGAAAAAAAACATGAAGGCATTACAAAGTTTGCCGGGACAGCTAGTCTATATAAAAAAGAAAGTCGGGTTAGTTACACCATTTATAAGTCAAGAACGGTTGGACCGACTTTTATGATTTTTAGTTTGTTAGATTTGTCTCCGCTCCGAATAGCAGAATAACTATTAAAAAATATGAAAAAATTACGAAAAAAAAAAAAGAAGAAGCGGTACGAAGTTCGCTGGGACAGCCAGTTGTTATGAAAAGCGGGAGATCGTGCTCTTTGGCGCTCTTTTGGACAGGCTTATGACCAGCAGTGGACTGAAATAGGCTGACATGATGATTATTTTTATTCCATAACTTATGTGTACTTGTCACACGTGTAGAGTCTGTTTGAGTATTTTATAGAGATGGGCCGAGTACTCGGTTAATACTCGGTACTCGGCGTACTCGGCGTGTTTTTTAATACTCGTACTCGGCCGAATAACTCGGTTTTAATGCCGAGAATACTCGGTTTAAGTAAAACAATATATTTTGGTAGATATAATTAAAACAACAGTGTTATTCTTTTGTGTGATTTATTTTAACATGGTTTAACATTGCCGTCGTAGAACCTTTCGTCCAACACCACTATGCGAAATCAGAGAATTGCATAAGGTACATTTCACTTTGGTTTTATCTTCTTCAATATCGTTGTAAAATGTCCAAATTCGTGATCTTCTACGTGAACTCATTATGTCAACAATCACCAGGTACTACACACCTACACACAATCTTGTACAGATAACAGCACGTCAACTTACCACAAAACGTCAAATTTTCTCTGACTTAAAGTTGAAAATCTATTCAATGACCTTGAATCCAATGAACTTTTTGGGTAGGTTGACCTGCCGTTGTCTGTACTTGTTTACGCGCCCGAAACAGGAATTTGATTGAACCGAGTTACTCGCCGAGTACTCGATTGGAAAAAAAAATGAACCGAGTAAAATTCGGTACTCGTTACTCGGCAAAAGTGCAACACGGCGCATCTCTAGTATTTTATAACTAAGGAACGATTATTTAAACATAAAATGTTTTAAGTATGGTATAAATTGAACTATTTTAAAAAACAGTAATGTATAACAATAAAAAGGTTTAAAATATTAAGATTTGTCTACATCAGATCTACATTTTACTGGCATTCATATTTAGTCTCATTTCATCCTGTTTTTACGATATTTTTATCGATCCAAAACTACTTAGTTACTATTCATCTTTACGATGGCTATCTAAGAATTACACCAGATACAAAAGTATTGTATAATAAAACACACAAGTTTCAACCGGTATCGCAATAACACTAACTCGAGCGACAGAATAAGGGCCCCGCTGCTTGTTTTTGTTTTACTTATTGCGCCCACGCATCTTACGCAAACCTACGTAATTAACATTGTAAGCTTGATGGGAAAATAATCGATAGGACCGAACCGTGTAAAGTTGAATACTGTTCTGTACATTAATAACTCATGATTGTCGTTTAAACAATTGTTCTTGAATTTCCAAGTAATCTTAATAAATCTTGGATTCTGACGACTGATGTGTGTCATTTATTAGGTACTCTAACAGTTACAACATAATACAATAAAAGAAAAATACAAGTTCCAATATGTTTTTAATAAAGTGGATACTTATTAGGGGAACACATCATGCTTCATAATAATAATATTATGACTTATCTGTTAAATAAAAACCATAAGAACATTTTTGGGTACAAATTGAAGTTAACTTTTTTTGTGATAACGTCTGTGATCTTCTTACGACATCTTCAATATTAAGGAATTAAAATGAACATCTACTGATGTGCTACATTCGTTGTAATGTCTACTCAATCTGGGAACAGAAAAGCAACGACCAAGTTTAGTCCTATGCGTTGGTAGATTCATAAGTTGAAGAGGCTCTCTCGGAAGTCGAGAAGGTATTTTGTAGCAAAAGGAACTTGGCAAAGGTGGACAGTGCATTTTATATTAAAACAGCTTGTATTCAAACATTAGATCGGAAATATCAGTCCTTGCTACTAGAGGCAGTAATTTAAAACCAAGAAGTCTACTACTGTACAATTATAGCGATCGAGCTTTGCCTACCGAGTATGCTACATTACGTTTTCATTAGAGAGCACTACTTATAAGCACTAATATCAATCAAGTCGCGGTCTCCACCCAACGACATGTACAAAACCATGCTTTAAATAAGTATATATCAAATATTGTAAATTCAATCCAGTTATCGCAGTTCTCTTATCGCACCTGCTGATCATGACGAATGATGGTGCAGATAGAAGAAATATCTACGTAGGTATATTTTCATTAACTTTAGATTGGTTGGTTTCAATAAAAATAATCCATTCCTTGTCAACTGTTAACACTGTTTTGTCCTTGTAACTTGACAAGGTGAAAAACGTAGTTCGTAATTTATATTTAGAGTATTTTTGTCAAAATTTTAGTAACATTGTTACATGTCTGTATTTTTTTTTAATTCTGGGTATGAAAAGGTTTTGAAAGATGCCCTTAACCAAAAATCCATTTTGAGGATCCGATGGGTCTTGATAAATTTGGTAAAGTTATAAGCCATACATCGTGGTTAATTTTAAATTCAAATCTACTTTACAATTTTCGTCTTTTCCAACCTAACTAAAACTTAGCCAAAATCCAGCTACGGCAACGTCGGCAACTACCCTTCAGAATATTTTCGACAATAGCATTTTTTTAAATTAAAATAGGTTACTATACAGATTCCGTTTTTTCAATTCTCCCCGGTACACCAAAAAGCATAATAACAGCTGTAGAGTAACCGCAGCGCGTGGCCCGCGGCCGGCTGCGCGGGCGCACGGAGGCGGCAATGGCGGCAAATCGCGACGCCATCTTGAAATATGGCGACGCGTTATTTATTGCCCGATTTATCAAAACGCAACGTCTGGGACCTGTATGCGGGCAACATTTTTCAGTACTTGTAATACCGGATAGTACAGTGGATTAGTGGCAGGTCTGAGGTCATGTTAGGGTCAGGTGTTTGAATATTAGACAAATTATTGTCAAAAGCTTCGAAAAACTCTATGTTTTTTGTTTTCTCAATGGCCAAGATTAATCTTTGCCTTAAACTACCTATTTTTTTTAAATAATGTTATGACTATGTGCATTATCGGTATTTTTACCCAAGTTCAAAAAAGGAGAAAGTTCTCTATTTGACTGTATGTTTTTTTTTTGTATGTATGTTACGCGATTCCTTCGCCAATTATGAATCGATTTTGATTTTTATTATTTTGTTTGATAGATCATACTTCATAGGTGGTCCCATATAAATTTTATCTAAATTAATTTAGTGCTTTCTGGGAAAATAACAAAATATTTACTTAGATAATGTTTTGTCTCTTTACCCAAGATCTTCGACAAATGCGAACCGATTCTAATATTCTTTTTTTATTGAAAAGCTTATACTGCAAAGATACTATAGTAAAAAAAATGCAGAAAAAAAAACATCCCTATGGGTTAAAAAATTGGGGGTGATATACCGAAATCATCCCCCATCACTCGGGCTCTAAACGATCAATTATCGCGATTAAACATAGACTACATGCCATCTAATACAAACTCTATCGAGATTATTTCGAAAATTCGAAGAAGCATAGTCAATCAATTTGGAATGAATGATATAAACTAGATAAAATAATGGTAACGTACATTTATATCTTCCGATTTTCCTTAGTCATGAACCTAGTCTTGTAAGGCCACATTTTACGAACAGAGCTTTTTGTCTATCGAATTAATTACGTAGAAACAGGTCGGTATTTTAATTGACTGGGAATCGGTAGAACTGTTTAAATTAATTGGTAAGAGTGAAAAGGCATGTTTTCCCGAGTGACGGCGACATGTAATAATTGGCTCAAGTTTTTAGAGTTCCATTGTAAAATTGAACCGTTTGGAGATGTTTGCGAGAAAAGCAGATTCACAGATATAGATAATTATGGGATTTTCATATACTTATACTTAAACGAATGTACCTAAAACCAAATATACAATTACATAACTATATTTTTTTAGATTTAATGCCTATGGCGATTTAACTTTTTTTTTATTGTATTTGGTAAAACAAAAATAATAATTAAATTCTTATCAAACATAACAGTTGTCAGTTTTTTTTTTTCACAATTACACTAATTATCTAAATTTATCTAACTCCCAAACTAAGCAAAGCTTGTATTGTGACTAGACAACTAAGTAAATACGTTTATAAACATCCATGACTTAGGTACAAAATGAAATGCTCGTGCTTATCACACAAACATTTGCCTCGCCGAAATCGCCAATATGCGAACAAGTCGCAAAATCTCCGATGATATAGCGACAAGTTAGTGCGCTATACTCAAGAATATTCAGAATTGATTCTTACTTCTGCTATAGCAATCGAACGTCCTAATTGTCGAAACACTACCCAAGCAAGGCACCTTCATGCATAATAGTCATTTATTCAGTATATAGAATCCGTTTGCGGGCACTTATACACGTCCCAAATAGCTTTGCCATACCACCGCTTCGGGACTACATATTAGCTGGCGCAACAAACTCAATCTCAACCTTTGTCAGCCTTTTTACAGGAAACAAAGTTACAAGACCGTGTCTATTTCTTGAAAACATGTAGGGTGCAAGCTTAGCAGGTAAAGTCCATGCCATGCACTCTTGTCGTTTAAATAATCGTCTACTTTATAGTAATAATATCATTTTTTGATAAGAATATTTTTAATGTAAATTTTGAACTTATGAACAGTAACAAGAGCCTGTAGTTATTAAAAAAAAAATACTTTAACCAATAGTTGGATGCTAAAAATGCCCAATGTGGTTAAGCTCCAATAGTGCTTATTTTAATCTACTTAATTCTTTCTTTTTTGCAAAATTCATAAATTTTATTTCACGTTATTGCCAACATGAGAAAGATGGAAACGTATCCCTTAAGCCTAAGATTTACAGTTAACTGTGGCTATAAAACCTTACATCCACACTACGCTTAATGGAACAGTAATGACATATTAAGAGCATATCAAAAAGCATAAAAGCTCGCATTATGGTCTTTATAGCATTTGTATTAAGGTTTATGACCACTCTATAAGGTGTCAGCACCTCTCAGGAAATGTAGAAAAATATGTTTACAGTTACGTTGAAGTTCTAGTAAGGATTACTTTAGTAAATCCGTGTATCGAACCGGTTGGTACAAAATACTAGTACCTAAATGTTTTAAACATCGTTTTGCTTTAAGGAACTGAATAACTCTAGTAAGTCGTTAGAAAATAAACGTAATTCATTCATAAGAAGATACAAAATGTTGTTTGATTATTTCTTGAGCAGAATGTTATTAGAGCAACATTTCCGAATCTTTTTCTAACTTGCGAGTGAGTTTTTAATTCTCTGCTAATGTTTTAGCAATCCTGGCATATTAAAATTTATTAACATGGCTATCCATATATCCAGCCTTCCAATATTTTAACAAACAAGTAACCTATTTGTATAAGACGCCATTTTAATAAGTGATAAACATCTTAACAGAACAACGATACTGATTTATTTGATCTAACCACCTCATTTTATGTAAATCACACTCTATTATTGACTATTAAAATACAAATTCAATCGGCGATAAATTTCAAAGTTGCTATTGTTTTGCCCGTGGGTGTTGTTATATGACATAGAAATGTTACGGTTTTAATCGAAGAGATATCACATGGAAAAAACAACCTTACGGAAATGGTTTAAAGTACATTTTGAATAGCATTTAAGTTGTTTCGCTTCTGGCTTTAATGTAAGTGGGGAGAGTAGCAATATGTTTAGAAATTAAATCAGTGTGAGTATGTAGGCTGTTTATTTTCAATATTTTAAACTACGACCGCTGTTGTTTGTAAACCTTCAATCTGAACAAGTTTTTGAACTTGACTGAACTGAACTGAAATGTCTTCTGAGATGTTTACGTTTCCCAAAAGTGTTAAAGAATATGACGACAAAATTTCTTAGAATCGCTTAAACTTATTCCTTAACCTTAACCTTAACCTTAAAATATACTTAACATGATTCGTCAATTCTACAAGTTTTATTTACAAATAGTGCTTCAACGATCCCATTATAATTTTATAAACGAATCAATTTTGATATTCAATTTTACGTTTAGACTACCCAAAGGGTCCTTATTAAGACCCACACTTTTCATGTTATTTGACTGTGCCAAAAATACTTTCCACAGTTGAAAAATCATAAAGTATTTTTATTAATAAGATGAAAGTAGAAAATCAAGTAGTAGAATTAGAGCAAATAAGAAGCTAGTCATTATATTTTATAAATGCAATAAATAATACTGGATATATCTAGGTTAAAATTGATCTAGTTCTATATAAATTATGCAGCTATAAGACCATAAACCAAAGCAAGCTTGTACTCGTTACCGTAGTAGATCATTTCCGAGATTTCCCTTACATTAATTAGAGCAAGTAATTTTGTTTCTGTTAGGAATGCAATTAAGGGCAATAAAAGTAAATTAGGCAGTAAAAGTTACTGTTAAGATGATATTAATTTGTACTTAAAAGTTTTGGGAATGTTCTTCCACCATAAGTGTTGTAAGTAAAGATATGGAAATAATTTGAGATTAAATGGTGACGGTAATCGTTATTGATGATGCGATGTCATTATCATTTAAAATTGCTTTACTTGTAAACATTTATGATTTAGGTATGAGGCTACTTTCAAGATTTAGAGAATATGTGAATATATTTTCAATTCAATTCAATATATTTATTGCATTCTATAATGTTACACAGGTGTTATAAATAGGTACATAAAACATTTATTATATGTATTTTAAGAGCGCATAACGATAAAAAATACGAACTTTAGACTTTTAGACATCAGTATTAAAGAAATTTAAAAAAAAAAGCATTCGCATGTAATTTCCAGTGATCCAATATAAACAGATTTTTTTAAAAACTACTTCTATTTTTACATTATTAGAGTACGGTTATACAAAAGGCGGCCTTTAATAGCTCTGCGCTCAAAAATAGTAATAAATCTTAACGTACAATTATTCAAGATAGTAGGTTTATTTTGTAATATAAATGATAAGGCATATTTTAGAATAATTATCGTTGTACCCGTGAAAAGTAACAACGTACCCAAAAAACTATACTAAAATATTTTTGAATCATCCAGTCTCGTGAAGAATTCATCTTGATGTACAGACAACAGCACGTCAACCTACTACAAAATGTCAATTTTCTCAATTGATATTGATATCCAAATGTTGGACATACAGTTGAAAATCAATTCAATGACCTTTAACTTTTTGGGTTGGTTGACCTGCCGTTGTCTGTACATCCCAAAGTACAACAACAACATCATATTCTGAAATGTGTATGCACCTTCAGTTGCACTTTATGTTGTCCCTTCAGATAGAGTTCAGTCTAGTTAGTAATGTAGCCATGCCTGTCTCTCACTAAAGTAATGGTATATGTTAGTCCTATTTATTTTTCATCATGTCAGCCTATTGCAGTTCTTTGCTTGGGAGTGCCATTGTGAGTGAGGACCAAGAGGCAAAGTGAGTGCGACTGTGGTGCGCACCCACAAACTATGGCTGACCTAATCACCTGTCCTTTGTGCCCCTACACCTGCACGAGGGATGACCTAAACAGAGCGACACAAAACGCCGTAGAAGTTGCCAAGTTTTGGTCGAAGTCCGTCTAGAGTCGCCATTGACACGCAGAAAAAGAAGAAGTCCTTTGCTAGAGCACCATGCAAAGCGCACGATCGCCCGATTTTTTTCATCAAACTGCACATACCTTCCACTGCTTTTCACTGCCAGCCATCTTTTGAAGGTCGTCGGTCATTGCGTTGAGGGGGCGTCCTATACAACGTTTGCCGAGGCGTGGTCTCCACTTTAGAACTCGTTCACTCCACCTGTCATAGGTTCTGCGACAGATGTAGCCGGCTTACTGATATATTAGCTTGTTACATTTCTGCCGGTTTTTTTTTTTGGATGGATCTATGCTGGCAGCTGAGGGCTTTTTCCAGCTTCACCGGGCAGATTTGGCGAGTACAGAAAGTACTCAGCCTAGAGAGCGGCCGGCCAGCGGGTACCTGGTGCACGGGCCGGGCCTCAGGCTGAGGCTCGTCCGCGTCTGGGCCCCGTACTAGCGGGCGCGATCGGACCGTGCCGAGTGCTGAGGGCACCCGGCCAAGAGATGAACCCTACTAGTGGTTGCACCGTCATGATTCTTGCTGCGCCACAGACTAGTCTGTGCGCGCAGGCTACACCATACAGGCTCCAATCTAGTGGGCCCGATCGAAGGGGATGTTATGCCGGATGACTTTGTTTCGGGATTTATCCCTTAACGAGATTCCAAGCATCGACCTTTCCATACCTCGCTGAGTGACATGATATCGGTGGGCCAGTTTTATTTGTTATTAACTTGTCTTTATTCGTAGTTTCTTCGGTCTTCATTTGACAAAGCAAGCGCCTTTATTAAAAATAACACCAATAAACCACATTGCTTCATCCACCTTGAATAAAATTCAAATAAAACTGACTAATGAAGTGAGTATCGAGGGCTTACGACCATAAACGTTTACAATCGGCCGGAGTATTGTGACTCATAAATCGCTTTCTATCTAAATCACTGGTGAAAACATCTGTAAATAACAATTAGAGTTCTCAAGATATCATCCACCATTATAACTGGATTCCTTCTCCCTTTCAAAAATATTCCAAAGAGAGACCAAAGTAAAACAGCTATTTAAACCTTACCCATTCTAACAAGACCCGTAGTTTGATATACACGTTTTGAAATGCGGGGTTAGGATATGACGGTTGGTATTATGCAGCTGAGTTGAATTGGCTTCGTTAACGTTATACAATTTGTTACAATAGTGCACGCAATAAACGTCCGATTTATGACGGTTGCGGTATAAAGAGGATATTATAATATCGAGTACAGAAAATGATATTGACTAGTTATGCAATATTTTATAAGTAGTTAATCATAATAATACAGGGGTGCATGCATAATATTTCATAATAACTTCGTTTCTGTAAAATTTTGTTACACAATCCTCAACACAATTTAAAACTAAATTTTCTTTTGTGACTATAAACTATATTTATCGAAGTAATCAATGTAAAATCGCATTCCAAATTACATAAAAAACTTAGAAAAGCCCCCAAATAATATTGTGATTGTGAAAAATTATTTTTCATAAGCGGGTAGATACTTTAAAATAAGACTTATTCTTACTTTAAAAGTATCTACCTTACTTAAGATTCATACTAACTATAATGGTGAATATGATATCTAATTGATGAGATTTATTTTTATTTTTCATTTTGTATCGTACTTCAGAGGCTTAATATCTATAATTCTTGAAATATACTGTACACCCAATATCGAATATTGTAAGAAATTAATAAATTACTCTTTTGTTTGCTATGCCTTGCAGGGCGTAACTTGAATAATTATGTATATATCTTTATGTAATTGTTCATTGCTACATGCAATAAACATTCGAATTGTAATTACAGAGATAGTAATTTAAGCTTTATGTTAGTAGTAACTAAGTCCAAATTGTCTTTTACTTTATATAAACAATACTTACTTTACTTATTTTACTTGTCCAGCAAATAAATATTTACATAGAGACATCTCTCATCCTGAGTTAGCCACAGAGAACAGGTCTTAGGCCGCTTGGCACCACGTTTGGACTGCGTTGTTGATCACCTAAGAAGTACCTACAAACTCCTTTTCAATGGAGCCTTTCAAACTACTGTCCTAAATATCCTAAAATTGTCTACTATAAGTAAATTTTATAAGAAAAAAAACGACTTCAAAAAACTAAAAACTAGAAATAATCTTAACACGGAAGGTACCTACCTAATCAGTTACTTTTGGAATCGGTGCAAACGAAAACGTAGAATCTCTCATCGGCTGGCACCGACTCCAAAAGTAACTGATTAGGTAGGTACCTTACGTGTTAAGATTACTTCTAGCTTTTTAGTTGTTTTAAGTCTGTTTTATTTTTTAAATAAATTTTACTTATTTCATCTATTTTTATTTAGTAATAAATCCTAATCAAACATCTTAAGAGTGCAAACAAAATTTAACAGCCGAACACATTTCATTTCCTTTCCTCATCCACTCTTAGGGGTGAATTTTTTTTCCCCAATTTTTTATTCGTATCTTTGAAGTATTAGCTATTCAATAAAAAAGAATCATCAAAATCAGTTCACATTTGTCAAAGCTATTGGGTAACATAGATACAAAAATCAGTTGGCGTGGTATGGAATTCATGCAATGTTTGATGATTTCTTATGGATCCCATAATCAGAATTTGACCAAATTTATATGGGACCATTCTGAAAGTATTACCTTTTGAACAAAAAAACAAATATCAAATCGGTCAACGTAGTAACGAATGATCGCTGAACATACGTAAAAAAACTCCTCCTTTTTTGAAGTCGGCTAAAAATGTTAATTCTTAAAACGTATTGGGTTTTCAACATTAACCCTTCCACAGTAGGATATAAACCAGAGCCAGCCAAGTCCCACTCATAACTCACTTACGTCTACAAAGGCATTCCGAACAGCTAAAAAGGCATTAGCGTGCGGTAACACCGCAATAAAAGGAGCCATCGCATCGCCAGATCAATCCCACAGTGGCATTCGGTTTTTATCAACAAATCGGCATCAGTTGAGCAATTACAGATTGCCAGTGGTTCTCAATATATGCTTTTCCGACTCTCATGAGACACACTCGTTGCTGATTGATTGTCGTTGGTAGTTGCTGCTTTGCAGCTTCTATTGGTTCTGATGTTGGCTACCATAAAAATAATTATACTCAAAAACATCATGGTTCGGGTTGGTCGTAAGCGGTTAAAAAAATATTAATTCTAATCTAATCACCTTCTTCTTCGTTAATAAAATATATATTGCATTCAGTGCCCGAAACAATTGGACAACAGAATAATGTTTGTGCGCGGCGGTGTATTAGGGGTTCCAGGTTTCTTCGACCGATTCTGCTCCGCATGGGCTCGCAGTCCATAGGAGGGATTTGGGATTCTCTGGTGGTCCAACGTGCCGCTGCGTCACTTGCTGCACGTCCTAGCGTCGGAGGTTCCCGCCGAAAATCTGCGTCGTGATAAGTTCGTGGCAGTCACATTAGACTGTTTTCGACACAATAAATCCTTTTAAAATTTTATAATGTTATGCCAAAGTCAAAGTCAAAGTCAAAAATCATTTATTCAATTTAGGACAGAAAATTGCTACTTATGAACGTCAATAATATTATAGGCCCATATGAGGCCAGAACATGTCTTCTTATTTTTTGAGCATTACTAGCGCTACATGTATGTATTTTTCTCTTGTGTGTCAAATAAACGTTTTTTATTTCTAATAATGTGGACGATTCCAACAAAAAGATTGATAACCAGTACCATGGATGATGTATCGATAGGGATCGCCTGACAATCGCTCAGCCGGTCGTGTAGATAAGCCGATAGCGGCTTCCGAGACCGCCCGCGATACGATTGAGATGAGTCACGCACAAACGCAAAAAAGGGTTAATTGAATTAACTTTTTTTATCAAGGCAAAGGAAATGCGTTAGTTCCTGAAACATTTTCGACATATTAGGGTGATTTAGAGAATTCAAGTTATCGAAAGAGCGAGAGAGAGAAAGAACGGCTAAGATCTGACAACTAAGCAACTTACAAAATTGATAATCACCATTACAAAATAGTCTCAAATGCTTTAAAACTTAATTTCACCAAGTTCTGTAAGTCACTAACAGGATAAGTTCATTTGTAACAGTCCGTTAGTATTACTTATAACAAGTGTAGAAACATGTATGTAATCAAGATTTAGCACAAACCCTTTTCCCATATAACTAAATCGGAAAATATTAGATCCTTCTTTATGGCGCCGACGCTAGGAGTCGACGCTAAATGCTCAAGGTCACTTGCCTTACCCGTCGCCTTAAGATCCTTATTATTCCTTTAAATGTATTTATTACAGAAATTGCACATAGTTTTGTCATTAATTTAGAATTTAAAGATCACTGAATGCCCGTTCATATTACTTGAACCCTCTGTCGGCTACCGCAGTACAATTGACCTGACCCGCTACCGCTCGATTCCGCCATCATCGCTTATCCCCACTTGTTAAACGGTAATTAATTCAGTGGCGATTCGTTCCACAATAACTTGCGATCCACTGTGGGATCGGGTAGCAATGTCGACAAAAAAGACCGGCCAGGTAACTAACTCTTATTCGTTTAAAATTGTTTAATATATATATATTCCTTGTGGTGTTAAAAAAAATGCTTTGTAATCTGAAGTTTACATTACCTACATAGTTTACATTATGGTACTTTGGTCAATAACTACCGAAAATAGCGTTAACGTTAACGTTAAAAACCGTTAGCACTCGTGAACATGTCAGGTTTTTTATTTTGATTTAAAAAAATTGTTGATGAATGTTTCTGAATTTGTGTCAAATAAAAATACTTTCTTATTCTTTATGCTAGATTTTTGGGTGTAACGAATACAATTTTCATAGTATCTTATTTGCCAGAGCTAACAGGTACACATCACTACATTCAGGAGTTGTGTGAATTCTCTAGTCTTTAGTATAATGTTAAATATAATGACAAAATATATCTATATTTGGGCCGTGTATTTGACTAGATTTATGTGTCGCTTCATGGAATCAGACTTCAATAGGTTACTTTATCTCGATATTAGCTGACCATCACAATAGTTTTCTATTGTTCAGGTTTTCTAGGACGCCACATGTGTGGTGTCTGTTTTCTTTGAACTATCACTATCGTCTGTCTGAGAGTTGGGACAATAAACCAAATCGCAGTAGACGCGCGCGGGTATTTACGACCCAGCAGCCGTTGGGGGTCACAAATGTGCTCATAGTAAACGGAATGTGAATTACAAATTAAACTTAATTGATATTAATTGACTAATTTGCTAATTCAACTTTGAATTGCGAAAATAACAAAGATTGTCTCCAACTATTTTCCTATTATAAGGGGCTTGCGGAAATACGGATACAGTCATACAGCATACTTTACCTACTAACTTTGAAACATAGAAAACTGAAGCGTCCACAACTCGATACAGAGATTGATATGATAGGACAAAAATATAATGATACGGATACTTATACCAGTAATCGAATCTGGCAAAGATACATAATATCTAGACCCGATTAAAGGATAGTAACATGCCTCACATAAATTCCCAACTTCGAAAAGCTATCGTGTGAGACAAGACTGAGCTTGGTAGGTTAAGTGGGTTCCCCTTTCAGTTGTTAAGGACAAAGAGATCCGACTATCCGAAAAGAATATTAACTACAATAATTACTAAGCGTATGAGTAAGAATTGACATGTGTGACGGTAAGTGAAGCGTAACTTGACAATTAACACGGGCTGGGTGGGGCCGATATCCGTGTCCAAGCCCATTGTTCTTGTATTGTTTAGACGCGCCCCTTCAAAACAGTCATAAACCTTTAAATAAATGCTTTGCCAGGTTATTTAACGTCTATTGTCTAAGTTGATTAATTATAAAATCAAAGCTCTCTACTCAGACAGATTCTTAGATAATGGTAATATTGGTATACTAAGGAGTAAGATTTTTTCTTGACAAAATACATATATGAGTTTCTAATTCATAGGATTCAGAACCTAACTACGGGAATTGGTTTTCTGGCATAACTGGTCAATTGGCACTGGCACAGCATATATATTTGGTCCATTTGATATACAGGATGTAACGAAAAGGTGAAATAAAACTTTAAGGGGTTATTCTACGGCTAAATTACATCAACTTTTTCTATGGGACCAACATCGAAATCGCAAAAAAAAAAACACTTTCCCATACTAAAACGCGACCAGCTGGCATCAGTTTGTATGGAAACGTCATTTTTTTTTTTTGAGATTTCGATGTTGGTCCCGTAGAAAAAGTTGATGTAATTTAGCCGTAGAATAACCCCTTAGTTTTATTTCACCTTTTCGTTACACCCTGTATATTCTTGTGTCTTTTTGTGTACGATGGTTAGGTACCCTTATGAATTGTTGACTTATGATTATAAGACGAAATGGTTGTTTAATTACTTGATATGTTGCAGCTATGTGCATAGCATCATAATGAAGCATATTCCGACTAAGACAAAAAGCTAAAGGAGAAAGACGACTCCTTAAAGTATGTAAATGACAATAAAATTATAAGAAATAGTAAAAGTAGTCGTAAATATAAAAATATTCAAAAATAGCATCAAAAAGTTATGTCAGGCTATTCAGTCAATTGTCAACATCTAATATGTACAATCTAGTTTCCTTAAAAAATCGAATTAGTCCGTCAGTTGGATTAACATTTTTTCTTTTCTCAATCAAACAAAAAATAATGAAGATATAGCCCGTTAAAGTTCCGCGTAACGTCACGCCTTGCGTTGCGACACTTTTTAGCAAGGCTTCACGTGCTCACTTTGTTGCGCTTTATCATGGTCATTTTTTGTTTGATTGACAAAACAAAATATGGGTCCAATATTCTTTGATAATCTAACTAACGGACTCAATAGAATAATCTTTTTTTGACCCAGGAAACTAGCCAATTAGCGATACTGAATCCAAGTACACATTTTTTTAAAAAGGAAAACAATGTGTGACATTATACTTAACGGACTTATCATCAGTAAAAGAAACAGGTTCAGGACAGGATACGGCCGTTCCAATCACCACCTTTATAAGTGGGGGCTAAGGGAGTCACCGGCCTGTGATTGTGGTGCCACAGACCAGACCCTTGCGCATATTGCCAACGATTGCCAGCTGTACTGTTTTCCTGGTGGCCTGCGGGAACTTAATCTTTTTACCCCAGCCGCTGAGGACTGGTTACGCCAACTAGCACTCGACATCTAAATTAGGATTCAAGCAGCTATAAATGCCATACGATATGATGATGATGATCAGTAAAAGAACTGTATCCTGGTCAGAAGTAGGAGAACCAATTTAAAATTTTATCCACTGTCTTTATAGTATGACATCTGTTGACGGACACTGCATGCATAAACGTACCTATGGCATCGCCAGTCTACTCACGCGCATCGCATATGCGTCGGTATGTTTGCGTGTGTTGTGGGCTTACGATGGGAATTGTAAACTAACGTGATGACAATAAACATGTTCTATCTAAGAATATTTAGTACACGAATATTTTGATTATAATAGATAATAAAGCGGGTCTTACACTGGAACAAAAATGAATTACTCTCTCATAGTGTATGGATTATAGTGCCATTTGAGTCTACGCACATTCTTTAAGACAGCTTTACAGAAAAAAGTAGTTATTACATAGATATCACAATATATAGCAAAACAGAAACAGACCTTTATGTAATATCATAGAGCACAAACCCTATAGAGTAGAAATGTCATATGATTTATTCGACAAATTTTTCTGCCATTTTTTAATCTGTATCTGTACTTTTTTGTACAGATACAGATTAAAAAATGGGCGAGACTTGACAGGACTTGTCATTTCATACTAAATGTAAGTGAAAAATCACTAACTAGTTTCGGATAAACATGGTTTGTATTGCTGCTCTATAGGGTATGTACTCGATGTGTAATAGTTACATTAACATTAATAATTTTCTAACGTTAATTACACTAGATTTCTAAGCTAAAAAAACACATAATTAGACAGGCAGAAGAGTAATAATTATATCTAACATCAAGCTTTTTAAAAATTAGGTTTACTGTGTCATAAATTTATATGAATAGATGTCAGAATTAGTGTTATTGTTCCAAAGTTTACAAGCATGCTTTGTAAACATGTTTTATTCCGTGATCTGTTCTGCTGAGGATGTAAAAACTATATCTTGCATAATAGGCTAGTTTCCTGGATCAAAAAAATATTATTCTATTTAGTCCGACAGCTAAATTATCAAAGAATATTGACCCATATTTTGTCTTTTGTCAATCAAACAAAAAATTATAAAGATAAAGCGCATCAAAGTTTGGGAATGGGAGCACGTGACGTCACGCCGTGCTAAAAAGTGTCGCAAGGCGTGACGTTACGCGGAGCTTTAACGGACTACGAGTATAATAATATCTTCATCATTTTTTGTTTGATTGTGAAAAGTGAAAATACGTGTTCTATATTTTCTGTTAATCCAACTGACGGACTAATTAGATTTTATCAGGAAACTAACCTATTAAAATATAAGTTAGTCCATAATTCAAGTCAATCTGAATCATATTATTTACTTCACAGCACATATTTCCATAGTCACCGTTTATTTAATTAAAATCACAGTGATTTTCTCCTTGTCACATGTTAACAAACGACCGTTTCTAATATCGTGTGGACTAGTCCAACAGCATTGCTAACCAACAAATCGTTTTTGTATGTAAATCCGTCTAAAAATCGTTTCATACCGATCGAGGTAAAATCGGTTTGTCGGTCCGATGCACGCGGGTCAACGATCTCAGTAAATTGTGTTTTATTGGAGCCGGTGTGATTATGTTTTAATTAGCATGGTTGTAAATGCTTGAAATTGTTTCTGTGATTCAATTGGATTTGTGATAGATATCACAAATAGTGGGGGAATTCCTAATAACGGTCTGTAATAACGCTATTTCCTCAAGCTGCCGTAGAAGAAACCAGATATTAATATAAATATAGAAGTATATAACATGTAAAAAATACCAGTTATAATTCAGAGTCGTGTCTCCAAAACATGCGCCAGACAACAATAAAAAATAATAAATAAATATTAGACAACATCACATACATTGCTCTCATCCTATGGTAAGTAGCCATAGCACTTGTGTTACAGAAATCAGAAACGACGAAGGTACCACAAAACCAAGACCTGAGACAATACAGAATAGTATTTTTCTATATTGTTTCTTTTTTTTCTTTCATTTCAGCGCTATCACTGGATTTGATGGAATTGACAGTAAGACATTTTGCTGTCTGTTTTAACGTAGCGTGGTCACCCTAAACACAAAAGGGCAACTACTGCCCGATTGCTATTCTAAAGCTTTACTGCAAAGTTCGGGGAATGATTTAAGATTTCCCAATTTTTATGTGTTCGGGATTTGGCGAATGAACTGACTGAATGAAATGAGCATACATATTGGCTTTCAAATTTCGAAAACGTCGACATCCTTGCTTTACTATAATAACTATAAGTGTTTTTTTAGCAAGTAGTACAAGATAATGCATATCAAATCCTGCGTCATGTTTAGATTTTGTTCGACTTTTGTTGAAAAGCTTGTTTTTATACTTAACGCTTCCACATATAAACATGTATAACTAAGTTGATAAAGTCGTACAAAACAGTATCACAGACAGTGCGTTCCCACGCCGCGTGCGCATACGAATGTATAATATCTTTATCATTACATTACGATTGACAATTACCCTAAACGGATATTTGTTCTGTTCAAATGATAAGAGTACAGGTGCTATTTATCGCTTAATAGTTGAAAGAGAATCATAAACATATTCTTGCTTATTAACCAAAAAGATGTAAGGTTCATCAACTGTGGCAAAGCAATCATCTATTTGCAAGTTTTGTTACATTCGCTTGAGACCACCTCTCTAAGTTGATTCGAGTCTTCCTGTATTCCTTCATAAAAAACCGGGTTACTTTGACCCGTAAACTTTTCAAGAGTTTTACAGAATATACTGTTGATATAACCTTGTATGTGATCTTAATACTATGAATAAAAATGAGTTAACTATTGTAATATGAGGGCTCGACTGAACTACCGGTTTACAGAAAGATATTCAATTCAATTCAATATATTAATTGCATTCTATAATGTAATTATAATTTTAAAATAATTTTGTAGCTATTCTTCCACCTAGGAAAGAAGTAAACGATCTGCAGTGATCATACGCCACTGTTCAACAAAATGACTTAGAAACACCTTACCATGCGTTCCAACTTGTCATTAAGTTTTTTGGGAATGGTTTACCTTAACACCGAAGTCATCGGACTAGGAGATGTGTGGAAACCTAGGTTTAGAGATATGTAAGTGTCTTAACAACGCTAGAGATTAAATTAGAGTAGAAAGATTTTAATTCCAAAACGTGATCTTTCAAACACAGCATTATTTGAACATTTAACTGCCATACTACCATTGTCAAGTCATTTGTCTAGGCCCTGCAGCCTAGTTGCTATTAAATTAAAAATGCCAGGTGCCATTACCTCATCTTGGTTGCCTAATATACTAATATCTCTTATCCGGCATTCCTGAGAATGGCACGTTAACAGTTAACCAACACCTCGCATTCCCGACCATTAGTTTACTGGTTGTTGAGCGTTAACCGGCGGATGAACTAACCTTCAGCTAATTGAGCACACATTAACGTTCGTTTGCGCTCGCTTCCGTATTCTCACGAGCAAGATTTTAAACTTCAATGAGTTATTTATGGTTAGGCTTTGTTGAGGCTTTGAAAATCTTATGAGTGAGCATCATTTTTGTTATTCATATTCATTTATTTCATCTTTAGGTAATACAGCACCATTTTACAAATAAATTTTAAAATAAGTTATGTGTTTACCCAAAATTATTAATACATTATAGTACGTTAACGTCTATTAACTATTTGTATATACATTTATTAAATGTTAATGTCGGCTATCGGAGATAGTATTAAATAATTATGTCATGTAAAAAAAAGTCAGATAAAAATAAAACAAAAAAAATACTTTTAACCTAGAGCGTCGTCAAATTTACACAGTAATATGATTTAGATGTGTGACCTGTCCATGACCATGACCATGTCTGTGTGACCAAATGTCGTAAATGATATACATACTTTGTTCAGAATTTCAGTATTCGCTATGTGCAAAGTTGGTGGTGGGGGACGTCAACTCGATCGCAGCACGCTATTTAGCAGAAATGTGAAATAACTCTATACTGTCATGTGTCAAATTGCTATATTTCCATAGAATTCCATACTAACGAAATTAAATATTTTAAAGTAAAAACGTTAAAATTCGCGATATGGGTCACAGTACGTGTTGTGTTATAAAGTGTAGAAACAATGGGAAAACCAGTTCGTTCATGTTTTAATCGTTTCCAACATCAAGATGGAAATTGGAGCATAGAAATAAATGGATAGCTGCTGTGAAAAGAAAAAGTTTGTAGGGGGTTTGTGTCACAGACGTTTATCTTATGATTACGGCCCTTATTAAGTGCTTTGTCCGTTGGTTCTAAGCTCTTTAACGTCTCTCACATGCTGTGCTAATACTAATTCTTTCCCTTTTTGCACCAGTTTGGGTTATATAAGTTATATCATGTTGTATTGATTCAAATCCCGTACGTATTATAACATTTATATTTTAGTTTAAGTAAGAAAATCACTTATTATAATATGCACAAACTTCTTAGATATTTCCATCTAATTTCGAACAAAAGCAGTCAGAAAATCATTCTCAAACCATCCAGTTGCCATAATTTGGGAGATCTTAGTCCACAAGAATTGTGATCACTAGGGGCGCTGTCATCGCGCACACAGCGAATAATCAATCAAATTAATCAAATCAAATCAATATTCAAATTGAAATTCTGAACAAAGTATATTAATTCCTGGAATTCCTTACCATTAACAATCAGAAAATCCGAATCGATTGCTATTTTTAAAAATCGGCTTAAAGCACACTTTCTTTCTTCTTGACACAAACTGCCTTTATATCTTAGAATATTACTGGTCACTGTTAGTTTCGACATCTCCTCGCATATATCAAGTAGTATGTATGTTTATTGTATGTATGTATAATTATTGTTATGTATTTATTTTATTTTATTTTTATTTATTTATTACTGTTTGTATACGTTTATGCCATAAATTTATGCAATTCTATTTGTATCAGGTAAGAATTTTAAGAACTCTGCAACACCTTCCCCTTTCTTTAATGGTTGTCCTCTACCCAAAGGTTGTCTGGAAGAGATCGCTATTAGCGATAAGACCGCCTAAATTGTACATCTTTCTGTAAAAATCATGTGTATTTTACTTGTATGGTGTGCAATAAAGAGTATCTATCTATCTATCATTTACGACATTTTGTCAAAGAGTATTTGTTGTTTGTAATTATTTTCTCTTTCTATTAACGCATGTGTCATAGATTTATGATGATGTTTCATAGGTTTATACCAAAATAACGGTATTTTAGGTTACTTGCAACTTTAGGCATGCCAGGCTCCCTAAAAAAAAGTTTGAAGTCTTTAAAACTACAACTGAAATATTTAAAGATACAATCAAAACTTTCCCCCCAAACTAGTGATTGCAAAAAATATCTAAACTGTAGTTTTAATTATATGTTTTAAACCTCTAAATTACAAAACGTGGTGCTACTTCTCAGTCATTGTTTAGCAGATATGGCAGCTGGGAGCACTTTCATACATAATTGAACTGGGGCATACTTACCATTAAGACAAAAGGTATCATGTGTAAGAATTAGTTTAATTGCTTGCATTTAATTCTGCCGGAATTTGGTTAAGCTGTGAAGAATTAACCTTTATAAATAAGAGTCACCCCGACTCTATGCGATAAATCAGAAGAAATATTTGTAATTGGCAAAAAAATTGGTACCTATATATAAAGATAAAAAAAATATAATAATAAGCTCTTAGCCGTGACGTCGACTGCGTGGTACTCAATCAAACCAATATCAAATCAAACAAAAAATCGCAGAACATACTTGGGGGATTTCGGGTACCCCTAAGGATATCTATCTCCTGGACCTTGGCTTGACACAATTTTGTGCAGTCCTGCATCGTAAATCTATCTATAAATATAACAATTTATTGCATTTCGTTTGTCTCGCTAAAACTCGAGACTGGTTAGACCGATTTGGCTAATTTTGATCTTGAAATACTTATTTGTGAAAATTCAGGAAAGGTCTGAAAGGTGAGAAAATAAGAAATTCTAAGGGATAATAATTTTTTTTAACTCAATTCCGCTGTCTTTCAGTGTTGATTCTGCCAATGTCGGGTAAAGAAAGTAGTAAAAACAACCGTTTGATTTTCCCATACCAACTGTTCGTACCTGTCAAACTGGATGCGTTTAAAAATTAATTTTGCGAGAACTTTTATTCGCAGTACGAAGTTTGCCGGGTCAGCTAGTTTGCCGGTCAGCAACTAAAATTCTGAATTTCCACAGCAAAACTGTCTCCAATGGTTTCCTTTTTTATTTTTTGCACTGCACAACGGAAGGTCAACCTACCCAAAGAGTTAAAGGTCATTGAACCGATTTACAACTTTATGTACTTTACCCAAGGGCTGGCAGCTACCTCGCACAGCGACTAAGCATCGCAATCCAGCGAGGTAACGCTGCCAGCATCTTGGGTACCCTTCCACGAGGACCATTTTTATAATTCTCTATTTTCGAAGTTTTTATTTGTATATAGTATTTCATAGATGTATACAGGATGTAACGAAAAGGTGAAATAAAACTTTAAGGGGTTATTCTACGGCTAAATTACATCAACTTTTACTATGGGACCAACATCGAAATCTCAAAAAAAAAAAAATTTGACGTTTCCATACAAACTGATGCCAGCTGGTCGCGTTTTAGTATGGGAAAGTTTTTTTTTTTGCGAATTCGATGTTGGTCCTAAATATTATATTGGATAGAAAAAGTTGATGTAATTTAGCCGTAGAATAACCCCTTAAAGTTTTGTTTCACCTTTTCGTTACACTCTGTATTATTTAAAATTGTGATCTTAATAAAATAACTTATACTTTATGTCCGACGCGTAAAGATTAATATCAATTGAGGAAATTTTACGTTGTGTGGTAGGTTGACGTATGTTCACGACCGATAATATTCTTACTCGCCACTAGATGGCGTTGTCCTCATTTACATCGCGCAAGTATTTCGTTTCTTGTTTATTATAAGACTCCATAGTAATAATTATAGTTATACTTTTTCTCAATAGATGGCGTTGTACTTACTTACATCGCGCAAGCATTTAGGTTCTTTGATTTGTTAAGATAGTTTATAGAATTTTAATAAACACACATTTTCATAGATCAGGCTACATTGTGGTTTTATTTCAAAACTCCCAATAGTAGGTTCCAGTACAAATTAGGGCATCCGCAACAACGTACAACTGTTGTCTGTACATTGTACGAGTACCACTGAGTAGTTAAATGGAAAGCGTCGGGTTTTTTTGAATTCTCCAGGAAAAATTTCATTTTTGACATTTGACAATTACTAAGTACGCACATAACAAAAAAAATCTCTTTAGAAGAATTTTTGTGACGGCAATTGATAGTTATTGTATTCAGATTTTGTGTCTTAGATTAATAGTGCTAATGCAGTTTTTTTTTTGGTAAGATGTTCCATTGTCTATATTTACCTATTTAGTTTATTGACTAAGCTCCAATAGTAATATAATATAATGTTAATGCATGTAATGTTATAAGAATAATAATAATGCCCTCACTTTGCTGTGCCCGACAGGGCCCAAAATGATCTGCATTACTACTATTGTTAAGACCTTTATGTAAATTTTTTGGCAAGCAATCAAGAATATTGAATTGAATTAAATTAAACTTCTACTAGCACACATCTAAATGAAGTAACAAACGTCATCACTACACTATTATACAAGTCACTTTATTGTTATGTCAGAGAAAAAACCAATTGAGAAATCACACTTCTCATAGACCTCTACGTAACATAGGTACTTATTGGAATTAGTAGAGCAGTGTCGCAGGTTCGATTCCATTAATAACAAGATCATGACACGTTCGGGTATCGTTACGGTTTGATCTATGGCGGCATAGCAAATGATTTATGTCGTGATAGTTAGTTGCGAGCTGTGATTAATTGTTCAATTATGATCGGCGGTAGAAAGTGTGTTGTTTCAAAGACGGTTATTATTAGATTAATTTGGATATTTTCATTTTGTTGCATGTTGCTACCAAAGTACGAGTAGTTAGTTATTTATTTCGCACGTTTTTTTAGTAGTCTGCCTAAAAGTAAATATTTGTGATTTATTTTGATTTACTTTGAGCGCAATGTACAACGGTCATTCTCTCTACATTATTCTCTTGAGTGCCGCAATATTTTTTTCTTATGGATTTTCCGGTTTACAGTGGTTAGGTGGCACGCGAATGGATCTAGAAACCAAACTGACTTCAAAAACCCACACACGAGTCTAACTTGCACACCAAGGGTTCCGTACCGACTGTAAATAATTCGTCGTAAGGGGAATCGAGTCTCGAAGATATTTACCGATTTTTTCAGAGTGCCAAATATACGTTTCTGCGGCATAAACGGCCGTATCTTTTTTTCTACGTTAACTTAGAAGTTTATTTTTTTCACAGCTTCAAGGGACAGTAGACCTGAATACATAGATTTAATTTCAACTCAATAGACGCGATTCCGATATAAAGGGTTTTGACAGACATACGGACGGACAGACAGACTGACAACAAAGTGATCCTTAGGGTACCGTTTTTCCTTTTATGGTATGAACCCTAAAAATAAGGCGTATAATATCTTAAAATCAAACGAAGCATCCATAGAAAATTAAAGATATTACACTATAACGATTTATTTATCGGAAAACAATCACAATCTGTTACTAATCTAGAATTTTCTCTTTCTTCCAGACCAGTCTGTCGAAACTGCGTGGTATCACCGACCGGGTCGTCACCGCCACCCCTCCACGAGCACGCATCATCACCGCCGCCGCCAGCGCCGTCATCACCCATCACCTCTCCGCGCCTCTTGCCGTCACTCCCCTCCCCCCAGCCAAGTCATAGCGGCTCCTCTATCCCCAGCCAGTCGAACTCCCCACATCCATACTCCTACCCCAACTTCAGAAGGAGTCAGCCAGTCCAAGGCAACTACCCAGATTACAACCTCCTCCACAGTCACAGCGTGTCCCAAATCAGTCAACCAGGACAGAGTTACCAGTCTCCCCAATCTCCTCAGTCAGCGATGTCACTCTCCCCGCACCCTGTACCCCAGGGGAAGTTCAGGGGCTTGCTGGAGCACGCGGAGAGGCTGATGAAGCCGGGGGACCCCCACCGCCATTCGCAGAGTGATGATGATTCGGGGTGTGCGTTGGAAGAGTACACGTGGGTGCCACCGGGATTGAGGCCTGAACAGGTAATTATAATTTACGATTTGTTAGTAATCTATACAGGGTTACATTGCAAAGGGGAGCTAAATTTAAAAAATAAGATCTAGAGAATAATGTGAAGAAGCGACTTTATCGTTATATTTTTAATAATTGTATGTTCTTTGCATAGTTCAATTAAGTTACTGATTCTGAGCTACTTCTAAAGATTTGGCACCCCTTTGCAATGTAACCCTGTATTATAATATTTTTTTTTTGTTTGCTTTGTAAATTTCTAAACCATTTATCTGACGTCGTTAAAAATTTGGTGTTTTTTTTATATCTTTTATTTATTGAGACACGCCAAGAAAGATCACTGAATCAAGTCGATGACGCTTGTGCTAAAATACAATTCTTTACTTGATAAAATACTTAAGAGTAAAGTTTGAATGTCTTTATTTAAGAAAAACAGTATATTTACTGCTTTACTTAGGCCCGATTCGACCAAACACAAAACTAAACCAGTTTAACTATAACAGGAATAACTTTACTTCTTGAATTTACTTTTTGATAACTTCGTTTGCGTTTTTCCAACTTACTTCAGGAATACACTATACTCAGTTTTATTTTATTGTGAATGATGAACGAATGGATAAACCTACTAAAATCCATGTAATCTATTTCTTCTACGTTGTCATCGATTGCTACAACAATTAAAATTTAGATAGATAGATAGATACTCTTTATTGCACACCATACAAGTAAAATACACATGATTTTTACAGAAAGATGTACAATTTCTGTAAAAATCATGTAAAATCATAAATTTTGTAGTATAACAGAATGCCAATGGTAAATTAAACAACTTGACAGTTTCTAGGTGACAAGAGTAGATTTGACAAGTGACAACTTTGACATTTACATTTTTTCAGTTTAATTTATACACTGTCAAAATCGCCCGTTTTAATATTTTTCATAGATTAGTGGTTGGTAGAATGAAAAATCAGTTTACTCTCTAGATTAAGCAGTGGTATACTCTCAAGTAAAAACTTACACTAGCTTGGTTGAATCCGGTCTTAGGTAAGTACTTAGTTATTCTTAGGGTTGTATGTTAGGCAAACAGATTTTGGACAACTGTCCAGTTTTCAGCAACTTATACAGTTTGGATTTTAAATGCTAAGTAAGTAAAAGTACTTTAAATACTGAATAACCAATTATTATATTCGAAGAAATTATTGCTTTATTTTTTAAAGAAACAACACTCGTTTAAAATATTTTTGCTAATACGGTTGCAACAACTGGGAATAACCGGATAAAGTCTAAATATTTTTTTGGCATCACTATCAATCTATCACACGATAGATTTGATCATTGTATATTGGTTATTTATCAAACACGGTCAAATAAATAAAATGAAAATCATACTTACTTTAAACTTTCCCTCCCTAAAGGTGGGCGTAAAAAAAACCATTTGTTATCTATTATTTGCTAAAGCTAATAATATTATATTAAAGATCTAGCGATAAAAATTATACCCGTTACTGCTACCGCTTCAGAATAGGTACTCAATTCAAAATGAACAAACACTACAGCTAAAAACAAATTGAACCTCTCGTTTCCAGTTAAATAAACGCAAGTTATTTATGACTTTTCAGTAGCAATTCTAGCTAACTATATTATTTTAAACGACTACGACTAATAAATATTTTCTACATTACCACTCCACTTCATAAAATGTAGTGGAAACTGTCTTTCACGTACCATTATCGGCCAGTCTGTCTGACAATAATCTAACCACAAGTCTGTGTCCATTGTGGTGGGCAGCATTGTTTGACGTTTTGGTCATTTTTCGACTCATTGTTAGACTTCTATTTCAGCCCGCAAAATGCGCGTTTTAAGAGATTGCCGGTTTTATGACGTGGCGACTGCTTTTTTTAAGGGACTCAGTTTAATGGCGGGTTTTGTCGTTATGTTTAATGAGACGTGCGAGTACAGTGTTTTAGCAAAGCAAACGGACTGGACTGTTATGGTCTCTTTTTGTCCATTTTACTGGCTGATAAAAAAGAACAAGTTGTTTACGATTAGCTTTTGCCTGTGGCTTCGCCCGAGTTGTACCTATTTGGTTCAACAAAGAAATTTGTTAAGTTCTTACTATGTCTTGATTGACTTGTCAAAATTGACTGTGTAGTAATTACATAATTATTATAATTCCCTGTGTAACAAATAAAAACTCCGACACTTTAAATAGATTTAGGGCCACACATAGACTTAGAATACGCTTGGGTCCTCACGCCTAGACAAACCTGCACAGGTTGAATACCTTTAAACTTGGGACCGCGTCAAACTCGCTACTTTGCCAAAACCGTTACTTAATTAGTTTTCTTGTTAAACATATGATAGGTAATATGGAAATTTTACGCGGAGATAAAATTGAAATTTTGACATTTACTTTTACATTTAATTTTAACATTAGATAATATGTGGCATATTATGGCCTCATTGTTGAGATTGGTAGTTTTAGCTTGCAGGAGGCCGATTCCATATACTTTGTATTCAATAAAAGTTCAAATAGAATAGCAATCTAAAGCAAGTTAAATTATTATAGATGATTTTATTGAAAAAGTGATTAGCATAACACTGTAATTTACGATAAAAATGTGTAGATTTGATTTTTTTTTAAAGAAATTGTTTTATATTTCTACACGTTTGGTACCTACTTGTTATTCACAAAGAAAAGCTTGTAATATATGATTTTTTTGTTCCTAAAGTGGTTACCTAGCGAATAATTGTTTTTACCATACTATATAATATGATAATACCTCTGACTATGATAATACCATCACTTATTACAAAGAAGGTAGCAACGATAAAAACCGTACCGCACAATAATTGCCGAGATTATGTCTCATAATTCCAAAAAAACTCAAATTACTCCAAGCATCAGCCGTCGGATCTGTAGCTACGTCATTATTTGTGCATTACTGTTTTGTTACGGTCGTTGCTCAAAAATTTACTTTTTAAACTTCTCCGAATCGTTTATCTCTGTTCTGTGTCATTGGTATTATAAACTAAGGCTGTGAATTATTATAGTTTGAATACAGAAAATAGCAAAAAAATCAAATTAACAGACGAAGCCCTTGTTGTATTGCGCTGCCTACAGAACAGAAAGCCCAAGCTTAGTCAATTTGATAAAAATAAACTTAATAAAATGTTGTGCATGCCTTTAATTTAAATGCATATAAGTAATGTATTTGCAAGATTGTAATACCATAATTTCTCTTTATGTATTTAGTTGGTAAGCCATATTAAATAAAAATTTAAAATAATATTCTATTTCGTTATTTATATTTATTTTCTTTATATACGAGTACGTGTGATTTTACAACTCAGAAACAACAACATTTATCTGTAGGCCCAACATCAAATAAAAATGTATAAATAACCGTAATAATTTGCTGATTAGCTGTTACGGGTCGTATGGGATGGGACAATTCTCAAGATTTCAATGTTGTTTCTATAGTAATAGTTGTTGTATTGAAGCATTAGAATTTCCTCCTTAAAGCTTACCTAACACTTTGTATTTTTGTGCCGTGTGGGGATGGCCTTAAAGAATACGATTCTCCACCGCCAACAGGAAGCGCGTCGTAAGAGGCGATTAATACCTGTAGCAGGGCAGCAGAGACTTTGTGCGAAATCTTATAAAAAAACTGCTCTCGCCAGCTGCTCTTGGCGGGTCTGCCAAGCGTGACGATGACGAGTATCGGCAATCCCCCCCGGTGATCAGTCATTGTGGAAGGCCTTTGTTCAGCAGTGGACGCATCCTATGGCTGAAATGATGATGATGATGATGAACACTTTATATGCACGATAACCTGAGTCAAAACAGTTTGACAAATGGCGGCCTAGCAAAAGACAAACATATCTAGAAAACTGTTTCTGTTGTAGATAATTATGATGAAACTATAGAATTCTTATTCGCGAAAATATATTTTTCCTCTGACTAAAGTTTTTCGACGATGTTAGTTAATCAACAACTCTACGACAATATTTTTTTAGATACACAGATTTTCAACATCAAGTTAATTAAAACTGTCTCCGTATTTAATCTGCCCAAAGTTTCATACTTAAATAAATACAAGAGGAATTAAAACCAACACAATAAAAGCCCGAATTTAAATTCAAAATGCTGAGCGTCCGCGATTTATATGCTCCGGGAATTTTCCCATGGTGACTGCCTAGGAATAAGGTGGCATTTATAATTACAACAAAAATAAAGTATTAAGAGACGGGGAAGCAGCGGAGCAAAAAATTAAAATGGCCCTTCAAGGCATTGCCACCCCTAGACGTGGGGTTTGAGATGTACACGGCAAGTCGCAAAACGGTCTAAGTAGATATTTAGTTTTTTTTTGAGATTTCTCTTATTTACTCGTCTTGGGCCGTTTAATAATTATACCATATACATATTGCATTCAATTCCTAATTAATTTGACGACCTCCGTAGCTGATAGGCGAGAATGTCGGACTTGACGTCGCCATCTCTGAGGTCACGGGTTTGATTTTCGGTCAGATCAATATAGAAAACGAACATTTCTATGTTCTTTCGGGTCTAGGTGTTGTGGTACCGTCGTCGTTTCTGATTTTTATAACAAGTGGTTTAGCTTCTTAACCTTAATTTTTATGTACTAAAGGTAAAAACATTAAAGACGGCTCCGTGGCAAGGTGTTTCGGTTCGAGCATAAGGGTCTTTGGTTCTTCCTAGTTGGATCAATTGGAAAACGAGTTTTTCTAAATCCTCAGTGTGCTGGGTGACACCCTGTCAAGAAAACATTGTCTGGTACCTTGTAATATAATGATGTCAATTTCTAACTTAGATAACACGACAATTGATCAAACAAGAAAATATTATGTCATGATCGTATTTTAAAAAATCTACTTTTTCTTCCAACATTATAAAAATTTCATCAAATTTATATACTAAAACAAAACGAAATAAACACAATTTGTTACTGAAATTATTAATGGTGTTTCCTTTATTCATAACGTGAGTGGAAGGCAAAAAACTACGCAAATGCGTAATATTTTGACTTCTACGCTTTTAGCACCTCACCTCGCGATGCTATCTTTTGGAAATGAGGCGAATTAAGAGTTGGCCTTTCTTTTAGCGGATTTTCGTAGTTTGCATGCGGTTTTAATGATTGCGAGGGTTAAGAATTATTCTGAGTCTCATTTCAGAGGATCTTAAGGGACGAGTTTTAATAAGTTGCTATTACTTCTAACCTTAGAATTTAAACCTTAAATAAAGATGGAAAAAAAACTGTAATACAGTAGTATTTGATAATCTTGAAAGCCTTTACAAATTTGATAGTTTTAATACTCAGCAGTTTTCGTTCATGTAAAATAATATCGAAGATGTAAATCGTTGCAAGGTTTCTATTGACAATACTGTAAAAATGTAGATATTATTGCGACTAGATGATAGATAGATATAGAGGTACTTACATTATTGATCATCCATTACTAAAGTACATATGCTTCTGACTACACAAAAACTTGCCACTTGCGGGATTTGAACTTGCGACTGCTACTTAAGTTATTCCTTAACGCAAACCACTAGACCAAGATGGTCGGGTTACGTGTAAGGAGATAGTTTATAATATTTTAATTGTAGTTCCATTAAAAGCTTTAAAAGTAGCCTTTAGTGTGTAAAGCATGTAGCTTGTGCTTATCGCAAAATATAATAACGCAGTAACATCACAAAGTGGTTTGATAAGTCATAAAAATACTGTAATAAACTTGCAGTTTAAGAATTTTAATCAACAGCTATAAATTTTTAATGACACTAAATATAAACGGCATGCCATAAAGTAAAAGTTAGATCGTCACTTCTTTATCTGGATAATGGATAGATAAATAGATAGATAGACACTTTATTGCACAAAAACATTAAAGGTTATTACAAACAAGACACAGTTATGTACAATCAGGCGGCCTTATCGCCAAAAGCGATCTCTTCCAGATCGCGCAAATAGATGGATAGCGATAGCAAATAAAACGGTAATTAAAGCATAATATACGTATAGTAATATTTTGCCGGCATTTTCATATAGTTCACTGACAGAGAACGCCACCTTGCTATATTCCAGTCATATGTATTTAATGGTCCAGTAGAAGTTAAATAATTGAATAAAGTATTTGAAATACGCTACATTATAGGGAGTACCGCAAGGCATAATCTTGGGCCCCACATTATATCTACAACTTTGATGTTCTCATCCTCATTACACACTGTGTATTCCGCACACGTCTCGTCTTCATTACACGCAGCTATATTAATACATATGTAACGCCAACTGCCTGTTTACTGCAGCCTAGTTTATGGTGCCGTATTTACTTTTATAACCCCAAATTACGAAGCCAGTATATTAATATTGAATATGAAAAAATAATGTTATTAATTAATGCGTAGTTGTGATAGTAGGAAAAAAAATATTAACTGAATCTTGTCTGAGGATGTTATTATATGCATAATGGAATATGAAATGATCTTGAGCACAATGATGAGAATAAGAATAGCTTTATTTAGCACATTATAGATAGAGGAAGATCAAAATAGGTAGGTAGGAACTATAATTTTATACCCCCCAAAAATACTTGTCTGTAGGATAGTTTATTAAAAGATTTTCCCGTATCAGCTATATCCAGCCTTCGTTAGGTTGGTACCGACGGACAGCGCGATCCTCAGCGATGATTTATAGCGAAGGGTGGATTACTAGGTTATTGTATTTATGTAGCTGACATGAACTGGACTTAATGAATAAAGTGTGATTTGATGCGGCTTTTGTAATGTCGTTAAACATGGGTAGTTCGTGATTTTTTTTGGCATTCTAGTAAAAGAAGGGCAATAGAAGGTCGTAATTTATTAGTTACCTAAACTCCATCTAGGAAGTGATTACACTATTAAAAAATATATATTATTAATATAGAATTGGCACATATCAGATTCAGAACCTATCTGATGTTAACTTTTATTGTCTTTTTAAATGTACTCGTGTGTGTGTGCTGTTTGTGTGCCATAATAATAAACAAATAACTAACATGTAAATTGCAAAATAAAATGAAAACTCCATACTAAACTATGTCAGACATCAGTTTGTATGAAGAAGTGATAAATAAATTAAAAAATAAAAAAAGTTAACGTTTACCCAAAATTTATCTTTACTTATTACTTACTATAATTGATTTATTTGTAAGTAAAGTCAGCGTTAAAAACATGTAAACGCTTGTCGTACCCGCAACCATTATAGATTGTCTATGTTTGTCAAACGTGTATACATATTATGTTTGTCACTGACTGTGCTTTCCCATTATCTAACCTTCCCAAATCCTGGCGTCATTACGTTATTTCAGACTTTACAATCAACAAACAAACGCTCACTAAATACGGGTCGGTGATAGGTCAATAAACTACAGGAGTTAGGTATTTACCTATTTCAAAAAGTGATAAAAGCGTAAAGATGTGATGTGATAGTAAATTTTAGTGTTTAGAGATAATTACCATTTGATTTTGGTCCCATCAAATGTAATTTAGGAGAGACGAATTTTTTATTTTTTTTTATTTAAAGCAACCAAACTTACAACTATCATAACAGGTTACCCCAATGCGATAGTGAAGACAATACATAAAAGATAATATTTAAAAACAACTATTTAAGGTACACATAATTTATAGCTACAAGTAAAGAGAGCAACTCTTGTGAGTTCACTCAGAGAACACACAAACAGGTCCACCTCTAGCGCAATCATGTTGATGCCGCGGGCGGCGCGCGTGAGCGGCGCCTCGCGCAGCAGGTTAGTGCGCGCGCGCGGCGTCGCCAGCAGCGGCGGCCGCCGCCTTCTCTCCGCATAACGGTCGGGCACACTAAACCATATGTTTTTTAATAAGTCCGGATTATATGTTTTCCCTCTTAACAATTTAACTAAATATAGTATCAGCCCGACGTCTCTCCTGACTTCGAGTTTATTGTACCCTACCATGCCTAAAATAAATAATGTCGGATACATTAATGGGTAGAACGGATATACCCCGTACTGCCTTAAATATATATACCTTATAAATTGATTTTGTATTTTCTCAAGCATGACGCTGTATTTCTTTTCGTGCGGTGCCCAGACAAATGCGTTACATTCGAGGTGACTTCTAACAAGAGCATTATATAATAATATTATTGCTTTGATATTCGTAAAACCATGAGCTCTGCGCAGTATAAAACCCAAGTTTCGGTATGCTTTTTTACAGATGTTATGTACATGATCGCGAAATTCAAGCGACCCCGTAAGACGCACGCCCAGATCCCTTACCTCATTTACTCTTGCTAAAGTCACACCCTCCACCCTGTAATCGTAAACAATAGGTTTTCGCGAACGAGAAAAACTAATAACTGCGCATTTATTTGTATTAAATTGCAACCCATTGTCTTGGCTCCAAGCTACTATCCTATCGATGTCTCCCTGTAATTTCTCACAATCTTTAGGGTCTCTTATAGCCAGATACAATTTCAGGTCGTCTGCAAACAGCAAACACTTAGCATCCTGTACCACTTCCGGTAAATCATTTATCACCAACAAAAATTCCAATGGTCCGAGATTGCTGCCCTGGCTCACGCCGGATCTAGTATAGTATGGGTCTGACACATACCCAGCGTGCTCGACGTATTGCTGTCGATCTCTCATGTAGCTGGCGAATAATTGCAAAAATTTGCATTTTCCTTCACGGGTTCTGTGATCCCATGCTATTTGATACAAGTGGAAATATAAGATTTCACGTGTAGCTATTCCATTTTTTATACCAATAAGTTGCTAGGGTTTAAACGTCTGTTCGTACTTATTGCTAGGTAAAAATCGTACTTATATATTGGACAAGGCTCCCCACTAGTATTTAGTATTTTCTTACGCATCAATAACAAGAAGAGTAAAATGGTATGTCCTACTATTGCAGGTGCACTTGTACTTCTCGGCGCTCCCCGAGGACAAGGTGCCCTACGTCAACAGCGTCGGCGAGCGGTACCGGCTGAAGCAGCTGCTGCAGCAGCTCCCACCACAGGACAATGAGGTTCACATACAATTTTGACTTTAAGCTATTGAAAATTTTGTCAGAAAAGCTGGCCGACTTCATGTCACTCAGCGAGCTATGGTAAGGTCGATACTCGGAATTTCGTTAAGGCATAGGAGACCAAAGTAATAGACACAGTTCTAAAAGTGGAATTAGTCGTGCGGTTGCTGGACCGTACACGTAAATTGCATGACAACCGTGCTGGAAAAAATATGCCAACTACCAACAGTTAATGTTTGCTCTCGGACAGTAAAGCTGGCCCAACGACTTCACGTCACTCGGTTAGCTATAAAAATGTCGATGGCTTGAATTTATTTATGAAATAAAATCTGAAACGAGATTATCCGGCAAAAGGCCAAAGTAATGGCCATAGTTCTAAAATGTAGCAAGCTAAACTGACAGTGGGCCGGCCACATCTATCGCAGAATCAACGGAAGTTGGAGTAAACGGGATATTAGTGTAAACTGCGCCTTGGCAAACGTAGCTTAGGATGCCCCCCAGCTCGATAGACTGATGACCTATACCTAGGAAGATGGCTGGCAGTGACTGGATGAAGAAAGCGGGGGATGTGCTGCCGACCTTTCAGAGGCTTGCACAAACTATACTTTTAAAGAATCCCATGTTCAATAAGGACTTAACTCCTCACCCCGAAGAGACAACGGAAATTTTATTTTTACACGGCTTATGCAACCGCTTGGGGTATCTCAAGTTGATTATCAGTTGCAATTGACTATGTCATGGTGGCATGCGACTGTGACGCGCTCATAGTATACCGCTCTTCCAGACATATTCAACTTTTTGTTTTCACCGAACGACAATACACTATTATTATAATGCTATGCGTTGTCGATGACTCTTTACGGCCAATAAATTATTTTACTTACTTACTACACGCCGTGGACGTGGATTACGCATTGTACACTATTGTCCAACATCATACTGTCAGCATAGTACGGATCAAAAAATGCAGCCAAGTTCACGCTGACAATACTTTGGTGTGAACCTTACAATCATGTCTCAAACTATATTCTTCATCGCATTTGTCTACTTCTAACCGCCTACCTCGATAAATTCCAGGTCCGCTACTGCCACGCGCTATCAGATGAAGAGCGGAAGGAGCTGCGTTTGTTCAGCGCGCAGAGGAAGCGGGAGGCGCTCGGGAGGGGGCAGGCGCGGCAGCTACACGCGCCGGAGCCTTGTGAGAGGGTGAGTACATATT
Source organism: Anania hortulata (assembly GCA_963576865.1). Classification (NCBI taxonomy): domain Eukaryota; kingdom Metazoa; phylum Arthropoda; class Insecta; order Lepidoptera; family Crambidae; genus Anania; species Anania hortulata. The sequence continues at coordinate 18,414,911 of OY756407.1, read as the reverse complement.
CCATTGATACTAGCAGATGTTTATTAGCAGATCACTAGCTACTAATTCATAACCCTGATCCAAAAGGTGATAAAATATATAATTATGTATATGAAAACAAAAAAAAATTTTTTCTTTCATACAGTTAAAACTAACGGATAGTGTCTGGAAGTCTAGAACCATCCTTTTAAGTAATTTAATTACTTGCGTCAGGAGATCTTTAACAATATTTACTTATAAACTACGCAAATAAACTTAAAATATTGTAGGAACGAATATAAAAAAAAACTATTCTGTGCTAAATGCGAGATAGGTACATAAAGTTATAGACTTGGTAATCTGAAGTTCTCAAAACTAAGTGGTTGGTTCTTTAATTTGTAACCCAGAGGAAATGTCCACAGCCTAGTGAAGTAAGTACCATTATTATATACTTAAGTTAATTTAGTTCATTTGCGTAGCCATTATTTTATATCGTCCGGGAAGATGTATCTTCGTGATTACGACATAATTATTATTAAATACGATATAAAAAACACGTAGTTTTCTTTAGTTACCACTATAAATGTTACTTAAGTCTCTTGCAATTGGTCAAGTAGGTACCATTTTAAAGCTGTTTCTATTTTGTCGTGCACCTACGAAACAAAAGCTATCAATATTTGCCAGTATAGTAGTTGCATCATTATTTCACCAATATCCCTACCATTATCTCGTCGCAATATTTGTACGAATGTCGTCATAATGATCCATATTGCTTCGGCGACGTGATCTGCTTCAGAACAACTTGGTAACCGCATCTCCCTCTTTGGGAGGGAAAAGTTACTGATGCTACGTACGTGAGAGGACTTCTGAGGAGAAGTAATGAATACATTGGGACTTGGGATTAGTTGATACGCTTAGGTAATTTAATTAGATGGAAGTTAGTTAAGGACCATGTTTCTGAGCAAATAAATTTATTTATTTCATTTCATAAGGACAAATTGTCTTATGTTTTGTTGTCTGGATTAACGCACTTTAGAATGAGTTGGGTGATATTTGATAGTATTTTCTACCAGGCTTCCGTAGCCTGACTCAGTTCTCTCTTGTTTTTCACACATTTTAGTATTAAATCTATATTTTACGAATAGAAGTTCTACCTGATATATTATATATATATTGTTATCTAGAGCGTACTATATTTAGACTTTTTTTACTGTCACATCTGCCCTATTTTTTTTATTGATGCAAAGATATGTGATAAAGAAAAAAACGATACGTAATAACGTTAAAATTGAGTTTATTTGGCGTAACCTGGTATAAATGAAAACAGGTGCACACCGAAGTAAAACGGCTCATCTATCAAGTCGTCCAATACACTGTCAAGTCAAGTGCGAAACCACTTAATTTGTTTAGACACACCCTGTATTCTGTTAACTCCGCACTCTTTTACTCGCAACAGGGTGCGAACTTAAGGCTGTGATTACAGATATGAACGAAGAGAAAGCCATTTCCAAAAAAAATCCCAATAATAATATATTGAATAGAAATACCGCAATACGCTTATATGTAATCGTATACGGAAAATTTTACTGAATCACTGTTGATTTGTGAGCGTAGCTTGTGAAATAAGAACAGTTCAATTTTACCCTTCGCGTTCCACTTACCCGTGGTAGTCTGGAAAGACAATAGGGGAAATGTTTTAGTGGCACGTGAAGGGTTAAAACAATAGCTCCAACAATCACACAAATTTTATCTACCCTTAAACTAAGCAAAGCAAAGTACAAACTGAGGACTAGTTATCGGATACATACACATACTAATATACTAATAAACATCCATGACAATAAATGGTCGTGCACATCACACTAACACTTGCCACTTGCAAGATTCGAAACCGCAACCCCTTGGCTTTGTAGCCCAGAGCGCGAATATTTTATTATTTTATGGCTAAATAGGTCTTCAAACGTATATTTTTTTCTCCTGTACACTCTTTATTACCCTCTTCTTCTTCATCTATACGGTCAATCCTGGTTGCGTCCAAGGCCATTTGCTTTGGCGCCCAGGGTCCGCTTTCCTTGATTTACTCCTCCACTTCGCGCGGTCTTGAGGTCTCTAGTTGTGAGATCATGGGCAAGCATGTCAGCCCTCACGACGTCAAGCCAGCATTTTTTGGGTCTACCCCTTTTTATAGGTCCTGGCGGTGGCGGCATGGCCAGACGTTTGTTTCCTACGTATCTACTATCTTTATTGCCCTATTTACTGCAAATAAATAAATTTTAATGTGAAACACTAGACAAGACATTAGCCTACTGCTGGACATAGACCTCACATAAATGCCCTCGCGTCTAATTCCTTCTCTACCTCTACAAGTTTCCAAGTTTTCGCTACGCTCTCGCTCATCAAACCGCTAATCGCTCCGCATATTACCAACCCTCTCCCTAATCTTCCCGCTGTCCTAACATTTTAATCCCGCTGGACATAAATCATACATCCCCTGCCTGTCTGCTGCAATTGATACACAACATTTTTTCCCTTCCCTTTTCCCCGTTTGTCTAGTCGGCATTCCGGGAAACCTGTTTAAAAAGGAAAAGATTTAATGCGGGTAGTTTTTCCTTGTCTAAAACATGCGTATTTGGAAGGCTTATTTAAATTAGAACGGTGCGTGGATTTTTGAAAAGACAATTCAACTTTCTTTTTTATTTATTTAGATCTTTAATATTTTTAATAGTTCAGTTTCAGACAGTTTTTTAAGAACATCAAAAATTTTACATGAGCGTGTCTGGATGATTATTCGTCAATCATGCGTAAAGGACTGAACATATTTGGATAAAATTCGGCACATTAGTGGATTTGATTTACATTAACAGTAAGTACCTACTTAACGAGGAGCTGAATACTCGTACAACTATTTTTACCATGGGGCCAACGTGATTGCGACGCGATCTAATGTATAGGCAGCGACATCTCTTGGTAGAGCCGGGAACTGCAAATTTTGTATAAAAGGTGATAGGCGATAGTGTCTCTTGATATCGATCTTGCTGCTAAATGAAAAGTAGCTATACTAACTAACATCAGAATTCATAACTTAATTACCGATATTCAAAGATTTTATGTTCAACTGTAGAATAAAATTACTTATCCTTTAAAAACGGTAATTTTTAATTAAAATCATTGTAATTTTTACCTCTGTTTTTCTGCATTTTTAAAATTAACTCGGCCCTCGAGACAAAGTTGAGTCATCAAAATTTTTGCATTAATTAACAAAAGCGTAAAATTGTGCAATCATCGCGAATAATAAAAGTTGAGCGATTAAGCGCGGCCGGTAGTCGAACCCGTGACGCATAATTAGTAGAAGCAATGAAATTAAATACACCTATTAAAGTCTTAACTAGTTAAGGAAGGGTGTAGGAATTGTTTATTTTAATCACTTACAAATTCTAAAGAAATATGTAGGTATCGGTCAGTCAAAGTGAAACGAACTATTTAATTACATTATAATCATGTAATAAAATCAATTGACTTACTTTTTCAGAGCTGTCATAATGCGATTTCTTAATAGATTTTATAAAGAAATACATAGTTTAACATCACTTTTATGTGATAATAAAATGATTATAAATGAAGTCAAATGACTGAATAATATTGTTTTTAAAGCAACTAAAATATATTTTTTAATAAATAATTCATAGTAATGAATAGAAAAATGTCTTAAGCTGTTATTTTAGAACGATATCTTAGAACTATTCCTGAATAGTGTGATTTCAATTTAGGCGGTCTAATTGCTAAAATCTTATGAATTAATATACCTACTTCATTAGTTTGTAACTTTAAAGGTTATTTATTAAAGGTTAAACTCACTGCATTTATTCATTGAAGTCCTCGCCGTGTTTTGTTTTTGCTCCGTCCTGTATGTCTGTACCCCCAGCCCCAGTCTTATCTCCATAACTACTGTAAGGATTTTGATACAATTTCTAGGGTGAGTCACTAGTTTAGACTAAGAATAGTGTATTTAAAAAAAAGGTTACCGACTCGGCTCGTTTGATGTTAACTTATCTACCGCATGGAGCACCTAATTATAATGTTACACACACACACAATTCGTAAACCTCATTTTTGTAAATTATATTTCAAATAAATAAATTAGTAATAAGGTTCTCAATTTCTGATTGCCAATAATCATTTCTGATACTATATCATCAATATTATCATATTACTATATTATCAATTCAGCTGGAAAGTAAGTTACTACACGTAAACATTTAAATTGCTAGAAGTTACCACGTTTTGCGTTTTATACAATAATTAAAAAGATCATTAGTGTAGAACTGCAGGCATTTTATATTTAAACATGAAAAAATAAACTGAAGACTCAGACGTTAATAAAAAAAAAAGATTTAAACCACGTAACTAAAAAGTAAAACTTTTGAAGTTTTGAGTGATGTTGGCGTGGTCTGCTATGTCCTCAGGGTACGTCTGGGCGGGGTGGAAACTTTTCCAAACTCTTAACAAATAAATCTATTTAAAAATATTCAGGTGCCGTGTGGGGACGGCCGTAAAGAAACACTCCCATATCGCCAACAGGAGGCGTGTCGTAAGAGGCGACTATTTCTTGTAGCACGAGACGGGCAGCAGCGTCTACGTGCGAAATCTTATAAAAAACTGCGCTCGCCAACCCACCTGCCAAGCGTGGCGAGTATTGGCAATTCCCCCCCCAATGATGGGTCATTGAGGGAGACCTATGTTCAGCAGTGGACGTCCTATGGCTGAAATGATGATGATGATGAAAAATATTCAGTGTTATACAGGGTGCTAGGTAAACGGTGTATCAAGCCGAAACTTGCCTATGTTACCATATGCATATAAATGCAATTTCTTTTTTCTTTTTTTTTCATATAAAACTAAATCAGAATCCGATAAAATTTGCATGTTTTTTTTTAAATATCGATTTCAAATTTATGACTTCACCATAGTATTTATATGCATATGTTAACATAGGCTAGGCTTGATATACCATTTACCTAACACCCTGTATACCTAATGAAGAACAACACTGAACATATTTTATCCCGACAGGTGTCAAATTGTGTTTGGTCTCACCCACAGAATAGGAATGAAACGCTACGCTCCAGTGGTCTCGCCAATAGCGATTATTTGACAGTTGTTTCTGTCACTGCTACCACTGATCGAATAATCACTACGTTAAGGCGCTGCGCAAACGTAAACGTAGTTTCTGTGTCCGGTGGTGGCAATCAGACACAGTCACCGGTCGCTACTTGTGGCCACAATCCGTCAGCCCCGCCCGCACCCGTCACCCATATTTTGTCTTTTGTCAGTCAAACAAAAAATGACGAAGATAAAGCGCATCGAAGTTTGGGCATGGGAGTAGGTGACGTTACGCGAAACTTTAACGAGTTATATCTTCATAATTTTTTGTTTGATTGAGAAAACAAAAAATACGTGTCCAATAATTTCTGTTAATCCAGCTGACGGACTAATTAGATTTTTTTTAGGAAACTAGCCTATTATCTAGGCCCAAATTAGCAAACTTTGTGAACCGCGCAATCGTATCGACCGGTTGCGAAATGGCGACTAGATAACGGATAAAAATACTTACATACTTTTATAAACATCTATGACTTGCGAATATCATAACTTCATGTAATTGAAACATTGCTGAGATAGGCTCCTTTACTTTCCATTATTCAGGAACATTATTATCACTCTAGTGGTAATATTTTCCATTTAAAACCAAATTCTCATTACATTCTCCGTCTACGCCACAAAGCAAAGTTTACTTAAAACTGCCGTAAAAGTGTCTTAAAACGTCCATTCCTCTGGCAACCGCAGCGTGAAATTAAACGCGCGGTTATTAAAATGAAAGCCATCAAAATTCCGATAGGGTGGGGGTGCGGTGGGGCGCGGAACTACCCCACCCGCGGCCAATTAGCGATTAATGTAGTGGAAACACTTTTAGTCGACAATTGTCGTCTGTCGCTGCGCTCTTTGGTTTGCGAGGGTGTATGTTTCCGTTGTCTACGACGGCACGATTTATAAAGTTGCTACAGAAAACTAGCTTGGTTTAACCCTTTAAAATCGCACGCAATTGACATGTGGGGCGACTAGCGTTGGCTGTGACGACAAAATTACGCTAGGTAATATCAAAGTAAGTCGAAAAGTGCTCAACTCAATAATACTCATTAATTCAGAATATTATATTCCTATTCCGGACACTTATACACGTCCCACAAAAATATATTTAACTTTGTCCTACTATCGCTTCGTACTACATATTGGCTGGTGATGAAAAGAAACTCAAGTCACCTTTGTCAGATTTTTTACAGGAAACATAGTTTCAAGACATGTAGTACGAGTACAGTAAGTGCGAGACAGGCAGGTTAAGAACAGTTAGTTTAGATAGATTCACCAATTCAATTCAATTCAATGTAACATGTTACATAAGTGTTAAAATTGATACATAGGTAAATAGATCGTTATATAGTCTGTAAGTCGCTAACATGAATATCACGCACGAATTTAATGACAGCTTAGCTTCAAGTGTGGCGTTATGTTATCCTTGAGTGCATTTGTAAGATTAATCCTCATTACGAAACACCCGTTTTTAATGTCGTGATCTAACATTGAAAACAGTTCCTCTCACCGAAGAGTGCTCGAAATCCTCTCTCTCAGTGCCGCCAGAGTGGTTTTAATGAGGCCGCGAGGATCTTTGACCGAATTCACTCCAACGGGAGTGCCTCAAACGACCCTCCTCTTTTTAAAGCTTCGGGCGCAGACTAATGACACTCGATATGAATAGTCAAATATTTGAACTTAACTCAAATGATGCAGTTTTTTAATCGATCGGAGAAGTACTCTGATTTAAATATTACATGTTAGCCACATGCACGGTGAATTTTTGTTGTCGTTAAAGGTAATTTATATAAAAAAATACCTAATGTTTTTTGCTTGAATTAGGGGAAATCCTTACGTAACAATATCCACCCCAAATTTTACCCCACTCCATTGTAATGTCATATTTCCGTACGAAATCATAAAGTTTACGCGGGGTTATAAATATCGCGCTTACGACATGTAGGTACATAAGGCACAAACAGGTGGCGCCTATGTGTTTACAAGTCGCTATATCGTATCGTGTTTAGTGTTTGTAGAATAGTCTGTTGTGTGTTTAGTATGGGCATGGGGAGTGGTTTCATTATTCTAATGCGTGTTGTTTTGCGTAGTAAAACAGTAGTGTTTGACTATCTAAGGTCATTTCTTAATTAGCTTCTGATAAGAGCTATATACTGCCGCAGTAATAGCTACATAGCACGTAGAACTGATGGCCGGGCAGAAAGTTTCTAGAATGATGGCCACGTGCCGGCAAGGGCAGCGTAGGACATCCACCTACAACGTGGACAGAAGATCTGGTAAAGATTAGGTTAGATTAGGAAGCCGCTGGATGCAGGACGCTTCCAACCGACCGACCTGGTAGTCCCTGGGCGAGGCCTACGTTCAGCAGTCGACGTCCTGTTGCTGAAATGATGATAATGATGATTGCGGCCGGCAGTAATAAGGAAGTAAGATCGGTGATACTTGAATGAAATAAAAATCTGACAAAGAAAAATAGATTGAAGACATTATTGATAAGACCGTTATAGCCTAATGCAACGACAACAAATGATTAAATTATGATTTATATAATGATCACTGTCCTTCTTAGATTCTTCTTCCTAAAGCTTTGTAATCAGTAATCATTTATTCATTTGCACACCATAATGATAAAAGAGATGGAATATAAGGCTCATTTGTGGACCCGGTTGGACTTAGCAATTAATTTAGGCTCAGTTCCTAGTCCGAAATATTCGGTTACGCATTTCAGATCCAGTTTTTAAATTTGGAGCAACTGCAAACAGACCTCTGTAACCTTTAGAAAGGGAAACCAAAATCTTGGACCATGGCTACAAACTGGTGGTATTACAGATTTTGAAAAATCTAGAAGTATATGCTAAGATGCAAACTAGAGACCAACAGACGTGAGGCAAGACCACCACTGAACTACCGCAGCTCTTAAATAATAAATAATAATAAGTTTATTTGTAGTAAAGATACATACATATACAGTGTGTAACGAAAAGGTGAAATAAAACTTTAAGGGGTTATTCTACGGCTAAATTACATTAACTTTTTCTATGGGACCAACATCAAAATCCCAAAAAAAATATTGACGTTTCCATACAAACTGATGCCAGCTGGTCGCGTTTTAGTATGGGAAAGTGTTTTATATTAATATTTTTATTCTCATTCTCTACCAGTCGACCTTGAGGTAATGCAGATAGTGAAGTTTATATATATATAATATATATATAGATATCTTGATCTTATTTTTAAAATTTGGCACTACATTGCAATGTAACCCTGTATTTTAAGAAACAAAGATTACCATCAAATCTTCGTTATCCAGTGCCACCTGCTGAGCAGAAGCAGTGTAATTCCGATTCCAGTGCGAATGAGTTTCCATCCAGTTTACCGTCTATTCTTATGCTAATAGGCCATTTATCCACACGGATCCGTAGCGGGGTGATATACAGCCCGTGTGGTTACTTACACTAGATTTGTGCGATGTTGTAGTTGAAAACAAAAGTCAGACGGTCGTAGGATTGCCTAATTATTTATTTTGTTTGGTACTTCAACTGAGGAACCGCGGTACTACATTAAGCGGACTTTTAGAAATCTTATTTCAATTTGACTACAAAATTAATAAGTATCTTTGTTTTTCGAATGAGGTACCTACTAGAGTTGTAAAGTGTCCGTCACGTTATAAATGTCTGACCAATATGACCGAGCAAATTGGACATTTTCTCAATGTGACCTGACATTTTGGACATTTATTGTCACTAACGTCACAATCAATTCTATTAACAAACTATGAAAAAAAAATTTGGTCACAAATAAGTGCATTATTATAAGAAAGACAGGCTTTAGTAGTGATGATCTTTAACGAAATGAAATTTCTCAAATTAATTTATCTTTCTGCACGAACAAGCTAAAAAGCGTCACGCGCAAGTTTTTGTTTATGTTCAATCCAGATCAAATTACATGTTTTATTGTATGTTTTTATTGTCAAATACATAACATTTAAGACTTACTTTAGAGGAATTCTTCTTTGTTTTTAGTTTATACTAAAAAAAATATGTGACCATCGTGACAATAAATGTCCAATGTGACCGAGCATTTATCATAAATGACGGACGCTTATAGCATATGACCGTCAATTTACAACTCTAGTACCTACTAATTCAACAGGAAAATATATTTTGCCAGAAACGTCTCCAGCATACCCAGGCAAGTCAATTTAGAAAAATATTTTTATCTTAATTAACCCCAAAACGGGAATCGAACCTAGACCCTTTGCGTTTAACGCAAAATATTTTTACTTATTTTTTTTTTCCAGGGTTACATTGCAAAGGGGTGCCAAATCTTTAGAAGTGGCTAAAGAAACAGTAAATTAATCGAACTATGCAAAGAAAAAAAAAGGTTTTTCACATATAATTATTCCTATCCGCTGTTAAAAATCGTACGCGTGGATAATTTAACTCATTTATGCACTCCGTAATGTCCTTGTTGGCTCGCCGTACCTACTACACCTCTGATGACTAACCGCGCGGCTTTCATAGACTCTCTATTGACTTTATTTTCGGATTTTTTAAAGTAATTTTATTTCGTAATACACGAATATAAATCAATAACGATTAAGACGCTTCGATATTGTTCCCTAGATCTTATTATTTAAATTAAGCACCGCTATGCAATGTCACCCTGTATAACACATACAACGTGTACATAAAAGAGTCAGCCGTAGCACTGATTTGGTATTAGCCGTAGCTATTACAAGATTGTGTTGTGCCCGTCAAACAAAACAACTTTGTCAATAAAACATGAACCGAAATATGCAAAATATAAATGAGAATAGAATGGCTACAACTGCTACAAGGAATGTCACTACAACATTGACCAGAGGCCCAATTCCCGTAATTTGACAATAGCCGCAATCCGGTGTCGATCCGCTCCCAGTAACATTACGATGACAAACGGTGTTCTCGTAAACCCAAAAAATGCAATTATAGTTCGTGAAGCGACTGAAAACGGAAGAAACTAAACTTAGAATATTTGTTTTGCTCTATTTTCAGTAGTATTGGGATAGTTTTGATAATTTTACGTCAAATTTAAAGTTTATGAGAATTCTGTTTGTGATCTTAATGTTACTGGGAGAGGATCGACACCGGATTGCGGCTATTGTCGTTACGGGAATTGGGCCTCAGTGCAGAATGCCTTAATTCTTCCTTTGACAGCAACACAACGACGAGATCCTTCTAAATAGACAGGATTAGTTTTCTAGCGCTTTATTGTTAATTAAGAAGAGGTGTTGGGAGTTATGGCCTCTTTGCTTGGAATAACTTAAATGGATCAAGTTTAGATAGCACTAAGATGTAATCACAACAAAGACTTAGCATAAGATATTAGACCTTTGAATAATCGGCTTAAGTCTTTCGTTGTTTAATGCACATAATATGTTATAATATGGCAAAATGCAAAAAAAACTAAATGTCGGGTCACCAACAGCGCAGCCTGAGCTAAAGCTAACCACTTTTTGACTAACAATATTTAATTAAAATATCTATAAAAAATTGGACAACATCACATACATTGCTACATACATACCTATGGAAGTAGCCAAAGTAATTGCATAATAATAAAAAAACCGACTTCAAAAAACTAGAACGCTAAAAATAATCTTAACACTTAAGTACCTAATCAGTTACTTTTGGTTGGAGTCGGTGCAAACGAAAACATAGAATCTCTCATTGACTGGAACCGACTTCAAAAATAACTGTAAATTTTAATAAAATTAACTTTTGTCATCTATACAGAATAGCAAAAAGCATTTTAGGCCGGGCAGGCCTACAATGATACAAAAAGCATTTATTGCGCAAAAACAGTGTATCCGAGCAATAATGAATGTACCTCCCTTAACAACGTGCAAGCCTTTATTTAAAAAACTTAATATATTGTCACTTCCCTGTATGTATATTTTCGAGGCGTGTAACTTTGTTAAACAACATCAGGATCTATTTATAAAGAAGAGACAACTAAGTAATTTCCGAACCAGATACCCAAACAAAATAGTTCTGCCACCCATTAAAACAGATATATGTAAAAGAAATGGTTACTTAATGGTGGGCAGGTTATATAACAATATACCATCGCAAATTGCTAAGCTGCCTAGTAGTAAATTTAAAAGTCAATTATTTAAATGGTTAGTGGACAAGTGTTATTATTCAGTCTCTGAGTACTTGCAAGACAAATGTAAGTAATCACAATTTGGTGTCGATTTGTTATGTACTTTGTTTGTTATTGATTTCATTGATTTTTTGACATTTTGTTTCTATTCGTTTTGACATTTTGCTAGGGACATTGTATGATTTATGACAGTTTAATTTGTAAGCCAGTGATGGTAAATGTGTTTGTGCTTTGCTCCATGTTTGCCACCTTATTGTTACCCACATTTTCACAAATAAAAGATTTGATTTGATTTGATTTGATCTATTTTATTGATAAATCCTAATCAAAACAAATCTTACGAGTGCAAACATAATTTAACTGCTGAACATCGATTTCATTTCCTATTTTTCCATCCTTAGGGGTGACATTTTTTCCAAAAATGTATTACTACTATAGTATTTTAAAAGTATAAACTATTCATTAAAAAAAGAATTATCATTTGGCAAAGATATTAAGTAAGATAGATACTAAAATCAGCGTGGTACGGAGTTCATGCAATGTTTGATGATTTTCTTAGATCCCATCATCAGAATTTAACCAAATTTATATGGGACCATTCTGAAAGTATTCTTTCAAACAAACAAAATTTATCGAAATCGGTCAACGTAGTAACGAATGATCATACATGAAAACAATGACATACATAAAAAAAAAAGATTCCAACGAATTAGAACCTCCTCCTTTTTTGAAGTCGGTTAATAAATAATATAAATAAGTTCTCAATAGGTATCTTTTAAAACCTATCTTTTAACTCGGCGCAACCCCACCCCCTTTGCACCTGCAACTCAAAACTTTGCATCATAAACACAATCTTTGCCGGTTTCCCGACTTTTCCTCCGTGCGAGATATATTGCCCAACTTTCAACGCCATCTGTCGGGTGGTTCGTGATTTATCGCGAGTAATGAGCGCAGCGACAGATGGCAGCACTTGTTTATTACAAAAGAGGATTTATGGCGCGTCGAACATGAGTAAGGCTTAATAAACGGGCCGTTTATTGTTTTTGCGAGTGGGAATGAGTGTTGGCGTTTTGGTAATGTGTTTTGCTCGGTAGGCACTTAACGGGAATTTGGGAATGGTGTTTGCTGTGATTTATTTGTGGATGGCGAAAAAACAACGGAGTATTTTCTTGATATGAAAGCGTTAATAGTGTGTCACTTCCAAAAGTAATAAATAAGAAAATACCTAGGTAATAATAATTTTAAATTTAATATTAATTTAATATATAAAGGAAAAAATGGGCAAACCTTGGTTTTCCGGTAACTAATAAATAAATTAATAAAGTAAGACAAATCCTCAATTAAACCGTTAAAAATTGCTTAGACGGCGGCTCCATCGCTCAATATATTATTTTTTTAAAGAGATTTCTCAAATATTTGTTTAAAACATTTGAGTTAATTTTTTAATTCTTTGGAAATTGTATATACAAAAAATCGGCTACAAAAGCTTAACTTTTTATTTTTTTTAAGTGTTCTTTATAAAGTTTACTTATTTTATCTATTTTTAGTGATAAGTCCTAATCAAAACAAATCTTGAAATTGCAAACAAAATTCAACTGCTGAACACCGCTTTCATTTCCTATTTTTCCACCCTTATGGGTAAACATTTTTCGGAATTTTTTAATTAATTTAATAAAGTATCTTTGAAGTACTTATTTATTAAATTTTTTAACTATTTAATAAAATAGAATCATCAAAATCAGTTCATATTTTTTAAAAATATTGGAAAACAGATACAAAAACCAGTTGGCGTGTTATAGAGTTCATGCCGTGTTTGATTTTTTTTTAATAGATCTCATCATCAGAATTTGACCAAATGTATATGGGAACGTTCTGAAAGTATTACCTTTTAAACAAAAAAAGAATTATCGTTGAACGTAATAACAAATGATTGCTAGCCATAAATAAAAAAACAACGAATTGAGAACCTCTTCCTTTTTTGAAGTCGGTTAGACACTTTAACATTCAGGTAAAGTTTTTTTTACAGAACATAGGCCAAGTTAGGAAAGAATATCACTTCAAAATATTCAAGAATTACTTAAAGCTGTTTTACTGAAAGCAACAAACTGCGGTTTAATTTCACTTTCCCAGTCTTGCAAATCATAATAATTTATGAAGATTTCTTCGGATACTTAGCAAGTTAATAAAATAAGATGAACTCTTGCGACTTGCCATTTCACTAGTGTTTTCTAACCAAAGCGGTCGTAAATTGCTATCTTTATTTTTTAAATACATTTAAATACTTACTTACTTAAATCTGATTGAAATGTGTAGCGTCATTTACAAAAGCGTTCAGGTGAGTTTTTTCTTCATACATAAGTATCATCATCATCGTCATGTCAGCCTATTGCAGCTTACTGCTGGAAGTAAGCAGAAGAGCACGATCTCCCGCTTTTTTAACCGACTTCAAAAAAGTAGGCGGTTCTCAATTCGGATGTATGTTTTTTCATCCATCCACTGCCAGCCACCTTCCTAAGCATACAAATCATTTTTACGCATTTTTATGTAAACCAGTATCTATAAAGCTTTTGTCGTTTATCTATCAGTTTATCACGCAACTTAAAAGTTATCAATGGAATATTTTCAGTAAAGCTCGCTGCAATAAAACTTTTCGGCCAACCTCTTTTTAGCTCAGTGCCGCCATCTGTGCATATTATACTAACCCGTCTACTTAGTTAGTACGTACAGCAAGAACAGCTGCAAGTGGTAAACATTTGGTACTCTGTAAAACTACTAGAGGGCGCTAAACAAATGTTTGGTTCCGAGTAACGAGAACAGATGTCGCTTAGCTACTTCAGAAAACGCAAACTAGATGTCGCTACCAGTTCTGGAATGACCAAAAGAAAGTTTACGCATCCATTATTATTTTACATTCGTAATAAAAACCTTTCCGCGAAGGTGTGAAAATGATTTTTGTTCTTAGATTTTTTTTATTCTGTTGTTTGGGCGTGAGAACGGCCGTTCATTTATTCATAGGAGATTATAGTGGTTGTATTATAGGTCGTAAAGTGTACGATGCTATTGTGGCTGGTCCGCTTGCATCACTGTCTCACCGAGGACAGGTTTGGCCCACTCTGCCCCGACGCATTTCTTACGCACTTCTTCCGATTAGATAACGGGTGGTTTCGTGGTCTTTATGACCCCTTTACGACTTAACTGTCGTTTATCACTCGCAAGCGTCGGACTACCTACTTGTTAAATAGCCAATAGTCGACCGATTTCGTAATTTTCACATGGTTTAGGTTTAAGATTTTTCGCATTCAACGCATTCAAAGGTTTATGGCTCTAATTAATAATGGTCAGAGTTGTAACAACCGTATTTTTAAGGGGCTAGTGACAGAAAGAACTTATTTAAAAGTGACGAAACTAAAAGTTTTGTGGTAGAAGACTACTATTGATTGACCAATTAAATTATTAAACATGAATTTGACTAGATAACTTTCACGCAGGTAGAACTTAAAGTTAGAACCTATTGTTGTGCAGTTAGTTTGAGATTTAAATATAGCTCGGAAAAGTGAACCTTTTTTTATAAAAAAAGTCATACTTAAATGAATACGTTAGACGTACGCATATCAGGGCTAAGTTTGATACTGATTACCATAGTATCAATAATTACCAAACAAACGTACCTATGTATGTTTTACCAGTAAAAATTACCAGCTCATTTACGTAATATCTTTGTTTTAATTTTTCGAAATCTATGATTAGAACAATGATTTATATATTACTACTTTCTAAATCAATAGTCAAATATTTACTGAAACAACTTGCTCAGTGGAAGCGGTGAGGGTAGGAATTGGCGTGAGGAAACTTGCGCATTCAGTTATAACACATCATTATCATTTTAGCCATAGAACGTCCAATGCTGAACATAGACCTTCCCCAGTGACTTCGAGATTGGCCGGTTCGAAGTGGCATCCAGCAGCTTCCTGCAATCATTACCAGGTCCTCTGTCCACCTTGAGGGTGGACGTCCTACGCTGCGCTTGCCGGTACGTGGCCTCCATTCTAGAACCTTTCTGACCCCTCGGCTTGCCGGTACGTGGCCTCCATTCTACGTGCTATATGTTCCGCCCACAGCCACTTCAGCTTGCTAATCTGTTCGGCTATGTCAGCGACTTTTGTTCGTTTACGAATCGTTTCAATCCTGATGATTCGATCTTGAGATGTAAGTAACACGTCTTTGGCCAATTTAGGTCTAATGTGGTGTAGTATTCTGTCATATTAATTGTATGTCAGACAGTGTCTCGACTCGACAATGTATTTCCTAAAGGAATTATGAAAGTGACATTTCTATAACACAGTCCGTCGATAAAGAGTCATGTCGGGCTATAACTTTAATATTGGTGCCGCCCCAGTATCTTTCTTGACTTGAGATAGAGATACTAGGTATTATTACATACCTACCAAAAGCTAAACAATGTACAGAAATAAAAATATTATTTGGAACTGCACAATATTGGCGGTCTTATCGCTAGAAGCGATCATTTTCAGACAATATCATTGTGTTGTTTTATTGGATTTTAGATCATTTATTGTTTCGTTGACCTCAGAGACCTATCGCCCAACATTCTTAGACGTGAATGTTTGCTGAATCGATCACCTAGGTACCTACCCAAACTTCTGTCACTATACCAAACAAATACGGGCTTGTGCCATATCAATAAACCAGTCCAATATCTCACAACCATCCCGAGGCGTAGGAATGCTCGGATTCCTCAGTTTACTGTCAGCGTTCTCGGTAATGTCTAAATTTAGTCCGGTTCATTCATAACGCGCATCAATGGGCAGCGCCGGCCCTTTATTAGTGCAGGCAGTGCAGCACAAAGATGGAAGGGCTGTCATAAAAATGGAACTTACCATTACAGTAGTTTTATTATAAACTCTTTTCTATTTAGTGTCGTTCTTTTCGATAGTGACGATTCTCCAGGTTGCCTTTGTAGAAAAAGCTACATAAAAATGACCAAGAAGTCCACGACAGAATCTTATTACTAAATCTTTCTTCTATTATCTATCTGACGACCTCCGTATTCGAGAGCCGAGGATACCTTGGTGTTGCTATCTCTAAGGGGACCTCAATTCCCGGTCAGTCAATGTAGAAAAATAACCTTCAATATTGGCTTGGGTCTGGGCGTTGTGATACCGTCGTTGTTTCTGATTTCTGTAACACAAGTGCTTTAGCTACTTACCATAGGATCAGAGCAATGTAATGATGTTGTCCAATATTATAAGTATTATAAACTATTTCAGGGTAGATTTTGGTAGTCAGCTAGGATCTTAGGTCGCAGCCGTACTGCTGGAGGTCTCGCTTAGTGGGATTTACTTATGGCGAATTTAGCGACTCGACGCGTGTTGGTACGAATATCACACGAAAATTCATAAAAATACGGTTCATAACATTTTTAATACCGATAAGTTATTGCGTTTTAATTTAAAATACTTCGGCGTGAAACGAATAAAGTTGAAAGTTTCAATTTATAGCAACACTGATTTCGACTGATTCAAAAATTCCTACGAAAAAATCAGGAGCAATAGAAATTACATTCGTGCACGATAAATCATCGTGCTCAAATTTAAGATTCATCTCTTAAGCTTCAAAAATTACGTTTTAGCGAGGTCTTCATACGCGCGGTCCAGCCGGTCATCTACATGTATTTATGGCGTAGATAAGTACTACGTTTCTTTTGTCGTGACGTCTAGCCTAGATACCAGCAACGCCATACCACGGCGTTAAAACGATATGGTATCGATGCTCCATCTTACTCTGTTAGGTATAATATCGAGACTTCCGAGTCATAATACAAGCGATTTAACATGTCCAATGACTATTAACATTATTGATGCGTCCCCAAATTAAATAAGCCCTACAAAAGGCCAACTGTTTAAAAAATAGTAGACCCGTGTCGTGTTTTTTCCGGATAAAAAAATCTTATTCAAATTGTGAGGTAGAGCCCTCACACACCTGCCTCAGAGGGCAAAAAATACTAGTTTTTGACAACAGCTTGACTGTGTAAAAAGTTCCCTAAAAATGTGCTGCCTCCTGCCATCACTATAAAAGGTATTTCGCGCCAGCTTGGTTTACGTAAGTAAGATAAAAGTCTACGAAATATCAATGTGCAATAAACACTGTAAGTTTTTATGAAAGCAATTTAAAAATGCCTTCTTTATATCTTACAATCTCAACAATCATCTTCGGCGATATTCTTCACAAAGATAAAAATCGTTTATCCTCATTACATTCTAAAGAGTTGTACTGCCTAGGCATTATTCTAGATTCTGAGTCTAGATTAATTTTCTGACTTTCCGCCAGCAAGTTTAAGGAATTCCGTAAACATTTTTACTTAATGACATAGATTTATCACATACATCCTAGTTTTGTCAATAGATATTATGAAAAGGTATATCACGAAATAGGCTAGAAAATCTCTAGCTTTTATTTACTTTATTTAGGTACTATTTGCAAATTACTTTGTACTGATTTTCTTTTGATGCGTATTCATATTTGAAACCTAATAAATTTGAACCTGCTCGTTCGATCCAGATTTCGCATAATCCTGTAATCAAACCTAATTTCGACCTTGTACATTATCTCCATCGTGCTTTTTCTAAACGCAGCAGCCATGTTGTTTTTTGCACAGAACCTTTGATATGCACCGCAGCAATTTGGCTGTAAGTAGAGCATCGATGTAGTTAGGTTTTGTTTTCTTTAGACAAAAATACTTTGAGTGGTTTTCATTATGTATGATATTAGGGGAAATTCTTTCTGTATCGGTGGGCGAAGGGCTGTGCCTACGAGCGGCCAGCCACATCAGTTGGCAAAGAATAAGAAGAAAAGTTTACTTTATATGTACAAAAAATTACACTTGGCTAGTTCGGTCTTAAGACGTTTTTATATACAAATAATGTGCTTATAAGTAATAAGAATATACTTATCTAAAATGTTATTTCATTTGTTTATTGTAGAATATCGTTTAGTGTACGTTATTTCAATCACTTAACTTTATGCACGTAATATCAGCCGTCAGTATCCAATAATCTAATATTAAACGTCGCAATCCGCGCGACTAGTGACGAACAAATTTCCCCGCGACAGATGTCGTGCGCTCGCGCCGCTAATATCACTCAGGGCTGCCACTTACTGATACAATTTTAAATTAAATAAACATATCGTATCTTGTTATTATCTATTGTTAACATTAAACAATTTTATTACTAAATAGCTGGTTTGAAACTGGTTAAACAGATTTTTTTACGCAGTTAGTTAAATATTGGGCAACATCACATACATAACTCTGATCCTGAGGCAAGTAGCAAAAGCACTTGTGAAATAGACTCAGTAACAACGACAGTACCACACCACCCGGACCCGAGACAATATAAAACAGTTTTGTCCTCTACAATAACCCGACCGGGAATCGAACCTCAGAGATGGTGCCAAAGTCCAGCGTTCTCGCATCTCAGTTACGGAGGTTGTCTAATTAAAATAAAGTATTGGGATGTTTTTATTAAAACTGATTTTTTTTACTGTAAGCCAAGCTTACCAAACAGAACTATACTTATTTCAACTGAAAAACAATAATGCTTTTTTTGTTTTTGTTTCCCCAAACGGGACATAATTATGTTTGTGTACGATTATACCTACCTAGTTTTGCTTAGTCAAACTAAGTAATTTCTGTGTAATCAAATTCATTTAATAGTTTTGATTTTAACGAACCACATTCATATTATGATGACATTGAAGTATATATAAAAAAACGACTTTCTTCGATAAAAGCATATTAAATTTTTGCTATACATTATTTATACTACTTACAACAACATATTTCCTAAAGCTAGTGCTCGAAGACTTAGTAATGCAATAATCAACATTTATTAGCGCAGCCCTAGCAAGCGCCTGTACATCCTCTATTTAACCTCAGGAGTTTTTGCCCGGCGTTTTTATTTAACTTACCGTCTACTAATATTATGCTTATGTTTCTTTTTTTTTTACTTATCTGAGCGTTTGATGAATAAAAAAACTTTTTTTTCTCCTCAAGAGCGCATATGGTGCTCGCGCGTGCGCACATTGCGCAGGATTTTTTTGACATCCGATTTCGAAATTCAAATATGGCGAGGAACACATTACGCGGTTTTTGTTTATTTTTTTCTTTTAGTGCAATGGTATTGTTGGTGGCCAGTAGTGTTTTGAAAAAAATGAGGGGTATTATTTGGTCTGTAATTAAATATTCTGATTGGAAGATCGAATAAAGAGTTTGTATAACATGAAAATTTGTGTACTTACATATTTTTAGCGCCCCATCATATTCTTTTATCTCGTTTAAATAAGTAGTATAATGAAAATGTAAGGCAGATTTTAAAGACTTAAAATTCCTAGGGTTTCATCATATAGCATTTTCGTCTTTGAAAATTTCCTGTTCTTTTGTTATTTACGTTTTTTTGATACACTCATGTCTGTAATATTATTTTCCTAACATGTCGTTTAAAACACAATGTCTATTCATACATTAATTTCATGGTGTTCAAAAAACTCATCGCTAAGGTAACAGGGCCTCCATTTTTTGTCACATTTCGAGTTTCGGTGGCTTGCCTCTTATTCAAAATTAACTGCGACTGGTTTTTTTATATTTTATAACCGCAAGAGGGTGTCGAATGTATTTTTAACTTTCTTAAACATAGTTAATTAATGGCGTCGCAGGATTAGCACTTTCTAATTTGTTGTTCGTTTTTTATTGAGTTATACCCCTTTTAGGAGAAGTGTTAGGCCGGCTGAGAGTCGTTGATTGATTTATACGTTCAAAGGGTTGTGTTTAGTCATTATTTATATTTGTTTTACAGTTGTTGACAGTTGTACTCGCGAGGGAAATAAGTCTTAGCAACTTTAGGTAACAGGTATTTTGATAATTGCCAGCATTTTAACTTGATGTTGCCCAATAATGCAGTTTCGAAATAACTGTAGACAAATCTCATAATTTCCAAAGTTGGACATACGCTTCCCCAAGCTGCGTTACAATTCCCAATCCTCTGTCCTCATCACGATCACTTATTCGTCATCATCATCATCATTTCAGCCATAGGACGTCCACTGCTGAACACAGGCCTCCCCCAATGATTTTCATTGGGATTGGATTGCCAATACTCGCCACGCTTGGCAGGTGGGTTGGCGAGAGCAGTTTTTATAAGATTTCGCACGCAGACGCTGATGCTCGTCTCGTGTTACCGGAATTAGTCGCCTATTACGACACGCCTCCTGTTTGTGTGGAAGTGTATTCTTTACGGCCGTTCCCACACGACACAGGAACGTACTTATATCTTGCCATTCTATCTATCCGAATCACAGCAAATTCGTTTGGCAAAAAAGACCCTATAACGAATCGCGAAAAACTCTACCACTGCCAGAGCCTCTTTTATAATTATTACTCCAATACATTATTATTAATGACAGTAGAATTAGTCACAAAAACTCTAAAGGGGTGAAAATTATAATTGCTGCCATTACTTTTCAATTCACAAACAGTTGAAAGTGTCCCTTGATAAATTGAATCGATAATACAAGTAAAAAATGTTAGGAAACGCATTAAAACACTATCAAGCGTAAATTAAACATTCAGTAATTGATTCTGGCCCCTATTTACCGGCTACAGATAACTAGCGTCATTAGACACAGCCTGGAATTTTATAATCATTTTAAATTTTTGTGTAAGCGGTCAAACGGTAGATGCTACGAGTAGAAGCAGTGCAGTGATGAGAATGTCTTTTGTCTGCCCTCCAAAACATTTTTAAAAGTGCTTATTTTAGGCCTATTTACAGAAATACATTTTTTTATTTTATTTTATTTATTTTGCCTAATGGTCGTCTTGCAGATTATGCCATGCTTTCAGTCCACCTTTTGTATTTTTTTCAACGGTAGGTCAACATACCTAAAAAGCTAAAAGCCATTCAACCGATTGTCAACATAAAGATCAATATCAATTTATTTATTTATTTATTTAATAGGAGCAACCAACAAATCTTACACCAATGATACAATTAACAAGTAACAGGTTTAAAATATGAGCTAAGTGTAGATTCAGTTACAGGCTGCCACGACTTGCAAATGTGAGTTATAGTTTACTTCTAAAACAATTGACATAATTTGACGTATTATAGTAGCTTGATGAGCTGATTTCTGTACAACCTACAATTTTTGCGCAATACTTTTTCGATCCTACAGTCGCGTACCCCCAAAAGCGGCTTCTATCCCCTAAATGGTCTGCATTACTAACTTCACACAAAAAATGGAATAGGTAATGTATGACAATCGTTTTTTGTACGGCTAATCAATTTGAAGTTTGAATTATTTATGAGCGATTATTTGTATATCGACATCGATAAGGGTAGAAATGTTGTTAACACGTGGTTCTTGTAATTTAATGCTAATGAGGTAATAGGGATAATTTTACTAGGTAATTTAGCGTTTTTATTTTCTGTCTGGCTTAATGCAGACCTTATAAAATATGCTACTGATTCAAATCACATGTTATGAATTTGAAATCAACCGAATCATAAAAAAGAATTGCGGTTTTATCGAAAAAGTACGACTAAACGTATTTTTTGTATCAATAAAAGCTGTTACTACCTACTACACGGTTTACAAATCAAGATTTGATTATAACAGTCCAAATATGCTGCATTGCGAGTGATCAAAGCAGACAAGCGCGGCGCCGCCCACGCGCCGGCTGGCGTTCACCTCGCTGCGCGCGCGCACCGGCAGGCCACAGACACACACAGGCACTCTGTCTAACATGACTAAAACTATACCTCCACTTTTACTATATTTTTAGATAATAATAATAATAAAATGTTTATTGGCTTTCATCATCATCATTTCAGCCATGGACGTCCACTGCTGAACACAGGCCTCCCCCAATGACGTTCATTGGCTTTAACATGTTCATGTCTTAACCTAAGAGTGACCAGTGTGTATAATTCCTGACTTCTAATGGGATTCGAAGTATAGCAGGACAGGAGGTTTGAATAAAAATGGAATGTTGAAGAAATATAGTTTTATTTAAGTACTGTACAAATGGGCAGAGTAACCCTGAATGGTCTAGTGGAGGATGAAAAGTAAGGGAGTGATTTACAATTTCTTGACCTATTTATAACAAATCTCCTTTGAAGATAAAATTAAAGCCCGTGTCAGTCAGGAGACTAGTACAGGAAGTTTATTTATATTATAAGTATATTTATATTCAAAATGATTATAATTAGATAGATACTCTATAATGTACACCACACAAAACAAAGCAATTACAGGAAAAAATACATCTAAATAGCACAATTTAGGAGATCTTATCGCTAAAAGTGATCTCTTCCAGACAAGATATAGCGGGGGGTCATGTTATACACACCAACTACAACTGAAACTCACCCAGTTGAAGTTCCGTATTTTACCTATATTGTTAAAAGAGTCCACAGCTGGACGGTAGTCTCCCAAGAGCACGATCTCCCGCTTTTTTCATTTATCCACTGCCAGCCACCTTCCTAAGGTCGTCGGTCCATCAAACTGGAGGGCATCCTACTCTACGTTTGCCAAGACGTGGTCTCCACTCGTGAAGTCATTTAATCCACCTTACATCGGTTCTGCGACTGATATGACCGGCTTCCTGTCACTTTAGCTATAACATTTTAGAACTATGTCCATTATCTCGACCTGTCATTTGTCCTACTCTAAAAATACCAGTCTAGACTTGACTGCGTAGCAACAGAATTCTTTAATCCAGTTTTGCCTAAAACATTTCTTCGATGGCTAAGTGAGGCTGTATCGAGGGTGGTTTATGGCTCATCGAGTGCCAAGCTCGTATCGCGGTCGCCGACCTTGGCTCTTGGGCCCATTCCAAGGATGGCCTTGGCAGACAATTGCAGCTCCCTACTCTATAGTTCCGTATAGAGACATGCCGGAGTCGACAATGGATATCTATGATTACTTTGCATTTTGCATTTGATGCAAACCCTGCAGTCTCTGGTAGACGTAATAACTAATTGTTTGTGACCGCGTAACAATTAAATTTTATATTGTGTCTCGTTTTTTACGTAATGAACTTAAATTGTATATTAATCAACCCACGTTAGTCTACATGGGAATCTCCTAATGTATGCCACTGGGTCCGATCCACGGCTAGTCTTCTTCATTTCTTCATTCGCTGCCAGCAGCTTTGCGTAGAGCATTCTACGCTACGATTACCAACCAAGTCGTGTTCTTCACTAAATAACAAGTTATTTGGGGTAACTGATTACTTGTCCGTGACAGAATTTCAGTTGGCCGAAAACTATAGACCGCCATTTCTTTGGCTAGATGTATCATTTGACATATTTTTAGTCCATCAAAATATCTCTTGACATTAATATCATTTTATCGAACTACGTTTCATCGATTTTCACAATAACTTTCTACTGTTGGCCGAAGTCTCTTTTAAACCTTTTTTATTTTCCAGAATACTGCGTATATTATAAGACTAAATTGGTTAGGTTAGGTTAGAACAGTGACCACACGCCGCGGCAGCGGCCGCCAAGCGCTTAAAAACTAAGGATAGATTCTAAGGATAAGGATGAAGGATTAATTATTATAATATTGGTAACACTTTTCTGGAAACTAAATCATCCAACATTAATAGCTTTGGCAAATGTTGTATGTAACATAATACTTCGAAAAAAGGTTATTTCGACCAAGCCAAGTTTGGTAATAAGTTTTTCGAACAAATGAAACGTCGGGGTAACAATAAAAAACGAATTCATAATAGGTCAACTGATACAGATGCAGAGGTCATTTCGATGAAATGAAAAAAGGCGAAACGAAATTAGTCGAAAAGTTATCGATGAAATAAAATTCGGTAAACAACTTTTCGAACATAAGATAGGTAACCGTTATTTGGATAATAGAATTGAATTTTCATGGCAATATCTGGCAGAACGTTTTACCGTTTGAAAATAATATTTTTAAGATGTTTAAGACAACTTTCCCTGTTTATCGACATTGTTGAATGGTAGCTTAGACCATCTCTATTACGAAGAAGAAGCGCCTACAACCGTCCAAGTTATATATTCAAGAAAATATGCGACAACTAAAAAAAAATGTTGCCAAAAACATATATTATGGCGATTATTGTCTGATGTGAGTAGGCTCATGGGTTCCTTGAACTCGGCTGCCATGGCTACGCGGCCTTGAGACGATCACTCACAAAAGATGTGATTACGAATGTATTGGATGTGATTATAGTAAATATTCTATATGACCGTATTTACAATGATAATATGATGATATCGAGGCCGGAGCTATTACTATTACTTTATCGATGTGGTTTGTGCGATGTAATTGGAGGACTCTAATAATGAATATGACAGATTTATAATTCATATCACTTAAATTGCGTGTTGTTTTAGTATTCTAGTTTTTTATTTATTTATTTAAACTTTATTGCACAAGGAAGTACAATTGGCGGACTTAATGATATACAACATTATCTACCAGTCAACCTTGAGGTAATGCAGATAATGTAGTCAGTGGCGGAGTATAAAGTATCCGACATATTTTTTAAGACGAGTAAAATACATACACGTACATATCAATTTAGACAATAATAAATACATACTATAATACATACGATATAATATATTAGGGAAGTCGATGATTATTAATCGAAAGTGTGAAAAAGAAGAGAAAGAAATATACAAAAAAGGAGTTGAGTAATAGTAGAATGGTCAGTTCTGAGAGGTGCCAAGATAAAGCTCACGTAATGATTTTTTGAACACAAATTTTGATGGAGATTGCTTTATACTAAGGGGGAGAGAATTCCAAAGGCGAATAGCTGAAAGAGTAAAGGAATCGGACAGGAACCCAGATTTATGAGGGGGAATGAAGAGACTAAGATCGTGGGAAGATCGAAGATTGCGCGAAGTGGTGGAGCCTTGGATCTCTAGTCGGAGATCTAGTTATAATTTAATAGTTTATTTTCAGTAAGTACATTGCAGAATATTAGCACAAATTAAACACAGTAGCTAGATTGATAAATAGAGTCAGATTACTCATATTCAGAGACGTCAATTAAGCATCAATATTAATTAAATATCATAGTTTAAAAACCTTTAAATTAGACTTTTGTATGTTTGTCTGACTCGTCAGACCAATAATGAGCCGAATTACGAAGGTTTTACTAGTAGTTATTGTAAAGTTCTACTATCTATGCATCTCCTGGCTCGATAATCAGATCAGCACGATGGTACGAAATTATGGTATTGTCATCTGAATGTCACATTACAAATGTTTGTATTTGTATTGTATTTACAAATGTTTTAATTCGTTACGACTGTTAGAAGATATAAACGACTTTTATGATTTGATTACGTAGTTACAGGATTTGATTAGGTACATAGCCGCTGGATTCGGGCCGTTTCTAACCGGACAATCTGGAAGTCACTGGGGGAGGCCTATGTTCAGCAGTCTGGACGTCCTATGGCTGAAATGATGATGATGATGATGACATAGTTACTGATAATTAGTGCCACAAAAATCAGTAGAATATAATTATTATGACTTTTTGATGCTTGTGTGAATTTTCTTTATATCAGTCACATACATTACCTATTCCTGTTTGAAATCTGTGTGCCGAAAAATACGATTTCATATTAAATAAATTTTAAATGTCATTTTTTAATTTCATGTCGAAAAAAAAATGCTAATTGGACAAAAAAAGCTTGCGGGACAAAAAAACCTGCGTGAGGATTTAAATGATATGAAATTTGGAATGTGTAATTAGTTATAGCTCGATTTCAAAATGATTTATGTACCAACCCCGTTTAATAGTTCAATTCGATTTTTTGTGTAAGTTTTCCGTTTCCGCTCTTGTTGGGAAAATACCCTAATTGCGGCTGGCATACGAGCATCAAAGCAATACAATGGACATATAACATAAATCTTCTGTTCTCCGTCCGTAAAATATGGTCTTCTGATGACGAGGCAGTGTTTGTAGAATTCTCTGAATAATAGTCGGATTAGGAATGAATAAGAATGAGAAAATACTCATCTTGGAATAGTGTTTGTAGTAAAATACTGATGAGTCTGACGATAGAATTTTGTTTTTATATTTTTTGTATTGTAATGACTTTCATTTGTAAAAATTGAGATGCCTGAATTGAAATAAAACAATATCTATCTATCTAGTGCCGGGAATCTCTTATTTTGCATTCATGAGTATGGACAAATGGTCAAATTGACAAAAAATGCAACCATGTAGTTCGTATACGACTGAAAATGATCTAAAATTTTTGTTTGTTCCATTTCCAGTCTTCAGGGATCTGTTTGAGTAATATTAAGCTTTAAATATATTTTTTTGTTACAGTCAGTTATTTTTTAACCCTATCACTGCTTGGGGACAATGTTGGGACTGGAAACTACGAAACCCTTTGCGTTTGGCCTGACAAGCACTTAACTGTATTTTGTCTACTTTAAATTACGGGGTTTCGACTTTTCGCTCCGCTAAGTTTTTTTTTTCATCGGAGCTGCGCTGAGCGAGGCTAATTATTAATCCATTTTTTTTTAAATTAATATTTTCGTAGATTTTTTTTGTTGTGACGTAAACCAAAAATTACAACGTTTTTTATCATAACTAAACGTAACGGCTGAAATTTCACGCGACAGAAAATAGACAAGCTTTAGAAATGCCCTGCGGCGTGTGACTTTATAAATTGCTCTCCGCTAAAATTACAACTATATTCTAAAGATACGCGACTAAATAAGGCGCTTGAATGCCGCTCGGCCGACTTACGCTGATGTATGTCTGTCTGCCTGTCTGCTGGCTGCGTCTAGACTAAGTTATGCCTACTTTCAGCACTCCATCAATCGGAAAAATTTACCAGTGAAAAATACCGCGAAACTGAGTAACTTTGTACGCATTTTGTACGTTAGATATTGAGTTTTTTTATCTGAAAAAAATACACAGTAATCTATAAGATATGAGTAATGATGCTATTTTTCTTGAATTAAATTTTGATATATGGAACCGCCAAAAAAAATTTCTAATGTCAACCCTATTTTTCACATTTGTAAGCATTTTACGGCCATTTTATTATAGAAACAGTATGAATTTTTTTAAACTACCTAATAAAACAATGTAGTATGTTATTTTCTTACTTTTTTAAAAATTACTTTATTTATTTGATAAAAAATAAAAAACGCATCTCATTCGAGCCCAGATTCTTCTATTAGACGCAGTGACTGTCGTAACAGATACATTTCATTGGGCGCTGTTATGAACCGTAATTTAATGAGTTTTCGTGTGGTATTCGTATTAATATTCGTAGAGTCGCTAATTTAAGGCACTACAAAGAAAATTTGTAATTATAAAAAGCGTTGACAAAACGTCAAAACGTTGATGTTATTTTGCATTGGTTGCTTGGTCTCAAATTCAAATTAGGTATCTCTCTAAATAAAAAAAAAGCAAAATGGTGGAAGTAATTATATAGCTTTTCAAACAAAACTCATTATATTTATTCGTAGAATAATTGTGAGCCAAAACTAAACATTTAGAATTGGTATGAACTTACTTAATATTAACTTCACTCGCACACTGCGTTGCGTCCCTCGAAGAACCGGACAAAAAAGAATTTAAAACAACATTCGTCAGAAAGTTTATTTAACGTTTTATTATAAAACAACAGTTGAAACGGAGATATGGATCTTCTTCACACGATTAAGGCGAAATTAATTTCGTTGTTGTATTTGTATGTGACGCCCTGCGTGTGCGAAGGGATTGTCGTTTGTATCTTTATGGCACGATCTCGCGATGTTCCGTGTGTGAATTAAAAATAATTACAAGAAAAAGCCCTTAAATGACTGGTTTTGTAAAATAAATTAGTTCTACAAATGATAATTATGGCTCTTTTATATAATTTGATGATGATTTCTCGTGTTATGGAAGTCATTTCAAATAATAACTGTGAAACGTAGTTGTAAGTAGTTTTTACTATAAAAATTGCGTTTAATAAAAAAATTTGACCGTTGAAAACTGATAAATAGCAAAACGTAGCGTAAAATGACAAACTTAAAAAAAGTTTTAGAATGTTAGAGCAGTGAAAATAATAATTCCTCTTTGATTGGTAATTAAATGTGGTGCATAAGCCAGGCAAAATTATTACGATTTCAATATTTTGCATTATTTTTTGAATGAATTAAAACGACGACTTATGCAAAACTCTCTAACAATTTTTGTATATAGTCATTAATTCATTATATAAGGCCTCTTGCGGGCACTTAGATATGTCTAAAAATATTGCTTTGCCCTACCACCGCTTTAGGATTTCATATCGGCTGGTGACGAGATTTTTAATGTGGATTTTGAACTCAAGAACCGTTAGGCCATCATCAAATATTGAAAATATTTCCCCAAGAATAATGTTGTCCATTTATAAATACTTACTAAGTTAACTGTAAAAGCAATAAAGAATAAAATTGAATCATCTAGATAGATCAATGTATCGCTATCAGGTCTACTGCCGTGTAATCCCAGTATTTCGATACTCACTAAACCGCGGCGGCTTTTAGCGTTTGCAAATAAACTGCGTCGGCGCAGCACTGCGGCGGCCCCCAACAGACTGGCACGCGCAGACACAACAATCTATTGCATTCGGACTATTCTTTATGCAATTTAGATTTTTTATGAACTGTCTAATTAGAAAATAAATATAAGTTTCTTGAGATTAAAATGTTTAAATAACCTCAAATTTGTATACGCTCAACATACATAAAGTAGGACTTGGGAGTAGCTGGTACTCAGTAGTTTATAGTATGATTTCGATTAAGGAGATAATCCCCTCATTGACATATTATTTGAATATTATTGCAATTTTACCAACGCGTTACGGGGTTCACGTTTGTAAAAATGTTAAATCAAAAGAGGATTCAAATACAAAATATATTGTAATAGTAACTTTGTTTAAATTCAACGAACACTTTATTCGATTAACAATGCTGTTGAACCTTGTACGCAAATACCCAACTGCATCCGTACGCTTGAGCCAAATATTTCGGCGTGTCTAAACGTTCCTGCGCCGCGCGTGCGCAGATCAAAGCGGGTCCTCGACGGGATGCGCAGACGACGTCTCGACGCACTCCCCCCACCTGAGTCACTCCCCCTCTCTCGCCACGGCGCCTACAATCGTATGCACCGCATAATTGAATCAAATCATATTCATGAATGATCGATCCAACCATGTCGGCTTCGATGAGTAATTTATACAGATTGGTTCGGTCTTATTTGCAATGTCAATGTTTCTTAGCCTATTAGGTTCTAATTTTAGAAGGCAGATCTTTTCTGATGAATATGTTTGTATTTGAAAGCATTTTTTTAACAGCACAATAACCTAGCTATCGTAATAGGGCTACTTTCTATACGACATTACTGCTCAACAAAGTTCCGTATAAGTTTGAAGTAAATCTTGAATAATAAACAATTTAAAGCGCATTGTTCCAATAAATGCATGTTGCTTTAATGAAAAGTTTTAAAAACTACCTTACAATGTAGTATTATATTTCGTCATTCATATCGAGTATTTGAATCAATGACGAAATATATTTTCCAATAAGTATTTATTGACACTATTAATACATTCCACTTAACTTTTGTGCTACACTTAGGTATTGTGTGCACCAAAATCTTCACATAATATGTTTTTAATACTATTCAATGTTATACTGTTTTCAATAATATCTTATGTATATTAAATTGTTAATACTATGTTCACTTCTCTATGCTTTATTAATAAAACTAGCTGTTGCCCGCGACTTCGTTCGCGTGGTCTTTAGTTTATTCATAAAGCATTTCTTGCGCGACTTTCTGATTTTTTTTTCTGTAAGAACCTTTTCCTGGTAATAATTAACACAACAAAAAACAATTAGCGAAATCGATTCAGCTGCTCTTGAGATTTGCGCTTAGCAACACATTCAGCGATTCATTGTTATATTATAGATAAATTTAACAAACTATTATAAAATCAATTACCTACTACGTAATCTACTAGAACTCTATTAAGAGCGATTAATTGTGACATTTTTATAATAAAAAAATAAATAAATAAATAGTGTAAGTAACATAATTATTATAGTATCTGTTTCACCTTTACACGACCTACGACATTTTAGACTATTGTAATCGTCAGGTAATTAAACTTTCCGCCTTCTTCAAAAAGTGCGACAAAGCGGTGGAACATTTCGGAGTTAGGATACAGTCAAGGAACTTTGAATTTATGTTACAAGCTTTAGCGGAATATTGCAAATTAATGTACGATATTTAATTTTTTGGAGTTGTAACTAAAAATACTTAGTTTCTTGTATAAATATTGTTTTGCAAGAAGAACATTACTCTAAGTAATGCCAATTTAGTTCCTTGTTACATGCTTATTTCTGAGAAAAAACAAATAAAGTTTTTTTTATTATAAGTTAAATATTTTTCGAAAATTGATTATTGATTGAAATAACGTTTATAATATAATAAGGTTGCAGGAAGACGCTGGATGCAGGCTGCTTCCAACCGACCATCCAACTGGCCAAACTGGAGGTCAATGGGAGAGACCTATGTTCAGCAGTGGACGTCCTGTGATGATGACATAATAAAGATGGAATAGTTTAGTACCGCCTGAAATCACTGTGTTTAATTCAAATAAATCAAATTCAATAATTTTGTCCGTGATCACCCGTAACTTACACCACTGTGCGTAGCTATTTTAGTGCAGACACAAAAGAAGGTTACGGCGCGTTTTCTTTAAGGAAATTGCGGACGACAGAAATAGCCGTGGGCGTTCTAATTACTTATCCAACTCTATCATATTGCTTTATTCAGCTTTTATAGTCTATGACTCTCATATTTGTTTTATCCGGTCTATAAATATGTCCATTCATAGATTCGCCTTGAAAGTTCACATTCTACGATCATGGACGTAACCATGACTTTGATTAACCTGTCTTTTGTCTAGTATTTTAAACCGACTTGGTCACTATCCCTATGGTTTAATTTTATTAATTTTATTTTTATTTTATTTATTTAACAAAATCCACAGCTCTTAAAAAAAACATGATTTGTGTATTATGTTCCTACCTTAAAGCCAATAAAGGACTTACACTATATAAAAATTTATCAAACGGCCGACAGAAAATCAACGAAACGTACACAATAGCAAATGCAAGCTTATCAACTAACCACATAACAAAACTACAATATAATATTTAAGTCTAATATGTGTCTTGTCTATGTGTGTGTGTGTGTTTTTTTTAAAATTGGTTTTGTAGTTTTTTTATACCGTGATTTTTCACAAACAGGTTCGCTGACTCCTGTGATTAAGAGGGAAATCAAATCAATTCATGTACGCTCTAAAAGATTAAGAGAACGCAATAGTATTCTTGGCTTACCAAAGGCTTTTTTTATGGCTTATCTGAAAGGGAAGTCTATGTTTGTTACAGGTACTTATATCGTTTTATCGAAATTCTAAAAAATTGTTGTTTTGAAAATAATCTTATTTGATATTCGTAAGAAGTCACAATTTTTTTCTAATATACTTAATTATGCCTCAAAAATATGATTAGATCATTAATTTTTTCGAAAGCATTACTGAATCAAACGAAAAGCGCCGTGACATACACGAACTCGCTTCGAATACGGAATACAAATTAACAATAATTGATTTTACTGTTACAAACCCACACACGAAATGTGGATTGTCTGTTCAAATCAAATCTATGCCAAAGGATATTATGATAATGAAGAAATTACAATTAGATAGAGAACCTTATTTTGTAGTAGCGATGGTGGATGGTGAAAGACATATACTTCGTAATTCCTTATACACATACGTGCACACACACACACACACACACACACACACACACACACACACACACACACACACACACACACACCGCGCGCGCGCGCATACACGCATATTACAGTTTAATTTGACGACCTCCGTAGCCGAGAGGCGAGCATACCGGACTTGGTGTCGCTATCTCTGAGGTCCCGGGTTCGATTCCCGGTCGGGTCAATGTAGAAAAATAACTTTTCTATTTTGTCTCGGGTCTGGGTGTTGTGGTACCGTCGTTGTTTCTGATTTCTGTAACACAAGTGCTTCAGCAACTTATCATAGGATCAGAGCAATGTATGTGATAAATGAAATTGTTACAGTTTACTCATAACTTAATTGTAATGTATCTTTTGTTAATTTTAGGAAAGAGCGGGGTCTCCAAACACAGGTATCATATTTAAATGGAGACTCCAGCCACTTGTCGTGTACCTTTGTAAAAGATACTGAATAAAACATTTTCATTTTCATATTTATTTATTTTTTCAAATATTTTAAGTACTAATCATGCTTACTGTCTACAAATACAATGAAGAAAACAAAATAGTTTCTAGGACTTGTGTGTTTTAGTAGTTGCTATCCAACATGACTGTAATGAACGAAGCCATCGCAGTAAATAATATGCACGAAATCCTTGCCTACCCTTCATGTACTATAATTTACCAGAAAAAACTAATAAGTTTAACACTAAAGTCAATGAGATAAATATTTGCTACACAATTGAATTAATATAAATAAGTATCAAAAACACTTGGTCAAATCCAACATATGTCCATACGGCAGGCATCCTAAAGAAAAATACACCCAACTTTATTTGTAAACTCACTGAAGTAACAGTACAATGATATTTTTTCCGATCAGATAAACCGCTACGTATAATAAAAACAGCATCGTGTTTGACATCTCGAATTCGACTAGGCCGACATCTGGTGTGCCTTGGCGAAATATACACATGTCTTTTTGTCCAGATGACTTGCTTGCTGGAGCACTGTGCATACACCCATAATATTAAAATCCAAACCTTAACCTTTAAATTTTAGAATCCAATTTTGAAAGTATTTTTAACTATAAAAAAACAAAATTAAATCGAGCGAATATAAGTCGTGTGCAATAGTTATAAGATTAAAATTAGTTTGGAGGTGGTTTTTCTGTATTTTTTTTCGGAAGTAGCATAATTCATATGGTAAGGAGCGTGTCAGGTTTCGCGGCAGATGCGGTGCTGCGCACGCGCGGACGAATTTCAAGCTCCACTTAGCTTCCAGTTATTGTTTTTGTTGTGGCTAGGATTTAATTGCTGGAGAGCCGGTAGTGCACACTGGGCATTTGTGTAGATACCGATCCTTTTAAATAACAGTTAAGTGGGAAAGTTACGTCTCTATCTATACTTACTTTATGGTCTATGGCTTCCAGCACGTGAAAATCAAAAAAAGTATTTACAAAAAAACTTTCAGTTATTCCGTGTGTATGGTGCAACAATGATAAAAATCGTAGACCACCTTACAGTTGAGGTGAGGCCTGTGCCCTGCAGTGGGACGTATAGGGTGGCCAGAAAAGTGACGTCCAAATTTTTTTTTTGTTGCCTCGTGTTGAGACGTATCTGAATCACCCCTATGTATATTCTACGATTTTTCGTAGTTTTTGAGATACGAGTTTTTGAGTAATCGCAAAAAAAAATCACTTCCCTATACAAAGCCGCCATCAGCTGACATCAGTTTGTATGGAGAAGTGTTTTTTTTTTTTCAATGTTTGTCCCATATAAAAAGTTGTTGTACTTGAGCACCAGAATCAGCCCCTAGGAGGTTGATGATGTTTTACAAATAACCCTGTACAGCATTGAGGGTGATGATCGATTCTGAATTAACGTGAACTGCCTGCATTCGAGACAGACCACCGCGTCACTGCGCCTCAGCTTGCCTAGCATGAGCACTAAAACACGATATGATATGATATAGCGATATATTGACACTAACTGTAAAAATATGATAGTTAAAGCCGCCGTGTAGAGTCGCCGTGCCGGTTACGGTACATATTATGATCACTGTTACGATAAAAAATCAAAATTGCCGCTATATTCATCATATTTTTACAGTTGGTGTCGATATATATAGCTATATCATATCATATCATATCGTGTTTTTAGTAGTCATGCTAGGGGGGCAGGTCCTCAAAATATAATAAATCAAGAAACATCAATGATTAGGACATGACTATTAAACTTGATAATAGAGGTAGGTCCATTCCTAGGCTTCTCTAGCGAATATCCAATAGTTCTTATCAGTAGACTAAAAAAAGATTGTGCAGCATGTGTCGCTCACATGCAAATGTGTCAAGTCGCGGCACGCGAGCGAGCGAGCGCAAAAAGCGGACAGCTGTGCGCGCGCGCATCTGCGCTAACTGTACCGGCCAGGTGGCCCGCAGCTTCGCGGGAGATGAGAGCTTTCAAGACACGAGTGTAAGCTGAGCTAAGGACGTGAAACTCGGGAAACAGACCTATCTACATACCTACTTATGGTTTTAGCTGTAAATTTATTTAAAAAGGTAATACGTAATATAATCAATTTATAATAATAAATTCGCCTAACAATCACACCTTGTACTATGACTAAATCTACATATAAAACAAAGTCGGGTTAGTTTACACCATTATAAGTCAAAAACGGCTGGACCGATTTTTATGATCTTTGATTTGTTGAGTTGAAATGAGTCCCGAATAGCAAAATAAATTTAAAAAAACACGAAAATATTCACGAAAAAAAAGTATGTAGGGGCGGTACGAAGTTCGCCAGGACAGCTAGTGAATCAATAAAAACCAAAAGCTGGCTCCTGGGACCGCGTCACAATCAAAATTATACATAGAACGAAACAACCCTCAATTTATGTATGTTGAATTAACATACAATTAATATTGAATTACTGAAATGTATTAAAAATGGATAAAATGAAACGACTTTTTTGGCTGTCAAATGTGAAGTATTATATTTATTCTTTTGATAAAGGTATAGATGAGTTAAAAATCTCCTTGCATTTAGATATAAATCTGTTAACATTTTGCATTTACTTTATATTACCTCCAAACAGTTGGTCCTTCAGTCCTTCGCAAGACAAATTTTGTCTTTTATTAAACATTAATTATAATGCATCTTATTAGTTACAAGCTGTTACCCGCGACATTGTTCGCGTGCTCTTTAGTTTATTCATAATAATTTTCTGCGCAACTTCCTTAAATTTTTCTTTATAAAAAACCTTCTCCTGACAATAATTAACGCAACAAAAAAAGAATCAGCGAAATCGTTCCATCCGTTCACGCGTGAAATAGAGATTAATTTTCAACCGACTTCAAAAAAGGAGGAGGTCCTCAATTCGACTGTATGTTTTTTTTTTTTGTATGTATGTAACGCGATTACTCCGCCAATTATGAATCGATTTTAATGATTTTTTTTTTGTTTGGTAGATCATACTTCAGAGGTGGTCCCATATAAATTTTATCGAAATTGATTTAGAACTTTTTGAGAAAATCAACAAATATATATCCAGATAATATTTTGGTTGTGGTTCTTGTTACCAATCTTCGGCAAATATGAGCCGATTTTGATGATTTTTGTTTTATTGAATAGCTTATACTTCAAAGATGCTATGATAAAAGTAAAAATCACCCCTAAGGGTAGGAAAATAGGGGATGAAATCGGTGTTCAGCAGTTAGATTAGGATTTATCAGTAAAAATAGATGAAATAAGTAAATTTTATTTTAAAAAATAAAACCGACTTCAAAACACTAAAATGCTAAAAATAATCCTAACACTTAAGTACCTAATCAGTTACTTTTGGAGTCGGTGCAAACAAAAACATTGAATCTCTCATCGGCTGGCACCGACTCCAAAAGTAACTGATTAGGTACTTAAGTGTTAGGATTATTTTTAGCATTTTAGTGTTTTGAAGTCGGTATTACTTTTTTTAATAAAATTTACTTATTATAATATAGATTTGTAAATGCTTTACATACTTAAACCGGCTGATCAACCTCCATTTCACAAAGGTCAAATAGAAAAAAAAAAGGTTGAAACTAGACTCAAAATGGTCTAAAAGTGTGTCATACTTTTGCACCTTACTCTATTGCTACAGCTGGTTGCCTGGTCCGACAGTAAACGTGTTATTAAGACAATGACTTACTCATTTACTTGGTAGTAGTACCTACCTAGTTGATTGGCTGCTTATCTTTGCGAATTTATACTTATTTTTTCTTTAATATTGTAAAGTGGGTTATTTAAACCTATTTAGGTAGTAGGGACATAATATCTCCTCGAGATATACACATAACACTAAATGACTGTTTGTGGTCAAAATAACATCATTATTGAGTAGGTAATTCGCAAATAATTCGATACGCATACTAATAATCATGGTGACTACGGCAATTCTAAATTATCTCGGGTCGAAAAAGTTAGACATTATCAAAAATCTCAGTCTCTCGGTTTTAAATCTGATTTTTATTTTTATAAGATAATTTCGTCTGAAAAAGCAACAAAAATACTCTACGTAGACACAAAAAGTACCAATATTATGTTCTTACTCACACAACTTTGTCTCTATTTAAACGGTTTTACATATGTATACTTTTTAACACTACTTAAACATTTTAAATTTCTTATGGCATATCCTATCCAAGTGTATAAACATTCATCATCATCATCATTTCAGCCATAGGACGTCCACTGCTAAACATAGGCCTCCTCCATTGACTTCCAGATTGGCTGGTTGGAAGCGGCCTGCATCCAGCGTCTTCCTACGACCTTTGCCAGGTCGTCTGACCACCTTGTGAGTGGACGTCCTACGCTGCGCTTATAAATGCGCGTATAAATCATTGGTTAATGCTTTTACCTTTAAAACAATAATAGTAAAAACATATCACGCCATTGCCGTCGATTAAATTGTAAACAGGGTGTACAAGAGAATAGGACACTTCTTTAAACTGCGTGATGAGCTGATATTATACAACCACTTTTACTATGAGATCGAAATCGTAATTTTTTTTTAGATGCTCCATACATTATCATCAAGGTAGTGAATAAGTTTGTGTAGAGCATGAATTTTTTTTTTTTCGATTTTGATGTTTCTTTAAAAAATGTTGTTGTGTATTATGAGCAGCTGATCACGTGGTTTTGAGGAGTGTCCTCCCTTTTGTATGTTACCCTGTATAAGTAGTCATTTATCAACTTAAAACTGTTAAAAAACTGCGCTTGTTGTAAAAACGACTGTTTGTAAGTATTTGCAATAAATTGACTCATTTTGAAACTACATTATTTTAAGTATGTGGAATTGTGTATTAAAAATGGTAGGTTTTCGTGTTTATAAGTCTGAAATTAATATTCATTATCGTTTTCGCGTTTCGGTTGCGTGTGTGGTTACATAAGTGTTACACTAAGGGCTTTGGTTGTTAAGACTCTCCCGAAGCGATTGGTTCTCTTACAACCTAAGTTGAGCCACAGTATACAAATGCTCAGTTAAACTATTAGTATACTATAGTTAAATAATAGTTGCTGTGTGTATTTCGGATATGGAGCACATTTAGAGGAGAAACGTTATTTAAGTATTGTGTTCGAGAACAATTTCGCAATTTTTATATCAGGGATTTGTCAATATATATAATAATACTTATTGGAGTAGTAATTATAAAAGAGGCTCCGGCGTACCGGGGGTAGAGTTTTGCGCGATCCATTATAGGGTCATTTTTGCCAAACGGATTTGCTGTGATTCAGATAGATAGAATAGCAAGATATAAATATGTTACCGTGCCGTGTGGGGACGGCCGTAAAGAATACACTTCCCCACCGCCAACAGGCGTGTCGTAAGAGGCGACTAATTCCTGTAGCACAAGACGGGCAGCAGCGTCTACGTGTGAAATCTTATAAAAAACTGCGCTCGCCAACCCGCCTGCCAAGCGTAGCGAGTATTGGCAATCCCCCCCAATGATAACTGATATATTGAGGGAGGCCTATGTTCAGCAGTGGACGTCCTATGGCTGAAATGATGATGATGATGATGACTTAGTTTAAGTAAAAAATTACTAATAATACGGAGATAGGTGTTCGTATCACGCTCTATGGGGTATATGCTCTATGATCTGGGAGTACGTCAATGGGCTAGTTTCCTAAAAATATCGAATTAGTCCGTCAGTTGGATTAACAGAAAATATTGGACATGTATTTTTTCTTTTCTCAATCATACAAAAACTGATGAAGATATAGCCCGTTAAAGTTCCGCGTAACGTCACGCCTTGCGACACTTTTTAGCAAGACGTTACATCACGTGCTTACTTTGATGCGCTTTATCTTCGTCTTTTTTTGTTTGCCTGACAAAAGACAAAATATGGGTCCAATATTTTTTGATAATCTAACTGACGGACTAAATAGAATAATCTTTTTTTGACCCAGGAAACTAGCCTATTTAGGAGAAAGGTATGTTTGAAGCTTTACTTGCTAGTCCGCATAGGAATGAAAAAAATCGCTTACTAATTCATAGGAAATAGGAAATAGTTTACGACTTATCTGGGTTTCTTTATGTGAATTGGAATTATATTGCTACTAAAATAAACCTCCAGGCGTTTGTACGAAGTTGAGATACTCCTCTCAAATAAAACTGTGAGTAAACTTTAAAGACTACGTGTTCGTACTGAATCGAAATAATAAAACAGGGTAATACGAAATAAGAAGGGTCAAAAACTAAAGCTCTGGTTACTAACACGAGCATTGATTTGCAAATTATAACTTAAGTCAAACGCTACAAATACTTAATGACTTTGGCTGACTTGAATTAGGTAATATTGGACTACTTTGCACTGCATATGCGATTAACAGTTATATATACCACTGTTAATCTCAATAACAGTGGTATATATATAGCTAATGTGAAACAAGTAAAATAATTAGTGTCACATAAAATTTTCTTTGATACAATTTTCAAGATGGATGACGTAAAAACCTCATTTACTGGGTATCACAGTGCAAAGAACTTTACAAAAAGTCTCCTGACGTTTTAATTTCTTTTTTAAGAACGCAGAAGGTTCAAAAATATACAAGTAGAGAAAATAATAAATTATTTTATTTACCAGAGATAACAGAAGCTTTTGAGCGAGATCACCCTCTGGCGCCCGTAATGCCGGATGATTGCCTCTCCGCACGATACCATGTTTTGATCTCCCAAATTACGGAAAAACACTAAATTGCTTAGGTATCTTAGGCATTTTAAATGGGAAGAGGTTTGAGATGAGGTAGAATAGTTGGCAAATTGTCCAACTTTTTGCTCTTATTGAGGTATCTGGTATAATCGGCACGCTTGTTTGGATCAAAGAGTTTAACAGAATCTATCCTAGCAATTAACAGGAGATGAATTAAATAACATCGCAAGAATTAATCTCTGAGTCCAAAGCAAAATTGTTATTTCACTGGGGACCTATTGACAACAGAAACCAGTTGTTAAGGTGACGCGATATCAGGTCAGGATTCAGAACCTTTCGGTAGCAAATTGTCGGAAAACCACGTGAGACTATAGGAGTTAACATTATTGTCACGTGATTCACCGGTTGTCAACTCGTTATCGAAACGTTCTGAATCGGGGGCCAAGTCAGGGTATAAGTCCACCGAAATCGTAGGCAGAAAATTATTATAAAGCTCTAAACAAACCCACCGATGTTGCACTATTTAAACTCTAATCACGTATTTGTCATATTTTGCATTTCGTATTTTATTGTTGTAAATGCAAAAATAGCATGTTACGTAAATGCTATTCCCTAAGCACTGATAAAACAAAGCTGGATTACAGTAAGAATTCGATAAAAAAATTAAGTTCCTGTAGTTCAGTTTAAGGAGCAGTTGCCCCGATTATAAAAGGACATGGATTCGATTCTTACCTACTTAAAGCAGCACATCTTAATGGCGATTCCCGAAGTAAATGTTGTTAGAAGGTGAACATAATTTTAATAAGTTCTTATATCCGAATATGTTTTAGATTTTATCCACAATTTACAAGCTACACTACAATAATAATCTTCAAAATTTGTAGCTACAACATTATTTGCAAATTCAAAAATTCCAAGTTAACAATATTTATCTTCATTCGAACTATCAAGTGCTATGCCCTAAAGGTAATTCTCATGTGTAACCTCCTGCCTCAAGATTGCCTTTATCATCTAAATAATAATTGCCGTGCTAAAAGACACATCCATATTGCATCTTGCGCACGCGGCGCTGCAGGTGAGCGTGCAGTTATGTCACCTACGTACTGTATCCACGCGCCGCTCTATTTTCGTTTAACACTGTTTAGATCGGTTTTACCGTTGCAAGAAATAATATTATTGTTGCTAAATAATCATAACTTTTTTTCATTTTTTGAGAAAATAGATAAACTGGAAATTTAATATTATAAATTATAAATATCGAAATGTGGTGTTTTGTTAGTTTTGTTACAAAAAGGCTTTACAACAACAGTGTGGTTGTTTAAGACCTTATTGCAGTTTTTGTTTCTGCGAATGGAACGATGGCAACTAGTCCACCAAATTTTACATAACTAAACGACGCGACGCAAAGTGCTTACTGTAACTTTTTAATTGATTTCTCTTGGAAATCTTTACAAATTTGTTTGTAAACGACGGCCTTTTTTCTCTCCCTAATTTGTTTAGTAAAATACTTTTTTAATATTTCTGGAAAAGGTATTTATGCGAATGAAATCGTCTCGCACGAAACCTTAACACTAGCATTCAAATTGCGCACTCACAAGTTCTGCTTACAGTTTGTTAAAAAGACAAAAACCAAAATGGCGGCGCGAGGCGAACAAGAAAATCGGTCTGGACCACAATGGGGGTACTTAAAACAAATTAAACCTACCGGTGTAATGCCTCAACCGCATTTAGGGGTCGCGTTTGAACGGGAAATATATTTGAGGAGTCAATGCCCTGCCATCTGTTGCACGCACTTAAGAAAAAACCTTTTTTGCTGGCACACCCCGTAGCAACAGCGCTCGCCTTTGAGTTTGCCGCTTTTGAACCAAACAACACTCAAAATTGACCTTTAGTTGTGTACGTATAGTGGTTTGAGAATTTCACGGCAATATAATATGGTTTACTATTTTGAGGGGTGGCCAAGGCCATTTGCAGTCGATCTCAAAACTAATATATTCATAAGGAAGGCATAAGGTTGATAATTCAGTCGGTACATTCAAAAGAAGTTTGTTTGGAGATTAAATTTAGATAAAGTAGGTAATAAGCCGCGCTGAGCGCGTGCCGACCTGAATATTAAATTAATAGGTATTTTAATTTATTATTTACATCAAAACATGAATTAATTTTAATTTTATGAAGTTGTAAAAGAGCGAATTGCTGATTCGTGTTAGTGTTTATCGATCAAGGGTAAAATTTATGAGGATTTTTATTTCAGTTTTATGAATCTTAAAATTAAAATGTCGTAAAATAATGTTAGCCACAATCGTTTTTAAATATCGAATTAGTCAAGTTTATCGTAGGTGCCAAGTATATCAAATAATCAATAAAGCAAAATTAAACACGATTTACAATAGCCACGCTACGTAGTGATACATGACTTCCCAGCTGAAATAAAATTCCAATAAGTTACTCTGCTAAGGTAGTATTTCGGTTCGATAGGCTTTCGGAATTACAGCCACAGTTTGTGTAGCGATGGTCTACAAATCAAACGTGTCGATATATCTGGGGCACTCAGGGCACGTGGATGGATACCCACGTGATGTGGCGTGCCGACGCAGCCATTTGTCACCGATTCAGCCGATGCGATCGCGCCCCGACGTATTGTGCCTACGATAAGAATTGGCCCCTTTTACTGAAAAATTACAGATTCATGTTACAAAATATATTTATTTGGGAATGCAAAGGAAAACAATGTACTTAATGTTTGTATTGCTAACATATTCAAGTTACTTTAGCTTATAATGTTATTGTTGAGGTATGGGATTTATTGCTAGTAAATGATAACAGTCAGGAGAAGAGTAGAAAGTGTTTAATGTTACAAGATTTACTTAATGTTCAACTTCTAATGAACCCGGTCGTGACGGATCCGAAATGTGCACTAATTTAATGTGGAAAATTACATTACGAACGATGCGCGGTCACTGCTGACCAAGCATAGTATTTAAATCACGTGCTTTGCACCAGTTTTGTTTGGGGGTAAACTGAAGCTATTCTTTCAAACCCTACTTAACATGTTTGTACAATCTACTGGATGATCAAACGAACTTGTAAGTGAAGTTCGATCAATCAATTTAAATAATAATAATAATCTATTTCTTCGAATGAAGCGACTCATATAATA
This sequence comes from Anania hortulata, assembly GCA_963576865.1. Taxonomy (NCBI): domain Eukaryota; kingdom Metazoa; phylum Arthropoda; class Insecta; order Lepidoptera; family Crambidae; genus Anania; species Anania hortulata. The sequence continues at coordinate 18,372,415 of OY756407.1, read as the reverse complement.
ATGATCGAACTTCACTTAGAAGTTCGTTTGATCATCCATGAAGCGACGAAATATAACTTCATGCATGTTTGTAGTCTTATGGAACTATTAAAATTTCTTTAGATTCCTTGCTAATAACAAAAAAAATAACGACAAGATAACTTTGTCCACAGTCACAAAGCTACCAATACACCCTATGCCCACTAGAAGGGGTTTGCCATCAAACCCTGACTAGGTGAATAGCAAGTCCCGGCCCGGCACTATAAAATCGCCGTACAACGTAAGCCGATTTGACATCCCCCCTCCAACCTACCCTTTGAATAATATCCTCGATTTACGGCAAAAGGTAAAAACTCGCACGCGACATTTTTTCGTATTCCATTAAACTTGAATTTGGTGATCACAATCTCTAATGAGGCTAAAGAACTTTATATTCATCAGGAAATTTTCTCCTTAACATTAACGTTTTGTGTTCATAATTCAATTGGCCTAGTTTATAAAATTATTTACTTTTGGCCTATTTGAACATGCAATCGCAGGAAAAAGCTTTTGATAAAACTATGACGATTAGCCTACATTGACCAATACAGTGTAATAATGTAGGGATTTTGCGTTTAATTCTGGTGACTGTTTTTTATTATTTTGTTTTTCTGTCGCAAACTTGAATAACAAAAACAATAATCTACAAATTATATAACTCCTATAATTATTTTGCTTTATCTTCTTACTAATAGGATGTTTTGATTGATTATTGTTTTAATTCCACTATATAAAAAACTATGAAAATAATCTTCTCGTGACCCTTTTCAATGAAGAACGCTTATTATTATCAAATTCGTTTATTATTTTCTATTTGCTACTACACAAACAAAACCTATTAACTGTAAAGAAACCCAAACTTCCCTGTCAACTTTGAAAAACACGTCTTGACCGAGACCTCAAGTATAATTGGCACAAGCCCACTTAAAAACTCCACTAAATCAGCAATACAAACTCACAAAGCCGAAAAAACATCATAGCGATCTAATTCTGTTTATATTTGTGCCGTACGGAAGTCGAAAGCTGCGATAGTTTTTCTGCAAGACGCACCCCTCGCCACGTGTCGGCTCCGTGAATCTAAAATAAATGCAGTCCTAAAACGGACCCTTGTGGCACACCTGCACTGCCAGACGTTCATGCTTACTCTATGAAAAAAAATAAAAGAGCCTCTATTACTTTGAGATACGGTCTCCGTAACTGAATATTAAAATTGTAAGCTAAGAGTACATATTTGGCAGGAAGAGGGTGTCTATAGAATTATATTTAGTCGTAAGCTCCCTAAGAGTCGGTTATGATTGAACAAACGATACGCGGCAAGGTGTGCTCATGTCGGGACATGCTCCCGAATCTGTTTTAATGATACTATGCCAATGAACCGTATGCTTGTTTTATAATACATCGATGTCAGACAGAAGTATGATCGCACAATATTTTGATATCAAATAAACTACATACTATATACTACACTACTCCTACAATCTGATTTAATTAGGTCAGCGTTTTAACACTAAACAGTTGATTTTTTGTGAAAAAGTTCTTTTGAAATTTGTACAAACTATGTGAAATAATAAAATTTTAAAATTTCACTTTAAAGAGCATAATTTACCAGCATACATTAAATACACATGCCATAGTAATGATCGCAAAAAAAAAAAAGCTTAATTATCATCTAATATGGGCTTCTGGTATCGTTGAGACATCTTCGCCACTCATAATACCGCTGTTACCGTGTTTATTTAAAAAAAACCGGCCCAGTGCGAGTCGGACTCGCGCACCGAGGGTTCCGTACAAACCTGTAGGTACCGTTATGAGTAAAAGTTCACCCATCACGACAATCGAGTCATAGTTATGGTATTTTTATTGCAAAATGAAATCCATAACATTACGAAAGTTAAATTGCGGTTTACGATTTATGACGTATTAAAAAAAACAAATTACTTGATCTCGTTCAAACCAATTTTCGCTGGTAGTTTTTATGGTAATGTAAATTACATATTTTTTTTAGATTTATCATTCTCTTATTTTAGAAGTTACAGGGGGGGGGGACACACATTTTACCACTTTGGAAGCGTCTCACACGCAAACTATTCAGTTTAGAAAAAATATATATTGGAAACCTCAATATCATTTTTAAAGACCTATCCATTGATACCCCACACGTATGGGTTTGACGAAAAAAATAATTTCGAGTTTTAGTTCTAAGTATGGGGAGCCCCCAAAATTTATTATTATTTTTCTATTTTTTTGTGAAAATCTTAATGCGGTTCACAGAATGCATCTACTTACCACATTTCAACAGTATAGTTCTTATAGTTTTGGAAAAAAGTGGCTGTGACATACGGACGGACGGACAGACGGACAGACAGACAGACAGACATGACGAATCTATAAGGGTTCCGTTTTTTTCCATTTGGCTACGGAACCCTAAAAACGCTGTTATTTAAAAAAACATGTATATTTCCCTATTTTCTGCGGAATCTACGTTACATTTGTGCACAAAATTATACAGTTGTGGATTCCCTTTCTATCGATTTGAGCACCTTTCTCGTGTCTATAGATCGGTTTTATTAATCCACCATCTGGTAGGTCGGTGTGCGACCTTTTCTAAAGGCTATTGTGATGTCTAATGGCGTTTTTTTATGTTTCAGGTAAGTTTGCAAGGTTTCACAAAAAAAGGGAGAGTGTTGTCGGAAGGAGCGGCTGCTGACACGTGAGTTTAATTTTAATAGATAGATGGCATATAGGAGTAGATTTTATTATCTGCATTTTTATGTTCGACGGATCTTGCTAGTTTTTGTTTCAGATTTATATAGAGCTGCTTATTAACAACTCATTACATTTGTGACTGTAAATTATTTCATACCAAATAGTGGCATAAAAGTAATGTTGATGTTAAAGATTTAAAAGTTCTGAAAATTAAAGCCTATTTAAATTGAGATCAGTCGGCTTAATATTTAAATTATGGTATTACAGGCAACTATTATAATTATTAAATTATTACTGAGCCTTTACTTATTTGACAAATAATATTTTAAAGTTGCGGCGTGGTGTGAATGCCTTAACCTACTCGTATTCCACACATCTTAAAATCCTGCTAGTAATCCTAAAAGCCCCATGACATTTATACAATAGCAGTTACAATTTCACTTAATTACCTTCGAGTCAATTGAAAAAGTATTCCGCTTTCTAATTAAAGAAATGCAACGTGTAATTAGTTTTGTTATTTGAACGGAGATGTAAGAATCCTTGGGTTTTTAGAGGGAGTAAAAGTGAAGGAACTGAAGAAATGTGCTGCTTTTTATAAAGAAAGGTAGTTGCGTAAGTGGGCTCGCGAGCCGTGACGGACAGACGCACAGGCGGACAGGTGCAAGCCTCAATCACGGTCATCGTCAAATCAACTGTGAAATGGAAGGGCTGCTTTGACCTTTCAATTGTCAAGCTTGACTAGTAAAGTCCCAGCTTCGACGCTAAACAAAGTATTTTATGCAACAAGCGTTTGTAAGATAGAAAAAAGGAAATTTGCATTTTTAACAGCAATTTGTAGTCGTCGTTGAACTTTTTATCGGTACAAGTTAGGTTTAAGTTTGCTTGCATTCAAATTATAATGACAGTTTTTCCCTAAAAAGTATAATACCTAACGATTATATTCATTATAAGATAAAACTAGATATTCTAAACGTTACAGACAATAAAAGCTTTTGTTTTATTGAATCTGGTGTTTTATTTTTGGATAACAAAAATAATTCTGACAAATATAATACTTACTTACTCAAAAATTATAGAGTTTTAGTTAGACAAGAAGGTTATGATGCTACTGCTAGCTAGCTAGTTTCTTCGCTGAAAGTGAGCCTGATGTTTTAGTTTCCGAAATCAAAATTAATTTTAGGACTATTTAAAAAAAATTTATTTTTGTAATAGAAAGTGAGTATGAAACCTTACTGAGCAAAGTAATGTTATTTCTTTCTTTCACAATAATATTGTGATCTCAATGTTTTTTACCGGACATCCTTTCATTATTTCTTACCCTATTCACTCCATTTCTATTGTCTTCTTTTTGCAAACTCCTTCATTCATCTCAAACCCTAAACACCATAAATCACTTTGTCCGTTTGCGCGACGTATAGGGTAATAAGCGATAATCTGAGCTGAGCCGGTAACCGCTTCCCGAGACCACACCTAGACCATTCATGGATCTTCTTTCATTAGATTTCAATTATTTTCAATCACTACCGACTTTTTCCGTAAAGTTCTTCATTGACAAAACGTTGAAGCAGAATGTCTTATTAGAATTCATCAAAGCTTCATTTTATTAGTCACAAACTGGCACTAGATTTACCTGATCTTCGAGAATGATCATCATCATCATCATTTCAGCCATAGGACCTCCACTGTTGAACATAGGCCTCCCCCATCGACTTTCAGTTGGTATGTTGGAACCGGCCTGCATCCAGCGCGTCGTCTGTCTACCTTGTAGGAGAATATTGAAGATATATTATGTATGACTTAATAATACAACGGCAGAAGAGTCTGTGAGCCATAATTCGGATGTGTGAACCACAGTCACATTTACTTTGCCGCTCGGTCCTCATACTCCACTTTGCCAAATTTTGACTATAGCGGCCAGCCTCTATACGAAGATGGTTTAGCGCCTTCCAGGTTAGCCAAGGCTGTTTGTGTCCAAAAGGTTCAGATGGTGATACAAAATTAAAAGATGGATGAGGTTTATAGGACCATGCTGAATTCGAGCATCTGTAGGCTGGGTGGTGATGGCTGGGTTTTCGCTGTAAATGTAAATACGAATAAATTTTCTTGCAAGACAGGTGTTAAGGCTGTCACAGTAGATGATTTCACTAATAATTTTAAAAATGTAGTACTAATTAACAAATTATTATGAACTTTAAACACTGCAACGGTTAATCAAAATAGCTCACATACTTTGTTAAAGGCAGATAATAGTGAGATTCCTTGTTAAATGTCTAGTTAATTAATCTAGGTAGTAGTGTCGTATTTAAACCTTTGTTGCAAAAACGTAATTCTGTTAACATTTATCTTCTCGCGTGATAGGGTATCAAGTCATCTTAAGTATGAAAAACAGAATTCTATGAAGTCCGTTATGACAAAAGAACCATTCAATTTTGCATCAAGAGTAACGTAGAAAATCGCTAAAAGGCAAGTTTTTTCTTGCTAAAATTAAATTAAAGGACTTTTAAAAATATTTTAGTTTCCCAGCCTCCCTAGCATGAGCACCAAAACACGATATGATATGATATGATACAGCGATATATCGACATTAACTGTAAAAATATGATAGATATAGCCGTAATTTTAAATTGCCGTGCCGGTGACGTCACATATTATGGTCGCCGTTTAGATAAAAAATCAAAATGGCGGCTATATCTATCATATTTTTACAGTTTGTGTCAATATATCGCTATATCATATCATATCATATCATGTTTTGGTGATCATGCTAGGGGGGCAGAGATAGAACGTATGAATGTAACTGCTGTCTTTTAAATAGTTTGTATGTAATGCAAAGAAGTCGCCATATCAGAATTCGTCGTGATACGAAGTGATTTTTTTGCTTGTAATAATAATAAACTATAATTTTACCAAATTAGGCAAACCTAGTGATTCCCCAGCAAAAACAAGTAAGGAATAAAATAATATAGCCCAAAATTAGTAATATGTAGGGGCAAACGCGAAGGTCGTGGGCCGACCTGAGGCCAGACCATTTAGTAATTACAACGACCTAGGCACGGCACGCCACGCCTAGTGGCGATACTAATAAGCCTTCCCGTCTACGTTGGCGGCATTAGCTTCGAGATTTGTTGTAGTGCCTCTATGGTGACTTCAATTTTTTTATGTCAAAAAACATAATAAACCTGCCGAATTATCTTTGTAGGCTATAAAAAACGTACCAAATTTTGTATATTTGTAGGCTAAATCTCTTTTTAACACGGACAACAACTTGCGTCATCGCAAGTTTTTCAACAAGTTACACTTAACTTGTTCAAATATTTCCAAATTATGATAGATATTATATTAAGTAACTAACTATTTAAGTACTACTATAGTTTTTCTTTAACACACCATCAATCAAATTGGCTTATCAAAAAGGGTTTCGTCCTCTGACTTCCACATACTTTAGCTTATTTTAATTTTGCGAGAGTTTCTCTTAATCATGTACACTTTGACACAATACCACAAAATACATTATTTACATACCCATTGGTCAGCGAATTGCAATCCCTGATGGATTCTCTTTAGTTACTTTACCCCCTATTAGTCTGGGGGTTAAATTTTTTTTAAAATCCCTTTACGAACAAAAAAACAAACAAACAAACAACCTCTCACCCTAAATGCTTCTACCTTCTCCGTTCCGTCGTAGGTAAGAAGAATCTTATATATCGTGTAAAAATAATTCCTAAAAAGTGTCAAACAATCTTTTCATACCGCACTGGAAATTTCAGCACTCAGTTTATTATGCTGTCCCTATGGACACTAACCTCAATAACGTTCACGCACTAAACCTTACCCGCCTTTTGTTTCATGGCAACAAGCACTACCGTTGTATTGGGGAATTCTAATAATGTTCTTATAATAGGCATTTTAGGGCTTTTACAAAGGCTGCCTAATTTACTTGCCTATAGAGTGTGCACATTTAAAAAAACATGTATATTATCCCTTGTGGCTGAGCGGTAAGGTTCAATTTGATTGAAATAACTATAGTCAAATTCAAACCCCGAAATTAAGTGCCGCTAATTTCGCAAGACACCATAAAAGGTGGAGAAACGACCGTTTATTGTAACACTAATAGGTTTTTGGTAAATTAGTTTTGGAGTTATTTATTTAGATTAGGAATTTGAAGGAAAATGTACCTATATAAGCTTACTTTGAATAAAAGCAAGATTTATCGTTTTGCTACAAAAAAAACTAAGCGCAGTCTTCAAGGTTCTGTACCCAGCGTGTTTTCTTTTATTATGTTCCGGATCTCACCGCGAGGCTGGCTCACACTTAACCAGGTTTTTATTAATTATTATTATAATATTGTTTTACTATCAAATTAGCACTACGAATACTCATATAATGCTTTAATCATACCCAAGTTTGACGTTTGTTTGTTTACTTTTTTAATGGCATACCGTAAACGTAACAAAAATGGTCTAAAACTACCTACGTTACAGCAATTTAATTCAATTTAATATTCTATGTCTTTCCCAATAATATTTATAAAGGTCTTAATAATTGTAGTAATACAGATCATCTTGGGCCCTGTCGGGCACAGCGACATCACAGATGAGGGCATTATTATTATTCTAACATTACATGCAATAACATTACCTATATTGTATTACTATTGGAGCGTAGTCAATAGGAAAACCCACAATACATATAAAAACATATTATTTTTATTATCTTTATCTTATACATATTCTTATTCCAATTTGTCAAATAAGATTGACTATGATCACATTTCAACTGAAAACCCGAGGTATTTTTTTTTTCTTAAATTAAAGGGAAACCTTTTTTACAAGATAATTCAAGGTTCCGAAATTCTCGATAACATGCTAATTGCTAACCCTACAGCCAAATCATATTGTTTTCGATCGAACATACCTTCGCAATCGCCCAGTTATGTTACGAAACCAAAACAGAATTATGTTAATTCGCGTATTAGGTAATTTCATCTTCCGCGAATCCCTGAGTGACGTGGAAATTGTTATGTTTACATGTTTGGGGGTTCCGATAATTTGAGAGTCTACACGCAACGATATGTTTACAATTTCGGAAATAGGGGAATGCAATTGAATTCAGTTATTTAATTCCTCATTTAGGAGGTGTGTCGTAAGAGGCGACTAATTCCTGTAGCACGATACGGACAGCAGCGTCAGCGTGCAAAATTTTATAAAAAACTGCGCTCACCAACCCGACTGCCAAGCGTATCGAGTACATATTGGCAATCCCCCCATGATAAGATTAGGGAAGGCCTTTTTTTAGCAGTGGACGTCCTATGGTTGAAATGATGATGATGATGATCATTTAATTCCTATTTGCAGTAGTCTAAGAGATACTGACTAGGCATGGAGGAGGTATGGCGCCCTCCGTCAAGATGGAACGACGATATACGCAAGGCTGCTGGCAATGGATGGAAAAGAATGCCGAGGATCGGGCGCAGTGGCGTGCATTGGGAGAGGACTATGTTCAGCGGTTGAACTAACGCGATCTAATTATGATGGATAATAAATAATAGTGCAGGCTTATAGTAGCTTAAAAAAGAAAAAATGCCTTCCAAAAACAAAATGTCGTACTTTACTTTATTTATAAAATATATTATTACAATATACAATTCATTATTATAAATTACGTTATTAGTTTATTACCTTTTCTGGGGCTGTTCTGCTGCAGCTCTGATATAACAAATTTTACTATGGGACCAACCAACATCAGAATCCCAAAAAAGTTAATACAACCCGCTATTTTGACGTGACCAGTAAAAGTTGTTGTTTTGAGCAGTATAATCTCCCCTTTACAAAGAAGTTAGCTAATTAAATACGACTTTACTATATAAAAGTAAGTTCTAAGTGAGTAAGGCTTCTTAGTGACCTTTCAGTGACCTCTGCCAAGGGTGTGACACCGTTTCGCCGACAACCTCTAATAAAAATACATCCTTGACCAACCTAAGACATTACCGATAATTCTTACAAATATCTAAGTCTTTGGCTACACCTCGCCTATCACCGTCTGCGATCTAAGAACCTAAATAGAGCCCCCATTTCATAGCGTTAGGGCGGCCACATACGGTCGGCAGGAGGCAGTCATGCGAGTGTCCAATTGTAACTGTGTCCTGAGAAAAAAAAAGAGTTAAGAAACGTAATGTTACCAATGACAATACACCATACTTTTATTATTTAAATTTTATTGCACAGGTGAGTATAATTGGCAGACTTAATGCTATACAGCATTCTCTACCAGTCAACCTTGAAGTAAGGCAGAGAGTGAAGTTAATTATTTATGGATTTCATTGACAAAATGACATAGCTACACTATATTCGCAAAGTCGATCTCATGACCACGCTTTTCTCGAAACTTTCAAATTGAAAAACGTAATCAGCCCAGACGAGTGGAAACGACTGTGAGGTGGACTAGCTTCTGCAGGCGGCTCTACCTTCGTTTTAACAGGAATTATTTTGTGTTAGTGATGTAGGTATGCCAGTTACAAAACTTTCTTCCTTATTTTTATTATATGGAATGTACTACTAATATACGTAAAAATTTACTGTGATAGCTGTATCAAAATCCCGATTTTCAATTCTTTTTATGTCAAAGTAACTTGACTTTGATGTTTTTTTTTTATGTGACTTCAATTTCGATTTCGTAATAAAAGTATTTTAACAGCAACAGATTTAGTATTTTCGACATTTACATATGTCGATATTATGTTTTCTTCAACAATTAACTGCTCGAGTTGTGTCGCTCATTTGCGGCTGCCCTTACTGTGTCCCATAAACAACAATTTTATATAACGGACGTTAACGGCGGTCGTAATTCGGCGAATATGTTGCGATTGTGTATTTAGTGCTGTTTGTTGGGGCACTGTTTAAGTTCCGAGCCTAAAATAGTTTTTATAGAGCTTAGTTTTACTGATAAATCCACCCCTAATGGGCAAAAGTTATAAAATGGTAAGCGTTTAACGATTACAATTAGGTGATTATACAGGGTTACGTAAAAAGGGGTGCCAAATTTAAAAAATATGATCTAGGAAACAATATAAAGAAGCGTTTTAATCGTTGTTGTTTTTTATAATCGTATGTTACGAAAAAAAATTACTTAAAATATCCGAAAATGAAGTCAATATAGAGACTACGAAAGCCGCTCGGTCATTCATCAGAGGCATAGGTACGGCGAGCCTACAAGGACCTTACGCAGTGCACATACGTCGCAATTTTTTTATGAATGAGTTAAATTATCCACGCGTCAATTTTTAATAGTGGATAGGAGTAATTAAATGTTTAAAAAAATGTTCTTTGCATAGTTCGATTATGTTACTGATTCTGAACCACTCCTAAAGATTTGGCACCCCTTTGCAATGTAACCCTGTATGAATAATTAAAATAGTAAAACACAATAATTACATTTCCTAAAACCAAATTCATTTTTTAAAAAGGGTGAAGTTTACGGCAATAAATGAAAACCAAGTTTTTACTATAGAAATCGAAGAAAATAGTAATTTAGATGCTTCATACTTTATCATCGATGTAAACAGTTAATTTAGATCCCTTCGCGTTCCACTCACCCGTGGTAGACCGGAAAAAAAAAGAAACAATAGGGAAATTTTTTTGTGGCACGCGAAGGGAAAGCCTCTTAATATTTTTACTAGATTTCGATGTTGCTCCCCAGGGAAAGTTGCATACATAGCAATAAATAAATAAATTCAACGTTAAAATTGCATAGTTCTGGACCATACCCTATGTCAATTAAAATTTACAATAAACTCCTAAACTATATAAAAAATGAAAATAATTTCTCTAAATTTATGAAACTACTTAAAGAGTTTCTTATCGACAAACATTATTTTACGATAAATGAATATTTAGAAGAAAAATTTACTTAATTTACTAAATAAATGTAATAGATAAATAGATTACATAATAAATATCTACATAAAATTATACTTTTGCACGACAAAATATCTGCCTTTCTCTCTATCACGTTGCTGTGCCTATCAAGGTGCATATGAATATTGGAGTTATATCCTTACCTATGTTATGTATTTAGCATCTAAGTCATGTGCAATGCAATAAATAAATGAATGAATGAATGAATAAATGCGAAAGTTTAGATACATGGATGTTTGTTACGCAATCACGCCAGAACGGTTGAATAGATCTGGATGAAACTTAGCACAGGGATAGATTATAAGCAAGTAAGTAAGAAGATAATTATTTATTTGCATAAAACACGGTACATTTAGTTTTTATCTTTAGGCATGGCACATACATGTTTTATCGATCTATCGATAGTCTGGAACAGCACATAGGTTACTATTTATTCCGGAAATCATACGGATCCTTTAGGATAGTTTTTTTTTTCACAGATCAAGGAATCAACATGAATGTTTACATAGTGGTAGTTTAGGGGACAAAGAGTGACAGGCTACTACTTATAATTAACTTCAAGGGAGTAAAATAGACGGTGACAAGCCGTAATTCACGCGGGCAAAGCCGCGCTAGCTAGTTAACAATATTTTTTCTATTTTATCTCGTTTAACTATGCTGAGGGGTAATCCAAATTCAAATTCAAACGTTTATTGCATGTCACATTACAATTTTGCGGTGTTAGAAAAATGAAGGTATACATGTGACGCCCTGCAAGGGCATAGCAAACAAGAGAGTGACATATGTACATATTTTTAAATTTCATAAGTAATAAGTTATAATAAGATTAGTGTACATTTCAAGCATTATACAATTATAGATAATAAATTAAATTAAATTAAATTGAATTGTGCCACCGAAGACTATTATCAGTTAAATTTCATATTTATCATTGAAAAATTCTGCTAAGTTATAGTAACTTTAATTTATTTGGAATGTTTTTAACTGTTAATAAAAAATTTACGGTTTTTCTAAGTTTTTAATGTAATTTGGAATGTAATCCTTTACTTAATTACCTAAAGCAGCGCCACTTTTCTCACAATCCTGTACCGATCATTTCTAATAAAAAATAAAGTTACTGAGAAATCTATTAACAACAATAATAATTTACTGTCCAAAGCTAAATCTCTAATCAGCAATAATTAAAATGGCTTTGTAAAACATTCCTTTAAAGGATCTTCAATCTCGAACGAAACGTTTCAGATAAACGAAATTAAAACTTTGATAACAGCCACATATACCACTGGATTTATCTCCATAATACACATAGCGTTTATATGTTATCAAAACAAACACAGGCACGCGGTTGGAAACGAAAAAAAACACCAAATTAACATTACAGTCCTAATTTTAAAATATCCCTCGATTTTGTACCTCGAAGTGGTCACTCGGCCGGCAAAGATAAAGTGGTGAGGCCATAATGAATGATTCACATACTAAATGGGTCAATCCATTATCTCCCCATCTGATAAGGGATCGTTATATTTTTTATGTTTTGTCTTTTTATTTTATTCGGTGACGATACATTCCGATCGGTTTTGACCATCGCTACGAAGCGAGTGAGCTCACTTTTGGATATTCCAATTCAATATATTTATTTAGCCCTATGTTTAGGAGTGGTACCTATGGCTGAAATGATGATGATGATGATGATTGCGTTTAGAATATACACAAGTGCTACAAATAGGTACAGACAACAGCACATTAACCTACCACGAAACGTCAAATTTTCTCGGTTGATATTGATCTCTAAATGGCGGACATGAGGTTTAAAAAAAATTCAGTGACCTTTAAATTTTTTCATTAGGTTAACCTGTCGTTGTGTGTAGATAAAATAGAAAACCTTGTATGTAGTGCATAAAATATTTATCAGTATCAGAATAATTTGAGTATTTAAGTAATATTGTTAGCCAATATAAGGAATTTCATCAATATATTATTGCACGTAGAACTGATGGCCGATGGGGCAGAAAGGTTCTAGAATGGAGGCCGCGTACCGGCAAGCGCAGCGTAGGACGTCTACTCACAAGGTGGTCAGACGACCTGGTAAGGGTCGCAGGAAGTCGCTGAATGCAGGCCGCTTCCAACCGGCCAATCTGGAAGTCAATGGGGGAGGCCTATGTTCAGCAGTGGACGTCCTATGGCTGAAATGATGATGATGATGATGATTATTCAGGTGCTTGTAGCTTAGTGGCGGCTTTGATGGTGATTACCAAACTTTAGCAACCTACGCCGCGGTTGTGATTGGTGGGTGACCATTCCAACCCTATGTAGTGACATTTGTTACAAGCATCTCCGTGCTTTGGTTGGCACGTAAAAATTTGTTCCCGGCTAATATCGCTATTAGTCGCAAAGCCAAGTCAGAAGTCTAAAAGCGGCTTGTTTACATCTGACAGTAAGGCTTAGCCACTAGCCTTACAACACCCCTCCACCAATCCGCACTGGGCCCGCGTGGAATGAATAGTACATATTATATATAAGGGCGTTAACTTTTAGCAATCAGTCTTCATCATCACAATCAACCCACACCCACTAGTGGACGTTGACGACCTCCGTAGCCGAGAAGCGAGTATACTGGACTTAGTGTCGCTATCCCTGAGGTCCCGGGTTCGATTCCCGGTCGGTCAATGTAGAAAAATAACTTTTCTATATTGTCTCGGGTCTGGGTGTTGAGGTACCGTCGTTGTTGTTCTGATTTCTGTAACACTAAGAGCTTAAAGGTACTTATCATAGGATCAGAGCAATGTATGTGATGTTGTCCAATAGTAATATTTATTTATTTAGTGGACCTTTTCCAATGCACCGGTCACGCCATTGAGCTCAAACTCCGAATTTTCGTTTCCATCCGTTACCAGCAGATTTGGGTATGTCATCACTGATGATGATCGCGGCCAGTAAGTTAAAATACCATTACTGATCAGTAGGTAGTTAGCCAAACACCAGCTTTCTACCAAACTCCCCATCAAAAGTGCCACATCCAGCCTAAACTGACTTCGTGGCTCGTGGCGCGAACCTGTTCCAAGAAGACAATACACTGATTGTCGCTTAGCGCGACCGAAACCAAAACGAAAAAACAAGCGGGAGCCGGCGCGGGCGCCGACCACCACGCGTCGCAGTTTCAAGAGTTACTGGATGTGGTCTCTATACTAAAGAATTTTTAAAATGCCATTATCTAGACATTTAACGATCTGCGTAACATGATTTAGCGATTTATCGACACCAACAGCAAAAATATGACAAATATTGCCGCCATGTTGAATCCCCGTACCGCTGTTTCAATAAAAATGTAACATGGCGTTTATATCTATCATACTTATTTTAAAAAAATACCGTTGGTGTCGATAAATCGCTATATCATATCGCGTTTTGGTGGTCATGCTAGGGGGGCAGATTAGCGTAGAGGCGCGGTGAATTGCCTTAAACGCGAAGTGTTCCGGGTTCTATTTCCATCATCATCATCATCATGCTATTTTTTTCTTACTTCAAAACCGTTGCTGTGTTGTCGGGCGCTTATTCTTATTTTAAGAGAATGTTTATAAGAGAGAACAGGCCGTTAAAAAAGTTCCGTAGTAAGTAAATTGGAAAGGCTTGAATTTAATTACCCAAAATAAATATTCATATCTATTTATTGCGTCATAAGTGTACATTAAGGTGTTTATAATTACATTGTATTCCTTAAAGTGCTTAAGTTATAGATATTGACAGCTGAGTTAGTGTCACTTCTATAATGTTTAAATCGGGGTCCGAACGTGTGAAGGCGCCGAATCCTTATCAGAGAGCAACGCGAGGACCACCGCGCTATCGCGCCGATGTGTACTGGGCATCGGACCCTTCAGCCCCACTCACTGACAGATCCCGATTTATTACTATTTTACACTTTTGCATTATCTCATACAGCTCTACTCTCGAAATTGTTGACAAATATACTCTACCTGGGTCAAGTGATTCAGTTGGGTAGGTCAAATTTTGAGAGGTAGGTCAATTGTCGAATCCAACTCGGCTGGGCAGCCTTCGGAAAACTACGCAACGTCTTCTCATCCATAATACCTCAGTGCCTAAAGACGAAAGTCTACAACCAGTGTGTGTTACCAATGACATATGGAACAGAAACGTGGCCTCTCACTATGGGCCTCATAAGAAAGCTCAAGGTCGCACAGCGTTCTATGGAAAGGGCTATGCTCGGCGTTTCTTTGCGAGATCGAATCAGGAATGAGGAGATTCGTAAACGAACAAAAGTCGCTAACATAGCCCAACGGATTAGCAAGCTGAAGTGGCAGTGGGCGGGGCACTTAGCACGTAGAACTGACGGCCGATGAAGCAGAAAAGTTCTGGAATGGAGGTTACATACCGGCAAGCGCAGCATAGGACGTCCACTTACAAGGTGGACAGACGACCTGGTAAAGGTTGCAGGAAGCCGCTGGATGCGGGTCACTTCCAACCGGCCAATCTGGGAAGTCACTGGGGGAGGCCTATGTTCAGCAGTGGACGGCCTATGGCTGAAATGATGATTACCTCATACTGACAGGCAAAAATAGAAATAGCTAAAGATCTTTATAGCTAACTGTTAAAAAGCTCAGTTTAGCAAGCTTTAAGCTTGATATCAAGTTATTATCTTGACGACCTCCGTAGCCGAGTGGCGAGTATTCCGGACTTGGTGTCGCTATCTCCCGTCCCGGGCTCGATTGCCGGTCGGTCGGTCTAGGTATAAAAATAACTTTTCTATATTGTCTCGGGTCTGGGTGTTGTGTTTGTGTTTCTGATTTCTGTTTCACAAGTACAATGTATCACATACATTGTTGTCAAATTTTTATTTTATTTTATTTTTATTTATTAATGCGAAAATGTTTTGTGTCTGATGACCGTAGGGTCAAGTTGTAGTACCTTCGGCATTAGTGGTGCAAATGACATTATTTAAACCTTTAATTTGAACATGACATTTTCAAGTCTGCTTACTTATGTGTACCTACGTTATATTATGACTCAAAAGATGCAAGTATTTAAATATCTTTACCATCTGTATGTTTATTATTGGAGCTGCTAGAGTTAGTAATCCTCTATGTGAAAAAGTAAAAATAGCCTAATAACATTAAATTTTGTTTTACAAAAAAACTTAGATAATCATACGTAAATAATTAAAACATCATTTAATAATAAAATATTATTTTACCGAAAACCGTTACGACTACACTCTATTTTTTATCAGTCTATTAGTTAGTTCTTAAACAGGATATTAGGTAAATGGTATATCAAGCTGAAACTAGCCCATGCTAATATATGCATATAAATGCTATGGTAAAGTCAGAAATTTGATATATACATATGTTAACATAGGCTAATTTCGGCTTGATATAGGTACCATTTACCTAACACGCTGTATAGTAACGCACACACATTGATGGTAGTTTGTCACACAAATTACAATTATGACAACACGATCACTGTCATGTAGGTAAAGGCAAGATTCAATTTGCGATTCGTGAAAATACTAAATTCAATCCGAACCCCCTCGTGACAACTACGCGATCCTACTCTGAATCTTTGTGTGGCGAATCTAACATTTTCGCAGCCAAAAGCGTTGATAAAATAATTACACAACTTGCATAAAATATTAATATTATCCTCTTTTTAACACGACACATTTGAATGTTTTTTTTTTATAAAAACATCTTCATTGTTATTCACCAGACTGCCAGCAACAATCAAATAAATCATGCGCCAATGGAATATAACACTGTATCGAATTGCCTACTTGTACCCAGAGCACAACAGAGATGTCTCTCGTAGATCTAGAGACAATGAGTGATTCTCGGCTGAATGTAAACGAGGTAACTGATTGTACAGTCAGCATCGTAACTCAAGCCCTTGTGTAACGCGAGCGAAGTGAAAGCTAAGCGATGCGAACACCAAGCATTTAATGTTGCTTGGCAAATGAAGCACAGCGAAATGATTTTCCAGATTACTAGGTGGTAAATAATACTTTCTATATTAAGCCGATAGCAAGTGCTTTTTTGCGATGGCTGATATATTATTATATGGCACCTCTTTAAAAAATACAATATGAAGACTTTTAATCCTAAAACATTCTGCCAGCCAACCTTAGGGTTAAGCATTAGAACATGCCTTTAATTGGTTTAATTTAAGTCTATAATATCGTTAACCCTATATGTGATACGTAATGTGGCTGATAGTCAATCAAACGGCCCGCGTTCTATCTTTGCATTGACTACTTTCAAATATGTAAATTTAATATTTTTTCCTGAAATAAGTAAGTCTTTAAGTACCTATCTTGCTAATATAAATAAATGTGAATGTTTGTATGTTTAGTTGTTTGTTACTCAATCAAGCTTTAACGGCTAGACAGAATTAAATTAGCACACATATGGATATTGATAAAGCTTAACACATAGGATAACAATATCTCGTGTTCGTGTTCTTTGGCTCAATTCTGAAGTCTACTCAGATAAAGTCGCAGGCAGAAGCGAATTATAAATAAATAACGCAATTGCTAAGACCTACGATTTTACCCGCTTTCGCTTCGGTTTTAGTGTGACAAGGACGTTAAATCTCACTCTTTGCTCACGTTTTTGAAGCAGACTGTACCACTTGCGTTATTAATGGACCATTGTTGACAAACTCGAATAATAAACAGCACTCGCCACACATAGTTGTGAAAGATGTGATTTAGTAGTAAGGGGTAGATGTCAATTGCATTACACAGGGTGCTAGGTTTAATCTGGGACATAATGCTACTTCCCATGAATATAAACATTATTTACTATGGGACCAATGGTAAAATCTGACGAGGACCTCCTTAGCCGAGAAGCGAGCATACCGGACTTGGTATCGCTATCGCTATCGGCTTGGTATCTCTAAGGTCCTAGGTTCGATTTCCGGTCGGTCAATGTAGAAAAATTACTTTTATTTATATTGTCTCGGGTCGGGGTGGTGCGGTACCGTCGTTGTTTCTGATTTTTATAATGCAAGTGTTTTGGCTACTTACCTTACCTACCTTACCTTAGGTTCAGAGCAATTAGAATATTGTTAAAATTTTTAAAAAAATGATTTAAAATGGGAATATTTTTTTAGTAAGTATGGAACAGTATTATGGGTTAACGGGAACACTTTCGTTAGTTTCCATACTTCATACTTTATAAACTTTTATTTTCTCAGCACAGCTAAGAAATTACGTAATGAGAATGCTTTCAGTACAGATAGTGTTAGGCTGGATCCTATTATTTGTGAGAAACTGTTGCCTGAATTAGGTTTCCGATTTTTTTAATACAGATTTAAACCTGTCAGCGCATATTTATCTTTTTCTGATCTAATAACTGCCCGTTCGAAATTCAAATATCGATTCGGCGGTCTAAGCGGCGCGCGCGCAGCTCGTTGCGATGCGGCGCGCGCCCGCGATGGGCATTTGCATCGGTTTCCGTTAAACTGAGGAAACAGACACACGGACTCGCACAAGGTTTCTACTGGATATGACAAAGAAGTATTTAATTAGCATTAAACAAAGAATTGACTGCGTTAATATCGGTATTACAGCCGTGTTAAAAATTTCAGATGTCACATTGATTGACACAGCACTTTTACCCTGTTACATTGATCGACTGTGCCCTCACTCTATAAAAATAATAAAAGTATTCTGAACATGGTTTCTTTTTCTTTAAATATACGTTTTGCGGCTTTTAGTACAGTCTAATGAAGGTGTACAAACATTTCTTTCCTTAATCGACTTTAACACATCCTCCGCACTGTACTCTACTGTACGTTGGTAGTATACCAATCTATCATACCAATTTGTCTTCTATCTATCATTATGAGATTGCCACTTATTCGAATTAAACTTACATATCTTACAAAACATTGAATGCAAACGGCACAGAGCCACTCGCTGTAGAGTTTTATATGGGCCTATTTCCATCAGTGAATTTTTTAAGGTTGATAATGATAATGAATACAGAGTAACTGGGATTTTAAAGTCAATGTACATTCTATCACTGGTTAAAAGGTTCACGTATCCCTTCTAGAGCTTGCTACGCGGGGCTCATCATGGTAATGTGGCCGACATCCGAGGTGACAGCTGACTCATCCTTTATTGATCGCCGGAGACGTCCTGAGTCGTCTTGGCGGCGGTTCCAACAACATCTATCAGTTACGGATTTCCCTAATAATAATCCGTTAAATTAGACTGGTGTTAAGACACCACACACAGTCAACAACGATTATTAACATTTTAGCCTGATAGAAAAGGCTTTTTTATATTTTTGTACGCTAAATAGACTAAAGGCTAACATTAAACAATATAGTTTTTGTAAGATCTCCATTTCATTCTACAATAATTTCAACTGTTGATTCGTTTGGCAATTATATTGCTTGGTTTTAAAATATTGTGACAAATGTTCGAAATATTTTTCTAGTTTACGCCAAAGTACATTGTTGCGGGTTTATTCCTTAGTACATAAACTTTGACTAATATGATTCCAACTACATGGACACTAAATAATACGTTTTCAAAATAACTTTGCGCTTAAAGATATTGAACAAATAGGTTGTACAGCTAATAACTTAGAAAATACCATTATGTATTTGATATCTACGAGTATTTAACTTTTTCAAATGTTACTGGGCAACAACAAGATTAAAGAAAAGCAATAAACGGAAAATAGCTCTTGTATAGCCGCACCAGAAAATAAATTAAATTTTACCAATAGCAATCAAACTCGAACTTTGCCCACTACTTCCAAAAACGCCACAAAGTTAAGCCTACCTATATACTATGTATATTATGTATTCATTGCAAAATCTACTTTTCCACTCTAAACTACGTCGCGTTATCAATGCTTAGATGTCAATAGCGTATCAAAATTAACATTGTTTGTTTATCAACAAGTTCACCTTCCTACCGCACTATCACAAAATAAACAGTAAAACATTTTCATTTAGCAGTATTATAATACGCACCTGCTACTCAATCAAACAAGCCAAAGCCAACATCACCAATGTTTGTCGCCAATGCACCTTGCAGGGCGCGTGCTATCTTATCAAAAGTTCTTACAAGCCTGCTTGTTTTGATATCAGGGGATTGTTTGAGGTAGTTCGGGAGTGGAGATAAAATATATTGTTAAAAGTGACAACCAATTTGTTAAAGTACCTACTTTAATACGTAGTATAAAATAATGTCGCTATTTGTATCTGTTGGGGCGCTGAGTTCTTTCAAAATACAGAAGGAATTCTGATAGAGTTGGTAATATAGTTTAGACAACTTCCTCTGAAAGGTTTATTTAAGTAATACATGCATAGCAAAGAAAAAACTGAAAAGTCAATAAAGTAAATAAAGAAGAGGTCGAATCCAAAAATAAAACGATTATTTGTCGTAGTCAATTTTAACAATGACTGTGACGTTTTTGTTGATTGTTGTGAAATTGTGTTATCAAAAGAAAATAAGTATGATCTAAACTTAAAACACGTTTTAAATAAGCGATGCAATGATAAAACACAATTCAATTCGGAATACAAAAAAAAATAATAAGCCAACACTTCAAATCTCGTTTATCTGTCGATGTGGAATTACTGAGGCCCCTTCGAATGAACACTGTTTAGTATTCATTTAATGTGGCCCGAGATTCACTCGAAAATAAACTCTAAAGTGTCTGGATAAAGGTCAAACAATTTTTCGGACATTAGATCATTGTCGATAAGAAGGATTATATCGCTCTGCCCGTAAGGGTTAGTTCTGAACATCTTAATTTTATTTTCGGCGCCATTTCTGTCCAACATTGTGTTATACGGCGACTGAGAAATGGGTTTTTATTTAGAAACATTTGGGAACCTCGGCCGCGGCGACCGACGTCAAATGGAGGGTTTTACTTCGTTTTTTATTTGAATCTTATTAGCCCGAATTGGTTTTTTATTTAAATAGTCTTACAATCTTGCACGCTGCATTCGTCCAAGTTGAATTTTGTTGTTGCATTTCAAAAAATTACAGTAGATTTTTGTTACCAGTCTTGATACTTCACCGAGATTAATATAGAAATCTGTGACCAAGGTAAAACAGCTTGATGTGATCACCACTAGTTTCAATCACGCCGCAACTCCTGTGCATCCAGGTTCTAACTTGACTGCCAAAGTGCCAATCAAACCATTTAGAGGGGAATTTAAAAAAATAAGTTCAAACAAGAAAAGTTTCTCAATTTGTCGCATTTTTTAAATACTACGATTAACATGTACACCATTCATTCATCCATCCACCATAATCCAACCGATTGACGGCCTAGTCAGTATTGCGGGAAGCCTCTGGATGCAACCGGCCCAGAGCGTCGCTGTAAAGTTCTATGAGAGAGGCCTATGTCCAGCTGTGGACTTCCACTGTCCAGCAGCTGATGGATAATCACGATGAGCATGTACACCGATTATGGTTTCGACAAAGTTGCATTGAAACAAATTTAGACAACCTCAAAACGTGCATTTAGAAAGCGTAGTAAAGCTATTCACTTTAAACCACGTAATGTCCAAAATATTGCAATCGCAAAAAGCAATAAAAGAGAAATTACAAAAAGTCCGTAGAAATGAATAGTGGCTAATCTGTTTATAGCGCTTCCCACGTCGCGGGCGCAGTTTCACCTAAACAAATAGAACGGACATGATCTGGCTGCAACGTGCCAAATATTTAACGGTGTATAAATTAGACCCGTCGCCGTAGGCTGAATAGGACAGTCCACCATTCTGACAAATGGAACCTTTTACGATAAGCCGTGAAATACCGTGAAAAGATTTTTTATGGTACAGAATGATTGTGATTAGATATAGATGTAGATGCTGTTGGCAACGCATCAATGATGTACACCAACGTTACTTGGATTTTTACATCTAGATAGGTATAAGAATCATCACGCTAGTTCACAAATTGCAGGAACCTACCTTATTGTTGTGCCCTACAGGGTCTATAATGTTCTGTTTTATGTACCTATTTATAACACCTGTGTAACATTATAGAATGCAATAAATATATTGAATTGAATTTAACTATGCAAGATAAACGGCAACTAGTCGAAAGAAGTGGTACTGCGCTGACTTTGTAAAGGGGCTAATACACGTGCAATGTCTATAACAATAAATGTCAGTCGCCCGCCATACGTAGTTGAAAAATTGCTGCTAATTTGTAAGATTGTACCATATCTGTCTATCTATCAGTATGATGGTGGTATCTCTAGGAACATTGGATATTCTTCTATCAAGCAAATTAAATAAAAGTAATGGGTATAGTCTAAAAATGTAGCAAGCTAAAATGGCAGAGGGCCGGCCACATCTGTTGCAGAACCGATGAAAGGTGGAGTAAACGAGTTCTCGAGTGGAGACCGCGCCTTGGCAAACGTAGTGTAGGACGCCGCGCCCCCAGCTCGATGGACCGAAGACCTAAAGATGGCTGGCAGAGGCTGGATTCAAAAAGCGGGAGAACGTGCTATTTGGCGCTCTTTGGGGGAGACTTACGTTCAGCAGTGGACTGCAATAGGCTGTCATGATGAAGCCATTTAAACTGTATGCGCATTTTAAAATGACCTGGCTGCTCCCGACGCGCTGTGGTAGATTAGACCCACTGGGTTTCACCCCCCGGTGGGCCGGGGCAGCGTCACCGGACAAAAACCTTTTGTGTCACCTTATTATTGAATTTACACCTAGTGCGGGACAACACTAAACGTCCCATTGCGAAAAGAATTCGGACGAACGATTTTTTTATTAGTTTCCGTTTCGGGAAGGGGATAAGAGATAAACAGGTATTTAACGCATATTTCCATTGACTATTGGCTCTTGAAAAAAATGAGTAACTTTCTTTGATACAATTGCGTGCATTTTTATAAGACTACTCCTAGGCAGTATACAGAAATTAAAAACTTTGGAATCGACATCTAAAAATGTGGCGTCTAGTAAATTATTAAGGGCTAGCTACTCCTTTGCCTTCGTACAGCTAAAAACAATAGGTATATAAGGTATTAATTATTTTTTGATTTAAACGCGATAAAAATAGCCTGTCTATTGTCGGGGTCCACTTTAAATATTAGATCAAGAATTCTTTGAATCGGATGCGTAGTTTTGGAGTTTACACTTACACCTAAAACCATAACCTCTATGTATTTAGTCGAATCGAATCGAATATTTTATTATTTATAAACAAGAAGTAAAAGATTACGCTTTGGCTAAAGGCCGTTAGTGGAGTGTGCAATTAAATGTAAACAAATAAGATTATCATAGTATATTTAAAAGACAAATTATTAGCACTGTGTAATAATATTTACTCTGTGCTAGTATACCCTTCCGCGCACCTCACATTGCTACTAGTTGTATAAAGACCTCGTGACATACTTCTCACAAAAAAGTTTGCATTTATCCAAATCGCAACACAAAAGCAAAATATTCTCAATGGTAATATCATTACATAGTTTCACCTCAAACCTGGCATAATTATACTTAATGTCGCATTCACTATGGAGATGTATCGACACAATTTTATGCCCATTTCACTATAATAGTTGCTTGGACCCTTGACAAACAAGAGTGATGTATGGGAGGCGGTGGGCACAAAGGCCTTTTGATAGAGCTCACCTTATGCCCAATTATGCGTCCAAGTTTCCGAAAAAGTAAAGATTTTGTCCACACCGACCCAAAGGCCGACCCACCGGGCACCAAAAAAATATTACGAGTAACCAAACTGGTCATTTTGTTGATAAATACGACAGATATATGCAGCAACACAAATTTATTTCAGTTCAACAAAATACACGTGACATACATGAATACACAATTTGCATGACTCAGTCTGAAATGTTAAAATAGGTAACACTCAATAACAATTTACAAATGTCATAAAACATAACCAAAAATGTTGAACTTTAACTGCAAGGATCTATCTGTTCCCAATAATAATGCAGTCATGCTTTACGGCAGTACTAATTTAACAAGGCTACATCATGAATTCATTGGTAAAAATAAACATTTATTAAAGTTGATCAAAAGTGTCTTGTATGAAACAATATTTAAAGCTATTTATGTTTGTTCCACTTACACTATAAGATATCTAAAAAACTTAGCTCTTGGCTGAAGCTATCTCAGTATCATGAGACTAGGTGAGACATCATGTCTCGTGCCAAGTCTCCTTGCACAGGACTCCTGGTGAAGTTCGCAGCAATAGGCCCTGGTGAACTGCTGCCCACAGTACTGACATCGAAATAGTCCTGGAGCACGGTGGCGTTGCATATCTATCATATGACGGCATACGCAGCAATCTCTAGAATAAAACGTTTAGTTACAAGCCTGTACTGTCACGAATATAAATATAAATACATTTTCATTGGATTTTTAACCGGAATAAGTTCCGAAATGTAAATTTCACTGCTCGTGACTGTACATAAATTGGTTATGGTTATAAGAAACTATGTATTGATAAATACCTTGTTTTAGCCAAACCGTGCCCTTGGATATGATCGCTAAGCTGCGACGGTCTTCTGAAAGCTGCTCCACAAATATTGCAGATGTAGTGTCGTGGCTCGCTCGTTTGCGGAAAGTTTATCATTGACCATATGTACGAGTGGTAGGGAATATTCGGCACGTAGGACAGCAGCTGCTTCATCGCTTCTTTAGATATCCTCAGCAACGCCAACAAACCAAGAGGATCAGTATTCACAGCTATTGTCATCTGAGGAGCATCTCCTTCCCCGACACTCCTATCTATTTCTTCGATAGAAACAGATGTGTTATCTTCAAACTTAGGCACTGCTTTTTCCAAAGATTCCGTCACTTCAGTAGATCGTTCTCTCGTGGGAATGTCTATTGAGATCTGAACAGGGCAAGGATGACCTACACTTCCAGTCAACATGTTCCCAATGTCAGCTTTGGCTCGATTACTTTTGTCTATATCTGCTATTAGGATTCTATCAATGTTAGTCGCTCGTGATTTTTCAATTAGTTTCCTATCCATTCCTGATGAAGATGGGGAACTGGAATCTTCCGTTATTATTCCACAGACCAGCTTTTCAGCATTTTTAAATCCATAAGTATCACTTCTAGTTACATTCATTTTATGATTGCCAGGCTTAGGAAGATCCAAGCACACTGAATGACACTCATAGCATTGCCTCACATGGGTCCTAGATTTGAGTTCATCTATAAAAGAATTTATAGAAGTTATAAGATTATCCAATTTCTTTTCTATACTTTGCAACACTGGATCTCGATTACAGCTGCTAGTTTCATTCATTTTCTTCTTCAACCTTTCAACGTTTTCAGAAACTCTCGTATATTCATCTTTTACTGTTCCTTTTTCTTCTTCTGTATTCGTCTCTACTGCCTTGTAAGCTTTCAGTTTTACTGCTGTATTACTTGCTTTTCGAGGTTTATTAATTGATTGATCGATTGGTTTGACAATCATAATTTCTGTTTGTGCTCCAGCATTTTCACGTTGAGCTTGAGCTTCATCATTTTCACAGGCACAGAAGCATCTTGTTCTCGCCACAGGTTTTCTTACGCGAGGTTCTTTATCAACAATAATCACATTCCCATATACAGGTCTGCGCGGAGGATAGTTCTGATAATTCGAAGTAAGTGAATGTTTTCGTCTTTCTCTGTTCAACATCATCAGACGTCCTTGGGATGACATTGGATAGCAATTTGATTCGTTGAAATATGATGTGTAGTTATGACGTAAAGAAGACTTATTAATTTGTGGATTATGCGAGTCGACTTCATAAGAACTTGAGTTAAATTGCATTGTGTTGTAAACATCGTAGAAGTCTTGTAATAAATCTTTGCAAGGATCTGACTGATTGTCGTAGTAGTCATCAATGTATTGAAGTGGCGTTGGTTCTTCCAGAGTATGACGTCCTATTATTCGATTAAGCTCCATGTCACAATGCCTGTGTTTACTTTTTAGTTCATTTATATAGTTATTCCATGCTTCTGTCTGTTTTTCTTTCTTCCTGACAAGAATTAACTTTTTAACAAGCCTCTTTAATCTGTTATTTCTTTCCATGGTCTTGGTTATGAATTCCTGATTGTAAGAATAAGACGGCCGGCAATATGTAGTCTTTTCAGCAAACTTCTTTTCATTAAGTGCAGTTTTGAAATAAGTATCATTATTTATTTTATATGATTTATTCTTGCTATCTTCTGTTGTTCTACTGGTAACTATTGAGTCGTCTCTGGAGCACGATCCACGTTGCATGCTAAAAGATTTAGAATTAAATGTTGGTGTGGAATATTTAAATTCAACCTTATTGATAAGAATGTTTTGGTTATAATTACTTTGTTTCTCAATGTTCAGGCTTTTTTCAGTGTACGATTTGTTTAAGTTTATGATCATTTCTTTGTCCAGATTGTCTCCTAGGATTTCATTAATGAGCAGCTTAGACGTTCCTGAAGAGATATCCTTAGGAAACTTTTGCTCACCTAAGACACTGGTGCTAAAGTTTTTATTACTTTTGTATTGGTTTTGTCCAACAATTTTGTAATCGCTATCCTTAACCTTATTCAGGAACGGACTAGTGGTTTGGACAGAAATGTGGCCTGCGTTTGATTCTGTAAAATGGCTCGTAGTACTCAAAGGTGGATTCCTTTGGCCATTCTTTTTATATTCCATCATTCACAGCACAAAAAATTTTGCTTCTACCAAAATTTCATTTGACGCAATGTCACGTATATATGAATCAACACAATGACATTTACGGCAGACAGTGTCAAACAAAAAATAAGGTTTGCTCGTTTTTTATAAATGCAAATAGACTTTTTGTTTTTATTAACCCTTAAATACTTCAGATAAAATTCCAATTGTATTTTATGAGATTAGTCACAAAAATTCGCAATAAATTTATGATTTTAAGGGTACAGACGTTAATAAAATCATTTGGTGTTTATTAACGTGTACAAAAAGACAGTGTTTGCGAGAAGTTCGGGTGAGGTGTGTGGTCCGGCAGGTTGTGCGAATAAAACATTAATACGGAACACCCGGACTCGGAAAAACATTGATTTATTAATATGTTTAGGTACTTATTTTTCGTGTCCCTCAAAGTCAAATAATATTATAATAATAATTTGTATTTTAATGGTAAGTATTTGAAAATAAAAGTTCGACTACCGAGTTTGTCTTTTTTTCGAAATGCACATCCATTGTTAAAGGGGACAGTTTGCATCATATTTATTGCAATGGGTATGTGTTAAAGATTTGACAAAAAGATTCCGACGAATTAAGAACCTCCTCCTTTTTTGAAGTCGGTTAAAAATAGAAAATAACTACGTAATAAAGCTATTTTTAAAAACGTGTTTCGCCTATTTATAAAATTAGCTATTTATAAAATTATACAAATATCTATTAACAAGTCGTACAACAGAAACAATCATAAAAACGCCCGTAACATTAGAATATTTATTTAACATGCATTTTATTTTATATATTCCATCACTAACAGACGGCCGAAGGAGTTGTGAGTCAAAATGTGTCCTATAATGTGTTCAAAAAGATGTTTTTGTCAATTGAAATTTTCCAAATTACTTTTTATAATTTTTACAGATCCCTGAATTAATTTAAAAGTAATTCTTACTTTTAAAATACTTTAACATAAGAAGTGTCTTGTCGTAAACTTAAAATTGTCTTCAGAAATTACCAACGATGTTATATCATATGCAACAAACTATTTAGGAGCGATAAAGTAACTTATTTCCGGGTTTTATTTACATGTTACGAATCAAATATTTTACGGATTGAATGTGTCAATTTAATGTTTCTACTGAATCCTCGTTTCGCTAACTCCAACTCACACTTGGCGGTTTTTATTAATTTCCAAAGTTGTGTATGCATTTTTATTAGTCCGCGGGGACCCGCCCCGCGCCTTCGCGGGTTGTCAGTTATCGGGCGATTATGTTAATCAACTCTTACAATATTCAACGAAAATTGAGGGAGAGGACGAGCTGTCAAGAAGTCTGGAGGGCACTTGATATGCTACAAAAAATCCTACTATTTTTAGTAGCTTTTTAGCTACTACCAGTATAAAAGAATACTTAACTGATAAAAAATTGATCACTCTTCCTCTCTCCTACTAAACTATGCTGTGCACGTCAGGGTCCATAATTGTTTCTATATCATTGTATACCATCTACTATCTTGTACATTATAGAACGCCATAATTGAGTATTGAGTACTTACTAACTAATGTTTTTACTCACTTACCCACTGCACATCAGTGGCTGGATAAAGACTTTTTTAATACTTGCAACGTTAACTTGACATTTCAGTCTGATATTGCAACATGAACATTAAACTTAAAACGAATTTTAGAGAGTGCGTCCAATTTAGCATTTCTAGTGAACAATAAGTCAAACATTTTATCCTCTTTTCGATTTAATTCCCATTTAGGAACACTTACCTACCTATATACGTCGCCATACTTGCTAGTTAACTTGGCCAGCCTGGCACAGTGAGTCTGACTGAATGACTGGTGAGCACACTTGTTCTCAACATTTCGACAATAAAACCACCCCGGTTATCTTTTATTTCTTTTCTTTTATTCTTTTTACTATACGTTTTCGGTAGGTAAAGTCTCACTTAGGAAACAATGAACCTATTTTACTGAATTTTGTTACTCTAGTTCTTCACTGGGACTAATAATAAACCAAATACTGATTAAATTAACTTTGATTGTTTTGTATTTTTTTTTGTCTTATTTCTGCTTTTCTCTGCTTTGAGGTGCTCATAGCTCAGTGGCGGCAGCGCTTTGGCAGTGATTACGAAAGTTAAGCAACCCACGCCGCGGTTGTAAGATGATGGGTGACCATTCCGACAATATTTTGTGACATTTACTACATGCATCTCCGTGCTTCGGAAGGCACGTTAAAAGGTGGTTCCGGCTAATATCGCTTGATACTAGTCGTAAAACTGAGGTCTTAAAGCAGCTTAATAACATCTGAGTCTGAGTAACAGTTTAGTCACTGGGCTTACAACACCTTTCTAATCGGCCCGTGTGGTGTAGTATGGCCCAAACCACCTCATAGTTGAGGTGAGGCCTGTGCCCTGCGGTGAGACGTATAGGTAAGGCCAGGGGCGTGCATCCCATATAGGCTATTATGCAGAGCCTACCTTTATAAAAAACCGACAGAACAGCTAACCATAATTATTAATTACGTATTCAACAATAAACAATAAATATTCTGTAACCATTTTGTCGTCTACCTGTACTTATTCCTTACTAAAGCGCGCTTAGATCGTTACTGTGCAATTTAACCAATGTTAGGCTGCCGCGAGATCGCCTTCTGTTTCACGCAAACTTACTCAATTTTCACTCACAGCCTACCCCATCTGAAACCAATGCACGCCCCTGGGTAAGGCATACTATACGGCTTTATATAAATAATAATCAAATCCTCATCATTATCATTTCAGCCATAGGACGTCCACTGCTGAACATAGGCCTCCCCCAGTGACTTTCAGATTGGCCGGTTGGAAGCGGCCCGCATCCAGCGGCTTCCTGCAACCTTTACCAGGTCGTCTGTCCACCTTGTAGGTGGACGTCCTACGCTGCGCTTGCCATACGTGGCCTGTAGCACGTATCAAATAATGATCCTTGTTAATCCTTAATTTAGATTAATGTATTATCCATTAATCCAAAACTGAAAAATTAAGCTCATTCGAAGATTCATAAGACTCTTCTATCATATAATATAATTTAATATGACCTTCTAAGGGACAGGGAACTAATCTAGTTTTATTAATGCCCTTAACACCTACGGGGGTTAATATCACTCCTCTGTTAGGAACCGGTGTCCCAAGTAAAAAACCCATTGTACCTCTGAGGGGACAAAGCCGTCGTATTGTGCGCGCACGCACATAATGCGGCTACATGTCCCTCGATTGTGTTGCATGGAATGCTTTTTCTTCTTCATTTTATTTGATCTTATTATTCATAGGTAAGCATTATTGTAACGCCGGGATCGGTAGAGTAAGTTTTAGGGGCCCGTTGGTAGTAAGAAAAGACTCGTGTCGAATGTTACGTCATTGTCACTGCTCTAATATTTGACTGCAGTTGTAATCATTGTCATTCTAGAGAAGTAAAAAATTACTGGTTGTTTTTTTTGTATTCTATTCGCGAAGTCCAAAACAGTGCAAACAGTTCAGTCTATTATTTTCACCAAGCATGTAGGTACAGACTGCTCGTCAACATACCACAAAACGACAAATTTTCTCAATTGATGTTGATCTCTACGTATCGGACTTAACGTTGAAAATCGGTTCAATAACCTTCGACTTTTTGGGTAGGTAGACCTCCCGTTGTCTGTACTAGCTATTGCCCGCAAATTTGATTGTGATTTTCAATTCAATCCAGAGCGTGCGCACAACAACTCACCAATCTTTCATTGCAGTCAGATAAATTTCTACTAAATACTTTTACTTTTATAAACAAATACATTCTTTAAACACACCAATTATTTAGCCCCAAACTACGCATAGCCTATAACAAGGTTACTAGAATAATAGATAAGGGATAAACATACTTAAATACATTAAGAAAATTAGAAACAGAAGACTTTGGTAAAATGCTCGTGCTGATCACACTAACATTCACCCCTTGCGGGATTTGAACCCGCAACCACCTTACTCTGTAGTCCAAACTAGACCTTAATTGCCTTAATTTATGCTAAAATACTACTCATAATCTAGAAAATCCTGAAAAAGATACATTCTATATAAAATGTCGGTGAACTTGTACGGAACCTCCAACCTTCCATCGCTTGAGGTCTCTTGTCGATATTTTTTTCACATGAGCATTTTGTGTGAGGAATGCGAAGTCTCGGAGATTACGGCGGCGGCTCAAAGCGAGATCATCGTTACTATGGCAACCGCGCTAACTTATCCCTATAAGTGAACTATGTTGTCAATTCAACCACGAGCAGTCGAAGGTTATTTTATTATTATCAACATCATTCCAGCCATAGGAGGTCCACTGCTGAACAAAGCCTCCCCCAATGACTGATCATCGGGGGGAATTGCCAATACTCGCCACGCTTGGCAGGCGGGTTGGCGAGCGCAGTTTTATAAGATTTCGCACGAAGACGCTGCTGCCCGTCTCGTGCTACAGGAATTAGTCGATTCTTACGACACGCCTCCTGTTAGCGGTGGGGAAGTGTATTCTTAACGCACGTCCCCACACGGCACATATTTTATTATATGATTGAAAAAATAATTGACACCTGACACCTGACACCTCCATACAGTTTGTCTATGCCTCATATCTAATCTATGGGCCACCAGCAGCACCTTCTTTCAACCTTGATTTAACCTAAATCCTTATATTAATGACACATAGATACGTAATCCGCGCGAAAAATTCGAAAGAACTAAATTGAAAGAGCTACAAAGGGCTCCCTGCGCCTGACAACTCCGTAGTGTAATGTCCGCGCCGAACGCATGAAAATCTAGATGTAAGCAATTAGGCATTGCTTTATCGAATTTTCTCCGGTTTTAGGGAGAACTACTATTAAAAGCAACTATATGTTATAGTGGAGTGCGTGTTTCTGTGTGTAAACATTTGCGCCAAAACTGTTTTGTTGCTCCAATTTTGTAATTGCCGTAGGTACTTCACTATCATTCTATGTATAGCAGTGTACTGCTCATAAGAGTATTAGTAACGGTAGCCTACATATTGAAGTACTGTTTATGAGAGGCAGGGAATTTGTAAGTACTACGTATGTACTTTAAATTTTTTGATGAGAGGTAAGGTCCCCGTCTTTATTGTGACAAATACAAAATATCATTGTAATACAAGTTAGATTTTTTGGTTTATGAACCTACTAAAAGTGGCCCAAGCAATGAAAATGCGCTAAACTTAGAATTCAGATAACTTGAAACGTTTCGAACTCAGTTTCCCCTTTCTCTATTGTTGTCTTCTACTTAAAGGTTGTCTGGAAGAGACCACTATCAGCCATGACCGTCTAAATTGTCTATCTTTCTGTAAAAATCATGTGAAATTAATTCACTTTGTATGATGTTACAATAAAGAGAATCTATCTATCTCAGCTGCACTAACCAAATATATTGAATCTTGAACTACTCGTAGGCCTTTCTTAGTGTTCATACCCTCAAATCAAAGGTATTTTATCCCTGTATGACGAACAAGACCTTTGGAAGTCAAGGCCGTCGGCATAGCAGGCATTCTTCAGAACAAATGAATCCAAAATAAAACCCAGATTAGTTAGCAGCCGAAAGGGTTTCAATATATTTTAATGGCTCTTGTGCTGCCACGCCTACCGGACTTTTTGAATATACTGCTTAAGGGGGAGTAAGTCTAATCATTTAAAATATTTCAAATCTAAAATATTTTATTTGTTACCTTGGATTTCTAATGAACACGTTATGTTTGAAATTAGATCCAAAGATATCTAAAAGCGGTCAAAATTTTTCAAATGTTTTGCTATCTGTCAAACTTATTGCTTAAGTACAAATTGTTCCAAAGCATTTGTTGGTAAAAAAATTAAATGTGTAAAAGAGGTATAATTACTTTTCTGGAAAAACAAATTCATTTTATGATTGACTTTGACCGTTCAGAGGTACTCTACAGAAAACTTGCTGGAACTTGGTGGTGCGACTGCGGTGCAGAACCACATAACACCACAGCATGTTTTATTAGCTTGCGTGTCCTTTGTGCACTAACTCTTAGACGAGAGAAGATTTGAATCGGGAGACCAACGCACCAATATAGGTCACCAGTCGCAAGGCTATCTACTTACAATAATTTAATACTTTAATTAGAAGCCTTCTCCTTAACGGCACTCTGCAAAAATCTAAACAACTTTAATTGAGGGCCGAATGAAATACCTCTCATAACCAATAATAAAAAATATAATGCATACTATATTATGGGAGCCAGGAGGAATTCAGTGCGAGATTGGATAACATTCCAATCAGATGGTCTAAGGTATACCTACTTTATAATGTGAACGAGGTCAGATCTTTTCAACCTTTAAATTAATATGGTCATACTAATGGTCGTACACTTCAGCAATGATCAGTAGGTACCTACTTTCTTTGAAATAATCAAGTTAGGTAGATAGACAGTGATGTGGAGTAATGTAAGGCTTTCTTAAAAAGTGTCAGGACCTGTCAGTAGCTAAGACTACTTACATACCCACTAAACCCCTGCAATAGGTACCTGGCTTACACTCCGAGACTTGATACGCCACAAGAGAAGATCGTCGTCTATATTCATAGGTACATTCGTACGATTGTAAAAGCAAAAAGTACGAATAAAAACAAATGAAATTGAAGACGTAGCCAGTGTAATAGTAATCGGAGGACGTGGATCGTTCTATGGACCTACGACACACGACGCTAATTCGTACAAAAACGTGTCCAACGTGCAGCCAAACGCTCACGTGAACAAGCAAGAGAATGCCCCAGGGTAGTCGACAAAACGAATGTGACTATACATAATAATACCAAAGACATGTGTGGTGCACGCGTACAAGAAAACAATAGATTCCCAAAAAAGTTACGAAATATCCCAGCTACCTCTATCTTAAAGATAAAGAAACAAAGTCAACACTGGCCAATCAATTAGCCGACGCCGGACCAATTGGATTAGATTCCTCCGCCACAAAAAATGCGATGAAAAAAGCGACAGAACCTTACCACTTTTAATTATAGTTTACCGACGCATTGTTTAAAATCGAGAAAGGTAAAAAATAGGGTTAGGTGAGTGGATTTTTGTAGCCTGAGTTCCTTAAATAAAAATAATAAATAATCATTGGATTCCAGTTAGAGAGGTAAAGTTATTAGGCATTATCCTGCTTTGTTGACTATTCTACTCTTTCCTTTCGCTCTGTCCTAAATTTCCATCTATAATAAATAAGAATTAACATCATCATCATCATAATCAGCTTACGTCAGTCCACTACTGGACATACTTCTCCCAAAGCATGTCACTGAGCCTGATCCTCGGCTATTCTTTTCCATCCGCTGCCGACAGCAGCGTATATTCATAGCTCTATCTTGCCATACAAAGAAAGGTATTCTTCTTTATATTTTCTCCCTCTGGCAAGATGGAAGATGTCAGTCTGTTTGTCCGTCCAAAAAAGGGGTTGCCTTACTGCACTTGTCAGAAAAACTAAAGACAATCTAAGGATGGCAGAACTCATGTCCTTCAATGTTAATTTTTCTATCCTTCAATGCGTCCCAGGTCTTCTTTTTACCATTTATACTTATGGATAATATTGTTGATGTTTCTTATAACAAATAATAAACACAAAGTTGTCTCAGAATACAAAATTCATTTGCCGTAAAACGTTACTCGTTTCATAAGGTTTCTACATTACAAGTTTTATTTAGCCCAACTGAATGTTAAAAACAATCTGCACATATTCTAGGCATTCGCACGTCATGTCTGCCTTGATTTAGGCAGAGCATTGTCTAATTTAGATTCTGTAATATTTTGATAATTACTCTCAGAGTGCTTATTACATGTAATTAGAAACTACTAACACAATACACAACTTGAATCTAACTGCACAAAAGATGAGCACTATTATCAGGAAATAATTAAAGCGGTGATTAATAAATATACGTTTCTGAATCTACACCATAATAAGTAGTTCATTCTCTATTAAATAAATAATGATAATTAAATAAAATCGTTTATTTCGGTCAACTTACATCCATATTTAGATTAATAAGTTGACGACCTCCGTAGCCGAGAGGCGAGTATACCGGACTTGGTGTCGCTATCTTTGAGGTCCTGGGTTCGATTCCCGGTCGGTCAATATAGAAAAATAACTTTTCTATATTGTCTCGGGTCTGGGTGTTGTGGTACCGTCCCTGTGTCTGATTTCTGTAACAGATGGCTTAAGCCACTTATCACAGGATCAGAGCAATGTATGGGATGTTGTCCATATTTATTTATTTATTCTCGTAAAAAAAACATTTTATAATGTTTTTGATACCAACTCCAGAATAAGAACACCTTAAATAAACTTCAATAATGCCTTAATATCTCATCTCTCTCGTGTGATTTTATTATCAGATATTATCAGATTCTAAAACAAATTGAAGTTAAGGCAAAACCTCTCTAAAAAAATAGATTTCATGCCGCTGTAACTAGATGTGACCGTAGTTAAGGCTACGTTAGAAATCACGTCACTTCTAGGAAAGACGTAAGGAAAAATACCGATCCTACCACGTTTACATCTCAATACATGGCCGCCGACCGATCCGTGATCATGTCGAATCGTGTGCGCCTCACACCTCGGCCACAATAGAAAACGACATGGTAGACTTATTACACCATAAGAACCCGTGTACACATATTATTATGCTTACGAGTGGCCGACAGTTAAATCGATTTTTGAAACATTTACTTACAACAACTGCTTAAGTTATGCAAACATACTCGATAATGCCAATAAATGCTTTGAGTTTGACTTAAGACCAAAAGCACAATACAACGATAAGATATGATGAGAAGTACACCTAGACATCATTCTATCATCATCATCATCATCACAATCATCCCACGTCTGTCCAATGCTAGATACACGCCTCTTCCAATGCTCGCCAATACACCTGATCCTCGGCTTTTCTTAACCATTTACTGCTTTAGTTATGTAGCTTTGCGTATATCATTGGTCCACCATTTCAAAGTCTCAATCGTCAACACGTCTGTTATCGGTTCAACGGCATATGTGACCAGCCTAGCCCGTTAAGCTATTTAGATTACCTGAATCAAAACCTGAGAGTAACTCTGCTGCTGCTTCTAAATAGGAGTCTACTCCAGACTTCTCTGGTTGTCACTTAAATGAAAATACAGATGGAGAGATCATACATGCATGGAAACGCTTTGCTGAAGCTGATGCACTGTGCAGCTCGCGCAGTTGAAACAGTACTTATTTATTTATTACAGGAAAACCAGTATTAAAATAACTGGAACACACAAGTCGTAGTGGCTCCAAAACGTTACACGACAGTCGCACACTTTTTCTTGCCCGGTCCGGTGACGTCAATCTGAAATTGAATTAACGAAATTAACTAATTAAAAAAATACAAACAGCCGAACATTAGAACCTTCTCCTTTTTTAAAGTCGGTTAAAAATCACTTAATGCTTCGACATTTTTAATGAGACTACTGTAGTCCATCTGCTGTTGTGCCGGCTGCGTTTTTTGTAAACTCTGTTGTGGCGCGGTGATTTCACGGCTCGCCGTTCCCACACGCGCGGACCGCCGGGTTCGATTCTCGATTTTTTCGGACACCTGCAATAAATGACCACTTTGACCCTTAAACTGATAAACTTAAGGCTTATTTTCGTAGTTTCTTGTGGTGGACAGGATCTAATTGTATTTATTGAGTGTCCGATATTCAGATGACTTGATTTAATAGTGTTAGTGCCCAATCAATACGTCTTCAACACCATCTAAAAGGTTTTTTTTTACTAAAAAAGGTTTCAATATAATTATTATTATACTTACGTCGGCTCTTAGGCTGTATATTTACTTTACTCACTTATTTACTTTACTTTAAAAATATTTGCAAGTGAGCTTACAGAGTACTCCAAAGCACTCACATTGCCAATTTAAAAACATACATTCATTTTGTTAGCAACTTAAATTAATTGTAAATAGACAAAAACAATCTTAATCTATTTACAAAGTAATGTATTACATAATATTATCTATTTATAATATTATGCAATCGTTGGTAACATTTTCCGTAAGCCATGACATGTCTTTTAGTAAGTAGTTACTTTAAGCTAATTGATCATAAGAAGTAACTTTCTAGACTTCAGTTGTTCCGTCATTCAACTGTTCAAGAATTCAAGCATCTTTGGTTCGATTCGATTTACTATTTTTAGAGATTTTAGTTAAACTAAACAAAATCTGATATAGATTTTGATTAGCACGCAGATTTCTCCATGAATCCGAGATTTGTTTAACTATAAGACGTGATAACTAAGGTCGTAAAATCTAGTCAATAGCTAGAGAAAAATAAAAAATCGATACACAACATCAAGGCAGGAGACAGGAGTCAGGAGAACCGTGAAGCGAGAAAGTCACTCGCCGGCTCCCACACTCGGCGCTCGGCACTCGGCAGGCAGACAAACATTTATATTATTATCCAGGGACGGGTTTAAACGATAATGTACACACCAAAAATAATTATTAGGCGCCCGATGACAGACGTCTGATAATCTCGAAATATACTTATTCGTGTAACATAGGTTCAGCCATAGGTATTTTAAGACATGCCGATTAAGTATAACAAGCTGGCTAAATGGAGATGGACCAAATATGAAAAATGGTTTTGGACCTTTTTCTACAGTAAACCGATTAGTTTACCGGACAGTTTATAAAATCTTAAATTGTTTTTCATATTTTTGCCTATTTCTTGCAAACCTAATTATTGAGCCATAATATTCTGAAATAGCAAAACTTTTATGACACACGTTGTCAAATTAGATTTATAAGATAAGTTATTCTAACAATGATATCGGAAAAAAATATCTAATTTTTTTTCCAACTAGTTATTTAAAAATATTAAAAATTTACCTTATTATCGAGACTTTGACACATTGAAAGTTGTTGCGTTAATAACTTCCTTTTACTAATAAAGGGAAGTTTACAAATTTTTTGTCAACTCTAAAGTAGACTAAAAATTAAGAACCTAAGATATCTTCTAAGCACAACGTCAAGCACTAAATATCAGCCGCAGCAATATTTGGCACTCTACATAAACAAATAACTAACCTTTTGAATCTTTATCTCTTCACATCGTTATAAAAAAAAAAAAAAAAAAAAGTTTATTTCATTAACAAAGGTAATGCCTTAAAAACTAGTACATTGGAGCCTCCATTTAAGCAAATATGCCTGTGTTTGGAGGGCCCGCTCTTCTATATTATGTGTGTGTGTGTGTGTGTGTGTGTGTGTGTGTGAGTTACAGTGTATGTGTTTGTGAGAGTTAATATGAGAGTGTATAATTAGCTATAATGTATATAATTATGCAATACGCTTCAGTAATTGTTCATTTTCATGGTATGTCTTATTTTGAATCCATTTTACTAAAAGTTTTTTAAGGCTATGATGTGTTTTGTCATATATACATATAAATTTATTTATTTTATTATACAGGAAGGTAGAATTTGAGACGAATTGTCTACTGGCAAATTTGGTCTTAATATTGTAGGACGTTATAAACTACAATATTGAAAAAATACTTTATTTGTAATATGTCGTAAATGAGTTACTGGCTCCGCGAGGCATAAAGCGGGCCATCGAATAGAGTTCCATGAATACAACTTAAACAGGCTTTAGTTCGGCAAACATATCGATATCGAGCCATTCACGCACACTGTTACTGTAGGACGATGACACTGTGAACCCTGGACCTTCTGCGTTCAATCTAATCTTTACTTAATTTGGGCTTTCACTAATGCAGAGTAGAGAAGAGATGATGGTGTTTTGATACAAATGGCAAATACATTTAATTTTATTTGGAAACTCAAAAGCTAGTGGTCCAAATAAACATTGCATTCGATCTAAATAGTAGCTCTAGCCAATCGAAGAGTTCCACCGCTTTTGAAAGTGGATTACCGGCCTACTCGTGTGTTCGCTGAGGATAAATTGATCTATCTTTAAATATTAAGTGTATAAAAATGAATCTCTATCTCCCTTGGTCATCACATCACGCGTGAACGGATGTAACAATTTATCTAATTCTTTTTTTGTTGTGTTAATTATTGTATTAATAAATATTGAACAACACCACAGACATTGCTCTGATGTGGTAAGTAGGTTAGTAAAGCACTTCTGTTACAGAAATCAGATACAACGACGTTACTACGAGTACACCCATAAGATAAGATAAGATAAGATAAGATTTTATTAATAATATTCATTACATGTCAAGAAATAGTAAATTACATCATTAATTTAAATCAATTACAAATCCTAATCAAATTAACTTTAAAAAAATAATAATCAATTAGTAACAATTAAATGCAATATATAATACAATCAGGTGTTAAATAAAGTTACAATAAAATAGTTATGTCAAGGTTCTTACGATACGCCTCCTGTCGGCGGTATGGAACCGGTCGTCCCCACCGGAAGTTTATTTTAATTATAACTAAAAAAAGAATGTCAAGCATGACATAAATGATTACAATATTGATTAATTTAGTAATTATGCAAAATATAACCTCAGAAAAAATCGAAAGCAAATCAAAAGCTATAAAAAGTACCCAAAAAGAAAAATATTGCCCCGTACGTACGTAACTACCCCAATCGGGGCAATCGGCATCCAACAAAGTAGGTACTATAGAGCACAAACAACACGAGTATTTGTCCAACAAGAAAAAAACAGTCCCAAATATTGGTCAATCTACAAACGTTTCGCCAACAACCAGACGTGACTTACGCAGCATTTGGACCCCGCACCACCTATTTACAAATCAACGACTGTTTCCGTACTTTTAGTTCCATTACTGGCTTTATTACGTAGAGTTGTCAGAGAGTGGTATAAAGGCAGCACTGTGTATGGCTTTTTAGTGTGGTGTCGATTGGATAACGCCGGTAAAGCGTAGTAAAAGATAGGCAGGGGGTCTCGGGTATTGAGGTAAAAAGGATCGGCAAGATAGAATTAGAATAATTTAATTAATGTTCAGTATGCTTATTTATTAAACAAACATTAGTAAATGTCTAGCAAATGTGTCACTCGGATACAGTTTAAATATTTCTAATACTAGTGGATTTTCAAAGTTCAATCATCAATAAAACATGAAAAGAAAAAACTGACTCTATCACTGACTGACTCACCAACTCTTAGCGCAAACCCTTGGACTTAGAAAGCTAAACATTTGGTGCCTTTATCATGTAGACAAATAAAAAATCCGACATATTGGATTTTCAAAATTTTATCGGGTTGAGGAATGAATTCGATTTCTATTCCAATCATCATTATTAATGAAGATAAATAAATAAATAGAAACAAAGTACTCAATTAAAGATTTAATCGTTAGAGTGCTGGTACCGATACGGATACTGTTTCTTTGTCCGGCTTCTGCCCGGTCACAATATCATGCAAAACCGGATATAGATCCGGCAAAAAACTAGCCGTAAATAAACATTTTTGACGTTCACGTTCACATTGACACGATTTTTCACGTATGCAGAACACAATTGTAGTGTTCATTGACGTGTTAACATGAAACTTGACAGATATACACATGCCGTATGTTCTGCGACAGTTCAATGTATGTATGGAATATTAGTATGGAGTAATCCATTCTGTGTTCTTGAAAAAATATAAGTGAATAAGTAAATTTTATTAAAAAAAATAAAACCGACTTCAAAACAGTGAAATGCTAAAAAAAATCCTAACACTTAAGTACCTAATCAGTTACTTTTGGAGTCGGTGCCAGCCGATGAGAGATTCAATGTTTTTGTTTGCACCGACTCCAAAAGTAACTGATTAGGTACTTAAGTGTTAGGATTATTTTTAGCATTTCAGTGTTTTGAAGTCGGTTTTATTTTTTTTAATAAAATTTACTTATTTCATCAATTTTTAGTGATAAATCCTAATCTAACTGCTGAACACCGATTTCATCCCCTATTTTCCTACCCTTGTGGTGATTTTTATTTTGCAAACTTTTATCATATTATCTTTGAAGTATAAGCTATTCAATAAAACAAAAATCATCAAAATCGGCTCATATTTGTCGAAGATAGGTAACAAGAACCACAACCAAAATATTATCTGGGTATATATTTGTTGATTTTCTCAAAAAGTTCTAAATCAATTTCGATAAAATTTATATGGGACCACCTCTGAAGTATGATCTACCAAACAAAAAAAGAATCATTAAAATCGATTCATAATTGGCGGAGTAATCGCGTAACAAATATACAAAAAAAAAAAAAAAAACATACAGTCGAATTGAGAACCTCCTCCTTTTTTGAAGTCGGTTGAAAATAATTGCGACGTTATGCAGACTATGCGACCTATTTGCAGAAATAAAATTGTTTTATTAGTTTTTTGGTTTTCATTGGTTTAAAAAGCGGAGCCTAAACCACACTTAGCATATTTTTTTTACTATAACCAACCAACAAACTTCAACCAAACAAGCTAGTGAAATAAATTCAAAAAGGATCCCTAAAATAAAAAATAAAGAAAAGAGACAAGTGTCAATGGACAAGTGGATTGAGTTGGTGGGAACTGGATCCGAAAAGAATTGGAATTTCAACTATTATTGGTATTGATGTACACAAAAAGGCATTGCATACCTGCAGCTAAAAGGGACAGATTTAGAAACTGAGGTAACGAAATATAAACTTGATATAACATTACTAGAATCTAAACCTAACAAAATACTATATAGTACGCGACAACTTTCGTAAGTCATACTCTATGGAAAAAAAGATGTTTTTAGGGCAAAAGGAAAACAAACAAGACGACCTTCTGGCCTAGTAGTTCTCACTCCGGACTACTAAACCACGCAGCTGATGGTTCAAATCCCGCAGAGGACTTATATTTGTGTAATGTGATACGCACGTTCATTATTTTGTACCTAGTCATGGATGTTTAAATGTATTATGGCTATCCGTTATCTATAGTCGCCATACGACAAGTTTTGCTTAGATTATGGCCAGGTAATTTCTGTTATTGTTGGAAGAATCATACATGCTGTACAAAATAATAGGACACTCTGTAAAATGGAGTGATCAGCTGCTAATGAACAACAACTTTTTCTATGGGAGCAACATAGAAAAAGCCGTTGTATAGGCTGTAACGAAAAGGTGAAATAAAACTTTAAGGGGTTATTCTACGGCTAAATTACATCAACTTTTTCTATGGGACCAACATCGAAATCTAAAAAAATTGACGTTTCCATACAAACTGATGCCAGCTGGTCGCGTTTTAGTATGGGAAAGTGTTTTTTTTTTTGCGAATTCGATGTTGGTCCCATAGAAAAAGTTGATGTAATTTAGCCGTAGAATAACCCCTTAAAGTTTTATTTCACCTTTTCGTTACACTCTGTATAAGCAGCTGATCACGTGGTTTTAAGATGTGTCCTAATGTTTTGTACACCTGTATATTAATATCTAACCTATTAGCAGAAGATTTTTTTACACACCTTTATCAAAAATAACCCTAAAAAAATCGCCCATCAATTGTTTACTCATCAAGCGATCTGCAATGTCGAGATCACAAGGCTACCCCGCCCCCCCATTAGGTCACCGTGCCGCCTTCGACCCTGACTCCACGTAGGTGGTCCATCACTCCAGCGCCAATATTTGCGCAATAATTCTTCAAACCGTGGAGTCTGCCACCTTGTAATTATTTCGCCGAAACGTTTGTCCAATGCCGTATCAAAATTGATGTCAGTTTTTGTTCGGGCGATCTCTATTTTGTTATGCCCAAATGAGTTTGTGATTAGTCGGCGTTGTTTCAAGTCTCAACAGTCGGGTCCACTGTTTGATTTTGAGATGCCGCTGTTTTTTAACAAATTAGCGCCATTTGTTTCCCGCCTTATTGTAATGGGTGTACGTTGATGATTGAGTTGTAGTAACCGATTGTCGACGGTGTGGTCCCCTGGGATGATGCATGAGGCTATTTCAACAGTTATTAGATATTCCGTGTTTAGGAAGGTTTCGTTATGGTTTTAACTTTTCTTGCGTTACCTTTTTATCGCCAAATAAGTGGTCGCTTTCAGAGATGCGATTTATTTGAAATACTTCTATTTAAAATGCAAATACAAAATGCAAAATAC
The DNA here is from genome assembly GCA_963576865.1 of Anania hortulata. Taxonomy (NCBI): domain Eukaryota; kingdom Metazoa; phylum Arthropoda; class Insecta; order Lepidoptera; family Crambidae; genus Anania; species Anania hortulata. Next base: position 18,329,954 of record OY756407.1, on the reverse strand, counting down.
CTATTTTGTATTTTGCATTTAAATGCCTTTTAGTAAAAAACATTTTGTATTTTATTTGAAATGCCTTTCGAGATGTATTTTGCATTTTCAATCTTCATTTCAAAATGCAAAATACTTTATGATTAAGTTTACCCAACATTACCAGTCAAACAAAATGAAATGATCGAATGACGCTTGAATTGCCGAATTTGACCGAGAAAGGCTCCTGCTAGCCATGCGTGCCCTTTTTTCTTCTTTGGTCAGAGTGCGCGCCATATATCTCACTAGTGTCAATGTCAAACGAAAACAACGAACATTATCTATGGCTATAAAAAAAAACGCAACGCCGCTGACGCCAACCATTTGATTTCACGGATTTATTGTTTGCTGATGCTGGTGAAATGGTATTGTTAAAAAGTGTAATAAATAAAAAATGTTTATTTTTTTCACTTTTTAACAATACCAGTTCAATTGTTATTAATAAAAGAAAAGTGTAATAATAATAAAATAAGAACTAGATGCACAATCAACCGAAATAAATGGCCACACAATTCACAAAATGGAGCCATGGCTATCATTATAAGTAAATATTATTATTATTAATAACATATCAGAATTTATTGATACGCGTACTGGTAAATATGATCAAAATGTCATGCATAAGGTGCCATTTGGCTCGGCATTGTATCTCTATTCAATTTCTCATGATAAATACCTAAAATAAATAAAAATACTTATTATTCGATTTGGTCAAAAGGTATTTTATTTTTAAAGTATTTTGAAAATACCTATTTTGCATTTAGCATTTGAAATACAAAACGCAAAACTATTTGGTATTTTGCATTTGAAATAGTAAATATGAAAAGTATTTTGCATTTTGTATTTAAATGCTTTTTTAAAACCATTTTGAACATCTCTGGTCGCTTTACACAAGCACAAGCTTACTTTGCAAGTGCTTCTAAGTAAATAAGTGGACCTAGGTATTTTATTCATTTACGTTTCCGGACCGGTGATCGAACCCGGGACCACCGCGCCATTACGCCAAGCGGGTCGTCAAACATTGGACTACAAGACATGGTTTTCTTCATGGTTAACTGATTTTGGAAACTAAAGTGTATCATTTTCACCTCTTCAAGCTAGTTATATCTTTGTAGTCAAAGTCCCCCAGATATTTATATTCGTTTAGCTTCCTAAACATTACATGCGCCTAGACATAAAGGTCATTAAGCCAAGGCTATACCTTTTTATAGTGCCAAACTTAGCCCGTAGCCTGCGCCTGATTAGGATGCGGCGACCTACGTCAACATCCCGTGACGTCACCTCCGGCGCTGCTTCCGACAGCTGAGATGCGCACGCGCCAGTGAAAGTCTTCGTATTACTATGAACTATAGTGACGTAAACAGTGCAATTAGCATTCAAAAGCATTTCAGGTATGTCCAAAAATGGTAAGTGCTCGTTATGTCCCACTGCAATGACGAGTACAGCTCTAATTGAACTCACTACACATACAAAGTGGAATAAAATGATCTTCTCGTAATTTCTGTCTGATTGTACCTCCTTGTGACGAATTTTGGTTTCTTGTTTTCCTCTCTTCCGGCTTCCTTTATCATAATCAGCCCAAGTTAGTCCACTGCTGGCCATAAGGTATCTCCCAATGCACGCCACTGGGCCCAATCGTTGGCTATTCTTTTCCATTCACCAGCCTTGCGTATATATCATCGCTCCACCTTGTTGGAGGGCAGTATTGCTACCGGAGTTTTGGGTTTAGTTTCCGCTTAAAATGCAAAGTTTACCGTCTATACGTACCTATTATAAGGATCTTATCCGTCAATTGTAAGTACACTAATATTATTCGTTGTCTAAGTCGTCATAATGTACATACCTGCGTAATTGTGACATCCTTCCGAGCCGCCGCGCGCAGCGGAACTAACCGTGACTCACGCGTCTGCGTCTGTGCGCCCGCGCACTCGTGTAAGTATGAAGAGCTTTCGTCTCGTTTGCGACGGGTTACTAGTTTTAAGTAACACCGTAGGTACACGAACGTATTGCTAATTAATATTAGTAAACTCACTTTAATTAAATCTTTTTAGTATCTGAATGTAAGTGGTAATTTTTATTTGAGGTAACTAAAAGTTATTTTAATATTACTAATATTTTAAAAAGGGCAAAGTTTGTTTCTATCTTATTTTACTTATAGTTGACCATTAATCTATAATGAACCTTACGGATCTAAGCTACTTTCTATCTCGCACATTTCCCGAGGAAAACAGATATCAACACTGCTCAGTAGTTAAAATTTCTTAAATCTGATATCAATACTATTACTTACTACCCATATTACATGTGGCATGAGCGACGCCGCGGGCACAGCTAGTTTTTTAATTTATCTACTTAATTTCTGGTTCTTGTTACTTAAAATTCCATCTTCGGAGTTAACTATGGCCAGACAGCTAATTTTATAAAATCAATTCAATATTTGCGAATAACTATTCCCCAACACACTATTCCCCAAAAAGCAATAAACTACACTTGCTATCCAATCCATTTAGGCAGCTAAACCTCATGAAAATTCATACAAAATGGAGATATGTTCCGAGCCATTGCGATTTATGCGCCATCCATTGGTTGCTAGGGAAGAGCAGTTACAATGATCGTTTGGACTCGCGCCAGGATCTAACTATTAAGTTTTCCGCGTCTGAATTGATGGAGTTCCCAACTTTAAGATATGATTTAGGAAAAAAATATACTCATTTTTTGGAAAAAAAACTTCGAATCCATTGATCTACGAAATAGCTAACAGTGTTTTGAATAGTAAACTATTTAGTATTCATTTATTTGTCTATTTGTAGGCATAGGTACTTATTCAGTATTCCAAACTTTATTTTATTCAACTACCTCAGTATTTTAATAATAGTTTTCTGTGTTAAATCGCCAGATAACTAATATGCAGGGAGTATTTGGTGATTTCTTATATTTTTTTGAAAAAAAAGAAAAAGACAACAAATTCAACATTCTTAGAAAGATTGTTCATACCGATCAATGCTAATTATCTTCAAATACGCCGCAAGTCGCAACTCTATGAATCACACACATTCACAGAACACAATAGATCTAACTCTGGAATAACATCCAAACATTCCTTCATTGATACATTCCAACTAAAATCAACGTGACAATAAGAGTTAAAAAAACACATCGAAAAATAACACCTAGCTAAATGGCGAATCCTTCAAACGTACATTACAGATGCCGACATGTATAGTGTCGTGCCGGTTCCTTCCGAGAAGGATAGTACGTGCCTCCGTCGGAGTACGAGCCTACCTCGGGTATAAAGCGTGATGTTTTGCCAAGGGTTCAGGATAAAGCTTGAATGGTGGCAAAAGAGCAATTATACGATCTATAAATTCTGCAAAAACACCCAGGGTGTTATCTAAAGCAGTTGGCGGTATTGTGTAAGGAAAGCGGGCAAAATTTTAAGGTGTTTCAGACTAATACGATTGCCCATGGCGCTTTCTTTGCCGAATTATTGTAGGTGTTAAATCTTTTTGCATAAAAAAGGGAAAACAATGACATGCATAACAAAGTTATTGTAAGGAAGATGGTGTTATTAATAATATACTTACAAAAACTAAATAAAAATAAACTAAAAGAAATTTAGGTTTTTCAATCAATCATAAGGGATTTTATAATTATGAAATGGATGCCTTCTTCAGGAAGATCAAGCTATCTACTTACTTTTAAATCGACTGCACCTCGGTTCAGACATTATGTGGTTAAAAACAAAAAATAATAAAAATCACAAGAATTACAACATTTTATCTGGAAATTTGGATTTAACTACTTCACTATACAAATTGTAACAGCTTATCGGTCATTTAGTAAGGGAAATTCCTTTTTTTAGATTTCAATATTCAATTCAATTCAATTTGAGCACTAGAATCTGAAAGTCAATGAGGAAGGCCTATGTCCAGCAGTGGACGTCCTACGGCTGAAATAGAGACATTAATGATGATGATGAATCGGCACCTAAGACATGTGGCGTACAAGCGATAACGTTTTTAATGAACTTCTGGTTTTATGCCTTTAAAAAAAAATTAAGACAAAACTTTGTTTTATTTCAAACATAGTCTATGGTGACAGACACAGAACAGACAATGTTTAATTACTTTCAATCTTTATTTCATCAAAAAAGTACATGAGCAGCATTAATACCATATAACAGCATTCTCCACGGTTCAAACCTTTAGAAATTTAATCATAACCTGTGTTAGTGCAAGTACCTACTTACAACTAAAACAATTATTAAAGAGGTAACAAATATTGTTATACACATAAATAAATGCAACGTCAATTACCTAATGCAAAAACACGCATTTATTTTACCTACCTAATTCAAGAAAATTCGTATATGTTCCTAGTAGTGATTTCTGAATTTTTAAGACAATTTCCTTTTACACCTTAATGTTTACATTTCTGATCAATCACTAGGTGCAGCGCCTATAAAAATAGGTATTGTCACTGTCGCGGAATCCCTTTGAGCGCGTGTTTGTTTTAGCGTGTGCGCCTGAGTCACGCATTCCGTGCGCGTGCGCCTCGGGCGGACAATTGTGCCACAATACAGGTACATATAGTACACTTGCTCCCACTAAGGGATAATACATATAGTAAGCGTACAAGGCGCGATCAAGACAACATGTACACCTACGACTCTGTAAACGAATGACTTCGTGCCAATCAATGCCTCCCGTAACTAGCTTCTTATGCGTCCGGTGCGAATTTCTACACTGTATTTTTTAATTGCCTTAAAGACATTTACAGGACATTATTAACTTGAATTTTTAGATGGGAACAACATCATCATTTCAGCCATAGGACGTCCACTGCTGAACACAGGCCTCCCCCAATGACTTTCATTGGGGGGGGATTGCCAATACTCGCCACGCTTAGCAGGCAGGATGGCGAGCGCAGTTTTTTAAAACATCTTTCTTCATTTTTTTTCGCACGCAGACGCTGCTGCCCGTCTTGTGCTACAGGAATTAGTCGCCTCTAACGACACGCCTCCTGTTGGCGGTGAGGAACAATATCAAAATCTCAAAAAAAACTTCTACATTCAAACTGATGTCAGCTGGTCGATGATTTAGTATTTTAGGTTTAGATAACTGCGCCCATGCGTGGCCTTAAACTGGTCTGATCTAGTCATTTCCGCGCCCTACTAAGATCTGCGCCCTATGCCTGGGCTACGCTGTCGGCGCCCAAGTTACAGCACTGCCTCATTAACTCAGTAGGAGAGAGATTACTTACTGTATTTCTGTTAAATTGAGTCTCCTTGCGCGCGCTAACTTCATAGGTAACATCCATGATTATTACGACGTTATGAATGATATAATGAATGTATAACGGATTATTAAAAACAGTTCTTGATAAGTTTTGCTTTTTCTATCGAAATTATAAATTATTATCCTTATATTGTCTAGTCCACACACATTAGTTAGACTGTCGTCAAGAGCGCCTTAAGATATTTACCAACAATTATCTTCAAGTAGGTTCCTTATCAGTTGTAGGTATTGTATTCTTTCGTCACTAAAACTACAGCTCAAACTGTGAATGTAATTGCGAATTTTTAGATTCTACGAGTACTCACAACTTACAACAGTATTTAAGACCGCCTAAATGGTCCTATACTAAATGTATACATTAAACAAATGTGACCAAAACTTAAATGCTTCTGTTGATCAAAACTTTTACTATACAGATGTTTTTACAGCTACAGAAGTCTAGGGAATAATTGGCTTTGATTAATCAATGAGGCTTACCACCTGGGCCCTACAATAACGTCCCCTGTCCTTTTTTAGAACAATCGGCGACCTTCAGAGCGTGACCCCCAAGGTCGCAACGGCTGCTAAAAAGGAATTGAATTAGTTGACAGGCCAAATAGGGACGTGATTTAAAGTATAATTCTTTTAATTGTGATCAGTCAGATGTGCGTCTTTAGCTCAATATCAATAAATAATCAACGACAAAAGCAAAAAAATCTGTAAAGGTTTTGATTTAGGGCGCTCATCCATGAAACACTGTTATAATTATTGTTCAGTTATATTTCCAATATTATTCCGTATAGTTTTTATTGATAGGACTAATATTTAACCTTCTTAAACACTTGAAATACTTTGCGTATACATTACTAATCAGTATAGGATAGCACGGAAATAGGATAAAAAATATCTCATATTTGTTTCTTCCATTTTCAGTCGCATTACAAACTATAATTGTATTTTTTGAGTTTACTAGAATACCGTTTAGATTGTTATAGTACTGGGACCGGATCGTCAGTGGATTGCGACTAATGTTAAATTACGGGAATCGGGCCTCAAATCTACTTACTATGACCTACTTTCCCTACTCCCTTTAATCATGTCTAAAGTATACTTTTCTTCCGCAGTGTGAGGAGTCGATGTCAGCTGGTGACATGTGCGTGTCAGCCGCCCGCGCAGGGCCCTCGGCGCGCTGGCACCCCGGCTGCTTCGTCTGCTCCGCCTGCCAGGAGCTGCTGGTCGACCTGGTCTACTTCTGGAAGGAGGGCCGGCTGTACTGCGGGAGGCATCACGCGGAGACTCTCAAACCGAGATGCTCAGCTTGTGATGAGGTTTGTGACTTCCTAGTTAAGATCCGTAATACTTACTATACTACTACTACTAATAACTACAACAATAAAACAATAACATAACTGTTACGGATGTTCCGCGTGGCAGGAGCTGTTAGTTGAGCTGGTGTATCTACTTCTGATATAGAGTTGGAAGAATAGGACATCATAGAGACTAGAAGTTCATCTTTAGAACTCTTTAAGTTTGAAGTCTAATAATCTTCGTGGTTTTCATATTATAAAAAGTAAAACCCAAAATAGACTACTTAGGTAAACTGTGGACGATGTAATCAATGTATTCTCAAAGCTAAATATTAATACAATTCAAATTTTATTAGCGTGCCAGCTACCAGAGGCCTCAACGTACATTCTGTGTCATGCATGCTCCCCATAATTTACCGCGTTTTTAATGCAAAAAAATATAATTTAGGATCGAGCACGTAAATCTAGCTGTATCGCCAAAATTGCGGCCACTTGCGCACGCGCCGCCTGAGCCGCCAATATCCGGGCGGAACAGAGATAGCATCGGGTAGGGGTGGCCGCGGGACACTGATAGTCTTACTTTTGAGGCGTGAAGGGGTAACGAACGAGTATATACTTATTATGGTAAAGTTACCAATAAAACAGCAGCGACTGAATGACCGCTAGACATTAGAAGTCGTTGATTAGCCTATGTTGCCGTGTAAAGACGGCCGTAAAGAATACACTTTCCCACCGCCAACAGCAGGCGTGTCGTAAGAGGCGACTAATTCTTGTAGCACATCTCTTATAAAAAAAACTGCGCTCGCCAACCTGCCTGCCAAGCGTGGCCAGTATCGGCAATCCCCCCTCCGATGATAGGTCATTGGGGAGGCTTATGTTCAGCAGTGGACTTTCTATGGCTGAAGTGATGAGTAGCCTACGGATGAAGTTTTTGGATCCTGATAGAGTTAGTAGTAGTAAGATTCTTAATAGAGTACTAAATAGATTCTTAATGGCAAATTGTGGCAAATAAACAATTTGAATTTGAAGCTGGGGATTGAATTTAGTTGAAAACTTCGTCATGTTTGAAGCTAGAAAACTAAATACATCAGAATTTTGGCGCTGAACTTAGAGCTGGTAACATTCGTCATGTTGTGATAAGAAAATGTATCTATTAGAGGTTAAAATTGTATGTGTGCTTTGAAGTTTAAATTAGATTTTTTTTATTTTCTAATGTCCTAAGAGGTGGAATAAGAAAAAATATCATGAAAATTATTTCGAACTTAAAAATTCGGTTTAGTTAACTAGTAGTATAAAATAAATGTTTTTTCATTATTAACCCATAAGAGCCTACAGCGGGATTATTAATAATTGTATGCGAGTAGTTTATAACTCAAATTAACCTCATTTAGGTAAGTCACTAGCCTAAAAACAGTTTCCACACCAACCCCTTGCCATAGCACAGCTCATTACTCCGACCAGCAATTTTCAGGCCGTCGTCCGTTGACCCCGCCAGCTGACCGCTAAATCAAACGAGGCCTAGGGCGCGGGCGGAGGCCGACCCAGCCAGCTTAAGGGAATACGCACACTTGTATTATTTACGATAAACTTAGTGTATACTGTATACATCATTGTTAACACACTAGCTATTACTCGTATAACCTAGACATCTCAATGAAACTTCATCATGAAAAAATACGTTATTATTTGGTAGTGGGGGGGTTACTCGTTTTCGCATATAAATAACTATACTATAATACATGTAAAATTTTCTTTTTTGATGCAATTACTCAACTAACTTGACGTAGGTACGTAAGGTAGGACGTAGGTAGGTAAGCTGTAAAAATCATATCAATTAAATCATTTGCACAGCGATGAAATTTGCTTGTTTTTACTGTAATAATAGAAGTTCATTTCGGAAACTTATTAGGTACCTACCTGTTACATTGAATTTAAGTATAAGTTATGTATATCACTTAAGAACTAAGGTATAATACATATAATTTCACTTAAAGGAAGATTTAAAATTCGAAATTACCTCAAAAAAACCAAACGAACCAAAGAGAAACATAAAAACTTGTCATAAACATTGAACTCGATATTATTTGCCACTATTATTTTGCAACAACCAAACCGTATTTTGGCCTGTGATCGTTTTTTGAGTGAAATATATTAAATTTACTTAAACTCATGTATGTTCTAAAAAGCTCATCATCATTATCATCATCATTTTAGCCATAAGACGTCCACTGCTGAACGAAGGCCTCCCCCAATGACTTATCATCGGGGATTGCCAATTCTCGCCACGCTGGCAGGCGGGTTGGCGAGCGCAGTTTTTTATAAGATTTCGCACGAAGACGCTGCTGCCCATCTCGTGCTACAGGAATGGGCTAGTTTCCTAAAACAATATAATTAGTCCGTCAGTTAAATCAACAGAAAATATTGGACACGTATTTTTTCTTTTCTCAATCAAACAAAAAATAATGAAGATATAGCCCGTTAAAGTTCCGCGTAACGTCACGCCTTGCAACACTTTTTAGCAAGTCGTGACGTCACGTGCTCACTTTGATGCGCTTTAACTCCGACATTTTTTGTTTGATTGGCAAAATACAAAATATGGGTCCAATATTTTTTGTTAATCTAACTGACGGACTAAATAGAATAATATTTTTTTGACTCAGTAAACAAGCTTATTAGTCGCCTCTTACGACACGCCAAAGAGCTCATTATCGCCAAAAGTATATTACTTAAGTGTGCGAGGGCTCTAACAACTGAGGACCGTGCGGACGTTAACGGAGGGTATTTTATACAATCGCCAGGAATAATATCTCTGATCATTTTCAACCTTACCCTAATTGACTTAAGAACGAACGAGTCTGTTCGTCGCTGTACGCCAATTTGGACAATTGGCGGAAAGATTAAGGCTGAAGTACACATTTCGAGGGGTAGGAATTTAACGGTCACGGAAAGGAATTCGCAAACTGCCGGCATGCACCCCTTTTGCATGATATTATTTAAATTCTCTGGACAGTTATGTACGTCTCATTATAAATGAAGACGAAGTACCTACTAAGTATGTCAGTAAGGATAAGATCTGGACTGAGTGGACTTTGAATGTTCAAAGCCGATTGTGATTTGACTGTAAATTTTGTATTTAAATAAGTTTAAAAAAAAATACAAATACAAATTTAGCAAAAAACCGATTACCTACTACGCGACATGCTTTGTTTAGTGATTATTACCTTAAATATTGATGTTTAATATCTATTTTTTTTTCAATTCTAATTACATCGAGAGCATAATACATTCGCAGCTTCTTATCCAACGTAATAGCATTTTATGTAGGTATTTTAACTTTATACCAATCATTCAAAAATGCACAATATTTTTTTGCTGAGAAAACATGGTGTTTAAGGTGGATGTTACATTTTATAAGTGCATAAGTACTTACATGTTTTGCCTTCTCAAGATAGCATGCTTTAAAACAAAATCATGCAGAACAAATTTATTTAGCCTCATGCATGTCAACGATTAAAGTTATAAACAAACATTACTATTATATGGAAAATATGTCACACAAAAAATGATAATATAAGCCATAAAATCAATTACATTGGACGGAAAAATTCTTTCAGGTCGCAAAATGTGTGTTGTAACAACCATTTATTAAGTATCAGAATTTATTCTCGTCTATCACTAGTAGAGAAGCAGAGTGACTCAGAAGGAGTGAATGGATCGCTGGTGGATCATGATTCCATTGGTTAGATATTAGCATGTTTTGAAATTCGTCAAAGCAATAAACTTATTTTTAATTTCACTTCATTTTCAAAGTTACAGACCGGAAATAGAAATAGTATTTATTGCATAAAATATGGTAATACATAAAATATGGTCACAATAATAATTAAAAAATTGTCCGCATTTTTTACCGCGATTCGGCATGCAAAATTTTAACACATTTTAACTTTAAATTTTTAATTTACCTTAATAATCAATAGTTAACTGAAGCAATAACAAGTAATAATTTAATTCTATCAATAAAATACTTAAAATGTTACATACAAACAAAAAACAAAAAACATCCTACGGTAATATCAAATAATCATAAAGATGACAAAATAAGGTAAAATAATAAAAAGTAAAAATTGTGTGGAAGTGGAGGAGTAAATCAAGGAAAGCGGACCCTGGGCTCCAAAGCAATGGCTTTGGACGCAACCGGGATTGACCGAATAGATGAAGAAGAAGACGAAGAAAGCAAAAATTAAAAATACAGCAATATCAATAGCAAAAACATTTGAAAAGTCAGTAAATTAATAAATAACATAATACTAAACTAACAACAATTAATTTACAATTAAGTTTTAATGTCAAAATACTCCTTCAGACCATAAAAACTCTTTTCAATCAGCCACTTTTTAAATTTTGATCTGAAATTCTGAATAGTTTCAGTGGTAGCTCTCTAATTTGGTTCATACTGATAAAGCATACTTTCTAACCCCGCCAATAAACCAAACCCGCGGTTATTTAAAAGTACCCATAAATAAGATATCAGCGTCGCAGTCGCGTGACGCACGGACATAAACACTTATCGACGCATCGACATGCGAGATATGAATGCGGGACCTGCCGGGAAAATGCCAAACACGGGTAAGGAGTAACATTCATTTAATTGGTAGCAAAAAATCAAGAATAAGGGAGACCGGGGATAGTTGAATATAGGGGTAGGTTGACTAACTGTCAAAATCTAGACCATATACAGGGTTATTTGTAAAACATCAACAACCTAATTCTGGTGCTCAAATACAATAACTTTTTCTATAGGACCAACAGTGAAATCGCAAAATAAAATTCACTTCCCCAATACTAAGCCGCCGACCAGCTGACATCAGTTTGTATGGAGCAGTGAACATTTTACTACATACATATTTTACTAGAGTGCATTGCCATAAACCATTGAAGTTTGTCTACAATGCCAGACCTGTCAGCCAGATAATAAGGTTGCCATAACTGTCAAAAATGACCTTTTTGAAAGTGTTTCATTATTCAACTTGGTTTTCTTTCTGCACTCAGGCGCCGGACGTGCGGCATTACAGTTTTCACGCTCAGTTGAATAACGCAACATTGTCTAGATTTAGACAGCTAGTCAACCTACCCCTATCGTCAACTATCCTGGGTCTCCCCTACGCCACATGCGTCGACTCAACGCCTTCTCATTTTCCATCTGGCGACCGGGCAGTTTCAGCTGTCGCTTCTACATCTCTTCAGTTTGTCAAACGGCGCAAATGCACCAGACTATACACAGATAGTCATGATCTGGAAGTAAGGAATTAATTACCATCTTTGTGTTACGAGGTAGGTACCAGTCAATTAATTTTGCCAGGGCCGTCTCCCAGTACACGCAGATCTAAATATGAGTATACGTAAAAGTATAAGTAGTAACGCAAGATGTGTAGGCGTTATGCCGAGTCATCCAACGATACCAGGCTTCCTAGCATGTACCTGGGCCAATAAATAGGGAATATATAATATAATAATAATAATTTATAAAATAATGGATTGTTTTTACTATACTAATAATACTATATACAATACTAATAATAAATAGAAATTAAGGTATATACCTGTCTCTTTACATAATATAGGTCATTTACTTGGAATTTCCCGTGCTGATTCTATAAATTACCATCCTTACTGGGAGAGGGGTCGGGATTTAGTATAGGACGCAACTTGTGTTGATACCTTGGCCCCTTCTCACCTCAGGGAATCAGCTGTAAAAGCAGGGGCTGCAGCAGAGTCAGCAGAAAATGCCAAGCGGCGCAAATACGAGTCTCTTGCAAGTGACTGTTTGCGCCATTTGGTGTAGAGACGTTTGGACCGTGGGGACCGAACGCTAAATAACTTTTTGGCAAAATAGCACCAAAATTGATTTTTATTTCGGAAAATAAAAAAGCTGGTTCGTTCCTCGCACAAAGGCTTAGTTTAGCGATTCAGCGAGGAAACGCTGCCAGTATCCTCGCCTCCATGCCTCACGGACACGCTTTTATTTTTGTGTAGGTAGTTTTTAGTTTAGGTTAAGTTAGTTTATTTAAAGTTTTTATTTTATTTTAAAAAAAGCCTTACAAACCTGACATGAAAACGAATATTAATAATTATTAAGTACTATTTATTTTAAGACCAAATATAAATATGCATTGTCCTCATTAATTTCATCATAATAATCTATTCAGACAGCTATTTCAAATCAGCTCAATCAAATATTTTATTTAAATATTTTTATTTAGACTTCGGTTTAGTTTTGTACATTTAATTAATTTATTGTTATTAAATTGCATATTCTTTGTCACAAGTAACAAAATTTCTTAACGGTAAAGATTAATTCTACATGACATTCATTTAATAAATTCATTCAAGAATTAAAATTAATCATGAAACAATAATTTCGCCTGGCTTATCAAATAAACACCATTCTAATCTAGTTACATATTCTAACTGAAATAATAATGCTTCACACCTTTCACAGATTAGTAACGCTAGATTCACTTTATATTATAATAAGTTCCTTCGTGAACCGAATAAAGTCCACAGTGTAGATAGGAGTAGCAGGCCTCCTTCGAACATAAAAATACTATTACGGCCATATTAACTTCGAAAAAAAATTGAAAGAAAGAAAATAAAAACATTTATTATACTTTGGATATCACACACAAATAGTACAAAAAACAAATTACATAATTTTACTTACTGGCCCTGATAAATTCTATTATCAAAAGCATTCAAAGTTTACCAAAATTCAAATTTATTTATTTACATAAAGGCATGTTAGTATTATAAACCAGTAGGTAGTCTGACATAATATCTCGCCATATGTATGGCTTGTTGAATGTATTTCAATTAAAATCGACCTACTAGACTGGTCCCAACTACTATTCATGTCACAACCATGATAGACTGAAATAAATATAATTATTTTGATTTTGATTTGATTTTGAAAATCTTATGTATTTACAAATTAATTGTATATTTTTTTTAAATTTCAAATTTATTTATTCAATTATTTAAAAAATCGAAACGAAAACTAACTTATAAGCTAAACCTAATATAAAAGATAAAGAAAATACAAAGTAAATATTGTAATAACAAAACTACCCTAAGACATATGCATATAATCTGATATTTTATTGTATACTTAATATTGTTGTAATAGCCATAGCTCCTAATTAACATGATATGAAATGAAATTGATTTATTTCCATAAAACATAGTGATACAGAGATGTTAGTATTATTAAAGTCATCATTATCATTATCATATTATTTTATAGTCGCTTTCTTTTAAGTATTTAAAAAAAAAATAACATTGATAATTTATGCTGTAACTATATTTTAAATAATTTAGCTATAATTAATTAAAATAAATTACTTCAATGGCTCAAGTACAAAATAATGCTGTTTGCGGGATTCGAACTTGCCACCGCTGGCTCGAACGATGGTTAAGTGACAATCTAATAGCAAGTAACTATACAATTAAAAAAAATACGAGCGGTCTTTCTGTGCCTATGTTATTTTTGGAAAATATTCCAAACTTTCGTGACTTTGGGTCTTTGTGCTATAGTCTAGGTCAAACGAAAGCATTGGACCTGCTAGATAAAGGTTTGGGCTCACGAAATATATTAGAAACCTTTTCATGACTCACGTCCTACACTGTTAATAATTTCAATGCTGTATTTGGTGTGTCCAGGAGTTTGGTTTTTATGGGATAAAAAAACAGCGGCCTAAAGACCCAAGCAGACGATCGGTCTTGAAGACCCTAAAATTCAAATTGCGATCACAATCAACTAGACAGTACATTTATTTTTATTTAAGAACTTGGTACTGTACAAACAATAGAAATACGCTGTGTAAAAATTTCGTTACGAGTTATTCGTACAAATTTTCAAAGTTTTTGCTCATACAATAAATCACTTACAAGTATACTTTTCCAATGTGTAAATCAAAATTCAAGATAGGCCTAGGCAAGTTGCATATTTGTGTACTGTTTTGACGTTTTGCAAGCTCAGGATCAAAATAAAATAAATCATTTTCCGTGCCGTGAATACACTTCCCAACCGCTAACAGGAGGCGTGTCGTAGGAGGCGACTAATTCCTGTGCGAAATCTTATAAAAAAACTGCGCTCGCCAACCCGCTTGTCAAGCGTGTCGAGTATTAACAATCCCCCCCAATGACTTTCATTGGGAGAGGCCTAAGTTCAGCAGTGGACGTCCTATGGCTGGAATGATGATGATAATGAAATCATTTGTATGTACATGCATGCATGATTAAAAGTTACCTGTAAATAATACATTTGGTAAATGTCCCATCAAATTGTATGGTCACTCTAGTTCTCTGCTCAGGCCGAGCATGCTCGATCAGCTATCAGATGACGAAGGGCACTGGAAATACATAATTAACATACCACTTGCCTAGAAGTTAGGACTAGCATGGAAGTCTGGAATGTATAAAGTACCTATTGCTGCGATCAAATCTTAATCAGATAAACCTACAACTATTGAGTTAAGGCCAAAATTATTTTTGGGCTTTATTGATTAAAATGTTATATATTTAATTATGTTTGTTATTATAACGCCTGAAGCCATAAACATTCCGAAAATCGTATCTTAAATAAAGTTGCAATATTAAAATAAAAAAACAAGTACTTTTTGTGCATTTGTAATTGTGATAAGTAACTTTTATGCATTCAAACAGAATGTTGAAAAAAAATATTTAATTAACAGGAGGTAAGCTTGGAAAGGTTTTGAAAAAAATTAAATTCTTTCACAAGATATGAATATATTACCGTCAAACCTTGTCTACGATGTAAGCGTTCTCAGTGCAAAATCCATAATTTAACTAATTTATAAACTTTTTTATCAGCAGCTACAGAATTCACTAACCAGCGCACACCGTCACGCGACCCCGCCAATTAGTCTTCGTGTGAATCCAGCTTTATTAGATGTATGAATTAGCAACAACGTTGTTGCACTGATGCTATCACGTTATTAACTATGTTACATCGGCCGAGAAATTGGGCGAAAGATTTCAGAAATCTTTCATGTGAGCTGACTTTCTTTTCTTTACCAGTGTTGTTTATATCTCAGAAAGTTAAGAAAATAAATAAATAAATAAATTGTTTTCACAATCACACCAATTATCAAGCCCCAAACTAAGCAAAGCTTGTACTATGGCGACTAGATAACGGATAAACATACTTAAATACTTTTATATACATCCATGACTTGGGTACAAATGCTCGTACCTATCACATAAACATTTGCCCTTTGCGGGATTCGAACCCGCAACCGCTGGCTTTGTAGTCCGGAACGCGAACCACTACACCAGACGGTCGTCGATCTCTCTCTCGAAGTCTCTTTCAAATAATAATCTTGTTCCTAGCGCGTTAATGACTTACGGAGCCGCAATGTGGAACATGACAGTGAGCTGGCCCACCGACTTTACGTCACTCAGTGAGCTATGGATGGGCCGATGCTTGGGATCGCGTATAGGAATAAAATCCGATACAAGGTCATCCGGCAGAAGACCAAACTCCATTAGTTTAGTCAAGTCCAAAAATGAAGCAAGCTAAAATGGCAGTGGACTGGCCACATCAGTCGCTAGACCGATGAAAGGTTCTCGATTGGAGACCACGTCTCGGCAAACGTAGTGTAGGTTGCCCTTCAGCTCGAACAGTGGTTGGATAAAAAAGCGGGAGATCGTGCTCTTTAGTGCTCTTTGGGGGAAGCTTACGTCCACCAGTGGACTGAAATCATGATAGCGCGCTGTCCCGGTCCTTATCTAGGTACACCTGACTGACCATCATGGTCCTTAATACGAAAGACTAGTTATTACATTCAGATCAATTGCCGTCAGACCTCCCCTAATCCTAAGACAAGGGAAGCAGACTATTTTGGACCATGTCTGCACTCCAGTGTTATCTAACTGTGCAAGTTTTCTTAAAATGCAATATTTTTACCTTAACGCCAAGAAAGAAGTGTAAGTACACAAATAAAGTACGCCCATATACGTCCCACAGCTGGGCACAGAACATCACCTCAACTATGAGGTGGTTTGGGCCATAATCCACTACGCGGGCCTAGTGCGGATTTGTAGAGGGGTATTGTAAAGCCAGTCAGTGACTAAACTTTGCTGTCAGATGTTATCAAGCCGCCATAAGGTCTATTTAAATAGGCTTTATGACTAATATAAAGAGATATTAGCTGGAACCAACTTTTAACGTGCCTTCCGATGTACCGAGATGCTTGTAAAAAATGTCACAAAATACTCATCCTTTCACAACCGCAGCGTGTGCTGCCAGAGCGCTCAGCGAATATACAGATAACTTGATTAATTAACTGGTCTAAGGTCTAAGTAATTAATTGGTCGCAGAAAATTAATTGTGAATAAGCAAAAGCCCTCCTACATTTAAGAATCAAAAGATTGCATCTATAATTGTCTTCTGTCGCATAGATTTCACTAAGATCTTAAATTTTTAGACGTTCTCATTGATAAGGGTTACCTTACAGTATCGCACCAAAATCTTTCAGATTGTTCAGCGTTTGTTAGATTAGACTAACAATGTATTGATAGTATCTCGTAATCAAACAAACTGCGGCCCAACTTATGTGCTAGGAAGTCACCTGCACTGAGACTGAGACACATGTAACCCGCTGTTATCAAGTCTGTTCTAGAATCTAGACTGATCAAATCTATTCCGTGATTACGAAATAAGGAAGACGAGTTTATCTACAAGAGACTTTCTATATGAACCTTACCCAAACACTTCTTATAATTCCCAATGGCTAAAAACCACACAGCCTCATTAGCAGTGATCGGAATAGGTAGATTGATTTGGGGTTAATGATCTCAAACATTGATGTTAATATGGACATGCCTCCCGGATTTCGGATTTTCTTTGTATCAGTTTTTTAAAAAAAACATATCCATATTATGCTAGCACTACCAAAGTACATCAAATCAATCTACCTATTCCGATCACTGCTCATTATACTTATAGTTTAATAACATAGATTATAATTATGATAATCCATGTGAGCCTGATATGCTAAAATAGGGAATATTGCTCACAAGAAAATCAATTCCTAAACTTCAACGACGACGAACGAATTACGACTTAGCGCCATGGCGCGATGTTTCACTATTTCCAGGAATCGGCCATTTCATTCCTATTTCAAAAAATTGGGTTTTTCTAAATTGTATAATAAACACGATGTTTATTCCTTAACCCGAAACCACAACAGTTCGGGAAGAGTTTACTAGCAGCCAGAGTACCGGCCAATCTGGAAATCACTCGGGGAGGCCTGTGTTCAGCAGTGGACGTCCTATGGCTTAAAAGGTGATGATGATAGAGTACTGACCCTATGGAGCAGCATTACGGATCATCTTTCTCCGAAACCCGTTAGTGATTTTTTACTTACATTTAGTTTAAACTGACAAGTCCTGTCAACTCTCTCTTATACAAAACTAGTACATAGATTAAATATTGGCGGCATTTTTGTAGAACTAAATACTCAAATGACTTATCTACTCCATAGGGTATATACTGTGGCCACAGATAACAGCTTCGCCATATATCGTACGTGCTAATTTAACAATTAATAATATATCAGTAAAAATAATTGTACAAAAGAAGTTGCAAGGGAATTCCTTAAAATGAGAATATAAAAATAAGATCACCTACGTCAATGGAAAATTTTACTTTTTACTTCATAAGGAAAATTTACCCACGATGAGTAATACTTTCCGACACAGTCGTTCCCATCCCGCTTTCATTACACAAATTTATTTCCAACTAACATTTGCCTGCGACTACGTCTGCGTTGACCTTACCCGGATAAAGTATCCTATTTGTTAATCCAGGCCATGGTCTATCTGTATGCCAAATGTTTAAATCTTTAGCAGTTTTTGAGTGAAAGACTAACAAATAACAAACATTCATACCTACAAACTTTAGCGCTTATAATATTAGTAAGAATTATATTTCAATAAAAGAAATGAAACATATAATTACTACGTTTTAAAGCTGCTACTTAGCAATCGATAGAGGGGCTTTTGCGAATGTCTAAATGTCAAGGTTCTGTCATCGGCAATGCGGACTTCATGCAGAAGGAAATGCGGTGCGCGCTGCAGGCCGGCTCCGTACTCCAACTGTCATGCGGGTGAAATATATTACGCGAGTAGCAAGATTCGGGATTGCGTCATGAAAGCGGGAGGTACAGAAGGTTCGTTTCTTTTCGAGCTTTTCTGTAGATAGTAGTAGTTTATATTAAATAATATTAAATACTTTTTACATGCGTGCCAATGATCTCACAACTAGAGACGCTCAAGACCGTGCGAAGTGGAGGAGTAAATCAAGGAAAGCGGACCCTGGGCTCCAAAGCAATGGCTTTGACCGCAACCGGGATTGACCGTATAGATGAAGAAGAAGAATAATAAATACTTCAACAATCACATCATTTATTTAGCCTCTAAGCAATGCTTGTACTATGGCGACTAGATAACGGATAAACATACTTAAATATCTACATTTAATACATGCAGGTACAAAACGCTCATGCTCAACACACAAGCCCTTACAGCAATATTTATATTAATTAGCGTCATTTATATACGAGTAATTCCATAAATAAATTGTTTTCACAATTACACTAATTAGTATCTAGCTATAACTAATCAAAGCTTTTTAGAAACGCATAATTTTATAAACATCCTAATCATCATCGTCTTTGGCTCGTGCTCATCACACAAATATTTGCACCTTGCGGGATTCAAACTCGCAACAACCAGGCCTTGTAGTCCGAAGCGCGAACCACTGCACCAGATGGTCGACAAATCAATCAAACGATATCGAAATCAATATCCCAGTGGTGGTAGTGGTTCGCGTTGAATATAAAAACAATAATCTTATTTACTTACTACCCGTTTTCGAAGCGGGCGAAGCCTCAGGCGCAGCTAGTTTAATTTAGATATCATATAAACTAAATGTTTATTTTCCCTTTTAACTAGATCACAACTAGGCTCAACACCTGGTTGTCCACTGTTTACCTATTGATACAGATTACGCCACTGCCCTTAGCAGTTACGGCATAGATTACCTACTCTCGCACAATGACTCAGGCGCATGCCCGGCGTTCCGCGGTCACGTGGCGTTGTGTAACTCAGCCGCTTAAAGGATGTATCACGCATGTACCACAGTGTTGCCAGATACACAGCTTTTCCACTTTTTACCCGCTTTCTTGACTAGGGATCCGCCTTTCGCTTTTGAACGACGCATATTTCGAATTCCACGACATACATGCAATTTTTTTTTCTTGGCTGATTACTGAGATTCACCTTGAACAACAAGCCACATAAAAGGTATGTACGGTAGTGACCACCGCATTTTCAATTTCCCCATCTGGCAACATTGATGTACCATCCCCATTACATGGCCGGCTTCTTACGCAGTCTGAAGATGTTATAAATACATTTAAAATGAAGTCAACACAAATCGATTTAGTCATTAACATAATTTCAAGCTGCCGAGTAGAGAGAGAAATCGTGTAAAAAGTTTCTGAGATAACTTCTGGGGTTTTTCACATTGCCAAATCATAAATCATGAATAATTTTCGTACCATAGCACAAAGACGTCCACAATCCACTACTGACCATTGGGAAAGTCGATTAATATAAACATAGATATTATCTCTTATTTTAGTTGCCTAAGCGTTAGGTTAATGGGAAACCCAGTTTGGTTTCCCATACCATTCAAATCAGTATGGCACATATACGGTAAGCAGGATAGAAGGAGAACCAATAATATAAAGCATAAAAGTATTTAATCACTCTTCACGATGTTTCAATGTACCTACATTAAAGACTTCAATCAGTGGCCACAAAAATATTTTAACTGAGTAATTAAAGTTAGAATAAAAGCACAAATTCTTGCGTTTTAGGCGTTGTGAGATGTAAACTCATATTTTTTCGAAAAAATTGCACCAACAATAATTTCAATCATAATTATCATAAATTTTTAAACATTATATAAATTAATTGACAGTGGTTCCGATTAATAATATTATTATGTCCTTGTCCTTGTTAAAAGTACGTAATACCTACGATTTTAAAATGTGACTGGCAAAATATTAAGCATTAAGGAATATCGAATTTTGACGTAAAACTAAGGCGCCAGTAAAGGTTATTAATTATTAACCGGGAAAACCGCACATACCTATAGTTATGAATTGTTTGACGCCATCGCTTTTCTAAGATAACTTAGTATTGTACAATGTAATGTAAGAATATTACGAATAAGTTCTTATTCTTGACGTGGCTACTGGGACAAAGGTGAGAGGTTGCATTAAGGTTAATATAGCAAAATACTTAGTTTAAACTACAATGAGCTAGTTTCCTAAAAAATCTAATTAGTCCGCCAGTTGAATTAACTGAAAATATTGGACACGTATTCTTTCTTTTTTTAATCAAACAAAAAATTATGAAGATACAGCCCGTTAAAGTTCCACGTAACGTCACGCCTTGCGATACTTTTTAGCAAGGCGTGACGCCACATGCTACCATTCCCAAACTTTAATGCGCTTTATCTTCGTCATTTTTCGTTTGATTGAAGAAAGACAAATATGAGTTCAATATTTTTTGATAATCTAACTGACGGACTAAATACAAAAATAAATTTTTTTTGACCCAGGAAACTAGCCTATTACCTGCGTAAAAGTTAAACAAGTAAAAGTGGAAACTCAATTTTTACAACTAACTACATCTACAAGAACATAATATAATGCAATAGCATTTATTTCCTGTTAAAAGCGCGGAAACAAACACACGGAGACATTTAAAAAACATTCTACAAAACTTCTCATAGCAATTATTATCAAGACTACGAACAGCTGATGCTACATGTCGTGATAACGCCAACCATTACAAATATAACGTTAATAACTGCGATTAAATAAATAATAAAAACGCAATCAACGTGGCAAATGTCACAGGAAGTCGTGGAAAACAATTCGCTAAAGGAAAAGCATAAATGAGAGTTTCAGCCAGTGGCTCCCAACATGGTAGCACCAATCTTTGTGGGGCGCAAAGTAGTCTTAAACCCTTGGTGACATAGTAGCCACAATACTTTTAACTTTAACTCCTTGTCTTGATGTCGAAACCAAATGCAAATTGTCATCATTTGGTGTCAAGATTTCAAGAGTTAAATGACACAGGAATCCAATTATACAGGGTTACATTGCAAAGGGATGCCAAATTTAAAAAATAAGATCTAGGGAACAATAAAAAGAAGAGTCTT
The DNA here is from genome assembly GCA_963576865.1 of Anania hortulata. Classification (NCBI taxonomy): domain Eukaryota; kingdom Metazoa; phylum Arthropoda; class Insecta; order Lepidoptera; family Crambidae; genus Anania; species Anania hortulata. The sequence goes on along the minus strand of OY756407.1, from coordinate 18,308,034 downwards.
AATCGTTATTATTTTTAATTATCGTATGTTACAATAAGAAAATTACTTTAAAATATCCGAAAATAAAGTCAATAGAGTGATTACAAAAGCCACGCGGTCATTCAACAGAGGCGTAGGTACGGCGAGCCTACAAGGACCTTACGCAGTGCACAAACGGTGCATTTTTTCATAAATGAGTTAAATTATCCACGCGTACGATTTTTAACAGCGGGTAGGAATAATTAAATGTGAAAAAAAATGTTTTTGGTCTTTGTATAAGTACTTTGATTAAGTTACAGATTTTGAGCCATTCCTAAAGATAACCCTGTCTAAATAATATATGACAATATATAGGTTTTTAGCTCATACATGATTACATGTCACATTACTTTGTAGTTTCTCAGCATATTTACTAATAGTTCTTGTAGTAAAGAAACGGCCAAGCCACATATTTTGACTAAGATATAGAGTTTGTAAAGTTAAGGCTTGTAGAATTTAGGACGTGTAGTGTTAGAAGCTTGGCTTTACGTAAGATATGAAAACTTTTTGACAGTGCCAGCCAATGGTCTCGTCTTGGCAACATTTTACGTGAAAATGTTTTAGTGGGTTTTAAATAGCCTATTTTTAATTAAAGATCACGAATAACGTTTTAATAACTTGTCTTAAGACTAGATTTATGCATCCATAAATCTCTAAATTATAAATTTACCTTGTACTTGGGTTGGGTAGTGTGATAGCTAGGATCAGTTAAAATCTATAACTTGCTATGGTTTATTAACTCACAGGCTGTTGCCGCGAACTGTTGAGAACCTCAGTCCGATAGATCGCGGCAAACATTCGTACACAGCATACAATAGTAGTTGCGCAAGAGTTGATAATGAGCGTGATAGCGCTGCGCTCTCATGGAGCAGTGAGAGCCGCATGACCCCAGATTTTAGGAAGTCTGCGCCTAATAAGTTTACAGTTATAATTAATTAAGTATTTGACAACGTCACATACATTGCTCTGATCCTAAAGTAAGTATCCAAAGCACTTATGTTATAGAATTCAGAAACAACGACAGTACCATTGTTGGCGCCTACAGCCAGTTCGGGCATCATCGGCGTTCTCCGTATGCGCGGGCGGTTGGCACACTCCGTAGGTGCCCTCCGCCGCACTCAGCCTCTCGACCATCATCGGCATCGGACGCGGTTCCTCCCTCGTAGGCGCGATCAAAGTATTAATTATCCAGAAATATATCCTATGCGTTTACAGTCCGCGTCTTATTTAATACTCCAATAGTCGTAGGACCCTAACAACCATATCACCCAGACCCGAGACAATATAGAAATGTCGTTCTCTACATTGACCCGATCCGAAACCAGGTCCCCGGAGATGGCGACAGTTTAACTTTTATTCTAATCCACGGTGTATCGTCAGGACGTCATCATCATCATCATTACAGCCATAGGACAAAGCCTCCCCCAATGACTTCAATCATTGGGGGGATTGCTAAAACTCGCCATGCTTGGCAGGCGGGTTGGCGAGCGCAGTTTTTTACAGGATTTCGCACGCAGACGCTGCTGCCCGTCTCGTGCTACAGGAACTAGTCGCCTCTTACGACACGCCTTCTGTTGGCGGTGGGGAAGTGTATTCTTTACGGCCGTCCCCACACAGCACAGGATGTAACGAGAATTAATAAATAAATAAAGAAATGTGCGTCTGATAACACACAATTTATGATGGACTCGAAGTAAAGGAATAGTATCCGTCTGTTACGAAATACCAGTCAATTAAATTTGCTAGGGCATCCCAGCACGACCACATCCGGGCCTATTTAGAAAAGTTCGTTTTCTGAATTGGCCGAACCGGGAATCGAACCCGACCTTTTGCGTTGAAGGCGAATCATAGCGCCATTAAGTCAATAGGGTCGTCATCTAATTGGAATTAAGTTATCACCTGTGATCGTGCTCACGTTTGCTATAAACTTGTATAAAATTGTATTTTTTTACTTTTCTTTCATGTTCACAACTATGTGTGGTTTTGGAATAAATTATTTTATTCTTATTCTTATTCTTATTCTATAGTCGCGTTACATAAGGATAACCATTGTAACCACATAAGTCATGAAATGACTTGACACAAATACACCGCTTCCAACCGGCCAATCTGGAAGTTAATGGGGAGGCTTAGTTTAGCAGTAGACGTTCTTTGGCTGAAACATAGAACACATACCCTATAGAGTAGAAATGTCAATGATTTTTGTTCGCCGCAATTTTCTGCCATTTTTTAAACTGTATCTGTACTTTTTTGTATGAGCGAGAGTTGACAGGACTTGTCATTTAATACTAAATGTAAGTGAAAAATCACTTACTAGTTTCGGAGAAAGATGGTTCGTATTGCTCCTCTATAGGGTATGTGCTCGATGTGATGATGATACAAAATTACCAAACAGCCTATTGAACTTGTATAGAAACACGAAAAAAATTTTTTTATAAGTCACAGAACATAAGTTGTTAACTATGTTTATATGAATGTTTATAAGAATTATGTGGTTACAAGGTTATCTTTGGATTATATGTATGTTGGTGTCACAGAACACTGTCAGGTTAATTGAAAGTGGTAGTAGAGTGTAGGCCATTGGCTCAAAAACGCTTAAATGCAAAAGTGAGATGACATCCAAAGTATGGGTTTTAATGAGGATACGAATCGCAAAACAGGTAGGCAAACTCGCCAAGTACACAAAAAAAAACAAGAATCTTACATGGAATTATTGAAAAACGGCTAAAAAGGTATGCAAGAACCCAATGTCATACCAAGAGAGTGAAAACATTGTAATGAAAACTTTAAAATGAATTCTCAAAATTTTGTTTTTTCTTAAATTGTATAAAGCCTGAGGGTGGAGACCTGGTGGTCTGTAACTCAAGTATATTTTTACTTATCATAGATCACCAGTCTCCACAAACAAGTAATTGACTACGTAATTTACTTTAGTTTTAAGAACTTGCTTGTTTGTGGTGAGAAATAAATATATTTATTAATTTAAAAAAACATATTAAGCTTATCCTTACCGTAGTGACGAAATGCACGTTCTAGATATCGAATCCAGTACTTAACACTCGTATTACATTCTCTAGACTCTGTGGTACCTACATAGCACCTACAAACAGTACAATCTCTGTATAACACATTATTTTGTGTTTTAAACAAACAATGTCTTTATATGCAGTTGAATACATAAACTTGGTAGTAGACACAATTAAACAAATCTATAAGGAAGATCGTGTATTATTATTATGAGAAGGTATAATTAGTATTGGCCTTCCCATAAACAAATCAGTTTTAATATATCCAATTACAAAACCGCGATAATACTAACGACGTAATATATATAACTCATTGACACACTTATTATATATAACCACATAACTACTATACAGCTCTAATCAAAATCAAATCAAATCAAATTATTTATTTGTGAAAATATGGGTAACAATAAGGTGACAAACATGGAGCAAAGCACAAACACATTTACCATCACTGGCTTACAAATTTTTTATACAAAATTAAACTGTCATAAATCATACAATGTCCCTAGCAAAATGTCAAAACGAATAGAACAAAATGTCAAAAATCAATGAAATCAATATCAAACAAAGTACATAACAAATCGACACCAAATTGTGATTACTTACATTGCAAGTACTCAGAGACTGAATAATAACACTTGTCCACTAACCATTTAAATAATTGAATTTTTAATTTACTACTAGGCAGTTTAGCAATTTGCGATGGTATATTGTTATATAACCTGCCCACCATTGAGTAACCATTTCTTTTACATATATCTGTTTTAATGGGTGGCAGAACTATTTTGTTTGGGTATCTAGTTCGGAAATTACATAATTGTCTCTTCTTTATAAATAGATCCTGATGTTGTTTAACAAAGTTACACGCCTCGAAAATATACATACAGGGAAGTGACAATATATTAAGTTTTTTAAATAAAGGCTTGCACGTTGTTAAGGGAGGTACATTCATTATTGCTCGGATACACTGTTTTTTGTTTTCTAGTATACTATATAGCTACTATAGAGATATGAAATTAAAAATATGCATCGTAGCAACACTAAGGGCCAGTTTCACCACTTGCTATTCATCATTTCAGCCATGGACATCCACTGCTGAACACAGGCCTCCCCAGTGACTTTTATCGGGAGGGATTGCCAATACTCGCCACGCTTGGCAGGCGGGTTGGCGAGAGCAATTTTTCTATAACATTTCGCACGCAGACCCTGCTACTACTTGCTATTAAGTTCCAAATAATCTAACTAGCACTTTTTTGACAGCTAATTGTATAGATCATCTGTCAAAACAAGTGCCAGATAGGTTATCCGAAACTTCAAAGCAAGTGGTGAAACTGGCCCTAAATAATCTCTAATTAAATCAACGAAAATTGCTAACTGTTACCTAAATTAAGACATAACTTTAATCTTATACATTTAATTAACAGAGCGCAGTTTAATCATTCGTATCATGTTTTTTACGAAATTTTTTGGAAACGGAATTAATCAAGTACAATAAGCTCAGTCCATCACTTGCATTGCTTGACACAGAATACCGTTTTGAAATATTAATAATGACGGAGCGGGCCATTAGCGGCGCTGCCCGTGGGACCGCTTCTCAGAGGCATTGTCTCTTTGGACAACTTTCCTGGGGTCGACAGCACGGAACCTGTGCCGAGCTTCGCCAATGACACACGCCGGTGAAGGCAGACAACTCACTTTGATTCAGCAAAACATTACGACGACGTACGACTTTATGGGCTTTTTCGTCAAGCTCAGTCATGCGTTTACAGCAGCACACTAACTACCAGTAGTTGTTATAACTCCAACGCAATATCATACAAACGTGTGAGGTCTTGAAAATGAATGACTGTCGTCCAGCTCAAAACATCTTATTTAAAAGAGCCCTAAAATATTATAACATACCCCACACTACATATATCCAGAAGACGATTCCTAGCCCAATGCTGAACGATTCAAAATCCTGGTAAGGGAAGTTGGACACGGAGAGTAGAGGCTCCGGAGTTGTGGCGTAGCGGGCGATGTTATGAGGATTTGTTCTGATAACCATTCATGTGAAACGAACCAACCAGAATAATTAAAGACAAAAACAACAACTTATTAGGAATTTTTAAATATACAAAAGGCTTTAATTGATTGGGAAACGGTAAAAAGTTACATTATGAAGTTTCAATTGTTTCATGTGAATTGTGAAAGGATCATATCTCGAAAAAAACTGTAGTAGGCAATCCAAAATCAAAGATGTAAATTTTTAACAAAAACTCTTTACAGAGCTACCGCATTTACAAACCAATGTAGTGGCTGCCTTCTCCTAGCTATGTAAATGATAACAGCGATGAATAATAATGCCTAATTAAGCTTGTTTATCCAGCTAATTAATTAGACTCGGTCAGGGTGGTTAATTGGAGTGAGCTGATGATTGATGGCGCAGTCCCGGCGCGCTGTGTCGAAGAGATAGTTCCGATTTCGTGATTTAATAACGTTTTGTTGCTATGAGGCCAGTGACTCGGTTCAGGTGAACAAACCGTCCCATTTTCGTAATTCTGTTACGAGAAATTATAATTGTATTCATGCAGGTTTAACGCTACTTTGACACGATTTTACGTGAAGTAATTGGCATGATTTACGTTATATTGTATCAGACACATATTTTCAAAGATGTTTTTTTAATACAAGCTTTAAGAAATCGTTGCATTACGGTTACGCTAAAAATACCTACTAATCATTTCGAATTCCTATAGCTGAATTTGACTCCAAACTCAGAAATAAGTCTTTCAAGCTAGAACCTTTTATCTTCTTCCTGTTTCGAATTTAGCTAACCTTTGTTTTTTTTTTGGTAACAGATAATCCTGGCTGACGAGTGCACCGAGGCGGAGGGACGAGCGTGGCACATGAAGCACTTCGCGTGTGCCGAATGCGCGCGGCAGCTCGGCGGGCAGCGCTACATCATGCGTGAGGCGCGCCCCTTCTGCCTGCCCTGCTTCGACTCCTGCTTCGCCGAGTACTGTGACGCGTGCGGAGAGCCCGTCGGAGTCGACCAGGGACAAATGTCACACGAGGGACAACACTGGCACGCCACAGAACGATGCTTCGCCTGTCACACCTGCCGCGCTAGCCTCCTCGGACGACCTTTCTTACCACGGAAAGGAGCCATATTCTGCTCCATTGCCTGCTCGAAGGGAGAACCACCAACGCCATCTGACTCCTCTGGCCCCGGACCAAGACCGTCACGCGTTCCACGCCCTAGACGAGTCCCGTCGCCCAAGTCCCCACCACGAACCCCTGAAAGACAACCTTCGCCACATATAGATGCTGATTCCGAACCCAGCTGCTCTCTAGCGCCAGAATCTCCCCCACCGCATCCTCCACCTCCGCCGCATGCTTGCCTAAGTTTAGACCGAGCGTTAGCAGACTTGCGCCTGGAACAATCCATAACGGAACACCAAATACAGCCGACACCGACGTCAGAGGAGCCCAGAGAGGAAGAATCACCAGAGGACTGGAAACCTCCACATCCAGTTGAAGCTCAGGCTGTCGTGACTCCGGGCCATTCATCGTCGATGCCGGAATTGACTTTAGTAGATGGAAAATCTCCAAGGAAAGCTAGAGGTGGAAGGACTGTGAGGTTCTGCGGAGATGACAACGAGGCTTTCGAGCCAGATGAACCAATCAGAAGAGAGAAGGTTCGTGACGAAGATGCAAGCAGCTACTGCAGTACTTGTTCCTCCTCGTCCTCTTCAGCAGAATCGTATACCTTGCCGACCAGACGAGCATATGGTGGAGTTCGGATATCTTACGTTCCCAACGACGCAGTAGCCTGTGCCCGCCGCGAGCGACAGAAAAAGAACGCACAAAACGACAAGAACTGCATCATCTCGTGATCCTGGATCCTCCTAGTGCCTCCAAATCCCTCCTAGTGACACCAACCTCCGATGAAAAGACTGACTCTATGATAGATTAGCCCCTAAACGCCATAGTATGTTAAGACCGTAATTTTATAACCGCAAATCGTCTTCCAATGCAGAAAGGATCGCTTTAATCGGCCAACTGGTGGGTCTGTCGAGCGAGGGGTGTGAGTGACGAATGGCGAGAACCAGGTGCGCTCGCGTCGCGGCCGGAATCATGTTGTGACGGCCTTCGGGGTACAAAGGGCCGCTATCAATGCGTGCGGTTTCGACAAATTTGTTTGCAGTATGATTGTAATTTGGGCGTAATCGCGTCTAAACTTGCCACATGCGTCATTCATACGATACACCTTTCCTACGAACACCAAATGGTTTTGACGCCTTTGCTTTCTTTTTTATTTAATTTGGGGCTTAACGTTAGTGTCTGTATTATACATGTCAGCTTTAACTTATTTGGGAGTTTAATATATGCGTAAATTAATTCACATATCGAATGCTTTTGTAACTATAACTCATATCTTGTTAAAATTTGATTTTAAGACATATCCCACTTTGCCACCTAGATCTAAGTTAAATACTAAGTTCGTATTGAATAGGTAAGTAGTGTCTAAACAAATTTTGTAAATGAAACTAAGTACAAATGTATATCGTATTATTTTGTATAACACTTTTATTGGGCGTGTTCAGATTTTGATATTGAATGTAAATATGTTAGTTTTAAGGTTGCCTTACGTATTTAAAAGTATTTATGCAATAATATCGACGGTATTATTCTAAAGAAAAGTTATTAATAATGTACCATTTCTAATGCTCAATATTTATTTTGTAGCAGCTAAATTGAAGCCAATGACAATACTCTTATAATATTACCTAATTCAATTTTATTAAATACCTACTTACTAACTTATAAACACCGAATATGACAAATTAATCAAGGAATAACAACGCTCTCTAAATAATAATTCAAAATATGTCAAGTGTTAAATGTAAGGCACTTAAAATTAAATATCCCAAAAAAAATTTTATAAAAATAAACTTTTGTAAAGAAATTAATCTGTATTTTGTACAAATAAATTAATTTGTAATAATGTAAGTTTTGTAAGTTATTTGTATTGAGAGATGAATAAAATGTTTTTCATAATTGAGTTTCTTATTTATTTTCTTTTTACCCACGACGGAACGGAGAAGGTTGAGGGGTTGTTTGTTTGTCTGTGTGTGTGATAATTCGACCGTTTAAGATGTGGTTTTCTGTAAAGGATTGGTAAGTCATCAGCGACGGTTTTTAAATATGGTGTTAAAATCATCAGAGGGCGCTGCAGTAACTGCTCTCACTGAAATCAGTCAAAACAAAATTTTGACTGGTCGTCACCATTTTGACTGTAATACAGGGTGTACAAAAAAATCAGACACTCCTTAAAACCACGTGATCAGCTGCTCATAATCATATACAACTTTTTTTGTGGAAGAAACATTGAAATCGAAAAAAAATTTTAGATGTTCCATACAAACTTACGCGCTACCTCAATGATAGATAACGTATGGAGCATCTACAAATAATCCCTCAATTTCGATGTTGCTCCCATAGTAAATGTTGTTATATATGATCAGCTGATCACGCAGTTTTAAGGAGTGTCCTATCCTCTTATACACCATGTATACTAAAGTGTGGAAAAAGTCTAAACATAAAAACAGACAGATAAGCTAATCAGTAGATCCGATTGTCCCAAAGTTAGGTTATCAGTGAAAGCTCTTGTCTATTATTGACATGTGGGAATCGCATATAATAGTGATTTTCGACCAAGCCTTATTGTTTTAATCCACCACGTACAGACATTTAGCATATTTTGCTGCCAAATTAATAGATCAATTGACGACCCCAATCTGATTAAGACAATGTATTTTCTAAATTGTTTCGGATCTAAGTAATTATACTAGTATATTGGACAAAATCACTTACATCGCTTCAGAGCAATGTATGTGATGTTAACACAAGTGTTTAAGCTACTTATCATAGGATCAGTCCTATGATAAGTAGCTTAAGCACTTGTGTTACAGAAATCAGAAACAACGATGGTACCACAACACCCAGAACCGAGACAATGTAGAAAAGTTTTGTTTCTAAATTGACCGACCGGGAATCGAACCCGGGACCTCAGAGATAGCGACACCAAGTCCGGTATACTCGCCTCTTGGCTACAGAGGTCGTCAATTATTGTACTTAGAATTTCAAATTTAATTGAGGTAAACAGCTTTTACTATAGGACCAGTCGCAACAAGAAAAATTACTGATGCTCCTTAAAATGACGTCGAGGTGAACAACTATTTTGTATGGAGAGGTGAACTTTTTTTTCCGATCTAGAAATTGGTGCTATAGTAAGAGTAATTAATTTAAATGGGTAGAATATCGTTTGTCTCACCCTGTATGATACGATATTCACCCAATATACAGGGTGTTTTTAAAAGGTGCACATGCATGGTTTATTTGCAAAGGGGTGCTAAATTTAAAAAATAAGATCTATAGAACAATATAAAGAAGCGTCTTAATCGTTACTATTTTTAATAATCATATATTACGGAAAAAAAATACTTAAAATATCCGAAAATAAAGTCAAAAGAGAGACTACGAAAGCCGCGCGGTCATTCATCAGAGGCGTAGGTACGGCGAGCCAACAAGGACCTTACGCAGTGCACAAACGGTGCAGTTTTTTGATGAATGAGTTAAATTATCCACACGTACGATTTGTAACAGCGGATAGGAATAATTAAATGTGAAAAAATATTTTTTGTTCTCTGCATAGTTCGATTAAGTTACTAATTCTGAGCCACTCCTAAAGATTTGGCACCCCTTTGCAATGTAATCCTGTATACATTGTGGTGACACTATCTTTTTTATCTATGTGGTAAGTCTATTTGTGCACATAAACATTTTGGTGACACTAGAACCTATTTTATCTTTTTTTTATTTTTTTTATATTTAATCACCTGTTAATGCATTCGGATATTTTACTAGACATGGTGTTTTTAATCTGGCAGTCACCGGGGGAGGCCTAGTTCAGCAGTGTACGTACTATGGCTAAAATAAGGCTGAAAGACAACCGCCTGGTGTAGCGGTTTGCGCTCCGGACTCCTAAGCCAGCGGTTGCGGGTTCGAATCCCGCAAAGGGCAAATGTTTTTGTGATATGCACAAGCATTTGTACCTAAGTCATGGATGTTTATAAGAATATTTAAGTATGTTTATCCGTTATTTGGTCGCCATAATACAGTAATAGTTTGTTAAGTTTGGGGCTAGATAATTGGTGTGATTGTGAAAAAAAAATGATAAGGATGATGAAATGATTTTGTTTTAAGAACAACACAACAACATGATAGACAACATGATAGGCTTTACAGTGGTTATTAAGGAAATAGAATATTCTATAAAATATTTTAATATATTTTTTTAAATTATTTTTATCGTACAATTGAATCTAGTTTCACCAACATTCATATATCTACTTTATACTAATGTTGGTACTGTTGCTCATGATGATAGTAGGGAAATCCTGGTTTGAAACTTCCCGAGACCGCATGATGACAAGTTTCTGAAAGGATTTCCCCACGTGGTAACGGCAAGAAGCAATCAGCGATATGTTTTAGTTCTTGAGCCAAAATGGAACAAAAAACAGAACCGTTAGACTTAATCGTAACTTCATCCAGTCTGTCTGTCCGTATGTAACAGGATTTAGTTATATTATTGCAGCTATAAGTGGAATGCAGAAGTGTAGCAGATCAAGGCACGGATTCTCCAACCACCAGGATCGATCTCGGAAGCCTGCAGCAGTCTGAAAAGGCGCTAAACTTTTGGGATGATCTAGGCGGTCCAATCAGGAGGCTAAGTGCGGAGAAAGACAGCTAAACTAAGTGAAAAAAATGACTAGGCTGAAATTAGACTAGATCGGATTTATCTTATGCCCTCATCTGTTATGTTGCTGTGCCCCATAGGCCCCAAAATGATCTGTTACTACTATTATTAAAACCTTCATGTACTTTTTTGGGAAAGCAATAAAGAATATTGATTTGAATTGAATAAAAGATATTTATTTATTTAAACTTTATTGCACAGGTGGGTACAATTGGCGGACTTAATGCTATACAGCATTCTCTACCAGTCAATCTGATATTTGCCTCCGACTCTCCCGGTCCAGTTAGCTTTGGACTGTCGTGGGCTGATTATGATACATACAGGATGTTCCGATCTCAAGATTATCCTTGTAACCATATATTATACAGGGTTATTTGTAAAACATCAACAACCTCCTAGGATCTGGTTCTATTGCACAAATACGACAACTTTTATTCAACAACAAAATAAAAAATAAAACACATCTCCATACAAACTAATGTCAACTGGTGGCGGCTTAGTATGGGAAAGTGAAAATTTTTTTTGCAATTTAAACGTTGGTCCCATAGAAAAAGTTGTTGTATTTGAGCACCAGAATCAGCCCCTAGGAGGTTGTTGATGTTTTACAAATAACCCTGTATACATAATAGTGAACACCTATTGTTCTGTCAGTCTTGGACCTTCAGACTCACAGTGAACCTACCAAAACTTGAGAACACACTTTTAGCGCACCATTTTAGTAGTGACCTCGTGTTCCATGGCTTCACCAGTCCATTGAAATGGTGTTCTGATACTTTGTATTATATAAGGGTTAAGGGGGTACCTACCCTATCACTAAATAATATCATTTACTTGGTTATTATAAAAAAAGTGTATGTTAATTTCTCAACATGGAGCGCATACCCTATAGAGAAGAAATGTCATATGATTTGTTTGACAAAATTTTCCGCCACTTTTTAATCTGTATCTGTGCTGTTTTTGTATGGGCGAGTGTTGACAGGAGCTGTCATTTCATACTAAATGTAAGTGAAAAATCACTTACTAGTTTCGGGGAAAGATGGTTGGATTCGGTTGGGGGCGGGGGGTAGTCGAACGAAAAGCATGGTCGATCTATTATAATGGTTTATATTTATCATTTAAAGAGCTTTAGAGTGCAAGTTTGGTGTAGCTTGTGTTGTAATGTTTGGTGAAGTGGTAAAGATCTGAAACTATTGAAATATCATTGTATCTAAATGTTTAATTTAAAGTTACGCTAAAAAGGTGGTTGATAGAAAAATGTTTTTACTCAGTAGATGAATATTTTAACTCTTTTAAATCCAAGATGTTGTAACCTGTTTATTTTGCATGTATGACTGATTGTATGTTAAGTGACATTTTAAGTACTAATTCATTAATTTAAGTTCAAGTTAAAATTGTATTTCGCAGGCCATACTATGGTCAAATGTGTGATCTTAAACCAATTTAACGTCCTTGTACCACTTTTAAGCGAAATAAATTATTCTATTCTATTCAACGCCGCATCGAGTTTCAAGTGACTTGTCTCAAGACAACTTGCTTTAGACCCGATAGCGAATCGAAATCCACTGAATTTAAGAAAAGCAATAAAAACTAAACACCCGTTATTTATTGTGAACTTTGTCAAGCTTTGACTTTTAATCAAGAATACACTTGACATTGGCAGAATCGTATAAGTCCATATTAAAAAATAAAAAAAGAGAAAGATGGTTTGTATTGCTGCTCTATAGGTATGTACTTGATGTTTCTTAATAATGTACCCTATGGTTTCCAAAAAAATTGAATATAATATTTCGACCTGTAAACCTGGTAAAGGTTGCAGAAAACCGCTTCATGCAGACCGCTTTAAACCAGCCAATCTGGAAGTTTATTATTTATTTATTATTTGGGGGATGAAATTATTCAGCAGTGGATTCGACGTCCTATGGCTGAAATGATGATGATGATGATACAATATACTGTACCACTATGTCTTACGTAGTTAACCATTATAATCAGTTCCAAAAAGACGCAGGATATTTTCCCTTCCAATGCCAGCGGATCCGCCTTCAAAGATTACTTAAGCAATAAATTGTGTGTGCAACAAATTAGTAAGTACCTAACGAAAAACGCAAGTAGAAATAGCGAACTTCTGCTCCCCTAAGCAACCACCATGACGGGCCATGGCTCACTTTATGGCAGTCAATTAATCTTGCCACAATGGAGGCACATGCCGCGGACATAAGCTTGCACTTCTCACGGCTATATACACAGTCACCATGTTCTAAAATATAATACTTCTAAAAACGTACACTTACATTGTATTTCTTACTAGTAATTGGTAGTTTATTAAACCCATACATGAAACACTAGCATTAGCAATGAACTGCAGGCCTAAAGAAGCATTTTCATTGGTCTTACTGCATGCGGTATAAGGAATAATAAAAGTCATAAGTTGATAACGCGGTCTTCATTCCGCATTTGCCGCTTGGGGACTCCACACATTTAAAGGTTGCAGGAAAAAGCTTGGCGCAGGCCACGTCCAACTAAACCTGGTCAACTAAAGTCAATGGGGAGGCCTATGTTCAGCAGTGGACGTTCTATGACTGAAATGATGATGATGATAAAAACATGCGAGCGAGCTTTACATTTTTATGATAACAAATTTTCTTCTTTAAGCAATAAGTCAAAAACAGTTACGATTGCTCCACACAATAGTAATTGTCGATCCATGGCATATTATGCATCTCAAGTGTAGTTGCTCAAAGCAAATGTCGAACATGCGGTGCTGGTTCGGGGTACACTGCATACAGGGTCCTTATAAACTTAGACCAATATATTCCCGATATTATGCCATCCTACAGAAATCTCCCGCACCCCTCATGCAGACGCTAACGACTAATGAAAATGAAACTTAACTTATAGGTGAGGGTTTTCACGAAAGCGGAGGAGAGCAGAGAAACTGTTTTTTGTACCAAAGCGGAGTCCGCTCGTCATTCGTATGAAATACCCAGAGTAAACACAAATTATGATGGCAATTCATTCTTTGTCCGAGCGAGTAACTATTTTTACGATAGTCTAGGTACTATACTTTTTTAAATTCTGAGTTTTACGGACCCCGCTCCAAAAATGCAACAAATCTGTACCTAGATAATTCGATTTTCGATCTAAATAGCTAATGTTTTCTTTTTACTTACAATTCAATTCAATATGTTTATTGCATTCTATAATGTTACACAAGTGTTATAATTAGGTACATAAAACAGATCACTATAGACCCTGTAGGGCACAACAATAAGATAGGTATTGTGGGCAGAGAGAATACTAAATTTCTAAACGCGAATACCTGTAAATAGCTACTTAAAATGTTAATTCTGTTCTCATACATTACACGAATGCTATTGGTGTTCCGAATAAAACAAAACCCATCTCCTCTGCTGCCCTCTCGTTACTTAAAGTTTTGGAAACCCACTCTTAGTAAACTTCGGAACGTTAAAACTTAATATATTTCTCGTGCCTCATCCCTCGAAGACGATTATACTTTGCAAGGACAAACAGCACAGAGAGGCGTCAACTCGCCCCTTGCCAAATCGCGCCCATCGAGACGGCTAGACGCAATTTATATATCCCGTTGAAAAAAAATATCCTTTTTACCCATTTTGGCAATATTTGCGGTTTAATTTCATTTTAACGACTTGCTCTCTCAAGATTTGTAGATAAAAACTCTCATAGAGCTCGAGCATACGACTTTTGATCGCCCGATAGTTGAATTGGTTTTTGAATTACTGTGAATGTCGATTGCTTACAAATCGTTTCAGTCTGCGTATTCACATAATATTATCTATATTTCATGTATTTTAAAGACCGAATATACTAAGTCTTTTGTGTGCGGATGGTTCTTATTGGGTTGTTACTAGAACCAATAGTGAGGTTTCCTAAAAAGACAGCTTGCTTATTAATAAAGGGTTAAACGTTAGTAAAAAGTATTGGCAGAGGTATTATTTTAATAAAATTATCAAGGTGAAATTTAATTAATCTTTTTATTTTGTGAAATCAAAATTACAATATTTGTCTAGTAAGTAGTTTGGCTTAATGAATATTGTAAATTGTTTTTTACATTGTTGGCTTAATTAAAATTTCTGTTAATTTCTTTGCTGTTTCCCAGGCAGGGAGCTAAAACTCCTGAAATCTGGGAACTACGCATGGTAATAAAAAATGCAAAATATTATTTAATCGAAGTATAAATAAATAAATTGTTTTTACAATGACACCAATTTCTAATCCCAAATCTATGCAATGATTGTACTATGGTAACTAGATAATGGATAAACATACTTAAATACTTTTCTAAACATCCATGACTCAGGTCCAACTATAAAGGTGCTTAACACACAAACATTTGCCCCTTGCGGGATTCGAATGAAACTACGCACGCTTTACTGTCTCTATTTCACGGGATATCATTTAACCCTTAATATTTATTTAGTACGTACTCGCAAGTTCCAATTCAGTGGCAAATAGTTCAAAATAGTAATTATAACTCCATACAATTCTATCCGCCGTCACTCAAGTCAAGCGTTTAACATATTAATTTGACAGGCGTATCTACAACTTCGCTCGCTTGCCCTACCATTACTGATGTCCTTGAAAGTGTCTCGCGCCGAAAATTTCAATTAAAATTAACCCTTTGCCGCAGTCAACTGAGGGTTGTCCTTGTATTCATAAACAGGACATAATTTCGGCTAAAAATATTTCAACAGGTAGATAAATGTAAATTGATGTCAGTCAACCTTTGTGCCGTGTGGGGACGGCCGTAAAGAATACTTTCCCACCGCCAACAGGAGGTGTGTCGTAAGAGGAGACTAATTCTTGTAGCACGAGACGGGCAGCAGCGTCTGCGTGCGAAATCTTATAAAAAAACTGCGCTCGCCAACCCGCCTGCTAAGCGTGGCGAGAATTGGCAATCCCCCCCGATAAAAATTATTAGTGGAGGCCTGTGTTCAGCAGTGGACGTCCTATGGCTGAGAGATGATGATGAACCTGTGTGTGATCAAATTTACTAACCCTAAACATGCATATAGATTTTTTTATTTAGATGAATTAATTAATAATTGTCTTGGTCTCGAAGTAAGAACTAACATCCCTATGTTACCCATGTTACTAGGTAACACCTTCGTAACATTTTATAAAGCAATACATATATTAAATTGAATTGGTACTAGACAATTATTTTGACGGGGATGTCTCCTAGGATACCCATAATTAAGCCAATTTAGTTACTGAATTGATCGGTACCGAGAATCGAATCTGGGACTATTTGCATTCACAGCGCTAATGTGCACATTCGGTCCTCAAATTGTTTGGATTGGTTTTAAACTAGTTTCCTTACTCAACGACAAGTAGTTTTTGAAGTAAAACCGTATCAAAATAGCTTAAATCGTTTCGAAGATTATCCTAAACAGACAGACAGAATAGACGAATGGCAAAACGGACGGCCTTTAATTTATAACAAATAAATAGATTTAGTAAGTATAGCGTAAAAATATACGTAGAGTGTTATTAAAAGTACTCTTATTCAAATTTTTCGATGTGTATTATCGATGTATATGTTTATAGCTGCTCATATAAAATTTAAATGACTAGCTTTAGACTTTGACACAAATGACCGCCTGCCATGTCTAAATTAAATAGTAAGCTCGATGTATTGATACGGGACCAGGGTATTAAGTCATTAGAGTCGTGTTAGCATGATTAATTAATGTGGCTGCGCTTACTGCACGCCCAAGTTAGGTACTGTGACAAAATTTACACTAGAAATGGGTTTAAAATACAACATAGTTTTGAAAATACAGGGTGAAAAAGGGATCGAGTCTAGAGGTCATCACTATTAGCTTTTGGAAGCCTACTGGACATAGCCTCCGTCATAGAACACCATAGCGAGCGGCTCTAGGCCGTTTGCATCTTCAATCAATTCACAGTCCAGGGTTGGCAAGGGGTTGGCAAAGCAAGCTGTCCAGTAGAACAGGTGTAGGCCAACAAGGCCAAGGTTTTTACAAAATTTTAGGTATATTTAAAATATCAAATTAAAAAATCTCTATAAAATGTTATAAACTCATCGATTAACTTACATTCTGAAGATAAATTTAATAAGATCACTGAACCCAAACTTCAAAAAAATTTAATATCATGCACAGATGAAGTGGTTTGTTTTTGTTAGGATTCAAAAATACTTTACTGTCACTTCAATCTTAATGAAGACCTAAGAGTCGATTTATTCTGCGACCAGTGTTGGACGTTTAAGCGATAAATTAATAAATGAGGTCTAAAAGTTGTCAGAAGGTCCTTTGCACAATCTTTGTTCACCGTTTGGGAAGTAGAGAGTCATTCCCAACACATGTGTCCCTGAATACTTACTTGGAAGCCTCGGCACAAAAATGTAACAATTTTTTTGTGCATAAACAATTTTTTATTTGAATTTTTAACAATGTATTAAATTTACCGCCCAAAGTTTAACAAAAATGACGCATCTGTTATCTTAATCTTTGCGCCTTACACTAAAACGGCAGGGGTCAAAACGGGAGCTTAACCCTTGCAATTCTGCTGTAATGGCCTGGAAGAGCTGGTGTTATCTTGATCGATTTGTTGAGGGTTAAAACGTGGTTAATTGGGGGGCGGGGGCTATTTAAACATACGGCGAACGCTGAAGTTTTTAGGGCAACATGCTATGATGCTAATGAACGAAAGCGCCGAGCGAGTAATAGGTTACGTACGAGATTTAAAAAATATATGAGACTTCATGAACTAAACTAACTAACTTCATGTTTTATAAACTAAGTGAAGTCTAGACACATGATTAACTTTTGTTTTTCTACCTTACTTTAGCAGGGCCGAATTGTGCGCAGGTTAAATAGAGTTTTAAGCAGGCAAACAGTATGTCCCTAAACTAACAATAGTTTCTGTAAGTATGTCAGATATTATAGCCCATCGGATTAGCAAGCTAAAGTGGCAATGGACGGGCACATATCACACAGAACTGACGACCGATGAAGCGGGTTCTAGAATGGAGGTCACGTACCGACAGGTGCAGCATACAAGGTGGACCGGCGACATGGTAAAGATTGCATAAAGAGTGCTAGTAGGTGAAGCGCGGGTTTATAGGCACTTATCATCATCATCCACAGTCACCTGCAGGACATAGGCCTCCGCTATAGAATGCCACAACGACGGCTCTGGGCAGTTTGCATCCAGCCGCTACCCGCAAACTTGATCAGGTCGTCCGTCCACCGTGCGGGAGGCCTGCCCACGCTACGACATCCGATTCGTTTCGTTTTTTAAAAAGTTTCTCCCGCAATGGTTGTCAATTCTGCGAGCAAAGTGGCCTGAATCTTTGTAATTGTCAAACGCCAATTTATTTTAATCGATTAGTAAAAGCCCCTTCTCACCTTAAGGAATCAGCTGTAAAAGCAGGGGCTGCAGCAGAGTAAGCGGAAAATGCCAAGCGGCGCAAATACGAGTCTTTTGCAAATGATATCGTTTGCGCTATTTGGTTTAGAGACGTTTGGACCGTGGGGACCGAATGCTAAATTACTTTTCGGCAATAAATTGATTTTTATTTAGGAAAATAAAAAGCTGTTTCGTTCCTCGCACGAAAGCTCAGTTTAGTAATTCCGCGAGGAAACGCTGCCAGCACCCTCGCCTACATGCCTCACGGACACACTTTTATTTTTAAAAAGGTAGATTTTAGTTTTAGGTTAAGTTAGTTTATTAAAGTTTTGTTTTATTAATTGTGAATATTATATGTGATAAAAAAAATACACCATGTAAAAGCTAGTTTAATTTCTAAGTGTAAATAGACAAGTAATCATCTGTTAATTAGCTGCCCCTGGTGCGAGCAGTGACGGGATCAATAAGCCACGGGTCAGGTGCGCGCCACCTGTGCGTCACGCCTGCGCGCGCGCAGACTAACACCGGGTTCAGTTGTAGTGTTCGACTCGATGGCTATTACGTTATACAGTACGATATTTTTTATATAATTAAAAAGGTATAAGTATGGATACTTTTATTGCACACCACACAAAGCAAATAGATACAGGAAATACCTTTGCAGCTGCACAATTTAGGTTGCTGTCAGCTGAGTTAGAGACCAGAGATTAATCTGCCTCGGGGTCTTTCACATTACGTCACGTTCATCGGATAGGGGTTATGCCAAAAAGACGGTGCGTGTTATAGACATAGGAAAAAACCGTGACACCAAGGGGATTATGGGGGGAAGGTGAGGTCAAAAATACCAATATTTTGCGTGTCGTAATATGTGGACAAAAGCAGAAAGGTTTTGGAATGGAGGCCATGCACCGGCAAACGCAGCCTAGGACATCCGTACAAAGTGGACACACAACCTGGTAAAGGTTGCAGGAAGCGGCCAATCTGGAAGTCACTGGGAGAGGCCTATGTTCAGCAGTGGATGTTCTATGGCTGATATGATGATGATAACTGTAACCACAATCCCGTCGACTAACAGATAAGCAGCCAACACAATAATACAGTTTTGTTTAATTGTGTTTTCTCAATGACAGGTGAAGGCTAAGTAAAACCACAGATTTTTTTAAACTTTTTACGGGTTTTTATGTGTCGGTGCTAGCGGAGCGTAGCGTGTCATTCCTGTTCTGTGTGTCGGTTTCTTTTTTTTTATAGTTATAGTAGAAACATATTTAGAGCTGTACAATATAGTCTATCTCAGACAGATTAAACTTGGAATCACGCAAGGTAGACGAGATTTTTCTACCAATTTTTTGGCCTAATTTTATAAATGAGAACTTGAGAGAAGACTTGTTCTTTTCAGATCACATAGTGTAACATACCAGTACACACGGTGTTGATCATTTATGATATGGCACTTCCATGGTTTACAGTTAAACAATTAATAAGCTCAGAATTTACTTCAAAGTATCCTTAGGTTTCAAATGGTTTTATAATAGTTTTCAGCAGTGGCTATGGCTATAATTATGATGATGATAATGACGCTAAACGTTTCGTCATATTTGTAACGATTATTAGTATTTCAACAAATGAAAATAAAAATTCGGAAACTATTTCACGCAATAACTCTTTCAAAAGCTCTTTTACTGATGAGAAAAACGAATAATGCTTTCAACAAAATTACTTCTCGGTTTATTCGCCTTCAACATTATGCTAATTTAAGAATAAATCGAAAACCTTTCGTGTACGCAATGCCAATACCTGCCATATTACACATTAGTGTGGTAGGTTTTTAGGTCTAGTTAATCTACTCGTATACAGGATGTTACAAAAATACCCCTAAAGTCGAAAGGGGGTAAAAAAAGTTCCCTTGTTAAGACTTTATTGGCATTATAAGAAAACCGTAAGTGGCGCAAAAACATAATAATATTATTAAATTAGGCAAGAAACAGTTATTTATCTTTTTACAAAAAGTTGTTCATGTTCTTGAAGATAAATATTTATTTATCTACAGAATAATTCATCAGAGATCGCTTTTAGCGATAAGACCGCCTAAATTGTGCATCTTTCTGTAAACACAAATTGTAACTTCTTTGTATGGTGTACAATAAAGAGTATCTATCTATCATTGTATGAAATATTACATGGCATGATAATAATAAATCGATGGGAAATACCTTGTAAACGTCTTTTAAAACGGTTAAAATTTCATAATGTATGAATAGATGGTTGGTTTGTTTATTATCGTTTGAATACGGTTTGCAATTTTTCACATGTTGGCAAATTAATTTTATAGGTAAAAGTTAGGAAGTTTTGAAAAACTAAAAGTCTTGACTTGGGGACTGCGGACCACGGTGTCTTGTGCAAACCAACTAGCTCGGAGCACGCTCTCTGAGAGTCTCTCCGGGAATGGTGGTATAGTCTAAAGGCACGTAGAATTGACAGTCGATAGGGCAGAAAGGTTCTAGAATGGAAGCCACGTACCGGCAAGCGCAGCCGCGGACAGATAGGACGGACAGGCCAGACGACCTAGTAAAGGTCGCAGGAAGACGCTGGATGGACCGCTTCCAACCAGTCAATCTGGAAGTCAACGGGGAAGGCGTATTTTTAGCAGTAGACGTTCTATGGCTAAATGATGATGATTATGAGTCTAAAGGCGCATTTTCATCGGTTCATTGATATACAATCCCCGGCACGGATCTTGAGCGCTGGATGGAAGAGTGGGGATCGCTCGCAGAGACGAGTATGCGCCGACCAAGCGACAGGCTATTTGGTAACCTATCTGGCTTTATACTTTTTTGACAGCTAATTGAATGGGTTTTCTGTCAAAACAAGTGCCAGATAGGTTATCTGGAACTTATATCAGCAAATGGTGAAACTGGCCCTAATTGTTGTAATGGGTCAGCATCAGTTTTAATTTTTTTTACAACAATAATTGCCGATCCATGGTACATTGTACGTCTAAGGCCGGTTTATCAATGCAACTGCTAAACTTTCCCGAAGGCTAACGACCAATTAAAATGCACTTCAACCAAAACGGAGAGCATCTGTGATTTCATACAAATGTCTACCATAGAGGAGTTCACTCGAGTTGTAATTTTTAAGAAAACAGGTAACGTTTCTTCTTTGATGGAAACCCACATTAAATTGGACTGTTGCGGGTGAGTCTACTATGCATGCCTGACTTGTGCAAAAGCCTAAAATTCCATATCGGGTGGTTCGCTTATTACCACAAAACCAAGACCCAGCGCCATAAAATAGGCATAAAATGTAAGAACAAGCCCAAACTTATTTACGACAATGTTGGTAAAACGCTTTCTTTCGCTGAGTTATGGCTGGGATTACTTTACTACAAGTGTTCAGGGCACGAAAGTTAGTAAGAAAAATAGCCATAAAATGTAATTATAATTGTAGGTATGCAGAGGACGCTGGGGCAGTATGCGATGGCAGGGCGGGCGGCGTTTGGGTGTTACATACTTGCTTGCATAAAGGTATTGACAGACGTACACTATAGATAAATAGTGTTTCCAGATTTGTTTTTCCGAATACAGGGACTTGAACGGAAAAGAAAACGGAACGTAGTAAAATTTTTAAATGGAACTGTATGCTATTTTATTACTTAATTTACATTGATTTTTACTTCCAAAATCAGTATTTTTATTGTATACGTTTCTTAATTTAATTTAAATAATTAATATATATAATAATAATAAATCGTTTATTTGCACAAAACACGGTATAAATGGTAACATTAAACAATAAAAAGAGCTCATGTTTCGCTAATAAAAAATAGCATGCAAATTGTATGTTATTACCTACATGAATTGCAATAATTAAAAATGTCTGGAATCAAAATTTTAATAGTAAATATATGTCAGTAAAATCGAGCTAGTTGTCAATAAATTCCTTAACACTATAGAAATTTTTGTCATTAAGCCATTCAGTTAATATTTTTTTTAATAAGAAATTATTTAGCACTTTAATTCATTTGGGATCTTATTATATATTCTTACATATCTATAGGTATTAAAATTTTTATTCAGCATCATCATCATTTTATCCATTGGACGTCCACCGCTGAACATAGTTACCTACATAACTTCCAGATTGGCCGGTTGGAAGCGGCCTGCATCCAACGTTTTTCTGAAACCTTTATCACGTCATCTGTCCACCTTGCGGGTGGACGTCCTAATATTATTATTTTAAAGTTAAAACAGCGTTTACCTATCAATAACCAACTTTTTCTAAGTACCGTAAACGTTAGCTGACAGGGTAATAGTTATACAGGGTGTAACGAAAAGGTGAAATAAAACTTTAAGGGGTTATTCTACGGCTAAATTACATCAACTTTTTCTATGGGACCAACATCGAAATCGCAAAAAAAAAACACTTTCCAATACTAAAACGCGACCAGCTGGCATCAGTTTTTGAGATTTCGATGTTGGTCCCATAAAAAGAGTTGATGTAATTTAGCCGTAAAATAACCCCTTAAAGTTTTATTTCACCTTTTCGTTACACCCTGTATAACTGGTAGAGAAACCTATCAGTTTGGTGATGAGCTTGAAATACCTTAAATAGCAGATCCCTGTCTTTGAGTGCACGGATTCTGTTATAGCAAGAATCCCAGCCTAGATAAGCATCGGGTTTAGCGGACATGGTTACCCAGCAGGGCATGGTGGAACACCTTGAAATATTACACTGTCCAATTAAGTAGTACACCAATAACACGGCATACATCAAAGGTCCGGGGTCAAGACTCAAGACTGCGTGCCCATTAGGCACAACATGTATATTTTTGAGATTAGGTGTAGGAACACACAAATATAATACCTTTAGAAATACCTAATAAGCATAGCCAGATTACGCCTCAATATTTAGTGTGACAGGTAATATACGACTGTCAGAATTTCCCGTAACGTCCAAAAATCTACAAAGAAACCATATAAATCAATAAAGATAGATTTTTGTCAAACTACCGTACCCGTGGCTTAGTCGAAAGTACTGACTACTAACTGAGATCAAAACTAGTTGGATTTTCCAAATCTGTGTAATTTAAGTAATTACAAACATCACAACTTTCACAATTATAATTTCTAAATAGATACATGTACGTCTACCTAATATTAAAGATAACTAGTGCCTTTACAGTACATTTAAAGAGCTGTGATTGTGAATTGTAAGCAGTAAATCAAAATTGATTTGTTAACGAAAAAATCCGGTCAATTTTCCCGTGCCTGTTATCAAACAGTGACTGCAACAGGGACAAACTAAAATTACATAAATATCGTAATCAAAGCATGTGATTTCTTAACTATTTCCACTAATAGTGAGTAGTCACGGCATTATTAATAAACAATGTTACTGAAACTTATGCTTTTTAATTAACATTTTAAACTTTATCGGTTAGAAATCGCATTTTTATTAAAGTTATAACACCATTTTCTTAGGTAAAATAATGACCTAGATATAAACACTGCTGTGAAGTATGCAGTAAAGTAATAAAAGTATTTTGTGCCAAATAATTTCAAATATAGACAAAACAAAGCTCATGCAGAATGCCCACGTTGCGCCCTACACAGTATCTGTTGAGAGTCTGGGATAAGTGATCCAGTTGGGTAGATCCAATTTTGAAAAGGAGATCAATCGTCAAATCCAACTCGGCTGAGCAGCATTCGAGAAACTACACGTCTTCTCGTCCAAAATACCTCAGTGCCTAAAGACAAAAGTCTACAACCAGTGTGTGATGACAAATGGAAGTGAGACGTGGCATCTTACTATGGTCCTCATAAGAAAGCTCAAGGTCGCAGAAAGTGCTGTGGAAAGGGCTATGCTCGGTGTCTCCTTGAGAGATCGAATCGGAAATGAGGAGATCCGTATACAAACAAAAGTCGCTGATATAACCAAACGGGTTCATCATAAAAAAAAATCACACACATTGTCTTTTAAACGATCTATCCAACGACAACCCATGCGATAGATGAGGAAAAAAATCTCACTACGAATGAGGCTAAGATTTTATGCTAACCACTTTGTCGGGATGATTAATTTGTATTTATGTATCCTTGCGTAAGCACGGCTTTAGCCGCGGACAGACAGACAGACAGACGGGCTGGACATGGCGGAACTATAACGTAAAATCATTTTATCGGGTTCCGTCTTGACTACGGAACCCTAAAAACTATAAATCACGCTTATACATTCATAGGACTCCTCCAAAACAACGAAATGAGCCCAAACTCTAGGGGTTTTATCAGTAGACATTGTAGAGTTCTGTATCCACATTGTGGATCCATTTATCAGATCAGCTATATAGTACGAAATTATTATAATGTCCAAATCCTCCGAAACATCCGAATGTCATACGACATTTAGGAGTAAGGTTAAAAACGACTGCCTAGTACGATGTGACGACATAGTTATATGTTCGTTAGTTGCAAATAAATGAGCGAGTATTATAACTATTTCTCATTATTTCATTAAACATTCTGAAATCACATCCGTAAGAGCTTACTCAAATATCACAGAAGAAATAGGCGTTTGATTGGGGTTAAAATGGCTAAAATTCTACTTAAATATTTTGTATCGGACTGTCATCGCCGGGTACCTCTGGATATATTCCCTCAAGTCACTTTTTCTATTAAAAGTTCCTACGTCTGCTGCGACCTTCTGGTGTTGTAGTGTCTTCTCAAAGTACCTAGAGGAGTCGGAGCGGATGAACTAAACTACGAACGTGTTGTCGTTAGAAACCAATGTTGTCATCAAGTTGTCGATTGTCGACGTAGCCGTAGCTACACGTGCAGGGCAGGTGAGCGCGTCTTAATGGATTGTCCGCGGGCGCGCGTGACCGCGCCGCAACTGTATCAACCGCGCGTTCGATCACGATCCGGACCGATGAGGGAATCGATCGAGTTTACTATTTTTGGGAGTTTCGAATGCCTTTGTTAAAAACCGAGACGTCGCATACTACATTAGAAATAACCGAGTGAAAAATGTGTCATCTAAAATTTCGTCAAAATAATATTGAACCAACGCGGAATGCTAGTGGAAAGTGCCAGCGCTGCCGTGAACAGTCAAATAAATTTTTCTGTCAATTACTCAGTGTCTAAGGTCTGATGCCAATCGCTCCAATGGTTATAACTAGATTTTCCGCATGTAGGTTCAAGCATACCCCGACTACTAGGAATTGGACCAAATAGGACTAGGAGGAAAAGACTTTCGAACTTTAGTTACAGTTTAATTTGTCAATTTCCAGAAAGAACATCTAACACTTTGAAAATGTTTGTTGTATTTAACGCACTCAATAAAAGGAAAGAGGAATAATGACTATAAGCTTACTTACGTTAACGCGTTTTCAAGTAGGCCTTGTCTCCTTTTTTTTCTATGTTTTCATGTTGTTTTTAGTAATGACGCAATAAGCTTTGTCGGTAGATTAGCGGTACCGCCAAATCAACAAACGCGACGCCTCCTGTAAAAAACAAATTTCAATAAAATAACTTGACTGACTAGTTTTGAAAAGACTTTTCGTGAATTCAAATTCCTTCAAAGTTAACAATTATGGGGGCCCTAAATCTTATACCATCAAGTTTTATGTAAACTAAAAACTTGACTCTTACGTAGGAAAATGGTTTGTAAACACCACACTTGTCAGACGAGTTGGAGATAGCCGTGATGGATGACAGACGAAAATCGTAGCGGCTCATTCTCTGTTCTGCGGAGACATTAGGTGTTCTGCTTTAGACATAAGTCACCTTTTAAAATACCTACAAGTATATAATTACATAACAGCCTTGTCCAAAAAATCTGATAATATCACTATTTCATTTCTTAAACATAATGTAACTTTTCCTATATACTAAAGGCCAGTTTTAAATTAAAATAATAAAATTGTAAATAGACTCCTTGCAAATGGAATCTTTGTATTCATTTTTCTGGAGCAACACGATTGAATGTACAGGCCGGTTAAAGTTCAAAAGGTCAAAAACATGAGTTGTCGATTACTAATTACTGCACAGCAAAATCATTAGTAACAAAATCCTTAGTGAACTCGATCGATGCTCGAATAAGTGTCCAATGACTCCGGCGCCTACGATAGTGACAAGTATTTCACAAACCCCAGCTGTATCGGTACATTACTCGTCACACCTATCAGACGTCGCGACGACTCATCGACCTACAAAACACAACAACAAAAACACTTACTTTGAAAACGGCAGGATATTTCACACGATTTTGTAGGCGTCTATTCGAAATAAACTAACTACAAAAATAAAATGTACAAAATTTTAAAAAAACAAAGATCTTCCTCTCCCTTCCATTTTCAAATTGTTATCTACGAGCCCGCATGGTATGTTCAGCACGTAAGAACTCAAATGTACAGTTAATTTTACCAAAACTCTATCTAATTAACGATTTTCTAGTGTAAACTGAAAATTTTGGTAAAAATAACAAATTGATATTATATTTTAACTAACCAGGATGTAATTAAGTTCTTTTTTCACTATCCTTTTCTATGCAAATATATTTACCTAGGCAAAGGTAGTATAAATTATACAGCCTACATGAATTTTTACTTTTTAGTTTTATACATTTATGGCCAGTTTTTACCATTTCGTGATTCACAATATTTTTTGAGCCCAATGGTATTCATACAGCGCTAGAGTTGTGACCACAAGGGCTCACGTTACCTATAAGGGGCTACACAGTGCACATGAATATTGATTTGGCACTTTTTTCTTTGTTTTCTTTACTTTGTTAACTGTATTACCAAGCAATAACCTACTCTAATAACACGTTATTCTCCAGTTAGTTATAAGGATAAGAACGGTGTGTGGATTAACGACATTCTGGGAATATTTCAAGACATATTATCATTGGTAATGCGAATGATGATTCAAGCTAAATTCATACATATTTATCGCGCCTTTGTTACATACCAGAAAAAAATTGATAAATCAGGTTTTATACTTACTTAAATAAATAGTAAAGCACCTTTACTAAATAAATAAATAATAAATAAATATTGGAAAACATCACATACATTGCTCTGATCCTATGTTAAGTAGCTTAAGCACTTGTGTTACAGAAATCAGAAACAACGACGGTACCACAACACCCAGACCCGAGACAATATAGAATAGTTTTTTATTCATTGACCGACCGGGAATCGAACCCGGGACCTTAGAGATAGCGACACCAAGTCCGGTTTGCTCGCCTTCCGGCTACGGAGGTCTAAATCTGCCTTTAATTTCTGTTTTTTTTTCTTAGTGATGGATTGAATATTAAGGGAACCTCAGATAGATCCAAGTGGTCCAACTTCTCTTTTCCTTCTAGCAAACTTTAAAGTGCCTTGTGGGGGCCACCGTAAGGAATACAGTCCCCCACTGCCAACAGGAGGCGTGTCGTAAGAGGCGACTCATTCCTGTAGCACGAGACGGGCAGCAGTAATACGCTGCTGCCTACCTTTATAACTAATTATTATCTTTATAAATAAATAAAATAGTTCGTAAATATATGCGTTTCTTTTTAACCGGGAAGAGTTTATGAATTGAATAAGATTAAGTAAAATAATTTATTCAGAAACTACACAGTTACATGAAAGAAAAGTAAAAAAATACAGATTTATCTTAAAATTAGTGGTTCAGAAATGGTCTCCACTCAGCAATATGTCAAGGAACCAAAAAGGTACCTTATCGCTGATCTTCCGTGGAATCGAACTGAAAACCACCCGACCAAAGTCGCGTGTACAGCTAGTTAACTGAAATTCTTTGATTACCTTTGTAGTGTCAGTACGTAGCTAAAGTATAGTATTATTCCGATGTTGTTCTTACTGTAACACGTAGGTATATCAAAATTGATATCCGTATCTTTCTACCTACACAGGGTTACACTTCAAGGTAGTGCCAAATTTTAAAAATAATGTCTACTGGGTGTAACGAAAAGGTGAAATAAAACTTTAAGGGGTTATTCTACGGCTAAATTACATCAACTTTTTCTATGGGACCAACATCGAAATCGCAAAAAAAAAAACACTTTCCCATACTAAAACGCGACCAGCT
Source organism: Anania hortulata (assembly GCA_963576865.1). Taxonomy (NCBI): domain Eukaryota; kingdom Metazoa; phylum Arthropoda; class Insecta; order Lepidoptera; family Crambidae; genus Anania; species Anania hortulata. Next base: position 18,279,679 of record OY756407.1, on the reverse strand, counting down.
GGCATCAGTTTGTACGGAAACTTAATTTTTTTTTTTTGAGATTTTGATGTTGGTCCCATAGAAAAAGTTGATGTAATTTAGCCGTAGAATAACCCGTTAAAGTTTTATTTCACCTTTTCGTTACACCCTGTATAACAATATAAAATTACTAATTAATCGTAATCAATATAAGTCGTCTCATTTCTAGAGTAAAATATACTTTTAAAAATCCGAAAAAACAAGAAAACTCGAGATGAGATGATTCATCAGAGATCACAGGCGTACACCGACGCCGCTCCAACAAGAACCTCATGCATTGCACATAGTTACGGTGCAATAGGCTAGTTTCCTGGGTCAAAAAAATATTATTCTATTTAGTCCGTCAGTTAGATTATCAAAAAATAGTGGACTCATATTTTGTCTTTTGTCAGTCAAACAAAAAATTACGAAGATAAAGCGCATCAAGCTGAGCACGTGACGTCACGTCTTGCTAAAAAGTGTCGCAAGGCGTGACGTTACGCGGAACTTTAACGGGCTATATCCTCATATTTTTTTGTTTGATTGAGAAAAGAAAAAATACGCGTCCAATATTTTCTGTTAATCCAACTGAAGGACTTATTAGAGTTTTTTAGGAAACAAGCCCATTTAATCGAGTAATCGTAAATTTTCTACAAAATCTATTTTTCAAATGCAGAAAAGAAAAAGTACTTAAAAATGAATAAAAATTAGTTTGTTTTTTACGTAGATCGATTTAGTCGGTCTGAGCGGTCGCTGAAAAATTGGCACTACCGTTAAATATAACCCTGTATATAAAGAGTGTAATAAAATAATAACAGCAAGGTCAATAAATGCATGTATTCACTCGCTCACTATAATCAGTCACCTGCATACCATTTCCTATAACTCTCGTGCGTGAACCGGACCAAAGTCCGCATAACTCGTAATGATCGAACTCGCGAATTCCGAACGTGCCACACCGCTTACTGAGACAGAGTCCTAACCTACTTAAGAAACCAAACAAGCATAGAACTCTGGCCAAGGCAGCGCGATGCACCGGCAAGGACGTTCGAAAATGACTCAACTTTAAACACTCATTTTGACAGATCGCGGGAAAATCTGCGCTTTAGCGGGAAAAACTTTTACGCCACTGTGACTCAAGACGCTAACAGGTAGGGCTTGATAGCCATTTTTAGTCTTCCGCTTTGGAAATAAAATGTGGTTGAGAAATCTGAATGACGCAAAACAATTGATTCATCATATCCCAATTCTTTTTATTTATATTTTTAGTATGTTAAAGTTAAAGCCCATATTTGCTACTGCTTGCCAATGAACTCCCAAAGGTTATGTTCTCACAGCGAATAGAAATGATTTAGATACATTTAGTTTTAATGTATCCACGACTCAGATTGCAACTAAACTTACCATACTAGCAGAAAGGCGCGACCAATGCGTTTGTAGTCCGAATCGGACACAAAACGGTTATCAAGTAATAGATACAGTAATACTCTTGCAAACCTAGTGCGATTCGCTTTTCACGTAAAACCCTTAAAACGCTGCGGCACTGCTCAATAAATTATATATTAATTATTATTATTAATTACTAAAGTAATGTTTGTATTGTAATACTTTTCAAATTGTTAATATATATAATAGCCCTCACAAATTGCCATGCCATTGCAGGGAGTCACATGTATACCTAGTCTGTACCTACCATCTAAACTAATTATTTTATGTGACATGCAATGCAATAAATTATTTGAATTTAAATTTTAATTAATTAACAAGGGATCAAGATCTATTTTTAATAATTTAAGCATAAATAATTAGTTAAATACTCTAAGTACGAGTAAAACAGTTCTAGAGCAAAAATTAGCCTAATTACACAGTTTGGATCTACATCTTGCAATGGTAACAATGAGCGGCGCGTGCGCAGGGCGGGCGCGCTGAAATGGCAAATATAATTTATATGATCGGACTAACTTACCTAGTGACGTCCGATCCTCAATTATGTGAAGTAATCTCGTCCTCATTGTGTACAATGTAGTACGCACTTTTTGCTACTGCACTGATTACAATCTTCAAAGTTAGGCGCGTGCATGAACGCGTCAATAAACTAAAAAATAAATAACCGGAACGTGCCCGCACCGTCACCTATCAATGTCATCTGTCACCTGTCAATGTCATTATTTCAAAGGATAAAACTGGACACAACTTTCAAAAAGAAGGGAAACTAAGTAGTATGTAGGTATTTATAGCATATAATCTTTTTTGTACTTTAAGGATTGATAAATACATACTAACTGGGTCGGGCTGGGGATAGGATGAGGACGAGATTACTTCACATAATTGAGGATCGGACGTCACTAGGTAAGTTAGTCCGATCATATAAATTATGTTCCATAATCTCGTCCTCATTGTGTACAATGTAGATGTTCAAAGAGGAAAGTTGTGTCGACAAAGCAATATAAACATTTATTATGATCATTTATATGATTTGCTAAAGTCTTCGCACATGATAAAACTTTATTTTATTAACTATCTATTGGTAGATGCTTAATTCAAGTTTTATCTAACAAGCATATAGTTGTTTGATTAATTCATTGGAATTAATCAACCAACCCTGTATATCGATACAACCCTGTATATCGATACAACCCTGTATATCGATACAACCCTGTATATCGATACAATCCTGTATGATGATACACCTTGTGTGATGATACACCCTGTATGATGATACACCCTGTATGATAATACAACCCTGTATGATGATATAACCCCGTATGCTAATACAACCATGTATATTGATACAGTCACATCCCATTTGATGACACAAACCTGTACCTATTTTATACCATACAGGTGGGCCAAAAAATGTGTAGGAATTCTATAAAATCGAAAATAGCAAATTTTACTTTAATTGCAATACTCTTTTATTTTTGTTAAAACTGTAAGTCTTTATGAATTTATAGATTTGCTGGGACTGGGACTGATAATCCACCTGTTGTACACTTTTAAGTTTGTGCAATAATACCCCGCGCTATTAAGTAGGTATATTCTTTACGAATAAACTAGAGATCACGCAAACGAAATCGCGGGGCAACAGCTAGTTTAATAAGTTGTCATGGAAATGGAGCCAATGCTTTGAACTATTAATATCCGTCTCATTTATCCAGTAGTACATACTTAGTATATGGTTACCTAACAAGGTAAATTTATCGATGTGCAAGTAGGTAGTTAAGCTAGTATTTCTTCTGAAAAGACTTATTTTATTTTATATAATAAGAAAATCTAGTAACCTTTTAAGTTATCATTGTCTGTAATACAATTTTTTATGCAAATAAATTAGTCTTAGGTATTCTTAATAACTCCTGTTCAAGGTGTAGTTCCAAAGTAAAGGAAACTAAAAAAAAATAATATGGATGTTTACTATCGCAAATTTTTCATTAATTATATGTTATAAATAAGGAAATTATATACAAATACTACTAGTATTGTTCCAGTAGGGATCCTATTTTGTTGACAATAGTTTCAACATTATTTTACTGAGAAAGATTGATTTTTACTCATCTTCTTAGAAAACTGTTATATGTGTTACACTTGTATGGCTGGAAATCAGTATGAGACTTCCTGCACTTTATGTGTGGATCCCTGGTAGGGGATATTAATAAGTTAATGAAACAGTCTGAATACTTATTTATAAAAAGATTCAATGACTGGTCAATTCTTGTAAGCTAATAAAAAATAATAATTAAATAAGTAATAATTTACCAATACATCACATCGGATAAGATAGAAAGTTTACTCTGGCTCAAAATACTTGTAGGTAAGGCAACATTTATTGCCTGCATTGCCTTAATTATTGCCACTGATCAATGCCTCTATCGTCTCATCCATTTTTTTTTTTTTTTTTTTTTTTTTTTTTTTTTTTTTTAAGTTAAGTTAGAAATTTTCTGTCATTATTTATCATCTCCATTTTTGCTTTACATGGTAATTTAATATCTAATAAAATTATTTATACATAGACTTACATAGGTACTTGACAATCTTCAATTATAATTGTAAGATTCATGCCTTAATTTAAATAATAATTTTAAGTCAGTAGTATATTTTTTATGAAGTTTATAGTTTCATGGATACAATTTTAATTTTTTAATTATGTTTTAATAAATCATATTTTATTATAATCATCTATTTAAATATGAACCTTTGTTATCCACCTGGAATAATTCAGTTTATTTACTATCTTTAGTATCTTGATAATTTAATGATTGGATGATTATTTATCTTTGTCTTCAATTTTTGGTATCAAACATTTTCACAAATAATAAAATATCTAGAAATATATGGTTTATAACAAAAATATATTAAAAATATATTTAGGTCAGATTTGAAAATTCAAGTTATCATTGGAATTTTGTGTCTAGTTTTGAATTTCTCTTACTTTTCCAAAGGTAGCAGGTACCTACTTAAAAATTAAAATAATTGGTTTTCGACCTTATGACAAGTACATAAGGATCAATTATGGTGCGACATTTTTGCCTGTAAATAAAGCTGCATAAATCTTTCCATGGGTTTTTACTGACTGAAAATATTGGAATATAACATACAGTTACAGTTAAAAAAGTTTTTAATTATGGTAATTTTTATCTTGTTGATAACAAGGAGAATTATTTTTCCATTTCTGTAACAGTGATCTTCACTCACATTATTTGTAAGTAACACTCATCTTGAGTGTGTCTTTATTTCACTTGATGAAGACTAGAAATAATCTAACTAGCCATGGCGATCAGCTAGAATAATAACCTCAAGTCAGTAACAGTGTTAAATTTTAATTGCTTTCATAGATTATTATAGAATCTTGAGAATTAAGCTTGATACTATGAGAATTTAAGGTTTACCCGGTTGTAACCAGATCTAATATTATAAGTTACACAAATGGGATACCATATCAGTTGTATAGGAACATACAAATATGCACCAGCCAACATCAATTTGTCATGGTCTCCAAACAGGGAGTCAACTTCCCTGTATTATGAGGTACAAGACAATGTATCTCGCCAGGGTCATTCGACCAGAGTATCGAACCTGGGACCTTTTACGTTAAGGCACTTCACGAATCAAGTGGACTAATGATCTTTAAGTCACAGATATCAATTAGCAATGTCAAGTAATGTTTATTTATTTATTTAAGCTTTTTAGTAAAATATAAGAGAAAAAAAAAACTTAATATGGCCATAACTACATGAACTATTGGAGTAAACAGGTTGTTTTCTATGGTATGCCTTATAAAGTCTTGCCCTCTTGGGCCAACATCAAGAAGTATCTCAATTACTTGTGGTAAAAAACTTGTGGAAATCCACACCGAGATAAACCATAATTTGTAAAAGCGCTATTTATCATTGACTTGTATGTATATAAATGGGGCAGAATAAGACAAGCGGATCTGAGACCAACAGATTGTCTTGGTACCATTAATGGTTGCCAAAGGCCCAATTTGATAGTAACAACTGATGAAATTATTAAAAACTTAAAATCTTTATAAACAGACTGAAATTGTCTAGGTAAGTATATGACTTGTTTACACAAGACTCAGAATTCCTTAAGCCTTCAATATCAGCAGGCAAAGGAGCTTCTTTCATAGCCTCCTTAGAGTCAAAGTGTTAAGTTGAAAAAATTACTAAGACGGAGGGCATTACCTCATGGTCTCGGTACCCATATTCTCCCTCCTCTCTTTTTTTCTTCAGTGGCATTCGAAGATATGTATCGTCTTGATAGTTTTGTGTTCGACTATATTTTCAACTTCAATTAATGAAGTCGGTCTCTGGTCAACCTTATAAGATTTGCAGACCCGCAATATTATAACAAAAATTTTAAGCCACAGGCTAACCCCTCGTGAAAGCAAGTGGAAGTGTTATAATTCTGCTGCGAGACAGAAAAGAGGAATAATTGTTCTCTCGGTACATATGATGCGCTAGAAGAATTTTATAATATTAATAACTTACCTTATGCTATTACAGATCCTTTGTAGTATATTTCTGGTGCAACATTGTATCGGTCTCATGGTGAACTCTTCATGAAGACTAGAGCCATAATGTTACGTCTCAGGAGGAATCCCTCGAGGAGACGCTTCAGACTGAACAAAAACCTACTGGCCACTCCATCGTAAAGGCCAGTGCTTCTGTACAGAGCAGTTTCTGTGGAGTCATTCGGAGACATGACAGACAACTAGAATGAACATATTGATCACCAACGGCCAACCTCCCGTGAAGGCTCCGATGTCATTCATTCTGAGACATGAGAGACAACTAGAATGAACTTAATGATCACCACGGCCAACCTCCCGTGAAAGCTCCGATGTCATTCATTCTGTCTCGTTTGCAGGCTGAAGCATAACGCAACTCTGTCACACACACTCCTTGTTTTCATGATTAATTTCTGGCTGATTATGTTGTTGGAGTGGAGGCCACGTCTCGGCGAACGTAGTGTAGGACGCTTCTCAACTCGATGGACCGACGAACTCGGGAATATGGCTAGATACATTTGTATCAAAGCAGGAGATCGTACTCCTTGGCGCTCTTTGCGTCCTTCCCGTACGTCCAGCAGTGGGCTGCAATAGGCTGAGATGATGGTGATGGTGATGATATTATAAATATAATAACACTAAAGTTAGTGTGCTGTGGTGGTGATAGAAATCGTAGTAATCGTAATAATTGAGCCGAGGTATCGGTCCAACAATTTCACAAATTCAACTGACAAGTTTTGTTTTCCAGCCACCATACTTTTACACAAACATCACCGTATTTTCTTCTTGGTTTTTTGCATTTGTATGTAAGCTGTAAATCACTAATTAGTTTAAAAACTAATTTATTCTAAATATTTATGTCTTCAGTGCTGTGTACAAAAAAGTACAATGACATTGACAGGTGACAGATGACATTGATAGGTGACGGTGCGGGCACGTTCCGGTTATTTATTTTTTAGTTTATTGACGCGTTCATGCACGCGCCTAACTTTGAAGATTGTAATCAGTGCAGTAGCAAAAAGTGCGTACTACATTGTACACAATGAGGACGAGATTATGGAACATAATCACACGACGCGCGCGCATCTGCTAATAATTGCCGCTTTCGGGCACAGATGCCGTCGGGGAAGCTGCGATGCTCTAGGATTGTGGTAATTAAAATATTATCCTTAATAGTCTAGAACTATATATATATTACTAGCTCTCCAAAGACAATTAATGGCTGTCAGAAGACATTTGCGACTGTAGTAAAAAATAATAATTAAATAAAACAAAATCGGGTAGTTACACCATTGATAAGTCAAGGACGGCTGGACCAATTTTTATGATTTATAATTTTTTGGATTTGTCTACGTCCCGAATAGCAGTATAACTATTAAACATCGAAAAATTCACAAAAAAATAAACAAGGCGGTACACAGTTCGCCGGGACAGCTAGTACTATATATAAAAATAAACTTTTGTTTTTCCCAAATTAATAAATTTTCCAATTCCGATTTTCCTTTGGGGTCCTCCACATATTACGTCACCGTTATTCCAATAAGTTAGGTAATTAATCCCGCCATGCACCTGTTCGATTTGATCCATAATACCAGGGTCACCCTGTATACGATTCAAATGTATCAAATCAGTCTTCTAGGGGGTGATTCTACTGCTCAAGTAAGGCAACTTTTTCTACTGAAAATAGCAAAATGAACAATTAACTTTTCCATACCGACCAGCTGTCATCATCAGTTTGTATGGAAAAGTGTTTTTTTTTCTGAGATTACAACGTGGGTTCTAAGAAAAACTTTGTATTTGAGCTGTAAACCGTGTGCCGTGTGGGGAAGGCCGTAAAGAATACACTTCCACGCCGCCAATAGGAGGCGTGTCGTAAGAGGTGACATATTCCTGTAGCACAAAACGGGCAGCAGCATCTGCGTGCAAAATCTTATAAAAAAAACTATGCCGACTGCAGTTTTTTTGGTCTCCGCCCGCCTGCCAAGCGTGGCGAGTATTAGCAATCCCCCCCGATGATAGGTCATTGGGGGAGGCCTGTGTTCAGCAGTAGACTTCCTATGGCTGAAATGATGATGAATGATGAGCTGTAAACGAACTTCATAGCCAGAGTTAAGGTACTTAGAAACACTGCCGTGTTACTAGTGAACTTTCTTGACATGTCTGATAATTAAGTCCTCTGTATATGAGACAGGAAAAATTTACAATGAGAAAAATAGAAATTAATTATATATTTTTGCTACCTCCTGTATGTACCTTTTAAGTATACAATAATTGACATATCAGAAAATTCATTGGAAAGGTTTTTTGTCACAAAGCATTCATAGTCGACATATGTGACCGTGTTTCAGCATTCCACTTTATGAGCAAGACCTTCAGCATTGAGGATACGGCGGAGCAGTCCGCACTGGGTCACGTAATCGAGGTGTCATCGACAGTCAGCTGTGTCATCAGTGGCAGCTGATAAGGATGTTACATGAGCGCCGGCAATCATGCAATAACGCGCGCAATCATACAATCAGCAATGCGCGTGCGCAGCCGTGCCAGGCGCCAGGGGACCAGCCCCACAGGTCATAGTACTGAAATTTGTTAATATCTTTATTGCTAGTGTCGTCTTCTAAAAAGTAGAAATCAATAATAATTGCTGTACGTATGAAATATAATCACTTGAGAAAGGCTCGACCGATTTGTTGGTTTTCTTTTGTCGTGTCTGTTCCGAAGCCGAGATGCAAGCATACCTACTTGGTGTCGCTATCTCTGAAGTCCCGGGTTCGATTCCCGGTCGGTCAATGTAAAAAAAAAAAACTTTTTTATATTGTCTTGGGTCTGGATGTTGTGGTACCGCCGTTGTTTCTGATTTCTGTAACACAAGTGCTTTGGCTTCGTACCATAGGATCAAAGCAAATGTGATTTTGTAAAATACATTTTGAGAACAAGGTTGTTGTGGAAAGAATATTTGGAAAAATTTCCGGAAAAAAAAATCATCTTTCGGAAAAACTGAATATCCTTTTCTAACATACTTTTATTAGCTCTTGTAAATAATTAACTATGTAATCCAATCTTGAAGGTAGTTTTTAACCCAATTCTAACAAGGTACTACTACTTGCTTCTACCTAACAAATCGGTTTGAAATTTTATAAGTATCTGACATTCGCGGATGACAAGGAAATATTTTGGCAGCATTGTGATGATCTGTTGATAGATTCTCCTGCACCTCAGAAGGTGAATAGTGGAACTATTCAATTACTATTAGAACATAAGTTTTTGAGCTTATTCGATTCGTTTTAACGAGTCCAGTACATTTAAGTGTGTTTTAAAGTTGTTTTATACTATGATATCAATTATTCTATGTTAATTTTGCTACTACGGGCGCAAATGTCGTTTGATAGCTGATTGCCAAATTGGGACCAGACGTCTGTCGTTTTAGCTAGTTATTATCACAATTAGCGTGCAGATGTCCACTGTTGAACATATCCCTTACTAATCGGTTAGGTTAAGATCTTATCTGCGGACGAATGCCCAGGCTGCAGACGAATGCCCAGGGCTTGCCTGAAGCGAGAACACGCAGTTCCTACTCACTTAATGACACCGGAGGGCGCCGTCTAGTTTTAGTGGGTATTGTGTCAGTGTCACACAACGTTTGTTGCCTATAACTGCGGACGAATGCCCAGGGCTTGCCTGGGGCAAATCCCGCAATTCCTACTCACGTAATGACATCGGAGGACACCGTCTGGTTTTTTGTGGTAACGTGAGAGCCGGCCGGAGTCCCACATAAACCCCGCCCGCCCCCGCGGCCGACTGGTATGCGAAACAGCATTTTACAGACGAAAAAACAGATCTTTATCTTTATAAGATACTTACCATTGGCGTTCCGGGACCCAAATATTGAGGGCAGGTTTCGTAATAGATAGGTAAATAAATTCAATTGTGCTGATCGCTGGCGCATCCTCCATTACTCTCACCCGCCAGTCACCAGCCACCACCGGCCGCAGCCGCTAACATGTAATCGGTTCACAGAACAGTTCAAGGCAACTGGCTGGAAGTGCGTATACAACGATGTTAATAACACGCGTAGAACCATCTTCCTGGCTTACTTTGTTACTGTACTGGATTCTAGAATGTTGTCTTAGAATAGGCTAGTTTCCTCGGTCAAAGAAAGATTATTCTATTTAGTCCGTCAGTTAGATTATCAAAAAATATTGAACCCATATTTTGTCTTTTGTCAATTAGACAAAAAGTGACGAAGATAAAGCGCATCAAAGTGAGCACGTGACGTGACGTTACGCGAAACTTTAACGCACTACATCTTCATCATTTTTTGTTTGATTAAGAAAATAAAAAATACGGGTCCTATATTTTCTGTTAATCCAACTGACAGACTAATTAGATTTTTTTGGAAACTAGCCCATTAAATTATTCTAAGACAACTGTTTAAAATAAAACTGTCACCTTATTTTAGGCCTAATAACCCGGTACAATAGAATTAATTTGAAAAATTCGATTTTTAATTGTTCCATAATCAATAAAAAGTTAGTCCGTTGAGTTAGGTAAACAGTGACGTCATAGTTTGCTATCGCCATACACATTATATAAAAAGGTAGGTAGCGTTGTGACGGTTTTTAAAAAGAATGTTAATTGATTAGTGGTGTAAAATACCGTATTATTTTTTAGTTATGCAGTAAGAAAAATCAAGTTGTTTATAATAAACTAGTTTACTTAAATACAATATTTTTATCAATTATTGTGCGTAAAAGTTATTTTATACTTACTAGCTGTCCCGGCGATCTTCGTACCACCTGCGATATTTTAATAGTTATTCTGCTATTCGGGGCGGAGGCAAATTCAACAAATCAAAGATCATAAAAATCGGTTCAGCCGTTCTTGACTAATAAATTGTGTAACTAACCCGACTTTGTTTTATACATATAGATATTGATTTTATAAGGACCACCAATAATAACAGTTATTTTATAATGGAATAGGGGCGTTGCACCACGCTACTCAACTAAGAGCGAAGAGCTAAGAGCGAGCGAAATGAGTTCACGTTTGCAGCGAGACCCTCACAGATTGGTATATGGCGTAGACCCGAAATTACGAAAATATAACATAAACTGTCCGGCTATGAGCATTAAAATATACAATAATTTGCCCGAAAACCTTAAACTATTAAATGACGTAGAATTTAAAACTAAATTATTTCAATGGCTCCACAATAGAAACTTTTATGACATAAAGGACTATTTAACACAAAAACTATAGTAAATTAATTAATTTGTAATTGTGTTCTAAATTTGCATGCTTAAATCTAATTAAGCAAAACATTTCTTAGAGCTTAATAATAATAACATCATGTAACACCACGTTTTAATGCAAATAAAGATCTTTGATTTGATTTGATTTGATTTGAGCTATCACTGATCATTAGTCAACTCTTAACCTAAGTTTATTAATGCTAAAAAAGGTAGCAATGTCGCAAACTTCCATGTGAGTGATGGCAGTTAAAATAACTATAATTGCTAGGTAAACACACATAACCTCTATAATTGTAAACTTGTCGGTAAAAATTATATGCCAATTAATTTATGTAAATATAAAGCCTTATGTAAATAAAAAGTCACCTAAGTCTTGGCCTAAGATGTGTCACAGACAGCTAGATATATGTATATCATAATCACAAGAGGAAAACGGATTAGTGACGCAAGTAACACAATATTAGCAATTACAAAGTCACTTCTTATCGCAGACTTACTCACTCGACGCCTGTCATCATCACAAGATAATCATATGTGTATCGTTTCATAATATTATATACTCACTAGCTAAGTCTAAAAAGGTAAGAGAATATTAACAAGATCGCTGTCAACCGCATTCGTTTGATTAGTTGTTCAATTTAATTCATTTATTGCGTTTAATGGTGTTAGTGTTACACAGGTGTTATAAGGTCGTAATGTCTAGTCAGAGGCCTCAGTAGGGAGTTACATGACATTTGTTTGGTACAATGGCCAATCCTTTAGGTGATGTTGGCCTAGGAGTCGGTCGTCATATGATTTAATCAGCCTTACTGCTGGCTGGTGTGGGACACGGGCAATTACCCTTTGCCAGGGTGTTAACTGACACCATTGGTAATTCTAGCTTCATAGCACAGCACGGTTGTTGGATTCTTTGCAAGTCCTCTGGGCATATCTATGCTCCTCACGGCGCGGACTCGCCGCCAAATGGGTGTTTCTAAGATTCAGGTCAGGGCACTACGGTTACATTACACAGTCTGCAGTTTGGGGGCAATCCATTATGTACTGGATCACCCAACTCTGTGCCCAAGGCTCGCGTGGGACTGCTGATCCGTGCTTGGGATGACAGAATGTTTTTAGGACTACCTCTTTGGCGATAGCCGTCTTTAGGTACTCATTGTGCGGCTATTTTGGCCCACCTATCTGGGTGCATCCTGCATACGTGGCATGCCAACTCCCACCTCAATTTAGCTATTTTTATGAAAACATCTGCAATACCTGTTCTCGATTGGTGGTGGTATTTCTGATGCTATCGATCCTTCGGAACAGAATGGTATAAGAAGGGTCCGCTCCATTGCTCTTTGGCAAACCTTAAGTTTGGTCTTTTGACTTTCGGCTAGCCGCTAGTGACTAATTCTGTGCCCTGTAAGTTAGAACGCTTACATGGACGTTACGCTTTCATAGACCAGAAGCTTTTCCAGGTGAAATCCGTACATCAATTCCGACAAATCCACAGGTGCGCTAGGATTCCACCTCTCTACCCCTTAGATGTGAGGTAAGGCTCCGACCACTGAGCTAACACGCCGCTCCTTGACTTCACTATGTATGTCATTAAAGTATAATCAAAGCTTCGGTTGTATTAGAATTACATTATTATTAATATGAATGAGTTGTTTTATGTAATGTGATAAATTAATGACTACACCAGTAACAACTATATCACTTAGTACGCATTATCTAAGCGGTATTCATTGTGCAATAATTCAACATCGTCTAATTTCTCATCCACTTGGCATTGAGTCACATTATGTATTTTCTAAATATTATGAAATGCAGTAAGAATATACAAAAGGATCTATTTTATAAGGGTGTTTTGGAAAATTTTCCTCTTTTAAGTTGTTGTAGTAGTGAGTAAAGATGTTGGTTTAGTAGTGAAAATTAAAAGAAAAATAAAAAGAAATTGACATATAAAGTAAGACCTACAAGAAACTGTCTTCATAAACGTTACCATGTGGCCACAGAAAAAAGTTTAACGTCATTCATTACCTACTGTTAGTGATCTTTCAGACAGCATAGAACCCGAATAGGGAATTTTATTTGGTCTTAAAATAAATAGTACTTAATTGTAAATAACACAATTTATTTATTTTTCAAATAATATTGATAAGTACCTGACTTACCCTGAGATCAGACATGTACCCTGACGTCACAGTACTAGCCCACCATACATTTTTCATTGCAAAAGTTGTTTTAGAAACAGACAGGTATATTTCAATTTCTAATTACTGTATTACAGTTATTTTTAACCTAAAATTAATATTGTTCTCAATATTAGTACCATAATTTCTTATAAATATAGTAAAAACAATATTATATTATTTTCGTGCATATTTCTTGTCATAGTTTCGAAATAAGGTATAAATCTCCTTGTCTTAGCGCACCTAGACCAAAGCCCATTGAGAAAAGTTCGTTTCCTGATCAGACCCCAACCGGGAATCGAACCCGGGATCCTTTTCGTTAAGGCGAATCACTGCACCGCTTCGCTAATCGGATTTATTTGTTATTTATTTTATTTTATTTTTATGTTTATTTTTATTCAATTGCACACTCCACTAACAGCTTTTACCTAAAGCATAAAGTGGGCCAGTTACAGTTTTGTAACTATTTTTTAAATTAAAAATTCTTTATTCGCAGTAAATAGGGTAGGTAATAAAGATGGTACAGGAGAAAAAAATAAATGTTCGAAGACCTATTTAGCCATAAAATATAGCATGCAAACTTAGGTACATAATTCATCTCAATTTAGTCAATATACATATTTAATTAATTAATAATTCAGGCTAAATACAGTTAAGTCAATATATTAATAAAATAAAAATTTCATTGTTAAGATTAAATTAAATTAAATACAAAAATAAATTCCAAACTTTAAATTAAAACAAACAATCTTAGATACCTCCGTCATAATAAGTCAACAACATGCATAATATTATCATGCTGGAATTCCGTACAACTACAGTAACATTTTTTTATTAGCCATTCACGTAGTTTTTTTGTTGTAAGACTTATAGACCCCTGTTTAAATTGCCTTGGGATTTTATTATATATATATACTTCTACACACATGCAGTACAAACTTACATACTATTAAACGATTCACAAACTGCCTATGCCTATTATAAAACAAGTCAGTATCTGGCACCAGAGCAATCATGGCATTGAGCAACTGAGCATTATGAATTTATGAATTGGAAGATTTAAAAATTGATCTGCAAATGCAAGGTATATTCAATGTTATCTGCGGAATGCCATAGTGATTCATCCCCGCGCCCTGCAGTCGGTTCGGCTGTGAGGCTCCGTTTCCCACGGAGCCAGCCTTCTATCTTATCAGGGCAGTCCCGACACGTGAGTACAAACAAAACGAATGATATAGACTAATTGGTTCATTTACAGAGGTGCTATTTTTGAAATAAAAGGCATTTGCTTCTTAAAAATAGCAATGCAAATCAGAAAGACCCAATTTTCGCTGTACACACATCCACACTAAAGATTTTATAAGAATTAATGTTTCATCATTATTTGCAATTAATTAGTACTTATTCTTGCTGATTATTGTTGTTATTGGAATTTCTGATTAAAATGTAAAAAAATTGCATGACAAAATAAGTTTTAAAAAAACATGAGGACATTTGTTTGTTAACGTCAATGATTTACCACGTATACAGCAAATAAACAAATAAATAATTGTGCTGGGATAGCTTGCTATGATGCTTTAAATTCACATTACAGCTCTAACTTTGATAAAATATCATATTTACGAACACTTTTATAAGCTTGAAACTATGTTATCAAATCATTCAAGTCGCTTTTAATCGCTTTACAAGATTTTTTTCAATTTAGATATTTTTTTGCACACCACACAAACAGCACAGATGAAGAATACATTTAACTAGAATGACACAATTCCAGCGGTTTTATCGCTAGAAGCGATCTCTACTAGGCAACCTTCAGATAGAGGACAGTACTAATTTTTAAAAAAAATATTTGCAATATAGACACAATATGAATGCTAACAGATGCAAATCCTGCCTAATTTGTAATAAGCTACGTTAATCTATGTCCATTTTGTAATTGCTATGGTTTGTACAACGGTACTGTTATCGGCAGAGCGCCACCTAGCCTGGGCGCACGTGGCGAGAGGACAAAGGATCACACCGGCGCGGGCGCAGGTACGGTGCTGTCTGTCTGCTAGTGACCCAAGGGACAGAATGTCTGATAATGAAATAGTTGAGACCCAATTATAACGTAATTCGTCTTGATCGCAATTTGTTTACGCATTTATTATATAAAATAATGTTCAAAATTTAGTACCAAAGAAAAACTACTTACAAGATTTCTTTTTGAATTTTTTTAGCTCTTCATCATCATCATCATTTCAGCCATAGGACGTCCACTGCTGAACATAGGCCTCTCTCATTGACTTCCAGATTGGCCGGTTGTAAGCGGCCTGCATCCAGCGTCCTCCTGCGACCCTTACCAGGTCGTCTGACCACCTTGTGAGTGGACGTCCTACGCTGCGTTTGCCGGTACGCGACGTCCATTCTAGAACCTTTCTGCCCCAACGACCGTCAGTTCTACGTCAGCTCTTCTTACTGGTACGAATATCGGGTAACGATGACGCCCAGGCATATTTAGGATGGAGTTTCTGCTGTTTGGTTTCTAACGTTTGCTTCTACAGATGCTGCTGGTAACACATAAGCTTATTATTTTTGATTCTGACTAAAGTCAAAGCAGATTTTATTTCCCTTAAATTAACCCGGATTAACAGATCCCGAAAATGTCTGACACTGTCTGATAAATACATCAGAGAAGAGTTTATTATAATTGTCATACTAAACGGTGAAATAGATTACTAATGGCTTAGTTTAGGCGTTCAGCATGGTAACGCTGCAAGCGTTCTCGCCTATTTGAGTCAAGGACACGCTTTTATTTTTTAGTATGCAATTGTTAGCTTCAGGTTAGTTTATATTTGTGTTTTTAAAATTTTAATTGTTATTGAATAAAACATTTATACAAATAAAGGAACTGATAGATTTTGCGTGTTCAATACATACATAAGAATACTCTTACACAACTCTTAATAATACTCTTAGGTATGCATTGAACACGCAAAATCTATCAGTTCCTTTAATTGTTGTTTGAAATACCTAAATGTTTTTAAATTTGAATCTACACCAAAGTTAGGTCATACCTATAACCGATAAAAATCTCACTTTAATTTATTTTTACTTTAAAATTATTTTTTTATATTATCTATCTTTGTTCTGGCAGAACCAAAAAGGTAATCCCAAACACCTGTAAATGAGATAAGACTAAGATTCGTTCGACATCTGTTTAGGATAAATGGAGGCAATTTAGAAAGGCCTTTGTCTACAAATCACTTCTAACACCTGCAAGATTGTGTATGCAAAGTAATTAGATTACAGTACAGGTTTTTACAATTGACTGTAAACATAAATGGGGGTAATAAAAATGCTAGTGAAGAAAAAATTATGCCTGCAACAAAAACGAAAAAACTGACTCTGAATATACCTCAAGTTGCATGTAACCTTATTATAACGTTATTTTGGTGTACACCTATTAAACACGTTTATCGATAGAGAAAATATAGTCAACAAACAACAAATACTCTGACGAAATGACGTAAATTATATATTTTATTCAGAATTTCCGGATGAACATTTAATATTTAGTTTATTTACATAATCTTATTGAAGTTCTGAACAAAGTATATAATTCATTACATTTTGTCAAAGAGTATTTGTTGTTTGTAATTTTTTTCTCTTCCGATAATACACAAACACACACAACACCAAAATAACGTTATTTAAGGTTACTTGCAACTTGTGGTACCTATGCCAGGTTCCATACAAAAAAGTTCGAAGTCTTTTGATATCATCTTTTTTTTCATACAAATCTTAATTCTTAGAATCCGATTTGTATGTTTTTTTAAAATTATGATATTAAATTTCTAACTTCACCGTAGTATTTATTTGCATATAATATCCATAGGCTAGTTTCGGCTTGATATACCATTTACCTAACACCCTGCATATTATTATACAATTTTGACATTGACCGTGCCCAAAATAAAGTAAGTAAGTAATTATTTCAATCAAATTCCAACATACTAGAAAAAAGTGACTTTTACTAAATTGTCTTTTCAAAACTAGAACTATAGTTCTACAATTAATGTGCTTCATTGACCAAAAGTTTCTGGGTCACATTAGACCCGAGGCAACTAAATAAGCTAAAAAAAACAAATGTCGGTTAATGTACTTGATTGACGTTTTGAAATCAATATAGTGCTTACTAATTTCTAATGCTTTTAGTTTAATGACAATTTAATGATGACGATGCTTATATATTTACATAATATGTATGTTGGTAAACTAATTAGTACAAGAAGAACAATTAACCTAAAACTAAAAACCTTAAAAAATTATTGAATATAATATAATAACTAAAATATATTATTAAAAGCCTGCCTTTAGGCACGGTCCCGAAGATACTGGCAGCGTAAATTAATAAGCTAATAGATAAGAATTTGCATAATTTGTTTCGTAAGCAACTCAAATCAATTTAAGTGTGGGTAGTAGTGTATTTTCCAGACACTATCATACGTATTACTTGCAGACTAATTTTTTTTTTGTACCTACCTAAACGTAATAATGATTTCACTATTTCCTTCGTAGCCGAGAGGCATCGGGTGATTTTTCACTTACATTTAGTATGGAATGATAACTCCTGTCAACATTCGCCCATACAAAAACAGCACAAATACATATTAAAAAAATTTAAAATCCGACTATATAAAACTATAAAGCTAAAAATAATCTTAACACTTAAGGTACCTTATCAGTTACTTTTGGAGTCGGTGCAAACGAAAATATTGAATCTCTCATCGGCTGGCACCGACTCCAAAAGTAACCTTACGTGTTAAGATTATTTTTAGCTTTTTAGTTTTTTAAAGTTGGTTTTATTTTTTTATAAAATTTACTTATTTCATCTATTTTTAGTGATAAATAAATCCTAATAAAAATAGAACTAAGAGTGCAAACTAAATTTAACGGCTGAACACCGATTTCATTTCCTATTATTCCACTCTTAGGGGTGAAATTTTTTCCGCAAATTTGTATTATAGTATCTTTGAAGTATAAGCTATTCAATAAAAAAAGAATCATCAAAATCGGTTCACATTTGTCAAAGATATTGGGTAACATAGATACAAAAATCTGTTGGCGCGGTATGGAGTTCATGCAATGTTTGATGATTTTCTTATAGATTCCTCAGATTTTGACCAAATTTATATGGGACCATTCTGAAAGTATTACCTTTCGAACAAAAAAACAGTTATCAAAATCGGTCAATAAAAAAAAATTAAAAAAACATTCCGACGAATTGAGAACCTCCTCCTTTTTTGAAGTCGGTTGAAAATGGCGGAAAAATTTTTCGAACAAATCATATGACATTTCTACTCTATAGGGTATGTGCTCCATGCCGAAAGGCGAGCATACCGGACTTGATGTCGCTATCTCTGAGGTCCTGGGTTCGATTCCCGGTCGGTCAATGTAGAAAAGTAACTTTTATCGGGTCTGGGTGTTGTGGTACCGATGTTGTTTCTAATTTTTGTAACACAAGTGATTAAGCTACTTATCATAGGATCAGAGCAATGTATGTGAGGATGTCTAATATTAATTTATTTTGTCTAATATTAATTGTTTTTTTTTTCAGATCTGTATTTATTTACTCACATTATTATGTAATTCTTTAGGTTATTAATGAGCTTCATTGTATTTGAAGCGATATTGTTAAAATAAAAGGTAATGGCGAATACTCACATGTTTAATGTTATTAACATTTGTCTTAATAACGTTCAATTTACTATTTTCGGATTGAATTTTCATCCTTATTACTATGCTAAGTTAATTAAATTAAATCCATCACATTTATTATAATTTGAATGCCAATGAATAATTATATTAACTTATTCATTGACAAAGCAAGGAAATAGTAACACGATAGTCACTGAATACCAAACGGCGAGCTCCATAAATGGGCCATTGACGAAACACGTTCATTCATTTATTAAACTCATTCAATAACCAGGACAAAGGATTTTACAACCTCCGTCGATGAACAACGTGCGAAAGTGTCCGACTGTACGTCTTTTATATTTGTTTTCCATAAACAATTCTTTAACACCTGTGGTCCTTGTCTATGGTCAATTGGGTAAAGCCTATTGTGTTGTCTGTGGGAACCATTTTTGTAAGTAATTTTTGGTGTAAAAAGATTCGTTTAGTTTTACTCCTGTTTTTAAATAGAAAAAAGGTTTGCAGGTAAGTAACGAGATTATTTCCCACGGTGGTTGTTTGAGACAGTGTGAGTTTTTGTTTTCAATGGAGGAGTCGATGGGCCTAGCCCTTATTCACATTCACGTTGCTAAAAAACTACAATAGATAAATAAAATGTAATGTAAGTTGTAAGTATTTAAACCAATTCACGAGTATTTGTGCAAGTAAACGAGAAGAAGCAACGTAAGAAACTGTCACTTTTTCGAAATAAATATGTATGTTTGTTAGAAAATGAAATATGTACAGTCAACTGCAGCTTTAAAGTCATCACGTAAAGACCCAATTCGACCAAGCTGGAGTAAGTTTTTACTCGAGAGTAAGCCACTGCTTAACCAAGAGTAAGCTGATTTTCCATTAAAAAATATTATATTATAAGAATAAGTTAATGTCAAAGTTTTCACTAGTCAAATCCACATATGTCACCTAGAAGCTGACAATATCATTATCCAGCATTGACACTATTAACCTACAATATTAAATTGTTGTGGTGTTTCAATTCAATCTAGAAGATATAGATTACTTAGGTACATGGATTTTAGTGAGGTTATCTATTTGTTCATCATTCACACTTTTACCACAGAATATCGAAAAACAAACGATAAACGAAATTATCAAAGAGTAAATTCAAGGAGTAAAATTATTCCCGTTATATTTAAACTGGTTTAACATTGTGTTTGGTCGAATCAGGCCTAAATGTAATAACCATGTCGCGTCTAGGATCATGGATAAGCGTGCCCCGACTAGAAACGGTACATGGCGCTAGAAACTATCCCATGTCCCGCTTCATCTACAAACCAAAGCAGCTTCATTTAGAGCTCAGAGGGTCAATTCCCGTAATTTGACAATAGTCGCAATCCGGTGTCGATCCGCTCCCAGTAACATTACGATCCCAAACGGTATTCTCGTAAACCCAAAAAATGCAATTATAGTTCGTAATGCGACTGAAAATGGAAGAAACCAAAATTAGATATTTTTTTGCTCTGTTTTTAGTCTTATTGGGATAGTTTTAATAATTTTACGTCAAATTGAAAGTTTACGAGAATACCGTTTGTGATAGTAATGTTACTGGGACCGGATCGACACCGGATTGCGACAATTGTCAAATTACGGGAATTGGGCCTCTGATCGAGCTAGGAATATCCCCCGGTTAGTTCCACTTGACCCGAATACGGCGCCAGTGGGCCGGTCAGCGCTAGGCGTGCGATAAAGGTATTAAGGTATGATATTAAGTGCTTACGGTGTTTAAGTTTATATATTACTAGCTGACCCAGCAAACTTTGTTTCGCCAATTCATTTGACAGGTACGAACAGTTTGTATAAGAAAATAAAATTGTTGTTTTACTACTTTCCTTGCATTTTTTAAATATTTTCTTACCTTTTAAACCTTCGCTGAACTTCCACAAATATTTCAAGATCAAAATTATCCAAATCGGTCCAGCCATTCTCGAGTTTTAGCGAGACAAACGAACAGGTAACTGGTAAAGGTTGCAGGAAGCCACTGGATGCGGGCCGCTTCCAACCGGACAATCTGGAAGTCACTGGGGGAGGGCTATGTTCAGCGGTGAACGTCCTATAGGCTGAAATGATGATGATAATGATTATTATTATTATTAGTAGGAATTAGAAAATAGCATAAAATTTCCAATTCCCGGTCTATATTGGGTAAGTGGCACGCGAACGAAATAAATATTGGACCACATCACATACATTGCTCTGACACTATGATAAGTAGCTTAAGCACTTGTATTACAGAAATCAGAAACAACGACGGTACCACAGCACCCAGACCCGAGATCAATATAGAAAAGTTGTTTTCTCTACATTGACCGATGAATCAAGCCCGGGACGCCAAGTCCTGCGTATTCGCCTCTCGGCCACGGAGGTTTAATTTAAATAAAAAACCCTATAAGTACCTAATAAACGATCTTCAAGAAGAAGATCTCCTCGGTCCGTCATAGATGAGGATCGCGACCATATACAAAGTTCCTCCACAGACCGCGATCATACTCTGTGTGGAACTGTGGACCGCACGATGCATGTTTCCACCCACCATCTTCATCACCGCGTTTGACCATCTCGTAGGTGCTCTACCCCGAGCACGTCTGCCTTTTAATAAACGAGTGAGATAAAAACGTATATGAATGTTACTATAGAGATATATGGGAAGGTCTTTATGCCTGAAGGATCCTGTAAGGGTTCCGTTTATTCCTTTCGAGAACCGAAATCCTAAATACAAAAATTTGATACAATACCTTAAATCCCAGGCCCCCTAGCATGAGCACCAAACACGATATGATATAGCGATTTATCGACACCAACTGTTAAATGATAGATATAGCCGCCATGTTGAACCGCTGTGCCGTGACATCACATGTTAAGCCGGTGACAGATGGCGACGGACGCGGCTCCGGACTCATCTTGACATTGTAAGGTCAAACGCTGCCATTGGTCGATCCTTAGGCTGGCGGAAGTTGACTGAAGGATAGACCAATGGCAGCGCTTGACCTCACAATTTCAAGACGAGTCCGGAGCCGCGTCCGTCGCAGTTTGTCACCAGCTTTATGATCGCTGTTTTGATAAAAAATCAACATAGCGGCTATATCTATTTTTTTATAAATACAGTTGGTGTCGATAAATCGCTCTATCATATCTTGTTTCGTGGTCATACTAGGGGGCAGACGAATCTAAGATCTACGAGCTGGCAGCCCTAACACCTGGCGCTAGGAACCGGCGTCGCCCACACATTTCCTGCGATTTGGAGGAAGTGAAGTCATCGCCGCTCTACATACAAGTTACAACTATTGCGAAACCCGCACACCTTGGCTTGATCTTCCTATAAACAGTAAAACACTAATTAGCTTCAGTTGTAACTTATTATACAGCTTATTAAACTTAATATGTATCAAATCTTGGAGTCGTATTTAACCTAGTAACTTCTAACTGCCCGTGTCGATTTTAAACTTTGTAAGTAGTTACGTGAGATTAAAATGACCATACAATAGTTTGATACCATCTTGCTGATTGGATGATGGAGCCAGAAACTGAATAGTAAGTATATTATGAAACTCTTCTATGGCTACTAGTAACAGCTGTGTTTGGGCTCGTTTAATTTGGTTTGACATGTCACATATACATATAAAAGTATATATCATAGTTTTTTTAATTATGTGTAATATTAATTAAGTCTACAATTCTGTCTGCCTCTTTAATTTGACCCTCGCTTGAAATGCCCTTTCGATGCGTAGACAAAAAGAACAAAAGACTAACTATTGTTATTGCCATTACAAGATCAGGTGGTCAATTAACCAATAACTTATTTAAAACAATGATCAAATCGCTGACGTAGGCTGTAGCCTAAAAGTGAAATTTTAAACGAAACACGACGATAATTCTTTCGTCTTTTCACAACCATCATCATATCCGTTTCACTTTTGCCGCTTTACATCAAATCATAGGTATTTGACAAATCCTTTAAAATACAAAAGTAGTTTTATTTACGGTAATTGGATAAATCTATGCCCGTACGTCTTTACTACTATGCATACAGTCGGCATTCTTAATTAAGTAGTGTAAAGTAGTAACAGCGGACATGGCCACATGTCAGTGTAACTTTTCTAGGAACATGTAGATTTTTGTTTTAAACACGAGAAAGGATTAACTGAAAAACTTAATATTAACATTATTACATACTTTTTTATACATAATACCAACAACACATGGTCCATTTCACCTTATTAGTCATTTAGGTTACTATTGTAATTAATTTATTTCCTTACTACTAAAATTCCTAATAAGGGAACACCCAACCCGCGTTTTTCCCGTAACAAGCAATTTTCCATCGCTTACGTGACCCGCCATCTTGGCCACTTGTCAACGTCACATTTGCGCGGGAAGATCCGCCATTACGACAATTGCGCTAAGCAGGATGCGGCGATTTACCTAAGTCGCTTCCATCTATGAATCACTGTACATTTTGGCACGAGAAAATTCGGAAATGCTCGATTTGGTAACTGGTAAATGACCTGGGCCTCTTGATTATCAGAGCTACGTCATGTTGTCATCTTTCGTCTCCAACTCTACGTGCAAAGGCGGCCTCAAAGGCAGACTAAACTGTCGTCTTAACCAAGTACCTACCTACCTACTTTTTTATTTTATTTGAAACAACATAAACATGTGTTACATTACAAACAACTACTAGACATCAACGTTATAATTCGTTTGTGTACACTATGCTAGACATGAATAAGTCCAACGCCTATATTATCATTACAGGTCATTCACATTTGGTAATAGATTAACGATGTAAGAACTCAAAAGGATTACTGAGACTTCAGGCAGAATTGTTTCTTGGTTCCTTCAAACTGAAACTTTCTGTCACTATTTATATTTGAAGCACCAGTAATTCAAAGACTGGTTTAATAATATGATCTTAAAGTAATTTTCAAAGTATGTTTTTCAAAGTAAGTATGACCTGCCTAACGTAACCAATCATCAATGTAACCTATTTGCAGATGATATATCAGTTGTAATCTCAAAAGCTCCCAACCAAAACTATACTGAAGAAATTAACAACACTATCATACTAATATCAAATTGGTTGGAAAATAATAACTTACACATGAATCCTAATAAAACTAAATACGTACAATTTTTTAACAGAAAACCGAAAGAAGTATTAAAATTAACGACGAAAATATGACTAAATCGGAGACAGTTGTTTTCTTGGGTTTTATTATAGATAGTCAGTGTTCGTGGAAACAGCACATAGAAAACGTATGCAAAAAAATCAACAGATTTTCTTATGCTCTTTGGCGTCTAACGACCCAAGTAAATCAGAAAGCTGCTCTAATGGCATATCATGGATATGTAGCATCCAACCTCAAATACGGGCTAATATTTTGGGGGAATTCCATAGATATGCCTAGAGCCTTCATATCTCAAAAGCGATGTGTTCGTGCCATATGCAACGTTCCTCCTCTAACCTCATGCAAGCAACTATTTCCCGATCTGAATCTCCTATCTCTTCCATCAATGTATATTCTGGAATGTTGTGTCTTTGTAAAAACTTATCCGTCTTTATTTGTGCATCAAGATGATTATGCAACTAAATCAATCAGACATCGGGGAAGGCTATTGTTGCCCAAGATACGAAGCACTTTATATAAAAGAAACTGTTATCCAAGCTGTATAAAAATATATAATAAACTGCCGCATTCATTGACTCAACTACCATTAAATTTATTTAAAAATAAACTATTTAACTGGCTCAAGATAAAATGTTTCTACTCAGTTAATGAATATCTAGATTGTAAAGTTGACATTACCTAATAATTAATAACTGACATAACTGACGTTTTTTCAAAAGGTATGTATGCGTGTATAAATTTGATTAATAACTTAAATTGTTTGGAGGCGACTTGTCTCTGACTTGTTTGTTGTTTGTTGATATATTTGTATGCTATTGACTATGGCTGAATAAGTGAAACCTATATATGTTTGTAACCTTATGATGTACCCTATTCAAAACAAATAAATTATTCTTGATTCTTGATTCTTGATTCTAAGCGTTCCTAATCCATTGATCAAAATGCGTTGAAACTTTGGCGAGTTTATGAGAGAAGGTTTCTGAATTAAAATGACCAAGCGAACGAAGTCGCGGGCAATAGCTAGTTAGTTATAGAATTAAACTTATCTATGAAATCTTCCTACTAACCTCTACTAATTGTCTCTGACTAGAGACGTGCGTTATCCACACGCCGAGGCAAGGGAAGTGACCAATGTCGTCTATGAACGCGTGACCTCATTGCTGACGCGTAGCCCTGAAGACTCTCTATCACCCATTTGAAACCCAAGTACAATTCACAGATTGTCTAAGTTTCTCATTATTTAGGAATAAGATTATTTTTTATCTATTTCTGTTCTCGATTATATTAGAAAGAAGAACATAAGTAAATATGTATGTAAGGACTCTACATCGCGAACTGTAAATACTTTGTCTGCCGGGTTAGTTACACCATTTATAAGTCAAGAACGGCTGTACCGATTAAGATGATTTGCCTCCGCCATGAAAGGCAGAATAACTATTAAAACATCGGAAAATTCCCAAAGAAATAGGCCGGGATAGCTAGTTTTTTTAATAAAAAAATAACATTTCTACCTGCAATATTTTTCTTTATCTAATTTCTATCTAACTTTAATAAAACCATTATATCTTTTAACTATAATTAAGTACTTAAATAAATCAAAAATAAATAATGCGCCAGAAAACACAAAATGGTCTCGAAGGGGGCTACTTCTAGCACACCCAGATCCAAGCCAGTTAAGAAAATATTATATAAAACTAGCTGTTGCCCGCGACTTCGTCTGCGTGGTCTTAGGGGTATGAAAAATAGATGTTGGCCGATTCTCAGACCTACTCAATATGCTCACAAAATTTCATGAGAATCGGTCAAGCCGTTTCGGAGGAGTACGGGAACGAACATTGTGACACGAGAATTTTATATATAAGAAAACTGAATTAACACAAAGCGGAAATCGAACCTAAAAGCCATTGCGTTCAAGCTGACCCACAGCGCCACTATGCCAATCAGATCGAGTAAGTTTATTATCATCATCATTTTAGCCATAGGAAGTTCACTGCTGAACATAAACCTCTTCCAATGACCTATCCTCGGGGGGGATCACCAGTACTCGCCACGCTTGGCAGGCGGGTAGACGAGCGCAGTTTTTTAATAAGATTTCGCACGTAGACGCTGCTGCCCGTCTCGTGCTACAGGAATTAGTCACCTCTTACGACACGCCTCCTGTTAGCGGTCGGGCAGTGTATTCTTAAGATGTTTAATGTTTACAATTTGTGAAAATCAAGAAAGGCCATCCCCCCGATGAGAATCTTTAGGGGAGGCCTGTGTTCAGCAGTGGCCGTCCTATGGCTGAAATGATGATGATGATGAAGAAAGGGCATTTCTCTATTCTCGTGCCGATGCCCATGCGCAGAGGAAGGCGTGACGTCACGTGATGCCGCGTCGTCACCGCGCCTTGTACGACTACCCGCGCCCACGCACGCGGACGGCGAGGCTTGCATTCGAGCTTGCAATGTACGACCGGCAAGGTTTCTTTTGATAGTACCTCATCATTTCAGCCATAGGACGTCCACTGCTAAGCATAGGCCTCCCCCAGTGACTTCTAGATTAGCCAGTTGAAGGCGGCCTGCATGACCTGCATCCAGCGGCTTCCTGCAACCTTCACCAGGTCGTCTGTCCTACGCTTTGCTTACGATACGTGGCCTCCATTCCAAAACCTTTCTGTCCCATCGGGAGTCAGTTCTACGTACTATAATATTATGTGCCTCGCCCACTGCCACTGACTGCCACCGTTATTTTGCAGTAGTTGTTTAAAGCTACTGAATCTGATATGCCGTGAGGGGATGGCCGTACAGAATACACTTCCCCACGGCCAACAGGAGGCGTGTCGTAAAAGGCGTCTAATTTCTGTAACACGAGACGGGCAGCACTGTCTTCGTGCGAAATCTTATAAAAGACTGCGCTTGCCAACTCGCCTGCCAAGCATGGCGAGTATTAGCAATCCCCCCCGATGATAAGGCATTAGGGGAGGCCTTTGTTCAGCAGGGGACGTCCTATGATGATGATGATGACTGAATCTGAACCCCAAACTGAAGCTTAGCTTCGGATGACCTTTATTGATCTAATTAAGATAGATCTATCTGAGTGACTGGCTGCCGGTCAGCAGCGCACTGGCTATATTGGGTTAGTACTTAACATAATATTCACATTTAGTGAGGAGTTAGATAAACAGCATCGAACAGATGTTTGCTGCCTTAGAAACAAAAGCGATAAAAACTAACTCATCATGGATCTAGAAAAAAAGGTGACACTACTCCAAAAAATACCTTCGTAAGGCAAGAAAATTAAAGTTGATAAATATTATACACACTAATTGTACCAATTCAAAAAAACAAAACCTGGGACCCTTTGCATTCAGCGATATCAACGCGCCACTACGCAAATTGAGATGTTTAGTAAACTGACAAGCAACAGTGACCGAGTTTCTTGCGCTGCTTCTTCTCGGCGGTAGCCCATAATATTGCCCCGAAGCAGTGGTAGGGTAAAAAAAATTGAGACTTGTAAAAGTGCTTAATTTAGGCCTATTTACAGGAATAAATTAGTTTTATTGGTCAAAGCACTACAAAATAATGATAATTAAAACTATAAATATCAGTATGAAAAAAGATTATTTCTCGACTGGTTCAAAAATGTTTGGAATACTTTCATAATGCGACACTACAATTGTTAAAGTATTGACCTACTGGTTGATCTAATTGAACTGTGAACTATAATAGGGGTATATGTGTAAATAAAACCACCGTAAGTACTTGAACTAAGCAGGATTGTCTTTAAACAAAAAGTTTTCGACCATATGATAGCATTGGTATACGTAACTTGCGTGAACTAAAACGAGACAACGCCATCTGTTGGCAATATATGAAACTAATTTTAAACATATGAATTCTTACTGAAACTAACAACACTAGTTACTTGCGCGATTTAAGTAAGGACAGCGCCATCTATTGTCATTTTTGATTACTAATTAACGTAGTCATTAACAACAATATTGGAAGAACTTCTCTTTTAACAACATGATCGACTTTATGGTAATCAATTATGCACGGGTTGATTTTTTAATAAATAAAAGAGACCTATTCATAAAAATTCGGATATTTATTCTGTTTAGTGTGTTTGTCTACATCTGTATCTCAGGTTTGTGTGTGTTAATGTCTATCTACTAATAATCGGACTAAACTAACTAATCGGAGGGTAATATTATTTGTATGTGTGTTTTTCTGTCTGCTTATGTTTTTTTGTTTATGTTTTTATTTTTATTTTTATTTTTGTCTGTTCTGTGTCGTGTAATAACTAACTTTAGTTTTTAAGGTCAATTGTAATTTTACTAACCTATATGGATCCAGATATCCGAAATAAAAGATTTATTATTATTATTAATATCATAGACGTGAAAGTTTGTACGTTTGTTACTTAAACACGTGAACGGATTTAAATGAAGTTTGGCACACATAAGTAATATACCTAGTTGACTGATCTACCAAAAAAAAAAACTGACTCGAACTGTTTTTTTTAAATTGATAATGCGTATGTTACTACTTTTATCTCTTACTCAGTACGAGTACAAATTTAAGTCGCTTCCTCCGTCAATACGCTTAGATCTTTTAAACTACGCAACGGAATTTGATGCGGTTTTCATTAATAGACAGAATTATTCAGAGGGAAGGATTATATGTCCCTATAATACATGCATATTATATTATGAATAAACTAAACACTCCGCGAACGAAGTCGCGGGCATCAGCTAGTATCAAATGAACCATATTCTATTCCAAGTCTACGCAGACGGAGTCGCAGGCAGCTGATAGTTCTTAATAATAAAAACAGTTTCTAATATTCTTGATGACCGGCTGACCAGTTGAATCAGTTCAATGACAATCGGTGACCGCGTGTGTAAACAAAAGCGTCCATATTGTGTTATGTTTATGTTTACCGAACAATTGCGCAGAGTGCGTAAACACTGAACTGTGGAATTCTATTGAACCCTAATTTAGAATGTTTTGATAGATATTCGAAATATTTATTATAAATATTCGTACGAGGGATTTGTGATACTCTTGAATTTTTGCACTCAAATCGACTTGACTATTACAATTTTGAAAAGTGTGTTTTGGGAGACTCGTTGTTGAATTGCAACTCTGATCCTAATTCTAACATTAACTTTATCCCTTCCTTTGGCACGGAACTGCATCCCTTGATAGGTGAGATTGGCACAACTTGCAGCGCATGATGCAGATAATGCAATTAATGACGCGTTTTGGGTCAAAATAACATATGGTGGCTTAGCTTAATAGAATAATACATCAGTGTTTGTTGATCCTTTTAAACTTAAAAAAAATATGTGTTGTCCAATATTTATTTTTATTTATTTATTATTTACAAGGCAGACAGACGACCTGGCAAAGGTTGCAGGAAGCCGCTGGATGCGGGCCGCTTTCAACCGGCCAATCTGGAAGCCAAAGGGGCATTCCTATGTTCAGCGGTGGACGTCCTATGGCTGAAATGATGATGATGGTGATAATTTATTATATAAGTAAGACTGAGTAATAATCTTCTGAATAAAACTCAAACCTCTCGGCTGATCTTCACACTGACCCCTCACAGCATTAGCCTTATCCTTAGTGCGGAGATCAAAGTGAGTCACGGTGTCACGCGAAAGCCCTGCTCCTAGCTGTCCAGTACTACAAGCTGTAATTGACACGCGATAAATATCGCAGTCACGGAAGTATTCGCGGTCACGCGATCACAGGCGTATTGGGAAGATCACATGATCCCGCGGCGATACCTGTGCATCCCATCGAAAATTAATTTTCCTTGCGTTTGATATTGTAGAAGAAAAAATAGATAGATAGATAGATAGACACTATAATGAACAAAAACATTAAAGGTTATTACAAACAAGACACAGTTAAGTACAATCAGGCGGCCTTATCGCCAAAAGCGATTCTAATTCATCAAAACTGGTATATTAATGCTATATTTGGGTTGGTATTTCAGTCCATTTATTTCTTATTTTGTTTACCTTCTTAGATGATGTCAATGTTGATGTAGTATGGATATTAACTAAAGTTTGTTTGTCTTATATGGACATGTGATGAGAAGGGAAGAGGGGGCACGTAACGAGGAGAGTGATGGGTATGAGTATTGATGGGTGGAGAGGTAGAGGACGATGTAGGAAGAGATGGATGGATTGTGTGAGGAGCGATATGACTGAGAAGGGAGTGAATGACTCGATGACGAGTGACCGGATTGCATGAGAGAAAGACATACTGCACCGATCCCAGATGACCTGGGAACTGGGCAGGCGAATGGTCATGGATACTAACTAAAGTCACGTGGCTAGCCAACTGGACTGGCTATCGCGAAGCCAGAAATGGGTTGAAACTAGTGTCTACTGGCACACGAGATCAGTACGACGTGGGTGGGTTACTGCCATGATCATGTCAACCATAGGTATCATCAAGGAAATATTTTGCTAATATTCCGAAAAAGCGAAATCACTCCAATAACAAGTGAAAGTTTGACAGACAGACCGACACTAACAGATATTTGTATAGATGTAGATGCCGTGGACGATATGGGCAAACAAACCGTTTGCATTCGTCTCGAATATCGATGCTATCGCTTAATGGCGGAGAGACAATTGATTCTCGGATTGATCGAAAGTAAGTAACTACGATGGAAACACTTTTCTTTTACACCGATTTGGTTATGAAAGCTGTGATTGTAACTGATATTTTGTACGAATTGAAAATTTAAGGGCTTACTATGATCTCTAGTAGTAGTATCACCTATTTTAAACACGTTTTATTGATTTTTGTTAGTTTTGCTGTTTGCGAGCTATGGAAAGCTGGCCCACAGAATCGATGCTTGGGATTACGTTAAGGGATAAAATTCAAAACGACTAGGTTATCCGACAGAAGACCAAAGTAATGGATATAGTTGTAAAATGTAGCAAGCAGAAGTGGCAGTGGGAAGTGTCGCAGAACCGATGAAAGGTAGAGTAAACGGATTCTTGAGTGGAAAGCACGTCTTCCTTGGCAAACGTAGTGTAGGACGCCCCCCAGCTCGATGGACCTTAGATAGAATGGATGAGATGAGATGGCAGTGGATGAATGAAAAAAGCGAGAGCGTTCTTTTTGGCGCTCGTTGGGGGGACTTAAGTCCAGCAGTGCACTGCAATAGGCTGACATGATGATGATGATTACTGTTTAACCATCATGGTAGGTAAGGCCCCTGTTTTTTTTTCAAAGGACTTCACTTTGTTTATTAAATTTTTATTCAGTTAATTACCATTTCAATTTCAATCATGAGATTGACCGTGCTATTTTGGAACTTAATTTTTTTTGTTGCGTACCAAAACAACCAGTACCGTCTTTTCCAAGTTTATTAAGGGCACAATATTTGTGATACTTATAACCATTTAAATGAATACAAAAATGTGAGTAGACAAGCAATGGTAACGTACTACTAATTTGAATATACACAACAGACAAACAAACGTATGCAAAAACTAAGACGGGAACATCCATCTGGGTATTATATTGTAGTACTGACGTTATTGATTCTGATTTCTATCACAAGTGCTTTATCTACTTACCTCAGGCTCAGAGAAATGTATGGTCATTATCATCATTTTAGTCACAGGACACAGCTGCTAAACATGGGCCTCCTCCTCCCGTAACATCTAGATTGGTCGGTTGGAAGCGACCTCATCTAGCAGCTTCCTGCAACCCTTACCAGGTCGTCTGTCCACCTCGTATGTGATGTTATCCAATATATATTATTATTATACATACTTAAGTCCGTAAATTGTGAAAACGATAGAAGGGCAGGAAAACCAGCATTATAGGTAACAACATCTTGTAACACAATTTGTTCGCAATCATCGCGTCTTGGCTAAATTAATTTTGTCTTGATTAAAACTAGTGTGACAGTGAGATTATTTAAATGCCAGATAACCAGCCTTCCGACAGCCACACAATAGCTCCCACGGTACTAACTGCACGGGTTCTAGAGAAATTGCCGCCGAGCTTCGGGCTTAGAGAAATGGTTTATGCCGTGTTGTAAAGTTAAAAACGATTTGCACAACCCCAATAAAGAATAAAAGCAATTTATAGAGTAATAATATAGCCCGTAAAAATAATAAGGGTGTTATGGGTTTTAAAGTTTTGAGCGATCAGCCGCATTTATCGGAATAACTACATTTTATAGTATGTAAGTAACTCAGACATAAATCGATTTATAAATGCCATGTTATCTATAATCCATTAATTACTCTGAGTAGTCTCTCTAGTTTCTAGATACATTTTAGGTAGGTATTGTGTATTCCTAAATAGGTCCTATAAAGACCAAAATTTTCTACAATTTGTGTTAAAATGAATTTATAAGTGATAAAGTTATAACATCAATCAAAGTGATTGAAGATGAATTCACGTTTAAATGAAATATTGGAAGTCAAGGTCTGAAATGACCGCAGTAACCCATAACCCCTAATCAAGTTTTTCTATTTTCAGTATTCTTTTTCACTATTCAACCTTCGACTTTCCTAGGTAATGATGACGACACATAGTTGGAAATCAAAGAGTAGGCTAAATTCATAATGGCGGTTTCCTATTCTAATGAAAGGCTTTTAAAGCACTTAGTTCATCGATTACATGATTAAACCTTTTTATACAGCTAGGTCAACGCTATAAAAAGATAAGATAATGGCTTTAATAAAACCAACTTTAACTTTGATATATCAAGTCAGTGACAACCTCAGCACTGCATTATTGTAATGCACGAAAGTCTATTATGACATCGTCAACGTATACTGATGCGCATTTTGCAACTTTGTCGTAGCTTTGTTTTCGGTGGCATATTGGGCTTTACTGGTTTAAAATTAATTGTCAAAATTGCGTGTACGTTACCTAATTAGTGAACAGCGGGTGATTTGGTACAAGATGGCACTTGATGCACAATAATGCAAGCGACACGTGCAGAGTTTTTCTGGCCCCCCACGCTCGACTGGTTAGGCCACTCGAAAACTGATGGATGGTGCATAGAACATTATGGGTAGAGATGACACGACTTTGACATTGCAATTTGGTGGTTAAGTTTAACAACTCTTTCTCTCTCTCTCTCTCTCCTCTCTTTATATCTATTCTTCAATTTTTCTCCAACTAATTTTGCGTGTAGGTATCCTCCAAATCATGCCATTTAATACGGTCTTGAGCCATCTGCATCCATCTCCCCGGCACCTTCACTTGGCTGGCTGAAACCAGAGCGCAATAATCAAAGTCAATGTACATACAACTCTACAGTAAGATTAATTGGTAAACCAATAGTAAGGGAAAACGTAGCTTGGTATTCTGAGTCTCGTCTTACATCCATTAGTGGTAAGTTCAGTACGTATACGTAAGTAGTACCTTTGTATTTTTTTGCGTCTATAGACGGATTTATAAACTATCCTGGTGATACGGCTAAACACCGTGAAACCTACCAATTCAGTTATCATCATCATCATTTCAGCCATAGGTCGTCCACAGCTGAACATAGGCCTCCCCTTATGACTTCCAGAAGAAAGAAGAAGAAAGTAGCCTGCATCCAGCGGCTTCCTGCAACCTTTACCAGGCCGTCTGTCCGCCTTTTGGGTGGACATCACACGCTGCGCTTGCCGGTACGTGGCCTCCATTCTAGAACCCTCTGCCCCATTGGCCGTCAGTTCTACGTGCTACTGCCACTACTGCACATCCAGATAACACTAGATGTGAAGCTATAATCCATCCAAATTGCCTGCTGCTTCTCTTATCCAAGGGTTACAGAAGTCAGATGGCAATCACTGTAATTACCACATCTACCTTATCTAAGATCATGATCAAAGCGTACGTACCTTAGTCTTTAATTAGAAACAAGACAAAGCGATAGAAGGATTCGCCAATCTATCTTATACTTTATGTTACAGACAGACGAGTAGAAGCGTATGTTTTCTAATAAGTAGTGCTCTTTAATTTACAACGGTTTAACTAATATCACATTTCGATATACTAAGTATGAGTTCCTACCGCTTTCCTAACTGCATCTAGCTGCAGGCCAAGTAATATATTATACTAAAGCATAAAGTCGTTTTATTTATTTCAAAAAAATTCTTAAAATTATATTAACGCCCGGAAGCCCTTATTTCATGGTAATTTGCACTATCACCCTTGCTGACCGCAAATTCGTGTCTTCAAACTGTTAACAGGCATATCACCCTCCAGATCGGGCCGCAGATACTGCCTTCAACACGTCAAATTACGTTGACATAATCTATGGCGGCGGCTGCGCGGGCGCAGGCACGTGCCATCTGCGCAGGAAGCCGCACTCGGCTGGAAGATGGGCTTCCACACAGGTGACGTGGAGTGCTGGGGAAATTTTATTATTATCGGGCACCATTTAAGCCGCGGCGGGATCGATGACTTTAGGATTAGTTAGGAAAACAGTAGAGCGAGGATCGCAATACTTATGTAAAACATAATGCGCCTTACAGTTAAAAGTAGGAGAATACAATTTTAACTTAAGAAGTGCTGAAGGCTTACAGCCTCTTGCAGCACTCGCTGATAAGTTCCAGATAACCTATCTGGCACTTGCTTTGACAGATAACCTATACAATTAGCTGTCAAAAAAGTGCCAGATAGGTTATCTGGAACTTATCAGCAAGTGGTTTAAGAGGCCCTTAATATCACTGGCCGAGATCGAATAGAATAGAATAGAATAGAATAGAAAATCATTTATTTGGTACAAGACAGACATTACAATGAGTCTTACAAAATATTAAGTACATTAATACGGTCAGGTACCAAAATGGTATCCGCTCAGTATAAAGTCGTTACGGCAGAGAGCACGTCACGACCACTGGTATTCTGCGGATGCCAGCTGATAGTTGAGGTGAGGGCGCGGCCGCCCGGTGTGCTTAAGCATCGAGTAGGCGCCTACGCGCGATTTAGAGGAAGAGCAGGAATAAAAGCGAGGTGCGCCCTTTCTTTGGTCTTTTGGTCGTGTGTACTACTCATTTTGTTTCTGGCCACTCTCTATATCGCAATTCTAATTCTTTAAAAAAATAAAAACAATTTAAAAAGTGTTGAGAATCTTTTGACTCCTTACAACGGCGCATCTCACGCATCGTACATATTGTTCCCTATCCGAAGTAATGACCGCCGAAATTGTGCTTATATGTACTTTTTCCTGTTACTTTGTTTCTATTGTGTGGTTTGCATTATAGAGTATCAATCTATGACCACGACCCTCCGTAGGTAATGATAACACCGACGCAATAGGAACAGAAATTTGAAACACGGCTCATTGAATCTAAAACATAGGTAGGTAGGTATTGTAGAGGCAGTGTGTTACAACTGTTACAAGTGTAGGTGTGCAAGCACAGAATACCTAATAGTTGTAAGTTCACTTTAATCTAGCAAATTATAACAACAAAAAGTTTTTTCCTCATAAAAATTCAGTACTTAAAACAATAGATCCTACTAATATTATAAATGCGAAAGTTTGTAAGGATGTACCGATCTTTGTTACTCTTGTACGCAAAAACTACTGAATGGATTTTGATGAAATTTGGCACACTGATAGACCATAGCCTGGATTAATACATAGGATACTTTTTATCTGAGTAAGGTCAACGCAGACGAAAAACTAGTCGAAAATCTAGACAACGCCCGTCACGAAATTCGTCATGTAAAGAAACTCGACCTCTCTCAAATTCAGCAAACCATCGCCTTACGGTGCTCAAACAAGGTGCTTCTCTCCCAAAAGCATTTTGAAGACGAGCGGCACAGTCTTGCGGAGAGAGAGAACTTTTAAAATCATAAAAAATCATCGCTCTAAAATCTTTTCGATTTAATTCCATTTTCGTTGCGTACGTAACTTTGATGTGTGATAAAAAACAATTGACAAATCATTTCCCGCCAATTGTTTTTTTTAATTAGGTACTAAGAAGGATGCAACGTTTAAAAAAATATAACATTCGAAATTCAAATAGTTCCGATTAGCTAGAAGTGCAAAACTTTTAGTGTGCCCCATGTAATTAGGTTCGCTTAAGACAATATTTGACCAAAAATCTTTTTCTATTAGCATACTACCTACCAACGCGCAACACATGAAAGATTGCTACATTGGTAGTCTAACATTAGAGGGATTAGATTAGATTTAATAGACAATCAAAAATTAGTTGAAAAACAATTCATTTGACATCATATCACACAACTCCAAATTCGAAACGCACACGTCTCCAAAAATTCTTAATTCAATTAGTTGTTCGTCTCTCTCACGCCAGTACGACACGAGCGAGACAATAACCCGACCGAAGAGGCCCAAGATACACAGCAAGCTGTGCAACGGACTCCATACCTACAGGTCACAGGATTTTCGCGAGCGAGGTAATGACAAGTGGGTTGGCACGTAGGCATAATTGCCTCAATGACCACTGTCAGAACTGAGATGTCCATATCAGACGCAGCGTAGGTTGAGCGACGTACCGTCTAACCAGCGACCACACCTCAGACCCCTGCGTCATTGTACCAACACTCTTTAATGTCCCACTTCATTATGACTTTCGAGGGGGGGTTAAGGTCTTTTTAAACTGGCAACGAATAACGCGGACGCCAATGGATGCGACGATTGTCTCGGGTTGTCTACTTCGCCTTGACGTTTTCATTCACAGGGTTTTGCTTACGTCTATCCACTATCTAATTGTTGTTGAAAGTACTTATCCACTCATACTTTCGCTTTACATACGCGTTTGTTTGATTAGTAATGGATTTACTGCAGGCTAATCAACATGGCTGTCACGGGGAATTTATAGTTCGGGAGCTGCGTAAAAAAACCTATGAACTCCTAATACTTTGCAAAAATAAATAAACCTAACCGATTATATAGCCCCAAACTAAGCAAAGCTTGTACTATGGCGACTAGAAAATTGATAAACAAACTTAAATATAGTTATAAACATGCATGACTGAGTTTGTTGCACCGTTTCTTCTCATCACCAGCCAATATGGAGTCCCAAAGCGGTGGTAGATTAAAGCTATATTTTGGAACGTGTATCCGGAAAAGGGCCTAGGTTATACTGAATAAATGAGTATTATGACTCAGATATAAATACCTACTCGTACTCATCACACAAACATTTGCCCGTTGCGGGATCCGAACTCACATCCTCTGGTTTTATAACCCGGTTCGTGAACCACTAGATCAGATGGTCATCCATCAATTATGGAGTACGAGTAGACTTGGTAAATTAATGTCACTAAAATATAAAATATATTTTATGAATTAGATAATGTTCTAACTTGCTTAATTACCACATTAACTACCTACAATGACGAGGCTAAAGATGCACTAAAGCATATTTTATTATACTCAGACTAAAGCACTCTTAAAAATAGTTAATGAGCTGCCGGTAATTTAACTATTAGAAAGAAATACTTACCTATTTCCAGACAGATTGACACGGCAAATAAAAAAAAACAGAGAACAGGAATAAATAGTTTTTGTTCACCTACTTTTGGTGACATAAATTGTAGTGGTATTACCGGATTTTCAACGTTCGCCTAAAACTAGTCCAAGAGATGGGATTATTCTAAATAGAAGAATTCTAAATAAAATTATATTATGTATTTCATCATCATCATCATTCGCCTGCTCTGTTCCCAGGTCATCTGGGGTAGGCTCGGTGTATTTCTTTCTGTTCCATGCAATCCGGTCACTCATCATCGAGTCATTTACTCCCTTGTCAGTCAATCTATTACGTACTAGCTGTCCCGGCAAACTTCCTATTGCCCCTTTATAAATTTTTTTTTCGTGATATTTCCCGTGTTTTATAGTTATTCTGCTATTCTGGGCGGAGACAAACTCAACAAAGCAAAGATCATCAAAATCGGTCCAGCCGTTCTCGACTTATAAATGGTGTAACTAACCCGTCTTTCTTTTATATATATAAAATTTAGTAGTACCTACCTATTCCCTGACAGCAAAAAATATGTTTCTACCTTACATACCGTGAGCAGGTACTGTAAGATTAATAAAATCTGAGTCAATACTGTTATCCCAAATAGGTTACATAACTATTTTAGTGAGTAGATTACTAAATCATTTCTAATGATAAGCATTATTAAGAAATTAGGAAAATTGAATTGAATAAATTATCAAGAATTTATTTTGACTCATGCTGTCCAATTATAATAGTAAGTAGTGATACGTGATCAATCATTATTCAAAAATACACCTGAAATCATTCATGAGTGTCTTCAGTCGATTCAGGGCAGCGATGACACAACCAACATCGTTTCCGATTCGTAATCCGGCTCATCCTACTAAATAAAAAATAGGTGAGTTCGTAAGCATTGAACTCCGAAAACGGCATTTAGTATAGAAAGGAGCGGTGTCTATTTCTGTCGCTGTCCATCCATCGGGAGCTTGTGATACACGGCTATTCCGGGCGGGGCAGGTTTTCGGGAATGTCAACAAACGCTCGGCACTCATTCAATGAACTCTATGCGGCGTCGCCGGTGGCACGGCGGACCGGTCTGCTTGGGTATTCATAAAAATTATGCTCCCAGCGCTCAATGGACTGCCGTGGCCCGCTCTTGTTTGCCTGCCTTCACTTTTCCGAGCTCTTTCACACTCCCCGGAATGGATCACGTAGTTTAATCCGACAGTTTATTTACCGTGAATCATGAAAGGCTCCAGCCAACTCAATTACAACTGAATACATTACGACCGTTGACCATTGTGTGAACACTTTCTTTCGCGTGACAATGACGATTACTCTAGGTTATTGGTCAATTTCACAATGATTAATTAAGTTATAAACAATAAAAACAGGTGTGGATTGGATTACATTGCACAAGTTTGCGAAAATCGCTCGAGAGCCGTGGGCGCACGAGACAAGTGTGACCTCACCTCTCTTTGGATCAACCCGTCTACCTAATTATTGTTTGATTAATGATTGACATCGATGCATCAATTTGCGCTGTTATTGAGCACTGTGCGAGCGCGACCAGACGGCAGCACGCTAGAATCTTTTCGGTCTTTATCTAAAAGTAGTTCAAGATTATAATAATTAGCATTTTTAAGCGCACCGCTTTAGGCAACGTTGCGTACAGTAAACACAATCTTATTTCCTCGAAATATTTGAAAGAATACGAAGGTAATGTTCGATTTCACAAGATAATGAAAACTGTTTTGTGTATGTAATACTGGTAATACTTAGGTGTATGTATGATAAAGTAGGTACCTACGATAAGTTGGTTGTAGAGGCTTTTCACTGTGATAGGAATGAAAAACGGTAAATAAGGATTTAGTTTCGTATAATTTTCTTTTAACAAATGATCAATAGAAAACTGTATAATTAACAATGTAGCGTCTTAACAGATAGATCAAAATTATTAGCGATGTAGGTAATATTTTACAAATACTTTGGAATGTTCATATAAACAATCTCATATGAATCAATATACAACATAGGACTTGTCTGTCACGATAACAACACTCGACACATGGTGGCCCAGGGCCATGGGCGGTCTCGCAGTCAACAGATGAAACTGCCACCGAAGTGGACCACAGGTCTATTATAAAACTCCCGACCCTAGCCCCTGGCCTATACTCTGTGATGTCACAGCCTATTATAAACATGTTTGCTATTTTTTTTGTGGCCCTCACAGTCTAAGCTGCCATTAACAATATAATACACTAAATAGAGAGCTCCAAGTATATGCAAAATACAATATAATAGGCACAGGTTTTATATATTATGTGATACAATTTACAAGCAAGATTGGCAGTACATTATTATTTTATTAGGTACATTCACAATGCCTTTAAAACAAATAGTAATGACAGTTTACACTGCAGGAGCTGCAGTTTTTATACACCATCCAATGTTATATTTCAATTTTTTTACAAGATACATGACATAATTGAGATTCATAATGAGATTACAATAGGAAATAGGCGAGGCCGCTCAGCAGGTGAAATGAAAATGCAACCGTTAACCTTATGGTTAGGCGATCCATGAGACTGATCAAGATTAACTAAATAAAGCAGTCAATAAATAAACGATCATAAATATCTAATAAATACCTACACAGGCTATATTTACAAAAAAGCCTTTCATCGAAGGGCACGTTTCAGCCTTCAAACAAATATAATACAGGACTACCCCAGCGGGATAACAGGTATAAATTAAAAAAATAAAGTAAAGCTGCCGGCTTAACACTTGTATTACAAAATAATACTGACACCAGTAAACACTCTCCATAGGTGGAATGTGCGGGCTCGCGCCCAGCGTAGGGACCAGCGCGCCACTCGCCGCCTCGCAATACAATTCATCACAATTCTATTTGTATAGAACGGAATACTAATAAATACAATTAACATTGATTCACAATTACCTAACAGCACAGGGCCGGGCCTGCGCAGGCACTCGGGTGCTTACTGCTACAACAAACAATAACATGCAGCGGCCCGGGCTCGCGCCTCAGTGGGCCGGCAAGAGAGACACGTCTCCATTCTGTCTATTTGTGTTCCAAAATAGGAAAATCAAAGACTTGCCTCTCTTCCCTGCCCGAGCAGCTCAGCAACTGTCTCCGACTCAGTGCCGACAACAATATAACAACAGCTCTACTGAAGCGAGTAGCATAGGTACACGGTTGTAGTCTTTCACACATCCAATATACACTGAATATGAACAAACTAATACAGATTCACAAACGAACACTGGGAGGAGACTGAAATTTGTATCCACGACGGAACAGCTACTACCAAAGACATCCGATCAGAATATACAAAAGAAATTCCTTCGAAATAAATTATAAGATTCGTAAAATAATTATCACATAAATTTTTCTTATATCTTCTGTTCTCTCGACATAACTTAACACGTAATCTATCTATATGTACACAGTTAGGGTATAAACAAGTCCTTTAGTGGTGGGTCGGGGTGGACAGCGCGGGCGGCGCCTTGCACAGCGTGACGCGGCCGCGCGGCGCCGCCACGGCCACGAGCTGCACCGCGCCGCGCTCGTCCGCGAAGGGCGGCGCCTTCGCCCGCCGGTGCAGGCGCACCCACGCGCCGAAGCAGACTAGAATCGCCAGGAACACGGCTACCGTCGCGCCGCCGGCGATCGACGCGGTCTCCATCATCAGCTGCCGGCTCGTCAGCACGTACGAGTCGTCCAGGTCCTTGAACTCGCACCGCTGCCCTACGAACCCGCTCCGACACTCGCAATTGTAGATCGGACTGTCCGATATCACCACTGTGAAACACACTCCGCCGTTGAGGCAGTAGTACTCCGAGTAGTCCGGCTCGCACTTGAACGTGGGGAAGGTGACGTTGAGCCTCGGCGGCGGCTGCGGCTGCGGCGGCGGGCGCTGCGGCCGCGCGGGCCGCGCCGGCCGCTTGGAGATGGAGCTGGAGCACGCGCCGGCCAGCGCCCAGGCCGCCGACACCACCGCCCACCAAACTACCAACGATTGCATTTTCCGCACGATCCGGAGGGTCGGCGCTCGCGGTACGTGCACGATTTTGACATTGGACGGTGACTTATACGAAATCCGAGAGGCGATGACATGACCGCTTTCGAATTTCGAACTGGAACCCTTCGCTCGCATCCGCGTCGGCGGTCCGCCCAGACATGTTTCCTGTGTTAACTTTTTTTACGTCGACGATCACTCGCTCATGACGGAGGCGCGTTTTCTACAGGCACCCGAGATATCGCATCGATCCCTTCGCGGGCATGTCGAAACCGAAACACTGAACACGACTTGAAACTTTAAAGATTGTAGTTCACAATTATTTACGGAGCACATACACACAATGTCCCGTTCGAAACGATACACACAAAATGGTGCTGAGCGAATCGCAATCACACGGCGCTCGGCGAGTTGTCTATGCGCGACTGACGGAGGGCGTCTACTACATCCGCCATCTGCCGACAAGAATGAATGCGGTGAACTCGCTCGCTGTCACACGCCTGTGTGCGTTCGGTAAACCCGTACGTATTTGGAAATACACTCGTATGCGTCATACGGGCAATGGTGTGAGTAAACCTTTTTTTTTCCTAGGGATTATCACCAAGGTAGGCAGGCACGTATTTTTTTACATTCGATCCCAGAGGACTTCTTGAAAAAACGCACTAATTAGTATAACTTAGCATTTACCACGCCATGCGTTATGCGTATTATTAATAAAGTTGTGCTTGTGAATTTTTGTGTACTGTACTTTTTGTAGTTACTTAATATCTACTTTAATTTCTTTATAGTACATAGGTATAAGTAAAAAACGGAGGTGCGTACGGTGTTCGTTCTTGGCTACATAAATCCTAATTTAAACGATTACTTACCTACACACTGTTTTTTTTTAGAGATGATTAGATAATATTATTTGAGTAAATTAGGTATTGATGATAGTTACATGGATAGTAAGTAATGATGCTTAATAGACATAAAAGATAATGAACTAAAGGATTACATTTAATGTACTTACCTATTTATTTATATGTAGGTAGTAGAGTAGAAGGTTTGGATGGACTTGAGAGTAATTAATAAAGCAAGTAAATTATTGGCCTTTTTTCTTACCTCTATCTAAGTACCTATCTACTTAAGACACCTCTAAAGTTGTAGTTGTGGGTATTGGGTGCTTGCCTGTCAATCAAATCGAATTGACAAATATCGACAAATTAAATTGGTAAGCATGATAGGCGTCACATTGAGAGATCGCAGAAGAGCAGACGACATAAGACTCACCACAAAGGTGCAAGGACATACTACAAAAAATAATGCAGCTCAAATGGCGCTGGACAGGACATATGACAAGGGACAGCAAGTTAGAGTGGACAAAGATCATGACAGAATGGCAACCACGAGACGGAAAAAGGGAAAGAGGCAGACAAGTAAAGAGATGGGAAGACGATATAAGGAAAGCAGGAGGTGCGATTTGGACTAGGACAGCATATGAACACAGGGACAGGGAAAATGGAAGAAGCTGGAGGAAGCCTATGTGTCACAGGATACGCTGATTATTTAGAAATAAGTTTATATGTATAATATGCTAAACGTAACATGTTACCTATATCAGCAATAAAGGCTTAATAATAATTTTAAAAAATTGGTATCCAAAGGAACTATTGGTAGTTTTTTAAAGTAACCAAATTGCTAATAAACGTAAACTGTATTATAATTTACATCATGAATTAGTAGGTAAGTAAGGGGAAATAATCCTTGATTTGACAGAAAAAAAAACAAAGTATGTACCCTTTACTCAGTTAGATAAACACAGAAAACTTAATTTCCCATACATTTCGCTCCAATTCGACGCGACTTCAAGATATCTTACGACAATGAATGCAGACTACGCAGATTCCAGTGGCGTCGTATCTATGTATCTAAGGGCCCCGGGGTAAAAATGAGATTGGGGCACTGTCGTTAAACTAAACTAAATAAGTACAAAACTATTTCAAACTTTTACTGTATTGT
This sequence comes from Anania hortulata, assembly GCA_963576865.1. Lineage (NCBI taxonomy): Eukaryota > Metazoa > Arthropoda > Insecta > Lepidoptera > Crambidae > Anania > Anania hortulata. The sequence goes on along the minus strand of OY756407.1, from coordinate 18,235,896 downwards.
TAGTTGTTTTTATTAATTTTTCTCGATTTTTAAGCATAGGCGTTATTAAATGCTATTAAAAACTTAACATTATATTTAACTTCAAATGCGTATCGTGAGAAGGCCCAAGTAACAAATAAACTAGTTTTTGCCTTTGACTTCGCGCAGAAAAAGACAGAATTTTTAAAGTGAATCTAGGCCCTAATCTCAGAACACGGGTGCGCCCATGTATTGCCTGCATACGTTAGCGTGGTACACCGCTGGTTTTTTAATGGGTTTCCTCGCAGGGGGACAGTGCTTCTCATTGTCTCCTAGTGTCCTACATAACCGGAAGGGAGTCCTACATAATGTCCTACGTATGCGAAAATCATTTTTTCAGCGTCAAAAAAAAGGTCTTAACCTCTGAATGATTAAATAAACAAATGCAACCTGAATCTTTAATAAAATGAAAGCTAAGCTAAAGCTGCGCTGCAAGAGGTTTTGCAGAAAGCTGTGCTGCCACTGCTCAATCTTAGTTGCACAATTAGTAAAGGAAAAGTACTTAATAGCGCTAAAAAATGTTACAAAACTTCAAAGCCACTCATTCAAGTCTCTCTGTGTCTAACTAATCTGAAGTTTTGGGTTCCGCCACCCGGTGGGAGACTTGGGGCCTGAAACGTAGGGCTACCTACATACCTAAGTTACTTGGCATTATCAGGTTTAATGGCTGTGAGTGATCTTTAATAACTACGACAACTCTAAATGACTTGGGAGACCTGGGGCCTGAAACGTAGGGCTACCTACATACCTTAGTTGCATGGCATAATCAGGCTTTTAATGACTGTAAGTGAATTTTAATAACTAAGATGACTCAAATTGCTTGTATTAAGTATTTCTTGCTTAGTGTGTGCATATCTTTTCGAAGTAGAAGCCAAACATTTAATTATGCCTTAAACCTTTATTTCTGACTTGTAACTCTTACTTAATCTTACTAATATTAAAAAGTTTGGGTATATGGATGTTTGTTACTCAATCCGGCCAGAACGGATATCGATTAAATTTGGCACAGACATAGATTAAAGCCTAGAATAGCAGATAGGTTACTTTTTATCCCGGTAAAATGAACGGTTCCCGAGGGATGCAAGTTACTGTCATTTTAGATGGATGGATTATTGCGCTTCTTACCGTTAGATGTAGTCGTTCAGTTTGAAAAAAAAAATATGTGAAAACAATTATGTGACTAGTATTTGCCCGCGACTTCGTTAGCGTGGTCTTTATTTTGTTCTATGGTTTTGCAAAAACGAACGAAGTCGCCGGCAACAGCTATTAGCCTATTAATATATATAGCCTATATAAAAATATACTGAAAAGTATACATAATAAATAATAGACAAACATTGATTACTACATGCGATCCGATCATCTGTTATTCATGTTTGTCACATACATTTACTTCTTGCAGGATTCAAACCAATTCGTCCGAAACCTTGTAATCACAGTCAGGTTCAGGACAGAATTGATAAGAACTAACAGCAAGTTTTTAGTCTGAGCAGTGCGGTCACGTCTGCCATCAAGTTAACGTATCGATTTGGTACCCACTGACAAACTAAATAAAAGCTATTAATGCAGCTTTTCTTTCCACTAAACAATGCAAATGCAAACGCATTGTCCCAAATTGTCTGCAATCCGCCAGCCTTCAACACAGTTAACTACAACTTAATGCCGATTGGTAACTAGAAAAAAGAATCGCACCCATTTTTGCTGTGTTCCAGTGTGTCTATTTTAGGATACGTCTCTACTCTATTGCTCTCTGTCAGACTTCGCTGTCAGTTTGACGTTTCTTTAGCAATTTTAAAATCCGTAATGTTTTGTTGTGTTGATTTTATGATGATTGCATTAACAAATTAATATTATATATAATTTAATAGTTCAAGTTATAGAATTTAGTATAAACTGAGCACTTAAACTAGTGCAATATGTCGGAGTCATCCAAGTCCAAGTCTTCATTAAACTTAAATCCGTCTCCAACTTTGCAATGCAAAGATCTCCATGAATACCTTAAAAGTCGGTCTGCACAGTTTTTAGAGACATTATACAACTATCCTACTATTTGTTTAGCTGTATACCGGTAAGGATTAATTTATTTAAAAAAAGTTATTCACCATTCGTTTAAATTATTGCACCACTTTTGAGGTTATGTCTGGCTAAAATATTTCCTCTGTTCGCAAGTTGTAGTGTTATTTCTCTTCATCAGGGAACTACCTGAGCTCGCGCGACATTTCGTAATTCGTCTGCTATTCGTAGAACAGCCAGTACCACAGGCCGTGGTTACTTCCTGGGTCTCTCAGACCTTTTCAAAGTAAGTATAATAAAAATAAGAAATTTATTTACCACACAAAAATATTACACAATGAAGCTCCTGTATAAAATCCTGTCAACTAACTTTATATTTATATATTTATTTAAAAAAATTACAACCATAAACAGAAATCTAAACAGAAATCAAATGTAATAATAAGTAATAATTCCAGTACATAGTTCTTGATGTACCATGTACAGGTTGATTGATTAAATTAATAAGTAAACACTCAAACCTACTTAGTAATTGTGTTCTTTATTAGTGAGAAGTGTGTGAATGTGAAACCCAATTTCTCTTCCAAACTCAGCACAAGTGTTTATTTCTTGGGCCTACCCTCGACAATTAGTTTATAATTTGGTATAAATTGTTTCTTTACATAAGAGAGCAAATTAAAGCATGTGAGGCCCTGTCAGAGCTGTCGGTGTGGCAGGAGGCCCCCATTCCCGGCGGCATGCCGGGCTGGATGCTGGCACAGTCCTTCAAAAAGCACCTGAAAGTTGCGCTCTTGGGAGGGTGAGCTATTTCTTTTTTGTGATTCTTTCCTAAGCAGATTTGTGATAATATTAAATAAGAGCTTAAAGTGTAAGCAAATTAATTTCCAATTTTGCATGATTGACATGATTGCAATAAACAATTTGAGTTGGAGTTTTTAGTAGTGTAGTGTGTAAATGTGTTTATGGGTAAACACATTTTGTATAAGGTATAATATACTACTTTTTATGAACTATCAAAACATATAACCCTTAATCAGGCAGGTTTTTGAGTATAAGACAAGTAAATAACACAATAACGTGAGACTTACGAAATAGTAACCTTGTAAAGGTTGCAGGAAGCCACTGGATGCTTCCAACTGGCCAATCTGGATGTCATTGGGGGAGGCCTATTTTCAGCAGTGGACTGAAATGTTGATAATGATGACAGAGATGGCTAACAGAGGGACAAAGGACAAACCCACCAACCCATACCAACCCGAAAATTATAGAATTAAAATTATAGCTTTAAGTATTTGACATATTTTTAGTCCATTGAAATATCTCTTGACATTAATATCATTTTATCGAACTACGTTTTATCAATTTTCAGAATAACTTTCTACTGTTGGCCGAAGTCTCACCTTTTTCATTTACCAGAATACTGCGTATATAATAAGACTAAATTGGTTAGGTTAGGTTAGGTTAGGTTAGAACTGGCCACACACAGCGCGAAGGCGAGCGAGAACAGAGCGAGCGTAGTGAGAGTGCCGCAGTAGCGGCCGCCGAGTGCTTAAAAACAAAGGATAAATTCTAAGGATAAGGATGATGGATTAATTATTATAATATTAGAAGCATTTTTCTGGAAACTAAATCATCCAACATTAATAGCTTTGGCAAATGTTGTATGTAACATAATAAAATACTTAATATATACTTGAAACATACTACTTCAAACAAATGTTATTTCGGCTAAGCTAAGTTCGGTCATAAATGTGTCGAACGAATGAAACATCGAGGTAACAATAAAAAACGGATTGATAATAGGTCAACTAATACAGTGACGAAATAAAAAAAGGCGAAACGAAATTAGTCGAAAAGTTTTCGGTGAAATAAAATTCGGTAAACAACTTTTCGAACATATGATAGGTAACCCTCCTGCAGACGTCTAAAGTTCGCTTTCGAGGCTACAAGATTGGGATATCATACTGTGCCGTCACTCTCCGAGGTGATCCCATCTATCATCTTTTGCCGTAAATCCTAAGAGTGCAATACTACAGTATGCGATGCCTGTCCTCATTACTCAATCCGCACTCGCAAATACTCTCTGCTCGATTGACCGACAATCTTCGGAACATGGCTGGCAGTAGCTGAATGAAAAAAGCGAGAGATGTGCTCTTTGGCGCTCTTTGGGCGAGGCATACGTCCAGTAGTGGACTGCAATAAGCTGGCATAATGATAATGATGATTACATACTCTCCTTACATAGCTTAATGTCACTCAGCCTTTTGTTAAAACATCCATGTCCAGGATGAAGGACAGTGGGCTGATTGGTTACCAATCTAATTTTACATAAACAACAGTTGAATATGTTGTCTGGCTCGCAGCGGGCGGGCGTGGAGCATGTCCTCGTCGCTGGAGCCGGACGGCAAGGCGCGCGACGTGGCCTTCCTGGACGCGTACGCGCTGGAGCGCTGGGAGTGCGTGCTGCACTACATGGTGGGCAGCGCGCAGGTCGAGGGCATCAGCGCGGACGCCGTGCGCATCCTGCTGCACGCCGGCCTCATGACCAGGTACCACCCCCGCCACGTAGTACGGGCCCGCCGGCAGTGCGTGCTGCACTACATGGTATACCTATTTACCTACATTTATAGAAGGAAGAGATCTGGAGTACTATCTTCGTTTTGAATTTTATCCTCTCTGCCCACAATACCTATCTTATTGTTGTGCCCTGCAGGGTCTATAATGATCTGTTTTATGTACCTATTTATAACACCTGTGTAACATTATAGAATGCAATAAATATATTGAATTGAAAAAGTGTCCTGAAAGTGCGTTAAAATAGGTGGCGCCATAGTAGCAACAGGGTAAATTGTTTAAATGCTTTTCAGGGTTCCGTAGCCAAATGGCAAAAAACGGAACCCTTATAGATTCGTCATGTCTGTCTGTCTGTCTGTCCGTCTGTCCGTCTGTCCGTATGTCACAGCCACTTTTTTCCGAAACTATAAGAACTATACTGTTGAAACTTGGTAGGTAGATGCATTCTGTGAACCGCATTAAGATTTTCACAAAAAAATAGAAAAATAATAATAAATTTTGGGGGCTTTAATTTTTTTTTTTCGTCAAACCCATACATATCAATGGATAGGTCTTTAAAAATGATATTGAGGTTTCTAATATCATTTTTTTCTAAACTGAATAGTTTGCGTGTGAGACGCTTCCAAAGTGGTAAAATGTGTCCCCCCCCCCCCCTGTAACTTCTAAAATAAGAGAATGATAAATCTAAAAAAAATATGTAAGGTACATTACCATAAAAACTACCAGCGAAAATAGGTTTGAACGAGATCAAGTAATTAGTTTTTTTTTAATACGTCATAAATCGTAAACCGCAATTTAACTTTCGTAATGTTATGGATTTCATTTTGCAATAAAAATACCATAACTATGACTCGATTGTCGTGATGGGTGAACTTTTACTCATAACGGTACCTACAGGTTTGTACGGAACCCTCGGTGTGCGAGTCCGACTCGCACTTGGCCGGTTTTTAAAGAGTGGCTTTATCCTCCATATTTAAAAGTCACTAAAATTCTTGAACGGCATACTTCAATCCGTCAACATTTATACCATACCCTTTGCTTACGCTAGCGCCATTTTGGAGGGTTTTGGACCTGTTATTTACTGCTTTAGCTGTACACTTTTTCAACATTTCGCCCATAAGAGATAGTACACCTTACCTCTAGCCTTCATACCTACATTGTCGCTTAGTATATTTTATACAACATTTATTGCAATAAAATAGCAATGGGCTGATAACTTTTAGGGCCTTACTACAAAAAAGATAAACTAGGTTTAAACACTGCCTAAAGATTAGCCAACCAATTAAAAAGTATGGTAACATAACCGGGACAAGTGTGATGTGTCAATATTCCAAATTGTATGGCTATTCTTTAGACATGGTTTAAACCTAGTCTATCTTTTTTGTAGTAAGGCTGTAGTAGTGTAAGTAAGGCATTACTGTTTAACTTATTGTTGTTCTTGAGTGGAATCCGTGACTTTGCAAACGCAGCATTGAGTGCCGTCCTTATTAAGTGAAGGCAAAGCTTTTTTTCGTGTTCTGTAATTAAAAAAAACATGTAACAGCCGAGTCTCGACTTAAAAAACGAAAATAATTTAAGAAAATTAGGTTTACAAAACAAATTTTAACTAATTTGCTTAATTATGCTGTCACAGATTAGACCCGTATTTGTTGATGAAGAGGAATATCCTTTGTCCTCATAAGATAAAGCTAATTAAAAATCAAAGAGCCTGCATTTGGCGCCTCTAATTATGCGTGTGCCTACCTCCTTAATTGAGTTTCGATTTGCAGAGACGCAGAAGATGGTTCCGCGGTGATAACGCGAGCTGGGTTCCAATTCTTGTTATTGAGTACGCCGAAACAGGTGTGTTAATGTTTATAGTATTAATTAGTTTATGCTGAAATACTGCTTTAATAAGTTCAATTACTGTGTAGTGTAAGAGCCAGCGAAAACTATAGAATTTTCATTGGCCTGATAACACTAAGACTGATCCAGCTGTTCTGTAGTCTCTATAGAGAGCGCTGTTGAAGTCTAAACTTATTTTTTTCTGTTGACCTCGAAGCCTGACGACAGCTCTGTGGTATATGCCGTTTAAATTGTTTGTAAAAATGTTGTCCATAGGTACATAAGTACTAAAAAATATTAAAAGGTTTTAAAAAAAACTGTTATCTCACCGAGAGAGTGAGACAGAAAAGCATTGTTGCCAGTTTGCGCAGAGCAAATACGCTAGTTTCTATTCCGAAATATGATTTTGGTTCTAAACACAATTATATATTATTTATTTTGGAATGTTTATCCTTATTTTATATTTATTAGTGTTATTTTTATAAAGTACTAGCTGTTACCCGCGATTTCGCTCGCGTGATCTTTAGTTTATTCATAAAGAATTTTCTGCGCAACTTTGTCAATTTTTCCTTTTAAAAGAATCTCCTGACAATAATTAACACAACAAAAAAAGAATTAGCGAAATTGTTCCACCCGTTAACGCGTGATGCGATGACCAAGGGAAATAGAGATACATCTTTATATATAGATTTTAACTTGATTGTTTTCAGACATACACGATTTATTTATTTTATACCGAATATTTTATGTTTGTAATAGTGTCAGCATTCATGTTGAGTGATACTATGAATATTACTTTATCTGTTATCTAGTAGTTTTTAAAAGGCAACACTGTAAACATATGTAAATCCCTAATGTTTTTGTGATAATGGATGTGTATGTCTTGTTAGCTGTCCATAAATAAATATGAATGAAAACCGGCATAGAGGTATACAGGGTTACATTGCAAAGGAGTGCCAAAACTTTAGAAGTGGCCCAGAATCAGAAACTCAATCTAACTATGCAAAGAACTAAAAAGTATTTTTCACTTTTAATTATTCCTATCCCCTGTTAAAAACCGTAGGTGTGGATAGATTATCTTATTCATAAAAAATGCACTGTATGTGCACTGCGTAAGGTCATTGTAGGCTCGCCGTACCTACGCCTCTGATAAATGACTGCGCGGCTTTCGTAATCTCTCTATTGAATTTATTTTCGGATATTTAAAAAGTTTTTTTTTTTTCGTAACATGATTATTTAAAATAATAACGATTAAGACGCTTCTGTATATTGTTCCCTAGATCTTATTCTTTAAATTTGGCACCCCTTTGCAATGTAACCCTGTATAATATGGTCGTGGTGTTGGCTCTTCAGGTGTGGCTGTTCCTGCAGCACTACCTGCACACGGCCGAGAAGCGCAGCCTCAGCGCGGCCGAGTGCCTCGCCTTCCTCTACCAGCTCAGCTTTAGCACCCTCGGCAAGGTATTACACTCGAATTGCTTAGTTCGATCGTCCCACCGACCACATAACCTCTAGAGTAGAAATAATAGGCTAGTTGACACATTTTTGTAATAGTTCTTGAATAGATAGATATAGAAATAACGAAATATAGTTTTCAAGAACAGACGAAAACGTTGTCAGCCATGTTGATCTATCAAATCAAATCAAATCATTTATTTGTGATACACAGGTAAATAGTTATTATTACATAGGAACAGGGTTTTATGAGAGCGCTGTGATCAGCCTTGGCGGCATACAAATGTAACAGAGTTCATAAGTTTAGTTTAGTTTTACAAAGCATCTATATATAAATCTTGAAATAAATGACAATCAATTACTAAATAGCATAATAATAATAATCCGTCATAATAATATTAAATATCAAATTTATCGATGTACAAATTAATTTCAATGTCAATTAAATTATAGCGCAGGCAGGTAGATTATCTGTGCTATGACGTAACCTCACTAGTACACAAATACGTACTTAAGAACTATTCTTTGTTTTAGGTCTTGCATTTTACCATACATTTTAACACCAATTGCACTGTGCTTACATAGACGTTTTCCTAAGTTCGGTAAGGCAAAAATCTGGGTTCAATGCATAGAATTTGCTAACATTTTTGTGTGTTCTGCGACTATCGCCAGGTTTGTGCTATTTGCTTTTACAAACCGACGTCCATAAAATTTAAACAATAAAACAAATGAATAACAACTTTTGAAGTATGGAAGATAATATTTTAAGAAAATACCGCGGGAAACATGCGAATGACATTTAAATAATAGTTTACTAATTGTCTGACGTCAGTCAAGTCACGATATATAGGATAGCGTTTTCGGCCTTTCAAAATACAGATTAAAAAATATATTTTTTAATTTCTTCTTTACAGCCATCTTGCCTTTTTATGTATTGAAATCGATATAGTTAGGTTCTTATAGCCAAATACTAAATGAAATAATCAACTGTTTAATTAATTTTGATATGAGTCGACTAGCCTATTGAAGTCGTAGTTTAAAAAACTATAAAACACTTTTATTTGTAATCAAATCAAATCAAATCACTATACTATACTATTGGACTCATCAACACTAATCAAACGAGCTCGCCAGTTTTACACACAAAGGTTTTACTAGTCGGTATTGAAGAGTTTCACTATCCACCTCGTGGCTCCATCGTCAGATCGTGTCAATTTATTGTATTGTCATCCAAATGTCAGATACTCTCATTTTTTTATCGATACGTTTAGAAGTAGGTTAAAAACTATTTCCAAGATTTGATTTCATAGTTCGTTAGTTACAATACGGTATTATACACCACTAATCGATTGACATACTTTTTAAAAACTGTCTTAACGCTACTCTTCCATATAATTTGTATGCCGATATCAAACTATGACGTCACTGTTTACCTAACTCAACGGTCTAACTTTTTATTGATTTTGGAACAATTAAAAATCGAATTATTGAATTGTAATGTGCCCGGATATTAGGCCGAAAATAAGGTGACAGTTTTAAAAAATGTCTTAGAATTATTTAAGAATGGTGTAAACAATATTAAAGCTGTATGATAATGACATTTACTTTGTTCTATGACGTTTTCTGAATTGACTCGAACATTCTTCTATGCACGTGAATTACCGTTCTACGCCAAACATGGTGTAACTGATTGTTCGTTTCCAGGACTACAGCACAGAGGGTATGAGCAACAACATGTTAGTGTTTCTGCAACACCTGAGAGAGTTCGGGCTTGTCTACCAAAGGAAGGTATGGTTCTTAAGACAATTGTTTTCCAATTTTGAGGCATGACCTCGATGATGTTTCGAGGGGTTTAAATCCCCTAAGAGGCAAATGTCTATTTATTTATTTTATTTAAATTCAATTGCACACTCCACTAACAGCTTATAGCCAAAGCGTGGAGTGAGTAATCTACTTTCCAGTAATCGTCATCACAACTATGTATATAAATAAATAAATATTGGACAACATCACCTACGTTGCTTTGATCCTATGGTAAGTAGCTTAAGCACTTGTGTTACAGAAACTAGAAACAAAGACGGTACCACACCACCCAGACCCAATACAATATAGAAAAGTTATTTTTCTACATTGAACGTCCGGGAATCGAACCCGGGACCTTACAGATAGGGACACCAAGTCCGGTATGCTCGCCTCTCGGCTACAGAGGTATATGTTTTGCCTGTGTAGTCTATTATGTCTATTTTATTCATCTTCATCATCATTCCATTCCACAATCCATCCATCTCTTCTTAGGTCGTCCGCTACTTCTCCACTCATCAACACTCATACCCATCATCACTCTCCTCGTAACGTGCCCCACTTCCCTTCTCATCCAAAGTCTTATATTAATTAGTTTATATTATATTGTCATTAGATTACTGTGTATGTAGTTTATGCTATGATTTTATATGTAATGTTTTTCTCTTTTTTTTTCAACTGTTAGAGAATGCCACATGGCCAACCTTTGCGATAATACAAATTTTGCTAAGTCTGAGACTAGATCATTAGTGTGATCGTGATAGTAATTTATGTATTATTTATTCAATTTACTCATACAGGATGTGGTTATGACCCTATAAAGCCTTTTTTTTGTCGCGAGTAAAATGCATTTCGCATACCTATCCCCGGGGGTAGGGGTTATGTAGGACTTCCTCGTCAGTGGTTTTCGTTGTTTCCCAACGAGGTATCACCCACTAAAATACCTGCGGTCAGGGGCGTGCATTGGTTTCAGATAGGGGTAGGCTGGGTACATACACATTTCAAGCCAGTGAACAACGAAAGCCTAAACCGTAATTCATATTGAGCGTTTAAATAAATGCTAGATACATTTATTTCTGGTATCACTGAAATTAAATTTAATCCTGTATTTTGTTCACTTATATCTACGTCACAGTAAGGACCGCGTCTTAATGCTTTTTAAATATAAATTGTACTCGTCCACATCTCGCGGTTTAGGAAATGTAAATACTAAATAAAAAACGCAATAAAATTGACATGTTCACGTAACAAGCGCCATCTTGGTAATTAGATTGGAATAAGTTAATAAATTGGTGGATTTTGCTAAAGCAGGGTAATGATTAGTTATGTGAAAAACTCAATAGATGGAGCTTTAAAAAATAAAATGATAAAAACTTTAATTTTACCTTTAGGATTTTTAACTAAATTATAAAGAGGTACTTCGAAATTCACATGGTATTGCATTGTTTAATAAATGATAATTTCTTACCCAGATGTCGATTTCTTTTTGCAAAATGGTGAATGGGGTCGTTGATTTATTTTACCACAACAAATATCAAAACAATGAATGGAATTAAAACAAGTCATTAATCTGATATCCGTAATGGCTATGTACGAAAAATCTGTTGATAATGTCTTGTTTTTGCAACTAACACAAATCCACATTTGATTGTCTTCGGATTGGCGCGTAATTTATTTAACCTAGAATTCGCATTAATACTTCACTTTGCAGTTTTTCCATTGAATAACACACAACCACACAACACTTAACCCCGAAAACAAAGATAGCACTCAAAAAAGGTGTAAAGATCAGTAATACTATAATCTGATTTATCAAAACTCGCGAGATGACAGCCGCCGGCGACAAACTATGAAACTAATGGAAAAAATTGCTGACGCAAACTTTGTATCAAAACAATGTCCTGCATTACCTTTCAAGGAACTGTAACCCTTTTTTATTATTTTCAAACGTTTCTATAAATATAATTACGATTTTATCATTTTAAATATTCATTTCAATATCTTGCACTGTCAAGTTTTAATAAAATACGACATATTTAAAGTGCAAATGATCGAAGTAGGCGAGCCTATATCCGGTTTATGCTGCTAATAAGGAATGTTCCTTCCGTCCGATTGTCATGTATGAAAAGGGTGTAATCTTTAATTTAGGCGACTTTCATTTTTTTTTTAATTCAGTTTGTGCACATATAAGCAGCGAGTATCTAAGTGTGAGTGAAAATTGAGTAAGTTTGCGTGATACAGTAGGCGATCTCGCGGCAGCCTACATTGGTTAAATTGCACAGGAACGATCTAAGTTGCGCGCTTTAGTAAGGAATAAGTATAAGTAGACGACAAAATGGTTACAGAATATTTATTGTTTATTGTTGAATACGTAAATAATAATTATGTTTAGCTGTTCTGTCGGTTTTTATGAAGGTAGGCTCTGCATAACAGCCTATATGGGATGCACGCCCCTGCCTGCGGTGTACCACGCAACGTATGTTGACGATACTCAGGAACCCGTAACATGGGGACGACTTTCATGCAACGCATACGTACGGCTCACGTCGGTCCTCAGGCATGGGATATACAGGGTTACATTTCACGGTAGTGCCAATTTTTCAGGGACCACTCAGAATCAGTAACTAAATCGATCTACGTAAAAAACAAACTATTTTTTTTTCATTTTTAATTGTCCGTATCTTCCATGACTGTGTCCAGGTCTTCTTCTGAATCTGTTTCGGCTTCTATAGCTGCTATCTTCACGGCGGCAAGCTTGACTTGTAGTTGGAGTAGTTCTTCTTTTGCTTTCAGGAGTCGAGAGTTGCGTTTTGACGCAGTAGTGGATACCCTAGATTTGGGCGGTGCTGTCTTCCGATGCGAGTACTGTGGCTTCTGTAGTTCAACCGGCCGCTGCTCCTGTCGAGTTGGTGGCAGCGGTCTCGGTTCCGACGTCGACAATGGCCGCTCGTCAGCTCTTGCATGCTGCTCAGACGGCGGTGGTTGTTCCGACGTGGGCTGTTGGGGCGCCTGTGTGCGCTCTCCCTTGTCCACTGACGCAGGGTGCTGCGCCGAGGACATTTCTGTTTCTTGACTAGTCCTTGATGTATCCGGAGCCGTGGACGCTGTATACTCCGTTCCTGACGAAGTACTTTCTTCTATTGGTGTTGCGCGGGCTCTGGAACCTCCACTTTGCGATCTTGTAACGGGCATTTTTCTGTTCTATTTCTATGTCTGGCGAAATCCGGCTCGAAGGACCAAAATGTGCGGGATGTTCTATCGGTTCAACTATCCCTTGTGCACCTATCGCTGGATTGCGCCTAGACTTCTATGTTGTTACTGATCGCTCGTTGTTATGTTGAGAATTCTATTTTGTACGAGGAGGACGTGTTGAAATGAAACAGGTTAGGAGGTTCCAATTTGGCAATCTTTCCTAAAGCTGTCTATTTTTCCTATGTGTTGGTCTTCCTGCACTATGTTCTCAGTTTGAAGGTGTTCCTGCACTAGTCTGCTACTTGTTGCTGTTCTTGAGTTCTTGAGTGGACTGTATACTAACGACTGGACTGTGTTCAGTACAGTGATCTAGCCTGTTTTGGCGCTACTTATATAACATTTCCCTGCTCCGAAATAGTGACTACCGCGCGTAATTTTCCTTATGAAAGAGAGGTCCGAGTCACGACAAGGACGGAGCGAGGTGCGAGCGAAAGCTATAGTGTGAGTGAGATAGCATCATGATATCTACTCGTAAAAGGCAATACCTTAATGAGAGCCGTTCTATTTTACATAAAGTTAACCTCTTTTAGAGGGTAAGTACCTATACTATATATACACCTATGTCCCCAGCGGGGTTGTGTACCTATATCTAAGTGTTATGATTGCCAATCTTTATTTACAAAAGTAATTAACAATAATCGAACTATAAAACTATAAAACGTCCGGAACACCTACAGAAGCGGGAGGCACGCCACTCTGATCGACTTCCTACTCACTAGGACATACATCAGTAAAGTGGCCAACTGCAAAGTCATACCCGTTTAAAGTCTCGCTGCACAACACCGTCTACTTGTCATGGATCTCCGTGTAAAGCCCAAAATCAAGCGTATCGAGCGCTGTCGACGCCAAATCAGATGATGGAAGCTTGATGAAGACACGTCCCGGAAGTTCGCCTTAACTATCGGCGACAAGTGCGACGGTAGTGATGGTGAACCAGTCCAAAAATACTGGGATAGGATTCAGGCAGCTGTCCCTGGTGCAGCGAAGGCGGTGCTTGACTTATCTCAGGGCGGTCGCAAATGTGACAAGAAGACTTGGTGGTGAAACGACTAGGTCCAGGGGAAGATTAGGGTGAAGAAAGCCCTCTTTATAAAGTGGCAAGCGTCCAGATCTCCTGAAAACCACGACGCGTACAAGGACGCAAAACGCGCTGCTAAGAGAGCTGTAGCCAGAGCCAGACGAGACCACTTTAATACGCTCTATGACAAGTTGGAATCGCCTGAGGGGCAGCAGCTAATTTTTAAGTTGGCGCTCCAGGGTCAAAGCGGCACAGGATATTTTCCAGTGTCGCTGTGTTAAAGACCCTGGGGGCAACCTGTTACGCGACGACCTCGCGGTGAAGGAGCTCGTGAGCTGCTGAATAAGCAGCACAAAGAGGTGTAGCCACCGGCCCTCCCTCTGAATCAGGGACTAGTACCACCGGTAACGCCTGAAGAAGTCCAGTTCGCTCTTCGCCGCTTGAAGAATCGTAACACTTGTCAGAGCCGATGGAGTCCCAATCGAAGCCTGGAAGGTGATGGGCACTCTTTGGGTGGACATCTTAACTTACCTTTACAACCGCTCACTCCTAAGTGGGCTAATCCCGAGCCAATAGAGAATGAGTATTATTGCTCCGGTCTTCAAAGGCAAGGGATCGGTGCAAGAGTGCTGCAACTACCGCGGTATAAATTTATTTATTTATTTATTGTATAATAGTTACACGAGCATTGTGCCCAATTACATAACTAATTAGTAGGTACATTAAGTGACAAATAAATATTATTTATTTTATTTTATTTTATTCGGAACACCAACGACATGACAGGATATGAATCCGACTTATATTCTATGAACACACACATTCACAAAAGGACAAAATCTTACATAAAATCGCCCCCCATTGGTCTGCGAATCGCAGTCGGGTTAAAAGTCATGTCCCACACCATGAAGCACCTTGAGGGCATTGTGGACTCGGATCCGACCGAAGTGTGATGTCTCGGACTGTCAATAAGGGTTTCGTCCTGGCAACGGGACTATGGACCCAGTTTTTGCTCTAAGAACCGTCATGGAGAGATACAGGACGGAGAACACGCCTCTGCACTTGCTCTTTCTTGATCTGCAGAAGGCCTTCGATTGTGTCCCTCCCCTCCCTAGTGGTGATCTAGTGGGCACTGAGATCCAAAGGGGTCCCCGAGGCATATATTGACATTATTCGAGACATGTACCGCAGCTCCGATTCTATAGTTCGGACCGCTTTTGGCGACACTAAACCGTTCCCCATCACCGTCGAAGTACACCAGGGTTTCGTCCTCAGTCCGTTTCTGTTCAGTGTGATATTCGACGTTGTGTCAGACTGCATCAGAGACACATGAGCAGCCACCATGGCTGCTGATGTATGCTGACAATATCGCTCTGGTAGACGCGGACAAGGGCAGGCTGGTAAGACGGGTGAACGAGTGGAAGCAGTCGCTTGAGAGCGGTGGTCTGAAACTCGAATGTGGCGAAGACCGAGTACCTGGCCTGTAACTCTACAGATCCAACGCCCGTCCGCATAGGCGGAGACAAGGTCGAGCGCACGGACCAGTTTAAATACCTTTGATCTGTACTTCACACGTCGGGAGACATCGATTGTGACGTGCGTGTGTCAGTGCGTCAAAGCACGCATTGCTGCTGCGTGGGCCAAATGGCGAGAGGTGACTGGTGTCATTTGTGACCCCAGAATGCCGGTTAAGCTAAAAGGACAGATCTATAAGTCCATCATTAGGCCTGTCCTTTTATATGGCAGCAAAGCGTGGCTGCTACTCAAGCGACACAAGCAGGAGCTGCGTCTCACGGAGATGAATATGCTGCGGTGGATGTGCGGAGTCACGCGGAAGGACCGCGTGAGGAACACGCGCATCCGCGGTAGCCTTCGTGTCCGTGATATTGCCGACAAACTGCAGGAGAGTCGCTGGTACGGCCATGTTTTGCGGAAACCGGCAAGCTACGTAGGTAAAAAACGTCTGGCCAACCCAAAAAATGCTGGCTTGACGTCGTGAGGGCTGACATGCGTGCCAATGATCTGACAACTAGAGACGCTCAAGACCGTGCGAAGTGGAGGAGTAAATCAAGGAAAGCGGACCCTGGGCTCCAAAGCAATGGCTTTGGACGCAACCGGGATTGACCGTATAGATGAAGAAGAAGAGTATTTTTTTATTGTTTTAAAGACCTTATTTTTCAAATTTGTCACTACCTTAAAACGTAACCCTGTAGGTGATCCAGTACTCGCGGGATCTCAAAAGTTAAATTCAAATTCTTTTATTTGCGGTAAATAGAGTACGAAAATTACACAATTTTATTCCTTCACTCGAAACGCTAACATTAATGAACGATTAAGAAGTTAACGCTCAGCTTCAAGGATATACTTACTCGTATCCCAGCGCAAAGCCGGTCGCTTCTTCCCGACGCGGCTGGCGCTGCACATCGCGCGCGTGCGCGACGCCGCGCCCGCCGCGCCGCTGCACGCCGGGAACCGAACCGGGTACATCCTCGTCGAGACCAACTACCGCGTCTACGCGTACACGCAGACCGACCTGCAGGTCGCGCTACTGGGCCTCTTCACTGAGCTCGTCTACAGGTAACCGCATTTTTAGGGTTTTGTACAGAAATCGATAGGAAACCGGAAAGGAAAAGGAATCCTTGTAGCATCACTTTGTTGTCCGTCTGTCTGTCTGTCATGACCATTTATCTCGAACGCGCAGAGGTATCGAGTTTAAATTAAAACACATTATTATTTATTTAACATTATCACGGTCGGACCTATCGCGCCCTGGGCCGATAATACGCGGCTCGGACGCTGACGAGGTATCCGTTAGCAAGCCGCTTTAGGCTGAGTGCCTTCCGCACTCGACGATTTGCCCGGTGAGGCCTTATGCCGTCAGCATAGGTTTAGTAGGGCCCAAAAAATAAGGAGAAATGTTCGGGCATTATTGACGTTCCAATAATGTTATTAATGTATTAAATTTTTTAATAAAATTCCACAGACTAGTTAATAATAATAATAATAAATAATAATAACTGCTTAGCTTGCACTTACTTTACGTCTTGTAACTGTATTTCCTGTAAAAAAGGCTGACAAAGGTGACCGAGTTTGTTGCGCCGTTTCTTCTTATCACCAGCCGATATGTAGTCCCGAAGCGGTGGTAGGGTAAAGCTATATTTTAGGACGTATATAAGTACCCGGAAGAGGGCCTATATACTGTAATGAGTTCATAAGTGGCAATTTTCTGCCCTAAATTGAATAAATGATTTTTGACTCTGACTTTAAAATGTGTCGTTTACAAGTGTCCGGGTGTGCATAGGTTCCCGAACCTGGTGGTGGGAGTACTGACCCGCGAGTCGGTGCGGCAGGCGCTGCGCGGCGGCATCACGGCCGCGCAGGTCGTGCACTACCTCGCGCAGCACGCGCACCCGCAGGTACCGCCCGCACCGCGCCGCACCGCACCGCACCACACTAGCACTCATAACCTGATGCTTCTGCTCGAACACTCAACTAAACGATTGCTAGATGGCTGTTCATTCCGTGCCGTGTGGGGACGGCCGTAAAGAATACACTTCCCCACCGCCAACAGGAGGCGTGTCGTGAGAGGCGACCGATTCCTGTAGCGCGAGATGGGCAGCAGCGTCTTCGTGGGAGATCTTATAAAAACTGCGCTCGCCAACCCGCCTGCCGAGCGTGGCGAGTGTTGGCAATCCCCCCGATGATAAGTCATTGGGGGAGGCCTCTGTTCAGCAGTGGACGTATTATGGCTGAAATAATGATGATGTTCATTCCCGACGACTCGGTCGACCTCGCCCCTCCTACTCATCATCCGCCTTTAGAAGTCCACTGCTGGACATGTCTCCCCCGTAGATCGACAGCAGCAGCGAACGACAGCAGTGACTGTCCGCTCTGGGCCGTTCAGATCCAGCGGATTTCTGCAATCTTGACAGAGTCGTCGGTTGCCGAACCGGAAGCCTGTCCACGCTAGGTTTTACAGATAATGGTGAAGAAAGGTTTCATTACCCAACTGACCCAAACCATTAACACCCCAGATGATGATCGTCTATAGTTTTGGAAATTTATTACAACAGTTAGATACTAACTGTACATACTTTTTATTACACATATTCAAAAAAACAAAAAAAAACAATTTAAACTAAACTTTTAGTTATACTTTAAGACCGATCACTAGTGGAATGAGGTAGATTGATTAATAAATTGAAGTGATTATTATTCAGTTAAAAAAACATTATTGCAGCCGCGATTCACATTCTGACAAGTACGCTTCGTTAAGTTAATCGCTATTTGAAAAATTAAAGAAATTTTGGATTTCGCGGCCTTCACTGAACGATCACCAAAGTTGAAATTCTGTTACAGAAATTTGTCATTTCGTACAACTAGCGGCACGGATCTTGAGCGCTAGGCAAAAGATGCGCAGAAGACCATTACGATTACATGATACCCCGCCCGGGATTGGTCGCTCGCTCCGCGTACACACGGCTCTTGATACGATGGTCGTCTCCTATGATGCGCAAAGCGATCCCCACTTTTTCCTCCAGAGCTCAAGATTACTGCCGGGGATTGTAGAAGATTGATGAGTGTACACGCTTATAGATATTGATAATATAGACAATGCGGCAATAGGTCCACCTTTTGTACGTTTTTTTTTTTAATGAATATTTGCATAATTGCGACCGGATGAGATTAAAAAATTTCTAGAAAAAAAAGTAGACGGTTTCTTCGATTTCTTTTCTTGCAGCTAAGACTCTATGAACTGTGCATTTATGCATAAAATAAACATCCTCATAACTTTAATAGAAGTTACTACAGAATTTACCTATAGTTGAGAATTTATGTTAAGTGAGTTATCATTTAAATTTTCAACTTAAAATTAAAAATCTAAACTGATAATTTCTTAGTTTCTTAGTGGCTTCAAAGAATGCGCTAGACTCTAAGCTTTCATAATAATAATAATAAAAAAGTAGTACTTCATAGGCTATTTAAAAACAGGGGTGATTCAGATACCTCTCAACACGAGGCACCCAAAAAAAGTTTTTTTTGTCGTCACTTTTCTGGCCACCCCTGTATAATGATAAAATGTTTCCGTGCAGATGTTAAAGTCGGAGGCGGGCGGCATCCGCTCCAGCGGGCTGCTGCCGCCCACGGTGGTGGACCAGGTCAAGCTGTGGGAGAGCGAGCGCAACCGCTTCGTCTACACCGAGGGCGTCGTCTACAACCAGTTCCTGTCGCAGGTGATCACTTATAATGTCTCTTATACTTATGACTATACTCGAAAGTCCAGAGATGGTTCAGACTTAGTCTGGGCCTTAATTCAATAATGAAATAAAGTCGACTTTGGTATTCGAATTTCAGTAATTATTGAGATTTTCCAGCAGTATTTTGATTCTTCGTTGGAAATGTAACAGTGCAGAATGGTGTGTCTAATCTTGCGTTATTCAGCTATTTATGTGTGTATTTCTCCGAGTTTCTTGCGCTGCTTCTTCTCTGCACTAGACCACGAATTGTCCCTAAGCAGTGATAGTGCAAAAAATATATATGGACGTGGAAAGGAGGCTGAATGTAACCAAACTGTGCTAACAAGAGGTTTCGTGTAAAATCTATAGTCATAATTAAAAAAAGACGTATCTATAGTAATGTTGATAGGGATGGCGATTCTTTCCGAAAAAAATCGATTTTTAAATCGGTTCGAATCATAACCTGAAGAATCGATTCACAAAAATATCGGGGTCAAAAAGATTGATTTCCAAAAAATCGTTTTTTTTTCAAGTCTGCATTTACAATGTAAACATAAATTCATTTTATAAAAAACAAGAAAGATGCCATAATAAACGATCTCTTATCAGTAAAATCGAAGATTTTATTGGTTTAGGGAATTCGATTTTCAGTTCAGCAGAGATAATAGGTAAATATCGACTTGGGTGTAATGATGATTAACTAGTTAGTATTTATGTAAAGTTATTAAAATGGACGATGAAATAAATGAATAAACTGAAAAGAAGTAAGGAATAAATATGCTGATCTGCTTACAAAAAATAAAGAATTTTAAAATTTTGTAGGTACTTTTCTACCAAGAGGTTTAGACCAACGACAACATATAGTTTAAGGTAGATTGGAACTGAAAAAGAACATTTAAACTAACTCTGACGTCTGTTCTCATGCAAGTGATACAATAAATAAAGAAAATATTAATATATGGTAAAGTACTTTAAATTTAACCTTTTGAGTCGCGAGAATTAACTTGACGGAGCTAAAAGTAACATAAAAGGTAACCAATGTAACCTTCTAGCATCGCTTCAACAAATACAAGTCAAAAATTACAAACGTATTTTCTTTTTGATTTATCAGAGAGAGGCGAAGGAAACTAAGCGCACAGCCATCTAGCGAGTTTTTGAGTAATTAAAACCCTTTAATAGCGGTTACACCGTATTTTTACGGAAACATTCAACTAGTTGTAAATAGTTGTGTGTATAATAATATAATAATACGTGTGTGTAGTTGTGCCAAAATAAAAAATCGAATGTCGATTTCTAGGTTGAAATAACGATTCAGTACATATCGATTTAAAAAATCGATTCTTTGATTAATCGATCTCAGATCGCCATCCCTATGTTGATGATCTTTGGCAAATTTTTTATATTAATAAAGCAATTGGCTACTGCTGATTTTAATAAAGTAGTTATTTTCATTAAAATTGTGTATTTAGTTGTTTAGCACTCAGGCCCTTTCATTCCAAGCAGCACCTTCTCT
The DNA here is from genome assembly GCA_963576865.1 of Anania hortulata. Taxonomy (NCBI): domain Eukaryota; kingdom Metazoa; phylum Arthropoda; class Insecta; order Lepidoptera; family Crambidae; genus Anania; species Anania hortulata. Next base: position 18,215,192 of record OY756407.1, on the reverse strand, counting down.
GTCACTCCTACTGAATTTGACAGTGATCGCTGAGGCGCGCTGCTTGACGGAACTGTGTGTATTGCACAAGGTCATTGGTTCTAACTACTAGAGCCTTGGCCTATTTGCAGTAATGGAATTTTGATTTTTGTATGTGTGCTTGCGTATAGCTAGGCGGACTTCATAGTGCTGCGCGAATAGTAATAAAGAGTACCTATGTATGTATGTGTGTGTATGTATGTGTGTTTATGTATGTATGTATGCGTGTGTGTGTATGTGTGCAGGCGGACTTCGTGGTGTTGCGCGACTACGCGCGCGCGGCGGGCGTGCTCACGTGGCAGATGTGTGTACCTGTATGTGTGTGTGTGTGTGTGCAGGCGGACTTCGTGGTGTTGCGCGACTACGCGCGCGCGGCGGGCATGCTCACGTGGCAGATGTGTGTACCTGTATGTGTGTGTGTGTGTGTGCAGGCGGACTTCGTGGTGTTGCGCGACTACGCGCGCGCGGCGGGCGTGCTCACGTGGCAGATGTGTGTACCTGTATGTGTGTGTGTGTGTGTGCAGGCGGACTTCGTGGTGTTGCGCGACTACGCGCGCGCGGCGGGCGTGCTCACGTGGCAGATGTGTGTACCTGTATGTGTGTGTGTGTGTGTGCAGGCGGACTTCGTGGTGTTGCGCGACTACGCGCGCGCGGCGGGCGTGCTCACGTGGCAGATGTGTGTACCTGTATGTGTGTGTGTGTGTGTGCAGGCGGACTTCGTGGTGTTGCGCGACTACGCGCGCGCGGCGGGCGTGCTCACGTGGCAGATGTGTGTACCTGTATGTGTGTGTGTGTGTGTGTGCAGGCGGACTTCGTGGTGTTGCGCGACTACGCGCGCGCGGCGGGCGTGCTCACGTGGCAGATGTGTGTACCTGTATGTGTGTGTGTGTGTGTGTGCAGGCGGACTTCGTGGTGTTGCGCGACTACGCGCGCGCGGCGGGCGTGCTCACGTGGCAGATTTGTGTACCTGTATGTGTGTGTGTGTGTGTGCAGGCGGACTTCGTGGTGTTGCGCGACTACGCGCGCGCGGCGGGCGTGCTCACGTGGCAGATGTGTGTACCTGTATGTGTGTGTGTGTGTGTGTGCAGGCGGACTTCGTGGTGTTGCGCGACTACGCGCGCGCGGCGGGCGTGCTCACGTGGCAGATGTGTGTACCTGTATGTGTGTGTGTGTGTGTGCAGGCGGACTTCGTGGTGTTGCGCGACTACGCGCGCGCGGCGGGCGTGCTCACGTGGCAGATGTGTGTACCTGTATGTGTGTGTGTGTGTGTGCAGGCGGACTTCGTGGTGTTGCGCGACTACGCGCGCGCGGCGGGCGTGCTCACGTGGCAGATGTGTGTACCTGTATGTGTGTGTGTGTGTGTGTGCAGGCGGACTTCGTGGTGTTGCGCGACTACGCGCGCGCGGCGGGCGTGCTCACGTGGCAGATGTGTGTACCTGTATGTGTGTGTGTGTGTGTGCAGGCGGACTTCGTGGTGTTGCGCGACTACGCGCGCGCGGCGGGCGTGCTCACGTGGCAGATGTGTGTACCTGTATGTGTGTGTGTGTGTGTGTGCAGGCGGACTTCGTGGTGTTGCGCGACTACGCGCGCGCGGCGGGCGTGCTCACGTGGCAGATGTGTGTACCTGTATGTGTGTGTGTGTGTGTGTGCAGGCGGACTTCGTGGTGTTGCGCGACTACGCGCGCGCGGCGGGCGTGCTCACGTGGCAGATGTGTGTACCTGTATGTGTGTGTGTGTGTGTGCAGGCGGACTTCGTGGTGTTGCGCGACTACGCGCGCGCGGCGGGCGTGCTCACGTGGCAGATGTGTGTACCTGTATGTGTGTGTGTGTGTGTGCAGGCGGACTTCGTGGTGTTGCGCGACTACGCGCGCGCGGCGGGCGTGCTCACGTGGCAGATGTGTGTACCTGTATGTGTGTGTGTGTGTGTGCAGGCGGACTTCGTGGTGTTGCGCGACTACGCGCGCGCGGCGGGCGTGCTCACGTGGCAGATGTGTGTACCTGTATGTGTGTGTGTGTGTGTGCAGGCGGACTTCGTGGTGTTGCGCGACTACGCGCGCGCGGCGGGCGTGCTCACGTGGCAGATGTGTGTACCTGTATGTGTGTGTGTGTGTGTGCAGGCGGACTTCGTGGTGTTGCGCGACTACGCGCGCGCGGCGGGCGTGCTCACGTGGCAGATGTGTGTACCTGTATGTGTGTGTGTGTGTGTGTGCAGGCGGACTTCGTGGTGTTGCGCGACTACGCGCGCGCGGCGGGCGTGCTCACGTGGCAGATGTGTGTACCTGTATGTGTGTGTGTGTGTGTGCAGGCGGACTTCGTGGTGTTGCGCGACTACGCGCGCGCGGCGGGCGTGCTCACGTGGCAGATGTGTGTACCTGTATGTGTGTGTGTGTGTGTGCAGGCGGACTTCGTGGTGTTGCGCGACTACGCGCGCGCGGCGGGCGTGCTCACGTGGCAGATGTGTGTACCTGTATGTGTGTGTGTGTGTGTGCAGGCGGACTTCGTGGTGTTGCGCGACTACGCGCGCGCGGCGGGCGTGCTCACGTGGCAGATGTGTGTACCTGTATGTGTGTGTGTGTGTGTGCAGGCGGACTTCGTGGTGTTGCGCGACTACGCGCGCGCGGCGGGCGTGCTCACGTGGCAGATGTGTGTACCTGTATGTGTGTGTGTGTGTGTGTGTGCAGGCGGACTTCGTGGTGTTGCGCGACTACGCGCGCGCGGCGGGCGTGCTCACGTGGCAGATGTGTGTACCTGTATGTGTGTGTGTGTGTGTGCAGGCGGACTTCGTGGTGTTGCGCGACTACGCGCGCGCGGCGGGCGTGCTCACGTGGCAGATGTGTGTACCTGTATGTGTGTGTGTGTGTGTGTGCAGGCGGACTTCGTGGTGTTGCGCGACTACGCGCGCGCGGCGGGCGTGCTCACGTGGCAGATGTGTGTACCTGTATGTGTGTGTGTGTGTGTGCAGGCGGACTTCGTGGTGTTGCGCGACTACGCGCGCGCGGCGGGCGTGCTCACGTGGCAGATGTGTGTACCTGTATGTGTGTGTGTGTGTGTGCAGGCGGACTTCGTGGTGTTGCGCGACTACGCGCGCGCGGCGGGCGTGCTCACGTGGCAGATGTGTGTACCTGTATGTGTGTGTGTGTGTGTGCAGGCGGACTTCGTGGTGTTGCGCGACTACGCGCGCGCGGCGGGCGTGCTCACGTGGCAGATGTGTGTACCTGTATGTGTGTGTGTGTGTGTGCAGGCGGACTTCGTGGTGTTGCGCGACTACGCGCGCGCGGCGGGCGTGCTCACGTGGCAGATGTGTGTACCTGTATGTGTGTGTGTGTGTGTGCAGGCGGACTTCGTGGTGTTGCGCGACTACGCGCGCGCGGCGGGCGTGCTCACGTGGCAGATGTGTGTACCTGTATGTGTGTGTGTGTGTGTGCAGGCGGACTTCGTGGTGTTGCGCGACTACGCGCGCGCGGCGGGCGTGCTCACGTGGCAGATGTGTGTACCTGTATGTGTGTGTGTGTGTGTGCAGGCGGACTTCGTGGTGTTGCGCGACTACGCGCGCGCGGCGGGCGTGCTCACGTGGCAGATGTGTGTACCTGTATGTGTGTGTGTGTGTGTGCAGGCGGACTTCGTGGTGTTGCGCGACTACGCGCGCGCGGCGGGCGTGCTCACGTGGCAGATGTGTGTACCTGTATGTGTGTGTGTGTGTGTGCAGGCGGACTTCGTGGTGTTGCGCGACTACGCGCGCGCGGCGGGCGTGCTCACGTGGCAGATGTGTGTACCTGTATGTGTGTGTGTGTGTGTGCAGGCGGACTTCGTGGTGTTGCGCGACTACGCGCGCGCGGCGGGCGTGCTCACGTGGCAGATGTGTGTACCTGTATGTGTGTGTGTGTGTGTGCAGGCGGACTTCGTGGTGTTGCGCGACTACGCGCGCGCGGCGGGCGTGCTCACGTGGCAGATGTGTGTACCTGTATGTGTGTGTGTGTGTGTGCAGGCGGACTTCGTGGTGTTGCGCGACTACGCGCGCGCGGCGGGCGTGCTCACGTGGCAGATGTGTGTACCTGTATGTGTGTGTGTGTGTGTGCAGGCGGACTTCGTGGTGTTGCGCGACTACGCGCGCGCGGCGGGCGTGCTCACGTGGCAGATGTGTGTACCTGTATGTGTGTGTGTGTGTGTGCAGGCGGACTTCGTGGTGTTGCGCGACTACGCGCGCGCGGCGGGCGTGCTCACGTGGCAGATGTGTGTACCTGTATGTGTGTGTGTGTGTGTGCAGGCGGACTTCGTGGTGTTGCGCGACTACGCGCGCGCGGCGGGCGTGCTCACGTGGCAGATGTGTGTACCTGTATGTGTGTGTGTGTGTGTGCAGGCGGACTTCGTGGTGTTGCGCGACTACGCGCGCGCGGCGGGCGTGCTCACGTGGCAGATGTGTGTACCTGTATGTGTGTGTGTGTGTGTGCAGGCGGACTTCGTGGTGTTGCGCGACTACGCGCGCGCGGCGGGCGTGCTCACGTGGCAGATGTGTGTACCTGTATGTGTGTGTGTGTGTGTGCAGGCGGACTTCGTGGTGTTGCGCGACTACGCGCGCGCGGCGGGCGTGCTCACGTGGCAGATGTGTGTACCTGTATGTGTGTGTGTGTGTGTGCAGGCGGACTTCGTGGTGTTGCGCGACTACGCGCGCGCGGCGGGCGTGCTCACGTGGCAGATGTGTGTACCTGTATGTGTGTGTGTGTGTGTGCAGGCGGACTTCGTGGTGTTGCGCGACTACGCGCGCGCGGCGGGCGTGCTCACGTGGCAGATGTGTGTACCTGTATGTGTGTGTGTGTGTGTGCAGGCGGACTTCGTGGTGTTGCGCGACTACGCGCGCGCGGCGGGCGTGCTCACGTGGCAGATGTGTGTACCTGTATGTGTGTGTGTGTGTGTGCAGGCGGACTTCGTGGTGTTGCGCGACTACGCGCGCGCGGCGGGCGTGCTCACGTGGCAGATGTGTGTACCTGTATGTGTGTGTGTGTGTGTGCAGGCGGACTTCGTGGTGTTGCGCGACTACGCGCGCGCGGCGGGCATGCTCACGTGGCAGATGTGTGTACCTGTATGTGTGTGTGTGTGTGTGCAGGCGGACTTCGTGGTGTTGCGCGACTACGCGCGCGCGGCGGGCGTGCTCACGTGGCAGATGTGTGTACCTGTATGTGTGTGTGTGTGTGTGCAGGCGGACTTCGTGGTGTTGCGCGACTACGCGCGCGCGGCGGGCATGCTCACGTGGCAGATGTGTGTACCTGTATGTGTGTGTGTGTGTGTGCAGGCGGACTTCGTGGTGTTGCGCGACTACGCGCGCGCGGCGGGCGTGCTCACGTGGCAGATGTGTGTACCTGTATGTGTGTGTGTGTGTGTGCAGGCGGACTTCGTGGTGTTGCGCGACTACGCGCGCGCGGCGGGCGTGCTCACGTGGCAGATGTGTGTACCTGTATGTGTGTGTGTGTGTGTGTGCAGGCAGACTTCGTGGTGTTGCGCGACTACGCGCGCGCGCGGGCGTGCTCACGTGGCAGATGTGTGTACCTGTATGTGTGTGTGTGTGTGTGCAGGCGGACTTCGTGGTGTTGCGCGACTACGCGCGCGCGGCGGGCATGCTCACGTGGCAGATGTGTGTACCTGTATGTGTGTGTGTGTGTGTGCAGGCGGACTTCGTGGTGTTGCGCGACTACGCGCGCGCGGCGGGCGTGCTCACGTGCAGATGTGTGTACCTGTATGTGTGTGTGTGTGTGTGCAGGCGGACTTCGTGGTGTTGCGCGACTACGCGCGCGCGGCGGGCATGCTCACGTGGCAGATGTGTGTACCTGTATGTGTGTGTGTGTGTGTGCAGGCGGACTTCGTGGTGTTGCGCGACTACGCGCGCGCGGCGGGCGTGCTCACGTGGCAGATGTGTGTACCTGTATGTGTGTGTGTGTGTGTGCAGGCGACTTCGTGGTGTTGCGCGACTACGCGCGCGCGGCGGGCGTGCTCACGTGGCAGATGTGTGTACCTGTATGTGTGTGTGTGTGTGTGCAGGCGGACTTCGTGGTGTTGCGCGACTACGCGCGCGCGGCGGGCGTGCTCACGTGGCAGATGTGTGTACCTGTATGTGTGTGTGTGTGTGTGCAGGCGGACTTCGTGGTGTTGCGCGACTACGCGCGCGCGGCGGGCGTGCTCACGTGGCAGATGTGTGTACCTGTATGTGTGTGTGTGTGTGTGCAGGCGGACTTCGTGGTGTTGCGCGACTACGCGCGCGCGGCGGGCATGCTCACGTGGCAGATGTGTGTACCTGTATGTGTGTGTGTGTGTGTGCAGGCGGACTTCGTGGTGTTGCGCGACTACGCGCGCGCGGCGGGCGTGCTCACGTGGCAGATGTGTGTACCTGTATGTGTGTGTGTGTGTGTGCAGGCGGACTTCGTGGTGTTGCGCGACTACGCGCGCGCGGCGGGCATGCTCACGTGGCAGATGTGTGTACCTGTATGTGTGTGTGTGTGTGTGCAGGCGGACTTCGTGGTGTTGCGCGACTACGCGCGCGCGGCGGGGCGTGCTCACGTGGCAGATGTGTGTACCTGTATGTGTGTGTGTGTGTGTGCAGGCGGACTTCGTGGTGTTGCGCGACTACGCGCGCGCGGCGGGCATGCTCACGTGGCAGATGTGTGTACCTGTAGTGTGTGTGTGTGTGTGCAGGCGGACTTCGTGGTGTTGCGCGACTACGCGCGCGCGGCGGGCGTGCTCACGTGGCAGATGTGTGTACCTGTATGTGTGTGTGTGTGTGTGCAGGCGGACTTCGTGGTGTTGCGCGACTACGCGCGCGCGGCGGGCGTGCTCACGTGGCAGATGTGTGTACCTGTATGTGTGTGTGTGTGTGTGCAGGCGGACTTCTGTGGTGTTGCGCGACTACGCGCGCGCGGCGGGCGTGCTCACGTGGCAGATGTGTGTACCTGTATGTGTGTGTGTGTGTGTGTGCAGGCGGACTTCGTGGTGTTGCGCGACTACGCGCGCGCGGCGGGCGTGCTCACGTGGCAGATGTGTGTACCTGTATGTGTGTGTGTGTGTGTGCAGGCGGACTTCGTGGTGTTGCGCGACTACGCGCGCGCGGCGGGCATGCTCACGTGGCAGATGTGTGTACCTGTATGTGTGTGTGTGTGTGTGCAGGCGGACTTCGTGGTGTTGCGCGACTACGCGCGCGCGGCGGGCGTGCTCACGTGGCAGATGTGTGTACCTGTATGTGTGTGTGTGTGTGTGCAGGCGGACTTCGTGGTGTTGCGCGACTACGCGCGCGCGGCGGGCATGCTCACGTGGCAGATGTGTGTACCTGTATGTGTGTGTGTGTGTGTGCAGGCGGACTTCGTGGTGTTGCGCGACTACGCGCGCGCGGCGGGCGTGCTCACGTGGCAGATGTGTGTACCTGTATGTGTGTGTGTGTGTGTGCAGGCGGACTTCGTGGTGTTGCGCGACTACGCGCGCGCGGCGGGCGTGCTCACGTGGCAGATGTGTGTACCTGTATGTGTGTGTGTGTGTGTGCAGGCGGACTTCGTGGTGTTGCGCGACTACGCGCGCGCGGCGGGCGTGCTCACGTGGCAGCGCGAGCGCGCACGCACGATGGTGGTCACGCGCGCCGGACACGACGACGTCAAGCGCTTCTGGAAGCGGTACTCCAAGACCTCCTAGCTTGTTAGTTAGCTAGTTAGTTATATGCCTCTATTAGTTAGTTAGTTATAGACCCTGCCTGCCCGAGACCGCATAGCCATCTAAAGGGGAAAGTCCAGCCATACTGTCCCTCTTCCTTGGAACCTAGGACACGACGACATCAACTGAGACACGACGATATGAAGCGCTTTTGGAAGCAGTACTCTAAGACCTCCTAGCTACCTAGTTAGTTATATAGTTAACTAGGCAGTTTATTGGGTCGTTGTGCTAGGTACCTTTCTTACTCCGAAACCTAGCGGGCAGCACCGCATAGAAATACCTATACACCAATACGAACCATCTTCCTCAGAAACTATAGTCCTTTCGAGATAAGACGGGTTTTGTGACACTTAGGATTTTCCGTTTCATACATAATACTTACGATATTTTCAAAAAATAATAATTAATTGCAAAAACACAATAATCTTTGCCTCTAAAAATCTAAGCAAAAATTCATCATGTCAGTCTGTTGCAGTCCAGTGTTGGACGTAAACCTCTCCCAAAAATCTCCCGATCGTGCTCTTTGGGGGTTTTCATCCATCTACTCCTACTGCCAGCCATCTCCCTAAGGCCGTCAGTCGACGACCTTAGAAATCGAACTGGGGCTCAATGGAACTACACTACGTTCGCCAAGGCGCGGTCTCCACTCCGAGAACCCTTTAGAAAGAAAGAAAGAAAGAAACGTTTATTCGACACAGAAAAAAAAAATATAATACACAAAACAATATAAATTAGATATTGTGTCGAAAAGGTTACTCCACCTTTCATTTATTCTACGACAAATATGACCAGCCTTTAGCTTGCTACATTTTAAGTCTATGTCCATTACTTGTTAGTAAAATTGCAAACCAATAATATACCTTAATAATTTTAAAAATAAATTAATATGATTTTCTTTAAATACTTTTTGCGTAAAACGGAATGTTTACCTATAGGGGTTGACATTACATAATCGACACTAAATCGATAAATCGGTTCGGACGTCTTGTGAAAATTTGTGCAAGATCGTCTACAAACTACCATGTAGCGGTGTGGTGTTTTCATTACTATTTGGTAAAATGCCAAAAAAAACCTATCGTCAAAACACTATCAATATAAGGCACTCTGGCGGTATAACATAGCAGTATACCTCTTATTTAAAAAAGGTCACTTCAATAAAAATAGATTAGACTTTCTCGATATTCAAAGTGAATCGATGGATTTTGTTAAGGCACATCACTATACGTGTCAACAGTGAACTGTCACCAAATCTTTCTTATCTTGAAAGAACTATAGTTAGTATTTTTCACTTACATTTTGTATAAAATGACAAGTCCGGTCTACGGGTTATGCGCATAACCCAATTTATAACATGTAGAGGGAAGAGTTTCTATATGATTTGTGATGGAAATGACAGAATGATAGCGATGACAGAATGATGATCAACGCAGCTTATATTCTAATATATATATATATCAGTCTCTAGACTGAAATACCCTTTCGTGTATGCAAACCAACATACATAAATTGTAATGTTAATAAACTGGCTATTTTAAGAATGGTTCCTATAATATTACTTCGAAACATACTGAAATAATATCTAAATAATTAAATGTCAAGAAATACAAGCATTCGTAGAATTAAGTAATAATATTGTAAATAAATAACTGTCTGAGTTTTCTTATAACAAGAAAAGTGTCGCAGCGCTGTGCGTTGGTATTGATAACGATGATATGATTAAGAATTTTGTAAATAAATATTTTTATAAAACGATAAATATGCTTTTATTAATGTTCACCCATACAAAATGTATATAAAATTGAGTTTCCAGACAAAAAATCAACAGACCTGAATAAATAAAGCTTTCCCAGCTCATCCAAACGCTAGCAAATTTAGAAGTTATTTTACTAAATTGGTCCGTCCGAAAAATAAACCCGGAACCTTCAGTCGGGAGAAGCTCGAGTGCCACAGACAATTCTACTCGCGTGGCAAAGCACTGTTCACTATCTAAACTTTTATTTATTTACTTTTCTATCAATTCGCTAAGTTGCAGGTAGGTATTATTCCTGAAAATCTAGCAAAATTGAAATAAGAATTATTCAACATTTTAACAAATCTCGCTAATAAACTACGGTCGTGTAGCAGAAAAATAGGCACTTGTTATCGGATTAATATTAATAAAGATACAAGTGAAATCACATACACATTTTATAATACATTTTATTTAAACATACAATCTTATGAACAGTCTTATCAGTATACCTATACTAACACTTCTTGAGATCAGCAACTCTATTCGAGATGCGAGAACAGTAACATTAAAAGGCAGTTCATAATAGGAAATTGAAATCCAAAATTTACTTGATGAAATAAAACGAATCTTTTGAATTGCCTTGTAAGATTGCTCGCATCTTGAATAGAACTGCTGCACGAATTGGTTTAATTTGCGTACACAGTAACTACGCATAATCGCCTTATTAATTTTTTATTCAATGCAATATTGTCTCCACAATCGGCGGAGTGTGGGACATATCAGTGTGTAATAAAATTTTATAAAAGATATTATAAAATTGTTTTCAACTGCTGTGTAACATTGCTCACATCTCAATAGAACTGCTGCATGAATTGGTTTAATTTACATACACAGCAACTACGCATAATCGCCTTATAAATATCACCACAAGGTAGCACTATTCGGCGGAGTGTGGGACATATCAGTGTGTGTTATTGTGGTGGCATCACTCGGCAGTGTGGTACATTTCAGTGTGTGTTATTTTTGTTGTATCACTCGGCGAAGTGTGGGACATATAGTACCTCGCATGACTAACTGTCGTAACTAAATAAAAAAATAAAATTATCACAGAGTGGTAACTGTATTTTAAGTATTAAGTTTTAAGACGCGCCTAGCATTTTCTACAGCTCCAGATATCAAGTTCTAAAACAGAACAGTTGAATTTGACCGTTGGTAGTTACGACACTTAGTCATGCGGGACATTCAGTGTGTGTTATTTCAGTTTTATCACTCGGCGGAGTGTGGGACATATCAGTGTGAGTTATTGTGGTCGCATCATTCGGCGGAGTGTGAGTCATATCAGTACGTTGTAGTCACATCTTTCGGTGGAGTGTGGGATCTATCAGTGTGTGTTATTCTGGTCGTATCATTCGGCGGAGTGTGGGACATTTCAGTATGTTATGGTGTCATCTTTCGGTGGAGTGTGGGACATTCAGTGTGTTATTTTAGTTTTATCACTCGGCGGAGTGTGCGACATATCATTGTGTAATATTGTGGTGGCATCACTCGGCGGAGTGTGGGACATTTCAGTGTGTTGTGGTGTCATCTTTCGGTGGAGTGTGGGACATTCAGTGTGTTATTTTAGTTGTATCACTCGGCGGAGTGTGCGACATATCATTGTGTAATATTGTGGTGGCATCACTCGGCGGAGTGTGGGACATTTCAGTGTGTTGTAGTGTCATCTTTCGATGGAGTGTGGGACATATCAGTGTGTGTTATTTTAGTTGTATCACTCGGCGGGTATGTTGTAGTGTCATCTTCCGGTGGAGTGTAATCGTAGTGCGCGTGTCAGCAGGCGGCGCGGGGCGGCTTGACGGGCGCGAGGGCGGCGTACAGCTTGGACACGGCGGCCTGCACCGTGCGCTCTAGCGCCTCGTCCGCCGCACACTTCACTTCCTGCACACAACATTTACGATCCTACTAATATTATAATGCGAATGTTTGTAAGTAAGTATTTGATGTATGGATTCTAGTTACTCTCTCACGCTAAAACTACTGAATGAATTTTGATGGAATTTGGCATACTCATAGAACATGGCCTGGATTAACACATAGGATACTTTTTATCTGGGTAAGGTCAACGCAAACGAAGTCGCGGGTAAAAGCTAGTTCACCATAAACTAAAGAGTGTACGACCTCCGTCGCCGAGAGGCGAGCATACCGGACTCGGTGTCGCTATCTCTGAGGTCCCGGGTTCGATTCCCGGTCGGTCAATGCAGAAAAAAAACTTTTCTATATCTCGGGTCTGGGTGTTGTGGTACCGTAGTTTCTGATTTCTATAACACAAGTGCTTTGGCTACTTAACATAGGATCAGTGCAATGTATGTGATGTTGTCCAATGCAATGCACCTATAAAATAATATTGCATGCCCTTTGGAAAAAATGTGTGAAAATATTTACTTATTTATTTATCACACTGATGATTTGCAAACGAATTCAAAGCGAGACGAGAACGCGGCTCTGAGGCCGTTCACTGCGCTAAGTCTCCTGCAACGGACGCAACAATTAAATGTCCCGTTTCATCGTTGCCCGGCGTAAACGACTACGACCACGGACGGCACGCGCAAAGTAGCTGTGTTCTGGTTTTACAAAAACATACCGTACCGCGAGAAAGTCTCGGTCTCGGTTAAAAGTGCTGAGACTCAGGATTTCGAGAATCGAGTCCCGGGACGAAATACCTAGTGTAAACTAAGCATGAAATACAATAAAAACAAAAGTGATGACGACTGGGTGAACAAAAAGAAATTCTACATATTCCGTCAGTTAGATTATCAAAAAATAATGGACATTTATTTTTTCTTTTGTCTATCAAAAATGTCTAAGGGCTAGTTTTTCAACAGCTAGATAACTTTGATAAAGATGACGTTTGGACACATTTTCCATACGGAAACTGTCAACATTTTAATCTTATTCTTTGTAAAAGTTAACTGGCTATTGAAAAATCGGCCTAAAGATAAACCGCGTCAAACTTCGACGTCACTCCTAAGTCGAAAATTGTGTCAAGACGTGACGTCACGCGACATTTCAAATCAATATATCTCTGTAAAATTTTGACTGTGTGAAAAGAACCAACACATGTCCAAATACTATTTGATAATCTACCTGATAGACAAAGACTATACGCTATGGTATAATATTTTGGGGCAATTCTACGGATAGAGAAATAGTTTTTAGGGCTCAAAAGAAATGCGTACGAGCTATTTGCGGAACTAAACCCACTGAGAGCTGTAAGCCTTATTTCAAATCGCTTAATCTTCTTACGCTGCCATCAATCTATATACAGGAAATGTGTCTCTTTGTTAGGAAAAACTTAAATTTATTTACTTCTTTTAATAGTATGCGAAACAAAAATAAAATCTGCGCAACGCTGCATAAAACGGCACTCTTTAAAAAAAATATACTTGGTATGGCACCGCGAATCTACAATAAGCTGCCACAAATTATAAGAAATAAGGAAGACGTGTTATCTTTTAAAAAAACCCTTCATATCTTTTTGAGTAACAAAGCATACTACTCAATCAACGAGTTCCTCCTGGATAGATTTAATTGATTATGGCTATACTATGGCTGTTTTGCAGGAACAATTGACAGATTTCCTCAATTAATGTGATTATTAACTATCTCAAATTTTCTCTTTTCTTGACATCACAAAAATATAGCAATTCTGACACTAAATGAAATGATATTGACATTGACTAATTTTTAGTAATAACGTATACTAAGTAGGTATTATAAAAATGAAAGAACTGTGACACTAATTAAGTAGTATTTTATTATTTGAATTGTTAAAATATAATGTTAGTAAACTACCTATTTCGTTGTATTAAATAATGTTGCATGCCTATAAGGTAAGATGTAGCTGACCCAAAACTATTTTTAAGATCTCTGTATGTACCTACATTCTGCAATAAAAATATTTGAATTTGAATTTGAAAGAAATAAAGTTGGTCGTCATCCCTATTGTATTTATTTTTCGAGAAATTGTTAAAAACGCTGTATTTACCTATAAAGACATGTTACTCATATTACCCTGAATTCGAACACGAAAAAAATTCGTGTATGAAAATATTTTCTATTGCTTCAGATTTTACGCATTTTTGAATCACTCGAAATAAGTGTCACTATTAAATTGAAATTTTGTAACAATTCTTGTTTCACGCAGAAAATATTACAAACAATAAAGCAAAAACTCATTAACGAACGTAGATAAAAAGTTATGTAAAATTTCTGTCAAACATACATTTACTTGTCAATGTAATTCTTCCGTACTTTCTACTAGTAGAAAACAAAAACGAGTGGTCGTTGCAGAATTCACGGAATCAATTTTCAAAAATAGTGATTTTAGGAATTGGCATGCGAATCTTGCAATTTCGTGTTCGGATTGGAATTCGCATGATTCAAAAATACGTCTCCTTATATGTTGCTGGTGAATCTTTTCCAATAAATAAATAATAACTGACCATAGTGAGCAGATCGATGTCGGCGCGGCGGCCTGCCACCTCGACGTACAGCTTGTCGCCCTTGAACATCTTCGGCACAGAGTCCTCGCCGAACATCTCTTGTAGCATCTCGATCACGCACTCCTGAACGAGATAACCGTTGAACATTTACCGTCCGGTCTAGTCTAGACTACAAAAGCGGTCGCAGGTTTGGGTCCCGCAAGGGCAATGTCACTTTGGTGTTACTTGAGTCATGGATGTTTAGTACAAGTTTTGTTAAGTTTCGGGCTAGATAATCGTTAGAATATGAAGGAATTTATTGTAAAATCTACTAATTTATACAATATGTTAATTAACGAAAGGCCGCTAACCCGTAATACTTTAGCTTCTATAACATAATATTTCCACTTAAAATAAAATATTTTTAATTTTAAAGTTTTATTAAAAGTAAAGAACGTTCGACTTTTTTTTCACCGTAAGAGCAAGATAAAAAAAGCGACGTTGCCAGTTTGCGTATTGAAATTACGCTAGTTACTATTCCGCGTAACGATTATGATATAGAGATAGATAGATAGATAGATACTCTTTATTGCACACCATACAAGTAAATTACACATGATTTTTACGGAAAGACGTATGTGTGCCCGCGGCGCTGAGCGCGGCCGCCACCAGCGTGCGTGCGTATAAGTGTGTGTGTGTGTGTGCGTGTGTGCGCGTGCGTGCGTGTGTGTGTGTGCGTGTGTGTGCGCGTGCGTGCGTGCGTGTGTGCGTGTGTGTACCTTGAAGTGCATGCGGTCCAGCTTGGGCGCCAGCGGCAGGTGGTGGTGGTGCGGCAGGCACGAGGCGCTGAGCGCGGCCGCCACCAGCGTGCGTGTGTGTGTGCGTGTGTGCGTGTGTGTACCTTGAAGTGCATGCGGTCCAGCTTGGGCGCCAGCGGCAGGTGGTGGTGGTGCGGCAGGCACGAGGCGCTGAGCGCGGCCGCCACCAGCGTGCGTGTGTGTGTGCGTGTGTGCGTGTGTGTACCTTGAAGTGCATGCGGTCCAGCTTGGGCGCCAGCGGCAGGTGGTGGTGGTGCGGCAGGCACGAGGCGCTGAGCGCGGCCGCCACCAGCGTGCGTGTGTGTGTGCGTGTGTGCGTGTGTGTACCTTGAAGTGCATGCGGTCCAGCTTGGGCGCCAGCGGCAGGTGGTGGTGGTGCGGCAGGCACGAGGCGCTGAGCGCGGCCGCCACCAGCGTGCGTGTGTGTGTGCGTGTGTGCGTGTGTGTACCTTGAAGTGCATGCGGTCCAGCTTGGGCGCCAGCGGCAGGTGGTGGTGGTGCGGCAGGCACGAGGCGCTGAGCGCGGCCGCCACCAGCGTGCGTGTGTGTGTGCGTGTGTGCGTGTGTGTACCTTGAAGTGCATGCGGTCCAGCTTGGGCGCCAGCGGCAGGTGGTGGTGGTGCGGCAGGCACGAGGCGCTGAGCGCGGCCGCCACCAGCGTGCGTGTGTGTGTGCGTGTGTGCGTGTGTGTACCTTGAAGTGCATGCGGTCCAGCTTGGGCGCCAGCGGCAGGTGGTGGTGGTGCGGCAGGCACGAGGCGCTGAGCGCGGCCGCCACCAGCGTGCGTGTGTGTGTGCGTGTGTGCGTGTGTGTACCTTGAAGTGCATGCGGTCCAGCTTGGGCGCCAGCGGCAGGTGGTGGTGGTGCGGCAGGCACGAGGCGCTGAGCGCGGCCGCCACCAGCGTGCGTGTGTGTGTGCGTGTGTGCGTGTGTGTACCTTGAAGTGCATGCGGTCCAGCTTGGGCGCCAGCGGCAGGTGGTGGTGGTGCGGCAGGCACGAGGCGCTGAGCGCGGCCGCCACCAGCGTGCGTGTGTGTGTGCGTGTGTGCGTGTGTGTACCTTGAAGTGCATGCGGTCCAGCTTGGGCGCCAGCGGCAGGTGGTGGTGGTGCGGCAGGCACGAGGCGCTGAGCGCGGCCGCCACCAGCGTGCGTGTGTGTGTGCGTGTGTGCGTGTGTGTACCTTGAAGTGCATGCGGTCCAGCTTGGGCGCCAGCGGCAGGTGGTGGTGGTGCGGCAGGCACGAGGCGCTGAGCGCGGCCGCCACCAGCGTGCGTGTGTGTGTGCGTGTGTGCGTGTGTGTACCTTGAAGTGCATGCGGTCCAGCTTGGGCGCCAGCGGCAGGTGGTGGTGGTGCGGCAGGCACGAGGCGCTGAGCGCGGCCGCCACCAGCGTGCGTGTGTGTGTGCGTGTGTGCGTGTGTGTACCTTGAAGTGCATGCGGTCCAGCTTGGGCGCCAGCGGCAGGTGGTGGTGGTGCGGCAGGCACGAGGCGCTGAGCGCGGCCGCCACCAGCGTGCGTGTGTGTGTGCGTGTGTGCGTGTGTGTACCTTGAAGTGCATGCGGTCCAGCTTGGGCGCCAGCGGCAGGTGGTGGTGGTGCGGCAGGCACGAGGCGCTGAGCGCGGCCGCCACCAGCGTGCGTGTGTGTGTGCGTGTGTGCGTGTGTGTACCTTGAAGTGCATGCGGTCCAGCTTGGGCGCCAGCGGCAGGTGGTGGTGGTGCGGCAGGCACGAGGCGCTGAGCGCGGCCGCCACCAGCGTGCGTGTGTGTGTGCGTGTGTGCGTGTGTGTACCTTGAAGTGCATGCGGTCCAGCTTGGGCGCCAGCGGCAGGTGGTGGTGGTGCGGCAGGCACGAGGCGCTGAGCGCGGCCGCCACCAGCGTGCGTGTGTGTGTGCGTGTGTGCGTGTGTGTACCTTGAAGTGCATGCGGTCCAGCTTGGGCGCCAGCGGCAGGTGGTGGTGGTGCGGCAGGCACGAGGCGCTGAGCGCGGCCGCCACCAGCGTGCGTGTGTGTGTGCGTGTGTGCGTGTGTGTACCTTGAAGTGCATGCGGTCCAGCTTGGGCGCCAGCGGCAGGTGGTGGTGGTGCGGCAGGCACGAGGCGCTGAGCGCGGCCGCCACCAGCGTGCGTGTGTGTGTGCGTGTGTGCGTGTGTGTACCTTGAAGTGCATGCGGTCCAGCTTGGGCGCCAGCGGCAGGTGGTGGTGGTGCGGCAGGCACGAGGCGCTGAGCGCGGCCGCCACCAGCGTGCGTGTGTGTGTGCGTGTGTGCGTGTGTGTACCTTGAAGTGCATGCGGTCCAGCTTGGGCGCCAGCGGCAGGTGGTGGTGGTGCGGCAGGCACGAGGCGCTGAGCGCGGCCGCCACCAGCGTGCGTGTGTGTGTGCGTGTGTGCGTGTGTGTACCTTGAAGTGCATGCGGTCCAGCTTGGGCGCCAGCGGCAGGTGGTGGTGGTGCGGCAGGCACGAGGCGCTGAGCGCGGCCGCCACCAGCGTGCGTGTGTGTGTGCGTGTGTGCGTGTGTGTACCTTGAAGTGCATGCGGTCCAGCTTGGGCGCCAGCGGCAGGTGGTGGTGGTGCGGCAGGCACGAGGCGCTGAGCGCGGCCGCCACCAGCGTGCGTGTGTGTGTGCGTGTGTGCGTGTGTGTACCTTGAAGTGCATGCGGTCCAGCTTGGGCGCCAGCGGCAGGTGGTGGTGGTGCGGCAGGCACGAGGCGCTGAGCGCGGCCGCCACCAGCGTGCGTGTGTGTGTGCGTGTGTGCGTGTGTGTACCTTGAAGTGCATGCGGTCCAGCTTGGGCGCCAGCGGCAGGTGGTGGTGGTGCGGCAGGCACGAGGCGCTGAGCGCGGCCGCCACCAGCGTGCGTGTGTGTGTGCGTGTGTGCGTGTGTGTACCTTGAAGTGCATGCGGTCCAGCTTGGGCGCCAGCGGCAGGTGGTGGTGGTGCGGCAGGCACGAGGCGCTGAGCGCGGCCGCCACCAGCGTGCGTGTGTGTGTGCGTGTGTGTACCTTGAAGTGCATGCGGTCCAGCTTGGGCGCCAGCGGCAGGTGGTGGTGGTGCGGCAGGCACGAGGCGCTGAGCGCGGCCGCCACCAGCGTGCGTGTGTGTGTGCGTGTGTGCGTGTGTGTACCTTGAAGTGCATGCGGTCCAGCTTGGGCGCCAGCGGCAGGTGGTGGTGGTGCGGCAGGCACGAGGCGCTGAGCGCGGCCGCCACCAGCGTGCGTGTGTGTGTGCGTGTGTGCGTGTGTGTACCTTGAAGTGCATGCGGTCCAGCTTGGGCGCCAGCGGCAGGTGGTGGTGGTGCGGCAGGCACGAGGCGCTGAGCGCGGCCGCCACCAGCGTGCGTGTGTGTGTGCGTGTGTGCGTGTGTGTACCTTGAAGTGCATGCGGTCCAGCTTGGGCGCCAGCGGCAGGTGGTGGTGGTGCGGCAGGCACGAGGCGCTGAGCGCGGCCGCCACCAGCGTGCGTGTGTGTGTGCGTGTGTGCGTGTGTGTACCTTGAAGTGCATGCGGTCCAGCTTGGGCGCCAGCGGCAGGTGGTGGTGGTGCGGCAGGCACGAGGCGCTGAGCGCGGCCGCCACCAGCGTGCGTGTGTGTGTGCGTGTGTGCGTGTGTGTACCTTGAAGTGCATGCGGTCCAGCTTGGGCGCCAGCGGCAGGTGGTGGTGGTGCGGCAGGCACGAGGCGCTGAGCGCGGCCGCCACCAGCGTGCGTGTGTGTGTGCGTGTGTGCGTGTGTGTACCTTGAAGTGCATGCGGTCCAGCTTGGGCGCCAGCGGCAGGTGGTGGTGGTGCGGCAGGCACGAGGCGCTGAGCGCGGCCGCCACCAGCGTGCGTGTGTGTGTGCGTGTGTGCGTGTGTGTACCTTGAAGTGCATGCGGTCCAGCTTGGGCGCCAGCGGCAGGTGGTGGTGGTGCGGCAGGCACGAGGCGCTGAGCGCGGCCGCCACCAGCGTGCGTGTGTGTGTGCGTGTGTGCGTGTGTGTACCTTGAAGTGCATGCGGTCCAGCTTGGGCGCCAGCGGCAGGTGGTGGTGGTGCGGCAGGCACGAGGCGCTGAGCGCGGCCGCCACCAGCGTGCGTGTGTGTGTGCGTGTGTGCGTGTGTGTACCTTGAAGTGCATGCGGTCCAGCTTGGGCGCCAGCGGCAGGTGGTGGTGGTGCGGCAGGCACGAGGCGCTGAGCGCGGCCGCCACCAGCGTGCGTGTGTGTGTGCGTGTGTGCGTGTGTGTACCTTGAAGTGCATGCGGTCCAGCTTGGGCGCCAGCGGCAGGTGGTGGTGGTGCGGCAGGCACGAGGCGCTGAGCGCGGCCGCCACCAGCGTGCGTGTGTGTGTGCGTGTGTGCGTGTGTGTACCTTGAAGTGCATGCGGTCCAGCTTGGGCGCCAGCGGCAGGTGGTGGTGGTGCGGCAGGCACGAGGCGCTGAGCGCGGCCGCCACCAGCGTGCGTGTGTGTGTGCGTGTGTGCGTGTGTGTACCTTGAAGTGCATGCGGTCCAGCTTGGGCGCCAGCGGCAGGTGGTGGTGGTGCGGCAGGCACGAGGCGCTGAGCGCGGCCGCCACCAGCGCGTCCGCGAACATGTCCGACACGGGCTGCGCCTGCCACTGCGACACACGACAGAGACCGAAACGTTCACAACTCTTATTTGACTATTAAAAAGGTACACCAACAGCAAGACAAATAACACAATCACAGTAAAAAACAAAATTGTCTTCCTTTTGATGAAATCAAATAGTTGCCAAAAGATATAAAATCAATTCAAAACTGTCCAATCAATCCGCTTACGGAACTCTTTGTCGATATTTATTCGGCAGTTTGAATCACTTTAGTTTAAAAGAAAACTTAAAACCTATCCCCTTGCACTTAAGCTTTCTTAAACTGTAAATCACACCACGAGGTGAAAGCTGTGCCCTACAGTGGGACGCATACATTACGTCTTCGCCATCTCCAGATTTCTGTACAACAAAAAATAGGACAGATAAACAATATGTTGTTTATATATTTTATACGTACACGCGCGCCATTCGGTCTCGCCAAGGAACTGGTCGGCGCTGGCACTCACCTCGAGCGTGATCATGTTGTTCTCGAGCGAGAGCAGGATGCAGCCGTACACGCGCCACTTGGTCTCGCTGAGGAACTCGACCTGCCCCGCGAGCTGCATCACGACGTGGCGCAGCAGCGGCACCGAGCCCGCGTAGTGGATGGACTGCCGCTGCGTCACTTCGGACTGCGTCAGTTCCGTATATTCTGGATAACGAATACACATTTTCAGGTTTACTTACACAAGCAGCTACGTCTGTTACGGCGACATTGAAAGACATGTGGACTAACTGATGCAGTCTAGCTAGATAATTTATAGAGCTGAGAGAAACAAGACCGTTTGATGCTATGGTTATTTAAAGAATAAATTACCCAACCCAAACATTCATTAAACCTCACACAACTCATCGTGAATCAACCCGAAAAATCACTGGTGTCGTATTTGTTGACTTATCAGCTGCGTACGATACCGTCTACCTCAGAAGGTTACTTTTTAAAGTACTGGATTTGACAAACGATGCGGATTTCGTTAACATACTCAGGGAAATGCTAAGCCACGGCCGCTTCCAAGTGTCACTCAGTAATACCAAAAGCCGGAGCGGTGCCATAAAAATGGGTTACCCCAAGGAAGCGTTTTGGCCCCAGCGTTATTTAACGTATGTATGAATGACCAACCTGTTAGCGAAAACACCAAACGCTTCTTATACACTGACTATCTCGTCTTGGCTGCCCAGTGTCACTCTTTTAAGGAAGCCGAAAACAGGCTACCCGGAGCTCTGGAGGAACTTGACACATACTATGAAGCAAATGCACTTAGGCCAAACCCGTCCAAAACACAGTCATGGTCCTTCCATCTCCGCAGCCGACAGGCTAACCGCGCCCTTAAGCTAAGCTGGAGAAGTGTCAATATAGAGCACTGCCCCTACCCACATTATCTGGGTATTAAACTGGAAAGGTCCCTAATGACATACGAGACCTACTGTCAGAATTTCAAGCAAAAGGTCAGCTCTAGAAATAACTTGTTACGACGTCTCACATTCACCTTACCCTACGCTACCCCTTTAAAAAAACACAACCCGCTTGCGCTAGCGCCACCTGACATTCGAAGGGATGTTGCATGTCCCATAGAAAAGAAGAAGCAAGAGACCGATCCTCGGCATCTGCTTCACGGCCACCAAGTACCCGAAGCTAGACTGAAGAGCCAGAAAAGTTTCCTGAGACTGACTGAAGCCATCACCACCCTGCCTAATGCTCGAATTCAGCTCTGGTCATCCAAAATTCCATCGCCTTCCAATTTTATATCGCAGTCTGAACACCTTCCTTTTGTGCATGAACAGACTTGGCCAACTTGGAAGCGGAAAACCGTCTTCGTACAGAGGTTATCCGCTGTAGACAAAATTTGGTAAGGTGGGGTATGAGGACCGAGCGGCAAAGTGAATGTGACTGTGGTGCGGACCCACCCACAAACTATGGCTCACCTACTCTCTTGCTCTTTGTGTCCCTACACCTGCACGAGGGATGACCTAAACAGAGCAACACAAAACGCCGTATAAGTTGCCAAGTTTTGGTCGAAGTCCGGTCTAGAGTCGCCACTGACACGACAGAAGAAGAAGACCCAAACATCCAATAAAATATTAAAACTCCTACCCTCATACATCACAATAGGAAATATACACGAACATAATATATTGTTTTTACTATATTTACGAGAAACTAGCTGTTGCCTGCGACTTCGTTCGCGTGGTCTTTAGTTTATTCATAAAGGATTTTCTGCGCAACTTTCTTAATTTTTTCTTTCATAAGAACCTTTTCCTGACAATAACAACAAAAAAAGAATTAGCGAAATTGTTCCATCCGTTCACGCGTGCGTGATGCGATGAGATGACAAAGGGAAATAGAGATTCATTTTTATTTATAAGAAATTATAGTACTAAATATGAAAACAAAATTGATTTTAGGTAAAAGATAACAGAAATATAGTAATTAAAAATTAAGATATACCTTTGTCTTTCTAAAACAACTTTATACAAATACTTTAACGTCACGGTACATGTCGGATCTTCTTGCCTAGCGCGCAACTTTAATGGGTTGTAAGTCAGGTATTTATCAATATTTTTAGAAAATTCTTTAAGTTTTATTAATTACTATCTGTCCCGCCAAACTTCGTACCGCTTTATTTTTTATTTTTTTTTTGTTAATTTATCAATGTTTTAGTATTTATTCTGCTATTCGGGACAAAGACAAATTCAACAAATCAAAGATCATAGTAATCGGTCCAACCGTTCTTAAATGGTGTACCTAACCCGCCTTTCTTTTAATATAAAAGAATAACTAGCTGTGTCCCTATTTTGCTCCCTTAGGCGATGGAAAAAAATAGTAGCCTATATCCTTCCATAGGGTTAAAGCTTTTAAAATCAAAATCAGTTCAGCTTTCACGACAAAAAGTAGCCATGTCTTTTTCCAAGATCCCATCAATCTCTACTTTTGACAGACAGACAAAGTACTATGATGACTACTCGTCCCGTCCCGCCGCGCCGCCCGCACTCACCTAGGTACCGATTGACGACGATCGAGATGGTAAATTAAATTACAAATTAAGAACTCTATTAGGATAGCGCGGGTCTCGTTTCATACCTCAAAAGCAAAAATAGAACCCTTATAGGATCACGTGTGGCTGTCTGTCAGTCCGTCTGATAGAACCGATTTTCTCCGAAACTACTGGACCGATTTAATTGAAATTTGGTACAAACACTTTCAAGAATGTTCAAGTCCACAATATTAAATTTCAAAATTAATGCTATTTTCTTAATTGACATCCCGAAAAACCATAAAAATGACACTCCTATTGATATTTAGACATTTCAACCCCATCGCACCAACCCCAACAGGGGAGATGATATTTCACGTCCGTCACGTTGAATTTTAAAATCGTTGTTTTCCTAATCAGCGGCCTGATAAACCAGAGAAACAATACCCATGTTGATTTTCAGACTTTGCCACCACATTTACTCCTTTTAGGGGTTGACTTCTCAAAAAACCTGAAACACTTGTTTACTGATTTATCGTTAGGTATACTCCTGTGAAGTTTTAAATAAAATTGTCTGGGTTGACTTCTCAAAAAACCTGAAACACTTGTTTACTCATTCATCGTTAGGAATACTCCTGTGAAGTTTTAAATAAAATTGTCTAACTAATCTTGTTTCCCCATACAAACTTTGGACCCCCATTTTACCCCCTTAGGGGGTGCATTATGACAAATTCTTCCTTAGGGGTGCACCTCCTAGACCTTATAAGGAACCTACGTGCCAAATTTGAAATCTCTAGAACCAGCGGTTTGGGCTGTGCGTTAATATGTCGGTCAGTCAGTCAGTTTCTTCTTTTAAATATTTAGATTAAGTACTATTTATTTTAAGTTTACAATTTACAATAATATTTTGACGACACAAATGTAGATAAATAACCAACATTGACAAAATATGAAATTATTTTTATTGCTATAATTTTATTCTTCGTAGGCCTACTTGCGCACAAAGTCGCTAATAATCATTTTATCCAGTGCAAGTTAATAGCGTACTAAATAAATTAATACCGGATTAAATTTTCGTCTTGAAATCTGACATGGATTAACTAATCTTACAACTTTGTCAACATAACGTCATGCTCCAGAGGGAAAGTAAATCACTACGTCCATGTTACTATGAAAAAAATCAAATGTTCATTCAAAACTTCGGTCTTTAGGCTAAACTTCTTCGGAGTCAAGGCCGAAAAAAAAACAGTTTGAAGTTTAAACGTAGTTTTACTTGATCAGTGGTTTGAATAAAATTAAACGTCAATCAAGTTGTAATGTCAGTCTATTTTAATTATTCAACAAAAATTTACAGTGAATGAGATTCATGTATGCCTACTAAATCACTACAATGTAATAAGCTGGCTCCTCGTAGCGTAAAAATTTAATGTACCAAGTAATTGGTCCCAGGGCCATGGCCCTGCAATAACAAAGATAGTGATACCTATTCCTATTGACGAGAGATTGAGAAATTACTTATTTGTACCTACCTACTTGAAAAATTTGGCTTATTACGTTATGAAATACCTATTGTTAAGTATGCATTTCAATTTGCCTAAAGTTTTATCCAGCGCAGTAGGATCAATGCCATTTCTTTGGACAGTCCTAACCTCCGCAGAAAGTCTTTATCGCGGCATGTATAAAAGTGACTCCTCCTTCGTCTTCCGCTATTTAAAAAAAAACTGTTTCTAAATAAGTACCTATTCTATTATTTCTTCTTCATTATCAGAAAACATCCATGACTGCAGTTTAGGTAATGTTTACCACGTCTACAAATTCTTGCTTGACGTTTTTGACGTTTCTGAACACTAATCCACCGAATTTGGCGGATTAAATATTTATATAATATTTACGTTTAATAGCTACGTTTATATGATAACTCTGTATTCATAGATTGTATCAATGCTGTTGGTGTTCCGAATAAAATAAAATAAAATAAAAAATAAAATATTTTTAACCCGGTGTTATGAGTAATCCGCTATGGCGCAAGACAATTTATAAATTTAATACCGTGTTAGTAGATAGTTCGCGATTAAACTCGCTAATCCTGATGTGCGCAAGTCGGTCTTAGGGCATACTTATGTTAATGTTTTGATGAATTGAATGAATTTAATTTAAGTTTTTGATTTTTTTTGTATTTTGTGTATAACACCCTTATTATTACCTTATTAGAATAACTGTGCCCTCGCCTCAAACCTAAATTGTTTGCTGTGCCCAATAGGGTCCAGAATTGATCTAGCTTTAAGCCTTATTTTCCATCTCTCGTAACATTATGGTGTGCAAATGAATAAATGATAACTGATTACTAAGTACTATAAAAAGACTAATACTGACTGTTGAGGTCGGAGGGCGCGAGGATGTGGTAGTTGAAGTTCCTCTTGACCAGCACGCCCTGCAGCTGCCGGCCCGGCGCCGGCGGGTCCACCGCCAGCGACCCCATCACCTGCATACACACACTTACTATAGTTCTTTCAAGATAAGAAGGGTTTTGTGACACTTCACTGTTGACACGTATAGTGATGTGCCCTAACGAAATCCAATTGATTCTATTTGACAATCGAGAAAGTTTAATCGATTTTTATTTAAGTGGCCTTTTTTTAAGAGGTATACTGCAATGTTCTACCGCCAGAGAACCGTATACAGTTTTTTGACAAGCCTTTTTTTTGGCATTTTACCAAATAATAACAAAAACTTCACGAAGAACTCAACAAAAGCAGTAATAAAAGCCAAAACAGGAACTACGCGAAGCACAACAAAAACACCGCATACAAGGCAGACTCTTTTGTATTGAAGTCAACGTATAAGTTTTCACAAGACGATCGAACCTATATATCGATTTAAAGTCGATTCATCATCATCATTTTGACCCCATTGACTTCGAGTGGACGTCCTACGCTGCGCTTGCCGGTACGCGGCCTCCATTCTAGAACCTTTCTGCCCCATCGGCCGTCAGTTCTACGTGCTATGTGCCCCGCCCGTTGTGCATCTTACAACATGTAAGAGAGTTTTATGATTGATAAGTAATTTTGGCTCGTATTATAAATATTTATGTGTAGTGAATTCCGTATTCGACTCATCAAATCAAATAAATGTAGGTTAATATTAAAGTATGCGTCTTTTGTTTTCCAAGGGTATTCAGAAAAAGTTGTGTACAATAAAAAAGGATTTATAGAGACATTAGTGTGTCCCTTAGTGAGCGCTAGTTGCTGCGTGTTGCGCGGCGTGTGGATGGTGATGTTGTACATGTGTCGGTGTGTGTGTGTGTGTACCTTAGCAGTCTTGTCCCCGCGGAAGGTGAGCGCTAGTTGCTGCGTGTTGCGCGGCGTGTGGATGGTGATGTTGTACATGTGTCGGTGTGTGTGTGTGTGTACCTTAGCAGTCTTGTCCCCGCGGAAGGTGAGCGCTAGTTGCTGCGTGTTGCGCGGCGTGTGGATGGTGATGTTGTACATGTGTCGGTGTGTGTGTGTGTGTACCTTAGCAGTCTTGTCCCCGCGGAAGGTGAGCGCTAGTTGCTGCGTGTTGCGCGGCGTGTGGATGGTGATGTTGTACATGTGTCGGTGTGTGTGTGTGTGTACCTTAGCAGTCTTGTCCCCGCGGAAGGTGAGCGCTAGTTGCTGCGTGTTACGCGGCGTGTGGATGGTGATGTTGTACATGTGTCGGTGTGTGTGTGTGTGTACCTTAGCAGTCTTGTCCCCGCGGAAGGTGAGCGCTAGTTGCTGCGTGTTGCGCGGCGTGTGGATGGTGATGTTGTACATGTGTCGGTGTGTGTGTGTGTACCTTAGCAGTCTTGTCCCCGCGGAAGGTGAGCGCTAGTTGCTGCGTGTTGCGCGGCGTGTGGATGGTGATGTTGTACATGTGTCGGTGTGTGTGTGTGTGTCTACCTTAGCAGTCTTGTCCCCGCGGAAGGTGAGCGCTAGTTGCTGCGTGTTGCGCGGCGTGTGGATGGTGATGTTGTACATGTGTCG
The DNA here is from genome assembly GCA_963576865.1 of Anania hortulata. Classification (NCBI taxonomy): domain Eukaryota; kingdom Metazoa; phylum Arthropoda; class Insecta; order Lepidoptera; family Crambidae; genus Anania; species Anania hortulata. The sequence goes on along the minus strand of OY756407.1, from coordinate 18,188,903 downwards.
GTGTGTGTGTGTGTGTACCTTAGCAGTCTTGTCCCCGCGGAAGGTGAGCGCTAGTTGCTGCGTGTTGCGCGGCGTGTGGATGGTGATGTTGTACATGTGTCGGTGTGTGTGTGTGTACCTTAGCAGTCTTGTCCCCGCGGAAGGTGAGCGCTAGTTGCTGCGTGTTGCGCGGCGTGTGGATGGTGATGTTGTACATGTGTCGGTGTGTGTGTGTGTGTACCTTAGCAGTCTTGTCCCCGCGGAAGGTGAGCGCTAGTTGCTGCGTGTTGCGCGGCGTGTGGATGGTGATGTTGTACATGTGTCGGTGTGTGTGTGTGTGTGTACCTTAGCAGTCTTGTCCCCGCGGAAGGTGAGCGCTAGTTGCTGCGTGTTGCGCGGCGTGTGGATGGTGATGTTGTACATGTGTCGGTGTGTGTGTGTGTGTACCTTAGCAGTCTTGTCCCCGCGGAAGGTGAGCGCTAGTTGCTGCGTGTTGCGCGGCGTGTGGATGGTGATGTTGTACATGTGTCGGTGTGTGTGTGTGTGTACCTTAGCAGTCTTGTCCCCGCGGAAGGTGAGCGCTAGTTGCTGCGTGTTGCGCGGCGTGTGGATGGTGATGTTGTACATGTGTCGGTGTGTGTGTGTGTGTACCTTAGCAGTCTTGTCCCCGCGGAAGGTGAGCGCTAGTTGCTGCGTGTTGCGCGGCGTGTGGATGGTGATGTTGTACATGTGTCGGTGTGTGTGTGTGTGTACCTTAGCAGTCTTGTCCCCGCGGAAGGTGAGCGCTAGTTGCTGCGTGTTGCGCGGCGTGTGGATGGTGATGTTGTACATGTGTCGGTGTGTGTGTGTGTGTGTACCTTAGCAGTCTTGTCCCCGCGGAAGGTGAGCGCTAGTTGCTGCGTGTTGCGCGGCGTGTGGATGGTGATGTTGTACATGTGTCGGTGTGTGTGTGTGTGTACCTTAGCAGTCTTGTCCCCGCGGAAGGTGAGCGCTAGTTGCTGCGTGTTGCGCGGCGTGTGGATGGTGATGTTGTACATGTGTCGGTGTGTGTGTGTGTGTGTACCTTAGCAGTCTTGTCCCCGCGGAAGGTGAGCGCTAGTTGCTGCGTGTTGCGCGGCGTGTGGATGGTGATGTTGTACATGTGTCGGTGTGTGTGTGTGTGTACCTTAGCAGTCTTGTCCCCGCGGAAGGTGAGCGCTAGTTGCTGCGTGTTGCGCGGCGTGTGGATGGTGATGTTGTACATGTGTCGGTGTGTGTGTGTGTGTACCTTAGCAGTCTTGTCCCCGCGGAAGGTGAGCGCTAGTTGCTGCGTGTTGCGCGGCGTGTGGATGGTGATGTTGTACATGTGTCGGTGTGTGTGTGTGTGTACCTTAGCAGTCTTGTCCCCGCGGAAGGTGAGCGCTAGTTGCTGCGTGTTGCGCGGCGTGTGGATGGTGATGTTGTACATGTGTCGGTGTGTGTGTGTGTGTACCTTAGCAGTCTTGTCCCCGCGGAAGGTGAGCGCTAGTTGCTGCGTGTTGCGCGGCGTGTGGATGGTGATGCGGCCGCGGTGCTCGCGCTGGAGCGCCGCCTTGAGGCGAGACATCTCGTTCTGCTCGCCGTGCACCAACACCTGCGAATATATTCGTCAGGGATTTGTTTCTTGTCGCGACCAATTTGCATGCGAAATAGCTTCGCATAGACTGTAGCTGATGTGGAAGCAGATGCAAATATCTAAATCAATTAAGAAGAATGCGTTGCGGATGTAGACGTCAGTATCTGGTGCAACCATGGTATCGCTCAAGCTTTGCTCGCGCTCGCTCGCAATAACAACTGGGTGTTTGTCACCACTCACTAGTGTCCGACCGAAACATGATCTTTTGCCGAAACCAAAGGTTCGGTTTTGATTATAGTTTCGGCCGAAACTGAACCCTTTATAAACGTGATTGAAACGTTGGATAAAATGTCAGTCGGAAGTTTCTTTCCAAATAAATGAATAATGAAACATCTCACTGGCCTAATATTACAGGGTTCTACGTTTTGCTTTTATCGAATTGAAATTTCAACATTGTCTTAGTGACACTATCTAAATTGAATTACCCGACGGTAGCTAAACGCAACCCAAAAGTACGATGTAAGTTTCGGCGCGGCCGAAAGTTTTGGCTGTTGTATTTTGCCGAACCTTAGGCAGAAACATAATTTTAAGCCGAAACCGGCCGAAACCAAAACTTTTCTCGGTTACTACCACTCACGTATGCTCTTTTGGGGGTGAGAAGAACAGGGTGTTGAGTTCCTCATCCACCATTGAAAAGGGAGGATCCTCCGACCAGACGGTTCCGACCGTTGTTTGTCGGGTTCTTGTATATATGGTTCAATCGCTCCGATAATTTTAATATCGCGATGTAGGATACGTCAGTTTTAGTTCGTATGTGGCGAGGTAGATGTCGCTTAATCACTCCCCTTCGAGACTGGAGGTCGATAGCAGGTTGAGTCGTCCATACATCTCGTGATGCTTGCCGGGCCAGTGGCATGTTCCAGTGACTCGGAACCAGATGCCGCATAGTTCACGGTGAGTCGGAACTGTATGCGGTGATGCCCCAGTGAGTCGGAGTGGTGCAGTGCTGCGTAGTGGCTGGCTGCTGCGTCGACCAGGAGAGAAGTGAGTCTCTGCTTGCTGACCGGCCGAAGTGCAGTGGGCTGTGCCAAGGTCGCTGAGAAGGCTGTGGGTGATGACCAGGAATGCGCGTCCGCTGCATGCTGCTGGTCAGGATACCCAAAGTAGCCGTGGATGCTGGCTGGCTGTATGACTCGCTGCTCGAAAGCTTGAGGAGGAAGTGATGATGACGTCACGATGACGTAGCTTTGCGAAGGCTGTGCTGACGTTTATGCTCGGGGTCACCAGTTTGGAGGTGTGAGGAACAGGGTGAATAGTACCTCATCCACCATTGAAAAGGGAGGATCCTCCGACCAGACGGGAGTTGTGTCTGGTGGGCTACCGCCCAACGGTTGTTTGTCGGGTTCTTGTATATATGGTTCAATCGCTCCGATAACTTTAATATCGCAATGTAGGATACGTCAGTTTTAGTTCGTATGTGGCGAGATAGATGTCGCTACACCCTATTTAATAAGCTGCTTTATAAAAAAAAAAACTAAAAAATCTCAGGCTTAGCTATCAACGAGTGTGCATCGGCGCCGGTTCGCTTACCACGTGCGGCGGCTTGAGGATGTTGATGAACTCGGAGGTCTGCTGGTAGTCCGTGTGCGCGGAGAAGGAGATGTAGTCCACCGACATGCGCAGCGGCAGCTTCTGCCCCGACATCGACGTGATCTCCTCGGGCTCCGACAGGATCGTCTTGGCTAGTGTGCCTTCCACGCAGTAACCTGCATGAAGGAAGAAAGGATGTTTCACTCACATGTTTTTTTTTATATTGGACAACATCACGTACATCGCTCTGATCCTATGGTAAGTAGCTACTAACCTAAAAATAATATAAACACATAAGTACCTAATCAGTTACTTTTGGAGTCGGTGCAAACGAAAACATTCAAACTCTTATCGGATGGCACCGACTCCAAAAGTAACTGATTAGGTACTTATATGTATATATTATTTTTAGGTTTTTCGTTTTTTAAGTCGGTTTACTTTTTTTTAAATAAAATTTATAACCATCAAAATTCTGTAAAAAAAAATTTTTTAACCCAGCATGTTTGAAATAAGGTTAGATACATGTTTTTTATACATAAAATAACTTCAAAATGATAAAACATAATGTAATCAGATATTGAAATCGGCGGGAACGAAAGCATTTATACTAGCTGGCTCTCAACACACAAAAAATAGGTTTCACTTCGCCGAAGCAATAAGCCAGTAAAAGTGCTATTTGCAGAAATAAATTGGTTTTATTGGTTTATTCAATCTAGCTGGCACTAACTGGACGTTTGGTCTCACCGGCGATGATGACTCCGTTCTTAGGGTCGGTGCACCAGGACTCGAACAGCTCGCGCGACAGCCCCGACTGCATCATGCCGGGCGACGCCATGATCACGCACGGCCCGATGTCTTCGAAGTGATCGATGCCCTGGACGAAGAATAAACATTTTATACTTCTCTTGTTAGGGTCCTAAGACTAATGGAATATTGAATAAGACGCGGACTTCAAACACATAGGTATATTTCTGGTAATAATTATTTCGTCTGTAACTTTGATCGTGATTCGCGCCTATAATGAAGGAACCGCGTCCGATGCCGATGATGGCCGAGAGGCTGAGTGCGGAGGAGCGTGCCCACCGCCCGCGCATACGGAGAATGCCTGACTGGCTCTAAGCGCCACCATTCGTCTTTAATAAAAGTATTGTGTATACCTCTAATAGACATTACATAGACATCGCTCACGGACACAAAATCGCGGAACTGATAAATTATTTATCAGATTTTTTTAAGCTTAATTTCTGATACCTTAACTGTAATTTATTTTGTGCTTAAAGGCAGCTTTCCTAGTGTACAGTGTAAGTCGCGCGTCACACTTTTCCGTTGGTCTCAATATTGTTAAGTCAATAAGGAAGTCAAGTCGAAAGCTTCATTCATCCAGCTTATTCGTTATGTCCATACGAATTTATAACAGATTAACGGAGTTTATGAAAAATGAAGTAAATGATTTGAAATTTATAACACAATTAAAATAAATGTAAATAAAAAATTGTTATTAAAAAATAAACGAATACTCAAATGACAATAATCTAAAACAATAAATGAAATCCAAAGAAAAATAAATAAATATTTAAATGCCTAAAAATAGTATTTATTTGATTATGTTATTTAATAATTATCGTATGATTTCTTGATGTATTTTAATTCTTTACAACTTCTTAAAATAAACAAATTGATCTAATTATGCATGGCGTCATCCTCTCTGCCCACAATACCTATCTTATTGTTGTGCCCTACAGGGTCTATAATGATCTATAGGTGTTATATATATAATTTATGTACCTATATATAACACCTGTATAACATTATAGAATGCAATATAAATTGAATTGAAAAGTCAGGACTCTGTGTTGTCTAGATATGTGTCATGTTACAAATTGTTATGTTGTGTTATGGTTTGGTGGTACCTTTAAATAAGTACACATAAAAGTTGTATTATCATGGGGTGATAATGTACTCCATCATCAAACAAAACCAATACAATAGATACAAAAGACCATACAATACAGATAATATTACAACGCGTTTGTTACCTAGGCAACCTAATGGAGCGCCATATTCAGATTATAATTGCATAACCACAATCATAAATTCGTCTGACTCTTGAATATATAACACGTGCATGATAAGATTGGACTATTAACATATATTTATACATAAACTTTATTGTCTTCATGATAAAGTTCAAAATGAAATTAACACAAGCAAGACTGACCCAAACATTCAACTATTCATCGCGTTCAAGGTTAGATCGATTGTTACTGGACTAATACCGTGTGAAAAAGGTACTTTTTCTGTAACATTGCAAATTTGTTGAGTCGAACCATTAAGATAGCCAAATTTTTTGTGCATTGCAAGATAGCACATTAGCCATCCATAAATTACGTCATTCGAATTCCATATTCATTAAAGTTTTAATACTTTAGATTTATAGATGTGACGTCACGAAACTTATGAATCCCTCCCTTCTGTTCGTTAACCTCACTTCATTAACCCTGCCTTCCCCCTTAACTTGCGCCGTAATTTATCCTTCATACAGGAATCCCTTAGGAATCAGCCCTAATGAAAAGTGGCTTTCATTGTCTTATAGATAATAGTATATTATCATACTACAACAATGCAACATGCTAATATTTTTAAAATCGCTATTTATTTTTATATCATCTTTCTCAACAGGTTCCTACACTGTAATAATTATTTTCTCATTGCCTTGGCAACACTGACAGGTCAGTCTACCTTTTTTAAGACCCACTTCGTTTGTTTACAAGTACATTTTACAGTTACATTGTACATGTGGTCATTATCTAATAATTTCCGTTAGTTAAACTTCGATAAGATAAGGACGTCATCTACTAATTAGCTTATATCTTGACGAGTACGATGGATTAATAGTAAGCCACATCGGTTGAAACTTTGGTGCTACCGTGTCGCTGAGGTAAATATTATTTCGGGTAATTGTTGCAAGTGATTAAAGGGTATTTGATTATTTATTTTTGGTCGTGTAGTTGGTGCTGTACTTAGAAGTTACAGTGCATTTATAATTATGAAATCTTTTTAGTGCTGTTATTAATCACCGGCATTTTTGAGGTTATCTCTTACCACAATAAACCGCTAGTGTCGAAGAATCGAAGCTACCGAAAATAATGTTTATTTCTTTTTACAAGGTGTTAGGTTGAACATGGGATATAATATACTTGTCCAAGTTTTTCTCGCGAATAACTGATTTAACGGCTTAGTAAGAAAGATCCAAAAATGTACATTCGAGTCCAGTTATTTATTAATATGTTTAGATAGTATGGCTTCTTTAGGCACTAGCCTACAATCCGAGTACTGTCCCGAAGCAGTACTATAATAAAAAATAATTGGGTCGTGAAAAAGAGCTCCATTTAGGCTTATTTGAAGAAATAAATAAGTTTTATTGGTTTTCATTGCTAAATAGTCGAAACCAATCACTTTTATGAAAATATCTTCAATGTACCCACGGTATTTTGGCTTCTTTAAGTATAAACTATGTTTTAGAACTACTAGACACACTGTCCAATGTCCAATGTTAATGTCAGTTCTTATTCTATCAACATGTGTAATTGTTTGTTGACCGTAATAAATAAAAAAAAAAAAATATTGTCTTTTAGCTACCAAAAAAAGATTTTATTTCAATTTGTTTTCGATCCAGGTATGATAACAATGTTACTAGTTATACTGTGGAAGCTGTTGCCGGTTTCGGCGAAGAACCACATCGTGGTATGGCTGGAGGAGCACCGCGAGTTTGTGGTGGCGTTCTTCTGCCTGCCGGCCAGCTTCCTGTTCAGCGTCGGCCTGCGGCTGCGGGCGCTTGCCAGGCGGCTCGCCAGCGACCCTCAGAGGCACGACAGCGCCGTCAGACAGATACAGGCGAGGGTGAGGTTACCTTATTGATAAGCTCTTAAATTAATGACAGATACGTAATCCGAGAACATTTGAAGCAACTAAATTGGAGCCACGCTCCCTACGCCTAACAGCTCAGTAGTGTTTTATGTCAATCCCCTCCGAACGCATGACAGCCTAGATGTAGGCATTGCTTTTATCGAATTTTCCTCGGTTTTGGGGAAAACTACTATTTTATTTATAATGGTGTGCTTGTTTCTGTGTGTAAACATTTGCACACAAAACTATTTTGATGCTTCAATTTTGTAATCGCCGTAGGTACCGAACTATCATTCTATGTGTTATTATTCAAAGGATAAGCTAGTTAACACGTAGATAAATTTAGGTATTTAATTACTTCTTACTTTAAGACATCAGTAAGAAGCTCCCAAATATCACAAGCCCCCTTATACTTTATCAAAAAAACTTGCTCGCGCGTTTTTTTCATAAATTGCAATCGTCCATAGTCTCTGATCAGCGTCATATTTATGAATGTAGTATTTTGTCTATGAAATCTATATTATGATAGTTTTTTTAATATAAAAATTGTGTTATTCGGTACTTATTGACAAAAAAACTAGACTTTAATTTGTTTAAACATTTGCATCTTCTCAATAACAACCATATCTTTCAGGTTCAAAAATGGAACAGACTACCAGTGCAAGAGCGCCGTCTCCTGTGCACCGCGCGCCCCAACTGGCAGTCGCTCTCCACCACGTTCTTCGAGAAGCACCTGCACCACCGCGTCCCGGTGCCCCTGCACGACATCCTGGCGCTGGACGAGGGCGCCATGACCGTGCGGGTGGAGCCCATGACCACGATCGGAGACGTTACCGAATACCTGATACCTAGGGGGTACTCGCTCGCTGTGACTATCGAGCTGGACGATGCCACTTTAGGAGGTATGTGTCTTCATGTTTATATACTTATCCAAAACTTATACAGGTGACTCGTTTTGACGAGGAAATCGATTAAACAAGATTCAATCAATATCGAGACCGGAATAAATATATAAAAAACATTCATTTTACCGTTGTTTTCAGCTTTTGGAAGTCTTATGCCTTCCCCATAGAATATAAGGCTCTGGCCTTTAACCTCGACGATTATGTACATGGAGCATCAGTTTTGTTTTCGTGTTAAGAACGTACCAATCATCCTATTAAAACGATTCCCTCGTTTAACCTCTCTGTCACCTGGTATCAAGATTAAAGCTAGATGAGAGAGCGATTCTAAAAAGGGGAAAGGGACTGACAGCTCATTCAGTTAGAAATTCGGAACTTACTGTCATAATGTCTGATTATATTGTCGGCTACCCGACTAGCGTTTCACCATTGAGCTTTAAGACTTACGTTCTAAATGTTCCGTTCCAGATCCTACAAACTTCATGCTTACTGCAGACTGATCCTCTAGTTATATACTGAATTAAAAAAAGAAAGCTAATAGGGATAAGAAAGCAGAACCATATTTTTTAATGATGGTCGGGTTTCCTCTTGACCACAACTTGACCTAAAAGCAAGTTTGCCCTGAAGAAGTCTATTGACTAATTCCTATAAATAACTCTATTGTAATCATTAAGATTGTTGTTGTATGTAAGAAACAACAAGATACTGTAGACTGAAAAGCTCTTTGTCTTCGCAGGTCTGGCGATGGGCACCGGCATGTCCACCCACTCTCACAAGGTTGGACTGTACCACGAAACGATCACAAGCTACGAGGTCGTGCTAGGAGACGGGTCGCTTGTCACAGCTACCGCTGACAATGAGTACTCTGACCTCTTTAAAGCGCTACCTTGGAGTCACGGCAGCTTAGGATTTCTAGTCGCTTTGACACTAAAAATCGTCAAGATTAAACCTTACATCAAAATCAGGTACATCCCAGTTAAGGGACAGAAGAAATACTGCGACATGATCAGAGAACTATCAGGCACGTACGAAGCAACACCCAAATACTTTCCTGATTACATCGAAGGCACAATCTTCAGCAAAGACGAGGCCGTCGTGATGGTCGGAGAGTATTCTGATTATGACAGCAACATCGAAGTAAATAAATGCTCGAAATGGTATAAACCTTGGTTCTACAAACACGTCGAGACTTTCTTGACTAAAGGAGAAGGGGTCGAACTGATTCCATTGAAAGATTACTTGCTGCGACATAACCGAGCGATATTCTGGGTCGTCGAAGATATGTTATCCTATGGAAACAACCCGCTGTTTAGATTCTTCTTCGGCTGGCTGCTGCCTCCGAAGCCAGCCTTTTTGAAGTTCACAACGACACCCGGAGTCCGCGCATACACGTTCACAAAACAGGTGTTTCAAGACATAGTTTTACCTATAAAAGAGCTAGAAAAACAGATAGAAATTGCCAGTGTTTTGTTCGAGAAGTTTCCTATACTAGTGTACCCGTGCAAAGTGATTGACCACGGTCCATTGTCCGGTCAGCTTAAGCGTCCCGACGCGAAATACATGGTACCTGGTACAAACTACGCGATGTATAACGATTTAGGCGTTTACGGCGTGCCCGGGAGAGTTAAAGAAAAGAAGCCATATAACCCCGTGGATGCTATGAGAAAGATGGAGAAGTTTACAAGAGAAGTCGGTGGATTTTCGTTTCTTTACGCAGATATTTTCATGACTAGGAAAGAGTTTGAGGAGATGTTCGACCTGACGCTGTATGAGGCAGTGAGGAAGAAGTACAAAGCTGAAGGCGCGTTCCCGCATCTGTACGATAAGGTGAAACCCGAGATTGACGTGTTTGCCATTGGCGAGGACAACGCTATAACGGGTTAATATTGATACCAAATAGAATTTTAGGCGAAGTTATGTTTTTAGATAATTAACCATACTTTAAGTTTGACAACAAATTATAAATATATTATGACTCTTTTTATGAAGCCACTATAAGCATATTTGTTATTACTTATTTGACTTATTTTAAAATCAAACCCATACTTCTTACGACCGTTTAGTCTAATGGGTCGCGCTCCAGATTACAAAGCTAGGCGGTTGCGAGTTCGTATCCCGCATGGGGCATAAATGTAAGTGCTCGAGCATTTGTACCTAAAACTTGGCCCCTTTTTCACATAATATTAAATTAAATTGACAATTAACTATAAGACTAGCTATCCATCTAGTGACTAGATTGTGGGTATAGGTGAATGTTTGTATAAGCAAATTTGTGTGTTGTATGAGTGTAGTAGATATATGTATGTGTGGATGTAAGTATGTTTTGAGTGAGTGTAAACTAGCAAGTGTCCACTAGCAAGGTAGACAGACGAACTGGTAAAGTTTGCAGGAAGCCGCTGGATGTAGGCCACTTCCAACCGGCCAATCTGGAAGTCACTGGAGGAGGCCTATTTTCAGCGGTGAACGTCCTATAGCTGAAATGATGATGATGAATGATGAATCCTCACTCGTGTTTCTAAGGACTAGAGTACGAGCCCTGGTGGACTTACCTTCAAATTGGAGATATGCCTGAACACGAAGGGGTTGTTGACGGCGATCTGGCGGCGGATGCGGTCGTTCATCGCGTTCACGTACGTCTGGTACACCGCCATGCACTTTTTGGCCAGCGACGACGCGTAGTAAATCGGGATGTCCTGCAGCTCAGGGTGCAAGGACCAGTATTCATCTGTATCAATAGTATTTATCATTAGCCATCAGCCTGGTGATGGTTATGAGTGACTGGTGATGATTAGAAACTGAGCCACCAACACACATTTGTCAACCTATTTATAGTATAGTTTATAAGGAACACCCAAAATAAGACACATGACAAAGCTAACAGATATACTATCTCACACTGACCAACTAAAATGGAGATGGGCCGGCCTCATGCTTTGCTGCACCAAAAAAATTTGCAAACAGGTGACACTCTGGTATCACTTTATTCATCCAGTCACTGCCAGCCATCTTCCTAATTTTGTCGGGCCATCGTGCTGGGGGGTACGTTTGCCAAGGCGCGGTCTCCATTCGAGAACCCGTTTACTCTTCCTTTCATCCGTTCTGCGATAGATGTGGCCGGCCCACTGCCAAACTAAAGTAATTAGTTTACTAACGGATAACCTCGTTTCGGATTTTATCCCTTTACGAAATTCCAAGCATCGACCTTCCTAGCTAGCTAGTAGCATAGCTAAGGAAATGTATTTTCTTCACCGGGAATTGGTGGTATTGATGCTTGTTACGCGGGACTTAGCAAAGCGTTAATGATCAACTCTCGTGCACCATAGCCACTCTGCCACTCACTCACTCACTCACTCACCCAGGATGAGCAGCAGCTCCTGCGCGCGGCCCAGCGCGAACACGGGGATGAGGCAGCGGCCGCCGCGCGACACGATCTCGCTCACCAGCCCCGTGAAGCGGCTCTCGCGCTCTTCGCGCTTCTCGTGGATGTGCGTACCGTATGTCGATTCCTATAACCACGAGAGTACGACACCATCATAAAACAAAAAACATCACATCAGATGATTACATTCTCAGTAACCGTCGCAGTAACAGTGTCGGATGACGTAAACCTGTTAGGTTTGGTGTATTGCATCCCGCGCGCGCGTTACATTTGAGTTCGGTGTTTGTCTTATTTGTGCTGTTTTCTATGTTTTAGGAAAATCTAATATCTATTTCCTCAAGAATTCTCACTTGTACAACGTGTAAAAAACTATACTCACTTGACACTGACGAACGTGGCAACGCGGATTAGCCATTTTAAAAAAAGGAGAAGAGTTCGGTTTTTTTTGCTCGACCTTATTTTAATTCAACCACTTTCTTCGTAGAGAGTCGTTACTGGATAAAGTATTCTGTTCTCTGACTAACTAATTTTAGAATGGGAAGGCGAAAGTGTTTTTGAAGATTTTACGTTATGGAAAGTTTTTTTTTTTAATGAACTGCTGGTAGCTCTGTGGTCTCAGTCTCGCCACACATCCGTAGGTCGTGAGTTCAAATCTAAGCATGTATCACTGAATTTTCAAACGTAACCCGAACATTTAAACTCACTTCGTATTAGATTTGGGTCGAAAGAAGTAGAAAAATTTACTATGATTAATCTTATCGACTAAGGTCTACTGTAAAATAGAAAACCAAGGTTGTTTTGTTATATCATCATGATCAAATAACAGTATGTAGTCAGTTGACGACGACACTTAAAATCTAGGCGCACATCTGCTATTTTTAAGAATTCAATAAAACATACCGTGATGAGCACATCCGGATGGACTGTAGGTATTTCCGCCGCCATTAAATGCCGATCCTCTTGTCTTGAGAAATCCCCCGTGTACAATACCTGAAAGCAACATAAAATTACGTGGCATTCAATACGAACGGAATTATCATCCTTGTGTTTAAATATCAAAACATGTGTGCAAAATAGTCAGGTATGATGCGGCATAAGGGCTATACTGAAGCCACTAGATGCCATAGCCACTGGCTCGAGACCCGAGCAGTACAGACTACCGGTGACAGTGCCTACCTTGACGCCCGCGATCTCGATCATGAACATGGCGGCCCCGAGCACGTGCCCCGCGTTGTACGCCCAGAAGCGCACGCCACGCACGTCCTTCTCTTCGTGGAAGTTGATCGTCTCGATGCGGTCCATCGAGCCCTCCAGGTCAGACTCCGTGTACAGCATCTGTTCCGTCGATATGTTGCTGAAAACGACGTTATTCATCATCATCATTATCATTTGAGCCTATGGAGCACATAGCCTATAGACTAGAAATGCCGTATGATTTGTTCGACAACATTTCCGCCATTTTTTAATCTGTAACTGCATAGCATGACTACCAAAACACGATATGATATGATATAGCGATTTATCGACACCAACGGTATATATTTTTTATATACAAACCGTATATCAAGCCTGATACGGCCGGAAATCTGTAACACAGGGTATCCTAGTACAGGTTCCGATCCCTCACTTTGGCTACATGCATGCATACTTTAATACTATATTAAGCTAGTATCTAAGTTATAATGTAATGCAATGTTATGTGCCAATGTGATGGTTAATAAATGAATTTGAATTTGAAATTTGAATTTTTAAATATGATAGATATTAGACGCCATGTTGAATTTTTATCGAAACAGCGATCATAACATGTGACGTCACCGGCACGGCAATACAACATGGCAGCTAGATCTATCATATTTTTGCAATTGATGTCGATATATCGTATCGTGTTTTGGTGGTCATGCTAGGGGCGCTGTAGATACGAGTAGTATTATGATACGCGTATTCTAAGTGTATGGTTCGTATCGCTACTGCACATAGGGTATATATATTTCAAATTTCAGACTGCATAACGTGGGTAATGCGTTTATGGGAAAATGTATTCGCTTTTTTAACAAATTACCACAGTCCATTGCTGAACTGCCTATGTATGAATTTAAATCGCATGTCAAGATGATTTTAATAAAAAAAAGGTTATTACACTGTAAATGACTATTTAAATGATAAAAATGTATGGAAATAAATACTGCCGTGCTCGCACAGGTTCATTTTATCTTGTAATGTAAACACACTATTTAAAAAGAGGCTGACAATAGTGACCGAGTTTCTTGCGCTGCTTCTTCTCGGCACTAGCCCACAATATTGTCACGAAGCAGTGGTAGGGTAAAAAAATATATTGGGACGTGTAAAAGAGCTTAATTTAGGCCCATTTACAGAAATAAATTGGTTTTATTGGTTTATTGGTTTTATATGCTCGATGTTTCAGCATTCCTTCCCCAGCGACTAAATAATAATAATTTTACTAATATGTTAAATGCGAATATATTGGGTGTTTGTTACACAATCACGCCAGAACGGCTAAACGGATTTATGAATCATCATCATCATCATTTCAGCCACAGGACGTCCACTGCTGAACATAGATTAGATGATATGATATTTAGATGAATATTAGCACAGAAATCTATATATATAAAAGAAGAAACTGACTGACTGACTGACTGACATATCAACGCACAGCCCAAACCGCTGGTGCTAGAGATTCCAAATTTGGCATGTAGGTTTCTTATAAGGTCTAGGGGTGCACTAAGAAAGGGTTTTTCAAAATTCACCCTATAAAGGGGTGAAATGGGGTCCCAAAGTTTGTATGGGGAAACAAGATTAGTTAGACTATTTTATTCGAAACTTCACAGGAGTATTCCTAACAATAAATGATTAAACACGTGTTTCAGGTTTTTTGCAAAATCTACCCCTAAAGGGGATAAAAGGGGTGACAAAGTCTGAAAATCAACATGGGTATTGTTTCTATGGTTTATCGGGTCGCTGATTACGAAAACAACAACAATTTTAAAATACAACATTGCGGACGTGAAATATCATCCATTAGTTGGGGTGCGATGGGGTTGAAGTGTCTAAATATCAATATGGGTGTCGATTTTATGGTTTTTTGGGATGTTATTTACGAAAATGACATCGATTTGGAAATTTAATGTTGTGGACATAAAAAAATCTTGAATTCAACCCTTAAGTAGGTGAAAAAGGGATAGAAACTTTGTATTTCAGTTATCTATTTATATAAAATGGTAAACTGACTAATTGTTGATATATCAACGCACAGCCTTACCTTATACAGTGTAGACATCCATTAAGAAAGGGTTTTTTGGAAATTATAGTCCACAGGGAGTAAAATAGGGGATGAAAATTTAATGAAAGCATATTCAAATAATAATTTTAAATTTTTGTATTTATGGTGATGATTGAAAATAAATTTATGTATTACAGCGTTCTTGATTATTCAACCCCTGAAGGGGTGAAATAGGATATTAAGTTGTGTCTTCATTAAGTCCTTCATTTTTAAAGTTATAATCACTAAACTTATGTTTATAGTAAACTTACTCAACTTAAATTGGTTGTGTTAGAATTTCAAAAGGGATAAAATTTTGTAATTGTCGAATTAATAATCACCAAATATATTATGTCGGCTTATGGTTGCAAACTAACCCAACATACAGTGTTATTTTCGCTCGGCTGTCGTAGGAGGGTTATGTTTTTCGAGCGTATGTATGTGTGTTTATAATTTTTTGGCACGCTCTATAGCCTAAGCCGTTACAAATGTATTTTATCATATGAGATTCTTCTCAGTTGTGGAAGTGACAAAAAGTATATAGTTTTCCAGAATTCCCATAGGACATAGGAATTACGCGGGGAACTCTGATCTCTAATGCTACTTACCTGATTTCAACCCTCGATAAAGGTCTGCTTTAGATTAGTTTAAATGCTGTTGAAGTGTTCCAGAGACGTCGCCTGGCGTCTACGGGGGCCAAAATTTTGTTTATTTTGAGCTAGGACGCACCGTTTTCGAGATATTAAGGCGCTGCGTACACGACGTAGCAGGGCCGGACAATTTCGCCGCGAACAATAGACCAAAGGGAATCGTATACTGCAACGCACACGGCGGTCAATAAGACCGCGCCGCCAGTGCCCACCCCGCACCGCAGCATGTCCGTGGCTGCCTGCCAAGGAACGCACAAACCAGTTTGTATACACTAACGCAGACGGCGGCGTGGGCGGCTAGCTTAGTCTGCGCCGCGCGCTCTACTAGAATGGTTGTCCTAAACTGACCGTCGTGTACGTTGAGTAGGTACGCGGCGCGGCTGCCCGGGCGGGCATCGATGAGCAGACGCGGTCTTTATTGCTTCACGGTCAAAAAGACCGCACAACTGCGTTGTATACGCAGCACCTTACTCCATTCTATATTAATTAATCTATATACATATATCGGGTGTAAAAAAAGGCTTAACGAAGCCGAATACCACATATTCTACGTATTATTACGATCATTTTTTTCTTTTACACTATGCCTGGGAAATGATGGGTTACCGAGTTATTGTCAGTCAAAGTTACAATTTTTTTTCATAGATTTTTACAAAATTGACTTCTGTTTGATAAAACTAAACTTTTTTCCAAAGAAACATGATTAAAGTTTTCAGTACTTCTTTCATAAAAGGCCTTTAAAGGGCACAGCCGGCAATGAATCGTGCGCACGCACACAACTACGCCGTCTTTCAAATGTGCATGCGCGCTCGCTGTATAGCGCTCACTCGTGTGCGCGCGATCAGCTGTTAGCAGTTATCGAGTTCAATGACGCCTTGCCTTGTACTGACTCGCTCATAGTCTTAGATAGATTGGTTTAATCCATCTTATGAAATTGTTCGAAATAAGGAATTTTGTGATGGCAATTCATTATCTGTTAATTAATTAATATTTTTTAATTATTTATTTATTGAATAACAACAAATCAAATCAACATATCATTTTACGTACATAAACAATTTGAGAAGAAAAAACAAGTTTAAAAGATTATGCCTGTGCAGGTGCATACAACACTTTTACATTAGTACTCGTACGAGATCGACTAAGAAAAAAAAACTTTGTAATTAACTTTTACACAATACAAATTATTTCAACAATCCAAATTTGTGGTAGGTTGATGAGCTGTTGTCTGTACATCGAAAGGTCTTACATTTGAGACGTAGTCCGCTTCTCCTTGTCGTGTGGGCTGCAGAAACTGATGTTAGAATTTAAGCCTCCGTAGGAGTCTGACATGACTTCTGTAACGACTGCTGCCAGAAGAAGCAATAGCCAGGATCCACGCCGAAGCACGAAATCTTGTCTTATCTATCAGATAATCAGGTTTATTTAGGCCTGTATTCAATTCTAACCAAATTTTATTAGTGTGCCCACTTGGAAATCAAACGCAGGACCTCCGGATTACGAGCCAACACTCTAACCATTAGAAAACTGAGGCGCGCAGTTTACTACAAACTCCTCAACACAAGTTGTTTGTTTTATTGTCGAATAGCAATTAAACGTACCGAAAACAAGCCAGTCAGATAATCGAGTCTAATATTCAGGCCTGTAATCAATATTCTAACCAAACTGGGAACCACCTGACCCTGAAAAAGTATTTATTTCTAACTTGTGTGCCTACCTAAGAATCGAACGCAGGACCTCCGGATCCAGAGCCACCACTCTAATCATTAGAAGATTTAGAAGACAGAGGAGTGCAGTCTACTACAAATTCCTAATCACAAGTTGCTAGTTTATTATCGAATATTAATTAAACGTACAACAATTTATTGTTTTAATTGTTGAATACGGCATTAGCTATTTTACGATAAGTACCTAAGTTAAAATCTAACTGGCAAAGGAATAAACGTTCCAAGTTCTGTTGATAAAAACCCCTACGAAAAAAAATAGCAATTCTTTATAACGGATAAATCAAACTAATTTCTTTTTAACTAAAAGCTCGTACTTTCACATATCGAGCTATAATCAAGAAATAAAATAAAGCTTCATGGCATTTCCTGTTGGAATAATAATAATTTTAAATTTACTCATCATAACTTACTTTAAAACATTTAATTTTTTGAGCACGATTTAAAATAAACGTACCTTTATTTGCCCATAAATTATGAAAAACGAAGCGCCTTATAAAATCTTCACAAAGTTTTTTGTAAGTTGTTTAGTTATTCAATGGTTGAACTCCCAGACCCGGAGGTTC
Source organism: Anania hortulata (assembly GCA_963576865.1). Taxonomy (NCBI): domain Eukaryota; kingdom Metazoa; phylum Arthropoda; class Insecta; order Lepidoptera; family Crambidae; genus Anania; species Anania hortulata. Next base: position 18,171,330 of record OY756407.1, on the reverse strand, counting down.
TGAATTCGATTCCCAGGCGCTCGCACACAAAAGCATTAAATTTATTGTCTTTTTTTTCTCTTATAAGCAACTCTAGTGCCATAGGCGTCTGACATGACTCATGTAACGACTACTAACGACCGATGCTAGAGGCTGGTACTGCCTACTGTAGCCAGGACCGACAGCTTGTCGTGCCCTTTGAAGCATGGAATCATCTCATATCGGACAATCTGATTGATGGATTCAAGCCTGTAATTTCTAAATTATAACTAACCAATTTATTGGAAACTTACTAACTTTGCGTTCCCACTTTAGAATTGAACCCACGATCTTCCAAAAATCTAACCACTAAACCACTAAGGCGTAATTTGGTCGCGGACCTTAAATAAAACATTTCAGAAAGAATTGACATGGGTCGCCGATATCATTGTTTTCAAAAAATCGTTACGTTGACTTATAAATTGTGGCAATACCTACAGAAAGTTTTACACCGAGACCAGTGAGGCTCGCTCGCCCCCGTGGCCGTGCGTGATGGGCGCGGGGCGCGGGGCGCGGGGCGCGGGGCGCGGGGCGCGAGGCGCGGGGCGCGGGGCGCGGGGCGCGGGGCGCGGGGTACGGGGCGCGGTGTGCGGGGGAGTTTGCGCGAGCGGCGGCGGCGAAATCAAAGCCGAAGAATAATAATGCAATTTGTGAAAATTTAGTTCGGTTTCTAACTTCATCGAATGCGCTTATTACTTGTGATTTTTACTGTTTCCTCTTACAGTTTGTGTTGTGGTGGCAAGTAGTTGAGATTAGTGTGATAGTGGAGTGTTTGTGAAGATGCCTTGGCATCAGTTTAGTGCTCGCGAGTATGTAAACATGGTTTACTGCTACGGTATGGCCCATGGCGCATCCTGATGCGCATCACCCTCGTGATCCGCAAGTGATCACTCGGGCTGTTCAGCGTTTGCTGGACAATCAGCCGATTGTACCCGTTTCGGAGACAGGGCGCGGGTCAATACGCTCTACCACGGAACAAGCCATTTTAGACGTCATGCGGGAAAACCCACGTTGAGGCGTGCGAACAGCTGCTAAAGTGCTGCGGAGAAGGCGAGGTTAGCTTAATTAACGGTTATGTAACGAATACTTTAGAAGACATGCCACTAGTCCAGCTGCGAGAGACGTGGTACCAGCATGATGGAGCGCCGCCTCACATTGTGAGACCGGTTCGAGAGCGGCTTACGGAGTTATTTGGTGACCACTGGATCGGGAGGTATGGGCCTCACGCGTGGCCTGACCTAACTCACCTTGACTTTTTTTTGTGGGGTTTCGTCAAAGACAGGGTTTTTGACCGTCCTTGTGAAAATAGTGCTCAAATGCGTCAAAAAATTATCGACGTATTTGATGAATTAAAACAACGATCAGTGCGTGAAGGGATTTTGGAGCGAGTGCATCAAAACACGCTATACCGAGCGCGTGTTTGTTTGGAAATGGGAGGTCGTCAGTTCGAACCACAACTGATTCGTATGGAGAGGCCTGAATTGAGAGGTAAGTAGCTAAACAATTTACAAACATAAGAGGTACCTAATTTAATTGAAACATGTGATATTCGTTGTTGTGTTTTTTACGTAAATTTATACTCATTTGGCGCGCGCGCCGTAATCGGGCGCAGTGCTCTCGCGCCGCCCGCTCGCCCGCTGACCACTTACACACACAGGCATAGACTGTGGCGTGCGCGCTATACATTGCGGGTTAGAAATAAGTTATTTTTTTTGATACCCAAAAATAAAAGTCATTTCCCAGCAATTTTATTTTTTGCATTCTACTTGTTTTTATGTATAGAATTCGTGGTTTTGGGCTTCGTTAAGCCTTTTTTTACACCCTGTATAAAAGGCAAAAGTGATTGACTGATGTATCAACGCACAGCCCAAACCGCGGGTTCTAGAGATTCCAAATTTGACACGTAGGTTTCTTATAAAATCTAGGGGTCACTAAGAAAGGATTTTTCAAAATTCATCCCCTAAAGGAGTGAAATGGGGGTCCAAAGTTTGTATGGGTAAACAAGATTAGTCAGACTGTTTTATTCGAAACTTCACAGGAGTAAGTTCTCCTTACGATAAATGAGTAAACATGTGTTTCAGATTTTTTGAAAAGTCAACCCCTAAAAAGGGGAAGGGGCTGACAAAGTCTGAAAATCAACATGGGTATTGTTTCTATGGTTTATCGGGTCGCTGATTACGAAAACAACAACGATTTTAAAATTTGACTTTGCGGACGTGAAATACCATCTCCCCTGTTGGGATGCGATAGGGTTGAAATGTCTATCAATATGGGTGTAGAACCCATTTCAACCCTATATTTTATGGTTTTTTGGAACGTTGATTTTAAAATAGAATATTGTGAACATGAAAATTTTTGAAATTATTTGTGCCAAATTGCAATTTAATCGGTCCAGTAATTTCGGAGCTAATCGGTTGTAACAGACGGACTGACAGACAGCCACACGTGATACCAACACAAAGGTTCTATTTTTGCATTTGATGTATAGAACGAGCCCCGCGTTATCCTTAAATTGATAAATCGCTATATTATATCATATCATATCGTGTTTTGATGGTCATGCTAGGGGGGCTGTATTAGTAAAAAAATATTGTCTATAAAGAAGTTTTGTAGAGTTTTTTTAAATTACTGAGTTTGACATTCATACATCACTTAAAATCAAATCTAACGCGAGCGAAGCCGCGGGCAAAAGCTAGTAGATTATAAACTGGAATAACAGATAGGATACTTTTTATTTAGAAAAACGTATAATTCCCGAGGGATGCAAGATAACTGTTATTATAGATGGCGCTTTTTAAAAAGACGCTGTTGTTAGCAAAAATTATAAAATGTGAAAAAAAAAACACTAGCTGTTGCCCGCGACTTCGTTCGCGTGGTCTTTAGTTTAGGGTAACTATGGTTTTGCATAGACCAACTGCACAACACAACACATCAATTGGGATATTGATGACGAAATTAATCAATAATTTATAGCTATATAATAACGCCTGATCTAACTTTTTTTTTCCATTTTAAAGGTAATTTTTTTTTTTATTCCGAACACCACCAGCATTGATATTTTAATTGCTTATTTTTTCACAAGGGGTCATCCACATCTTACACCACGTAAAATATCAACATATCAACCAATTTAAGAACAGGCTAGATAAGCATTTTGAACTGCATACATAAAAAAAAAGAAGAACAACCTGATACGGGCAATCATCAGTGGTTTCAACTGCCTGCCTGTTAATAAATAATAATATGAACCCTTTCCTCCTATATCACTTATTCACGCTTGGCCATGAACACCCCCCCCCCCCCAATGTACAGAATCCATGGAGAAGCTCTTAAAAATTTGTGTGTATAGGCACTTAGACAAAAACACACAATGTATTTTTAGGAGATATTCAGATTTAGGCTAAACCTAGTTGGGAAAATGTACTTAAATGGACTCACCTGACTTTGATATAATCCGACACTAGCCAGCGGTAGATAGCTTTAGTGGCGTGCGTCATAAACACACGCCCTTTAAACGAGGTCTTAGTCAGGAACCATGGTAATGCTCCACTATGGTCCAAGTGAAAGCTGAAAAGAGGGGCTTATTAATTCTATTACAGAAATTAATAGAATGTATTTTGCTACAGTTCCTCTTTTGTTGAATGAATACCAAAACCACCAATACCATAATTATTTGCTCTCCAAGCAGGAGGAAGTGAGCAGGCTACATATTATGTTGAATCATAGACAACATCTGGGGTAGGAAGGTGTTGGACTGTAGACCCAAAACATGGCAAGGTTGTGCGCTAGATGAACTGCACTTTTTTAATAACAGAGTGATCGAGGCATGTAACAAATTGCCACCAGAAGTGGTGTCAGCACAAACTACTAAGCAGTTTAAGAACAGATTAGATAAGTATCTGGAGGAAAAGATAACTTAAACTATGACAACGAGATGCAGGCTGTTATCAGTTGTTTCAACTGCTTGCCTGCCAATAATATAATAATAATAACTGTCAATCTGGTCATAGACCGCAATAACTGAGGAAGCATAATGCACTCATCCATGTGCGTTACAAATACTTCAATGAGGATGTCAATTCAATTGTCTTTAGAATATAGGGTGAAAGCAAATATAAATCATATACTTATTAAAATCTGAAGACAAAGGTTAATAAATACTCACTGCGATATAAGTAGCAGGTCAACCTCATCTGCTTCAATTAGATCCACAAAGGGTAGTGCATCCATACCTGATAACCCTGGGTGGATACCGCAATCCAACTGAAATTAATTAGGGTAGGATAAAAACTATTTCTAACCCATAAACTACTAGACTATACAGAACTACACAAATGAAGGGTTAAGGGGACACAACAGAAAAGTCCTAATTCAATGTTTTAATGTCACTAGCATATTTAGTTGAACAGATCACAAAAACATGCATTTACGTATGCTTTGGAGGACATAGAACTCCACAGCATAAATGTAAATTATGGAGTTTTGGAACTATAAACGCTTTATTTATTAAAAACAATCTTCCCAAGATAAAACCGGGTCATCTTGGAAATACTTACTTACCATGATCTTTTTTCCTTTGAATTCCAGCATAATACACGACCGGCCTACTTCCTGCCCAGCGCCGCTGAAAAACCATTTCCAATTTCACATTGATAGAAAATTTTAAGCAAAATTACTGTAAACACGTATTATAAAATCAAAAGTATATTTACAGAGGTCTAATCGTAAGTTGATCACTTTCCTCCAACGGCACCGGGTCGGTGCCCTTTCTTGGGTTTGTGGTCATGTTAAACAAGAATATGAAGTCACCACCAAGTCAGAAACAGCATTAATAACAGAAAGCCGTTCATATAATTACGAATAAACAAACACTAATAAATAATCACATTCACAATACAACAAATCTCCGGTTTTTTGAGGTTATGCACAGATTATGAGATTAGTAGACAGACAGCAGACACTGATCAAGTAAAACTACATTAACAGCACAGATTAATATAACAGTAGCACTACGTAAAAATAAGTCAGTAGGTTCAATTTAGACTTAGAAATTAGTATAGACTGGCTATCCCGTACAAATGACAGCTAAATGATAGTGGGCAAAAATATATGCCAGCACACCCAGAACCGCCATAGATGGGACTATTTTTATTTGAAAAATATCAGATCCATGTTTATCTGTGCCAATGCGCATAAAATTCTATCCCGGGGTTCTCTAGCTAGTTGAAGTTGAATATACTATATTATATGTACCTTAGCTACACTAATACACACTAATGTTGGCTTAGCGACCCGAAATGGATCTTGGCCTCCAATATTAAAGATCGCCACTTGTTTCTCCTATCCAGTGCCATTGCGTGTTTTAAGGTCTGGGCACACAGCCGGCAAGGCTCGACGGGGACGGCGATCTCACAAAAGTTGTAAAAATATATAAACTAAGAACACCTCTCCATCCTGACAAGCGAGACGTTTGTCGCCCTGTGGCCTGTTTGATTGCCAAGTTTTCGCCACGAACAATAGAACAAAGGGAATCGTATACTGCCAACGCACACGGCGGTCAAAAAGACCGCGCCGCCAGTGCCGGGTGCCAGGTGCGTGGCGGCGCGGCATGACCGTGGCTGCCCGCCATGGATTACACAAACCAGTAATGGATTACACAAAATAATAATAATAATAATAATAATAAATAATTTCGCGCTCGGCGCGACGGAACCCGTCGTCGTCACGCCGAGCGTGCCTACAAACGGGCGCGACGCGACGCACTGTCGTGCGTAAGGGGGTCGGTTAGATGTTGTGTTGCACGGTAATCGTTCTTAGTACAGTCACGTATGGTTCTGTATTTGTTTATTTTCTATTTATATATTCTATCGCTCGCGCGCGGCGAAACTATGCGTTCCGCCCCGCCCCGTCGTGTGCATCGTGTGCGTCGCGTACTATCCTTTTTGCCCATTTGAAGCGCCACTAGTATTTAAACCAAGAACTAATTTTGACGCATAAAGCGGTCGGTAATATCACTCTCTATATATCGATATTTAATATCGGATTTTGAAACTATAATAATACATAATATTATAATTTTCTAAAACTGTATATTTTTCGTAACTACACACTGCTGTGATAATTTGACGTTTCGATAGTTCATTGTGTATAATTTTATATGGTTTAAGAGTTTTTTTTCTAGTAACAATAAACATATTGAGGACGTGAAATCTTATCTAGGTACAATTAAAGTTTTATCTATATTTTTTGTACAAACTTTCGTTCATACCATACACACGTAAAATAGGCTTACGACTGGCTGCATTAATTAACTGTAAAATTTTTGGTTGTGGTTCAGAATCAAGTGATACACGGCGACTTCAAAAAAGGAGGAGGGTCTCAATTCGTCGGTATCTTTTTTTTATTTTTTATGTATGTTCTGCGATCATTCGTTACCAGGTTAACCGATTTCGATGGTTCTTTTTGTGTTCAAAAGGGAATACTTTCGGAATGGTCCCATATAAATTTGATCAAGTTCTGATGATGTGATCTATAAGAAAATCATCAAATATTGCATGAACTCCATACCACGCCAACTGATTTTGTACCTATGTTGCCCAGGGTGTAAGGGGTCCAACCAAGACCTTTTGGGCCCAAGCCAACCTCACCTGCCAGTCGGTGCACCTGCCAAACAACGGACGAGGCTCTGGCGCAGGCTTTCCCTTCGGGGTTGGGGGGTCGGACGGCAGTCGCTCCTGTAAAAGCCAACCCCGCCACACAACATGGTGCGTCACAGAAAAGTACATGTCACCGATAGGGCGCCGCCGCAAAACGGCGCGCAGGAGCATCGCCCGGCTCCTGTGACAAGTGGGCTAGGGCTACCGTGCCACGGGCGGGCACGGCCAAAGACGCGAGCCCCACACCGGAAACTCCGCTTCGCGACTTTAAACATTGGCACGCTAACCGGACGCGCGAGTGAGTTGGCCGACGTACTCTTCAGGCGGAGGGTGGACGTGGCGTTCCTTCAGGAGACTCGGTGGAAAGGCAGCAGATCCCGGTTAATTGGGAATGGCTACAAACTGATCTACACGGGTGCACCTGGTGGAGCGAATGGGGTGGCCGTGGTCCTCTCCGAAGGATTACAGAACGACATTCTGGAAGTGAAACGCTACAGCGATCGGCTGATGGTCGTGGGGGTGCTCGTCGAAGGGGTTGTCACCCACTTGATAAGTGCTTACGCGCCACAGGCCGGTTGTGGCGAGGCTGAGAGGATGGCGTTCTGGGGTCTGCTTGGTGGAGTGCTTAGCGGTATCCCGTTGTCGCAGGGGATTGTTGTGGGTGGCGATCTGAACGGTCATGTGGGTGAACGGTGTGAGGAGTTTGACCGTGTTCATGGTGGTTATGGGTACGGTGGTCGTAATGCAGAAGGTGGGGATATCCTCAGGACGTGTGCGGCTGCTGACCTTGCCATTGTGAACACGTATTTCAAAAAGAAAACCGAGCACCTTATCACCTACAGGAGCGGGAGGCACGCCACTCAGATCGATTTCATACTCACCAGGAGACACCACATCAGTAAAGTGGCCAACTGCAAAGTCATACCCGGTGAGAGTCTCGCTGCACAACACCGTCTACTTGTCATGGATCTCCGCGTAAAGCCCAAGATCAAGCGTATCGAGCGCTGCCGACGCCAAATCAGATGGTGGAAGCTTGATAAAGACACGTCCCAGAAGTTCGCCTTAACTATCGGCGACAAGTGCGACGGTAGTGATGGCGAACCAGTCCAAAAATACTGGGATAGGATTCAGGCAACCGTCACTGATGCAGCGAAAGCGGTGCTTGGCTTATCTCAGGGCGGACGCAAATGTGACAAGGAGACTTGGTGGAGGAACGACTCAGTCCAAGAGGAGATTAGGGTGAAGAAAGCCCTCTTTAAAAAGTGGCAAGCGTCCAGATCTCCTGAAGACCACGACGCGTACAAGGGTGCAAAACGCGCTGCTAAGAGAGCTGTAGCCAGAGCCAGGCGAGACCACTTTCATACGCTCTATGACAAGTTGGAATCGTCTGAGGGGCAAAAGCTAATCTATAAGTTAGCGCGCTCCAGGGTCAAAGCGGCACAGGATATTTCCCAGTGTCGCTGTGTTAAAGACCCTGGGGGCAACCTGCTATGCGAGGACCTCGCGGTAAAGGAGAGATGGCGCTCTTATTTCCACGAGTTGCTGAATAAGCAGCACAAAGAGGTGCAGCCACCGGACCTCCCTCCGAATCAGGGACTAGTACCACCGGTAACGCCTGAAGAAGTTCAGTTTGCTCTTCGCCGCATAAAGAATCGTAAAGCTGTCGGAGCCGATGGAGTCCCAATCGAAGCCTGGAAGGCGATGGGCCCTCTTGGTGTGGACATCCTAACCTACCTTTACAACCGCATACTCTTAAGCGGGCTGATCCCGAGCCAATGGAGAATGAGTATTATTACTCCGGTCTTCAAAGGCAAGGGATCAGTGCAGGAGTGCAGCAACTACCGCGGTATAAAGGTCATGTCCCACACCATGAAGCTCCTTGAGCGGATTGTGGACTCCCGGATCCGACAGGAGTGTGATGTCTCGGAGTGTCAATATGGGTTTCGTCCTGGCAACGGTACTATGGACCCTGTCTTCGCCCTAAGGACCGTCATGGAGAGATACAGGGCGAAGAACACGCCTCTGCACTTGCTCTTTCTTGATCTGCAGAAGGCCTTCGACTGTGTCCCTCGAGTGGTGATCTGGTGGGCACTGAGATCCAAAGGGGTCCCCGAGGCATATATTGACATTATTCGGGACATGTACCGCAGCTCCGATTCTATGGTTCGGACCGCTGTTGGCGACACCAAACCGTTCCCCATCACCGTCAGAGTACACCAGGGTTCCGTCCTCAGTCCGTTTCTGTTCAGTGTGATATTAGACGTTGTGTCAGACAGCATCCACCATGGCTGCTGATGTATGCTGACGATATCGCACTGGTGGACGCGGACAGGGGCAGGCTGGTGAGACGGGTGAACGAGTGGAAGCAGTCGCTTGAGAGCGGTGGTCTGAAACTCAATGTGGCGAAGACCGAGTACCTGGCCTGTAACTCTACAGATCCAACACCCGTTCGCATAGGCGGAGACAAGGTCGAGCGCAAGGACCAGTTTAAATACCTTGGATCTGTACTTCACGTGTCCGGAGACATCGATTGCGACGTCAAAGCACGCATTGCTGCTGCGTGGGCCAAATGGCGAGAGGTGACTGGTGTCATTTGTGACCCCAGAATGCCGGTTAAGCTTAAAGGACAGATCTATAAGTCCATCATTAGGCCTGTTCTTTTATATGGCAGCGAAGCATGGCCGCTACTTGAGCGACACAAGCAGGAGCTGCGTGTCACGGAGATGAATATGCTGCGGATGTGCGGAGTCACGCGTAAGGACCGCGTGAGGAACTCGCGCATCCGCGGTAGCCTTCGTGTCCGTGATATTGCAGACAAACTGCAGGAGAGTCGCCTACGCTGGTACGGCCATGTTTTGCGGAAACCGGCAAGCTACGTAGGAAACAAATGTCTGGCCATGCCGCCACCGCCAGGCCCTGGCAAAAGGGGTAGACCCAAGAAATGCTGGCTTGACGTTGTGAGGGCTGACATGCGTGCCAATGATCTCACAACTAGAGACGCTCAAGACCGCGCGAAGTGGAGGAGCAAATCAAGGAAAGCGGACCCTGGGCTCCAAAGCAATGGCTTTGGACGCAACCGGGATTGACCGTATAGATGATGATGATGTTGCCCAATATCTTCAGCATTTGTGAACCGATTTTGATGATTCTATCTTTATCAAATAGCTTATACTTTAAAGATGGTATATTGAAAAAATTTTGGAAAAATTTCACCTCTAAGGTGGGAAAAATCAGGGATGAAATCGGTGATCAGCCGTTAAAAGCTAAAAATAATATCAACACATAAGTACCTTACCTTTGGAGTCGGTGCAAACGAAAACATTCAAACTCTCATCGGATGGCACCGACTCCAAAAGTAATTGATTAGGTACGTGTTGATATTATTTTGAGCTTTTCAGTTTTTTGAAGTCAGTTTACTTTTTTTAAATAAAATTTACATAAATACTGGTACATATTCCTTGCCACTGCCAGCCACTGCCACTGAAGATTCAAGGTGTTTGATGTCAAAAGAAAAAGGTTTTTCACTCACTTCAGTTGACTCAACTTCAATCGCAAAGATAACAGGTGCATTATTACTTAACGCGAATCAAAATCGTAAAAAAATAATTAAAAAAAATAAATATAATTTTGACAGTTTTGACACTGTTTGACAGTGAGTGAGTGACATATTTATATTTTTTATTTGCTGTGTTCGTTCGCATGTGTTTCGGTTTTTTGGTTATTTTTTGACCATGAACGTGTATTAATTATGTCTAAAAACAAATTATTCGATGAAGATTCCGACGAGGATATTGCTATTAAAACTGAAAATGAGTACGCTAAGAAATATGATACGTGGCGTAAGAAAGAGGAGATTTACAAGTGTAAGTTTGTCGCTTTTCTTCAAAGTTGAAAAGAATAACTAGAAATTTGGACTATCCTTATGACAATAGCCTATTTTATGTAATGCTTTGACCAATATATTCATAATTAAATCAATATTTTAGTGGAACAAAAATACGGTCCAGACGCCCTAAACTCAGATGCGTCTGGCTCAGATAGTGAGGATGAGAGTGACGAGCCGCCCGAAGTGAACGAGGAGGTGGAGGAACAGTTTCTAAAGACCCTGGCGCTGCTAAAGACGAAAGATCCCAGAATATATGATCCCAATTACAAGTGTTTTGATAAAGATGAAGAAAAGAAAACGGGTAAGACTGTTTATATGCTAATAATTGAAATATTAAACCTGTAAAGATAGTTTGTAAGTTTAGAAATAAATAAAATAAAATAAAATAAATTATCATTTGTTTTAACTCCCGTTTTCCTTTGCTTGTCGAATGTTGTAATAAATCTTGGCATGACTACAAAGATATCAGTGTTTTAAATTAACAAACTGTTAGAATAAAAAGGATTTTTCATTTAATGATTTATTACAATAGTAGGTTATTATTTTTGTGTTTATCTTATTTTCAAATAAATAATTTCAATAAAAAAGAATGTCAAGTTTTAGAATATTGAACAAGGAAAGAATAACAGACTTTATATTGGCGGGACAGTGTAACCCACTGGTGGTAAAACACATTCATCATCACCACCAAAAAGAAAAAAGAAGATCTAGTGTTACTTATTAACCTAGCAACAGAGAAATGATGTGTTTAATTGTATTCTAATCAAGATCTTAATCAGTGGTAAAATCTTTAAATATATTTAATTTTCTTTGTACCTAAGCACTTTCTTAACAGACTGATTCACATGTAAAATTTGTGTGTGTGTAAGGTGTGTAACGGCCATACTTCTAGGTTCTTAAGAATATAAACAACTTTAATATGTGAAATATTAGTAGTTTAATACTTTTTGATTGAGTAGCATTAACCCGTTCTACGTCCAGTTTTTATTTTTTCCGTATGCACACATGACATACTTATAAAATTATTTGAGTGGTTTTTGCATAGGCTAGGCCCGACATAGACACAACCTTGAAAAGTCATGTGCGCGTTACGCTGTGCACAGGACACTACCGCACTCTTTGATCTGTACCCACATGGTGAGCTTTGGACGTGGGACGAGGTGTAGCGACATCTATCTCGCCACATACGAACTAAAACGACGGTTCCGGTCCGGACATATATACAAGAACCCGACAATAAACATCGGGAAGTAGCCCAACAGACACAGCACCTGTCTGGTCAGAAGATCCTCCCTTTTCAACCCTCACTCCCCCTAACTGGTACCCCGAGCATGAACGTCAAAGCAGCCTTCGCAAAACTATGTCATCTTGACGTCATCATCACTTTCTCAACCCCCAAACTATAATAGTAATAGTAGTAGTAGTAGTTACAGCTGTTTTCTTTAACTCTATTTATCATAAGTCCCTTAGATTCACAAAGGAACAACCTTGTTTAACTTTTACACCTATTAAGTTTTAACTTGTGTTACCTGTGCAAAGGAGCACAATGATCCTTCTGTCATCCCACTAATAGCGGTCTGATGGAACACACAGAAGTTTTGGCAAGTGGTAATGATAAGCGCCAGCTAATTCCCACAAAACCTACTGTTGTCATTACGGCAGCAGATATATGCATGATGCATTCCATGTGCAAAAATGGTTTCTAGTATTACAAACATATTTTTTATTTACTACTTCCAGAGGAGATTTTCAAACCAAAACCACTGACCTTTGATGACAGTGATGACGATGATGATGATGGTGCTGATATTTTCAAAATTGAAAAAAAGGCAGAAATAGATGACACACCAAAAGAAAGTGCTGAGAGTCCCAAGAAAAATAAAAAGGTAAACATGTTTATTTTGTTCGAAACCAACTTTAAATATCACCAAACATTTATTAATTAACTTATTGGCTACAGAGTGATTGCATAAGACCACATAGCAAACAAAACTAACACGTCTGTGGGGCTAAAACTGTTTTCATATTCTTTAAAGATTTAGAAACAAACATAGTATTATCTGACACATAATATTTAATCAGTGAAGTTTTTCTAAGTTGAAAATTTAAAGAAACATGATTATTGATGATGTTCGCAAACAGAGATTGAATTTTCTACTTTCAATAGGCACTATTAAGTATAAGGTGTTAATTTTTTACCTTGGTTTCGTTTTAACTTTTAGGAGAAGATAAAAGACTACTTAACGGGCAAAGCGGAGCACATCGACGACGAAGTGGAGAGAGACCTGGCGCCGCTGAAAGCGCTGTGGTCAGACCCCAAGCTGAGCGATGGGGAAGCTTTCCTCAGGGACTACATACTGAATAAAAGGTCAAGTCATATTCTATTATTAACAAATTTTTTGGGTTACAAGGTAACCCAGGAAGCATCATAGTTTTTATTGTTTTTGTCTGTATAGCAAAAGGATAAATAAATTAATGCGCTTCAATAATTTATCAGTTTTAGAAAACCAACATTTGGTATATTTATAGATATTTACACCTCAAGATATGAAATAGGAAAAAAAACCGGCAAGTGCGAGTCGGACTCGCGCACCGAGGGTTCCGTACCGTGGTATTTTTATTGCAAAATGAAATCCATAACATTACGAAAGGTAAATTGCGGGTTACGATTTATGACGTATTAAAAAAAACTACTTACTTGATCTCGACCCTCTCGACTAGACCCTTTAGGTTTTGATTCCCTTGCGAGGAGTTGCGAGTTTGAAAATATGCAGCTCAAATTGCTGTTTCTTCGATTGCGTTGACATAGAAGTTTGGCTTAGAAGTTTAATTTTTTCACAGCTCCAAGCGACAGTAGACCTGAGTATTTAATATAAATTCCAGCTTGATACCTCCACGTGTTCTTGTTTCCACGCTCTACACTATACACTGTGCACTGTACACTCTACACTGTACACTGTACACTGTACACTATACACTGTACACTATACACTGTACACTACACACTGTACACTCTAGACTGTACACTATACTTGACAGACAGACAGACGGACGGACGGGCGTTTTTTCCTTTTGAGGTACGGAACCGTAAAAAGTGTCAAAATTAAGTGGTTCGGTTACCACAGGTACCTAGAGGCGGGCGGGGAGGGCGGGGAGGGCGGGGGCGCGCTGTGCGACGACGAGGCTCTGGAGGCGGACGAGCAGGTCGTCGAGGAGCAGAGCCGCTTCGAGCGCGCCTACAACTTCCGCTTCGAGGAACCCGACGACGAATATGTACGTCACTTTCTATATGATATGATAGCATCATCATCGTTTCAGCCATAAGACGTACACCATCCTATGGTGAGTGGCCGAATCACTTGTGGTACAAAAATCGGAAACAACGACGGTACCGCAACCTTCAGATATTGATATTGACCGATCGAGAATCGAACCAAGGATCTCAGAGATAGCGACTCTGCATGCATGAGAAGTCCGGCATGCTCGCCTCGCACAGTGATCGGAGTAGGTAGATTGATTTGATGTACTTTGGTGGTGGTAGCATAATATGGATATGCCTTTTTTTTTTAAAACTGATACCAAGAAATTCCGGAATCCCGGAGGCATGTCCATATTAACATCAGTGTTTGAGATCGTTGACCCCAAATCAATCTACCTACTCCGATCACTAGTTATGAAGGTCGTCAATTTAATAACCTAGCTATTTACAATACAGGGTGTACGAGAGATTGGGCCATTTTTTTTTCGATTTCAATGTTGCTTTCACAAAAAAAGTTGTTGTATATGACCAACTGTTCACGTGGTTTGGCAGGCGGGTTGGCGAGCGCAGTTTTTTTAAAGATTTCGCACGAAGACGCTGCTGCCCGTCTCGTGCTACAGGTATTAGTCGCCTCTTACGACACGCCTCCTGTAAGCGGTGGGGAAGTGTATTCTTTACGGCCGTCCCCACACGGCACACTATACACTGGATACCACGGTATACTGGATAAATCAATATTATTTAGTGTTATTAGTATTCGGACGTCCACCCACAAGGGGCACATAGCACGTAGAACTGACGGCCGATACGACATAAAGATTCTGGAATGGAGGCCACGTACCGGCAAGCGCAGCGTAAGGTGGACAGACGATCTGGTTAAGGTAGCAGAAAGAAGCTGGATACAGGCCGCTTCCGGATAATCGGCAAGTCAGTAAGGGAAGGCCTATGTTCAGTAATGGACGTCCTATTGCTGAAATGATGATGATGACGATGATTGATCATGGGTTTCGTTGTAGCTAAAACGGTTTCCCCGCACCGTGGCCTCGACTCGGCCGAAAGACGATCGCCGGAGCCAGAAGCGGGCCGAGCTGCGCGCGCGCAAGGAACAAGACAAGAGACGCAAGATGGAGGAGATCGGCCGCCTCAAGGCGCTCAAGCTCAGGGACATACAGGAGAAGATCGCCAAGATCAAGGAGGTCACGGGGAACGAGGCTCTGGCTTTTGAGGTAACGAGTAACCACTGCTATTGCTGTGACGCTTGCACCGACTCCAAAAGTTACTGATTAAGTACTTACATGTTAATATTATTTTTAGCTATTTAGTGTTTTGAAGTCACTTTTAATTTTTTTTAAATAAAATTTACTTATTTTATCTATTTTTAGTGATAAATCCTAATCTAACTGCTGAACACCGATTTCATCCTCTTTTTTTCCAAACCACGCAGGCGCACACGCACATTCATGTATGGCCTCGTTCCTAGCAAGGAAAAACGGCTTTTAGCATTATAGGACGATTTTAACATTATAGGAATTACTTGCCTATAATGTTAAAATCTGCGTTGGAGTGTGATAGGCGCCATATTTTTATTCGCACTGGGGATGTTACAAGACTTTATCCGAACCGGAGTTTTTAAATTTGATTTATCGGAATCGGAGCCGGAGTCGGAAGTACAATAGAAACAGTTAACTATATAAGGTGCTTCATAAATATCTGCAACGGCTGAAATGGGTAAAAGTATTGCTTATATAGATTACGATAGTGAAGGAATTACGTGCCCTGGATCGGTAATTAATTATTTGCGAAAAGACAGTAAATAAATGGTTACTTGCTTCAATTTGCATAACACACGACCTGGGTAGCGACGAGTGCGGGCCGCCAGGTGGTATAATGTGAAACGTTAGCATTTTTGGACAGATGTGGACGGTTTGAGACAGAATAAAGCCTAATCTTTATTTAATATATTTTTTTTAATGAAAAAATTAATTATGTTCTGGACACAACATTTCTTTACTATCGTAATCTCTATAACCCTTCCTTTGGCACGGTAATAAATCACTTTCACCTTACAATTGGCACAGGTGAGCAGCGCATGACGCAGATAATGACGCGTTTTGGGTCAAACTAACATATGGTGGCTTAGCCGGCACGTAAGGGGGTTGTATTGTATACCTTTGGAATCCTTAGGAAACAACCTATTTTATTATGTATTAAATTATGCAATTCGAGTTAACTACGCGATTTATTAGCGACATGAATCCAGCTGACCTTAAATTTCCCCGATTTTTGCAAAAAAAGGTAATTATCTACCAAATAAACAATATTCTATCGAGAGATTGCCTTTCATTTATTTCATTATTCATCAATACGAATTTACAATGGATTTTAAGCACAAACAAACAAAAAGTCAACTCCATAAAAATTTTGCTAAATAATGGCTTTTTTTGGCAAAAGTCTTTTGCAGACCACCCGCCAACACGGGAAAATAAATTTTTGCAAAATATTAAGTTGGCCAATTAGCCTCAAAAAAACGACTGAATTACAAAGAATGATTCATAATATTGTTATTCTTGAAATAATAATGTAAGAAAAGTAAATAATTAATACATAATTAAGGTAAATGAAAATACCGCTGCAAAATCACCCTAAAATCGGTAGGTACCTCGAACAAATGGTGTGTAGAACAAAACTCATTTATTTTTCCTAAAAAGTAAATATGTATTCATAAAGCTTATCAAATTTACTTTAGATTTATCATAAAATAAAGGATAAGGATTAAACTTTGATATTCTAAAAATGACCAACAAAATCATACATTTTTGTTGTCAAGTGCCGTCGCGCTAAATATTTCGATATTGTAAGTAATTATGGCTTATTAAAACAAATCTATTAAATTAATTACGTTGCTGACTCTATAAATAGATTTATCAAAGCTTTATTTGATATGAATTTATCGAATTAATATTGAAACTAACCAAAAATCTCGAGCAATGGCGGCCGCCAAAATATTTGTTTACATTTTATAAAATTTACCTTGAAATATCATTCCATTATGCAAACTAATGCTGCAAATCCATCTAAACACACTCACTTTATCGATTTAAGCACTATTCTCATGTATTTTCACTTAAACATTGATCAAACAAAATTATATATCAACACGCACCCAAACACGCAATGTCAGAATCATATGGTGAACTTTGCACGCACAGATTAAACAGACCTTACGCGCAGAGATCATAGAAACCCTTTCAATCTATTGACAGTACTCTGAACTTTTTTTTGGTATGCGATACACGGTTGAGACTCCCGTCTGTCACCGTCCTATGATTTTTTGAACGCGACTCGACGTAAGCGCATGACGTCAGTGGTGTTCTGCAGGTTAGTGCCACAAGCGAACCTTTTTGACATTGCGAGAAGAACACCAGATGCCACCTCACGAGATAAGCAATACTTTTACCCATTTCAGCCGTTGCAGATATTTATGAAGCACCTTATATTTGGTAATCAGTCTTGTTGTTCAGTAATTAAAATATTTATTACGTTTTAAATAGAAAATTATCTTAGTTTTCTTTAATTCAAGTGAAGTGACTAAATGTAACAAGTGGAGCCATATCTAATGCAACACGGTACAGCGATCACATTCCAGATTGAGACATAGATACCACTTGGTACCGCAATGAAGCGTCAGTATAATAAGAAAAAGCTAATATTTTATAAATCTATTAGCAGGAAGTATGTGTATAAGTGCGTGACACAACTTGTTTGGACAAATGAGAAAGACGATTGTCAAAAACAAAATGCGACCTCTGTCCTCCACAGTACAGGCAGTTTCAAAAGCAGCTGATCAAAGACTAATTTCCAAAAGTACTTACTCTAATAAAAGACACAATACTCTGACTTCTTTATTACACTTTTGCGTAGTGATATTAAAGGCATTTAATAAATTAAATTTAGGCAGTATTGGCATTAACTTCTTCGAAGTAGTTTTATAAAACATTAGTTTTGGCTTCATTATAATTCACAATAAGATAAGGCTAAGTTAAGTTCTTAAGGCTCAACTCAATACGATGCGCGACACGCGTACATTAACACAAACGGAGAAAAATCAATAAAACAAAACAGGCGAGGGGGTTCCTTGGATACGGGAGGGTGCCGCTGCGTTTCGATCTTCGTTATTACTCCGATTTAAAATTATCAGAACAGAAGTCGGAGTCGGAGTTTAAAATCAATCGGAAGTTCCGACCTTTTGAAATCGAAGCTGAATGGGTATGACATGGATGCCATTCTTCTCTTTCGGTATCACATTCGTCGACTCTTCGCTTCTTATTCCGTATTGAGCATACATTGATTTTAGCTTACCGAGACTCGAGAATTGTAGGCGATTATAAACTCGGTCTAAGTTCGAAAACACTAATATCGATTGTGGCCAATTTCGGAATTAGTTCCATACAAGATGGAGGCGGGTTATGGCTCACGAAAGTGGACGAAAGATCTTCCAATAGCAGCGGGCGTGTGACGTTATGGTTAGCAGAGTGGGGGCAAAGTCGAGCAATGTCAAGAGGAGTACAGACTTAGCAAGGGCTACAACGGAGAACGGTCTCCGTTTTAGCCCTTGCTAAGCGGCAGACGGACTCTTGCCATTGTGGGGACAAACGCTGCTATCGGACCATCTTTCCGTCCATTTCCGTCAGCCTGCCAGCCAGACCCCGCCCCCTTTTTGTGCCAGTATTCCATATTAAGCTTACGCGACGCGACGCGACGGTGACAAAGCAGCAACAAGCAAGACGATTGTTCCACTATCCATTATAAAATAAAAAATCAGCTAATTGTATGGGTTATCTGACAAAACAAGTGCCAGATAGGTTATCTGGAACTTATCAGCAAGTGGTGAAAAAGGCCCTAAGGGCCTCTTGCACCACCCCTGACAAAACAAGTGCCATATAGGTTATCTGGAACTTATCAGCAAGTGGTGTAAAAGGCCCACTAAAAGTTGTAAAAATAAACAAATACAAACGCTACGTGACTAATATGTATGATTACCATGCAACACAACATCTAACTGTTGCACTCACGCCCGACGTCAGCGTCGCGTCGTGCCTGTTTGTAGGCAGCCGGCGGGACTACAGCGTCTTTAGACATCGGTACATTACAAACCCCGGCGTCGTCCTAGCGTCCCGTCGCCGTCACGCCCCGCCAGCTGTGTAGCCAAGACTTTAGTGTTTTCAGACTTGGTCTGAGTTTATACAGGAACAAGAATCGAAGAGTCGACGGTCAAGCAATGTCAAGAAGCCAGCTTCCTTGTCACACCCATTAGCAAGCGCTGAAGGATCTTCAGCATTCGTAACATGAGTAATTCGCAGGAAGAGGACATCGAAGGCGACTTCGACCCCGCGGAGCACGACCGCCGCATGCGCGCACTGTTCGACGAGCGCTACTACGGAGACGCAGACCAACACAAGCCAGTTTTCCCGGACCTTGACGAGGAGTTGGAGATCGGTGAGTACAATCCCGGCACGGAACTTGAGCACTGGAGGAAAGAGTGGGGATCGCTCTGCGCATCTTACGAGACGATCATCGTATCAGAGACTCGTGTGCGTGGAGCGAGCCATCCTGGCCGGCGGTGCGGGCGCGTCACGCGACTGGTCAATCACGTAATCGTAAATGGTCTTCTGCGCATCCTTCGCCCAGCGCTCAAGATCCGTGCCGCTAGTTGTGCTCTTCATCATAAATTTGACGACCTCCGTAGCCAAGAGATAGATAGGTAGATAGACACTTTATTGCACAAAAACATTGAAGGTTGTTTGTAACAACAAGACACAGTTATGTACAATCAGGTGGCCTTATTGCCAAAAGCGATCTCTTCCAGACAACCTTAGGGCAGAGGAAATTAAGTTGTTATACAGTAGGGTAACGTAGTGCGACAGCAAAAGAGTGCGTAAGTGCGTGAGTGTCGGAATTGGCGTCGTCATCACTCAGGTCCCAGGTTCTATTCTCGGTCGGGTCGATATAGAAAACGAACTTTTCTATGTTTACTTAGGTCTCAGTGTTGTGGTACCGTCATTGTTTCAACACAAGTGCTTTATTTATTTATACTTTAGTACCAGTAAAAAATTCAATACGGAAACTTTATACCAGACGAATTTTGATTTTCTGTACCATTTTCCCTTTGTCGTCATCATTTCAACTGTAGGACGTCCACTGCTGGACATGGGCCTCCCCCAAAGTTAGTACTAAGATTCTCCGAGCTAAGCCGCGGACAGGCAGACAGACGGACGGACATAGCAAAACTATAATAAGGGTTCCGTTCTGACTAAGGTACCCTAAAAATGTAGTGTGCAGTGGGAGTTTGATTATTCACAATTACGGACTAAAGATCAACATTTAACATAACATGCCAGGTATACCAAAAAAAACTGAATGGCTCTTGGACAAATGTTTTTATAGTTTAAGAGAATATTATGAATGGCGAAACTATATTGATTTAAATTAATTAGTTATTTAATTCCATTTTTTTTGTTGTTTGATTCTAGCTTGTGACATCGTATTTATTTTAAATTTATTTTGTAAATGAAACAACACTGTAAATGCGTCTGAAGTTTTGCACGTCTGCGAGCAGATTAAACACACGCACGGTAGCAACTTTTTGTTATTTTTTTGCGTTTTGGCAAATCAACCTTCACTTAAAACTACGACCCTTAACAGTAGGAGCACGTATTGTATGTCTATAAAAATCTACAACCAGTTAAATGACGACATGAAAATACTCCCACTAAACTGATTTAAAGTTACGCTATTAAGGTGGTTGATAGAAAAATGTTTTTACTCAGTAGATGAATATTTTAACTCTTTTAAATCCAAGATGTTGTAACCTATTTATTTTGCATGTATGACTGATTGTATGTTAAGTGACATTTTAAGTACTAATTCATTAATTTAAGTTCAAGTTAAAATTGTATTTCGCATGCCATACTATGGTGAAATGTGTGATCTTAAACCAATTTAACATCCTTGAAGTTAAAAAAAAAAATGGGAGATTAAATTATTTTTTTTATTCCAGAAAACTGGGATAAATATGAAAAGGAAACCAGCGGACCTCAAGAAGACGATGGGCCTCACTGCGAAGACGAAGAGTTCAACGTGAGTATCTACTTTAAATATTTATTTAGGTTGCAATCTAGATCTAAGATCTTGAATTGTTTGCCTAATACCTATAAGATTGTCACATGTTGTGGACACCAATAAAGTAAAAAAAAAAATCTTATATACAGAGTGTAACGAAAAGGTGAAATAAAACTTTAAGGGGTTATTCTACGGCTAAATTACATCAACTTTTTCTATGGGACCAACATCGAATTCGCAAAAAAAAAAAACACCCATACTAAAACGCGACCAGCTGGCATCAGTTTGTATGGAAACGTCAATTTTTTTTTTGAGATTTCGATGTTGGTCCCATAGTAAAAGTTGATGTAATTTAGCCATAGAATAACCCCTTAAAGTTTTATTTCACCTTTTCGTTACACCATGTATATAAAAATGAATGGCTGTTCGTTTGTCTCGCTAAAACTCGGGAATGGCTGAACCGATTTGGCTAATGTGTATCTTGAAATATTTGTGAAAGCTCAGGGAAGGTTTAAACGGTGAGAAATATAATAATAAGTAAAGGAAAATACTAAAAACATTTTATTTTCTAACAGAAACTGTTTGTGCCTGTCAAACGGGATGCGTTTATTTCTTTTATGGGTGGTACGAAGTTCGCCGGGTCAGCTAGTATTATATATTTAGTCTTGATGATATCTCAGTCAATGATGAAGCACAGGCAAAGCCAGTCTCAGATGGCGCTAGCGTGCTTGGTCTTGTCAACCAATGTCAACTAATATTCACGTAAATGTCAATTTCAGATTCTGTGTTCGTTATACAGAGTGTTGTTTTGAACGGAAATCCAATAGATTCTTTTTGAAAATCTAAAAAGTTTATAAAGAAAATTTAATCGATTTTTATGTAAGTAACCTTTTTTAAAATAAGAAGTATACTGCGATGTTCTTTCGCCAGAGTGCCGTATACAGTTTTTTGACAAGCCTTTTATGCTTTTTTGACATCATCATCATAATTTTAGCCATACTGCTGAACGTATGCCTCTTCCATTGACTTCCAGATTGGCCGGTTGAAAGCGGCCTGCATCCAGCATTTTCCTGCGACCCTTACCAGGTCGTTTGACCACCTTTTTGACATAATACCAAATAATTTAAGTAATTATTTAAAACAAATAATGTAACACTTATTTGTTTTTTTTTTTTAGAGTCTGTACTAATGTCATAATTTTAATATGCACTTTTAATTTTGAAAAACATGATATGTCTTGTGTATATATATAGTAAACTATAGTTTACTAAAACGCCCACTCTATTTAAGGTGTCCGCTGAAAATCAGCGTCGCGGCACTCACCCACAAAATGAAAAACTGTGAATTGTATTCTTTTTTAATTGTGCCAAATAAACCTTATTCATTCATTTATTCATTCATAATAACAAAAACTCAACAAAAAGGGTAACAAAAGCCAAAACAGGAACTTCGCGAAGCACAAAGTAACACCGCATCGCATGCAAGGCAGACGCTTCCGTATTGATATCAACGCACTAGTCGACCGAACCGATACATCGATTTAGTGTCGATTATGTATTGTCAATCCCTATAGGTTAACGTTCCGTTTTACGCATTATGTATTTGAAGGAAATCATACTAATTTATTTTTAATAAATAAGCTATATTATTGATTTGCAATTTTTGCTTAGATTTGTAGAGGCATACATTATTGTGTTTTTGCAACGATAATATTATCATAAGTAGTAGGTATAGGCGAAACGGAAAATCCGAAGTGTCATAAATCGCTTCTTATCTTGAAAGAACTATAGTAACCCTTTATAGCGTTCTGTCCTATTTTATTGGACATCATATTTTAAACCTTATTCACTTATCATAAGGTCGAAAACCAATGAAAATTTTTAACATCCTGTATGTCATATAAAGAGGGTTAAACGCTTATTATTGAAACATTTCCAGTTTCTGGCAATATAGAGTAGGAACTTAGGGAGCCACTTTTGAAGTAATCAGTTTTCAAAAACGTTGCATTGCCATAGTGAGCTGCAACCCTTTGTGTCTTACTTACAGATGGACGCCGACTACGACCCTAAACAGCCTCGAGCAGGCCTTCTAGAAGAGATCCAGAAGACTCTAGGCAAAAAGAGAAGAAACCGCAAACGCAAGTCTAAGCTTGCTGAAATACTCACCGTGGAGAAGCCTAAGGTTGGTGTTTATTTATGTCAAAGTCATCATCATTCGCCTGTTCTGTTCCCAGGTCATGGTTGGCGCAGTGTGTCTTTTCCATGCAATCCGGTAACTCGTCATCGACTAGCTATCTCTCTCTCTCTCTCCTCTTTAGTCATCTCGTCATTCTTAGGCCTTCCTCTACCTCTGCAGCCATCAACACTCATACCCATCACTCTCTTTGTTGCACGTCTTGGACAAATTTCTTTATTAATTTTTGCTAATACTTCTTATTATATTCACATACTTTGGTCTAATTCTGTAATAAGTAGCCAAAGCATTTGTTACAGAAATCAGAAAAAACGACAGTACCACAACACCCAGACCCGAGACAATATAGAAAAGTTATTTTTCTACATTTATTGACCAGGAATCTAACCCGGAAAAATCTCTCAGAGATAGCGACACCAAGTCCGGCAGCACACTCGTCTCTCGGCTACAGAGGTCGTCACAAATCGTTATAGTCCTATTGTTAGTACATTTAAATCCAATCAGGCATCAGAATCTATACCACAATAACAAGCGGAACAACAGACCCCTGCAATCATTAATAATGAATCTTTTCATTTTTAAGTTCATTCCCGAGGCTGAGAAGACATACGCGCAGTATATGGAAGAGTACTACAAGTTGGACTGCGAAGACGTGATCGGGGGGGACTTGCCCACGCGGTTCAAGTATCGCGAGGTGGTCCCTAACGACTACGGCCTCACTATTGAGGAGGTAAGAGGATCTAACTGTTTTACTATATTATTTAGATGATATTTAATATTTCTAAGAGCAAAAACGCTCTTTGCCAAATTCCTTGTCCATACAAACTGATGTCCTTAGCATCGGGATAGATAGATAGATAAATCTTCATTGTACACCATACAAATAAATTACAATAGATGTTTACATATGCCAATTTAGGCAGTCTTATTTACGATCTTCTATATTATTTCCCAAAAATGTATACGTAACCCTAAATTTTCCCCCTCCCTCCGGGACATCTGAGGTGATCAGACGTGTGCATAAAAATCCGTATCTCTTTATATTACAAAATAATAAGTCAATCTGACGTTAAATAATCGGCATCAAAATTAGGAGTGCATAAAATACAGGAGCTGCGAGCGTATGCCGCCGTTCCCTACACTACGACGCGAGTGAGTTATCAACATACACTACCTACGCTGACTACAACCATAGGAAAAACAGAGACAACACTATTCTGTGCGTGCGTATTTGAGCTACAGTTCTAATTACACTGGACGGACAACAATCTTGTTCCTGGCCGCCGCATAGTGACAAATCTAAGTGACCTCTCTAAGTTTGTAAGCTTAGTAAGTTTGTACTTGCTTTTGCCTTATAATCGCCTGGTACTTTTGACGAACATTACCGCACATAATGTCTATCAACCGCTCCACACTGTGCGGCTCCGCCGCCACTGCATCAACGTCCTCCACTCGTAATATTTTACAACATAGCGCGTCTGAACCGACTCTAAACGATGACGACTTATTGACCCCGGATATAACCAAACTCAGGGAACGCCAGGAACGTCAGGACGCTAAAATTGAAAAATATACGATGAAATAAAAAATCAAAATACTGATATTCAGGCCTCCCTTGAGTTTATGTCACACAAGTATGATTCTCTAGTGGTACAAATGGAACAACTCGAATCTGGACGAAAAAATGATAAAAGGTACATAGAAGAATTGGAGAATAAATTAGAAAGGTTTGAGAGAAATTCGAGATCGGCCTGCATAGAGGTTAGAAATGTTCCTGGTAGTCCATCAGAAACAAAACAGACTCTTCTGAAGACATTGATTTCTCTGGGTGAGGGGCTTTCAGTTACCATTCAGCCGCTAGAAATAAAGGACATTTTCAGAGTCAAATCTAAGGAGCCAAGCTCAAACAGAACTATTATAGTAGAATTTACCAGTGCCTTATTGAAAGAAAAAATACTTTATAACTACAAGAGACTAAATAAAACATATCGTTTAACTACAGAGACTAAAAATTTGCGGCCCCGCTACACCGATCTTCATATCCGAAAACCTATCGGCCAAGATGAAAAGGTTATTTTATATATCCAGAGAGTTCGCTAAATCTCACAACTACCGCTACTTCTCGGAAAAATATTTCTTCGCGAAAAAGACGGAGCCACACTAAAAAAATTTTTATCCGAAAATGATCTGGAAAACCTGCAAAAGAAACAATGACTATGGATTGCTAATTGTTTGATCGCAAAATTCAAGCTTTCTTTCCTTTTTTCTCTGTTTCTTATAAATATTGTATTTCAAACGTTAATTATTGTAAATCGTTATTATTTAACTTGATACTTATTGTCTTTTTAATTGTTAAAATACCTACTTATCTTTGCTGTAATTACTGACACCACGCTATATCATAACTCACTACCTACACACGCATACACTCACTTTACACTAATACTAACTCACCTTCTTGGTTGTGCTTAACAGGTCTGTAACCTGTTAAGCACAACCTATTATTCTGGAAAACATACTGGGATCATACATGTTGATAAGATATATCATTATTATCAACTCAACAGCCTAATAAAACCAAATCACTTTTCAAGCATATTTACAGAACCAACGTTAAACTATGAAAACAATAATGAATGATTGCACAAATCTTATAAAGGACCTAGAAAATATATCCGTGTCAAATGAATAAATAAATAAATATTGGACAACATCACATACATTGCTCTGATCCCAAGATAAGTAGCTCAAGCACTTGTGTTGCAGAAATCAGAAACAACGACGGTACCACAACACCCAGACCCGAGACAATATAGAAAAGTTCTTTTTCTACATTGACCGACCGGGAATCGAACCCGGGACCTCAGAGATAGCGACACCAAGTCCGGTATGCTCGCCTCTCGTCTGTGTGTGGTATGTGTCAAGGTCCTTTATATGCTCGCTTGAACAGTACCTATTTTCCTAAAGGCCATTTTCCATATTAATATTCGTAGTTTGGGTAATGATACAAATTTTAATAACTTATTGTTTTTATTGGAAAGAATAGGTATGTCTATGGACATTATCATTGTCTCCGAATGCTGGCTCAGTAAATGCCCAGTTATACCTATAATAAATGGATACACATCCTATAAATCTGGCTTTACAAATCAGAACGAGGGGGTCGCTGCCTATGTCCGAAGCGATATCCCTTGCACAGTTGAAGAGCCAGCGCTCAGTGATGCAAATAGCCTTATACTAAAGCTTGCTGATGACCTAGCTATTTTAGCATTATATCGCTCCCCATCGCATAGAAACACTGATAATAGATAGATAGATAGATACTCTTTATTGTACACCACACAAAACAAACAAATCACAGGATAGTAAATACTTAGTGAATAGCACAATTTAGGCGGTCTTATCGCTGGAAGCGATCTCTTCCAGACAACCTTCAGGTAGAGGAAAGTTGAATTAATATTGAGAGAAGGGAGGTGAAGAGTTCCAAAACATAAAAGTCCAAAAATTTTACAAACTAATTAAACAAACAAATAAAATAAGAACAAATAAAATAAAATACATACTACCTAGTACATGTACATAGTAAAATACTTATATAATACAGACATAATATGAATACATACTTAAAATAAATACATGTAAATAAATAAATACCCTATTAACATGAAAAAGAATCTAGTGACCAAGATGTTAAAATGGTTAAAAATAAAGTAGAAGAAAAATAGACAGGAGAAAACTACAGTGAAAGGAGATAGGTTTTAAGCAGGGGCGTGCATCCCATATAGGCTATTATGCAGAGCCTACCTTCATAAAAAACCGACAGAACAGCTAACCATAATTATTAATTACGTATTCAACAATAAACAATAAATATTCTGCATCCATTTTTGGTCTATCTATACTTATTTCCTTACTAAAGCGCGCAACATAGATCGTACCTGTGCAATTTAACCAATGTTAGGCTGACGCGAGATCGCCTACTATTTTACGCAAACTTACTCAATTTTCACTCACAGCCTACCCCCACCTGAAACCAATGCACGCCCCTGGTTTTAAGTCTAGTTTTGAAACTGTGAAGCGATTCAGATTCTCGAATAGACTAGGAGTAGTAGAGAGAATAGGAGTTCCATAGGCGGATGGATTGCACAGTGAAGGAGTGGGAATAGGTTTGAGAAGAATGGAGTGGAAAAACGAGGCGAAATTTATTGGAAGACCGCATTTCGTGACCTAGGGCAGGTTGTCGAAAGTTTAAACTCAACCCTAAACCTTATTCAATCTTATAAAAATATAGCTCTTATTGGTGATATGAATATAGACATACTTCCGGACAATACAGACACAAATGCGGATTCTTATCTTAATATGACTGCATCCCATGGCTTGCTACCTGCACATACTCTCCCAACAAGAGACAACAGTTGCTCATCTCAGCTCATCATATCCTACTCAAAACCAAGAAACAGGCAGTAAGCCTAGTCACTGATCATAATCCTACTCTGCTCACCTATGAATATAAACCCACCCCAAAAAAACCAGCTACACATCTAAGCGTGTAGATATACCTGCTTGTGTTACTGATATTGAAAACGCTGATTTCACGTCTGTAACAAACTCTAATAACGCTGAAAATGCTATGGCCCTATTAGTTAATATAACCTCATGTATTGTAACAGCCCACACTAAAACCGTAAACGTTCCCAGCAGAAGAAGAATAAGGAAGCCCTGGATGACTCCCGGGCTCCTTCGTTGCATAAGGCATAGGGACAAATTGTATAAAAAGTCAAAGCGCAACGAACATGACGAAATCATCAAAGTTATTTATATCCGCTACAGAAATTTCTGCAACAATCTTCTCAAGAAAATTAAATGTGAGTTCAAGCGCCTGCAATTCCAAAAACATTCTAAAAACCCCAAAGCCACATGGAATCTAACAAGGAAATAACTCATATAGGCAACAAAATTACCAGTTCTGATGATCTGCTATACATAGATAAGGATCCTATCGCTTCTGCAAACAAAGTAAATAGCTTTTTTGTGAATATAGGAAAAGAACTAGCTTCTAAAATCTGCTCAAACATGGCAGGTACTACACAAACTCCTTACGCGGTCTATAATACTCGTACTGAGAGTAATCCCCAAGACTCCATGGCTTTATTAACCACCGATTGCGATGAAATAGAATCTACACTAATAAACCTCAAAGCTGACTGCGCGGTAGGGTGGGATGACATCTCATCGTCATTGATTAAAGCTGCGAAACATGTTTTGGTTCCCTTGCTGTGTCACGTTTTTAATCTTTGCATTTCATCTGGCTGCGTCCCTAGAGTTCTGAAGAAGGCCATTGTACATCCCATTTATAAAGCTGGTGATAAAGAAAACGTTAACAACTACAGGCCTATCTCAGTTTTTAGCACCATTTCAAAAATTGGTCAACAAGAGACTCCTTAACTTTTTAAAATTCAAAGACACATTGTCGCTTAATCAATATGGCTTTAGACCAGGCAAAAGTACAGAAGATGCCGTTCTCCGACTCACAGGTAAGATTTCCTCTAATTTGAACAATAACCGTAAAACTATTGGCATCTTTCTTGACCTATCTAAAGCCTTTGATACGGTTTCGGTCCCAATTCTTCTAAATAAATTGGAACACATCGGTGTAAGGGGTGTGGCTTTGGAAATTTTTAGGAGTTATCTTAGCGATCGATGTCAGTGTGTTAAAATAGGAAATACAATGACTGAAGAGGAACCTATTGCTTTCGGCGTGCCCCAAGGAAGCGTGATCGGTCTTACTCTCTTTTTAATCTATATAAATGAGCTCTGTAAACTTAACATAACAAACACTGACATTGTTACTTATGCGGATGATACGGCGTTAATCGTAAATGGAAATAACTGGTCAGACACACGTGAAAAAGCTGAGTATGCACTTAAAACAGTTACGAATTGGCTCCTAAATAATAAACTGACGCTCAACCTTGAAAAAAACAAATTTATAGCTTTCGCTCCTAGTATTAGGTCACAACCTCCTTTGGCATATACTATCACTGCTCACGAATGCGCTCAAAATACTCGTTGTGATAACTCATGTCTCCAAATTTGCCGCACGCCCTCTTTAAGATACCTTGGTGTGATTATTGACTGGGCCTTGAGTTGGAAAGAACAGATTGATTCAGCAACTGCTCGCACGAGAAATTGATTTTTCTGTTCAAAAATTTGAGATGTAGTGCTGATTCGAAAACACTAAAAACTGTATATTTCTCATTGGCTCAGTCAGTCTTCACTGACTGTATTGCAGCTTGGGGAGGTGCTACAAAAATACACATCATTCGCTTGCAGAGGGCTCAAAGAGCGGTGCTAAAGGTTCTCCTCAATAAACCACTGCGGTTCCCGACTAGTCAACTTTATAATATCTCTGAAGTTCACTCCATTAGAAAACTGTATGTACTAAGTGCTGTTCTTCGTACTCATTGAACAGGTGGGAAGTAAGTTTGGCACCGCTCTCGACGTCCAGAATATACGGTCAGACAGGAAACTAACTCCCTAGTGAGCGTAGAGTCCCTTTTACCCCAAAACACTAAGTCCCTAGAGCCATAGCCCCACCTAACAATAGATACGTAAATATAATAAGGATGTAGAGAGGAAATGATAGAGCTGATCCCAGGTCGCTCAGGGTAGCAGCGTTAGGGCGGTAGGTAGGCGGTGTGGACCCGCTGCCAGTCTGGCAGACTCACCAGACTGATCATAGTGACGGCTAAATTAGTCTAGGCCGCAGCGGAGGCAAATGAGAACCAACACGGACGGTTGATATCTAATTTATTTACTATAATGTCATGTTTATATATAATAATTACAGAACGTTAACATGTATAGGTTGATCGTTGGGTGCCGTCGGTGTAGAGTGCCGACGGTGCATGTGCAGGGTCCATGGGTCATCCGCCGGTTTGTAGGTCGCTGACGGCGCAGCAGACAAATGTACGATCGTAGCTCGTACACTCATCGTCATCTTCTCTATGACCCAAACCTAAATAAAGACAAGCGTAGAAGCGATAGGGTCTGTCAAGTCTTAAGTTACCGTCTAGCGATGATTCGTCGACAGTTCGATTTTTCCAGTGTTATTCTTTATAATAGAGTAAATAAAGCCCTAAACATTTACCCGTTAACTTACAGGGAATGCAAAATTAAAATCTCAGATTGGATTCTTGTGTTGTCCTATGACGAAACTGAAAAATTGCTTGACTAGCCTGTTAAATTTACCTTTCCACACACACACACACACATACACGCACAACACACACACTCATCACACACACACGCAATGATTTTGCTTCGAAATAAATTTAATGTGAATATGTAACCACTAGTGATAACGTTATTTAGATGTACTTGCCTTAAAAAAAAAAGTAATTTTGTATAATAATATTATGTGTACCGAAGATTCCTCAGTCTTGGAGGTGGGCGTTAGCAACTGCGACACAGTCGTATGACTAATGCGGCTGTTATCGTGCACAAAATCAGCTGTCCTAAAAGTACCTAATAAAGAAATTAATTTATTTATTAAATTTATTTATTTGTTAAAATACGTAAGAAAATTAAACCAAACAACACTTTTGCTGCTTCAACCTGTTTCTAACGCATCCTTCGTATAATAATAGTGTCAGCTCCGAAAACAACAGTTCTATAGTTTATAAGTATATCATCAAAGAAGTGAGGGCTGTCTTATTTATAAAGCCTTTACAATCCTGATTTATTTTATAAATGTGCCCTTTTCGGAGCATTTAATTTATAGACGTCCTAAAATATCGGGTGTAAAAAAAAAGCCTAACGAAGACGAATATCACATTATTCTGCCCATTATTACGATATTTTCTTTCTTTCACACTATACCTGATAAATGATTGGTTACCGAGATATTGGCGATCAAAGATTAGTTTTTTTTTTATTATCGACGCTTTTTTTAATAACCACAAATATTATTTATGTTTGTTACAACTAAACTTTTTCCAAAGCGACTTAGTTGAAATTTTCAGTACTTCTTTCATAAAAAAAGGCTTTAAAGAGTTCAGCCCGCAAAGAATTTCGCGCACGCTCACAACTACCGACGCTGTTCTACGAGTGAGTGTCGCGCGTCGTGACCGCAAGCACCTAACGCACACACACAGGCTTAGTCCGGTGCGTGCGCGCCAGAAATTAGTTTTTTGTCTTCACGTACGGGTGGCTTCGTTAAGTGTTTTTATACACCTGTATAGCTTCGCCATTCTAGAACCTCTCTGCTTTATCGGCCGTCAGTTCGAAAACGGAGGCCGCGTACCGGCAAGCGCAGCGGAGGACCGTCCACCCGCAAGGCGGACAGACGACCCGGCAAAGGTCGCAGGAAGACGCCGAATCTAGGCCGCTTCCGACCGGTCAATCTGAAAGTCGACGGGGGAGGCCGGTGTTCAGCGGCGGACGTCCTACGGCCGAAACGATGACAACGATAGTTTCGGCCGGGTAACGTGTCCGCGGGCGACGAGAACGAAAGACGCGACGGACCAGTCTCAAATCCCGTTCGCATCGTCGTAGATCCTTCTGGCCGACGACAAGGAGCTGACGCAGTGGGTGCCGCTGAAGAGGATCGTGCGACACCGAGCCGAGCACGCGGAGCGCGGCGACGTGCGCGTCTACGCGCAGCGCGCCGCCCGCGCCGGCCTCAAGCGCCGCCTGCTGCCGAGCCTGTTCCGCGACCTGCCCGAGTGAGTCTCCCCCTCCACAGGGTGCCGCCTTAGAGTACCTAGTACTACTACTCGCCCGCGCCGGCCTCGAGCGCCGCCTGCTGCCGAGCCTGTTCCGCGACCTGCCCGAGTGAGTCTCCCCCTCCACAGGGTGCCGCCTTAGAGTACCTAGTACTACTACTCGCCCGCGCCGGCCTCGAGCGCCGCCTGCTGCCGAGCCTGTTCCGCGACCTGCCCGAGTGAGTCTCCCCCTCCACAGGGTGCCGCCTTAGAGTACCTAGTACTACTACTCGCCCGCGCCGGCCTCGAGCGCCGCCTGCTGCCGAGCCTGTTCCGCGACCTGCCCGAGTGAGTCTCCCCCTCCACAGGGTGCCGCCTTAGAGTACCTAGTACTACTACTCGCCCGCGCCGGCCTCGAGCGCCGCCTGCTGCCGAGCCTGTTCCGCGACCTGCCCGAGTGAGTCTCCCCCTCCACAGGGTGCCGCCTTAGAGTACCTAGTACTACTACTCGCCCGCGCCGGCCTCGAGCGCCGCCTGCTGCCGAGCCTGTTCCGCGACCTGCCCGAGTGAGTCTCCCCCTCCACAGGGTGCCGCCTTAGAGTACCTAGTACTACTACTCGCCCGCGCCGGCCTCGAGCGCCGCCTGCTGCCGAGCCTGTTCCGCGACCTGCCCGAGTGAGTCTCCCCCTCCACAGGGTGCCGCCTTAGAGTACCTAGTACTACTACTCGCCCGCGCCGGCCTCGAGCGCCGCCTGCTGCCGAGCCTGTTCCGCGACCTGCCCGAGTGAGTCTCCCCCTCCACAGGGTGCCGCCTTAGAGTACCTAGTACTACTACTCGCCCGCGCCGGCCTCGAGCGCCGCCTGCTGCCGAGCCTGTTCCGCGACCTGCCCGAGTGAGTCTCCCCCTCCACAGGGTGCCGCCTTAGAGTACCTAGTACTACTACTCGCCCGCGCCGGCCTCGAGCGCCGCCTGCTGCCGAGCCTGTTCCGCGACCTGCCCGAGTGAGTCTCCCCCTCCACA
Organism: Anania hortulata; assembly: GCA_963576865.1. NCBI lineage: Eukaryota > Metazoa > Arthropoda > Insecta > Lepidoptera > Crambidae > Anania > Anania hortulata. The sequence goes on along the minus strand of OY756407.1, from coordinate 18,138,470 downwards.
GGGTGCCGCCTTAGAGTACCTAGTACTACTACTCGCCCGCGCCGGCCTCGAGCGCCGCCTGCTGCCGAGCCTGTTCCGCGACCTGCCCGAGTGAGTCTCCCCCTCCACAGGGTGCCGCCTTAGAGTACCTAGTACTACTACTCGCCCGCGCCGGCCTCGAGTGCCGCCTGCTGCCGAGCCTGTTCCGCGACCTGCCCGAGTGAGTCTCCCCCTCCACAGGGTGCCGCCTTAGAGTACCTAGTACTACTACTCGCCCGCGCCGGCCTCGAGCGCCGCCTGCTGCCGAGCCTGTTCCGCGACCTGCCCGAGTGAGTCTCCCCCTCCACAGGGTGCCGCCTTAGAGTACCTAGTACTACTACTCGCCCGCGCCGGCCTCGAGCGCCGCCTGCTGCCGAGCCTGTTCCGCGACCTGCCCGAGTGAGTCTCCCCCTCCACAGGGTGCCGCCTTAGAGTACCTAGTACTACTACTCGCCCGCGCCGGCCTCGAGCGCCGCCTGCTGCCGAGCCTGTTCCGCGACCTGCCCGAGTGAGTCTCCCCCTCCACAGGGTGCCGCCTTAGAGTACCTAGTACTACTACTCGCCCGCGCCGGCCTCGAGCGCCGCCTGCTGCCGAGCCTGTTCCGCGACCTGCCCGAGTGAGTCTCCCCCTCCACAGGGTGCCGCCTTAGAGTACCTAGTACTACTACTCGCCCGCGCCGGCCTCGAGCGCCGCCTGCTGCCGAGCCTGTTCCGCGACCTGCCCGAGTGAGTCTCCCCCTCCACAGGGTGCCGCCTTAGAGTACCTAGTACTACTACTCGCCCGCGCCGGCCTCGAGCGCCGCCTGCTGCCGAGCCTGTTCCGCGACCTGCCCGAGTGAGTCTCCCCCTCCACAGGGTGCCGCCTTAGAGTACCTAGTACTACTACTCGCCCGCGCCGGCCTCGAGCGCCGCCTGCTGCCGAGCCTGTTCCGCGACCTGCCCGAGTGAGTCTCCCCCTCCACAGGGTGCCGCCTTAGAGTACCTAGTACTACTACTCGCCCGCGCCGGCCTCGAGCGCCGCCTGCTGCCGAGCCTGTTCCGCGACCTGCCCGAGTGAGTCTCCCCCTCCACAGGGTGCCGCCTTAGAGTACCTAGTACTACTACTCGCCCGCGCCGGCCTCGAGCGCCGCCTGCTGCCGAGCCTGTTCCGCGACCTGCCCGAGTGAGTCTCCCCCTCCACAGGGTGCCGCCTTAGAGTACCTAGTACTACTACTCGCCCGCGCCGGCCTCGAGCGCCGCCTGCTGCCGAGCCTGTTCCGCGACCTGCCCGAGTGAGTCTCCCCCTCCACAGGGTGCCGCCTTAGAGTACCTAGTACTACTACTCGCCCGCGCCGGCCTCGAGCGCCGCCTGCTGCCGAGCCTGTTCCGCGACCTGCCCGAGTGAGTCTCCCCCTCCACAGGGTGCCGCCTTAGAGTACCTAGTACTACTACTCGCCCGCGCCGGCCTCGAGCGCCGCCTGCTGCCGAGCCTGTTCCGCGACCTGCCCGAGTGAGTCTCCCCCTCCACAGGGTGCCGCCTTAGAGTACCTAGTACTACTACTCGCCCGCGCCGGCCTCGAGCGCCGCCTGCTGCCGAGCCTGTTCCGCGACCTGCCCGAGTGAGTCTCCCCCTCCACAGGGTGCCGCCTTAGAGTACCTAGTACTACTACTCGCCCGCGCCGGCCTCGAGCGCCGCCTGCTGCCGAGCCTGTTCCGCGACCTGCCCGAGTGAGTCTCCCCCTCCACAGGGTGCCGCCTTAGAGTACCTAGTACTACTACTCGCCCGCGCCGGCCTCGAGCGCCGCCTGCTGCCGAGCCTGTTCCGCGACCTGCCCGAGTGAGTCTCCCCCTCCACAGGGTGCCGCCTTAGAGTACCTAGTACTACTACTCGCCCGCGCCGGCCTCGAGCGCCGCCTGCTGCCGAGCCTGTTCCGCGACCTGCCCGAGTGAGTCTCCCCCTCCACAGGGTGCCGCCTTAGAGTACCTAGTACTACTACTCGCCCGCGCCGGCCTCGAGCGCCGCCTGCTGCCGAGCCTGTTCCGCGACCTGCCCGAGTGAGTCTCCCCCTCCACAGGGTGCCGCCTTAGAGTACCTAGTACTACTACTCGCCCGCGCCGGCCTCGAGCGCCGCCTGCTGCCGAGCCTGTTCCGCGACCTGCCCGAGTGAGTCTCCCCCTCCACAGGGTGCCGCCTTAGAGTACCTAGTACTACTACTCGCCCGCGCCGGCCTCGAGCGCCGCCTGCTGCCGAGCCTGTTCCGCGACCTGCCCGAGTGAGTCTCCCCCTCCACAGGGTGCCGCCTTAGAGTACCTAGTACTACTACTCGCCCGCGCCGGCCTCGAGCGCCGCCTGCTGCCGAGCCTGTTCCGCGACCTGCCCGAGTGAGTCTCCCCCTCCACAGGGTGCCGCCTTAGAGTACCTAGTACTACTACTCGCCCGCGCCGGCCTCGAGCGCCGCCTGCTGCCGAGCCTGTTCCGCGACCTGCCCGAGTGAGTCTCCCCCTCCACAGGGTGCCGCCTTAGAGTACCTAGTACTACTACTCGCCCGCGCCGGCCTCGAGCGCCGCCTGCTGCCGAGCCTGTTCCGCGACCTGCCCGAGTGAGTCTCCCCCTCCACAGGGTGCCGCCTTAGAGTACCTAGTACTACTACTCGCCCGCGCCGGCCTCGAGTGCCGCCTGCTGCCGAGCCTGTTCCGCGACCTGCCCGAGTGAGTCTCCCCCTCCACAGGGTGCCGCCTTAGAGTACCTAGTACTACTCCTGCGAGCGAAATGCTTTAGGTTCCTTTCGTGATCTTTCTGAGGCTTTCGATCGTGTAGATCGGTAAACTTTACCCTACGAATTAAATTTTATGGTGTCCGAGGAGTCTTTAGATTTCATAAATTCTTATCACACGATCGAAACGCAATTACGTATCGATGAAACCGTCTTCGATATCGCCTCTAACCATGGGTGTCCCGCGGGGATCGATATCGAGTCCCCGGTTATTCCTAATTTGTAAAACTTTTTTTTTTTTAATTTCCCATAACTTTAAAGAACGACGCGTTTTCGTAAAATAATGTGTTAGTATAAAAAAAAATCGCGGTCGCACAGTGTAACATTTTAAAAGTGAAATATATCTTAACATTTTTTACGAGAGTCGCAGACAGTGCCCCGCGTTTCGTGCGCGCCGTTGCGTCGGTCGATATTAATGGTAAAAAAAACTTAAGTTTCCACTCGCAGAACTTGTCACTTGTGAATCGTGACTCATGAGTCACACGACACATCGAGAGTAAAGAATGAATCAAATCAAAAAATAATAATAAATAAAAAAGTGTGAAGTTCGAAAATATCTTTTAACGTGTCGTTTCTTAAGGTGGTCTAACTTTATCATGAATTTATGGAAAATCAAATAGAAATAAATGAAATTCCGCCATTGATGCTTTATTACTGCAATGAAGATAAATAAACTGACTGACTGAACGGGCTGATTATGATAATGATGAAATACCAAATATAATAAATAAAATAATGTGTATTTGAAAAAGATTTCACGACACTATGCTCAATAAAAAATAGGTGCTGCCTGTACTCATTGTTGGAAGTTACGATACTATCTATAACAAAAATTTTATATTTCGTTTGTTCCAGAGAGCCAGAACTTGTTGTGCCAGTTGAGGAGGGGTCTAAACCAGAACTTATTGTGCCAGTTGAGGGGGGGTCCAAAAAGAAAAAGAAGAAGAAAAAGAACAAAGAAAAAACCTCCGAGGAAACTGATGCTGTAATCGAAAACAGCGAACTGAATGGCAGCGAGAATACAGAAGTCAATGTCGATGCAGAGGAAGAAATTAAAAACGAAGTTAAAGATAAGAAAAAGAAGAAAAAACGACCTGTTGAAGTAAATGTAAATGCTAGTACTATTCTAGAAGACATAAGTATAAGTAATAATGAAATAGACGAAGGCAATGCTCTTAAAGAAGTTAAAAGCAAGAAAAATAAGAAGAAACATAAAGTTAATGTGAACGGTAATAATTCCGAAACAAACTCTAGTGCAATGGAAGTAAGCAATGATCAAAAAGATATTAGTTTTACAGAAATAAAAACTAAAAGGAAAAAGAAAAGACAGTCTAACCAATTTACTGTAGAAAGTGTTACAAATCAGGGACCTAGTCATGATACTAGTCAAGATGGTAAAGAAATTGAAAATGCAAGAGAAAATAACGATAAACAAACACCACAAAAACAATTAAAACGAAAGTTGGAAGAAGCTTCAAATGCAATACCTAGGAAAAAGAATAAAAACAAAGGGGGAGATTTGACAAATGTAAAAAATAGTAATAAAGAATTCAACAAGAAATCTAAACAGAAAGATAAATTCAAAAACAAGAATAAGTTTAAAAGTAAGCAGAGTAATGACAAATCAAAGGACAACCCACTTGCTAAACTTTCAGACGAAAGGCTAAAGGCATACGGATTGAATCCTAAAAAATACAGAAGTTTCTTGAAGTATAAAAAGTTTTGATGTTAATAACATTAGGTTACACATTTTGTAAGAAATATTAATATGTATAAATTATTGTTTTAGTGGTTTTTTTATCCTTGTGTTTCTGAATCGTTTGACTCGCCAGCAGTGCATTCTGATATGGCTAGTCTCATCATCATTTCAGCCATAGGACGTCTACTGCTGAACATAGGCCTCCCCGAAAAGGGACTCCCAATACTCGCCACGCGTAGTTTTATTTCGCACGCAGGCGCTGCTGCCTGTCTCGTGCTACAGGAATTTGGAGTTTTAATCAGTTTCAGATTTGTTCACATAATTGACATCTATTAATAATCTTTAACGGTGGGATCGCAACCCGCAGGCGGACTGCCAATGCTTCTAAAGCGGTCATTTGTAGATAAGTTTGTAGCCCGGGTTGTCGATGCAGTCCGGGCGCAAAGAAAAAACATAAAAAAATTAAACAAGCTCTTTAATGGCGATAATCAATTTCTGCAATTATCTCACCCAAAGAGATCTCTGTCCCTGTCTTGTCTGACATTATTTGTCAACTATCAATCACAGGAATCCGGATAAATGATAATTAGTAATAAACTATTAATAAATCTAAATCAAGTATTTGTTTTATTTTGGCAGCCAGTTTAGGTAATATATAGATCAGTCATTGACTTAATTATTTCTAAGTCAATGATTTAAGTCTTAATACCGGTGACAAATGGCAGCGTTTGACCTTACAATGTCAAGATGAGTCCGAAGCCGTGTCCGCCGCCATCTGTCACCGGCTTAAGAGTGCAGTGTTTGTTTGGCTGGCTTGTTGACTGCTGTCAGTGTCACCACACTAGTTAACTAGGTACTACCATGGATTTATCACAAAGGATTGAGTACTTTTAAAATGTTGCTAAAAGAACTTACACTTTAGTACTCAGCAATAAAGATTAATTTTCTTTGATGTAACTAAATTGAGGGACTGCGTTTAGTGAGACGGAAAAGGAGAGGAGTGTGTCCCGCTTGCATAGTTGCCATTATGAAATAATATTACTAAATGATAGTATACAATCTGTTGGTCTTGGTTGTGTGTCAAAAACGTGCAAAATGGTAAAAGTTTGTTGTTTAAAGGGTTGCAAACGTGAAAGTTATCCCATTGTGGAATATCCTTTCTTATGTATGTCTTTGAAGATGTTTAATTCTGGTAAAAATAAGATATTAAAATAGAATATTTCACATGATGTAAGGTGACCATTATTTCGAACTTTAAAAACCAGATATAAAAAACCGGCCAAGTGTGAGTCGGACTCACGCTTCAAGGTTTCCGTACCATTGTCTATGCAACATTACACTATATGTATTCTAAACTAACGGCAAAAAATCACATGGTTGGAGTATACGGGAAAGAGTGAAAGAGCGAGAGAGAAAGAGTGTTAAATCCATGACTACTACTCACTGTCAGTGATTGATTTAGAAATAAAAATGGACTGGCTATCCCGTATCCTATGCGGATACGGGGCGCTATGGGGCTCAACACAGAAACAATTTTCATTGATTTCATATGGAATATTGACAGCCGAATTTCCGAAGTCTATTATTATGAAGCTGGGACTTGTAAAGAACCTTACACTTAACATTAAAGTGATTTGACGTCTGTATACGTATCTCGAGATTTTGGAGGACCTACAATAAAAAGAAAATATGATCCTGCGAGTGTTGACTCGAGTTAGAGGAAATGGTTAAATCATAGGTGTTAAGCTAATGATCAGACGTGAGCTTGAACACACCCAAATACCTACATCAAGGAGCATATACCCTATTTGCGCCATTTTTTTTATCTGTATTTGTATTGTTTTTGTATGGGCGAAAGTTGACAGGACATGTCATTTTATTGCTAAATGTAAGTGAAAAATCACTTACTAGTTTCGGAAAAAACGATGGTTCGTATGCTGCCAATCTGCAATGCTACCAATGATGGTTTGCATGCTATCAAGCTGCTTTATAAGGTACGTGCTCGATGACCTACACATTCTAAGAAATCCAATATCTATAAATTATTTCACTTAACTAAAATTCAGTAAAATGGAGCCCTTGATACCTAACTACCTACTTTTATAAAATCATTTTTACATACATCCCCTTTTTTGAATAGTAGTAACTTATAAGCGACCCTTTCAGCTATCGATCTTTAAAAACTACTTATTTCAATCCCGCCTAGACTTACAATTTGGTAAGTAAATAGGGTTATTTAGAAAGGGACACAATCCACCAGTTGGTTGTCTCTGTCGGCACGTTTTTTTCGCACACTGCTCAATCATTTTAAAAAGAGTTAAATCCATGACTACTACTCAAGCTGGTGACAAACTGCAGCGGACGCAACTCCGGACTCGTCTTGACATTGTGAGGTCAAGCGCTGCCATTGGTCTATCCTTCAGACAACTTCCGCCAGCCCAAGGAACGGCAAATGGCACCGTTTGACCTTAAAATGTCAAGACGTTATTTTGGTGTACACCTATGAAACATAAGTTAATCGAAAGAGAAAATAATTACAAACAACAGTTACTATTTGACAAAATGTCGAAAATTATATAAGGTCATAATATTTTAGTAAGCGCAAACATTTACAGGATAAGTTCAATAAATTTATTGAATGATTTCTATGCAAAAAATATATTTTTTTATACGCTTGTTTTAAAGGAAAACACCAAAATAAATAAACACCATAAAAACCACCATGAAAACACCATAATAAAATAAAGTTGCAAGTAAACTAAATCCGGTGACAGATGGCGACGGACGCGGCTCCGGTCTCGTCTTGACATTGTAAGGTCAAACGCTGCCATTGGTCGATCCTTGGGCTACTGCTGCTGCTTGGGAGCTGAGTCCGCCGCAATTTGTTACCAGCTTTAGAGTCAGATGAGATAATATGTTCTAAGGTACCATTATCATTTAATTTGTAGATTTCCTGGTGATCTATTTCTCATGGGTAACCATGCCAATTCCAAGTTCTATGTGGTAAATACTAAAAATGTTATTGTTGTTTACAATAAATTCTCTACACACTCCTCATTCCGTCCTATTCCTACATAATTTTTCTAAGGAAAAAATATAGTATCAATGCGACCATACTCGGTCAGATTTGGAACCAGGAAGTCAAAGTATAAATACGACGACGACCGTCTGGTGTAGTGGTTCGAGCTCCGGACTAGAAATCCAGCGGTTGCGGGTTCGAATCCCGCAAGGGGCAAATGTTTGTGTGATGAACACGAGCATTTGTACCTAAGTCATGGATTTAAGTAAGTTTATCCGTTATCTAGTCGCCATCGTACAAGCTTTGCTTAGTTTGGGGTTAGCTAATTGGTGTGATTGTGGAAACAATTTAAAAAAAAAAATGTATCTATTATTTTGTATGAGTTAATATGAACATTATTTTTTAGACATTAAGAGTTGTATTTATAATAAGCACTTGGTTCAGATGCTTAAAAATGAAATGAAATGAGGCCGGATTTTTACTAACGCGTGTTAGACGCGCGAATATAGAAACGCGCAGTTTCGTTTGTGTCGACAAACGAAACTGCGCCCTAACGTTTGCGGTTAAGGCATACGTTAGAACCATATTTTTGATATTTTATAGTCCTTTTCACTACTCAGTAATATAATAAGACAGTGCCATATTTGAGAACTGTTTTATTAAGCGAGGCGTTATAGTGTATTCTTGATCGAAGCTTAAGCTGGGGACAAACTGCGACGGACGCGGATCCGGACTCGTCTTGACATTGTGAGGTCAAGCGCTGCCATTGGTCTATTCTTCAGACAACTGCCACCAGCCCAAGGATCGACCAATGGCAGCGTTTGACCTTACAATGTCAAGACGAGTCCGGAGCCGCGTCCGCCGCCATCTGTCACCAGTACTAAAGGCATCACTAAATTAGTTCCAAGTTCCGATACTACGGCCTACAGCGCCAGAATGGCGAAAGTCAAATAGGCATGAATTTAATTTGACAGCAGCCAGTCTATAGATAATTCTATGTCTATGGTCAGTAGGTAGTCTGTTTTTCTGACATCTTGTCTTGTCATTCATTCATCTTTCTTTCATTTCTTTTTCGGCGAGCAGTGGTATTACAACCAGGTAATTAATGTTAAGATTTTCTGCTAAATTCAGTGAAATAAATAAATGAACGTAAACTACTGTAATTGTTGTAGCTTTCAGTTATCTATTTAATTGAGTTAGTTCATTGATTTTTACGATATAAGTAGATTTAGTCAACTTTGGTGGTTAAAGGAAATATTTTAAGCCTTGAAGTAGACCATGGCGACGAATTACTATCGTCGCTCTGTATGGACAACAAGGCGAAAGAACTGCCACGCATCTTGATTCCCAAGTGTACTAAAACCTGATCATATCAACAACTCTATGATCAGGCCGTTGCGCTTGCAACGGTGCGTGGCGACAAACACCTCCTAACCTGATCTAAATATTTTGTGTTGAGTTCGGTGTATCACGTGTTTTTGTGGTGCAGCTCGCCAAGATGGTGAACAACCGAGTGCCGTCGGTGTTTTCGAAGACCTACGTGACGCCGCGTCGTCCCTTCGAGAAGGCGCGTCTCGACCAAGAGTTGAAAATCATCGGAGAGTACGGTCTCCGCAACAAGCGTGAAGTATGGAGAGTTAAGTACACTCTGGCCAGGATCCGTAAGGCTGCCCGTGAGTTGCTTACCTTGGAAGAGAAAGACCCCAAAAGATTGTTTGAAGGTAAGCCCACACAGATAATATAACCTCTAAATTGTGTTTATACCAAATGCTATCAACATTTAGACCACATGGTTCAAACCACAACATTTGAACACACAAGACATGTGTAGCAAGTTTACTTTAACACATCTACACCCAAAATCATGATGATAAAATCTGGCAACCTCTTGTCAGAATATCTTTTGATGACAACTACAGTAACTGACACAAATATTTGAATAACTGAAAACCTAACCTGATTCTACATAAATTATTATAATCATAAATCTATCCAGGTAATGCACTTCTCCGTCGTCTGGTGAGGATTGGAGTCCTGGACGAGAAGCAGATGAAGCTTGATTACGTGCTGGGCCTTAAAATAGAGGACTTCTTGGAGCGCCGTCTACAGACACAAGTGTTCAAGGCTGGTCTCGCTAAATCCATCCACCATGCTCGCATTCTCATCAGACAGAGGCATATTCGGTAAGAACCAAAGCCTTTTATAATACCATCAAAATTGGCAGATCATCAGAACTAAACTTATTAGTTCAATTAAAAACAATACAATACTTAGTTTCATATTGTGTTGTGCACAAATTAAAGTGAATATCAAACGCAGGTAGCAAGTGCGCATGCAGCTAGGCAGCTGCTGGGTTTGAACACATAACCACTGAAAACTGTTCTCATAGACCACTTGAATTTCAACCTCGTTGAATTCAATGTCTTGAAATTTATTAGCTCTTATGAGCAGCCAGGTAATGTATTATTTCTCAGTTTGAAGAATCTTGTGATCCTAAATTTAAATTCTGATCCATTTTATTGTAGTTAGTGTCTAAGCAAAAGAACCAAATTGGTAGTGACTTTCATTTCTTTGATGCACATATACACCTAGGAGATGAACACTCATTACTGCCTCTCACCACAATTTCAGTATTTTCATTTAAAACATTTTCTCAAAACTTTCAGCAAAATTGATCTTACACAACAAGCATGATCTACGAAATAGTCAACAAAATATTTGTTTACCAGGTTGCAGACCTCATGTTAGCTATTATGACTTCTTACCTGTTTGAATTATCTGCAAATGTATGTAACTGTAGCCTAGCCTAGTGTTAAGATTTTTTAAGATAAACTTTATCTGCGTCATGCGCTCCTAACCTGTGCCAATCTCACCTTTCAAGGGATGCATTTCCGTGCCAAAGGAAGGGTTAATTAATGTGTGGCGCCACACTGAATTTGCCCTTGAAGTGATCGCGTCTATATGTGAGTGATATGGGCAATGAATGTGAAGTGTACATTAATACCTGCTCTAAACTTATGCATCTCCTTCCAGCGTCCGCAAGCAGGTGGTGAACATTCCGTCGTTCATCGTGCGGCTGGACTCCGGCAAGCACATCGACTTCTCGCTGAAGTCGCCCTTCGGCGGCGGCCGCCCCGGCCGCGTCAAGAGGAAGAACCTGCGCAAGGGGCAGGCGGGCGGCGCCACCAACGATGAGGAGGAGGATTAGACAATAAACACACGTTTATAAAATACTTGAGCGTTTTATTTCGTTTTGAGAGGAAATTCAGATGCGATTTCATTTTTTGTGGTACAGAAATATTACATTGGATATTATTTAGTAGGCACTAGTGTTGTCGAACTATTGAGTTTTACTATAGATAGCTCTGAATGAGACAAGACTCGAATGAGTCCAATACTATCGATAGTATTGTTCCTCGCGAAAGAATAAGCTATTGTGGTTCGTAAATAAAAAAAGTATCGTTGGACTCGACTGTCAATTTGCAATAGTATTGGGGACCTACTTATTTAACAGTAATGTAGGTACCTAGTATTTAGAGGCCGATTATTATTAGATCTCCATCCGTCATGTGTCGCTTAAGGTTAATACATCTGCTCCCGAATCGGCCATAAGTTGCTACAGTTTAAAAAAAATCATCGAGTGCTTTGAAGCACTTTTTTAATTTTTGAGTTCACGAAAAATTTTCGATTTCAAGGAAAGTAATTATTCTTGCATTGATATGAAATTAAATGCACTTCAAATTTGCAGATCAGTTTGATAGAGTGCAACGTCTAAGTAAGCACCTAAAAAAAAAAATATTTAAATTTTTCATTTTTAAAGTAAATAAAAAATTATTACAACAATAAAAGTGTCAATAAATTACAACATTTCTAAAATAAAAATCATATTTTGTAAGCGGCTGACAAGCGATTTTTTTTCCTGGCGGGTACAAATAGGTCCTTAAGACTAGGTACCTAAAAAAAATGTTATATCCATTACACCATAACGAGCTGGGCTTGTATTTGTTTGCCAGTTTTTTGAAGTATGCTAAAATATACGTTCTCTGAGACGTTTTTGCTGTTTTTCCTTTGATTGAATGTTTCGAAAGTCGCCAGGTATTTTTCTCTGGATTTTGGCGGCAACTGCAGGCTATCACGCGTTTCGTCCCTTGATAAGTATTTCCAGCGGGGTTGAATTAATATTTTGCTCGTCTTCACTATTTGAAGGAGACATTTTTAATAACCACACAGCAACAACTTTACCAAATACCTACTTTAAAACTTAAACTTTGCCAGTTTGTTACAAATGTTGACCAGTTAGACATCTAGTTTTCTTCTTTTTAGTTATTTTTTGCAGTCAGTCGGGTTTTTCAACCGACTTTAAAAAAGGAGGTTCTCAATTCAGATGTACCTAGGTATGTTTTTTTTTGTATGTATGTTACGCGATTACTCCGCCAGTTATGAATCGATTTTGATGATTCTTTTTTTTTTTGGTAGATCATACTTCAGAGGTACTTACCTATATAAATTGAAATTGATTAAGCGGAGAAAATAACAAAATATATACCCAGATAATGATTGGTTCCTGGTTCTTGAATCTATTTTACCCAATATCTTCGACAAATATAAACCGATTTCGATGATCCTTTTTTAAATAAATAGCTAAATAATACTTCAAAGATACTATGTACTTTATTAACAACTAGCTGTCCCAGCGAACTTCGTACCGCACCTTCATAATTTTTTTTTTTCGTGCATTTCCCGTGTTTTTTATAGTTATTCTGCTATTCGGGGCGGAGATAAATTCAACAAATCAAAAATCATAAAAATCAGTCTAGCCGTTCTTGACTTGGTGTAACTAAACCGACTTTCTTTTATATACCTATATGCATAAATTGTGTAAAATAAAATTGGTTTGTTAAAACATAACTTATAAACTTTTTTATTCACACCTACGTCGCAAGTGTCACGATTTTGTTATTCAAAGCACGCACATTTTACTTCCGTCACTTTTTATAAGTTAGAATTTTCCCCTTTTGTTGATTTATTGATGATGTAGTTTTTTTTTTTTTTTTTTTTGGACGGACCTATCGCTGAGTGCCTTTGAGGAAGACATTCGCCAGCTTAACCCGGGCAGTTGTGGCGTGCGCTGAAGGCGCACGGCCTAGGTCCGCCCCGCTAGCGGTCGCCCGACCCGGCCGAGTGTGAGGCTCGTACGTGTCGAGCCCCATACTAGCAGGCGTGATCGGGCCAATGTGGAGTGCAAAAGGCACCCTACCAAGCGGCGAACCCGCTAGTGGTGGCGCCGACGGGACCGGAACTGCCGAAACAGGCCGGACCGCTGCCGGGCTCCTTCCTAGCGGGCCCGATCTGGGGGTGAGTCGGACTCTGGCCTCAAGGGCGCCTCTATAGGCTCGGACCTCGGCTTGGGCCGTCGTCCGTAGGGTGGGCAGGGGAAAAACGGCCAGGCACATGTCTGTGTCGGCCGAAATGAAATACGGGACCTCGCACCCTTCGGCGGGTGCGGTGATGCGAACTAAAATGTTGTGCAGTACTTGAAGTGCTTAAGGCGGTGTTGGCTGTTGTTCTACAGTACGCGGTGTAGGAATCGTCAGGGTCGTCCAGAACGTGCCGAGGCCGACGGAGTCGGGCAGCGACATCCTCCTGGGGCGTGTACGTGGCGGCTTTGACTATGAGCGGATTGGAGTGGTTTTTTGCCTTATCGAAGAAGCGCTCAGACGCTTCTTTCATATATTGGGCTACTGAGGGCATGTCGAAATCTTTATGGAGATTCTTGCGGTGTACGAACCACGGTTGACCCGAGGCTCTCAGCAAGAAATTATTTTGGAAACTTTGCATTTTCTTAATGCTGTTTGAAGAAGCGTGAGCAAACACCGGACTGGCGTATGTCATCACGGGGCGGATGCAAGTTTTGTAAATTGTCAACTTATTTCTAAGCGACATTTTACTCTTGCTACCGACAAGGTGGTATAGTCGGTGGGCATAGAACTTCGCTCGATTGAGAACGCGCGTAATGTGGGGTACAAACGATAACCGATGGTCGAGAGTGACACCTAGATATTTGACCTCCCTCACCCAGGGGATCGGTCGGCCAAATAAGGTGACGTTAAAACGGACTTTCTTGCAGCGGGGTTGTTTGGAAGGCCGCGTTTTGAAGCGACCTCGAGTAAAGTAGTTTTTTTGGCCCGTGAGCACAGTTGGGAGTGGACGCGTACAACGTTGGCTCAATAACTAAATACATCAATTGTTACTTGTGCATACGAAAGTTGTCCCTACGGACTTTGCTAATTTATCCATCTTTTGGTGAACATTGGTTGCAGTGATTCGAACGAAAAAATCACTTAAAAGTATTCGCCTCGAAGGTCACGGACGATAGAAGCTAGCGCGGGGACCACATACCTCACCGCTACGGTAAGAGACAACAACCATAATTGCTCACTCTTTCTGACTCACCGAGTTCGCGCCGTATCGCGTGTGCGTGTGTGTAACAAACACGATGAGTAGTTGTGCGGCTTGTCCTGATGTGATCGACGATGACAGTTTTATGATATGTACGCGCTGCTCAAATAAATTTCACCTTCTATGCATCAACATAAAAAAATGCGAACTAGATAAGGCCCCCGGGGATTTTAAGAGTAATTGGCTGTGTTCGATATGTCAAACCAAACAGCCTAAAAACGATAATTTGTGTAAGCCAGTACGGCCTTCTACGCCTACAGGGATGGCGGACATGACCTTTATAAACACTCGTCGCAAGATACACAATCGGACGGATAGCGACCCGAATTTACATTTTTCATCTAGCTCAGATGCGGGCGTGCAAAATATACGCGAAATAATTCGCGACGAGCTGCGCGGTGCCATGAGAGATTTTATGGCGGATTGCCTCATTGATTTTAAAAAAACTATAAAGTCACAGTTATCGGAAATGTTGAGCGAATTTAACGAATTTAAAAATTCCTTGGAATTTATTAGTGAGGGCTTTGACGTCATCAAAAATGACCTTACAGCCGCAAATAGAGAAATAACAGTATTGAAAACGGAAAATGAGATCTTGAGATCCGACATGCATTCCTTAAGGCAACGTCTATACACATTTGATCAACTTTCCCGTTCATCCAACCTGGAAATACAATGCGTCCCCGAACGCAAGACTGAGAACTTAATAACCATTGTGCAAGAACTTGGAAGAACTATTAATTTTAACGTGAACGAGAGGGATATTAGTTACTGTTCTCGGACGGCAAAGTTGCAGTCTAACAGCCCTAGACCTCGCTCGATTTTAATTAAGCTAAACTCACCACGAACCCGAGACTGTCTTCTCGCTGCTGCTATTGAGTTCAACAAGAAAAATCCTGAAAATAAACTCAATACTGGGCATCTCGGAATATTATCTACTAAAGTAACCCCTATCTACGTTACGGAAAATTTGTCGCCGGAAAATAAACATCTCCACGCCGCAGCGCGCAAATTAGCTAAAGAAAAAAGCTATAAGTACGTTTGGGTCCGCGGCGGCAGAATTTACCTTCGGAAAACGGAAACATCTGAAGCTATTTTTGTGCGTAGCGAGGAGGCGCTGAACAGACTGTAATATTGTAGTTTAGTTTAGTTATAATTTTTTTGTACTTAAAAGGTGTCTCTAAACATAATGTTTAAAATTCACGTCCAAATTAAATATTTATTTCCAAAATGTTCGAGGCTTGCGTACTAAGACAAATGACCTATATATTAACTCAGCTAAATGTGACTTTGATATTGTTATTCTAAATGAGACATGGCTTAATAATAGTATTATGGATTCGGAGCTTTTCACATGTAACTATAACGTTTATAGGCGAGACCGCGAAACAAGTCCTTTACAACACAAAAAGGGAGGTGGTGGTGTTCTGGTAGCTGTCTCAAAACAAATCAAATCACGCATTCTGAAAAAGTACGAAAGTGGTTGTGAGGACCTGTGGATTGAAATTGATATCGTAGGTGTTAAGAATATTGAAAAAATTTTACTGGGCACAGTTTATTTCTCACCTCCAGTCTCTAAAGAACACTTCGACCACTTCTGTAGTAATGCCAATTTATTTGTAAGTAAATACGATCTGACCCTGATTTGCGGGGACTTCAACCAGAGTAACATAGATTGGAGTGGTACGTCCGGGTCGCCACTAACGCCTAAAATAAATTCCAGTAGCGCAACCTCGAACGATCTATTAGAGTTTATGACTCTAAACAGCTTACATCAACTTAATTATATAACTAATAAAAATAACAAAGTTTTGGACCTAATCCTTACAAATATGCCAATTAATAACCTTGCGTCCCCATCACAACCCCTCAGTAAAATTGATTCTCATCATCCCGCGTTAGAATTTAATGCTGTTCTTAACAACTCCATACATAAGTTACAAGCAAATCCAAAATCCTTTAAAAACAATTTCCACAAGGCGGACTATGAAAGCATCCGCAAACTCCTAGCTAACACTAATTGGTCTCATGAGTTCGGTACATGTACATCGGTAGATTTGATGGTTGATAGATTCTATATGATACTTAATTCTGCGATCAAGAAATTTGTACCTATTTCGCCTACTGCCCCTAACAGTACCCCTGTTTGGTATACCAAAGAATTAAAACTCCTTCTTAAAGAAAAAAACAGGTTTCGTATCCGCTTCAAAAAATATAAGAACCCACTCGATAACTTATCTTTTAAATTATTGAAAAAAAGATGTGATGTCTTAATTATTAAGTGCTATAATAAATACATAGAGTTGATTGAGAAATCTATCAAATCCGACCCAAAATTATTTTATTCTTACATTAAGCAAAAAAATACCAACAGTGCTTCGTTTCCATCTTCAATTATATATAACAACACAACAGCTTCAACTGGTACGGATATATGCAATACTCTTGCAGAATTCTTTTCGACCTCCTATAGTACAGGTGTTGCCGACACCCAGCTTATCAATCACACCAGCAATAAATGCGAAGTCCCCCACCCATTGAGCACTTTATCTCTTTCTCAAGACCAAGTTCTTGAACGTCTGGAATCCCTCGACAAAAGCAAGGGCGCTGGAGCAGATGGAATACCCTCCATTTTCGCTCGGAACTGCGCTACGCAACTATCCCTACCTCTAACACTTATCTTCAACACATCACTTGCTTCGGGAACGTTTCCATCACTTTGGAAGATGGGCCTTGTTGTGCCAATTCACAAATCTGGTGACAAAATTAATGCTACAAATTACAGACCCATTACCATCTTATCTGTGTTCGCTAAGTTACTAGAATCTCTGCTATGTCCTTATATATCATGGCACATTAAGAGTTTACTGGCCGACTGCCAGCATGGTTTTGTTGCTGCTCGCTCCACCAGCACCAATCTGGTAGACTTTGTCGATGAGGTATCCCGCTTTGTGGATGACGGCATACCGGTGGATGTCATCTACACGGACTTATCAAAAGCTTTCGATAAGGTTCCACATCACATCCTAGTTGAAAAGTTATCGCAGTTTGGGTTTGCTGGTGCTTTTCTCAAATGGTGCTGGTCATATCTACGTGATCGCACATCGAAGGTCGTAGTGAGTGGCTTCGAATCCAACCCTTTTCGTACTTTATCCGGCGTTCCTCAAGGTTCTCATTTGGGACCTGTGTTCTTTAATATATTTTTGAACGATGTCACCTCCTGCTTCAGAAATAGCAAACCTTATCTTTACGCAGATGATCTAAAATTAATGCGACCGATTAGGAATACTCATGATAAAACGCTGCTTCAAGACGATTTAAATAGGTTCGTTCGCTGGTGTGGGAGCAACGAGATGGTGCTGAATGCAGACAAATGCTGTTATATTCATTTTACACGTAAGCATAGTGAGTTACCGGGAGTTTATACAATATCTGGCAAATGTGTTCAGGAGGTTAAATCTGTTCGTGATCTTGGCGTTATTCTTGATAAGCAATTAAACTTCAAAGAACATTACGACCACATAGTAAATAAATCATTAAAATGCCTTGGTTTTGTTATCAGAAACACCAAAACCTTTAAAAATCAATCGTGCATCATAAGGTTATATGAAAGCCTTGTCAGATCCCTCCTAGAATACTGCTGCGTAGTTTGGCATCCGCACTACGAAGTCCATTCCAATAAAATTGAACGCGTTCAGAAGAGATTTTTATACCACCTATCATATAAATTTAACAAGTGTAAAAACCTCAATAGTTATATGGACCGTTTAACTAATTTCAAACTCACATCACTTAAGATTCGCCGTAAATTTTTAAATCTTTCATTTCTTCATAAATTAGTCAATGGCAACATAAATTGCCCACAACTGCTTCAAAAACTTAATTTTACAATCTCTCACAATCTCCCACGTCTCTCCAGATACTCGCTGTTTAATCCTAAGCGTTCTAAAACAAAGCTAGGTAATTTTTCCCCCATTAATAGACTCCAAGCTGATTATAACACTGTTTGCAAGAATAAGGATATTGATATATTTAGCCTTAGTTTACCTACATTTAAAAAGAAATTACGCCTACTAATATCTACTAACAAGTAGTTCTCTAAGTAGCAGCTAATTAAGTAGCATAAGTTAACATAGCATATTTTTAAGATTTTTAAGTTAAGGGACGCCTTATGCTCCCAATCCCAACTATATTTGTTTGCGCTTTTCGTGGCAACCTGTAATTAAGGCCGCACCATCCCTTGTATCACCAATCTTCTAACTTTTAGCTTTTAAGGTGTATGATCTTGTTGGTTGTCCAAATAAATAAAATAAAATAAAATAAAGTACACTGCTGCACTTTTCTCGGGGTTCACCTCCACACGCCACTTCCTGAACCACTCGCCGAGAGCATCAGCGGCGCGCTGTAGCGCTATCGTGATGTAACGACGGTTGTATCCTGAGCGATAGAGAGCGGTATCATCCGCGAATAGGGCTAACTCCGCGTCCGGCGTCTTGGGTATGTCGTTGACATAGATCGAAAATAGTAACGGCGATAACACCGATCCCTGCGGGACGCCGGCGCGGACGGGGCGGGGGGACGAGCGGGTGCCATCGACGCGGTAGCGGAAAGTACGATTCGATAAGAAGTCTCGCAAGATGAGTACGAGCCTATCTGGCACACCGAGTTGGTATAGCTTGTAAATCAAGCCATTGTGCCAGACTTTATCGAACGCTTTCGCCACGTCGAAGAATAGCGCTCCCGTCTCTATAGAGTTGTTGAGTCCGTCCAGAATGTGTTCCGTTAAGCGGTGCACCTGGTGGACGCAGGAGTGAGTGGCTCTGAAGCCAAACTGCTCATTAATTAAAAGATTGTTAGAGAAAATATAATCTTTTAGTCGGGAAACTAATACTCGTTCGTATAACTTGCCCATGGTCTTTAGGAGACTGATGGGCCTGTAACTGGTGGGGTCTGACCGGTTTTTACCCGGTTTAGGGATGCCTATGACCTCTGCCTCCTTCCACGCAGCGGGAAAGATACAGTGCGCCATGGCGGTGTTGATGATAGCCACCAACAGACAGAGAAGCTGTGCGGGGAGGGCGCGTAAAACTCTGTTAGAGATACGGTCCGGGTGATGATGTAGGTAGTATGTGACTACATAAGCAGTTTTATCTTTTTGCATTGCATTATTTGTTTTCACTTAAGCATTAACCATTATTGTCATGTAGAAATATTGGGTATATTCAAAAGTTTAATATGTTGTCCATTGACTTATACAGGGTATAACGAAAAGGTGAAATAAAACTTTAAGGGGTTATTCTACGGCTAAATTACATCAACTTTTTCTATGGGACCAACATCGAAATCGCAAAAAAAAAACACTCCCATACTAAAACGCGACCAGCTGGCATCAGTTTGTATGGAAACGTCAATTTTTTTTGAGATTTCGATGTTGATCCCATAGAAAAAGTTGATGTAATTTAGCCGTAGAATAACCCCTTAAAGTTTTATTTCACCTTTTCGTTACACCCTGTATATTACTTCGTTGTCTACATTTAAAACTTATAACTATAGTTTAACGCAGCGTCAAAAATCTTTGCTATACCTACTGTAGCTTCTAGCTTCTTTTTCAAATATCCCTTCGAATTGCACAGGTAAGTTAAAGAATGTAATGCCTTTAGCATTTTCATTAACAGATTTACTGTCATGAAGGTACATTTACAATTTCAGCTCTTTAGCAAATCGTTTTACGGAAATGAGATTACAATTTATCAATTAGCTTTTATAATAGTATTTTTTCCTGACTATCATGTTCAAGTTAGGTAGGTACTTAAAGGTTTTGGTAAAGCGACACTATTTGCGATCTAGAAGACCTCGTTTCCTATGGCCTAATTGTAAATTGGAAACATTTCAAATTTATATGGTACCTTATATTACTCAAAAAACAAGTGATATGAATTTTTTAACCTATTGTGCACCACTGCAAGGTCTTTCTCAAGTCTCCGTTTCTCTGTTGAGAGCCAAAATCTGGCTCTCTAAATCGTCAAGCCATCGTTTCTTTGGATGTCCTCTGCGGTGATGATACCCATCTTCAAGAATCCATTGAGTGGCAATCTGGGTCCATTTGTTTGTCAATTTGCCAGCTGGATCGGATGGTCGTATTTCTAGCGTTGTCGGTTCTTTTTATCGCCATTTCTTTCTGGCAAACCTCGAGTATAAACTTTTGAAGCCCAATTCTCGTAATTTAGCCTGAGAATCAACGCCAAGTCTGGCGTACCTACTTGCCGTCGTCATCCAAGATGTTGATTAATTTACATGACATGGAGCAAATACCCTATAGAGTAGAAATGTCATATGATTTGTTCTACAAAATTTTCCGGCATTTTTTAAATCTATATCTGTGCTGTTTTGTATGGGCGAGGGTTGACAGAAGTTGTCATTTTATACTAAATGTAAGTGAAAAATCACTTACTAGTTTCGGAGAAAGATGGTTTGTATTGCTGCTCTATAGGGTATGTACTCGATGCATTGAGACCTCCTCACATTAGTACACGAGTAAGGGTGAAAGGAAGTTTAGGCATCATACAGTGCTAGGTAATCACTATCTTTTCTCAACATTATTTCACCTTCGCTCTTAATCCTTACCCGTGACCTCTTACAAGCAACACAGTACTAACTAACCATGTTTATTTTTATACTAAAAATTTATATTTATTATTATGAACAACTACCGAACACGACAAAACAATAGTTTGCTTGTTCGTTAAATTTTGTCAGTGGGACCAAAATGTTAAGTAGGCAAGGTACACTTAGCGAGGCCCTCTGGTGGCGCAAGAAGCAACGTTATAAATTTAAAAAAAAACAGTTTTTACTACTTTAATATAACTACGTATTTTATTCTTGTAGTAATGGTTAAAAAAAAAGAACCACACTACACTTTTTCTCACATGAAATATTAGGTAACAGAAAAACACGAATATCAAATAGGTAAGGAGCGGCTGGAGTTGTAAAGTAAGTACCTTACATATACAAACGCGAGGCGGCTCCCCGTTCGTTTTTCGCGATGACAACGCAACGCCAACAAGTTTTGCTAGCCTAAAGAAGACTGCTATTTCATTTAATTATCGTTTTGAATTTATTTATTCGTTTTACGTTGCGTCCGAGTTATGCGGTAGGGTATTTGAGGCGCGAGCGCCGCCTCTGCATTTTGTACATGGTATCTGACTGACACCATGTACAAAATGTAATGAATGTAAACAATAGTAAGTACATTGTTAACCTAGGGGTCTTCTTCTTCTCGTGTCGATGGCAATTTAAGGCAATGCTCTCAAATTTTTGATGACAAGTATTCTGCCACGCGAACGGCACTATCGGTGGCGCGCAGCTGTCCGAACACGCGGTATAATATGATAGCAAAGTGTGGCCGCTACTTGAGCGATACAAGCAGGAGCTACGTGTCACGGAGATGAATATGCGGAGTCACGCGGAATGACCGCGTGAGGAACTTGCGCATTCGCGGTAGCCTTCATGTCCGTGATATTGCAGACAAACTGCAGGAGAGTCGCCTACGCTGGCGGTACGGCCATGAAAACCGGCAAGCGTACGTAGGGAACAAATGTTTGGCCACGCCGGCTCCGCCGGGTCCTGGCAAAAGCGTTGACCAAGAAATGCTGGCTTGACGTCGTGCGGGCTGACATGTAGGTATGCCAATGATCTCACAAACGGACGCCCAAGACCTTGCGAAGTGGAGGAAAAAATCAAGGAAAGCGGATCCTGGGTTCTGAAGCGATGGCTTTGGACGCCACTGGAATTCACCGTGAAGATGATAATGATGGCGATTTCTAGAATGACAATAAAATATTGTATTTTTATTGTTTACCAATTTCAATCCTTTAAACCCTATAAACCAATCAATCCTATAAACCCTATATTCATGAAAATTCTTGTAATTTCATAAAAGATAATTCGTAAAATCGTGGTAATAAACATAGCATGGATCAGGAACGCGCATTGACCGGTTGTAGTAGTCGCAATCGCAATCAAGACTAAATGCAACAACGTTTGCGGCTTGCGCGCCTACGTAAGGTGCGTTGATCTAGGTTCAAATCAAATCCAGTGGTTGTAATGGTTGCGTCGCGAAGATTCAAACTACGTACCAAAGTTCGTCTATATAAACAGAACATGACTTACAAACCTCATGATACTTTTACTGCGTAAATAAAAAGATTTAAGTGCCACATTAATGGTACAAATGATTAAAACAAAACATTTCGACGGTTGAAAGGCAAAAGGCATCAAGCGACATTTTGATAACTTTACAGGAGAGCGATTTAAAGTTTTTATTTTTGGAAAAAAATTCGTAGTTATTTTTTGGCGCTGTAAACAGAGAAAAGTCTTACAGAAATATATGTTTTAAGAAGAGATCTATATTATGCAATTAATGTTTCAGCTATAGAGTTATTATTTACGAAGTTAGATGTCGGTTAACCCCAAATGCCCTATTTTTAGATTAAGGCAAAAGAGGTCAAACGCCGATGCACTTGAAAACGGTTCCAGGCAAACCGATTTAACATCCATTTATATAATAATTGGTTCCATGCAGAACACCTTAAGAGTGAAATCTTAAAAAAATTGATTAAAGCTAAATGAGTGAAAGGGTCAATATTATTTAAGTTGTGCAAGGCACAATAATTCAAAGTCAAATGTTATCTTTGTGTGAATAAGAAAGAACATCTTATGAGCCAATAGAAGTTTTATGGCATATAGCTGAAATACAATATATTTAACGAGTTTATAGTTTATTGACACTTAGGCTATTGTGTATTGTAATCGATTGTATGGATCATAATTTAACACAATAAAAAAAATCTTTTGCAAACAAATCTCTATAATTTTTCAGCACATTGCACATAAAATGCATGTGGTTATTCAAAATTAAATAACAGAAAAAAGGTTCCCATGAAATTAGCTTTATTTTATTTTAATAATTGATAATGATAACATATCTGTGCAAGAAATAGAGATACTCACTCACATCCATACACCAAAGATAAATAACAGTGAGCAGAAGGACCTAGTCCTAGCCACAAAAAAATATTTTAAAGAAAAAACTTCATATGACCTATAGCTAATCATACTTAAGACAGTTTTTTTGGCAACATGTATCATGTATCCTGCATAAAACGTGAAAATTATTTGGTTTTTAAGCTTTGTATAAAAAACCATTAATAAATATTTTTCAATCATTTACAAACAACACTACGCCAGACCGAAAAAATAAAAATGAAACTGGTCAAGGGGCACCACATTAACTTTTTTAAATTGCATTACTAAGTATAGTCACTAGCGTAAATTGACAAGGGTAAAAAAAATCTATATTCCATAAAAAGAAGGTTTTTATTTCATACAATAAGATTTTTTAAATTTTTATTTAGTTAGTCCATATCTTACGACCTGCTGGTCTAGTGGTTCACGCTCCGGACTACAAAGCCAGGCTGTTTCGGGTTGAAACCCCGCAAGGGGCTACCGTTTGCGTGATAAGCACGAGCATTTGTACCTAAGTCATGAATGTTTTAAAATGTATTTAAGTAAGTTTATCCGTTATATAGAGAGGATAAGTTGGCGCGCTCCAGGGTCAAAGCGGTACAGGGCATTTTACAGTGTCGCTTTGTTAAAGACCCCGGGGGTAACCTGTTATACAAGAACCTCTCGGTAAAGGAGAGATGGCGCTCTTATTTCCATAAGCAGCACAAAGAGGTGCAGCCACCTGACCTCCCTCCGTATCAGGGACTAGTAGCACCAGAAACGCCTGAAGAAGTCCAGATTGCTTTTTGCCGCATGAAGAATCGTAAAGATGTCTGTGCCGATGGAGTCCCAATCAAAGCCCAATAGAAAGCGATGGGCCCTAGTGGGGTGGACATCTTAACCTACCTTTACAATCGCATACTCTTAACCGGGCTAATCCCGAGCCGATGGAGAATGAGTATTATTACTCGTACTTCGGTCTTCAAAGGCAAGAGATTGGTGCAAGAATTCTGCAACTACCGCGGCATAAAGGTCATGTCCCACACCATGAAGCTCCTTGAGCGGATTGTGGACTCCTGGATCCGACAGGAGTGTGATTTTTCGGAGTGTCAATATGAGTTTTGTCCTGGAAACGGGACTATGGACCCTGTTTTCACCCTAAGGGCCGTCATGGAGAGATACAGGACGAAGAACACGCCTCTGCACTTGCTATTTCTTGTCGACGACAAATAGGCGGAGACAAGGTCGAGCGCACGGACCAGTTTAAATTCCTGGGATCTGTACTTCACACGCGTCGGAAGACATCGATTGCGACGTCAAAGCACGCATTGCTGCTGCGTGGGCCAAATGGCGAGAGGTGACTGGTGTCATTTGTGACCCCAGAATGCCGGTTAAGCTGACAGGACAGATCTATAAGTCCATCATTAGGCCTGTCCTTTTATATGGTAGCAAAGTGTGGCCGCTACTTGAGCGACACAAGCAGGAGCTGCGTGTCACGGAGATGAATATGCTGCGGTGGATGTGCGGAGTCACGCGGAACGACCGCGTAAGGAACTCGCGCATCCACGGTAGCCTTCGTGTTCGTGATATTGCAGGCAAACTGCAGGAGAGTCGCCTACGCTGGTACGGTCATGAAAACCAGCAAGCTACGTAGGAAACAAATGTCTGGCCACGCCGGCTCCGCCGGGTCCTGGCCAAAGTGTTGACCAAGAAATGCTGGCTTGACGTCGTGAGGGCTGACATGTATGCCAATGATCTCACAACCAGGGATGCCCAAGACCTTGCGAAGTGGAGGAATAAATCAAGGAAAGCAGATCCTGGGTTCTGAAGCGATGGCTTTGGATGCAACCGGGATTCACCGTGAAGATGATAATGACGGCGATTTCTAAAATGACAATATTTTAATGTCATTTTAGAAATTGTTTACCAATTTAAGCAGCAGTATCAATCCGATAAACCCTATATTCATGAAAATTCCTGTAAATTCATAAAAGATAATCCGTGAAATCATGGTAATAAACATACCATGGATCAGATAATATACCCACCGATTGTCATGGTTTTTTAATAATGAATTTGTATGAAAAAGAACGTATTTACAAGCAAGTATTTTTTCTTCTAATAAAGCTTTACGAACTTCTTCCGTGTATGTACTTATTTTCATCTTAGGAAGATTTTTATCTGTAATTTTTCATTGTTTAGCTACCTAATCTGAAAAGTGAATTGTAGATTTAATATTTACACTTCTTTGAAATAAAATTATAAAAAACAAAACAAACACACCACTTGTCAACACAGCACACAAACAGATCGCGCATTGACCGGTTGCTTGATTGCGACTAAATGCAACAACGTTTGCGGCTAGCGCGCCTACGTAAGGTGCGTTGATCTAGGTTCAAATCAAATCCAGTGGTTGGTTGTAATGGTTGCGTCGCAAAAATTCAAACTACGTACCAAAGTTCGTTCAAAGAAACGGAACATGACTTACAAACCTCATGATACTTTTACTTCGTAAATAAAAAGATTTAAGTGCCACATTAATGGTACAAATGATTTAGGAAAAATGATTAAAACAAAAAATCTGCAATTTTCTGAAACAGGTCCAAAAGTCTGTACTGACTTTGGCAATTATGTTTACGTCATAGAAAAGGGATTTAAATTACATTTTAATTTATAATAGGTTAAGGTAAAACAACTTATGTAATACCTGTGTTGTGCGTAGAGTGAGGATAAAGGGCTCAAGCGATATTCATTTCCGATGATGTTTAAGGAAGAAAGATTTAAATGACAGCCATGTGTTATTGTATTCCAGGCAAAACGCTTTAAATGCTGCCTTTATTAGATTTACAGCAAGGTAGAAAGATTTAAAAGTAATGTGTTTCTAAAACTGAAGAAGGATGAAAAGCTTAAGTGACTGCCTAATTCATTAGAGCTACCTGCGAATTAATTGAATTCCAGGGCTTAAAAAAAAAGATGAATTTTGAGTCGGTTAACTCCGGGCACTAAGAAATGATGGCCTTTTTTGTGACGGAGTCAAGCGACAAAAAGTGCTCTGATTTATACCAAACTCGGCTCAAAAGACGCAGAAAAATTTGCTGATTCTAACTATGTATATAACTCAATATCGCCCAAAGTGTCGCTTGATGCCTTTTGCCTTTCCACCGTCGATTTAATTTTCTGAAACAGGTAAAAAGTCTGTACTGATTTTGGCAATTATTTTTACGTCATAGAAAAGGGGTTTAAAACACATTTTAATTTACAATAGGTTAAGGTAAAAACAACTTATGTAATAAGTACCTTTGTTGTGCGTAGAGTAAGGATAAAGGGCTCAAGCGATATTAATTTCCAATGATGTTTATGGAAGAAAAACAAACGACAGCCATGTATTATTGTATTCCAGGCAAAACGCTTTAAATGCCGCGTTTATTAGATTTACAGCAAGATAAAAAGATTTAAAAGTAATGTGTTCTTAAAACTGAAGAAGGATGAAAAGCTCAAGTGACTGCCTAATTCATTAGAGCTACCTGCGAATTAATTGAAATCCAGGGCTTAAAAAAAAGATGAATTTTGAGTCGGCTAACTCCGGGCACTAAGAAATGATGGCCTTTTTTATGACGGAGCAAAAAGTGCGCCAAGCGCCATAAAAGTGCTCTGATTTATACTAAACTCGGCTCAAAAGACGCAGAAAAATTTGCTGATTCTAACTATGTTATAACTCAATATCGCCCAAAACCCATGTCGCTTGATGCCTTTTGCATTTCCACCGTCGATATCGTTAATACCTAGTGTGATGTCTAGGGCTTTGGGGTAATATTAAAACAACTAGTTTCTCAGTAAGTAATACACAGCTCGACCGTAACGCCTGCTCGCCCCGCTCGTGACAGCGCGTGTCGTCGGGAGCACAGATTAAATAGAGTATGTCTAAAGGTCGAGACCATGGCGCTACCGTCAGCACAGAATACCTTATTACTACCGTCAGTCTGCATACTACGTTTATTTAATGTCACAATACCTATAACAAAGTGTAACAGGAATGACGCACATCCTTAAACACCCCAATTAGAAAAAAATATTTACTACATAATAAGTTCACAATTTTTTATTTTTTATGTATGCAAGTATTATTTACTTTCAATAACAGTTGCGTATCATGGACACATACCAAAAACGGTCACACTGGCGCCGGCCGCCCCACCGCGCACACACTCATTCAACACACACCGGGCGCCGGCCGAGCGGCGTAAACAATAGAACGGTACTTGCATCTCGCTCTTGCGCATGTTTTTAAGATTTACGGAAAAGAGTAAGGAACACTCATGTGCCGGCTTAATACCATTTCCGAGTATTTTTCCTCTCTAGCTGAATAGAAATAAGGATACTAATTGAGTGTGTATTTAATAAAATATCATAATACACTGTAAAAGTTTCCTTTTTATTTGTTCAACTTAAAGGTGACTGCAATTTATGCGATGTTAATTATTTTTGGAAAAAAAAACCTATGTTAAAATTGATTGAAATCGATTCAGTATCGGATTCTGAACAAATTACAAGGATGCGCGTTTATTATGTGTACACGTTGTGTAAGTGGAAGATGGTATTGATTAAAGTCAGTGATTCTTAAGGTCCAACTGTGTCTTATTGCGTCTCCTCGGCAGCACGTCAACGTATCATAAGCAGATGGTCTAAATGAAATGAAATATTCTTTTTTTTTTTACTTGTGGGTAAACTACTGTCTTACAGAAAGAGTTTTACGAATCTAATATTGTTTTTTTTTCAGATCATGCATTCCAGAAGAAATAAAATCATGAAAAATTGTGGGAGAACATTTTTGAACGCTGGTGTGATTTTGGCGAGCATAAAGATATATATTATTCCCAAAATCAGTATTCAAACAACTATAAATTCGCACCACAGTCTTGCTCCTATTAACAAATAGAATCTATGCTAGATAAACATAACGAAAAATCTAAGAATGACCCAATGTACAGATTGACTAAAATGCCATTACTAACCTCAAAAAAGCGTCAATTAGTAAACGTAGAATTTGTCGAAGAAGAAGCTAATTTCAACATTTTAAATCCAGACGATTTGTATTGCAATGAGGAGCTTCCCCAATCCGTTAATCAGGAAACTGACGATGCTACTTGTAAAAATGATTTATGTTACAACGAAGAGCTTTCGCTGCTCGTTGATCTGGAAAAAAATGTTTCGAAAGTACCTATCGATCCTGGCAATAAACCTCTCAGTTCTCCTCTAGATCAACATTTATCTCAAGTGAATCTGCAATCCGATATTACAAAATCTATTGACCTTTATGCAGATTCTGAAGACGACAATGATAAAGATTACGACCCAAAAGAAGACTTGAACTGTAGCGCTTCATCTGATGAAACAATATGCTTAGAAGACAAGCAAGAAACCGAAGACAGGGTCCTGAAACCTCTCCAAGTTGAAAATCCTCGTCAGCATTGCGAGTACCTTCAGTGTCTTTCAAAAGCAAATAGCAGCTGTATTATTTGTTCGTGTCTCCTCTGCTTAGACTATTTTGACACCAGTCATACACTAATACAGATCATGACACATTATTTATAAATAAATATAAATAAATAAATAAATAAATCATTTATTTGCCAGAATATGGTTCAATACAAAGATGAAAGATATTGTTTTTCCAACATATTCTATCGCAATGCGACGTGCAAATGTTAATTTTTATCATACAATTAATGTCAATAATTTCAGTACAAATTAGAATTATCAATAGTGTCAAATATTATCAGTCAGGAATTCATTAATAGTATAATACATTTTCTCTTTTAAAAAATTAAATAAATAGTTCTTAAATTTTGTAAATGTCAATGTTTATGTTATAGAAAAAGTTTATGTTATAGAAAAAGTAAATAATGAAAAGTACATAAACTTATCGCCAACCAATAATTACGACAGTAAAAACGAAATAGAGTACACTAATAGCTGTGAGAATAAGAATTGCAAAGAAGATGTTTTTAGCACTTGCAGTAAATGTTTATGTTAGCTTTGTTACGAACATTTCATTTCAGAAACCACTTACAATGATTGCAAGAACCATATTTTAATGCAAAAAATTGGTAAGAAGACAAACCTAACACAAAATAAGGTAACAAAGAGTGTACTAAAGACCGGAAACAAAAAAATAGAAGATACCCTACTGACTAATAAAAACACAACACTGGCAGAAAAAGATACAATACAGACGGATGGAGATAAAATACTGACAGACAAAGATATAACACACACAAATAGAGACATATCACAGACAGATATAGATGAATTATAGACTGACAAAGATACATTGCAGACAGACACAACTAAAGCTCACTCAAACAAAGGATGGACAAAAAAAGGAAACCCAAGGAAAAGAAGGAAGATAGAAGAGTCAACAACTGAAACAAAAAATAAAAAGATTAAAGTAGAAACTGAAAAACTTACCGTTAAAGACCCATGTACAGACACATGCAAAAAAAAATGTACAGAGAAGTTTTGTGCAGAAGATAGAATAAAAATTAATAATGAATACATTTCTTTGAGTTGGGAATCTAAGGGGCATTATACAATATCTCCAGGTATAGTTGGGATCTTCCCGGGCCTGTTGAGGTGGGGCGCGGATCTGTTGACTGACCATTTAGTTACCATCTTTAGATCATGCATCGCCCACAGATACATACCCAAAGCCTGGAGGGAAGTCAAAGTAATATTTATACCAAAACAAGGAAGAAGTGACTACACCAGTGCCAAGTCATTTCGGCCCATAAGTTTAACTTCCTTCCTACTCAAAACACTGGAAAGACTTTGCGATCGTGAAATTCGTGAAAACGTTATTCCACTTAGACCACTACACAACATGCCTACAGCCAAGGCAAATCCACAGAATCAGCCCTTCACAGCGTTGTAGCACGCATAGGCGAAGGACTGACTAACAAACAATCTACACTAGGCGCTTTCATTGACATTGAAGGTGCCTTCGATAAAACCAACTTCATCAGCATAAATCAGGCGCTGGTAAACTTCGATGTTAATCCCACACTCGCTGAAACTATCAACAACATGCTAACACAGAGAGCAATCCGATTTACCGTCAACACCATGACCAGAGGTATCGTTGCCAGAGGCTGTCCTCAAGGCGGCGTCCTATCACCCCTATTATGGAACATCGTGGTAGACGAACTTATCCGGAGGCTCAACGTGCGCGGCCTACACACCGTGGGTTACGCGGATGACTTGGCTATCTTAGCCACAGGATGTTCGGACAGCACACTGTGTGACCTCATTAGAACTGCTTTCAAAACAATAGAGTCCTGGTGCAGCAACCACGGTCTCTCGGTCAACCCAGCAAAAACGGAACTAATAATGTTTACACACAAACGAAAGATCAGCAACCTAACGCTGCCTAGGTTGTTTGATACTGACATCTCACTCACAACGGAAGTTAAGTATCTAGGTGTAATACTTGACAGTAAACTTTTATGGAATAAACACCTGGACCATAAACTAGAAAGAACTTGCACAGCGTTCTTTCAGTGCAAGAAAATGCTAGGTAAAACATGGGGCCTCTCCCCGAAAATCATTAGATGACTCTACACAACGGTAATCAGACCAACACTAACTTCGGAGCTCTCGTAAGGTGGACAAGAACAACACTAACAACAACAAAAACCAAATTACAACGATTTCAAAGACTGGCTTGCTCCGCGATCACAGGCTGCATGAAAAGTACACCCACAGACGCCCTGGAGATACTGCTTGATCTGCGCCCACTTGATCTTCTAATTCAGCAGGAAGCGGCAATGAGTGCAATCAGGCTGCAAAACCTAGGCCTATGGGGCAATTGCAGGAGCCACCATACATCTATCCTGAGCCAAGCAATAACGGACCAGCCGCTATTGATCGACAATCGAAAGGACTCCTAGCAAATACTTAACACAAAAACTATGCAAGATACAACCATTTGAGACTGAGAAGGACCACTCAGGCATCGCGGAAGTCCGTGTGTACACTGACGGCTCGAAAACTGAGAAGGGCACAGGCGCAGGAGTACACTCTTTAGATCTCAACATTAACATAAGGATGACACTAGGCCCACAAAGCTCCATCTTCCAATGCGAATGTGTAGCTATCAACGAAGCTGCCAACGCCATAGCCAGACGAGAAATTACCGACCTTAACATTCGGATACTCTCTGATAGCATGGCAGTGCTAAAAGCCCTTGACAGCTACACCAGCAACTCAAAACTCGTATACGAATGCTACCTATCCCTGCAAAAGATTGATACAGCCAACAAGGTGACACTGCAGTGGATAAAAGGTCATAGTAAATCCTTAGGCAACGACGCCGCAGATGAGTTGGCGAGGAGAGGTTCGGACATGGTCACTGAGGGGCCACTCCCAATTCTTCCTCTACCATACTCCCAACTGCGCATCTGGATCAGAAACCGCACACTATCACAACAAAACAAACGTTGGGCACTGAGTACTGCATGCAGGCAATCAAAGCTAATTCTTCCAGAGGTCACGCCCAGATTGACTCGACATATACCCAGCCTCGAAAGACAAAACCTGCGAATAATCGTGGGTACAGTGACGGGGCACTGTCTCCTAATCAAACACCTCTACACCATAGGTAACACAGACAGCCCTCTGTGTAGGGCATGTCTCACTACAGACGAAACTGCCAACCACGTAGTCCTGGAATGTGAGGCGGTTGCATCACAACGTAATGAAATCCTTGACAACCCAAGGTCGCTCCGCGAAGCCTGTGAAAAACCCAGGAAACTTCTGCGCTTCTGGGCGGAGCTAGGCTGGTTATATCCGTAACCATCACACCCCTACGCACAAAGGACCGAATTTGAGTCTAAGTGCGGAAAAGAGAGTCCATTCTCATCCTCATACGAGTTCTTTGAAAAGTAAAATAAAGAATTGTATTTTGATTTGTCAAAAACCAATTGATTGTGTATAGATATTTATTTGAGGTTCACAAATCTTAATGGAGGAACTGGTGTCGTTTATATAAATTACTTCCACTGTTCTATAGCAAAATCTTGATGGGTCTGAATTAAGATTGAACAATACGAAATGTTTTCCTATTACGGAGGTAGTAAATTTTTGTACCTCCATGTTAGGCCCTTTGAACTCCTAATACGGTGGGCATGGCTCCATAAAAGAAACATATTATAACCTATTACGGCGTTATTCAAAATAAGGGGTTTAGGGTTTCATAAAAAAATTATACCTTCGTTAGTAATTTAATTCATTTACTTTTTAAAAGCGTCAGTCGGACACAGCCGAATGAGTCAATATTTTGTATAGGGACCACTTTTAATTATTAACTTTTTCGTTTTGGTATTAATTGTTATGCAGCTATAGAATCTATTAAATTTTATTTATTCTAATTATATTATTAATAAGCCCATAATCATAACAAGTTAACATTCTGAGGTGACATAAATCACCATACTCCGTATTAGGAACCGACTACCTCCGTTTTAGGCTCTCACCTTGATCATACCTCCGTAATAGGGAAAATCGACTTGCGTATTTCATATATTTTTTACATAGTAAAAATAAAAATAAAATAAAAACCCTTTGATAGTAAAAAAGTGTTAAGAGTAATATAAATTTTAATTTCTAATCTTGTCACAATATTTTTTACAACTTGGCACGTTTATTATAAATGTTTATTTTTTTGTCTTACTTTCCAATGTCACGAAATACCTCCGTAATAGGGGACTTTACCTTATTTTATGTAGCTGTACTGTGACTGCGAGTGAAACGACCATTCAAATGTTTTTGCCCTTCGGCTACAGAACCATGATTTATACCTACGTCCAATACTCTTGCGTTGAAGCATTGTGTGTTGCAGTGACCTTGGTAACCTAGTGATAGAAATAAACTTAACCTATCGAACCTTATAGGTATAGGTGCATCGAGTGGCTGCCTGCAGTCAATTGCCAATAGTCTGCTGATAACAGTCGCAAGTATTTTTTTTCTACTTTATTTGAGAAAATATTACGTCCTCTAAGCACCAAAAAGACTGTATTTCGAGACTTGAATAAAATTGTTGCTAAAATGGGAAATTTACTATTCTTCTGTTTATTGTTCCTCGTTCATACGGTGACTTCTACGAATGTGATATACAACTTGAGTCGTAAGTACTTACATTTAACACCTACTTATAATCAATGTATATGACTTAACTGTGAGATTTCGGAGGAGGTTTCGTACCGAAAGGGTAAAAACGGGACCCTATTACTAAGACTCCACTGTCCGTCCGTCTGTCTGTCTGTCACAAGGCTGTATCTCATGAACTGTGATAGCTAGACAGGGGTTCGGTGGGGGGTAGTCGAACGAAAAGCATAGTGGATCTATTTTAATGGTTTTTATTTATCATTAGCTGTCCCGGCGAACTTTGTATCGCCCCTTCATATTGATTTTTAGTATATTATAATGTTTTTTATACCTAGTTATTTTGCTCTTCGGGACGGAGAAAAATTCAACAAATCAAAGAAAATCGGTCCAGCCGTTCTTGACTTATAAAAGGTGTAACCAACCGTACTTTGTTTTATAATATACTAGCTGTCCCGGCGAACTTCGTACCGCCCCTTTACAATTTTTTTTCGTATTTTTTTCCGTTCTTTTAATAGTTTTCCTGCTATTTGGGGCGGAGACAATTTTAACAAATCAAGGATCATAAAAATCGGCCCACCCGTTCTTGACTTAAAAATGGTGTAACTAACCTAACTTTCTTTTATATATGTCGTAGCCAGATCGTAAAATTGACCACTTCATGGTGTGACCGATTTCATAAAATGGTGGTATTTCATTATATGGCCGTCTAAAACTGACCATATCGTTTAAACGTCAACATTCGATGAAATATCAATCCACGTTTGGCCATATCATTAAAATTATAAATTTTATTTAAAAAAATAAAACCGACTTCAAAACACTAAAATGCTCCGACTCCAAAAGTAACTGATTAGGTACTTAAGTGTTAGGATTATTTTTAACATTTTAGTGTTTTGAAGTCGGTTTAATTTTTTAATAATTTTTTTTAAATAAAATTTACTTATTTCATCTATATTTATAGATAAATCCTATTTTAACTGCTGAACACCGATTTCATCCCCTATTTTCCTACCCTTAGGGGTGATTTTTATTTTGCAAACTTTTATCATAGCATCTTTGAAGTATAAGCTATTTAATAAAACAAAAATCATCAAAATCGGCTCATATTTGTCGAAGATAGGTAACAAGAACCACAACCAAAATATTATCTGGGTATATATTTGTTGATTTTCTCAAAAAGTTCTAAATCAATTTCGATAAAATTTATATGGGACCACCTCTGAAGTATGATCTACCAAACAAAAAAAGAATCATTCACATCAGAAAATACGTTTACAAGTTACGTAAAGTTTAATATTCGTAATCTCGGTCGACAGATAGATTAAACATTTTAAATAATTAGTTATTATTTTTAAACAAAACTATTAAATAAAAAGAATTAAATAGCTAAATAACTAACTAACCTCTCAAATTATGTTCCGAATGAATGAATCCGAATTTCTGTTTTAAAATGACTTTCATGAAAATCGTCTAGCTTGGGATCGTAACGATTTTTCACTGCACTTTCACTTTCAATTTGCACATTATTATTCACTTTTAGAATATATTATTTGTCCGCCGCCATTATTTATCAAAAAACAAAGCATCATAAGCGCCTCAATTTTCGCCACTAAATGCCAACGCAGCGACTGCTTTGGCGACCGCGACATCAGCAGCGGCACGCAGAATGTATAAAAGCTATGCAGTACAATTTTATTTTCATACATTTATGCCTCCACTCCACTTTTGCCATAACCTGAATTAAATAAAAAGAAACTGACAGGGATCACGCGTCATATTAATTTTCAAAGTTTTGATAAAAAGGTGAATTAATTTTATTTTATTAAAGGTCAAGAAGATATTGCGTACGGAACGATTACGACCACAACAATTTTTTGTAGTAACTCGCCGTTAAAGGCGGACTAAATCGTATGCAATAAACAAACAATCCGCGAGCAAAACAATATGACAAACAACAAACAACGTGACTGTCATTACACATATACATTACTGTAACCGTAAAAACTGGATAAAAAATAAAATATACTTGATTAAATTAAACATTTAAAATATACTCATTATACATATAATTTTTATTTTAATTGAATTAATATTTATGTCAATGTCGTGAATTTAATTTAAACATTAATAACATAATCCTCTACACTATAAAAACAGTTTTCCATTAGATAAACCCTCAGTCTGTTTCTAAATACATTCGGATGCACAAATGCACATGTTTTACTAAATTGTTTTGCATTCATGATAGTGTCACTACTTTTTAAATCATCAAATACTCCGGTAATTATATTTTTGAGGTCCTGCCCCCCTAGCATGAGCACCAAAACACGATATGATATAGCGATATATCGACACCAACTGTAAAAATGTGAAATATTATAGCCGCCATGTTTAATCGCCGTGCCGGTGACGTTACATATAATAATCGCCTTTTCGCTGCTTACAACACACCTGTTAGCGATGGGGAAATGTATTTTTTACGGCCGTCCCCATACGGCACGGCAAATTAAGGATCGTTACAGCATGTTTAAAGAGTCTGTGACATCTAATTCGAGAAAAAAGCATTATTATTATGATTAAGCTATAACTTCGAATTATTTAATCGTAAATAGTTTTTCATAATCACAGTGGATAGTTTAACAACTGCTTTGATTCTATCTTCATTTTCATAACACTGAATTTCGACGGCAATTTGTGAACATGAGCTTAGGTCTGACGACGACACAGCAGGTAAAGTGCTGCAACGATTTAGATTTTTATTAGTAATAGGATCAAGAACATGGTGGTAAATCAATTCATTCATATTCATATTCATTCATTTATTCATTTATTCGCTTTCTTCCAGCTGAGAATTATGCCCGAATGCCGCCCAAGAACCACTTGGACCACTATACACAATGCCTGATCAAGCAAGATGGCGTGTACTGTACCGCGGGCGCCGACGTCGTGTCTGACGGCCCCAGTGAGCTGCTCGACATGATGCGCGTGAGTGTTGCCAGTTTAATCCACTCTTACTCAGGTTCCGTGGACCATGGACCATGGATTGTGGTAATAGTGGTAAGAAGGTCAATAAGATGTCTAGAAGGCCCTGAAAGTACTCGGTTTATTGTCATGTTCACGCTTTTTCAGCCATAAATCAATTTATAATTATCCTTTTTTGCTTTCACATTCGTAGTACCATGAGTATGCTTCTCAAATTTAGAACCCTCAATATTTAATTTACAGTGGTAGGATCGAATCCAATAAAAAATTATTTTCATAAGGCGAGGGTGCCCCTAAATTAGCGACTCGACGCGTGCTAGTACGAATATCGCATGAAAATTCATTAAAATACCGCAATGAAACGTGGCTGTTACGAAAATCGCTGCTGGTTTAGATTGCAAATTTTGTAGAAAATTATGCTTTTCGCGGGTACGTAATTGTTCGATTAGAAAAAAGTAATAAAGATGAAAAAGAATTATCATCTTTTTTGTTTATTTTTCAACGATTTCAATTTTTATTTTCTCTTGAAGTATATTAGCTAGCTACTAGAATGAAATGCTATGCTCAAAATGTAGTGTATGGGTTTTGATTCATGGCATATTTTTTAAATATTTTTCTGACAGTTTGGGTTGAGGTAGGCTTTTGAAACCACATGCTAGTTTAAATTTGGCGACTATACTCGCCTTAAATATAAGTAACAATTCAACAGCGCATCTACAATGGTTGCAGTGCCGGAATGTAGCTTGCTAAATGAGTAAAATTAAACAATTACATAATCATAAAATACATTCTAATTATGACATTAGATACCAGGTTCGTGCTCGTTACACGCATGCACCTTGGATTTAAACCCGCGACCGCTGCATGGCTTTGTAAACTGTAGCGTTACCAACTGGGTCCTAGTAGGTAGACTCCAGGCGGTATCAATATCTGTGGTCGACTCATTTGAGTTACGTTTGTTCTAGGGATATTCAGCATATACCATAGGGCATTATAACCACACACGGCTGCGCTACGGGATGTGCATGACGCGCACCTGCCGGGAGTTCTACAACGGGACCGGCAAGCGCGAGCTGCAGGGCGCCCTGGAGGCCTGCCTCAACCACACTCTGTCTCAGGGCTACGGGCTGAAGACGAGAGTCACAGAGGTATTCATCAGAATATTTACCGACGAGATTAACCTTAGCAGACCGCGGTCAGATAGATTATGCCCTATCGCATCACATTGTTTATGTCGTGGCCAGATCGTAAAATTGATCATTTCAAATGGTGGTATTTCATGATATAGAACAGAACCCGCTGCCGACATCATGATGTGGTCTGGTCAGATCAATGAATACTCAGCGTTTGACGATATAAACAGCTAACGTACGACTACTTCATAAAATGGTCAAACATTAGTGATCAAATCGTAAAATTGTTACATTACCCACCGGTAGAGGCGCTAATGTTGCTTTGTTTTTGTGATGAATAATGGTGGCCGACAAATATTTTATTCTAAAAGTGAATAACAGTATGCTTTGAAGGTGAAAGTGCAGTGAAATAACATTACGACACCAAGCTAGGCGATTTTTTATAAAATTCACTTAATAAACGATTTCTATTTCTATTTCTATTACTTAAAAAAAATCAAAAAATCAAGGAGTTCGAAATTACATTTTAGAGGTTAGTTAGGTTATTTAGCTATTTTAAAGTCTAAAAAGACTTTAATAAGTTTTGTTTAAAAATAATAACTATTTTAAGTGTTAAATTTATCTATTGACCAAGATTACAAATGTTTAAAAAATTCACGTAACTTGTAAACGTATTTCTATTTTAATGCTATGGCCAAACGTAAATTGACATTTCATCGAACGTATAAACGATATAGTCAGTTTTAGTTGGCCATATCAAGAAATACCATCATTTCATGAAATGATCGGTCACATCATGAAGTGGTCAATTTTTCTATCTGACTACGACCTTCACATTACAACTCTAACCTTCTTCCTAGCGCATTGTTCGGTTCCCAGTCGAGGACGCTAGACCATGATCTTAAATTTGGCAAGTCTGGTTATTACATTTGAAGTGATTGCCATCAGCGTTCCGTCACCCTTAGAATGGGAACCAGACCATTTATGGACCATGACTACATATCCAGTTTTAGTTAGTTCCTCTGGGATGTTTCCGCACTTAGCCTATTGATTGGGCCATTGTGCGTGCTACCTATTCCTTCTTACTCTAACCAGCCCAGGTCATCCCAGAAGGTCAGCAACCTTTTCTAATTCCTGCAGGCTGCATTGATCCTGGTGACTGGAGAATCTGTGCCCGTTGATCCGCCACGCTCCTGCACTCCAAAGCACGTGCTATGACGTTTTTCTTACTCCATGTATGTTCCTCCGTCCTCTGCATATGAATCTGTCTGACACCTATGTTAAACAGGTGCTTGTTTAGAGGACAGTGACCGGTTATAACACCTATAACCTTGCGAATTTTGTCCCTTTTTAGTCTGATGAGGTTGCGGGCAAGCTTATTTGATGCCACCGGAATTGCATTTTTTGTTTTTATGCATCCTTAACTGTTTCTCCATTCCGTTAGATGCGTCCGTTGCACGTACATCAAGTGTTATCTGAATTTGCAGGTAACAATGTTTACCTTCCCGTCGAGTAAGTAGTTTAAATCTGTACTTACTTAGATTCCGCAAAAT
This sequence comes from Anania hortulata, assembly GCA_963576865.1. Taxonomy (NCBI): domain Eukaryota; kingdom Metazoa; phylum Arthropoda; class Insecta; order Lepidoptera; family Crambidae; genus Anania; species Anania hortulata. The sequence continues at coordinate 18,099,690 of OY756407.1, read as the reverse complement.
CTAGAAGTACGTGCTGTGAGGTGCGTGCTCTCGACTCGGGACATGGATGTGGTAAGACTCTTCCACCGCTGAGCTACCTTCTCCAACACTACAACTTAAAACCATTTAAATCAATTCATTCTGATTTTTTAGGCTCTTTTACACGTCCCTAATTATTTTACCCTATCACTGCTTTCTTATCGGGACTGTTTTGGGCTAAAAACAGCCTGCTTAAATAACATAATTGATATGGAGATTTACTGATGGGAAGATGATTATGGGAAAAACTCAGAATATAAAAACAAATTAAGATATGCTCAACAACAAATCTGAAACCCGCTGAGGTCTAACAAATGAAAAAGTTAAAAGTTCAAGTCACCTTTTTACCAACCATGATCTCTTGCGTGCTCTAGCATTGTTTGGTTATCTCCAACTTGTTTTGTTTTTTCTGTTTGAGTTTGTTTACTAAACCCAAGCACGCCGACGACGCCGCTTATTTTGGACCGCTAAAACATCTTCTATCATCATAGTCATCATTCCATTCGACCCCTCTACTGACTCAACTGCCCTGACCCACACACTGCGGCGTTCTATACGGGAGGCTCATGTCCAGCCGTGGGCTTCCAAGGGCTGATGATGATGATGAACCCTTGACATTAGATCTAATGTCAAGGGTTCTTAAATGATCATTTAAGAACCATACAACCACAAGTACTTACCATAACCTCCCAATATTAATGACACAGATGAACTGCTACTTCAAAGACGGAACAAAGAATAAGTACTCAGTCGATTGGATGGACTGGGCAGCTGCAGCTATAATGTTTACCATCTTCGCCCTCAATGTCATCGGGAGTGTGTACGACTTCAGCAGAGACCAGACTAAGCCCGGTACAAAAATTGTTTTCCTATTTAACAGTTACTTGACCAAAACAATTAGGCGCATGATAGCAAGACGTTAAGATTAAGAGACGAGAGTGCCAATTATTTACATAACTTATGTGGGTGTTTCCAATTATTTACAAACAGTGTTGCCAGATTCATAGGTTAGAATTATCGTAGTTTTGCTGAAAAATTATCGTGTTTTTATCGCAACCCCAGTTCACAAAATTATCGTTTTTGTAACTCCACCGAATCTAGAAAAAACCAGAATATACGACTGAAAAGTTTAAACCTGGTTACTACCCACTTCTTTACTTTTTTAAATAACAAGTTTTTGTTAACTAAACTGCAGTACTCACTACACAAGTATTAAAGTAAACTGGTTTTTCTCGTGATGATGACTGTCACCAAACTGACAGTGACAATTCACGCTTTTCAAAACTATCAAATTTTACGCTGACAAGAGTCGATCTCGTTCTTAGAGCAAAGAAATTAAATTCACTATCGTGATGTCAGAGTCAGACTGTCCAAATAAACGTAAAATGTGTTCAAATACACGGATTAAAATGATTTCCTAAAGTTATCTCCAACTGAGTAAAATATCGTGGATTATCGTAGATTTATCGTGCGATAATAAATTATTTTTTCTGGGGAATTACACTCAAAAATATCGTGGATCTAGGATAATTATCGCACGTCTGGCAACATTGGTCTAAAATGCCGATAGCGAGGACCTACGCGCGAGTAGGCGAAGCCTATAAGTCCAGGTGCTATTGCATATTGTATATATGTGCCATAATTGGTTTAGTTGATAAACTTAAACACAACTTTCTTAGTGACCAGTTTAGTATTTGTCCGTTTAGCGCCGGCAGTTCTTTCTTATATTGGTTTCCCTTTGCAGTTAGTCCCGTCCTTATCTTTTCTAATCGGGATACGATTGACTTTATTTCATGCGGAGTTTATTTGCAAGTTAGAATCTAAAATGAGGATATATCCGTAGAAAACCAAAGTCACAGACAAAGCTTTTCGATTTGCAAAGCTAATGTGGGCAGGCTAAGTAAACTCTTGTTTTCATCATCATCATCATCATTTCAGCCATAGGATGTCCACTGCTGAACATAGGCCTCCCCCATTGACTTCCAAATTGGCCGGTTGGAAGCGCCCTGCATCCAGCGTCTTCCTGCGACCCTTACCAGGTCGTCTGACCACCTTGTAAGTGGACGTCCTACGCTGCGCTTGCCGGTACGCGGCCTCCATTCTAGAACCTTTCTGCCCCATCGGCCGTCAGTTGCCGTGCTATGTGCCCCGACCACTGCCACTTCAGCTTGCTAATCCGTTGGGCTATGTCAGCGACTTTTGTTCGGTTGCTCGTTCGTTAACTCTTGTTTTAAAAGTAAATTATTATAACTTACATTTGCAAGTCTTGTAAGATTTGTTGATTGCTCTTATTAAATAAATAAAATTTTAATCTCCTATTTTCTCTTCGTCAGATTTAGTTCGAAAACACAAATACCTAAATTTCTACTATTCACTAAGATGACACAGTATGTATTAGGTTGGGCAAATGGTTAGCAAAGTAATACGAAACACCAACAACTTTAATATTTTCGAAACCTCAAAGTCGGGCGCTATCGGACTATGTAAGGAAAGCAAGCAGTAGACGGAAGTTTACATGCTTGCTTGCTTGATAATAAATAAATAAACACAACAACATCACATACATTGCTCTGATCCTATGGTAAGTAGCTTAAGCACTTGTGTTACAGAAATCAGAAACAACGACGGTACCACAACACCCAGACCCGAGACAATATAGAAAAGTATGTTTTCTATATTGGCCGACCGGGAATCGGACCCGGTACCTCAGAGAAAGCGACACCAAGTCCGGTATGCTCGCCTCTCGGCTACTGAGAAATGATAATGAAACTTGAACATAGTCAAGTTTCATTATCATTTTCTCCGTAGCCGTATTTACCATCTCACGGACCTACGGTCGGGTTTGCACAAAAGCGAAGCCCGCTCAGCCTATATAGCATGAGGCAGGGATGCTCATGCTAGGCAGGCAGGTGGTCATTGAAGGGATTTCAAGTTTTTGGGGTTTTATTATTGATAAATCTGTATTTATTAATTAAATTAAATATGTTTTATTTGCACAATTAAAAGCAGATACATTTTCACAGACAAGTGAGTGCAAGAATTATTTTTACTCTTTGAGTGAGTGAGTTTCTTTTTTAAATACATATTAGTCATGGCATACATCCTTAAACTGCCTACATCATATACAAATACATAGTTATTAACTTATTAAAATTACACCTAGTTATAACAATAGTTTTACTTAACATTCCCTTCTAATTTTAATAGTTTTACAGAAAAAACGAAGATGAAAATATTAAACTATAGTTTTTCTTAAAGTTAAATAAAACATTTTTTAAAGTTCAAAAATTAAACAGCAATGTAAAATAAAAAAATAAATAAAAACAGCTATCATTAAATTATGAGGCTATTTAACAATCTTTTAAACTTTACAGGTTCTAGCGGTTTAGTAAAAATGTCAGCATATTGTTTGTCAGTGGGCACATACACAACACTTATATCACCATTCACTACCTTCTCATGGATAAACTTGTAGCGCACATCGATATGCTTCGAGCGACGATTCAATACACCATTCTCAATCAGTCTTATAGAGCTTTGATTGTCAATGTGGAGCTTGGTCACAATCTTTTGACATAATATTTCTTCTATTATGCTTTTCAAATATATGAGTTCTTGACAACATTCTGCGGCGGCTATATATTCAGCCTCGCAGCTGGATAAAGCAACAATTGGTTGTTTTCTAGAACACCATTGTATTGGGCCACCACAGTACATAATAATATATCCAGTAGTACTGCGTCTAGTTTCTGTGTCACCAGCAAAGTCAGAGTCACTGTATGCTTCCAGTTTAGTCATGTCCGAGTTAGTGTCATATCCTATATTCATTTCTGTCATTCCTTGTAGGTATCTCAGTGTTCTTTTCACATTTTTCACATCTTGTTCGGTAGGTTTTTCCATGTATCTACTTTCATAATTTACAGCATAGGATAAATCCGGTCTTGTCTTGCTGTTTAGGTACATTAGGGAGCCAATGGCTTCTCTGTATGGAAAATTCACTTCTTCGATCTCTTCTTCCCTTTTAGAATTATTTTTCACAATTGGAGTAGGGCAGGTTTTTGCATCTTGCATGTTAAATTTTTTTATTATATTTTCTGAGTATTCCTTTTGACCAATCATAATCTGATTTTCTGTTCTTTGTATCTCCATTCCTAAAAAGTTGGTAGGGTTTTCAATGTTTGTCATTTCAAAATCTGTTTTCAGGTTTTTCAGTATTTTCTGCATCCTAAATCTGTCTTTTCCAATTAGAATACCATCGTCTACATAGATTCCTAGTATAATATCTCCTTCTACAGTTTTGAAAATACAGGGATCAGTTTTCAGCGGTAGTAAACCTTTTCTTTTTAAAGTTGATGAAAACTTTTGGTTCCATTTCAGTGGAGACTGTTTTAGACCATAAAGGCTCTTCTGAAGTTTGCATACTTTTCCTTCCTGCTCTTCATATCCTTCTGGTATTTGCATGTACAAATTTTCTGATATTTCTCCATAAAGGAATGCAGTTTTTATATCAAGCTTCATAATATGGTATTTTTTGTTTGCAGCTATAGCTAGTAGGATTCGAATAGAACTGTTGTTAATTACTGGGCTAAAAGTTTCTTCATAATCAATTCCAGGTCTTTGTTCATATCCTCTCACTACGAGCCGAGCTTTGTATCTTCCATCACTTTTTCTTTTCAAGATCCATCTGTTGGTAAGTATCTTGTTTCTTCCTATGGCATTTTTGTCTACTATTTTCCAAACATTATTTTTTTCTAATGACATCTTTTCAGATTGTATAGCAGTAATCCAATCTTCTTTTTCAGTGCCAGTTATTGCATCTTCATATGTAAGGTAGGTGTAGTAATCTTTGAGTTTTTCAGGTATGTTTTTCTTTCTTTGAGGTCTCTTTATTTCAGGTGAGTCTTCAGATTCTGGGTCTTCAACATTTTCTTCATCTTCTGCAGTTTCATACAAATCTTCCATGTACATTTCTGGTGTTTGTTTTGTTTTTGTTTTGTTTAGGTCTAGGTTTTTAGGTTTTTCTTGGTTAAAGTTTTGTTTATTTTTAGAGGTTTGTTGTGAAGATTCTTCAGGTATAATAGCTTTAGTTTCAGATGTTAGAGTTTTTAGTATTTGTTTAGTTTCATTTTGTTTTTCTAAAGGGTTTTGTATTTGTAGGTCTTCTGTTTCACTTCTTGTGCCTTCGAGTGTAGTACTTTCGTATATATTCCCTTCGAAACTCTTTTCATCTCCTGTTTCAGTTTCTCGTTGAACTTTATCTTCTATGTCAGACACATTGTTTTCATAGGTTATTATTGGTTGTTCATCTTGTTTTGTTTTTATTTGAGTTTCAGGTTTTTTGAATACAACATCACGCCGTATAGATATATTTCTTGTTGTTGGATTCCAGAGTCTATATCCAGTGGGAGCATACCCAACCATGATTAATTTTTCATTCCTTTCGTCAAGTTTCTTCAATGTTGTAAGTTTTTTAGCATAAACTTCTGCTCCAAACATCACTAAGTTTTTAGCATTAGGACGCTTACCAGTCCATTTTTCAATAGGGGTTTGAGGTTGGCCTTCTTTGGGTATTCGATTGATTAAATAAGTTGCTGAGTAAACAGCTTCTCCCCACATGTCTTTGTGTAGATTTGATTGATATAGTATAGCTCTCACTTTTTCCATTAGAGTACGGTTAAAGCGTTCAGCTTTTCCATTTTGTTGTGGAGTGTAAGCGACAGTATAGTCTAGCTTAATCCCTCTTTCATTACACCATTCTTTCAATACACAACTTGTGTATTCTCCTCCATTATCACATCTTATTTTACAAACTTGAAGACTTGTTTGGCGTTCTACTTCTTGGATGTATTGCTTCAAGTAAGTGAATACTTCGTTTTTATTTTGTAGTAAGTAAGTTTCAGTGTAATCAGTGAAGTCATCAATTAAGGACAAAACATATCTTTTTTTATCATGAGATGTTGGGGTAATTGGTCCAAGAAGGTCAGTATGTATTGTATGAAGTTTTCTTTCAGATTTGTGCCGTGTTTGAAATGGTAATCTTGTTTGTTTCGCTTTCAAGCAGATGTCACATGTTGAAGTAAGTTTGTCTATATCTTCTTTTTTAATATTCACACCATCTACAGATTTAATAATATTTTTCAATGTTTCTTTACCTGGGTGCCCAAAGTTGACATGCCAGTCTTCGGCTGTTGTGTACAGTGCCTGTTCTTCTGTATCTGTATTCAGTTTTATATTATATGTCCCATTTTTTGTTTTGTTTCCTATCAGAACAGTGTTTTTATTTTTCTTAATAAAGACTTTATTCTTTGTAAATAAAACTTCTCCTTCTTTTTCGGTAATGGCGTTAACAGATAGTAAGTTCTTTTTGAGGTTTGGTACATATAATGCTTCTTCAAGCGACAAGTCTTCTGTCTGTATTGATCCTTTTTTCTTGGATTTTATTTTTATTTGTTTTTCAGCAGTTTGTACTTCTATATTGAAATTCTTTTTATTTTTAAGTATGTGTTCTTTATTTGTCATGTGGATGGTGCAACCTGAGTCCACAATGAAGTCCTCCGTTGTGCAAAGAAATGTAACAGGCTTTTTGTTTTTAAAGAAACAGTTCTTTTCTTCGTGATTATCTTTTTTACATATTAAGCACTTTCGTTTGTTTTTAAAGAAACAGTCTTTTTCTATGTGGTTTGATTTTTTGCATATTGAACAATGCTTTTTTCCTTTCTGAAACTTCTTAGTGTCGGCTTTGAATGCAACCGTTGTTAAATGTTCATCTTTTGTCTGTCGCTGTTCTTCAGTCATGAGTCGAGCTATCAGGTTATTTAGTGTTTTTTCAGAAGGTGATGATGACTCCCACGCGGTGATAAAATAGTTGTATTTTTGAGGCAATCCAGATTGTACTTTAGAAATGACCATAGTTTCATTCATGTGTTCACCAAGTGAATTTAATTTTTGGCATAGGTTCTGAAGATGTGATATATGAAACGTGATATCATTTTTGTTATCAAACTTGTATTTGTAAAAATCTTGTAATAAATTGCATTTTTGTTGCTCACTTGACTTCTCAAATATAAAAGTTAGTTTTTCATACATTTCTTTAGCGTTTTTACAGCCCATAATAAGTGGGATGTGTTTTTTGTCCACCGTTTGACACATTATTTTCTGGACTTGGGCGTCCTTTTTAATTTCGGCGGCAATATCTTTTTTTAGTTCTTCGGCCAGTTGCGACTCTTGTGATTGACTTCCAGTTATTACCTCCATCAATCCACAGCTTTTAAGTAAAATATCCAGTTGAAACTTCCATATGGTAAATGAATCAGCATCAACTAGGCGTTGTATGTTCATAATTTCTTCAAAACGTGCAGACTCCATCTTTAGTTTTTAGGTTTTTACTTTTCTTGTAGAATTCCTGCAGATATCCGTCGATCCGAACTACGGTGACTGCTACCATGAAGGGATTTCAAGTTTTTGGGGTTTTATTATTGATAAATCTGTATTTATTAATTAAATTAAATATGTTTTATTTGCACAATTAAAAGCAGATACATTTTCACAGACAAGTGAGTGCAAGAATTATTTTTACTCTTTGAGTGAGTGAGTTTCTTTTTTAAATACATATTAGTCATGGCATACATCCTTAAACTGCCTACATCATAGACAAATACATAGTTATTAACTTATTAAAATTACACCTAGTTATAACAATAGTTTTACTTAACAGTCATTTGTATCAAAACAGCTGTGTTTAGTTTTCTAAATGTAACAGTCTGATCTTGGAAGGGTAGCGCGCGACGCACTGCTCTGTAGGGAATTGTATGCAGCGCATTCCGACATCGGCGGCTGTGTCGCGCTGCCGGGGGGCGTGGTCTTCTCGGCCGCCGCGCGACCCAGCCGCCGGCTGCCAAGATCCGACTGATACCTTTTAGGCAAGGAGCTGTCCTTTCAACACCTCAACGCCTACGCTTTGGTGAAAATCTACCCTAAGGGAACTTTACACTTTATGTTTGACAGGAAACAAATTCCTTAAATCATTCTCGTGCCGATTTAACTGGAAGCAGTTGATGGCGCCGCATTCTGCGGATCCTCGGGCGGTTGAACTTCAGTCACTTAATGGAGTCAGGTAACTTTAGGTACCCTCTCTAGCCTAGCCCACGCATATAGATTATTTTATTAAAATAGAAATGGTGCCAATAATATCATACTTTTTAAAGGTTCCATTGTCAAAACGGAACCTTTATCGTTTCGCCATGTCTGTCTGTCAGTGGTTAGCTCAGAGACAACGAGTATTAGTGCAAGAAAGCATTCAAATGGGTTACATTTTTGATCACGCTGACAAAGTGGAGTCAACGATATTTTTAATATGTAATATTATCTTAAATGGAGTAGATAAGTATAAAATTTAAACAAAATCTTTTTTTGTTTCTACACGTAGGTAAGTAGTTACCTACCTACGGTGGGAATGGTTTTTTTTAGTCCTATCTTAAGGTGTAGGGTAATCATCATCATCATCATCATCGTCATAATCATCATATCGTACTAACATTAAGCTTCAAGTCCAGAGTCAAGTCAGTCTTTCTGCTTTAAGAAATATGAAAAAAATCACGACAGTGGTACATATATCAGGTCCTATACTTAATAAGTTAACCCGCACTCTACCGCTTAGGACATAATCACAATAGGCTAGTTTCCTGGGTCAAAAAAAGATTATTATATTATTTAGTCCGTCAGTTATATCAAAAAATATTAGACCCATATTTTGTCTTTTGTCAATCAAACAAAAAATTACGAAGATAAAGCGCATCAAAGTGAGCACGTGACGCCTTGCTAAAAAGTGTCGCAAGGCGTGACGTTACGCAGAACTTTAACGGGCTAATCTTCATCATTTTTTGTTTGATTGAGGGAAGAAAAAATACGTGTCCAATATTTTCTGTTCATCCAACTGACGGACTAATTAGATTTTTTAGGAAACTAGCTCATTATGTCATCCCAGCTCTGAAGCCCGCCGTTGTTCTCGGCGAGTGGTTTAGGAGGTCGCCTATTTAAGGTGAACCCCGAGAAGAGTGCCGCCGTGTACTTTACCTGGGGTCACTTCGTGGCGGGTCTTCTGAATAGGTACATCCGCCGCAGACGACCTGGCGACGTATTTTTGAAGCATTAGAAATGAATATTGAACTCGAACACGAAAACAATTCGTGTATGAAAATGGTTTCTATCTATTGCATCCGATTTTACGCATTTCTGAATCACTCGAAACAGGTGTTGCTATTAAATTGAAATATTGTAACTATTTTTGTTTTACGCAGAAAATATTATAAACAATAAAGCAAAAACTGTATACGGCACTCTGGCGGTAGAACATTGCACTATACTTCTTATTTAAAAAAGGTTTCATAAAATCGATTAAAGTTTATAAACTATCTCGATTATCAATAAGTATTAGATTGGATTTCGTTAGGGCCCATCATTTTAAATGTCAACAGTGAAGTCACGTGATGTGTCATAAGTCCCTTCTTATCTTGAAATAATAATTAGGTGACGTCCATGGATTTAGCACTCGCAGAGACTATCAGAGGCCCAATTCCCGTAATTTGACAATTGTCGCAATCCGGTGTCGATCCGGTCCCAGTAACATTACTATCACAAACGGTATTCTCGTAAACTTTAAATTTGACGTAAAATTATTAAAACTATCCCAATAAGACTAAAAACAGAGCAAAAAAATATCTAATTTTGGTTTCTTCCATTTTCAGTCGCATTACGAACTATAATTGCATTTTTTGAGTTTACGAGAATACCGTTTGGGATCGTAATGTACTGGGAGCGGATCGACACCGGATTGCGACAATTGTCAAATTACGGGAATTGGGCCTCTGATCTCTGAGCACTCGTTAGAAAGAGTGTTAAATCCATGGTGACGTCACTTTTATTTTTGCTAGGTACATACATTAATATTAGAATATATTTTTTTAAATATTTTCATTTTATTGTTCTCAGATTCTTGACTTGTTTAATGATCGTAATAATCCATGTGCCTACGCCAGCATTCATCGCCGTTGAAAATCCTGACTACATAGAGAAGGTTTTTACTTTATTTTACCCATGTATTTTTATTTTTATTCGTCAAAGTATGCGCGGAGTATAACCCTGATTTATACAGGGCTACATTGCAAAGGGGTGCCAATTTTCTTGTCACATTTAATTATTCCTATCCGCTGTTATAAATCATACGCGTAGATAATTTACTCATTCATGAAAGAATTGCACCGTGCACCGTATGTGCACTGCGCGTAAGGTTCTTGTAGGCTCGCCGTACCTACGCCTCTGATGAATGACCGCGCGGCTTTCCTTGTCTCTCTAATTACTTTTTTTCGGATATTTCAGTATTTTTTTTGTTGTAAAATACGATTATTTAAAAATAATAACGATTAAGACGCTGCTTTATATTTTTCCCTAGATCTTATTTTTTAAATTTGGCATCCCTTTGTAATGTAACCCTGTATTTATACCTATTCATTTTATTGCGTGAATTATAAGTAGTAACCAAAAATATTTACGTTTTAGTAAATATTCTAGAGATATATAATGTATTTATGTAAACAATTTATTATTATTATTTATTTTGTCCAATCGGACAACGCAGGTCTTGTTATTATCATTACTTAGGTGCGTAAAAACTTTGCTTACAAAGTAAGATTTCTTTTTTTTTGCATGCTTTTTTGTAGCTTACAAACAAAAATATTATTTACAAACTAAAATCAACACCATTTCTATGTATGTTGCATAATCGGAAGACCGTCTGGTGTAGTGGTTCGCGCAACGGACTCCAAAGCCGAACGGTTGCGGGTTCGAATCCCGCAAGGGGCGAATTTTTGTGTGATGAGCACAAGCATTTGTACCTGAGTCATGGATGTTATCTAGTCGCTTTGCTTAGTTTGGGCACGTTTGGGGCTAGTTAATTGGTGTGATTGGGGAAACAATTAATTTAGGTATATAAGGTGCTTCATAAATAAATATCTGCAACGGCTGAAATGGGTAAAAGTATTACTTATACGAGTATAGATTACGATAGTAAAGAAATTTTATGTCCAGAACATCATAAATTTTTTCCTTAAAAAAATATATTAATTAAAGATTAGGCTTTATTCTATCTCAAACCGTCCACATCTGTCCAAAAATGCTAACGTTTCACATTATAACGCTCCCGCGCAGTGTCAAGGGCGGATGACGAAGTGTGTTATGCAAATTGAAGCAAGTAACCATTCATTGACTGTCTTTTCGCAAATAATTAATTACCGATCCGGGGCACGTAATTCCTTCACTATCGTAATCTATATAAGCAATATTTGTACCCATTTCAGCCGTTGCAGATATTTATGAAGCACCTTATATAGGGCTACATTTCAAGGTAGTGCCAAATTTAAAAATATGGTCTATAGAAAATATAAAAAATACTAATTTATCGTAATTAATTTCAGTCGTCGTATTTCTGGAGTGAAATATTTCACTGTATACTTAAAAATTTCCGAAAATAAAAGAAAACGCGACATGCGTCGTCATTCGGGTGCGCTTCATTTGTATTAAAAACAAATAAACAAATTTTAAAAGGTATAACGCTCATTTATAATGCTCAATATAATTTTTACTTAGACTAAATACCCTTCCTCTAACTTCATTTCATATAATTTTCATTTGGTATAACATTTACATTTTATAATAACATTTTGTATAAAGCTTACAAAATGTAACAATCATTTTATATACTGTTACATACTGAGGCATAATTATCATTTCATATAATAATTAAGATTAAATCTGACTTGAGTAAAACTTGAAAAAAAGATCATCTAGGTTAGGTTAGAACAGTGACCACATAAAGCGGGAAGCCGAGTGAGCGAAAAGAGCGTGCCGCGGCAGCGGCCGGCGAGCGCTAGATTGTAATTCTCGTCCTCAAACTTTGTAATTGTAAACTGTGAAGAAATTGTTTTTTTTTTTAGAGCTTTATAACTTTTAATTGTTATTACTTACAAGTGAGTGTTAGAGTAAATTATTGTTATCTTAAATGATATTATAGAATGTAAGATTATATGAAACGTTCATTATATTAAGTAAGCTGTTATAAGAAAAAAAGATTATGTTCAGTGAAATTATATCATTAAATCGTTAAACTAATAATACTTATTTGAAACATTACACACCCGTTGTCATTCATCAGAGATCACAGGCGTACGCCGACGCTCCAACTTCAATCGAGTAATCGTAAATTTTCTACTTTTAAAATTGGCACTACCGTGAAATGTAACTCTGTATAAATTATTATAGTAATCACTTGAAGTGTCTACTAATACAGGTGTGTAGTTTTAAAAATCTGAAGTCGCGGCGTAAGCAGCCTAATTATTTACCTACTTAATCTCAGGAACGCGTACCTACCTACGCCTATGACGTAGGTATACCTACTATCCTGCAAACGGACTGTATATCGGTATCAAAGGCATTGAACCTTTTTGGCATACCTAAAGTTGCAAGTACCTAAAACTAAGTAAAATTATGTAATATTTATTTTATTTATATATTCAAACTGAAATTCTGAACAAAGTATATAATTAACGACATTTTGTCAAAGAGTATTTGTTGTTTGTAATTCTTTTTTCTGTCGATTGACGTGTGTTTCATAGGTGTACACCAAAATAACGTAATTTTATGGAAAAAAACAGTTCTTTCTGTATGAGAAGCAGTACCAGTAAAAAATTCAGTACTAAAATTGTATACCGTACGAATTTCTCTATTGAAATGAGTTGAACTGGAGTGCAGGGCCTGAGCGCAGGGTGCAGGAGGGGGCGAGTGGAGGAAAATGAGCGGGAGGGGCGCGGCAAGTAAATGTAGCCATTACAGTCCAAATTTCGTATCAGTACCTACATCAATACATACATAGTACATCAATAATAATATCTGTACTGAAATTTTACGTTACCATAATATAAATGTATGACGCCATACAGAAATAAAGTACTCATATTTATACCGGTATACAGTCCCTGCCTTCAATCCGCCAATGTGTTATGATTAAGAATAAATGGCACGAGCAAGTTTTAAAATAAATAATTAGTTTAGATACTTTGTTTGTTCCATTTCAGAAATACGACACATCACATTTCTACGTATTTTATAACGGTCACTTGGTCACTCAGTCATTTTTCCTAATGTCCGGATTTTTGCTGGTCTACAACATGCAAATATCAACCGAAAAGCAGCCGTTTACGTGGAAAAAATATTTGAAGAGTATATTTTTGAGAATTATGAGGTGAGAATCTTTTTTTTTGTTTAAACATTTATGTGCAAAGAGGCCTAATGAGTTCTTACATCAATGTTACTTCAACCTTGTTTTTTTGTTCTAGAGTTTTAAGGTTATAACTATTCAGAGTTTATTGTTAAGCTTCAGTCATTGGAATTTCAATCTACCACAAAATGTCCCTCAACAGATTTTTGACTTATTAGCGTAGTGGCATTTTACATACATAAATCGAGAACGAGAGTTTTTGAAATGATTTTGGTCACATAGTTTATCGTTTAAAGCTTCTTTTGACTTTAATCATCGTAATTATCATATATGATTAATTAAGCACTATTTAATCAAATCGGATGTAACAAAAAAAATCGATCGATTTCGAAGGCGCGATTTCCAGATGCCGCGCGTACACCAAGGGTTATAGGTTTATTCAGTCCCTACTTAAGATGCCTTCTGTTTTAAGTTGTTACGTAATGAGCTAACTTAACAACATCTTATAGTGACCATATCAATATTATAATAAATAGATAGACTTGGCAATCTAGGCAAGATTAATGTACACATTAAGATCGCTCAGTCGTAGCAGCGCTGCAGGGTCTCTAGTAACTGTATGGCATACCTACGTGAGGTAAAAACAAACGCACACACGCGCTTTTACTTCGCAGTGCCGAACGGTATAAATCTGAAACCCGAACGCGTGGATTAAGTAGTAAACCGTAATTTAAAGCAGCTGTTAGTTTGTTGAAGGTTGATGACCTTAATGAGCCGTTGACTGGGGATGAAATGACGTATAAGTACGTTATTATTAACTACGGTTGGCTGGCAGGCAACCCTACTGCAGGACTGCAGGCTCCAGGGTAGGAGCCACTGGTGATTGGTCTAAGCAACGCTAGGATAAGAAAAGACTTGATCGATCCATTAAAATAATGTATATAAAAAAAAGATAATGTATAAAAACAAATAATAATAATATTAATAAAATAAAATAAAAATGTTGTTGCAGATTGGCCCCGTTAAGTTTCGTCTCAGTGATGTTGACAGCTACTTGGCTAAGGTTCGCCGGCTACGGGCCGCTCTGGCAAGTGCGTTTATCACCTGCATACGTTTCTAAAATAAATACAATAAGTACAGCTTTGGGATGTGTAGTACCTATACTTACTTAAGTACCTCTTCTTAATCCTGTCTCCGCTCTATGCTGAGTGTATATATTAATACCTACCGTATTATTCAAAGCGCGCTATCTTATGCGGTTTGTAGCCTTCTGCATTCAAATACCTACCTACTTTATATTCATCATCATTTTAGCCATAAGACACCTACTGCTGAACATAGGCCTCCCCCAGTGATGTCTAGATTGACCGGTAGGAAGCGGCCTGCATACAGCGGCTTCCTGCAACCTTACCAGGCCGTCTGTCCACCTTGTGGGTCGACGTTCTACGCTGCGCTTGCCGGTACGTACCTACGTGGGCTCCATTCTAGAACCTGTCTGCCCCATCGGCTGTCAGTTCTATGTGCTATATGCTCCGCCCGCTGCCACTTGCTTGCTAAGTTGGCTGTCCCATTAAGCTGCCTACTTACCTCTTCTTTAATAATATCTAGAAGTTCCTAATTTAACTAACAGTTTACTTCTCAATACAAACTGATATCCGCTGGTGCGGTTTAGTATGGTAAGTAATTTTTTTTGCAACTCTCATTTAGGTAAAAAAAGTGGCTGTATTTGAGCTGACGCTCACCCCTAAAAAATGTCAACTAATAAATTAGGACGTCATTGACCTGAACTATGACCTGATTCAGCTGCCTTACAATACAACGACTTTTTACATGGGATCAACATCCAAGTGGCCTCTGGAGGAGGAAGAGGTTTTGCATAACTATTTGGAGTTATACGTTTTAATACCTCGAGCCTCAAAATTTAAGGTTTTTGTTAATTTTAGCAACAAACCGGCGTTGAGGTGGACGATTGCCGCAAATACTGGATATACAACATTCTGTTCCTCAACAACTGGATCGATGTTTCATCCTGCAACTTGCAAGCTTGGTAACTACTTGTAGGGTCAATTTGAAATTTGCATCATCATAACTTTTCAAAAAGAATCATCGAAATCGGTAGGTTTGGTTCACATTTGTCAGAGATAGATAAATAGATCTTTATTGCACACCATAAAAAGTAACAGGAAAAAAGGACATGATTAAATTAGCACAAAAAAAAGATACCAGACACAAAAATGGGTTGGCATGGTATAGAATTGACGCAATGTTTGATGAAACTATACTAAACTACTTACATACCTATACATCGTTCCCATGAATCCTATCATTTAGAACTATAACAAATAATATAAGATCACTTCTGAGGTACCTTTCCCTATTTACGTGGTAAACACCTATCGCTGAACATGCATTAGCATAGAAAATCGTTTCAGCCTGTGTCGGGCTATATCACGTGTTCCCTTGATTTAACGCAAAATATTTAAATACTTTGGTAAAACAGCATCTATTAAATATGGGATAGTTTAATAAACTCACATTCGCAAAAAACCACTTCATCTTCATACTAAATGTCTAATCAGCTGTTAAGATAGGGGGAAACAAATCATTTTTGCGTTTTCGATTTTAGTCATACAAAGTATAAAGAAAGTTTTAGCTCGTTTTTATACCTAGAAGTTATTTAAAAATCACCTGCAAGATTCACAAAGCGCGAGGAACCAGCTTGAAGATGATCTCGAGACAGTCTCGAGCGCTTGAGATGAACCAGTGCGAGCTCTCTTAACCACCATTGCAACAATAAGCGTAGTTTATATTTCGAGCTAGGTTTTTCGCGAGCTGAGCTTCTGGTCACTTGGTCGCCACTGAGAACCTTTCATGCCCAAGGGTTGTCAGTTCTGCGAGCGATGTGGCCTGCCCATTACGACGTAAGCTTTGAAATTTGAAGAACTCGTCGGTGACAGCCCTGCCCTGCCCACGCTGCGTCTTCCAGTTCTTGGTGTAACGATGACAATCTCCCCAGGTCATCCGCTAACGACCTCCACCTCCACATAATCGGGCTAACGGTAATGTTCTTGGCCCCGAGAGCAGCGTGGCGGCGCGCAGCCCTGGCGCTTGTGTGCTTGGTAGGCCTACTGTGGCCGGCCTACAACGTGCTCACCATGGACTTGGACGGGACCTTGATCACCAGCCCCGAGTAAGTGGATAATCAGGGAACTTATCCATAAGCCCACACGACTATTTACTTGGCAGCAGCATTCTTGCTTCTCGGCAACCGCTATACTAATTCAGCTATTAACGTCACTCCGCTTTGTTGCATACTTAGACGATCATCAGGTTGCCTATCTAGCGTATTTGTCTAGGGACATAGGCTATTGTTCAATTCACCTCCTAAATAGTAAATGCTAAGCGTTCTGGTCTGCAGGGCAGCATTGGTGTACTACATGAACCAGGACACGTTCCACTACCTGTACAAGCGCACATACGTCAACATCCCCGTGTTCATCATCGGCATGACCTTCGGCTACATTGTGTACGACCTGCAGAGGAGGAAGGTCACCGCCCAGGACCATACGGTACTAGCGTAGCGTAACAATATGGCTGTCAAGGCGTGTTTCTGGGTGGGTTTCCACCAGTGTCGTAACTAGGGTACTCCCTTTTTTCTCCTAACATTGTTTGTCCGAAAATCATTATCCATAACACGTTTGCAATAAACTTCAGTAACCATAATGTTCAAAAATTCTAAATTTTGTGTTATATAATTATCTATAGTCCTAAAACTATTCTGTCATAATTTCGATTACTATAATAGTTAAATCTACTAATTTTACATGAAATAAAGTCACATGTCCTAAGTATTGTATTATATACTGTGTATTATTCCGAATGTTCATTTACTTATTTATTATTGTTAGTCCTAAAACAATAGCTAAAAATTAGGTTTTTAGTGACAGAAACGAATTGCCGTAAATCCGACTCCACGCAGTCTTGTCTGCCCTACCCCTAGAGTGTAATTCAAAATCGCGTAGGCGCGGAGGGGCGAGGCGGCCCGCGGGCTGAGGAGCAGGAGGCTGGCAGCGAACCGCCGCGGCTGAGGCAAGCCGAAGCTGCGGTGGTGAGCGAAAGCTGTATGCGATGATTAGCACGCGTGGGACCGCCAGAGACACGCAGCGCCGGAGCTGTGACAGAAGCCTTGCATGCTGATTGCTTACCTGCATGCATGGTGCATGCTGCTTGCTAGCATAAATGGTGCATGCTGCTTGCTTTCATGCTTGCTTGCATGCGTGGTGCATGCTGTTTGCTTGCATGCATGGTGCATGCTGCTTGCTTGCATGCATAGTGCATGCTGCTTGCTTGCATCATGGTGCGTGCTGCTTGCCAGCATGCATGGTGCATGCTGCTAGCGTGTATGCATGGTGCATGCTGATTGCTTGCATGCATGATGTTTGCATGCATGCATGGTATATGCTGCTTGCCTGCATGCATTGTACTTGATGCTTGCGTGCATGCTGATTGCTTGCATGGATGAGGTTCGCATGCAAGCATACTGATTGCTTGCCTGCATACACCTGCATGCATGGTGCATGCTGCTAGCGTGCATGCATGGCGCATGCTGATTGCTTGCATGCATGATGTTTGCATTCATGCATGGTGCATGCTGATTGCCTGCATGCATAATGCTTGCTGCTAGCTTGCACTATGCATTTATTATTATTAGGACAAATAAACATCATATAATTTGAATGTAGGACTTACAACTTTTATAGAAAACGGTTTTATGTCTTTCGTATATTATTGATTGTAATATTTATGACAAATAAATTTAGGGGATATTATATTTAGGACTTTCAATTTTATTGCATGTAATATTATGTGACATTAAGTTCGGGCAAGTTATCATTCGGACAAATGATGATTAGGACAAAAAAAAATATTACACGTTAGATTATGGATAAAAAAGTTAGGGAACAAAATAGAGAACCCGTAACTAGCCATTCGTGGGGCCGTTGCTGCGTGCGAACTTCTAACTGCGCCCATGAAATCTATGCATGACCAAAAACCTGGCCTGGTTAATGGGGAATATGCATATATTTTTATTGAGTCTTAAATGAATAGTACTTAATTAAAATTACCAAGATTTAAGAATTTTCGAAAATTATTGATATAATATGCTTGTACCATTAAAGTCGCGTTGCTGGACAAGAAAATCCGACATATACGACAGAGTACACATCCACCATACATTTTTCATTGTAAAAGTTGTACATATTTGAAAGAGGCAAATACATGTCAATTTCTAATAACAGTTATGAAATGACCAGCACGTCTCTTATAGGCTGCAAGTCCTAAGTCATCTTTTAAAATACGCGACATGGTTCTAGGTGCCATCTTCCTCTCCCGAGATAAAATTTGTTTTCGGGCAGGATTAGTTTTTTTTGACCACCTTTTTCGTACGAACACTACGTGGACGGCCAGATCTTTTTCTGTCACACACAGAGGAGAGATCTTATTTTACCTATTAATAGCACAAACCTACCTAATTTACTACTAACTACTAATTTACCTAATAACACAAACATTTTACTAATACCAAGCGTATGGAGAGATTTAAAAATTGCATTTGGCTGCATACCTACTCTGTGTTATGCAATCACAGCGATTCGGTTCTCTTTATCACCCCACTCCTTTTTAATATCGCAAAATATTGTACGATGTATTGGCGCCAAAATGAGAAATCTCAATGAACAATCATATAAAAATGACAGATTCCAAATTCAAATGTAATATTTTGTTTATTTTTAATTGTAACAGTATTTATGGCCAGACTAAGAATATGTTATATTAATACTGTGTGTAGTTTATGCTAAGCTTTTATGTCAATTCTGTTTTTTAGCACGGACATAGTGAGAAGACGTATAAAGAACAAAACCTTTTGAGTTAGTGCAGTGATAGTGTGTATAGCTCTCTGCTATTTTTAAAGACTTGTGAACAATGTATCTTCCCCTTAATATTATTAGTGACAATAAGAAAAGTGTTAATGGACACGCTCTTAGCTATAACTTATCAACTATACTTAGATTAGGTCAACATTAAATTACCCATTAGTCTAGTTAGGCTAGATTGTAATATTCTTAAGGTTTATTGTATAAATCAGGCCTTAGACAGATCATAAAAATTTAAAAAAAATGTTTTTGAGAAACGTTATGTCGCACCGCCTACAAAGCATCTCTGTTTAGCCAAATGGTCAACTGGCAGAGAATGTCACAGTACGATCCTTACCTGTGCAATAAAGTTTAAATAAATAAATAAATACTGCCAGCTGCCAATACAATCTAATACGTATCTTGAGCGCTGGGGGAATGAGTGGGGATCACTTTGCGCATCTCACGAGACGATCATCGTGTCAGAGTAAGCAACCAATCCCGGCCGCGGTGGTGCGTAATGATCTTCTGCGCATCTTTCGCCCAGTGCTCAAGATCCGTGCCGCTAGTTGTACCCATACGCTTGTTGCAGAAATACCGCTACGCATACTGGTTGCTAGTGCCGCTCCTGCTGGCCGTGCTCGTGTCGGGCGGCTACTGCTTCTACGGGCACCCGCGCGCCTCGCTCCTCCTCAGGGTCCTGTTCGGGCCCGTTGTCAAGACTCTGTTTGGACTCACTGTCATGCTTATCATCTTAGGTGCTATCAATAAGGTTGAAAGTGAGTGAACTACATTACAGCGCTTTGTAGCCGTTCTTTACGTTCCTGTAAGTTGTATTAATTTAAACAAAATAATGTAGGTACCTTAGCGTGCCGTGTGGGGATGGCCGTAAAGAGTACACTTCCCCACCGCTAACAGGAGGCGTGTCGTAAGAGGCGACTAATTCGTGTAGCACGAGACGGGCAGCAGCGTCTGCGTGCGAAATCTTATAAAAAAACTGCGCTGGCCAACCCGCCTGGCAAGCGTGGCGAGTATTGGCAATCCCCCCCGATAAAAATCATTGGGGGAGGCCAGTGTTCAGCAGTGGACGTCCTATGGCTGAGATGATGAATGTACCTTACTAACATAATAATAATGACGATGATGATGACGTATAAATAGGGATGACGACAAACTTTTCTTTCTTCATCTATCAGGTAGATTATCAAAAAGTATTGGACACGTAATTTTTCCTTTTTTACATAATCACAACATATCAGATATATTGATTTGAAATGTCACATGAATAACGTCACGCCAAGCACTCCCGAACTTTGACGTTCTTAATCTTAGTCATGTTCTGGTTGACTGACAAAAGAAAAATACTTGTCCATTATTTTTTGATAATCTGTCTGACGGACTAAATATTATTTAGTTTTCTTTACCCAGTCGTCATCCAGTAAACAGGAGGCGTGTCGTAAGAGGCGACTGATTCCTTTAGCACGAGACGGGCAGCAGCGTCTGTGTGCGAAATCTTATAAAGAGCTGCGCTCGCCAACCTGCCAAGCGTGGCGAGTATTGGCAATCCCCCCCTTTTTCGGAGAGGCCTATGTTCAGTCGTGGACGTCCTATGACGGGTGATGATGATTATCCCTATTGTGTTTCGCAGCGTTATACAGCGGCGTACTGGAGTGGCGCGGGTTCGTGCCGCTGGCCAAGCTGTCGTACAGCGTGTACACGTTCCACATGCTGGTCGTGCGCCTCGTGGCCGGCACGCGGTCCACGCTGTTGCACTTCTCCGTGCTGCACCAGGTGCCTAAACGGAGTTACTTATTTTCTTGTGATGGCATCGGTTTCCTGCAAGCACGTCCTGTCAAGTGTTCACTGTCACCTATTGTCATAAGGCGCCATAAGCCAATAGGCGACTTTTTAGACAGGTTGCTTGCAGCAACTGGCGCCATCTCAAATGATCCTAATCTATATACAGGGTAACATTGCATAGGGGTGCCAAATCTTTAAGAGTGGCTCAGAATCAGTAACCTAATTGAACTACGCAAAGAAAAATAAATTCACATTTAATTAGTCCTATCCGCTGTTAAAAATCGTACAATTGGATTATTTTACTCATTCATGAAAAAATTGCAACGTGTCTGCACTGCGTTAGGTCCTTGTTGGCTCGCCGTACCTACGCCTCTGATGAATGACCGCGCGGCTATCGTAGTCTCTCTATTGACTTTATTTTCGGATATTTTAAAGTAATTTTTTTCGTAACATACGATTATAAAAAATAATAAAGACGCTTATATTGTTCCCTAGATCTGTTATTTTCAATTTGGCACCCTTTTGCAATGTAAGTAATGTAACCCTGTAATATAAAACAAAGTCGGGTTAGTTACACCTTTTATAAGTCAAGAACGGCTAGTTCGATTTTTATAATCTTTGATTTGTTTGATGTCTGCCCCGAATAGCAGAATAACTATAAAAATACGAAAATATTCACGAAAACGATGAAAATATTACGAAGTTCGACGGGACAGCTAGTAAATATTATAAATGCGAAAGTTTGTATGTATGGATGTCTGGTACTCACGCAAAAACTATTGAATGGATTTTGATGAAATTTGGAATAGCCCATGGCCTGGATTAACACAGGATACTTTTTATCAGGGTAAGATCAACGCAGCTGAATTCGCGGGCAAATGTTAATTTTAAAATAAAAAAAGTCATTCACGAAGAGTGACGACCTCCGTAGCCGAGTGACCATACCGGACTTAGTGTTGCTATCTCTGTGATTTCGGGTTCGATTCCCGGTCGGTCAATTTAGAAATAAATCAACTGAACTCAATGTTGTTGTAGTTGCACGAATACTTCGGGTTCGTGGTGCCGTGCGTGGCGCTGGCGCTGGTGATGTACCTGGCGGTGGAGGCGCCGGCGATGCAGCTCGTCAAGATGGCGTTCGCCGCGCCGCCGCGCACACCACCCGCCCGGGACGAGAAAGACGCCGACAAAACTGAATAGATCATACAACTTACTGTTTAGGACTCCAAACTGCATTGCATCGCAGGAACAAGTGGTTATACGATTTACGATTCAGATGTTATATTGTTTGTTTCAATGTCGAGGTACTTATTTCTAAATATTGGAGCCAATTTTTGTACTTACTTGTGTTAGGGTACGATAGCATGTATGTTGTTACTTACCTAATCTACTATGAAATAAAAAACAATATTTATTCAAATAGGGATGTCATTTGTGTACTTCATAGTTTATACCCATTACCTAATAGTACCTATTACCTGTCCGCCCGCCCAGCCCCAAATACTGGAATAACCATAGACTTAGAATACGCTACGGGAATAACATGTATAGACAACAGCACGTCAACCTACCGCAAAACGTCAATTTTTTCTCAATTGATATTGATCTCTACGTGCCGGACATAAAGTTGAAAATCTACTTAGTGACCTTTAACTTTTTGGGTAGGTTGGCCTGCCGTTGACTGTACCAGCTTTCGCACACTATAAAAACATCCGCCGACACCGCACACGTTTACCGTAGCGCTGTGCGTTCCGAACAAGAGAACTAAGCTTTTACAAAGCATTGTGATTGACTAGCGAATAGCGGACAAAGTCCCTTTAACAACCAACAACTTAATCTGTCAAAAAAGAAGGCCCGGAAACCATTATTGGAAGAAAAAAATACTCTTTTTCTAGCCCAAAAGAGTCTGGAACAGGCCCCTCTTTTCAACTTGGCACTCTCTGGGCACGTGCGCAGGGCCCACAATCGATGGGCCCTAGTTTTTCTTTAGTTATAACCATGTGCTAAAAACCATATTGGATCCGCACGCGCCACTCCATTTCATATCCATTTCTTTCTATGGTCTGAGCGACATACAGTACACCTAATCGGTACCAAACTAACTATGCTACTCCATAATACCACCCCCTTTTCGGACACCTTTTCGGACACTTACGACTTTAGCCTCTAAAGGGTTTTAGGGCCCCGTTTCTTAAAAAAAGGATGGTGACGCGATAGCGATTGTGACATGGCATCTAAAATTATTTCATCCATAAGTTATAATACAAAATACAATACAATACAAAAATACAAAATTTTTATTTCATTAACTTAGTGTCTAATACAATATTAGTGAATGGAGCTACCTTTTAAGCAAAATATGCTTGTGTTATATAATGTGTTACATAATGATGCAACACACTTCGTGAAATCTTGAAAAACGTATCCAGCCAGCCAGATATCAGGCTGGCTGAACCATTTTATTTTTCTCGATATTAAACAAAATGTCGCATTTTCGGCTGATCTTTATTTATACAAGTCATGTGACGCGATATTTGACGGCTCTCGACCAGATTTGAACCTCCGTGACGCACGCATGTAGGAGTTATTTGAAACTTGATCGTTCAGCTGGAAATCTTCCGGCTGTCTGAACCACCAGTTCTATAACTTTCAGCTGTTCTACGTAGCTGGAAACTCGTCTAATCTTATGTGACGAATATTGAGAACATGATTTGACATTTGTGACGGCTCTGCGTGCCAGGAAACCAAATTTATAAGCATTTCTTTTTTTTTCTATACATTAGTGCAAATGGGTGACCACACTGCCCTGTAAGGAATGCGAGGACATCATAGTTATAAATCTAGACAAAATTTAAATTAAAAATGTTTAAAAAGTAGAAGAAAAGACTTAATGACCTATCTTAATGATATCAAAAGTCAAAAGTAAAAAAATATTTACTCAGTTTTAGGACAGAAAATTGCCACTTATGAACGTCAATAATAACATTATAGGCCTATATGGGGCCAGAACATGTCTCCTTATTTTTTGGGCCCTACTAGCGCTTCGAGACAAGACACAGACAATCTGGCAAGTGATGAGAAGAAACGCCGGAACAAACTCAGTCACCACTAGCTGCCACAAAAAATATAAATCAAAATAAACAGGTAGGTACATCAGTTTAGTGCAGGCTGGACTGACCATACATTCTTGTCATCAAGATAGTCTTCAATTTTATAATACCCCTTAGACATTATAGTGTAGTTTTGACATGTGACTTTTTATTAATAGGAAGTTCGATAACATTGTAAGGCATATTTTTAAAAAATTTAATACAATTTCCCAAGAATGATTTACTTGTTTTGGCCAATCTAAAGTTTGGGACTACAAGTTTGTTTTTGTTTCTTGTGTTATATGAATGAATATCACTTTTTTATATTATTAAAAGATCTATATTTTTGCGTACGTACGTACGTGCGTATATTATCAAGTATGTATTGAGAGGCCACAGTGAGTATGTCGATTTCTTTAAAGAAATCTCTCAAGGATTCGCGCGGACTAAGTTTGTAAATAGCACGAATGGCTCTTTTCTGTAAAATAAAGATGGTATGGTATGATGTCTGCAGCAGAACCCCACAAGAGAAGATCATAAGACAATACTATGAAAGTAACTAAAATACACGAGCCTTGCCGTTACAACGTCAGTTAGATGTCTAATTTTTCTAACCGCAAAGGCAGCTGAAGCAAGTCTCCCAGCCAGATTGTCAACATGTGGTCCCTATTGCAACTTCGAATCCAATGTTGAGTTTGATAGATCAAGTTTATCACCATTTAGTAAAATTTCCGGGATGGCTTGTTTCACGTTAGGCATAGTAAAAACACATTTGTTTTTTTTTTGTATAAAGAAGTAAGTTGTTACTTGTGAACCAATTTAAATAACCACCAACCAAAACCAGATATTTCTTCGCCTCTTTTTGATTTGAAGATTAAAGAAGTATCATCAGCAAACAGAACTATCTCACAGGAGTCTTTCGAATAGGAAAGGAGATCGTTAATATAGATCAAAAATAGCAACGGTCCCAATATTGAGCCCTGGGGCACTCCCATTTAAAGCGGGGCGCCAGAGGAGTTAGTACCATTAATGTTTACTGTTTGTAATCTGCCTGAGAGGTAAGAATTTAACAATTTTGATGCGTTATTAGATACACCGTAATGTTTTAGCTTAATAATAAGTGTTTGGTGATCGACACAATTAAACGCCTTCGATAAATCAGCCGATGAGAATTTAAATGTTTTTTTTTGCTCCGACTTCAAAAGTTACTGATTAGAGTGATTAAGAGATACTGCTTAAACTCTCATCCCTATAGAGTTTCTCCCCTCTTCCTTCATTCTTTATTCATTTACGAATACAAATAAATACTTGACAACATCACATACTTGCTCTGATCTTATGATAATTGGCTTAAGCACTTGTGTTACAGAAATCTGAAATAACGACGGTACCACAACACTCAGACCCGAGACAATATAGAAAAAATATTTTTCGACATTGACCGACCGGGAATCGAACCCAGGACCTCGGAGATAGCGACACCAAGTCCGGTATGCTCGCCTTTCGGCTACGAAGGTCGTCAACATTTGTACACATATGACGCAATAAATGAATATGAATTTATTTTATTTTATTTATGTTTTCAGTACACAAAACAGAAACAACAATTACAAGACAATTAAAAAATATGTATATATATAACATGAAACAATGATAGGCTGTAGTTCCACAGACATGTTTACATAGCATGTTATAAGAAAAAGATCGAGATTTGTCAATATATTTTAACATGTTAAAAAGAAAGAAACAATTATATTATGATTAATATAATACATATATACATTATTTATACAATCAAAATAGGTACGTATACTAATTAAATACATTTAATAAAATAGACCTACATTATACTCATGTGTGTAAAATAATAAGAGAATAAAAATTTAAATAAATATACCTTCGCATCATTCAATGATTTTGTGGAGGCCAGATTTTCATTTGTTTAGTTTTACTGAATACAGGTCATTCAGTATAATCAGCACTTTTTGATAATATTGAATATGAAAGACCAAAAATAAGACAACGGGTATGTAAAATACATGCAGGGGAACCCACGAGGCACGCCGAGTGACTTTTTGTTACCCACAACACAGCATGCCGAATACATTTTAAATAGGACACACATCCGAAGAAAGAAACAAAATAAATGACATCGTATAAAGCAGATCATTGTATTTAACAATAACAATTAAATTTAATAATACTCTATGTGATGTCTAGGGCTTTGGGGTAATATTATGTTAGAAATAAACACCAATGAAACGTCTTCTTGATATCCCTTAAACGTTTATTACTTTCGAACACTGTACTGTACAATTAATTACACAATAATCTTTTTCGTTCTCAAACACAACTGTTCACTACCGCTGTCCGACACTGAATGCCCCAACTTGTCGAGTCGTTCCGTCTAAGGAGGTCGTTACCGGATGTTAACATTTAATTCATTCCGTCGATATCACGCTTTTTGTTAATCAATTGACTACTCATTAAAATTATGTAAAATATCATTACGCTTAACAAAATAACTATTTAATGTATTTATTTTTAACAATCAATTAATTTAAATAGAAACTTGTAGTAAAATAATAAAAACCTTACACTCGACCGTCCTGACAACGTGTATGACCCCATACACGCCTCTGTTGTAAACCTTACACTCGGCAAGTTGTGTCATTCATGTTTACAATAAAGATCACATAATATATCTGTAGTCTTATTTTAAGTTTACGCTTGTTCCAACCCTATCCGGCCCACTTCGAGTAAAAGAACAAGCAAGAAACTTCTCGGTGGGTTATATTCTTTTCGCGACTTTTACCTAGTGATCTTTGATGAATGTTATTATTTACACATAAATATCTCTCGGATATCATTTATTATAAGAAATAGATCCAAAGTAAATACTTCTATATTTCTAATTAATTATTAATTACAAACTTGGTTTTAATGTCAATAAAATCGTTTTACTGATTAAATATCGTAACAAATATTTATTAATTTCATGTATGTATTATTATTATTCTCGACCTTAGTTCACTTAACAATATCTTAATGATGCTTACTCGCTCGCTCACGAGTCTTACATCTTTCTCTCATACACAAAATGGTAAGTTCTCTCCATAACTCTACCATTAGGTGCTTTCATATTGACCAGGCCAAGCCACGAACCCGCTCGCTCACGAAGTCTCGTGCTAGGCTCTCGTCTATCCAGGATAAACCATCAAAGAGTCGGTCACGAATCCGTTCGCTCGCGGAGTCTCGTGCCCGTCTCCCTCCTTAATACCATGCAATGAAGAGGCCAAATCACGAACCCGCTCGCTAACGTAGTCTCGTGTCTGACCTGCAACAAAAATACAACTCTCACTGCAATAAAGCCATAATAAATCTCTACAACTCGTCTTAATAATCATATGTTTTCGTTTGTATATACATAAATTAGTTATTAAATAATTTATCCATAAGTGTAAGTCACGTTTGTGTTACCCCCTTAGTTCTCATACATCGTTTCATTATCATGGTCACTGTTATCATCCAAGATTTCAGCGCTATCATTACCTAACTCCAGAGAAGCTAAATGTATCCATGGCTTTATGCGATCTGCAGCCACAGTAGTTTTACGCCTTTTTTTTATGCCTTCGAAACCAGGAATAGGTGCCACTTTATAGCGATCATTGCCTAGTACTTTAATTATTTTAAAAGGACCTTCGTATGATGGCATAAGTTTTGTGCTCTTGCCGTCATTTTGAAACGCTGTCTTAGTTAATTTTACTAATTCGCCGATTGTATATGTCCTAGCTGGCTTTCGACCTTTGTCATAGGTCTGTTTTTGTTTTTCTTGTACCCTATCGATCCTGTCCTTAACTTCCTCACGAACCGACGACAAATCACATGATTCACGGGTCAGGTTCGCTATTTCATTAAATGCTGGGTTACTCTCACTGTTCATTAAGGTACCAAACATCACTTCGCTAGGGGTCCTACCTATGGTCTTCTGTAAGGTGTTATTCAGACCCCATTGTATTTTCCCTAATTTAGTATCCCAATCTTTCTCGTCATCTCTAAGATTTTGTGCGGTTAGCGAGTCCAATATAGTACGATTATATCGTTCTACTTGGCCATTGGATCTTGGACTCGCTACAGCATTCAGTACATGCTTAATGCCTCTATCTAAACAGAACCTTTTAAATAAATGTGAGGTAAAACAACTTCCGCGATCACTAATCAGACGGTCGGGGTTCCTAAAAGTATCAAATATATCCGCTAAGACTTTAATTACGTTCTGGGCATTAGTATTTTTAACTGGTTTAATATAAACAAATTTAGTAAAAGAATCTACCGTTACAAGTATGTGAGTATTTCCCCTTTTCGACCTTACAAATGGCCCGAGGTGGTCTGTATGCAAGGTATGAAAAGGCACTTCAATTTTGGGGATGGGATGTAACAACCCCTCACAGTTGCTGCTAGTCTTCTTTGCATACGTGCAGTCAATACATGCGCTCACATACTTTTTTATAAATCGTGACATCTTTGGAAACCAATAATACTTTTTGATCCGATCTAACGTCTTTTCCGTACCTACATGTCCTATATCATCGTGGTTCATTCTACACACCTGCCATCTCGCACCCTTGGGAACTACCCACCTAATATTATTTTTATCTCCATCAATGTACCTAAACAGTTTATTGTCTTTGATAAGATAATTTTCTTTAATATACTCAAGCCCTTTTGCGTCTAAATTTTTGCTTACAATGTCCCTAATTCTCGTTAGTTCCGTGTCACCTAATTGCAAAGTGAGAAGCCAGTCTTCATCACTGATGGCTAAGATAGTAGGAAACTGTTCCGTATTGTGCGCCTCAGAGTCTATGACCGGGTTTCTGGATAGTGCGTCTGCATGAGCCATTTTGGTACCTGCTCTATATTCTACCGTGCAGTCGAACTCCTGAAGCGCAAGCCACCATCGTGCTACGCGGGGTATGAGGTCACGTTTTTGAAACGTAGAGCGCAGAGCGCTACAGTCGGTGACGATCTTAAATTCCTTACCAAGGAGGTATATCTGAACTTCTTTAAGGCGCACACTACAGCCAAAGTTTCAAGTTCATATGAATGAAAGTTTTTCTCCTCAGGGGTGGTCTGTCGACTGTAGTACGCTACGGGCTTTAGGGAATCATCATTATCATGTGGACGTTGCAAAATAATTCCTCCAATACCAAGTCTACTGGCATCGGTATGGAGCTCGGTGACTGCAGAATGATCATATATGGCAAGAACTGGCCTATTTATCAGTTTGGATTTAAGATCGGAGAACGATTGTTCTTGGCATTCTGTCCACTCCCATCGAGCATCCTTCTTAAGGAGTTTAGTGAGTGGAGAAGCAAGCTCAGCAAACCCTCGGATAAACTTCCTGAAATAACTCACAAGCCCTAAAAATTGACGTACTGCGTGAACGTTTTCGGGCGGGGGAAAATCCTGTACACAACGAATTTTTCCTTCACCAGGTCTCATCCCAGCTGAACTTATCTCATACCCAAGGTATTTTGTTCTGCAGAAAACTGCACTTTGACAAATTCAGTTTTAAGTTAGCATCATCTAAGAGCTTCAGCACTTCGTCAAGCCTTGTAAGGGCTTCATTTGGGTCTTTTCCGTATACTAGTACGTCATCAATATAAACCGTAGCCTTGTCAAATCGAGCTGGGCCCAGGACGTGGTTCATCATTCTTTGAAATACCGCCGGAGCGTTTGCCAATCCGAACGGCATACGGTTAAACTCGTACTGTCCATCCGGAGTGTCAAAAGCCGTTAAATGTTTATATTCCTCCGCGATTGGCACCTGATAGTAGCCTGACATCAGATCCAAAGTGATGAACCAAGCCTGTCCTGCCAGGCGGCATACTTCGTCATCAATAATTGGCATCGGGTATCTTTCTTTCAAAGTAATTGAATTTAACATCCTATAATCGATGCACATACGTAATTTTCCGTCCTTTTTTCTGACTAGGATAATAGGACTGGCATAATTTGACACGGATTCCCTAACGATTCCAGCCTCCATCATATCATCTATCATGGTTCGTACCTTTTCACGCTCATGATGAGAGAGCCTATACGGCCGGTATACGACAGATCGGTCACTGTTCAATTCTATTTTCATTTGAGTGACGTCAGTACAACCCAGCTCATTTAAATCGAAAGCGAAACAATGCCTATAGCGCTGCAATAGTTCCAAAAGTCTACCCTTGTCAGTCTCGGACACTGACTCACCAAGTTTAACTTGTTGTTCATCGATGGGACTCAAGACAGTTCGTTCAGAATTTCTTAGTTCTAGGGAATCAGCCGCAATTACTCTATTAACTACTTCTACTTTCTCTGCGCGGGAGAACACAAAGTTTTCTTGGACGAAACATGGTATCGAGCATGGTGCTATCATTACATTCAGTATGCCATCGTGGACTTTGTAAATACCACCCAGCACGGCGTACTGTTCATTCGGCTTGCCTACTATTTTCGTATCTAGCAACACATTTCCACTATATACAATCTCGGTGGCCGCTCTAACACTAGCTGTACCATACAATTTACAACCTGCTACTATTCTAATCCTCATTGGTTGCCGGTCCTCATCCTCGTATGCTTTGGAGGGAACTTCAGTACCAACATCGAAAAAAATTAAGTTATTAGAGTCTTTAAAAACTATAATGTGAGGTTGTTCAGAGTATGTTTGACCGATCAACATGGATTTATCCAGCAAATGATCATCAACCACTTTACATGCGACTACAGCGGAAACTCCGTCAATTGTCAAGTTTAATAAAGCTGAACCTAAGGACTGCACAAGTCCATTACCAAAACCTTTCATTATAGAGGGCACCCTATCATGTGAGATTCCCAATTTGTGTGCACTAGTTTTCCTAATTAAGGTAACCTCACTTCCAAAAGTCTACGAACGCTTCCAACGGCATATCATTAATAAGAACCTTTTTAATAAATTTATTATTTAGGTTTGCATTAGAAATACGCATTGTCTTATGCACTGTGGTGGCCTTCGTAGACTGTCCTTCCTGTTTTAACCGACAATTTTCTATGCTATGTCCCACTTTGCTGCAAAAATCACATTTTACCAGCGGCTTAGTACATTTTACATAGGGATGTCCCCTCTCTTTACAATTATAGCAAAATAAACCCGCGCTATGAATGTTTGTTTTATACTAGTCCGAATTGATTGACCTTCTTGATTTGAATGAGATTCAGAAAAAATCCTATTCTTAAAAGATGGCTGATAGTTATGCTCCTTATTGCTTAATAGGAACTGCAGCAGTTGATCGGGCTCCGAGCAACGTAAGGAAATTGCACTTGATTTGGTAGTTTTATCGCTAAGTCCATGGATGATACAGTCAACCGCATGTTTACCCGTAATTTCACAGTGATTTACTAGAGCAAGTTTCTCGTAGTAATAATTCTCAATGGGCTCATTGAATCTGCTCTTACGTTTTAACATGTCCTCCAAGGACTGGCCATAATTTTGTTCGCTAGGAAATGCCTTAAGTAGTTTTTCTTGCCACTCGGGCCATGTAAAAAGAATTGTATTTAGGCTTTGATACCAAGTTTTGGCCAGTCCTTGCAGTTTTTGCATTGAAAAGTGTATAGTTGTTCTGTCGTCCCAACCGTAAACAGAAGCACATTCATTTACTTTTCTAAGCCATACGTCCATGCGTTGACCTTTAATGGACGGGTCGAATTCCGGTAAAATATTTTTATAATCGAGTTTACTATATGAAGGTGCACTCTGTTCGGTCGGTTGCGACGCAGAACCATTTTTAAATGAATTAATTAATTTTATAATATCTTTGGAAGAAAATAATGGACTACATGACCTTGAGCGACGACCGATGCGGTCTTCGCGTTCCCGATGATTGTCCCGGCGATCCTCGCAGCGTCGCTCGCCGTCTAGGCGGCTGCGGCGTCGCTCGCTGTCCAGTCGGCTCCGGCGTCGCTCCATGTCCAGGCGGCTCTGACGTTGCTCGCTGTCCAGGTAGTTCCGGCGTCCCTCGCTGTCCCGTGGGCGGCTCCGACGTTCCTCGCTGTCTACGCGACGTCCACGTCGCTCGCTGCGCCCTGTGCGAAGCTCGAAGTCCCGTTCCTTTTGAACGGCGCGTTCCATGTGGCGAAGACGCTCGCGTTCTCGCTCCAAGTCTTGCTCCCTTTCGCGAAGGCTTCGCCTACAGCGACGACTGCATCTCCGCTGCCGACTACGTGGTCGACTTCCTCGAGGAGGTATCTCTGACTTCTGAACTTGTTCATCCTCCGATGTTCGTTGTTGTTCTAGGGCTTGCAGAACGGGGCTGCAGCTACGTTCATGACGTTGAGTGAGATTTC
Source organism: Anania hortulata (assembly GCA_963576865.1). Classification (NCBI taxonomy): domain Eukaryota; kingdom Metazoa; phylum Arthropoda; class Insecta; order Lepidoptera; family Crambidae; genus Anania; species Anania hortulata. Next base: position 18,067,234 of record OY756407.1, on the reverse strand, counting down.
GGGAACGGCTTCGACTTCGGGTTGGAGTCTCCAGCCTACGGCACTCACTACCCTGGTCACGGCTTGCTCGTTCCATTTATACCTCGGAAAAAATAATAATAATTAAATAACCTATGTTTAAATTAATTTAGAGAGAAGTAGGTGTTAGTAATATTAAATTATAATTACTGGGTTTTTATTTTAACAATTTTGTATTTTAATTCAGGATGCCTTGTACTTATCACATTCACAAAATATATTAGATGGATCAAAAATATTGTAATTTAATCACGGTCTACAATTGTTCAAAAACAAGTAACCATTTATTTCTAAAAATATTAGACGGATTATTCAAATATAAGTGGATAAAAGAATAAATCTGCAATGCACATCACAAAACGTAAAATTTTGCAATATACATTAAATACATATGCTCCACCAAAACTAACTAAGAAATTGAAGTAATGAAATGTATATTTCTACTAAAAGTTTATAGATTACCGTTATAAAAATGGATGAAATAAAAAAAAAACAAAAATATGTGTTTCAATTGTTGTTTTTAGTTCAATAATTACACGTGCTCTAAACATACTGTGCAACATCCTGTGTAAAATTAATATTAGCCAGGTTCGAACTAAATAGCGTGATTATAACAACGATTAAAAATAAAATGGAGTTAATGCTTAAAACCTAGAAATTGTGAGCTGTACTTACACTGAGTAATCCCACTTCTGACTTGTTAGAAATAAACACCAATGAAACGTCTTCTTGATATCCCTTAAACGTTTATTACTTTCGAACACTGTACTGTACAATTAATTACACAATAATCTTTTTCGTTCTCAAACACAACTGTTCACTACCGCTGTCCGACACTGAATGCCCCAACTTGTCGAGTCGTTCCGTCTAAGGAGGTCGTTACCGGATGTTAACATTTAATTCATTCCGTCGATATCACGCTTTTTGTTAATCAATTGACTACTCATTAAAATTATGTAAAATATCATTACGCTTAACAAAATAACTATTTAATGTATTTATTTTTAACAATCAATTAATTTAAATAGAAACTTGTAGTAAAATAATAAAAACCTTACAATTAAAACAACTAGTTTCTCAGTGAGTAATACACAGCTCGACCGTAACGCCTGCTCGCCCCGCTCGTGACAGCGCGTGTCAGGTCGGGAGCACAGATTAGGTAGAGTATGTCTAAAGGTCGAGACCATGGCGCTACCGTCAGTCTGCATACTACGTTTATTGAAGTCACACTCTACATTGATTATTTATTCAGTATGTAAGACCTATTCCAAGCACTTTTATAATAATTAATATGTCTCATCGCTCACTGGTGGCAGCGCCTTGGTAGTGATTACCAAAGTTAAGCCACCTATGCTACGGTTGTGATTGGATGGGTGACCATTCTAACCATATTTAGTGACATTTATTACAAGGATCTCCGTGCTTCGGAAGGCACGTTAAAAGTTGATCCCGGCTAATATCGCTTGATACGTCGAAATTTTGTCCATTTTTCCTTTAATATATTATCTTTCGGAAATCTTTAATAGAAGATAATATTATTGAGTGATTCGCCACACAAATATTTGGTAAGTAAGAAAAAATTCTAAAGATATAATTTGAACTGAATACTATGTGTTTGGAGGCAGTAATTGATTGAAAGCAAAATTATGTTTGGTCAACTTAATTTATTACTGCATATTCTCTGTTTTTACAAAAGGCGGCTTTGATTTAAACAAAAATGTTCTTTTCATTAAGTTGATTTTTAGTTAAATGAAACACATCATTCACTCACAATGTCATTATGGCTTGTACTAAGTAAAATCTACCTCCCCTACCATGTTATTTTTCCATCAAATATTCGTCTGACTTACTTTCGTTATTGTATAAAAATGCAAACCTAAGAAATCTTTAAAATACATACTTGTGATAGGTGATACCATGATCACGAAAGTTTGAAGTAGCAGAGCGGCTTTTGCAATATATAACAGAACAATTTACCATTTTGCTGCGAGCACAATCTAGTGACAAATGTCGACACAAAATAGTGACATTTGCGAGTCAACTAGTTTTATATAATATGACAAATGGCCTTTTGGCCATATCTTTTGAAAGAGGGGTAAGCCTGTCAATGGCATATCCGTAGGATATAATAAAATGATCTAAGGGTCTTTTGCTGTTTTTATAGTGTGCGAAAGCTGGTAGGTAGTGATTCCAGGATTTGGGGCTGCGCAGGCGGACAGGTAATTTGTGTTTAGGTAAGAAATGGGTATAAACTATGAAGTACACAAATGACATCCCTACTTGAATAAATTATGTTGTTTATTTCATAGTACAGTTGGTAAGTAACAACATACATGCTATCGTACCCTAATACAATTATGTACAGACAACGGTACGTCAACCTACCACAAAACGTCAAATTTTCTCAATTGATATGGATCTCTAATTATCCGACTTAAAGATGAAAATCTGTTGAATGACCTTAAACTTTTTAGGTAGGATGACCTGGCGTGTGACTGTACAAAAATTGGCTCCAATATTTAGGAATACCTCGATATTGACACAAACAATATTACATCTAAATCGTAAGTCGTATACTGCGAACCACTTGTTCCTGCGATGCAATGCAGTTTGGAGTCCTAAACGGAAAGCTGTATGATCTATTCGGTTTTGTCGGCGTCTTTCTCGTCCCGGGCGGGTGGTGTGCGCGGCGGCGCGGCGAACGCCATCTTGACGAGCTGCATCGCCGGCGCCTCCACCGCCAGGTACATCACCAGCGCCAGCGCCACGCACGGCACCACGAACCCGAAGGATTCGTGCATCTACAACAACATTGAGCAGTTTGACTTACAAATGGTGTAACTAACTCGCCTTTTTGTTTTATAATAAATATGTTACGCCGTTTAGTCACCTGGTGCAGCGCGGAGAAGTGCACCAGCGTGGACCGCGTGCCGGCCACGAGGCGCACGGCCAGCATGTGGAACGTGTACACGCTGTACGACAGCTTGGCCAGCGGCACGAACCCGCGCCACTCCAGCACAGAGCGGTATAACGCTGTGAAACACAATAGGGATAAAATTAAATTCTATTTAATCCGCCGGTTAGATTTTCAAAAAATAATTGACACATATTTTTTGTCAATCTACCAAAAAAGTACAAAGATAAAGCGCGTCAAAGTTCGAGAGTTCGCTCGTTACGTTACTTCTAAGTAATAAAATTACCAAAGCGTGACGTAATGCAACATTTCAAATCAATCATCATCATCATTTCAGCCATAGGACGTTCACTGCTGAACATAGATCTCGGCCAGTGACTTCCAGATTGGCCGGTTAGAAGCGGCCCGCATCCAGCGGCTTCCTGCAACCTTTTCCAGGTCGTCTGTCCACCTTGTAGGTTCACGTCCTACGCTGCGCTTGCCGGTACGTGTCCTCCATTCCAGAACCTTTCTGCCACATCGGCCGTCGATTCTACGTGCTACGTGCCAACTGCCACTTCAGCTTGCTAATCCGTTGGGCTATGTCAGCGACTTTTGTTCGTTTACGAATCTCCTCATTCCTGATTCGATCTCGCAAAGAAAACCGAGCATAGCCCTTTCCTTAACACGCTGTGCAACCTTGAGCTTTCTTATGAGGCCTATAGTGAGAGGCCACGTTTTAGTTCCATATATGGTAACACACACTGGTTGTAGACTTTTGTCTTTAGGCACTGAGGTATTTTAGACGAGAACACGTCAAATCAATATATCTCTGTAATATTTTGATTATGTAAAAAATTTTATACGTGTCCAATACTTTTTTGATAATCTACCTGATAAGTAGGCAAAGAAAAAGAAGTTAGTCGTCATCCCTATTGAGATATAAACATCGATATTAGAGGTCATAATTATAGAGGTGCTTGTACCTCAGTGACAATCACTGTAACCACAATTTATTGGAAATTGGAAACAACATATTTATTTTATTTCATTTAAACATCCATCCATTCAAACTTTCGCATTTATATTAGTAAGATTTAAGAGTTAGATTCAAATACAACTTTCAGAACCGTGAAAAAGGGCTACAGAGAGTTCCTCAAGACTGTTTATTGTCCTACTCACTTTCAACCTTATTGATAGCGCCTAAGATGATAAGCATGACAGTGAGTCCAAACAGAGTCTTGACAACGGGCCCGAACAGGACCCTGAGGAGGAGCGAGGCGCGCGGGTGCCCGTAGAAGCAGTAGCCGCCCGACACGAGCACGGCCAGCAGGAGCGGCACTAGCAACCAGTATGCGTAGCGGTATTTCTGCAACAAGCGTAAGGGATTAGCCGCTGGCAGTACTATTATCTATTCTGTGCAGCGGGTCAATTGAGAGAAGCACTGTCAGAAATTGACATAACTATAAATTTAAAAATTTTGGTAAAACTACAAAATGTTTTTATACATGTCGTGCCCAATTGCCCAGGTCGTAAAATTGATCATTTCATGATGTGATCGATCATTTAATAAAATGGTAATAGTTACTTTTAAATAAAGAACAGAATCCGCTGCCTACATCATCATTTGGTCTGGCCATGAATACTTACTCCGCCTTTGACGATATGAACAGCTAAACGGACGACTACTAATCATGAAATGGTCAAATATTAGTGATCATAATATAGTAAAATCGTTACATTATCTACCAGTAGATGCGCTAATGTTGCTTTGTTTTTGTGATGAATAAGATAATAATGAATCTTGGCGACCGACAAATAAGTATTATATTCTAAACGTGAATAATAATGTGTAAATTGAAAATAAAAGTGCAGTGAAATATTGTTGCGACACTAAGCTAGACAATTTTTATGAAAGTTACTCAAAAAATGAGAGTTACGTTAAAAAATCAAGGAGTTCGGATCGTAATTTGACAGGTTAGTTATGTTATTTAGCTATATACAAATCTTTTTATTCGTTTTTTAATTTTTTATTCAGTTTTCTTAACAAATAATAACTATTTAAAATGTTTGATTTATTTATTGACTAAGATTACTAATATTAAACAAATTTAAGTAATTTGTAAACGTTTTTTTAAGTTTAATTGTATGGTCAAACGTGGATTGACATATCGTTTTAACGATATGGTCAGTTTTAGTTGGTCATATTATGAAATACCTCCATTTAATGAAATGATCGGTTACATCACGAAGTGGTTAATTTTACGATTTGCCCACGACATAAACAAGCTTTTATTTAACTGCAATATTTCTATGTTAGTCTTACAACGAACAAAAGCAAGCACAGTCCACGGCAGGTCAACCTACCCATAAGTTAAAGGTCTTTGAATCGATTTTCAACTTTAAATCCGACACGTAGAGATTTACACACAAGGGCTAGTTCCGACACTGGGTGAAATCCACCCAGAACACTTATGTGTAGGTATATACCCCTGCAGATAAGAATGAAAACCTTGTTGCCTTTGAACGTCTTCAATGCTTCAATATTTTATTCACAATGATTAGTGGTCAGCATTTTTGTTATAAAACTAATGTGTACGATCTAAGTAACCGTATGTTTTTCGTTATTTTTGTGGATAACAGTACTGGTTGCGCATTTATATAATTTGTGTTCTTATTTTATCAACATGACGTGTCAACAACTGTTTGTTGTCCCTAATAAATTAAATAAAACAAAACACGGCACACGCCGTGACAGCCATATTGTTACGCTACGCTAGTACCGTGTGGTCCTGGGCGGTGACCTTCCTCCTCTGCAGGTCGTACACGATGTAGCCGAAGGTCATGCCGATGATGAACACGGGAATGTTGACGTATGTGCGCTTGTACAGGTAGTGGAACGTGTCATCGTTCATGTAGTACACCAATCCTTTCCTGCAGGCCAGAACGCTTGTAACAATTACTTAATTTATACTAGCCGTGCCCGCCCTAATTAAGAAATAGTAACTGATTATAAAATATAGTAAGGATTATATCCTTCTCCAAGGTCCAATCTATCGCTTTACTAAAAGTCAACAATATTGATTCAGCAGCTTAGGCGTGAAAATGTAACAGACAGACTGCGCTCGTGTGGAATAGATACTATAATAGTCACACTCTATTTTATGGGACTAGTTTCACTTTTTTATTTCAATAGCAATCTAAATATTTATTTGCCAAATTAATAAGTAATTAATACAGATTACCAGTGATTCCCACACTAGGCTAGCCTAGGCCTGTCTCGGGTCGTGAGTATCACGTTGAATTTACAATATATTAATATGCAAGGTCGCCTTTTATAAACGGGTGAAACTTTAACAGAACTTTTAATTATATTAAAAAAACGAGCCCTATTATTTTTAACCGACTTCAAAAAAGGAGGAGGTTCTCAATTCGTCGGTATCTTTTTTTTTTTTTTTCATGTATGTTCAGCGATCATTTGTTACTGCGTTGACCGATTTCGATAATTATTTTTTTGTTTGAAAGGTAATACTTTCAGAATGGTCCCATATAAATTTGGTTAAATTCTGATGATGGGATCTATAAGAAAATCATCAAACATTGCATAAACTCCGTACCACGTCAACTGATTTTAGTATCTATCTTACCTATATCTCTGCCAAATGTTCACCGATTTTGATGATTCTTTTTTTATAAATAGCATATACTTCAAAGATACTATATTAAAACATTTTTGGAAAAAATTTCACCCCTAAGGGTGGATAAATAGGAAATGAAATCGTTGTTCAGCAGTTAAATTATGTTTGCACTCGTAAGATTTGTTTTGATTAGGATTTATCACTAAAATGGATGAAATAAGTTAATTTTATAAAAAAAATAAAAACCGACTTCAAAAAACTAAAACGCTAAAAATAATCTTAACACTTAAGTACCTAATCAGTTACTTTTGGAGTCGGTGCCAGTCAATGAGAGACCAATGTTTTCGTTTGCACCGACTCCAAAAGTAACTGATTAGGTACTTAAGTGTTAAGATTATTTTTAGCGTTTTAGTTTTTTGAAGTCGGTTTTTATTTTTTCGTTCTTAGAAACGGGCTAGTTTTTATTTTTCAGCATCCTGTTTTAGTCTGAAACGTCCCTACGTCATCGCCTCTGTCTCTCTCATTTCAATCGTGCTCCACTCTTCCCTCGAGGTGCATGCACGGGGCACGTTTTATTTTACGTTGAAATCAAAATAGTTTTTGGCGTTTTTATCGAAAAGTAGCGTATAATTTTTTTCTTTTTTTTAACAAAAATGATTCATTTATGTTTTTGTAATTGCTCTTTAAATTTCACGCGATTATAAAAGGCGACCTTATATTTACTTAACAAAATTATTTATCAAGTTTGTTGGGTTTTCATCAGTTCAGCCATAGGCGTCCACTGCTGAACCTGTGACTTTCGGATTGGCCGGTTGGCAGCGTTGGCATCCAGCGGCTTTATGTAACCTTTACCAGGTCGTTTGGTTTTGTAATGCGGGAGGTTTATGTACTTAATAACTTTTTTTACTTGGGTTGTGCTAAGGCCTTCGCGCCTACAAGAGCAAGGCCCTAGGCGGTTATTCTGCTTGCCACCCTCTAAGGCCGCCTAAGGCATATACAGGGTTATTTGTAAAACATCAACAACCTCCTAGGGGCTGATTCTGGTGCTCATATACAACAACTTTTTCTATGGGACCAATATCGAAACCGCAAAAAAAAAACCTTAGGTCCACTTGCGCATATTAGCATTTGAGAATTTAATCCCAAACTATCCACTAAGACTATTAAATCTCTCTGCAGGGTGGGTAAACAATTCAATGAAGTAGTTAACAATTACCCATATATACATAGATTTGTTTTATACTGTCCCTGCGGCAGTGAGGCGTCTATTGAGTGATAGCTTCATGTGCCCCAACTCAAATTGGTCGACCAAAAAAACATAGTATTGTTTTTGTTCTTGTATATAACTAGTTTACCTCTTGCTCAACCTGATACGTATAGGTGAAAACTTTAGGCTTAGTTTCTTTTACTGTTTTAACTAATATTGTTATTTTTAAGCTGTTTGTTCCTGTGAAAATAAAATAAATAAATAAATGTCATTCTCTAGCTGTCAGGTTGTATGGCGTTAACAGAGATACATAGATGTCTCAATCCCGTATATTAAACTAGTTCGGTGGTGCGCGAGTGGACCCTAGGGGGTCCCCTGATCTGAAGTCCAACTCCCGTAATTTGACACTATTCGCAATCCGGTCTCGATCCGCTCAACTTTTGATTTGTCGTAAAATTATCAAAACTATCCCAATGCAACTGAAAATAGTGCAAAAAAATCTAAATGTAATCTAAATGAATTATAATTGCATTTTTTGTGTTAACGAGAATACCGTCTGTCCGTTTGTGATCGCAATGTTACTGGGAGCGGATCGACACCAGATTGCGACTATTGTCAAATTACGGGAATTGGGCCTCTGGTTATCCACTTACTCGGGTGTGGAGATCAGCGTTCCGTCCAAGTCCATGGTGAGCACGTTGTAGGCCGGCCACAGTAGGCCTACCGCGTACACTAGCGCCAGGGCTGCGCGCCGCCACGCCGCCCTCGGGGCCAAGAGCATTACCGTTAGCCCGATTATGTGGAGGTGGAGGTCGGCGGCGGATGACCTGGGAGGATGGTCAACGTTACACCAAGAACTAGGAGACGAGGCGTGGGCAGGGCAGTCACCGACCAGCTTTTCGAATTGCAGCTAAAGTGGTAACAGGCAGGCCACATCGCTCACGGAACTGACAACTTTGGGCATTAAAAGTTCTCAGCGGCGACCACGAACTCGAAAACGTAGCTAGCCTCAGCTTACAAAAAACCTAGTTCAAAATATCATTATCATCATCATCATTTCAGCCATAGGACGTCCACTGCTGAACATAGGCCTCCCCCATTGACTTCCAGATTGGCCGGTTGGAAGCGGCCTGCATCCAGCGGCTTCCTGCGACCTCAAAATATAAACTACGTTTATTGTTGCAATGGTTGTAAAAAGAGCTCGCACTGGTCCATGTGAAGCCATCGAACTGTTTCGGGATCATCTCGTCGCGCTTTGTGGATCTTGCAAATGATTATTAAAAAATCAGAAGGTATAAAAACGAGCTGAAACTTTCTACGAGTATATACTTTGTAGACTAACATTGAAACCGCAAAAAAAAACCTTTTCCCAATCGTAACAGCTGATTAGACATTTAGTATGGAGTTCAAGATTTATGGGGATAACTTGAGATAAGATAAAGAGATGTTCCGTCGGAATCGATTTCTCTTTTTAACCGACTTCAAAAAAAGGAGGAGGTTCTCTATTCGGTTGTATGTATTTTTTTTAAATGTTTGTTACCTCAGAACTCCGTCATTAATGATCTGATTTGAAAAAATATTTTCTCAATTGAAAGGGTGCACCTGATTGGTCCCATTTTTTTCAAAATTTAATTCTGATGATGGGATCCATGAGGAATTGAGGGAACTCCTAAAATATTATATGTACATATAGTGTTTTTAGTATATTTAACAACAAGTCAAGCATTTGCATTCACAAAGTATCATTTACTGAGGTGGAACTGATGACGGAGACCATAGTTGGCCACAATAGTCTTCCACGAGTAGCAATAAGATATTTTCATTAAGACAGTTAAGCCTTGCCATAGTCAACAAATCAAATTTTAATAAATGATTTTGGTGAGAATGATACCATCAAACTGATCTGATGAAGAAGGCGGAAGGTAAGCACCGGAACTCTGTGATAAAACAATGTATCATAGCCGTGTTTGGACTTATTTGAATCGTAATGAGAAGCAATTTAGCTATAATTAAATCACAGATCGCCATTTAGAATGTACGTATTTTTAAAAAAAATATTTTTACATTATTCGAAACATAAGTACCTATCTCAGGAGTAAAGTAATCCTATATCATTTAGTACAGTCCTAAATAATGGGATTAATGGCAACGATGTATGTATGAGTATGTAGTTTAGTATAGTTTAGTTTTATCAAACATTGCATCAATTCTATACCAGGCCAACCTATTTCTGTGTCTGCAATCTTTTTTTTTGAGCTTATCTTATTGTACTTTTTCCTGTTACTTTATATCTTTTGTGTGGTGTGCAAAGAGTATACCTACCTACCTATATATCTATGTCTGCCAAATGTGAACCCTGCGAACCAATTTCGATGATTCTTTAAAAAAAGTTATGATGTTACAAATTTTAAATTGACCCTACAAGAAGTAACTACGTTACCAAGCTTGCAAGTTGCACGATGAGACATCGATCCAGTTGTTGAGGAACAGGATGTTGTAGATCCAGTATTTGCGGCAATCGTCCACCTCGACGCCGGTTTGTTCCTGAAATTAACGAAAGTTTTGGGGCTTTATTACAATGTGTAACTCCAAATAATTACGAAACGAAACCTCTATCTCCTCCAAAGGCTACTTGGATGTTGATCTCATGTAAAACAGACGGACAGTCGGCTTGGTAAATGATTGCAATAAGCTGCTAGATGCAGGCTGATTCCTACCTAGAAGTCACTAATCTAGAAGTCACTGGGGGAGGACTATGTTCAGCAGTGGAAGTCCTATGGCTGAAATGATGATGATGAAGTAGGTAGGTAGTTTGTATGAATGTGAGATACTGCTTTCTTCGTGATTAAATAAAAAACACAATGGTCAGAAGAAAAACAAAGGTGACTGAAATGAAATAGTCCTAGAATAGCGAAAATGACGTGGAAGTGGGCGGGTCAAATCTGCCGGAGAAGGCAGTAGGAAAAGTAAGATGGGACAGGAAGGTGTTGGAGTGGAGGCCTAGAACTAGAAGTAGAAGCGAGGGCAGGATGCGCCGTAGGTGGGCCGACGACCTAGTAAAGGTAGCAGGGAGGGGATGATTGCAGAACGCTACAGACCTATAAAATGGCGTGCTTTGCGTGCGTGCAGGATGAAGAAGAGGTACTTAAGTAAGTACTACTCATATCCCAAGGCTGTAATGTATCTATTTAAGAAACGTAGGTACTTGATAAACGCACTTGCCAGAGCGGCCCGTACCCGGCGAACCTTAGCCAAGTAGCTGTCAACATCACTGAGACGAAACTCAACGGGGCTAATCTGTAACATAACATTATTTTAATGGACCGATCAAGTCTTTTCTTATCCCAGCGTTGCTTAGACCAGTCACCAGTGACTCCTGCCGTGGAGCCTGCAGTCCTGCAGTAGGGTGCAACCGTAGTTTACAATAAATTGTACGTCTTTTCATCTCCAGTCAACGGTTCATACTACATACTACTAAATCTAGTCGCGTCATATCTTTTCGTCGCCACTGCCACAATACCTGAAGAGCAAGGTATTCAATAAGTGAGTCCTACCAGTGATGACCTACGGAGCGGAAACGTGAAATTATGACAGTAAAGCTGGCCCACCGAATTCACGTCACTCATTGAGCTATGAAAAGGTCGATGCTTAGTATTTCGTTAAGGGATAAAATCTGAAACGAGGTTATCCGGTAGCAGACCAAAGTAATGGAGATGACTAGTCCTAAAATGTAGCAAGCTAAAGTGGCAGTGGCCCGGCCACATCTGTCGCAGAACCGATGAAAGGTGGAGTAAACGGGTTCTCGAATGGAGACCGCGCCTTGGCAAACGTAGTGTAGGACGCCCCCTAGCTTGGTGGACCGACGACCTTAGAAGGATGGCTGGCAGTGTCTGGATGAAAGAAGCAGGAGTTTGTGTTCTTTGGCACTCTTTGGGGGAGGCTTACGACCAGCAATACACCTCAATAGGCTGACAATGATGACTAAATCTACGCGGTCAGGTTTTAGGTTTTCACCACTCGGCACTGGGAAGTAAAAGTGCGTGTGTGCGTTTTTTTATATCACGTAGGTATGCCATGCCATACAGTTACTGTTGAGACGCTACAAAGCTGCGACGACTAAACGATTGCAATGTGTACATAATACTGTTACGGAAGTGGGTGCGGGATTGGAAGGAAACGACAAATCTTCCAGAAAGACACTTTATTCCTCTTCACACAAGCCACACAAACGCAGCCCCTATGAGTAATAGAGTTCCGACGTAGTCTCTTTGTCTGACACGGTCCTCTTAGTAGACACAGCACGGACGTGGTCCTATTGACTGTCGTAGCCCCGACGTGATCTCTTGACACACACTGACATGGTCCTCTTCACGACGTAAATCGCACTATACTGCACTGTGATATTCAATACTAAGCACTCACTATTGCACTTCACTACTTTCACTTTTCTTCCTTTTTCTTCCTCTTGTTTCCTCTTCATTAGACTTTTACTAAATGCCCGTAGTGCGGCTTTCAGGCCCTTATATACCCCATAACGAACCTTCTAGAACTTAATTTCGGTAGTCATTTCGTTTAACGTTCTTCTTCTTAACCAGTAACTCCGGTGAACACCAAGGACTCGAAGATGATTCTATGACTCCATTTCCCTCCATCTCTCGAATCATGTCTTCCTTTTCCTTAGCGAATGGAAATTGACGAGGTCGCTGCCGAATAGGTCCCTATGACAGTTCTCGACGCACCAGTATCCAAAGTGAGCGCGCAGGCAACTCCGTTAACTTCTTCATCGGCTGTTAAGCTATTTCCGCCTTCTTGAGTCGTAGTTCCCGCTACAGTTGTTTCCACAGGTGGTTCACCCTGTTCCTCCGCAGTCGCCCTGGCGCGGGTGGTAGGTCCTTCTCTCGGCATCACAGGAATTTCATCTTCTTATCCCACTTCTGACACCAAATGTTACGGAAGTTGGTACGGGATTGGAAGAAAACGACAAATCTTCCAGAAAGACGCTTCATCAGTCGAATGCACTTACGATAGTTCACTACCTACTCGTATTTTGGATACCCGTTGAGTGCACAACGGTAGTAAACTACCGTTTTTGCCACTTGACGATACTTTAGTTTGTGTTGCCTTGTCTTGGCCATATTGCAAGTATTGAAGCCCATACTGTGTTGTTCCTGCTAACTGTTTCTTATTGATATCTGAGTACACACTGATTAATACTCAAGGATATGAGTGACTATTCTACTGATCTGAAAACACGATTTAATAAATAAAAAAACCGATAGAAACAATGTCAAACGCACCCTTAAAATTTAGTCAATCCCTCATAAATCATACATACAATGGTGTATTGATGTGATATTTCATTTAAATATTCTTTTGTAATAAGAAAACGATCGACCGACTTAGTCTTTGGAAAATAATATTTTATTTGTATATAAATAAGATTATTTGAAATGGCGAAGTATAGATAGAAAAAACGTATGCACGTTGTTAATTTCGAGAAGCGTTAATATCATGGCGCACTCTTCTTTCTTGTTACTTGCGTATTTTGCTTCACGCTCACTCGCATTCCGCGGCGATCCGCGTTGCTAGGGAGTCTCTGGGGCACATTTACAAAAATAAAACTTCATCATCATCATCATCATTTCAGCCATAGTACGTCCACTGCTGAAAATAGGCCTCCCCCATTGACTTCCATATTATTCCATATTCCATAAAACTTACATATTATGAATTGAAAATCTTAAAAAAAAGGCGAGTATAAGTTTTTTTGTTCTCACTGATCCGAATCAACGACGATAGAACCAATTTGTCGGTCAGTCATTTTAGTTTTATATTATTGGTAACAATTATAGGTACCCAAAAAGAGCCGATTTTTATCAAATATATGCTCTAAACTCTTTGCTCTAAATACTATTAGATAAATATTGTCTAAAATACATAGCCAGTAGTAGGTAGCTATTTTACTGTTAAATTGTGTTAATATTTATAAAATCGAAGAATAAAGATGAAAATAAACCTGAATCAACGCAAACTGGCGAAAGGTAAGGAAACATCATTAAACATAATTTATGAAGCCTACCTATTTATTATACAATAATGTATCTGTACAAATTTATTCAACTGGCTCGTCTATAAGCGAAGGCTCGGTGGCCAAGTTGCGTCGTCAAGTCTCTGTGCCACAGTATAATAAAATCTGGAGGTCGGAAAAATTATGCTCGTTTTACGTTGAAAAGAATGTGACCGCGTGAACGTCATTATTATTCTTATCGATTATATATGCCAATTACGTGCACATATTCGTAAATACACAAAATGTTTGCAACGTCTGTAATTGTCAATACCAACTAATCGAATACTAAATTGTTTCTTTTACATAATATTTTAAGACTATACATTTATTTTACATATGTTTCATTTCCAGAAAATCAATTACCCAAATATCAAAACCATATTTTTCTTTTCATAGATGTTTTGCTTACCATAATTTTCATGTTAAGAAGTATTAAAGACCGAAAAACCCTTTGCACTATTAATAAACTTATGCAACTTTATTAGCTTAGAACAGTGACCACACATTCCAATTTTCGCTCAAAAATTTGATATGTTGAGTTTATTAAAATAAATGAAGTTATAAAATAATGATGACAATTATAATGATGTTATTGATTGGGTTAAAATATTCTGGTACTTACCAAGTAACAATTTGGACAATCAATAATAATAAGTTATGGGTTTAAATTATTTGCTGTTTAAAATCTTAGTCTTTTCTCAATAGTGAAAATATTTGTCTGGAAACTAACTCAATCATCTAACAATAATTTTGTTTGTTCAAGAGACGAGTAAGATTTAATAAATCATACTCCAAAAAACAGACAAAACATAATAAAAGTGGAGAAACTATAATTTAAAGCTGATAACAACAAAAATTTTCAAAACCAAAATTCACAAATTTGAAAAAAAAAATCTTTAAAACTACAAAAAATCGGTTAACAGGTATATAATATGTATAGGGATATTAGGATAGACCTAGATATAAATAATCCACAGAAAATTTTTGGATGTCACCTTTTTACCATCCTGTATAATAATTACGATGATTAAAGTCAAAAGAAGGCATAAACGATAAACTACGTGACCAAAATCATTTCAAAAACTTTCAAGTTTTCTGTGTATGTAAAATGCCACAATCGATTGAGGGACGTTTTGTTGTAAGTAGATTAAAAACCCGATGACTGGAGCTTCTAAAAGTTATTAAGTTAAACTCAGAACAAAAAAACAAGGTTGAAGTAATATTGTTCTAAGAACATAATAGGCATTTAGGCCCCTTTGCACTTAATTATAACTAAACAAAAAAAAACTTACCTCATAATTCTCAAAAATATACTCTTAAAATATTTTTTCCACGTTAACGGCTGCTTCTCGGTTGATATTTGCATGTTGTAGACCAGCAAAAATCCAGACATTAGGAAAAATGACTGAGTGACCAAGTGACCGTTATAAAATACATAGAAATCTGATGTGTCGTATTTCTGAAATAGAACAAACATAGTATCTATTAAACTAATCACTTAATTAAAAAAATACGCTACCTTCTACCATTCGTTCTGAATCTTAACACATTGGCGGTTTGGAGGCAGGGACTGTATATACCGGTAAAAAACAAAATGTATCCAATTTCCTACTCGCAATGTATGTGCGCAAATTTTAATGAGATAGTAGATATGACAAATTTTCTCGGAACTCTAGACAAATACTGTATTTGAAAGACAAACATTGAAAATATTTGTGCAAGAAATGTCATTTGCTGCACAAAATGTTCCGCCATTTATAAATCTGTATCTGCATTGTTTTTGCATGGGCGTGAGTTGATGGAATTTCATGCTAAATGCTAGTCACTAACTACTCGTAGTTTCGGAGACAGATGGTTCATATTGCTGCTCTATAGGGTATGTTCGATGGACGTCATACATCTATATTTCGGTAACGTAAAATTTCAGTACAGTTAAAATACCTAATATCTAAGGGTTTATATATATACAGGGTGTAACGAAAAGGTGAAATAAAACTTTAAGGGGTTATTCTACGGCTAAATTACATCAACTTTTTCTATGGGACCAACATCGAAATCGCAAAAAAAAAAACACTTTCCCATAGATACTAAAACGCGACCAGCTGGCATCAGTTTGTACGGAAACGTCAATTTTTTTTTTGATAATAGCTTGCAATGTCCGTATGTAACAATTTTAGAAATTAGCAACTTAAATTTCACCCACTTCCTGGTGTTTTAATATGGAGTCGCTGTGGCCACCTTCCTGCTCCATCATCAGACATATCTACAATTCGTACAGTCGTCAAGACAAATCATATGTAGTGCCCAAATTCAATAGTCGTATTCATTTTTCATAATACAGAAATTCCTTTAGTGACCTTCTCTTCTTTTTCTCCAGGGTATTATCCCTAGTCCCCTAGACATCATTTAATAATAGAGTACTTGTCAAGACGAATTAAACAAGCCTAAACTCGATGAGGTTACCTTGTTTTATAAGAGTGTTCCTTTGGCCACCTTCTGGCTTTATCTCATGCCCTAGACATCATATATTAATAGAGTTCTTGTCAAGAAAATCGCACGAGCCTGAAGTTGAGGTGGTTACGTTGTTTTATTACAGAGTTCCTTTGGCCATCTTTTGGCTTTATCATCATACTCTGGACATAATCTACTAATAGAGAACTTGTCAAGACAAATTAAACGAACCCAAACTCGACGGGGTGGTGTCCATTTTTTGCGGGGTTCCTATGGCCACCTACCAGCTCCAGCATCAGATCAGCTCCTTGTCATCATAATATTGCATTGTCACGCAATATACATATGCATGCAAAATTTCAGCTCAATAGGAAACCGGGATGTAGGTCATATTTAACTTTCAAGATTTCATTACAGACATCGGGACAGAGGAAACTAAAAAACTAATAAATAAAAACTAAATACAAGCTTTTAATAATATAAAACAAACGCTGTTTTACTAAGCCTTGAGTTTTATTGTATCGCAAAGGGTGAGGAAGGTAGAGTATACTCCTCGGGGACAAAGCTGTGTCTTATGCGCGCTTGAACCCTTCACTACACTTAGGACTCAGTCTTGACTCCCTTATTGCTTCGCTCAGGAATTAACTCATAACACCCTAGCTACGCTCGGGAGTTAAATCTGAAGTCCTTCGTTACGCTCAGTATTTAAAATCGCGCCCGTGACATAACATAATGCATAATCCCCTTGGTGTACAATCTACTATTGGTTATACTATTTAAACTTCTAACGCCATAAATGAATATAGGTAAATATAACTCAGGGTCATACCTCGCGCTTACTTTGACGAGTAAAAAGACAGACAGGCCTTATCTTTGACATTTTTTTTTTTTTTGACATTTTTGCAATTTATCAATTCCAACATTTGTGTTATTCAGTTTGACATAATTGATTGTGACAATTTTTAGTTATTTTTGTTATGATTATTATTTTGTTTTTCCTTTTTAATAGAATTCGAATGTATAATTTTAAAATGTATTAATTTAAGATTTTATTATTTCTAAAAATCACGAATGCCTTATTCGGTCATACCTTTATTGTGTGGACTACTGTTACTGTATGAAAGTGAATAAATGAATTATGAATTATGAAAATAAGTAAAAAAAAGTAAAAACCTTCTCTACGTGGTCATGGTTTACAAGGGCGATGAATGCTTGCGCGGACGTATGGATCAATACGATCATTAAACAAGTCAAGAACCTGAGAACAATAGAATAAATTATATTATTAATGTAACCAGCCCATAGATTACCCCCAATAGATACTGCATGTCGAGAGTTTTGTTAGGATTAAAAGTCACCATATTGGTCTCCTCCAGTGACTTCTAGATTGGCCAGTAGGAAGCAACCTGCATCTGGCGCGGCTTCCTGCAAACTTTACCAGGTCTTCTATTATGATGATGAAGAAGAATGTACCCAGTGAAAAAAAAAATGACTTTACCTAATTATTTTTAGTTCGTTATTATTCCGAGTGGGTAGAAATCTATAATTAATCTATAGATAATGTCAAAAATAACTTTTTTATATTGTCTCGGTTCAGGGTGTTGTGGTACCGTCGTTGTTTCCGATATCTGTAACACAAGTGCTTTGGCTACTTACCTACCATAGGATCAGAGCAATATATTATGATGTGAGAGAGAATAAACAAAAAAACGAAATAAACAATTGTATTTTATTTAAATTAATTTAGCGGTATATAAAGAAGTACGTTTAATTTTTTTTTAAATGCCACTGACCTACGTGTGTCTTGCTGTTGGTGTACCTTTTCATAATAAATAATATTCATATAAATAATAATAAAATAAAAAACAAAAAACCAGCCAAGACGAATAGGGCCACGCGCAATTTAGGATTCCGTAGCTGCGCGTCACATCGTGCGTTTGTTGCCCTCTCGCTTGTATTGCATTGGTTTAGTACTAACAATCTTTTGCTCAATGCAAACAAAACAAAATGCATAAAATTTACAATGCCTAATGTAAGGGAGGTCTCAACGCATATTATTGTAAAAGATGAACAACTAGATACGACAAATTCCACTACGTTTTTAGGAATAACTTTAGATTCCCGTTTGCAATGGGGTGCTCATATTGAGGCTTGGTCAGGGAGACTTAGTTCAGCCGCTTATGCTGTGAGAATGATAAGACAATTGACTGATGTTGGACCGGCAAGATTAGTGTATTTTAGCTATTTTCATAGTATAATGTCATATAATACTGTTATGGGGCTCAGCTGCAGATATTGAAACCATCTTTGTACTGCAAAAGAGAGCTGTTCGGGCTATTTATAACCTTAGACCACGAGGCTCTCTAAGAGAACTATTTAAAGAAATTAACATACTTACAGTTGCTTCTCAATATATTTATGAAAATATTATGTATGTTCGCAAAAATGTGCACTCATTTTCCAAGAAAAATGACATACATAAGTATAATACGCGGCATAAATATAAACTTGTCGTTCCAAATTTCAGATAGCACAAGGTAGGAAGTTCATTCATGGGAAAATGTATTCGTATTTTTAATAAATTACCACAATCCCTTGCTGAACTGCCAGTATTTGAACTTAAATTACATGTAAAGATGATTTATTATCACCGTTAGTGATTATATAAATTATAAAAATGTGTGGATTTAAAACTGCTTAGCTCGCACCAAAACTTGTAAAAATATTAATATAAATTTTAAAAGAGGCTGACAACAGTGACCGAGTTTCTTGCGCTGCTTTTTCTCGGCACTAGCCCACTAACTGTCCCGAAGCAGTGGTAGGGCAAAAAAAAATATATTGGGACGTGTAAAATTAATTTAATTTGCCTATTTTAATGGCCTATTTGCAAAAATAGTACAGACAACGGCAGGTCAACCTACCAAAAAGTTAAAGGTCACTGAATTGATTTTCAACCTTAAGTCCAGCACTTAGAGATCAATATCAAGTGAGAAAATTTGACATTTTGTGGTAGGTTGATGTGCCGTTGTCTCAGTTGTCTGTACAACAGCATCGATGCTATAGTCATGTATGATCGCTAATCGTTTTTAGGGTTCCGAAGCCAAATGGCAAATAAAGGAACCCTTATGGATTCGTCATGTCTGTCTTTCTGTCTGTCTGTCCGTCCGTATGTCACAGCCACTTTTTTCCAAAACTATAATAACTATACTGTTGAAACTTGGTAGGTAGATATATTCTGTGAACCGCATTAAGATATTTATACAAAAATAGTAAAAAAACAATAAATTTTGGGGGTCCCCATACTTAGAACTGAAACTCAAAAATTTTGTTTCATTAAACCCATACGTGTGGGGTATCTATGGATAGGTCTCTAGCTTCATTTTTTTCCAACTGAATAGCGCGAGAGACACTTCCAAAGTGGTAAAATGTCCCCCCCTGTAACTTTTAAAATAAGAGAATGATAAAACTAAAAAAAATATATGATGTACATTACCATGCAACTTTCCATAGAAAATTGGTTTGAACGAGAACTAGTAAGTAGTTTTTTTTAATACGTCATCATAAATCGTAAACCGGAATTTACCTTTCGTAATGTTGGATTTCATTTTGCAATAAAAATACCATAACAATGACTCGATTGTCGTGATGGGTGAACTTTTACTTATATAGGTGCCTACAGGTTTGTACGGAACCCTCGGTGCGCGAGTCCGACTCGCACTTAGCCGGTTTTTGACGTGATAACGTCTTTAAAATCGTTTTAGTCGGGTGACATGTTCAGAAACTTGTGTCACACCAAAACCTCACCGTGATCGCAGGTATAACGAGAGAGAGACGGACCGATCTCCCGTCTCATCTCGAGCGCTGCCAGTCATTCCGTGAAACTTGTCACGCGGAATCCTCACGAGCGGAGGCTGGCATAGCGTTCGAGTGAGTGGACCGATCTTCCGTCTCTCTCACTCTAGCGGCATACATACGAATGGAGATTTTCTCGTGCGGTTAAGTTTTCGTTGAATGTTTAACAGAGAAACAAAATAAATAAATAATATAATATAATTATAATTATATTCATATAATGTATGAAGAAAAATGTATATCATAGTCGAATAAGTAAACTTGTCATTTTACACCCGAAATTTATCATCAAAAGTGTGAATAAAACGATAGATGTAATTTAAAATTTGAAAAAATTGTTATCTTCATTAATTCCTTACTTCCCAAAAACTTATATCACCAATAAGACGTTATCACGTAAACATCTCGATCGTAAACCTACTTTACAAACAACCAATTTTTTAGTAAAAGTGATAACATTACATTTATCTATATTCAAGGACATATTGTTTTGAATGCACCATTCATACAATTGATCTATATTTTGGTGCAGTATCACGCAATCATCTTGAGAATTAATCTCTTTGTATATTTGAATGTCATCGGCATATGCCAGACAATTACAAGATATTAAATTTACCAGATCCAGCACCATCACTGGAGACGTGCTATAAAGGAAGACAAGACAAATAAAAATGCAAAATACCATCGCTGAGAATACCTACCTAATTTTCAACCAATGTTGGCCTGTTTTTTTAGTACGATCCAAGCAGTAGGTATGCTCAATCTAGAGGTAGTCTAGTATAACATCATTAGGGCTAGGCTAGACAGGATACCTAAAGTAGTTACCTTACTCCATTAATTGACTGAAGTTCAACCGCCCGAGGGTCCGCAGATTGCGGCGCCATCAACTGCTTCCAGTTAAATCGGCACGAGAATGATTTAAGAAATTTGTTTCCTGTCAAACATTAAAACATAAAATGTAAATTTTCCTTTAGGGTGGATTTTCACCAAAGCGGAGGCGGAGAGGTGCTCCAAGCCTAAAAGGTATTAATCGGATCTTGTTCTTGGAAGTCGCAGTTGCAGTCGACGGCTGTGTACAAAGCCGCCGATGTCGGAAAGCGCTGCATACAAATCTACAGAGCTGTGCGTCGCGCGCGACCCGGCCAAGATCCGACTGGTACATTTAGGAAACTAAACGCAGTTGTTTTGATACAAATGACAACTTGCCCTCCTAGCATTACCACCAAACACGATATGATTGATTTATTTACATCCATTATTACAACTATTTTTACAGGTATAAACCTAATACAATTGTGTTACCTAATTTATTAGATAGAATAACTAATAATAAACAGATATAACGTATGATAGTCATTTATTAATGCTGGAACAAACACGTTACAAATGTATAAAAGAAAGATGCGGCAAAACAATAATTATGATAGAAGTGACGAGAGTGGCGGTGTTCTCGCTTGCGCGCGCGGCGATCCGCTAGATTTAAGCGTGGGCTGACCGCCGAACGGGGGGGCGAGGTAGAGACGCGGGAGGGCAGCGCGGGCGGGCACGAGCGCGTCGCCTGTTACTACGCGGCGCGGCTGGCAACCGCTGTAAGTTTTCGCGCGTATTTTGTGGTCGCGCGTTACACAGAGCAGTTTTTGTGAATTCATTCAGGGAACAGTGAAACAGGTCGATTTTCTCCGCTATGCTATTAAGGATGTTATAGCGATCGGTATCGGCACGTTAGAGCCGTAGTATTATCTATATGCTATCATGCGTCTTATTGTTTTAGTCAAGTACCTGTTAAGTAGGAAAACTATTTTTGTACCTGGCTTAGTCTGGTCACTGCTGAAGTCGTACACACTCCCAATGACATTGAGGGCGAAGACGGTAAACATGATAGCCGTGGCTGCCCAGTCCACCCAATCGACTGAGTACTTATTCTTTGTATCATCTTTGAAGTAGCAGTTCATCTGTGTCATTAATATTGGAAGGTTATGATTAATACTTACGGTTATATGGTCCTTAAATGGTCTTATGTCAAGGGTTCATCATCATCATCAGCCCTCGGAAGCCCACAGCTGGACATAAGCCTCCCGTATAGAACGCCGCAGCGAGCGGCTGCCTTGACTAGGCTCTTTCAGTTCTTGATCGCCAAACGAGAACCTTTCTTCCTCAATGGTTGTCAGTTCAGCGAGCGATGTGGCCTGTCCATTGCCACTTTAGCTTTGCAATTTTAAAAGCTATGTCGGCGACTATGGTTTCTCTACGGATCTCCTCATTTCGGATCGTATCATGGCTCTCTCCATAGCACGTCGGGTGACTTTAAAAGGCCAATAGTCAAGGACCACGCCTCAGTACCGTAAGTTGTCACTCGCAACACGCTCTGCTCAAAGACTTTATATAGTATTTAGGCTCGGGGAGATATTACGTAGTTTCCCAAACACTTTCCAACCGAGTTTGATTTGTCGTGCTTCTTCTTTGCCGAAGTTGGACTGTCCAAAATGAGCAGCGATGTTTACGTGGCGTTAGTAGACATAGGTACTTATGGGTTGCTCTCTTGAAAGCAAAAAGATATGACAATCTCTAAATAGAAACAATAAAACATGGTGAAGGTAACAATGCTAAAGCACGCTAGAGATCATGGCATGGTCAATATACGATTTAAAGATATCATTACTATGTCCTTCGTAGCTCAGTTGGAAGAGGCCCGGATAGCCTAAAGGTGGTGGGTTCGAATCCCACCAGAGGCAGCTGAATTTTTTTTTTCAAGTAAAATTATTTTCCGTGATATAAAGATGGCTTGAATTTTTTACTTTTTCATTTGTTAGACGTCGGCAGGCTTAACATATGTTGTGCATATCTTATTTTGTTTCTATATTCTGAGTTTTTCCCATAATCCTATTCCCATCAGTAAGCCTCCATATCTACAGCTTAATTATGTTATTTAAGCAGACCCATATTGTCCCGATTCCCAAAGCAGTGGTAGGATACAATTATTAGGGACGGATGTGTAAGAGCTTAAAAATTCACATTAAATTTGTTTGAATAATAAATAGTTTTAGTTTTAGTGTTGGAGAAGGTAGCTCAGTGGTGGAAGAGTCTCAACAGTTCAAGTTCATCTCACGCACCTGTAGATCCATGTAAGTTGTACGGATTTAAACTAGTTACTCGGCGGTGAGATAAACATTGTGAGGAAACCTGCACATTTAGGTAACACTTGAGGTGCAAGTAAAAAACACATCTGGAGAAACAGTGAAAGATACAGAATGGAGAAACAATGAAAGATACATAATGGAGAAACAGTGATGGATGCAGGCGAACGAAAAATTCAGTTCAGGTGGCATCAAATAAGCTTTCTCGCAACCTCATCAGACTAATAACGGACAAAATCCGCAAGGTTATAGGTGTTATGACCGGTTACCGTCTTCTTAACAAGCACCTGTTTATCACAGGTGATAGACAGCCCTACATAGAGAGGATGCATGAAGGCAGAAGAAACGCCACGCATTATAGAATGCAGGAGCGTGGCAGAACAACGGGCACGGGTTCTCCAATCACCAGGGTCGCTCCCGGAAGCCTGCAGGATCTGAGCATCTAAAAGGTTGCTGACCTGGGCTGGTTGGAATAAGACGGAATAGGTAGCACGCACAATGGCCCAATTAAGAGGCTGTCAGAACCAGCCCAGAGAAACAAAGCGCTAGAAAGAAGGTAAGAGTTTTAGTGTGAACAATGTGATGCGATGGCGCAAATTCCATATGTCCGCGGTTGATATTCGGATGAATACCTCTGTGACTCTCGTCTTCAGCCCGTAGCCCTGAGACAGGGTGTGGTTGAGGCAGGCCTCCAGGGCGCCCTGCAGCTCGCGCTTGCCGGTCCCGTTGTAGAACTCCCGGCAGGTGCGCGTCATGCACATCCCGTAGCGCAGCCGTGTGTGGTTATAATGCCCTATGGTATATGCTGAGTATCCCTAGAACAAACGTAACCCAAATAAGCCGACTACCGATATTGATACCGCCTGGACCAGCTAGGACCTAGTTGGTAACGCTCCGGTTTATAAAGCCAGCCAGGTCTCGGGTTCGAATCCCACAAGGTGCATGGGTGTAATAAGCACGAACCTGGTACCTAAGTTATGGATTTCATATAGGTAAGAATGTATTTTTCATTACTCATACTCGGAAAGTAGGTCTAAAGTTGCCTGAGGAGCGGGTTGAAAGTAATACTTTTCAGCCTTAGGGATAATCGTTTTCAACTGACAGATGTCAAATTAGAAAAATAAACTAGTTCTATTTTAACATTTTTAATAAACTATGTTTCAACTTTCTTTACAGCCAGTCAATAACAGCGCGATTTAAAATTCAAATAACATTATGTTAATTATTAAATATAGAATATTTTTTTAAAATGACTATTATAATTAACGTTTAACCATTAATTTTATTTAATTTTTTCAGTACACAAAACAGAAATACAACAATGACAAGACAAATAAAAAAAACATTAAACAATGATAGGCTGTAGTTTCACAGACATGTTTCTTTAAAATAACATAGATGTGGGCAAAATATTTTCAATTTTTTCAATGACGAAAATGAAAAATAATGGCTGGAGAGCCAGCCGGTCACAGAAAAAAAAAATTGGCTGGAAAGCGGCAATCCGAACTTCATTTGTTTTTTCGAGTTGTAGAGTTTTGATTCGTTCATTCTTTTATTCTTTAGCTAATTCATGTTTTTATTTTTATTTTCCTTGTATTCATAATGAAAAGCACAGTGTTTACCTCGGGTTAAAGGCTTATTTAGTCCCTCGAACTATTGGCGCCCGAGCGTAACGGGAGTATCTAAATAAGTTACTTACACCTTAAAAAGCGGTGGAACTCTTTAAATGGCTGGAGCTATTATTTAGATCGAATGTAATGTTTAATTGTAACACAAGCTGTTAAGTTTCCAAATAAAATAAAGTTAAAATAAAATAAGAACCCCTAGGGTAACAATGTACTATTATTTATGAATGTTAATGTATTATCCAGACATGTGATATCCGTTGCTTTCCTACAGGAAGAAAATGGTGCCTTCTACAACGTGCTTAATAGTCACCATCGCTCTTCTGCGGTTTGAATTGTTACTTACATTTAAGGCAAGTGTAGTCGCCAAACAAAAACTTTTATCCGTCCAAAATATAAATAAGTTTTTTTTATGCACGTACTTGTACATTACAAAAGTCATTTTTTCCATAAATCAAGTTACAAAAGTCATTGAAAAGTATTGTAAACTAGCATGTGGTTACAAAAGCCTACTAACTTAAGCCCAAACTCTGACAGTTTGGGTTTATATTTAAAAATTATACTATGAATTGTCAAAAAAACCTACACACTACATTTTATATTTATACTTCAACAGAAAATAAACATTGACATCGTTAAAAAATAAACACAAAAGATGATTAAGCAATTCTCTTTCATTATTAAAGTTTTGTTTTCTAATCACGACAATTGCGCGAAAAGTATAATTTTCCACAAATTTCGCTATGTCAAGTCGCAGTTTACTACGAACACAAGGAAGCAAAAAAGATTAATTGGTGTATGGCTGGAATAGAATGTACACGACAATAAACCGTACTTTCAAGACCTCTTTTTGACTTTTTTATTTACCAGCATTAAGTACTAATTTATGGTTACTTTTATAATGTATGGCCGTCAATGCCGCCATCCAATTATAGCAATGAGAATGTTATTTTTACACGCATTTCGCTGACGTTTCGTTCTCAGTTGACGGCTGCAATGGATTAGCGCCATCTAGGACCACGATCCACGGTGCTCCACGGCACTCGAGTAAGGTGTTAACTGGCAACACTCACGCGCATCATGTCGAGCAGCTCGCTGGGGCCGTCGGAGACGACGTCGGCGCCCGCGGTGCAGTACACGCCATCTTGCTTGATCAGGCATTGTGTATAGTGGTCCAAGTAGTTCTTGGGCGGCATTCGGGCATAATTCTCAGCTGGAAGAAGGCGAAATGATTTACCATCATGTTCGTGATCCCAATATTAATAAAACTCTAGATGCTAAGTTAAGCTCATGTTGTGCTCAAAATCAGTGTTACAAAAATGATGACAAAATCAAAGCAGTTGTAAAACTAACGATAATGAAAAACTATTTACGATTAAATAATTCGAAGCTAAATCATTATCATAATAATAACGATATTGTACAGACAGGTACAGACAACGGCAGGTCAACCTACCCAAAAAGTTCAAATCAAATCAAATCAAATCATTTATTTACTCACAGACACGGTATAATAAGATGGATACATATTTGAGAATGAATCAACATGTCTCGCCATTGTATGGCCTGTAAATTACTAAGGAGGTAGATAACAATATTATAATCAGTAAATATTAATAATACATTGCATTATAATTTTAGTTTTTAGTCATATTATTTCATATCATCATTATTTCCCAAAAAGTTCAAGGTCATTGAATTGATTTTCAACTTTATGTCCAACATATAGAGATCAATATTAATTGAGGAAAAATTACGTTTTGTGGTAGTTGACGTGTGACATCTGCACTCTTTAAACTAGCTGTAATAATCTTTAAGGGTGTAACGTTCCAAGGTTTCATGGTTCGAAATGCAGTCCATTTCTTTCTATCCACAAACCCGCACGTTTTACTCAATTGTTTTGCACCAATGATAGAGTGTCACTACTTGTTAGGGTTCCCTAGCCAAATGGCAAAAAACGGTACCCTTATGGATTCGTCATGTCTGTCTGTCTGTCTGTCTGTCCGTCCGTATGTCACAGCCACTTTTTTCCGAAACTATAAGAACTGTACTGTTGAAACTTGGTAAGTAGATGTATTCTGTGAACCGCATTAAGATTTTTACACAAAAATAGAAAAAAAAACAATAAATATTGGGGGTCCCCATACATAGAACTAAAGTTTGCTGTTGGCAAATTTGCTGTTGGGATAGGTCTTCAAAAATGATATTGAAGTTTCTAATATCATTTTTTTCTAAACTGTATAGTTTGCGCGAGAGACACTTCCAAAGTGGTAAAATGTGTGTCCCGCACCCCCTGTAACTTCTAAAAGAGGTGAATGATAAAACTAAAAAAAATATATGATGTACACTACCATGCAAACTTTCACCGAAAATTGGTTTGAACGAGTAGTTTTTTTAATACGTCATAAAATGTCATAAATCGTAAACCGCAATTTTTACTTTAAAACATCGATCAAAGTTACAACGAACTACAAGAACTTTTATATCATGTTACTTGCTGCTACGGAACCCTTCATGGGCGAGTCCAACTCGCACTTGGCCGCTTTTTAATATATTGAATGCTCTGGTAATTTTATTTTTGAGGTCCTGATTAAGTCCTTGTCTCAATAACCGCGGAACACTTTCTTCGCGGTAAAAATTCTTCGCAACCCGAGCATTTTCTAAACACGTACTATCTCATAGTCTTAGTAATATTGGAGTATTCGTAAACGTTTTGTGCCATTTTCACAATACGTGGAAGTTTTCCGGTTGAGGGTTCAGCCCGATCATAAGATTAAATACCACTGAATTATTTTTTGTCTGGCTAATTAAAAAAATAGTTTTTATTAGAGATGAGCCGAGTACTCGGTTAATACTCGGTACTCGGCGTACTCGGCGGGTTTTTAATACTCGTATTCGGCCGAATTACTCGGTTTAAGTGAAACAATATAATATAATAATAATATAATATAACGCTTTATTTGTCTCAAAAAAAAAATTACAGAATTATACATGCATACAATTTTCATGTCTATATACAGGATGTAACGAAAAGGTGAAATAAAACTTTAAGGGGTTATTCTACGGCTAAATTACATCAACTTTTTCTATGGGACCAACATCGAAATCGCAAAAAAAAAACACTTTCAAATTCAATATTCAAATTCAAATTTGTTTATTTGCATCAAACATGGTATATACAGTTCTTAAATACATTTTTAGAGTCACATGTTAGGCTACATAAAAGAGCATGCAAATGTCGATTCCCCATGTCCTGTCATGTCCCCTCATGTCCCCAGTCGATTTCCCATGCTAAAACGCGACCAGCTGGCATCAGTTTGTATGGAAACGTCAATTTTGTTTTTGATATTTTGATGTTGGTCCCATAGAAAAAGTTGATGTAATTTAGCCGTAGAATAACCCCTTAAAGTTTTATTTCACCTTTTCGTTACACACTGTATATTTTAGTAGATATAATTAAAACAACAGTATTATTCTTTTGTGTGTATTATTTTAACATGGTTTAACATTGCCGTCGCAGAAGCCTTTCATCCAACACCACTATGTGAAATCAAAGAATTGCATAAGGTACATTTCAATTTGGTTTATCTTCTTCAATCTCGTAGTAAAATGTCACAATTCGTGATCTTTTACGTGAACTCATTATGTCAACAATCACCAGGTACTACACACCTCCTACACACAATCTTGTATTTGTTTACGCGCCCGAAACAGGAATTTGATTGAACCGAGTTACTCGCCGAGTACTCGGTTGGAAAAAAATTGAACCGAGTAAAACTCGGTACTCGTTACTCGGCAAAAGTGCTACTCGGCGCATCTCTATTTATGGATTGAAAATTTTGATGAAAGCATCGACATCTGTAAGCGTGGTTGACATATGTCCGATATCTTTTCATATTTATAATTAAGCTAAACATTACTCTTTATAAAACTATTTTTTTTGTCATTTTCATAAAAAAAAGATTCTTGTTGTAAAAAAGCCTTTTATTATACAGGTACGAATCATCCCAAGTAAGCTTTCAATTTTTTTTAATCCTCGTCCTAACTCTCACAGAGAAGTCACAGAAAACCATACTAAGTAGGTGTTAAAAATGTAAGTACTTACGACTCAAGTTGTATATCACATCAGTAGAAGTCACCGCATGAACAAGGAACAATAAACAGAAGAACATTAGATTTCCCATTTTAGCAACAATTTTTAACAAGTCTCAAACAGTACAGTCATTTTTTGGTTATAGGTCCTAATATTTTAATAAATAAGGTAGATAAAATACTTTAGTTGCGACTGTTGTCAGCAGATTATTGGCGGTTGACTGCAGAGAGGTAATTACAGTACCTAACTAAGGTTCGACAGGTTACGTTAATTTATATTACCTACCAGGTTACAAGGGTCACTACAACTTATTCTTTACACACGCAATGCGTCAACGCAGGAGTATTGGACGCATAAATCATGGTTCCGTAGCCGAAGGGCAACATTTGAATGGTCGTTTCACTCGCAGTCGCGGTACAACAATATTATGTAACAGTACAACAATATATTACTAAGTAAATTAAAAGTAAAAAAAAAACTTAAAGCTTTTATTAAGTAACAAGTGAACTAAAACGAATAAAATAAATTTAAGTGATATTTGTCATACACGTAGATAGGTAAGTTCTATACGTCTTTTCAAAATGAAAAATATACATAAACTTCAAAAGCTTGAGGCACTGCCCCCCTAGCATGACCACCAAAACAAAATATGATATGATATGATATAGCGATTTATCGACAACGGTGAATTCTTTTAAAAATATAAAAGATGTAGACGCCATATTGAATTTTTATGATCGCTATTTCCATATCATATCGTCTGCCCCCCTAGCAGATCAATGTTATCCGTTAAACAGGTTTGTGTGTGTGTGTGTGCCTCGAGCTTTTGAAGTTTATGTATATTTTTCATTTTGAAAAGACGTTTGTAGATACTGAAGGAATTTTGGATCAAGAATTTATAAGACTCTCACCAGTGGGACATCCCAGAGTTTTTGAATGTGACGTTCCTTTGGGATGTCCTCGTCGGGACAGAGTCCTAGCCAAGCTACCCCGGCCTGCCTAACATGAGCACTAAAAACACGATATGATATGATATGATATAGCGAAATATCGACACCAACTTTAAAAATATGATAGATTTAGCCGCCATTTTATTTTTTTCTCGAAACAGCGATCTTAATATGTGACGGCGATTTAACATGGCGGCTATATCTATCACATTTTTACAGTTGGTGTCGATATTTCGCTATATCATATCATATCATATCGTGTTTTTAGTGCTCACGCTAGGCAGGCAGGATCTCTTACCTCAGTAAGATCGAATCGATGATTTAAGATTTTTTCGACCAGATTACCAGAACTGTGTGCGGAGGAAAGAAAAGCGGGGAGAGCGGCACTTGAAATTTAGCGAATGCCGATACCACCAAAGCAAGTGTTGCTTGCGACCAAGAATCATTGTTAAGTTTTAAATTTAGTATTTTTACCATGCTTGTTCTGAGGGTGGTATCTGAGTTCAATAAATAATTCGATTTTTGCTAAAATAATAAAATAGAGGCCATTCTTCGGAGAGCAGGAACCCTAAATTGGATGGTTTTTATCGATAAAATTATGTATATTATATGCGTGAAGGGTAAGAAAGGCTTTAAGTATCGACCTCGTGACCTGACGACCTGTTTATCTCTAGAATATTCACTAAAACGTAATAAAAATCACACCGCCTGCTTGACATTGCCTAATTATACAGGGTTATTTGTAAAACATCAACAACCACCTAGGGGCTGATTCTGGTGCTCAACTGAATTTCATTACAACCCGCTGGACAATAATGATATTTTCAGTTCTTATTATTATCTGTTTAAGGACTAATTTCGTTAAAATTGTCTAGGCAGCCTTGCGGGGCGGGTTCGGAGCCGCGCCGAGCTTATTTGAAAATCAAACGGAACGGAAGCCGAACGAACAAATTTATAATAAAACAAAAGACGCGAGTGTTGCAAGAATTATTAAAATGAAAATATTCTTTGTAATTGACTGTACCAATTAAATTTACTTCTAATATGATTAGTAATGAAATAAAAAAAATAAAAAAAACTTTTTTTAAACAAGCTGTTATTTAAATGCTCTAAAAAGAATAAAATAAACTTTTCCTTTGAAACTTTTACTATCAACTTAACGACATTACACAATTTTTATGATATACAAAAGCTTGCCGCGAGGTTTAAGTTTTCGTATAAATTTATTTAGTTTGAATTAAAAAAAAAATTAGAAAATGTTATTTAATTTACTTGTTTATCTACACGGGTAATTTTTTTTTATAAACTGCACTTAAGCCTGGCTAATTGCCAATTCATAACTTTCACGAAATAGATAAATGTCACCAACTTTAACTACCGATTGTGTCATACAGGTCATGTCTCACACATGTCAGCTCTGCAGGAGGTTTCTATAATTAGGGACCTTGGCCTGCTTATTGATTCTAAACTGCATTATGATATCCATATGGCTAACATTGTGAGTAAAGCATTCCAAATGTTCGGCTTTGTCATTCGAGCCTGCAATAACTTTAAAAACAAATTTTTATAAAAAAAAATAACCGACTTCAAAACACTAAAAAGCTAAAGATAACTTTTAAACAATCGTACCAAACCGTTTTTTTTGGAGTCGGTGCAAACAACCACATTCAAACATTCTAAAGCTGGCACTGACTCCAATAATAACTGTTTGGTATGATTGTTTAAAAGTAATTTGTAGCTTTTTAGTGTGTTTGAAGTCGGTTATTTTTTTTATAAAAAATTGTGTTATTTGTCTGTTTTTTAGTGTTTTTTTACATTCTAAATGGCGATATGTGATGTAATCATAGCTAAATTGCTTCTCATGACGATTTAAATAAGTCCAAACACGGCTATGATGCATTGTTTTATCACAGAGTTCCGGTGCTTACCTTCCGCCTTCTTCATCAGATCAGGCTGATGGTATAATTCTTACCAGAATCATTTATTAAAATTTGATTTGTCGACTATGGCAAGGCTTAACTGTCTTAATGAAAATATCTTATCGCGTGTGTGGGGCGTGCGTACCTTACTCGTGGAAGACTATTGTGGCCAACTATGGTCTTCTTCATCAGTTCCACCTTAGCAAATGATACTTTCTTAACGCAAATGCTGACTTGTTATTAAATATACTAAAATCGCTATATGTATACCTATAATATTTTAGGAGTTCCCTCAATTCCTCATGGATCCCATCATTTGAATGATGAATAAATGAATTGAATTTTTAAAAAAATTTACAATTAAGACTAATACCTAAATTATGTTAAATTAAACCCACATACCTGTTTATTTAACTCAATAGATTTGTATAAAATTAAGAGGCAACAACTTTAACATATGTAAGAAGGGCATAACGTTGTTGTAAAACATTTTGTATTTGAAATTGGTACAATTGTTTGTTATCCTAAATAAATAAAAATAAAAACAATTACAGTAGAATAGTAACCGTCAAAAAGCGCTTGAATTTTTGGTTACAAAAGAATTGTCAAATAGAACTGGCAATAATAATAATATATATTAACAAAATCCAAATTTTGTGTAGTTCTTCATGTAACCTAAAACACAATGTGAGTCATGTTCTGAGACTCATAACCTAAGTATGTGTCAAAAGTTTGCGAGTCGCGATGTTAACCAGCGTCGTAAGTTCATTCAGACCAGCAGACCATAAAAGAGAAGCTACAGCTATTGTTTAGGAGCTAACCATGAGGCGAGATCAAGTCAGAATAAGATAAAATGCAAGTTGTGCCATCGTCGTCATTCATTACACAAACATCACCAATCACATCAATCGGCCTAATAAAATTTATTTATGACAATTTGGGTGCCCTTCGACACGCCTAAATTTTTTTGTTCTTATTTAACATGGCCGAACCGTATTGGCCTAAACTTATAACGTACATTATTGTTTAGTCTAACAGTTGTTTTGCCACTATTATAGTTTGGTCTGAGAATAGAAAGCCCTAATTTTAGTGCATCAAATTTTAAATGCACTAAACTATATTGGCATAACTTTATTTCGGCATTGCGACGATTTCACTTCAATAATGAAAGCTCTAATTTTAGAATTTCTAATATGAAACAGCTAATGTAAAAAATGTATTGGCGTAAGAAATGAATTGCCACAAAACTGACACCAAGCAAAACCGACTCCACGCAGTCTTGTCTGCCCTACCCCTAGAGCACTGATTTGGTATTACCGCGGGGAAGCGGGTGCCGCGGCCGGGACACTGGCAAACAAGCGCAGTTTGCGTGAGCTACCGTGAAGGGCATCTAAATGCGCGGACTGCGTGTTATAAACTTTTTTTTATTTACGTTGGGTTATGCGTATTAAGTATAATGGTGAATACAAATTGTTCTGTATACGGTTGTAAGTCGACATCAAATCAATAAATGTTCCAAAAAAACCATTAAAACGACACCCATATTAATATTTAGACATTTTAACCCCATTGCACCCCAACAGGCGGGATGGTATTTTAAAACTATACCCATGTTGATTGTCAGACTTCGTCACCACATTTCCCCCCTTTAAGGGGTTGACTTCACAAAAAACATTAAATACTAAATTAAGTCCTCGTGACGAATCTTGTTTTCCCATACAGACTTTAGATCCCCATTTCACCCCTTATGGAGTGAAAATCCATTCTTAGTGCTTCGAACCTAAAATTGGTATACCTCAAGTTGCAAGTAACCTTAAATAGCATTATTTTGGTGTCCCTACACCTATGAAACATACGTTACTCGATGGAGAAAATTATTTTAAAAAACAAAAACAAATACAAAATACTACCTTTACGCCCTGAGCGAACGATAAGTAAGTGTTAAGATATGTATCTTGATACATTCATATAAAATACACATATTAAATGATAGAATTAATAAAATAAAATAAATACTTTAAATAAACTAACTTAACCTAAACTATAAACTACCTACTCAAAAATAAAGGCGTTTCCGTGAGGCATAGAGGCGAGGATACTGGCAGCGTTTCCTCGCTGAATTGCTAAACTAAGCCTTTGTGCAAGGAACGAACCAGCTTTTTTATTTTCCGAAATAAAAATCAATTTTGGTGCTATTTTGCCAAAAAGTAATTTAGCGTTCGGTCCACACGGTCCAAACGTCTCTACACCAAATGGCGCAAACACATAGTCACTTGCAAGAGACTCGTATTTGCGCCGCTTGGCATTTTCTGCTGACTCTGCTGCAGCCCCTGCTTTTACAGCTGATTCCCTGAGGTGAGAAGGGGCCAAGGTATCAACACAAGTTGCGTCCCATACTAAAGCCCGACCCCTCTCCCAGGGAATCAGCGTAAGACCATCAGGTCTCTTGCCGTCATCACGGACCAACCCACGAGGTTCCAGCGTGGAAGGAACGTTGATGCTGGCAAGAGCTCTTCTGATGGCGTCATTGATCGCAGCGTGTCGGGCAAGACGTCCAGCACTTTGCTGACAACAGAGACCATGAAGACCGAATCTGTCTACCTTCTTGCCACAGGGACACGGATGTGGCTTGCAAACTGGAGCCCCGATACGCAAGCCCACACACACCCGAAATGATTCGTTGTCTAGTAGTGTGCCAAGGTTTTTTGATGGGAGTGCATGAAGCCAGTGGCCGGATTGTTTGCAAGAAACTGCTAAGAGCCTAGCGCGATAACAGTCACTGAAGGAATTTTGGACCAGGAATTTATAAGACTCTCTCGCCAGTGGGACATCCCAGAGTTTTTGAATGTGACGTTCCTTTGGGATGTCCTCGTTGGGACAGAGTCCTTGCCAAGCTATCTCAGCATCTCTTACCTCAGTAAGATCGAGTCGATGATTTAATATTTTTTCGACTAGATTAGTAGAACTGTGTACGGAGGAAAGAAAGGCGGGGAGAGCGACACTTGAAATTTTGCGAATGCCGATACCACCAAAGCAAATAGGAAGTGTTGCTTGAGACCAAGAATCATTGTTAAGTTTTAAATTTAGTATTTTTTCCATGCTTGTTCTGAGGGTGGTATCTAAATTTTCTAAATAATTCGATTTTTTCCAGATTGGACTTGTGCGGAGGAAGTAAGTGAATTTTGGAACAAAAAGGCAGTCTTTCAAAATTGTAAAAGCAACATGAGAATTTAGACTTTCCAATCTGGAGGCCATATTTTTGAAATGGTTAATTTTTTTATCTAAACAAGGTTTAATGCTGTCATCAAGAAGTGGAGCACCTAGAAGGCAAAATGAATCAGAACTAAGAATTTTAATATTGGGAGCCAGAATGTTAAATTGATTAACAATATTTTGACGAGAAAGAAAAGATACGTGATCATTAATAAAGATCTCACACTTGGAAAGGTTAAGTTCTAAGCCTAACTTTTTAAAGTTTTCCATAATACGGGTGAGGTCTTGGAACACGCTATCAGTCACATATTGTTTAGAATTTCAAGGTAAACATGTACTTAATATTTATTTTTATTTACATATTCAAATTAAAATACATCATCTATTATTTATATAGTATTTGTTGTCTTCCAATATACAAATGTACTCTAAGATTTGTTGTTTGTAATTATTTTCTCTTGACTTTTTTTCATTGCCACAACGCGTTAAGGTCGAATAGCATGTTAGCCACTTTAGCACCCAGCACGACACAAATTTCGCTAACCAGAATAAAATTTTAAAAAACCTATCCGGATTGATACCTTTCTAATTAAAAAAAGAATTTTCTCAAATCGGTTTTATAATGGCGAAGTTCTGTGGTAACAATCATTGAAAAAAACCAATCGAATCGAGAACCTCATCTTTTTTTTAAGTCGGTTGAAAGATTGTCCGCAATATCACGGACATGGCTGCCGCAGATGCGAGAGTTCCTCTTGCGGTCTTTCCGCGTGACATCCACCGCAGCATAATCATCATCTCCGTGACACGCAACTCCTGCTTGTGTCGCTCAAGTAGCGGCCACGCTTTACTGCAATATAAACGGTAAATTTGTAAGCAAATCAGTCATTTTTAAACAATATTATCCAAACAAAATCGATGTTAAAGTACTTTTACTTGCAGAACAACACTACGGTTGCGTGCGTCATGTCAACAACCCACAGGTAAAGGTGAGGGACTAAGTGCGTCTACCGGAAAAGTGCGCCTATTCTAAATATACTTCTAATTTCTAACTTGTTAATATTTCAGTTTTACATCTCAGAGACATTCGTGGATGCGCAGCCAGCTCGGCTGTCGATTGTCTTGGCTATTTTGTTTTACTCTTGTTTTTGTAACGTCTCAATTTATATTTTGTTTTCTAATCGAAATAATTGAGACGAATTAGAATTATTTAGGTCCCGGGTTCGATTCTCGATCCGATCGGTCGAGTATAGGGCGCTATGGCGACACTTATAAACAAAAATTAACAGATTTTATATGGAATATAATTGACAGCCTAATTTTCGATCGTTTTTTGTATGGAGCTCGGACATGTAATTTTTCTACACTTTTACTGAGAAAATTTTTACCAACTCGACCGTTTTTAGAGGTCAAAATATTATGGGCCTGGGTGCAATCTGGTATTTTAATGGGGGTAAAAATTTCATTATTTTGTAGATACGACGCACGATATATGCTTTCTGAGATATTTGCTGATTATAAACGGGGATATTGTCAAAATTTTAGAACCAGAATTATAATCTACCGCTCGCCGGCCGCTGCCGCGGCATGCTTGCTCCGCTCGCTCGGATTCCTAAGTGGTAACTGATTTTAACATAACCTAACCCAGATGATCCTTGACAAGTTTTGACTAGTCTATTTTACGTCCCAGCTGCATACTAATATACTTCAGAAAACAACGATAGGTAATGACCCATCATAATGCGCTACCTCTGAACTCGTTAATAATTTCTTTACATAATTAAATGCCTTGTCCTGTTCTAAACCCCAACACCAGTTTTCCTTTCTTTAATAAATCGTATAAAGGAGTTAAGTGAAAGCTTAAATTCTTAATAAACTTTCCATAGGAGTTAATCATACCTAAAAAGGACTTGACCTCAGAAACATTTTTAGGCGGAGACATTTTCAAAATGGGTTCAATTTTTATAGCCTCTAAGCGAGATACACGATAGTGGTGAACCTGTATCTAGTTCCATTAGCAAATCTACTTTATTAACACTCAAAGTTATACTCACCGTTTGTAACTACAACGACATCTGATAAATAGGTTCTTCATCCGCCTCCACCGTATCAGAGATCTCCTCAGCCTCTTCCACCCAAGGAGCTCGCGACGCCGTCGTAATTTGTTTTGAACCCCTGCTGACTTGTCCGCCCCCGCGTTTGCCTCGGCGACTTTCTCTGCCACCAATGCGCGATGCCGAAAAAGTCGAATGCTCCGGACACACCCGACGTAAATGTCGCACTTTCCTGCACCTACTACACTCATAATCCTTAAATTTGCACTCGTTACGTCTGTGTCCAAAGTCCCCGCATGCGAAACACCCGCCGACCTGCAGGCTATGTACCTACGGCATCCTCACTGCCAAGGACAAAGTGAAGGCCGTCCCGCTGACATACGCGACCGCGTGCCAGGGAATAATGTGGTGTCTGCTGTGTGTGCGCCCGCGCTCGCCCCCGATGCGATCTCCACGACTGCCGCATCCCGTACCGCCGA
This sequence comes from Anania hortulata, assembly GCA_963576865.1. Taxonomy (NCBI): domain Eukaryota; kingdom Metazoa; phylum Arthropoda; class Insecta; order Lepidoptera; family Crambidae; genus Anania; species Anania hortulata. Next base: position 18,029,638 of record OY756407.1, on the reverse strand, counting down.
TTCATAAGAAATCGCCATTGCCACGGATACCTTTAATGTTAAGTGGCCTTTTGCAAATAACTGTTGACGAATGCCGTCATCACGGATGCATAACAAACTGGTCTCTGAGATTCTCCTATAAAGGACATGTCTGCTTTTTCTATGGAGGTTGGTTTTTTATCTTGAGTAAATTTTAACCAAGATAAAATTATACACGTTTTAAAGCTACGAAAATATGATACACGAAACAAAAAGAAACATTAATTTTAAACACCTCCGTTTCAGAGAAAAAAAAAATGAAGTTAGTAGAAATATTTGATAAGTGTATGGCAACAAAAAATCATATTTATTTTATTATTTTTTGTCTATGATGTCAACTGTCTGACGTTAATGACATTGCTGACATCTGTCAGTTTGCCACATTCTTTGTTTAAACGTCAATTTTGACAGTCACATGTGACATATGTGACAGTGACATTGCCATCTGACAGTAGTGGTGGCAATGTTTGTCCAGAATCGGAAAGGCAATGGCACAGAGCCATACAGCCAGATTTAAAGTTATTTATCTATTTATTTAGGTCAAGTATTAAAAGGCAAGAAAGCCATTTCTTCTACAATTGTGCAATGATAACTGACAACTAACTCTTAACATGTGTTTTCGATTAATAGTTTGCCTGGAATTGCTGTTTCGTGGTATGTTTTATGGATAAAAAAAGATGAATTAAAAATATTTTTTTTCTTGAAATCGGAGGTGTTTAAAATTGTTTGATTTAGTAACAAATGTTGCTTTTTGGTTGCTCTATCTAGAAATGTATACATATCGTGGTTAAAAATATTGACGAATAAAAAACCATTTTAGGACAACTCCTTTGCCGAAAATTCACAATCTTCAGAATTTTTTTTTAAGTACCGCCACAGCACAAAATATTTTTATCCGGTTTTTGCTTCCTTTGTCGAAACTTAAACCGTTCTGCTAGGAAGGACGGCTTGGGTTTCAAATGTTGTTGTAACAGGTCATTTACTTCTTTAAAAGTCATATCCACCGGTTTCAGTGAGCTCGCTAAATTCGTTAACAACTCGTATGCGCGGTCTCCCATTGTAGTAATTAGCGTCGGTAATCTAAGTTCGTCCTTAACACTATTTACTTTAAAATACATTTTGAGTCTTTCCGCGTATAACTGCCAGTTTCCGCACTCCAAGTCAAATTCCGAAATCTTACCGACCGCCATATTAACTGCTAAAATCCCCGTTCGCCACTGAGAAATAATAGACCGATGTATTTATTTATTTTATTTAGCTGGTAGCTGGTAATTAGTTTATTAGCAAACTGAGCTTCACCTGACCAGGGCTTACATATTATATAAAGTGTCATTTCGGTCTACCCACTTTATTCTATACATCACAAAATATTTGAATAAATTGTTTTCACAATCACGCCAATTATCTAGCCCCAAACTAAGCAAAGCTTGTACTATGGCAACTAGATAACGAATAAACATACTTAAATACTTTCAAAAAAATCCATGACTTAGGTACAAATGCTCGTGTTCATACACAAACATTTGTCCCTTACGGGATCCGAACCCACAACCGCTGGCTTTGTAGTCCGGAGCGCGAACCACTACACCAGACGGTCGTCGTTAAGAGACATCATAATAGTACATTGTTAGTTACCTTATGGATGAAAGTAACTTATTTAGCCTTGAGACGGGGTTTGTTATATAATAGTTCGAGGGACTAAATAAGTCTTTAACCCGAGGTAAACACTGCTTTTCATTACGAATACAAGGTAAGTGAAAAAAACATGAATTAGCTGAAGAAAAAATGAGTGATCTTTAACAAAACTCTACCTACCAAAGAGTATGTAATCACTACGTTCTACAACTCGAAAAAACAATGAAGATCGGATTGCCGCTTTCCCGCCTATTTTTTTTTCTGTGGCCGGCCAGCCATTATTTTTCATTTTCATCATTGAAAAAATGGTTAATACTTTGCTCAAATCTTTGTTATTTTAAAGAAAATAGTTCAAAGTCAATTATAAAAAAGTAATTGAAAAAATATATCCTATAATTAATTAACTTTAAGTTATTTCAATTTTACATCGCGCTGTTGTAAAACACTTGTAAAGCACTTGATAGGAAATAAATCATTTTTTTATAAAAAAATATAACCGACTTCAAGAACACTAAAAGCTAAAAATAACTTTTAAACAATCATACCAAACGGTTATTTTTGGAGTCGGTGCAAACAAAAACATTCAAACACTCCACGGCTGGTACCGACGTTCTTGGACCGACCTGAAGTTCTTGGTCTATCTAGAACCGAGGAGTTCTAGCTTCCTGGATTTTTGTACTTGATTGGAAAAAATAAAGCAAAGTTTGTTTCGTTATCTCATTGTTATAGGTTTATACTGTACTGTTACGTACCTATTTGCTTTTTTAAAATAACTCTTAATTATTTTTATTTTTATTTTTTTACTTTTCTATTGTACATTTTAGGGTGAAATATGCCAGAACTATTATTTATATGTATTAGGAACGGTTTACCTTATCTGTTAGAGTTATTATAATGCTTAAGTTTGTTATTTTACTGATAATGCTCTGCTACGGGAAGTTAGCAGAGCATTTGATCGATTGACTTTTTATCTAGTTAAATCGCCAGAACTATTGTTATAAATATAAACTATCAGGATCTACAGAACTCATCTACGTGCGAAGGAAACTCGTTTTTTGTTGATATGCCAGACAATGTTCTGCTAAGTTCACGAACATGTTTTGTGGTAGGTACGTTGACGTGCTGTCGGCTGTCTATACATGTTATTCCCGTAGCGTATTCTAAGTCTATGGTTATTCCAGTATTTAGGTCATTAAGTACTATTAGGTAATGGGTATAAACTATGAAGTACACAAATGACATCCCTACTTGAATAAATTGGTTTTTTATTTCATAGTAGAGTTGGTACGTAACAACATACATATTATGCTATCGTACCCTAATACAATTAAGTACAAAAATTGGCTCCAATATTTAGGAATAAGTACTTCGATGTTGAAATAAATAATATTACATCTAAATCGTAAGTCGTAATCGTAATATTTGTATTTGTATTTGTATTTCGAACCACTTGTTTCTGCGATGCAATGCAGTTTCGAGTCCTAAACGGTAAGCTGTATGATCTATTCAGTTTTGTTGGCGTCTTTCTCGTCCCGGGCGGGTGGCGTGCGCGGCGGCGCGGCGAACGCCATCTTGACGAGCTGCATCGCCGGCGCCTCCACCGCCAGGTACATCACCAGCGCCAGCGCCACGCACGGCACTACGAACCCGAAATATTCGTGCACCTACAACAACATTTAGCAGTTTCACTTACAAATGGTGTAACTAACTCGCCTTTTTGTTTTATGATAAATATGTAACTCCGTTTAGTCACCTGGTGCAGCACGGAGAAGTGCACCAGCGTGGACCGCGTGCCGGCCACGAGGCGCACGGCCAGCATGTGGAACGTGTACACGCTGTACGACAGCTTGGCCAGCGGCACGAACCCGCGCCACTCCAGCACGCCGCGGTATAACGCTGGGAAACAAAATAGGGATAAAATTAAATTTTATTTAGTCCGTCGGTTAGAATATCAAAAATAACTATTCACCTGTGTATCACAAATAAATGGTTTTATTTGATTTGATTTGTCAATCAACCAAAAAATTACAAAGATAAAGCGCGTCAAAGTTCGGGAGTTTGCTCGTTACGTTACTTCTACGTAATAAAATTACCAAGGCGTGACGTAATGCAACATTTCAAATCAATCATCATCATCAGCCATTGATTGGCCGGTTGGAAGCGGCCCGCATCCAGCGGCTTCCTGCCATTTTTACCAGGTCGTCTGTCCGCCTTGTAGGTGGACGTCCTACGCTGCGCTTGCCGGTACGTGGCCTCCATTCCAGAATCTTTCTGCCCCAGCGGCCGTCGATTCTACGTGCTATGTGCCCCGTCCAATGCCACTTCAGCTTGCTAATCCGTTGGGCTATGTCAGCGACTTATGTTCGTTTGCGAATCTCCTCAATCCTGATTCGATCTCGCAAACAAAAACCGAGTACCTAAGTATAGACCTTTCCATAGCACGCTGTGCAACCTTGAGCCTCATAAGAAATTATGAGGCCTATAGTGAGAGGCCACGTTTCAGTTCCATTTATATCATCATTGGTAACACACACTGGTTTTAGACTTTCGTCTTTAGGCACTGAGGTATTTTAGACGAGAACACGTCAAATCAATATATCTCTATAATATTTTGATTATGTAATAAATTTTATTTAAAAAAATAAAACCGACTTCAAAACACTAAAATGCTAAAAATAATCCTAACACTTAAGTACCTAATCAGTTACTTTTGGAGTCGGTGCCAGCCGATGAGAGATTCAATGTTTTTGTTTGCACCGACTCCAAAAGTAACTGATTAGGTACTTAAGTGTTAGGATTATTTTTAGCATTTTAGTGTTTTGAAGTCGGTTTTATTTTTTTTAATAAAATTTACTTATTTCATCAATTTTTAGTGATAAATCCTAATCTAACTGCTGAACACCGATTTCATCCCCTATTTTCCTACCCTTAGGGGTGATTTTTATTTTGCAAACTTTTATCATATTATCTTTGAAGTATAAGCTATTTAATAAAACAAAAATCATCAAAATCGGCTTATATTTGTCGAAGATAGGTGACAAGAACCACAACCAAAATATTATCTGGGTATATATTTGCTGATTTTCTCAAAAAGTTCTAAATCAATTTCGATAAAATTTATATGGGACTACCTCTGAAGTATGATCTACCAAACAAAAAAAGAATCATTAAAATCGATTCATAATTGGCGGAGTAATCGCGTAACAAACATACAAAAAAAAAAAAAACATACAGTCGAATTGAGAACCTCCTCCTTTTTTGAAGTCGGTTGAAAAAGAAAAAATACGTGTCCTATACTTTTTGATAATCTACCTGATAAGTAGGCAATGAAAAAGAAGTTAGTCGTTATCCCTATTAAGATATAATCATCGTTATTATAGGTCATAATATAGAGGTGCCTGTACCTCAGTCCCAATCACTGTAACCGCACACTTTATTAGAAATTGGAATCAATATATTTAAGTATTTGATTGTATTTAAACATCCATCCATTTAAACTTTTTTAAGCATATTAGTAAGATTTAACAGTTAGATTCTTTTCAAATACAACTTTCAGGAACGTGAAAAAGGGCTACAGATAGTTCCCCAAGACTGTTTATTGTTTGTCCTACTCACTTTCAACCTTAATAATAGCGCCTAAGATGATAAGCATGACAGTGAGTCCAAACAAAGTCTTGACAACGGGCCCGTACAGGACCCTGAGGAGTAGCGAGGCGCGCGGGTGCCCGTAGAAGCAGTAGCCGCCAGACACGAGCACGGCCAGCAGGAGCGGCACTAGCAACCAGTATGCGTAGCGGTATTTCTGCGACAAGCGTATGGGATTAGCCGCTGGCAGTACTATTATCTATTCTGTGCAGCGGGTCAATTGAGAGAAGCACTGTCAGAAATTGACATAACTATAAATTTAAAAATTTTGGTTAAAATACAAAATGTTTTAAACATGTCGTGCCCAACTGCCCAGATCGTAAAATTGATCATTTCATGATGTGATCGATCATTTTATAAAATGGTAATAGTTACTTCTAAATATAGAACAGAATCCGCTGCCCACATCATCATTTGGTCTGGCCATGAATACTTACTCCGCATTATCTACCAGTAGATGCGCTAGTGTTGCTTTGTTTTTTGATGAATAAGATAATAATGAATCTTGGCGACCGTCAAATAAGAATTATATTCTAAACGTGAATAATAATGTGTAAATTGAAGATGAAAGTGCAGTGAAATATCGTTACGAAACTAAGCTAGGTGATTTTTATGAAAGTTACTCAAAAAACGAGCGTTACGTTAAAAAATCAAGGAGTTCGGAACGTAATTTGACAGGAGTTATGTTATTTAGCTATATACAAATCTTTTTGTTCATTTTTTATTTTTTTATTCAGTTTTCTTAACAAAAAATAACAATTTAAAATGTTCAATTTATTTATTGACCAAGATTACTAATATTTAACAAATTCAAGCAATTTGTAAATGTTTTTTAAGTTTAATTGTATGGTCAACCGTGGATTGACATATCATCAAATGTTGACGTTTTAACGATATGGTCAGTTTTTGATCGGTTTCATCATGAAGTGGTCAATTTAAAGATTTGCCCACGACATACACAAGCTTTTATTTAACTGCAATATTTCTATGTTAGTCTTACAACGATACAAAGGCAAGCACATTCAACGGCAGGTCAACCTACCCATAAATTAAAGGTCATTCAATCGATTTTCAACTTTTAAGTCCGACACGTAGATATCAGTTAGTATCAATTGAGAAATTTAAACGTTTTGTGGTAGTTTGACGAGCTGTTTTCTGTACTTAAGTAACTTGTAAAGTCAAATCCGATACTAATTTTTCATTATTTTGTATGAAAACGCAATTTGTCTCTTTTCCTCCTTTCCTGGACCATGGGTCCTAAATTTCGTGACGTCACATTTCAAAATCTAATTTAATTATGTAGTTTAACACGAAAGTTTGGTTTTGAAATGGTAAGTACTGTTATATTTAATCATTTCTGCAACATATGTGACACACTTAGGAGAGGACTTACAAATGACAATGACCACGATTCAGAACGCTTCGTTAATAATTTCACAACCAGTAAGTCACGTGACAATTTAATTTTATTTAATTTTTTATTTTATTTTTATTTATTAGGTTCTTCAACAGTTACAACACTATACATTAAAAGAAAATACAAATTCCAACATGTTTTTGACTAAGTGCATAACTAATTATAGGGGAACACATCATGCTTCTTAATATAATTACTTATCTGCTACGGAAGAGAAAAATCATAAGTACTATTGAGATTCTTTTTTTTTTGTACAAAATTACAGTAAATATTTTTTTGTGATAAAGTCTGTGATTTGCTCACGAAATTGTTTTAAAGACTCCGAATGAAGATCCAGGAGAGTAACGACTAAGTTTAGTCCTACGCATTGGTAGATTCATAGGTTGAAGAGGCTTTCGCGGTAGTCGAGAAGGTATTTAGTAGCAAAAGGAACTTAGTAAATGGGGACAGTCTATTTTATTTTGGAATAGCGTGTATACGAACATCAGATCGGAAATATCTGTCCTTGCTTCGAGAGGTAATAATTTAAAATTATGAAGTCTACTTTTGTACGATTTTAGCGATCGAGCTTTGCCTACCGAATATGCTAAGTGCCACAAAAACCTTTTCTGAACCCTTTCCAAGCGTAATGAATGTGTTGAGAAATGGGGTCTCCAAACAACGCTGCAGTATTCCAGGATACTACGCACTAAACTATTTTAAAGAATTTTTTTTGCCTTAACGGTCTAAACATTCTTACTATGTCGTAAAACGAAACCGAGCATTTTGGAATCTCTTTTTATAATATGGTCGAAATGTGATATAAAAGTAAGTTTGCTATCCAGCAGTACGCCCAAATCACGAACATTGTTAACTTCTCGTAACTTAATACTATTAATTTGGTATAATGAATTTGTCACATTATGTTTGCGCGTAAATTTTATTATTATATTTTACAATACTGCTTAATCATTATTGTCACATGGTTTTCCGTACGACAATTTCTTAACGAACGAGTCTGAACTGGCCCCTAAGGCCAGCTGTGACAAGGACGCGGGGGGATCACAATATCATAAAATTTGTGTGATTTGTGCAATTTAAGGATGGCCCCTCTCCACTTTGGTTAAAACCAGTGCCGTAACTAGGGCGTTGCCAGGGCGCCGACCCTGGAGGGGCGCAGAAATGAATTAAACAGACCAGGTTTTTGGTCATGCATGGATTGCATGGGCGCAGTTAAGAGCTCGCACACAGGAACGGGCGCACAAAGGGCTAGTTCAGACACTGGGTGAAACCCACCAAGAACACTTATGTGTAGGTATATACCCCTGCAGATAACCTTCTTGCCTTTGAACGCCTTCTATGCTTCAGTATTTTGTTCACAATAACTGGTGCCTGCTGCATGGTGCGAGTGGTCAGCATTTTTATTATATAACTAATGTGTACGATTTATATTATTTATATAATTTGTGCTGTAATTCAGTTCTTATTTTATCAACATTTGCAATCGTTTGTTATCCCGAAATAAATTAAATAAAATAAAACACGGCACACGCCGTGACAGCCATATTGATACGCTACGCTAGTACCGTGTGGTCCTGGGCGGTGACCTTCCTCCTCTGCAGGTCGTACACGATGTAGCCGAAGGTCATGCCGATGATGAACGCGGGGATGTTGACGTATGTGCGCTTGTACAGGTAGTGGAACGTGTCCTGGTTCATGTAGTACACCAATGCTGCCCTGCAGGCCAGAACGCTTGTAGCAGTTACTTATTTCTACTAGCCCCGGCTTTGCTCCCCCCCCCTGATTGTTTAAGTATGCAACAAAGCGGAGTGACGTTAATAGCTGAACTGCTGGCTTATGATAAGTTCCCTGATTATCCACTTACTCGGGGCTAGCGATTACGGTTCCGTCCAAGTCCATGGTGAGCACGTTGTAGGCCGGCCACAATAGGCCTACCAAGTACACCAGCGCCAGGGCTGCACGCCGCCACGCCGCTCTCGGGGCCAAGAGCATTACCGTTAGCCCGATTATGTGGAGGTGGAGGTCGTTAGCGGATGACCTAGGGAGTTTGTCATCATTACACCAAGAACTGGAAGACGTAGCGTGGGCAGGGCAGGGCTGTCACCAACTAAGTAGTTCTCCGAATTGCAAAGCTAAAGTCGTAATGGGCAGGCCACATTGCTAGCAGAACTGTAACCGTTGGGCATGAAAGGTTCGCAGTAGCGACCAAGCGACCAAAAGCCTCAGCTTCCAAAAACCTAGCTCAAAATATAAACTACGCTTATTGTTACAGTGGTGGTTAATAAATGAGCCCGCACTGGTACATGTCAAGCGATCTAGACTATCTCGGGATCATCTTCAAGCTGGTTCCTCGCGCTTTGTGAATGTTACAAGTGATTTTTAAATAACTTCTAGGTATAAAAATGAAACTTTCGAAAACGAAATTTTCTTTGAACTTTGTATGAGACAAACATCGAAAACGCAAAAAAAAAACCGTTTCCCTAATCGTAACAGCTGATTAGACATTTAGTATGAAGATGAAGATTTTTTTTTACAAATGTGCGTTTATTAAATTACTAGCTTTTGCCCGCTCCTTCGCTCGCGTTAGATTTGATTTTGAGTGAATGTATGATTGTCAAACTCAGTAATAAAAAAAACTACAAAACTTCTTTATAGACAATATTCTTTACTAATACAGCCCCCCTAGTATGACCATCAAAACACGATATGATATGATATAATATAGCGATTTATCAATTTTAGGATAACGCGGGTCTCGTTATATACATCAAATGCAAAAATAGAACCTATGTGTTGGGATCACGTGTGGCTGTCTGTCAGTCCGTCTGTTACAACCGATTATCTCTGAAATTTCTGGATTTATTGAATTGCAATTTGGTATAAATAATTTCAAGAATTTTCATGTTCACAATAATTATTTAGTTTTAAAATCAATGTTCAAAAAATCCATAAAATCGACACCCATATTGATAGACATTTCAACCCCATCGCATCCCAACAGGGGAGATGGTATTTCAGGTTCGCAATGTTGAATTTTAAAATCGTTGTTGTTTTCATAATCAGCGACTCGATAAACCATAGAAACAATACCCATGTTGATTTTCAGGCTTTGTCACTCCTTTCCCCTTTTTAGGGGTTGACTTTAAAAAAAATCTGAAACACATGTTTACTCATTTATCGTAAAGAGGACCTACTCCTGTGAAGTTTCGAATAAAACAGTCTGACTAATCTTGTTTTCCCATACAAACTTTGGACCCCCATTTAGGTATAGATAGATTAATTAATATAGTATGGAGTAAGGTGCAGTCAGGCGCAGATACAACGCAGTGGTGCAGTCTTTTTGACCGTGAAGCAATAAAGACCGCGTCTGCCCATCGATGCCCGCGGCTGCCCGCGCCGCGTACTCAACATACACGACGCCGGTCAGCAGTTCGCGGGCGCGTCGCAGACTAAGCTAGCAGCCCGCGCAGCCGTCTGCGTTAGTATATACAAACTGGTTTGTGCGATCCACGGCGGGCAGCCACGGACATGCCGCGGCGCGGGGCGGGCACAGGCGGCGCGGTCTTAATGACCGCCGTGTACGTTGCAGTATACGATTCCAGCCCTGCCCCGTCGTGTACGCAGCGTCTTAAAAACTCGAAAATGGTGCGTCCTAGCTCAAAATAATCAAAATTTTGGCCCCCTTAGACCCCAGGCGACGTCTCTGGAACACTTCAACAGCATTTAAACTAAACTAAAACAGATTTTCATCGAGGGTTGAAATCGTAAGCGTAATTACTGTAAGAATTCCGGAAAATAATTTACTTTATTTCACTTCCACAACTGAGAAGAATCTCATATGACGAAATACATCTCTAACGGCTTAGGGTGTAGAGCGAGCCAAAAAATTATAAACACACATACATACGCTCGAAAAACATAACCCTCCTTCGGCAGTCGAGTGAAAATAACAATGTATGTTGGGTTAGTTTGCAACCATAAGCCAAGATAATATATTTGGTGATTATTAATTCGTCAATAACAAAATTTTAAGTTCAGTAAGTTTACTATAAACATAAGTTTAGTGATTAAGTATAACTTTAAAAATGAAAGACTTTTAAGATACAACTTAATCTCCTTTTTCACCCCTTCGGGGGTTGAATAATCAACAACGCTGTAGCACATACATTTATTGTCACTATAAATACAAAATTTGAAGATTCTTATTTGAAACTGATATGCTTTCATTAAATTTTCATCCCCTATTTCACCCCCTTAGGGCTACAATTTCCAAAAACCCTTCCTTAATGGATGTCTACACTGTATAGGTAAGGCTGAGCATTGATATATCAACAATTAGTCAGTTTACCATTTTATAAAAATAGATAACTGAAATACAGAGTTTCATTCCCTATTTCACCTACTTGTGTAGTTGAATTCAAGAATTTTTATGTCCACAATATTAAATTTCAAAATCGATGTCATTTTCGTAATTAACACCCGAAAAAACCATTAAAACGACACCCATATTGATATTTAGACATTTCAACCCCACCGCACCCCAACAGACAAACAAATAAATAATAAATGAAAAGAAAATTAAATTAAATTGAAATTTAAAAAATCATAATAATACATAATGGCAAATTGTAGTAATAATAAACAAGTATTAAAATATTTTGCAATAAATCAAGGGTACACGTGAAAAGCCCGACGCAGGCTGAAACGTTTTTTTTTATGTTAATGCATGTTCAGCAATAAATGTATACCGTATATCGATTCTGAAGATTATTTTTATATTATGCAAAAGGGGGTAAGGAGATACACCAGGAGTGATCCTATATTTTTTGGTATAGTTCTAAATGATAGGATGCATGGGAACGATGTATGGGTATGTAAGTAGTTAAATTTAGTTTCGTCAAACACTGCGACAATTCTATACCACGCCAACCCATTTTTGTATCTGATATCTTTTTTTTGTTTTTTCCTGTTACTTTTTATGGTGTGCAATAAAGATCCATTATCTGACAAATGTGAACCAAGCCAACCGATATCGATGATTCTTTTTGAAAAGTTATGATAACATAAATTTCAAATTGACCCCACAAGTAGCTACGTTACCAAGCTTGCAAGTTGCAGGATGAAGCATCGATCCAGTTGTTGAGGAACAGAATGTTGTAGATCCAATATTTGCGGCAATCGTCCACCTCGACGCCGGTTTGTTGCTGAAATTAACGAAAATCTTAAATTTTGAGGTTCGAGGTATTACAACGTGTAACTCCAAATAGATATGCAAAACCTCTTTCTTCTCCAAAGGCTACTTGGATGTTGATCCCATGTAAAAAATTGCTGCATTAAGGGTTTTAAGGCAGCTGTATCAGGTCCTAACTCAGGTCAATGAGGTCTTAATTTATTAGTTAACATCCTTTTTTGGTTGATTCTAATGCTCAAATACAGCAACTTTAACTACGGGACCTAAATGAAAGTTGCAAACAAAATTTTCCCCCATACTAGCAGTTTATGCACCAGCGGATATCAGTTTGTGTGAACTTCTAGATAAAATTAAAGGTACGGTAAGTAGGCAGTCCAGGAATCTTTCTTCGTGATCAAATAAAAAACACACGGCTTAGAAGAAAAACGAAGCTGACTGACGTAGTCCTAAAATAGCGAAAATGAAGGGGAAGTGGGCGGGTCAAATCTGCCAAAGAACGCAGTAGTAAAAGTAAGATGGGGCAGGAAGGTGTTGAAGTGGAAGCCTAGAACTGGAAGTAGAAGTGAGGGCAGGCCGCGCCGTAGGTAGATCTAGTGAGGGTGCAGGAAGGGAATGAATGCAGAAGGCTTAAGACCGTATAAAATGGCGTGCTTTAATTAAATGATACCTACCTACATTCTGTATGGAGTGGAGACAGGATGAACAAGTGGTACTTAAGTAAGTATAGGTACTACACATATCCCGAAGCTGTACTTATTGTATTTATTTTAGAAAAGTATGTAGGTGATAAACGCACTTGCCAGAGCGGCCCGTAGCCCGCGAACCTTAGCCAAGTAGCTGTCAACATCACTGAGACGAAACTTAACGGGGCCAATCTGCAACATAACATTATTTTAATAGACCGATCAACTCTTTTCTTATCCCAGCGTTGCCTAGATCAGTCTAGTGACTCCTCCTCCTAGCTAACCGTAGTTTCTAATAAAGTAGTTATACGTCATTTCATCTCCAGTCAACGGCTCATCAAGGTCATCAATCTTCAACAACCTTACATCTGCTTTAAATTACGGTCCACAACTAAATCTACGCGCTTGGGTTTTAGATTTTTACCGTTTGGTACGGCGAAGTAAAAGCGTACGCGAAAGTAGCGTAGTGTGTGTGCGTAGTAGATTGAAAATCCAATGACTGGAGCTTAACAATAAACTTAATAGTTACATCCTCAAACTCTAGAACAAATAACAAGGTTGAAGTAACATTGTTCTAAGAACTCATTAGACCCCTTTGCACTTAAATATCTAAACAAAAAAAAAAGTTTCTTACCTCATAATTCTCAAAAATATACTCTTCAAATATTTTTTCCACGTAAATAGCTGCTTCTCGGTTGATACTTGCATGTTGTAGACCAGCAAAAATCCGGACATTAGGAAAAATGACTGAGTGACCAAGTGACCGTTATAAAATACGTAGAAATATGGTGTGTCGTATGTCTGAAATAGAACAAACAAAGTATCTACTAAACTAATTATTTAAAAAAATACACTTGCTCATGCCATTTATTCTTAATCTTAACACATCGGCGGTTGTGGCTCGTTTTCCTTCACCCGCTAGCTTCCCCTTCGCTCAGGCCCTGCATTCCAGTTTAACTCATTTCAGTACAGAAATTCGTACGGTATAAAATTTTTGTATTGAAATTTTTACTGGTACTGTTCATACAGAAAAGACTGTACTTTTTTGTATGGATGGAATAACTAAAGTAATTTTAGGTACTTGCAACTTTGGGTATGCCAATAAGGTTCGATGCCTTTGATACCGATATACAGTCCGTTTGCAAGATAGTATACCTACGTCATAGGTACGTAGGTAGGTACGCGTTCCTGAGATTAAGTAGGTAAATAATTATCCTGGTCTTGCCGCGACTCCAGCTTTTTAAAATTACACTACTGTTTTAGTAAACACGCAAGGTACCATAAAGTGATTAATATAATAATTTATATAAATACATAAATGGTTTCCACAATCACACTAATTAACTAGCCCCAAACCAAGCAAAGCTTGTACTATGGCGACTAGATAACAAATAAATACGTTAATACATACATAAAAACGTTTATTTAACATCCATGGCTCGGGTACAAATGCTTGTGCTTGTGGTCGTCCTGAACTGACCGTCTCGTGTGCGTTGAGTACGTGGCGCGGGCTCCGCGGGCATCGATGGGCAGATGCGGTCAAAAAGACCGCCCCGCCCCATCGTTTGCACAGCGTCATAAAGTATCGATACTTCGTGACCTAACAACCTGTACCGCTATATTTTATTTTTCGAATATTTACTAAAACGGAAATATATTTGGTTACTACCTATACTTCACGCAATAAAATGAATATAAATATAAATCAGGGCTATACCCCGCGCATACTTTAACAACAAAAAAAAAAACCTTCTCAATGTAGTCAGGATTTTCAACGGCGATGAATGTTGGCGTAGGCACATGGATCATTACGATCATTAAACAAGACAAGAATCTGAGAACAATATAATTAAAATATTAGAATATTTAATCAAAAATATTGTTTTATTAATGTAAGTGTAACCCAGCGAAAGTGAAAACAGACGTCACTTAATTATTTTTAATTTGTTAATATTCCAAGTGGGTGAAAATTAATCTATACCTAATCTATAGCAGATATAAAGAGAGTCTGGACAAAAAAACGTTTTTTTTTAAATACTTAAATATTAGACAACATCACATACCTACATTGATCGCTCTACTACCGGTTGTCGCGACCCGGCCATTAATGTGAGGCTTTGCGAAGCGAAGCCTCGAGCTCGTATGGATCGGTCCCCATCTAGCGGGCGTGTTCGCGCCATTGTCGATGGCGCGCGATGGGACCGAGACTACCGAAACAGGCCGGACCGCTGTCGAGCTCCTTTCTAGAGGGCCCAATCTCGAGCGTATTCGGACTCAGGCCTCTGTAGGCTTGGACCTCGGCTTGGGCCATCGTCTGTAGGGTGGTGTAGACAGGGAAAAAACGGCCCAACACATGTCTGTGTCGACGGGACATGAAAGACGGGACCTCGCACCCATCGGTGGGTGTGGTGAAGCGAACTACTATGTTGTATAGTTATAGTTTTAACGACCTCCGTAGCTGAGAGGTGAGCATATCGGACATTGTGATCGGACCGGTCGATCGATGTAGAGAAATAACTTTTTATTTCGTTTATTGTCCCGGGTCTAGGTGTTGTGGTAACGTCGTTGCTTTTGATTTCTATAGCACAAGTGCGTCCTTTGGCTCCTTACTATAGTGTCAGAGCAATGTATGTGATGTTGCCTAATATTTATATTTGAAATTGTTAAGGCGTTGTTGGCTGTTGTGGTTGTGAATACGCGGTGATGCAATCATTCAGGTCGTCCAGAACATGCCAGGGTCGACGGAATCGGGCAGCGACATCATTCTAGAGAGTATATGTGGCGCTTTGATTTCGAGCAGATTGGGGTGGTTTATTTTATTAATTACATATTATTTTTAAATCTTAAATTAATTTCCAACACAATGTATTTTGTTAATAATGGAATAAATGACTTATGACTTATCGCCTTATCGAAGAAGTTTCATAATACAGTGGGCGATTGCGGGGATGTAGAAATCTCGATGGAGATTCTAACGGCATATGAATCATGATTCACCCGAGGACAGCGCCCGTTATAGATATTCTGTTGCTCAACACAAGAAAACGTTTTGAGTTTCTGAAACTCCTCTAGAGTGGAGGGAGAGTACTGGCAAGCGCAGCGTAGAACGTCCATCTACAAAGGTAGACAGACGACCTGGTAAAGGTTGCAGGAAGCTGCTGGATGCGGGCCGCTTCCAACGGGTCAATCTGGAAGTCACTGGGGGAGGCCTATGTTCAGCAGTGGACGTCCTATGGCTGAAATGATGATGATGAAGGTGACTTGAAAAGGGAGTCCAGGTCCTCTGCGGCGGATGTACCTATTCAGAAGGCCGCGCCCCGAAGTGACCCCGAGTAAAGTACACGGCGGCACTCTTCTCGAGGTTCATATTTCAGAACAGAGAGCATCGGCGCGCTGTAGAGCTGGGATGACATTATTGCGATTATGTCCTGAGCGGTAGAGTGCCGGTTATTTAATAAATTAGAACCTTAAGATTGTAGATTGTAGACTGTCGTGAATTTTTTTACATTTCTTAAAACAGAGGGAGAGCTTGACTGGACTCTAACAAAAAAAGTGCATTTTAAGCTTCCTTACGCAAACGGATCTCTGAATCGAAAAATTTCGTTTCCACACCCACAATATTTTTAACGACCTATCTAACGACACCCTACTGGGATAGCCGCGGACAGACATACAGACGGGCGGACAGTCATGGCGAAACTATAAGGGTTCCGTGTTGACGTGGGTGGGCTAGGCTAGAGAGGGTACCTAAAGTAATTACCTTACTCCATTAAGTGACTGAAGTTCAACCGCCCGAGGGTCCGCAGATTGCGGCGCTATCAACTGCTTCCAGTTAAATCGGCACGAAAATGATTTAAGGAATTTGTTTCCTGTAAAACATAAGGTGTAAATTTTCCCTTAGGGTGGATTTTCACAAAAGTTGAGGCGTTGAGGTGTTGAAAGGACAGCTCCTAGCCTAAAAGGTATTAGTCGGATCTTGGCAGCCGCTGTTGCAGCCGGCGGCAGGGTCGCGCGGCCACGGCCACGCAAGACCACGCCCCCCGGCAGCGCGACACAGCCGCCGATGTCGGGAAGCGCTGCATACCATTCCCTACAGAGCAGTACGTCGCGCGCGACCCGTCCGAGATCCGACTGGTACATTAAGAAAACTTAACAGCTGTTTTGATACTAATGACAACCTGAGCGGGCTTCGCTTTTGTGCAAACGCAAACTTAGGCCCGTGAGATGGTAAATACATATAGTCAAGCTTCATCATTATCATCAAACAAGCAAGCAAGTAAACTTCTGACTCTACTGCTTGCTTTCCTTACATAGTCCGATAGGGTCCGACTTTGAGGTTTCCAAGATATTAAGTTATATATGTATATTTAGATAAAGGGAAACGATATAAGAAAGGACTCCCGGCGCTAAACGGCCAAATACTACTTAAATTGGTTACTAAAACTGTTGTGTAAGTTTATCAACCAAACCTTACAACCTGGCCTTATAGGCTTCGCCTATTCGCTCGTAGGCTCTCGGCACTTTAGAGCCCCATAAATTATCTAAATAATTGGCACTCTCGTCTCTTAATCCTAACGTCTTGCTATCTTACGCCTAATTGTTTTGGTCAAGTAACTGTTAAGTAGGTAAACAATTTTTGTACCTGGCTTAGTCTGGTCTCTGCTGAAGTCGTACACAATTCCGATTAAATTGAGGGCGAAGACGGTAAACATGATAGCCGCGGCTGCCCAGTCCATCCAATCGACTGAGTACTTATTCTTTGTTTCGTCTTTGTAGTAGCAGTTCATCTGTGTCATTAGTATTGGGAGGTTATGGTAGGTACTTGTGGTTGTATGGTCCTTAAATGGTCTAATGTCAAGGGGTTCATCATCATCATTATCAGCCCTCGGAAGCCCACTGCTGGACATAGGCCTCCCTTATAGAACGACGCAGCGAGTGGCGGACAATAATGATGATCGATGTTTTAGCGTAGTGTTTTAGATTTAGTAGAAATGCATAAGTGTTGCACGATTAGAAGCAAACAGATGTACGAATGACCATCTCTAAACAGAAAAAACAAAACATGGTAGAGGTACAATGTTAGAGCAGGCTAAAAATCCGCCACATCCGTGTCGCACGAGTTCGTATCTCACAGCACGTAATTCTAGATTTTTCTGAATCCATTTAAGGATGGATATAAATTACCATCGGCGGTGAGGTAAACATTATTAGGAAACCTGCACATTTAGATAACACTGGATGTGCAACTCCTGAAACGCATTTAACAGAATGGAGAAATAGTGAAGGATGCAGGCGAACAAAAAATACAGATCCCGTGGCATCAAATAAGCTTTCCCGCAACCTCATCAGACAAAATTCGCAAGGTTATAGGTGTTATAACCGGTCACTGTCCTCTAAACAAGCACCTGTTTAACATAGGTGTGACAAACAGACTCATATGCGCAGAGGATGCATGGAGGAAGAAGAAACGCCACAGCACGTGCTTATGAAGTGCAGGAGCGTGGTGGATCAACGGGCACAGGCCACAGATTATCCAATCACCAGGATCGCTGCAGCCTGCAGGAATCTGAAAAGGTTGCTGACCTTCCGGGATGACCTGGGATGATTGGAGTAAGAAGGAATAGGTAGCACGCACAATGGCCCAATCAAGAGGCTAAGTGCGGAAACATCCCGGAGGAACTACTTAACTAACACTGGATATGTAGCCATGGTCCATAAATGGTCTAGTTCAAATTCTAAGGGTGACGGAAGGCTGAGGGCAATCACTTCAAATGTAATAACCAGACTTGCCAAATTTAGGATCATGGTCTAATCGTCCTCGACTGGGAACCGAACAAAGCGCTAGGAAGAAGGTTAGAGTGGTAGTGTGAAGGTCGTAGCCAGCTAGATCGTAAAATTTACCACTTCTTTCAGCTAAACAAACTATCTAACCTCTCAAATTAAGTTCCGAATCCGAACTCTTTGATTTTTTGATGTTGCGCACGTTTTTTTAAGTGACTTTCATTAAAATCTCCTAGCTGGTGTCGTAATAATATTTCACTGCACTTTCACCTTCAATTTATACATTATTATTCACTTGTAGAATAAAATATTTGTCCACCGCCATTACTCATCACAAAAACAAAGCAACATTAGCGCCTCTGCCGGTGGGTAATGTAACGATTTTACGAAGTGAACACCAATGTTTGACCATTTTATGAAGTAGTCGTGCGTTTAGCTGTTTATTCCGTCAAATGCTAAGTATTAATTGATCTGGCCAGGCCACATCATGATGAAGACAGCGGGTTCTGTTCTATATCATGAAAAACCATCATTTCATGAAATAATCCGTCACATCATGAAATGATCAATTTTACGATCTGGCCACGACATGACCAATGTGATGCGATGGCGCATAATCCATCTGACCGCGGTCTGCTAAGGTTCAGCTTGGCGGTAAATATTCTGATGATTACCTCTGTGACTCTCGTCTTCAGCCCGTAGCTCCGGGACAGCGTGTGGTTGAGGCAGGCCTCCAGGGCGCCCTGCAGCTCGCGCTTGCCGGTCCCGTTGTAGAACTCCCGGCAGGTGCGCGTCATGCACATCCCGTAGCGAAGCCGTGTGTGGTTATAATGCCCTATGGTATACGCTGAGTATCCCTAGAATAAAGGCAACTCAAATGAGCCGACCACATATATTGATACCACCTGGACCTACTAGGACCTATTTATAGTTGATAAATAAACAATACGGTTTCACAAAAGGTAGAAATACTACCGATGCTGAAGTTGCACTCCTAAAACATGTATTCGATGCATGGGAGAGTAAGCAAGATGCTTTAGGTATCTTCTGTGATCTTTCTAAGGCCTTTGATTGTGTAGATCATCAAACTTTACTAAAAAATTGAGACATTATGGGGTTTCAAAAGAGTCCTTAGATTTATTAAACTCTTATCTCACAGGCAGAACTCAAAAAGTATGTATAAATGGAACTGAATCTTCAAGGTCACCAGGTCACCATGGGTGTACCGCAGGGATCAATATTAGGACCCCTGCTATTTCTAATTTATATAAATGACCTTCCTACTTTGCAACCGACCTATGTGAGGTGGTATTATTTGCAGATGATACATCACTGATCTTTAAAATTAAAAGCGGTCAAGAATCTTTTGACGATGTAAATTATGCACTCGCGGGTTCTGCATTGGTTTAGTACCAACAATCTTTTGCTCAATGCAAGCAAAACGAAATGCATAAAATTTACAATGCCAAATGTAAGGCAGGTCTCAACAAATATCATTGTAAAAGATGAACGACTGGATACTGGTAATTCCACTACCTTTTTGGTAATAACTTTAGATTCCCGTCTGCAATGGGGTGCTCATATTGAGACTCTGTCAGGAAGACTTAGTTCAGCTGCTTATGCTGTGGGAAAGATAAGACAATTGACTGATGTTGGAACGGCAAGATTAGTGTATTTTAGCTACTTTCATAGTATAATGTCATACGGAATATTATTATGGGGCTCAGCAGCCGATATTGAATCTATCTTTGTACTACAAAAGAGAGCTGTACGGGCAATTTACAACCTTCGACCACGTGACTCATCAAAAGAACTGTTTAAGGAAATTAATATACTTACAGTGGCTTCTCAATTCATTTATGAAAATATTATGTACATTCGAAAAATCCTGCATCTTTTCCCTAAGAAAAGTGACAAACATAATTTTAATACCCGGAATAAAGATAAACTTGCTGTTTCAAATTTCAGACTGCATAATGTGAGTAATTCGTTCATGGGGAAATGTATTCGCTTTTTTAACAAATTACCACAGTCTATTGTTGAACTACCTATGTTTGAGTTTAAATCGCATGTTAAGATTATTTTGATGAAAAATGATTATTATACTGTTAATGACTATTTAAATGACAAAAATTTCTGGAATTAAATACTGCCCTGCTCGCACAGGTATACATTATTTTCTTTTCCTTTTTTTTGTGGCAGCTAGTGGTGACTGAGTTTGTTCCGGCTTTCTTCTCAGCACTTGCCAGATTGTCTGTGTCTTGTCTCGAAGCGCTAGTAGGGCCCAAAAAATAAGGAGACATGTTCTGCCCCATATGGGCCAATAATGTTATTATTGACGTTCATAAGTGGCAGTTTTCTGCCTTAAACTGAATAAATGATTTTTACTTTTGACTTTGACTTGACTGTTGGTAACGCTACAGATTACAAAACCAGCGGTCGCGGGTTCGAATCCCGCTAGGTGCATGTGTGTTACGAGCACAAACAGGGTACCTAAGTCATAATTAGAATGTATTTTATGATTATGTAAGTAATTGTTTAATTTTACACATCGAGCAAGCTACATTCCCGCACTGCAACCATTGTAGATGCGCTGTTGAATATTAATTATTGTTAAGATTGTAAGGAGTTACGTCATAACATAATGATCATAATTATCTTAAACTTATTAGTTACTACTTCGACTTTTATGGCCTTACTTGGTAAACAATTTTATGTAAGTAAATCAAATTGTATTATTATAGGCTGTTGTCCATGTGTTAACATAATATGAGTACGTTTACATTGTGCAATACATACAGTGCTGGTGTATTTCAGTGCTTCTGTCAAACAAATATTCAGTCTGCGTATAAATCGGTCATTCTCACGATAAGGTGTTCTTCGTATAATTTCCGTCACGATTTTTATTTCGCAAGAAATTCGTTTAATTGGCAATTAAATTAAGAAAAGACGATAAACTAAACAGAATTATGTATTTGGCACTTCAATGTGCCGACTGGTTATGGAGTTATGAGGTGACAAAGTTTTGGGTGTGACGGAAATTAGAAAATAGCTTACTTATATTTATATTGTATTGAAATAAAACTCAATTAGAAAATAAACAGAATTTAATGAAAAGTAAACCTCACAAGTTATTGTACAGTCTACAAATAACAAAAAAACCTCTTTAATAAAACAAAAAATTTGCTCGGTAGCCTACCGATAACTGATAATTTTAAAAAATCTAACAATATAATTAATGATTATTATATGTAAATGAATCATGGATCATTCTTGATTCTTTCTCTTCTTCGTTGCTGTCTAAGCCTTTGTTGCTCCAAAATCTCCTCTCGACTTCGTTTTGGCTTACCCATGTTTTCTTTAAAATAAGAATACACATTATGGTATATGCTATGTATACCTACCAAAAAACTTAAAGTAGGCACCTGTTTTAAGGTAAAAACATAAAGAAAACAAATGTTGTCAGGTATTATATAATTTCCGTCACGTTTAGCGTGACGGAATAGGGTGATGGAAATTAGGAACACGACGGTATTTATGAGATATTAATTAAATGGTAAACAATACAGTATATTGCTACAAGTATGAGGTAGCCAACGAATGCCTGCATATAATATTATCACAGACCAGTTTGTATCCATTTTAAAATATTAATTAAAAGAGCGAACGGAAATTAGAAAAGAGGTGAACCAAGCGAATAGAAATTAGGTACTTACGGTCGTAGTTCGCCAACGGAGCAAGTGACACGGGACCGCTTCGGTTGCCTGCCGCGGCGCAACTGATCAAACACGACGTTGCGCTAGGGATGGGAATTACTTACTCTGCGAGCAAGATATTCGCTACTTCTATACTAGTGACTGAAATTAGGCATGATGAAAGGACAAACATTTTTTCGTTTTGTCTAAGAAAATACACAAGTTAAACAGAATATTTTTAGTGAATAATAATACTTAATTATTAATCTTAAAATTGTATACACTAAAATGTACCAATCGTAACTTATTTTGACACCGTTGAAGGTTTTGTACTTGAATCTGGGTTCTGGACAGCGAACGGAACTTAGGAGAACGACCTAAGAAAAAATAATTAAGTGCTTTTTTACAAGACGATGTGTCTCAAATTCAAATTCCTAAAAGATAAATGCTAGATCTAGTTCCTAAAAAATTGTCAGCTTCAAAATATAACAAACTAGTCAGATATTTGCACGGACGCACCAAAACCAGGCCTGCTGAGAATGACCGAAATATGCCCTTTGAAATATGGCCTTGAATAATCCTGCGAGGCACTGAGAGCAAATTTCATGCCATGGACTAAAAACTATATATGTTCAACTGCAAAATGAAAGACAATTTTTTGTGTCCTTATTTCTATATTACTTTTGGAGTCGGTGCAAACGAAAACATTGGTCTCTCATTGACTGGCACCGACTCCAAAAGTAACTGATTAGGTACTTAAGTGTTAAGATTATTTTTAGCGTTTTAGTTTTTTGAAGTCGGTTTTTATTTTTTTTATAAAATTTACTTATTTAATCCATTTTAGTGATAAATCCTAATCAAAACAAACCTTACGACTGCAAACATAATTTAAATGCTGAACACCGATTTCATTTCCTATTTTGCCACCCTTAGGGGTGAAATTTTTTCCAAAAATGTTTTATTATAGTATCTTTGAACTATAAGCTATTCATTATAAAAAGAATCATTAAAATCGGTCCACATTTAACAGAGATATAGGTAAGATAGATACTAAAATCAGTTGGCGTGGTACGGAGTTTATGCAATGTTTGATGATTTTCTTATAGATCCCATTATCTGAATTTAACCAAATTTATATGGGACCAGTCTGAAAGTATTACCTTTCAAACAAAAAATAATTATTGAAATCGGTCAACGCAGTAACGAATGATCGCTGAACATACATAAAAAAAGAAAAAAAAAAAAAGTACCCGACGAATTGAGAACCTCCTCCTTTTTTGAAGTCGGTTAAAAATCTATGACAGTTAGAGTCAGCCAAGAATATGGTTGTGCAAAATATTACAAATCGAATAAATAAACGGAACAAAATATGAAAAAAGGATTGTTTTAGATCCGATGGCGTCTTGAAACCTGCATCTTTGGTAAGAGTTGCCATCACGAAATCCATGAAAAGCAAAAGCAATAAAGCAGTAATTAATTTTATTGTAAACATATCCATAATAAATAAAATAAAATAAAAATAAATTAATCTGTTATCCAGACACTATAGCACAAACTGTGATATCCGTCGCCTTGCTGCAGGAAGGAAGTGGTGCCTCCTACAACGTGCATAATAGTCACCATCGCTCTTCTGCGGTTTGAATTGTTACTTACATTTAAGGCAAGGGTAGTCGCCAAATGTAAACTAGCATGTGGTTTCAAGAGCCTACCAACCTCAACCCAAACTGTCAGAAAAATATTGAAAAAATATGCCATTAATGAAAACCCATACACTACATTTTGAGCTTAGCATTTCATTCTAGTACATATACTTAGATATTACATTATACATATACTAAGAGAAAATAAAAACTGAAATCGTTAAAAAACAAACAAAAAAAATGTCTTTTTCATCTTTTTAACTTTTTTCTAATCGAACAATTACGTACCCGCGAAAAGAATACTTAATAATTTTCCACAAATTCCGTTATCTAAAATAGCAGCGATTTTCGTAACAGCCACGTTTCATTGCGAGCTGTTATGAACAGTATTTTAATAAATTTTCATGCGATATTCGTACTCGCACGCGTCAAGACTTTAATTTAGGGGCACCCTCGCCTTATGAAAATATGTTTTTATTGGATTTGATCTTACCACTGTAAACTTAATATTGGGGGTTCTAAATTTGAGAAGCACACTCATGGTACTACGAACATGGAAGCAAAAAAGGATAAATAGAAATTGGTTTTTGGCTGAAAAAGCGTGAACACGACAATAAACCGAGTACTTTCAAGGCCCTCTACACATCTATTTGACCTTCTTATACAGTAAGTTGTAAAATATTAACTAAAATAAAAATAAACTAAAATAAGCATAAAATATTCAAAATCCAAAAAGAAAAACGAAACGCCTCTTTAAAACCAAAATTCTAACCCGGAATACCTAGTAACTAGCGTAAAATTACAATGCGCAAACTGGCAACGTCGCTTTTGCTCGCACGTTGAGAAAATGTCAGACGTTCAATAATTTATGAAATTTTAAAATTAAAATTACTTTATATGGGGATATTTTTTATATTATGTATGGATGCTTTAGTATTACAGGTAACGGGAACGCCTTTCGTTAGTTAACATACTGTATACCGGCATTACTATATAAGACTACTTTTAAATTATACTCGTATACAGTCAATGCCGTCATCCAATCGCAATGAAAATGTATTTTCAACCGACTTAAAAAAAGGAGGAGGTTCTCAATTCGACTGTTTGTTTTTTTTTTTTTTTTTTTTAATGTATGTTACGCGATTACTCCGCCAATTATGAATTGATTTTGATGATTCTTTTTTTGTTTGGCAGATCATACTTCAGAGGTGCTCCCATATAAATTTTATCGTAATTGATTCAGTAGTTTTTGAGAAAATAACAAAATATATACCCAGATAATGTTTTGGTTCGTGATTCATGGATTTTGATGATTTTTTTTTATTGAATAGCTAATACTTCAAAAATAAAATACAGTAAAAAATTTCGGAAAAAAATGTACCCCTAAGGGTGAAAAAAAAGTGGATGAAATCGGTGTTCAGCAGTTAGATTAGGATTTATCACTAAAAATAGATGAAATAAGTAAATTTTATTTAAAAAAAAACCGACTTCAAAACACTAAAAAGCTAAAAATAATCCTAACACTTAAGTACCTAATCAGTTACTTTTAGACTCGGTGCCAGCCGATGCGAGATTCAATGTTTTTGTTTGCACCGACTCCAAAAGTAATTGATTAGGTACTTAACTGTTAGGATTATTTTTAGCTTTTTAGTGTTTTGAAGTCAGTTTTATTTTTTTTATTACATACGCACGTCGCTGACGTCTCATCGTTCTCGGTTGCCGGCTGCTGCAAACTCGCGCCCTTTCGGACCACGATCCATGGTCCGTGGTCCGTGGTCCACGGAACACGAGTAAGGGTGGATTAGACTGCCAAGTTGTCAGTGGCAAACTCACGCGCATCATATCGAGCAGCTCGCTTGGGCCGTCGGAGATGACGTCCGCGCCTGCAGTGCAGTACACGCCATCTTGCTGGATCAGGCATTGTGTATAGTGGTCCAAGTGGTTCTTGGGCGGCATTCGGGCATAATTTTCAGCTGAAAGAAGGCGAAAAGATTTACCATCATGTTCGTGATCCTAATATAAATAGAACTCTAAATCGTTGGAGCACTTTACCTGCTGTGTCGTCAGACCTAAGCTCATGTTCACAAATTGCCGTCGCAATTCAGTGTTATAAAAATGAAGATAGAATCAAAGCAGTTGTAAAACTAACGATTGTGATTATTAAAAACTATTTACGATTAAATAATTCGAAGTTATAGCTTAATCATAATAATAATGCTTTTTTTTTCAAATTAGATGTCACAGACTCTTTAAACATGCTGTAACGATCCTTAATTTGCCGTCCCGTTTGGGGACGGTCGTAAAGAATACACTTCCCCATCGCCAACAGTAAGCGTGTGGTAAGAGGCGATTAATTGCTGTAGCACGAGATGGGCAGCAGTGTCTACGTGCGAAATCTCGTAAAAAACTGCGCTCACCAACCCGCCTGCCAAGGCGAGTATTGGCAATCCCCCCAATGATTCAAGGCATTCGGGGAGACCTTTGTTCAGCAGTGGATGTCCTATTGCTGTAATGATGATGATGATTAACGATCCTTAATGGTGTAAGGTTCCATTGTCTTCCAAGGTTCCATTGTTCGAAATGCAGTCCATTTCTTTCTATGCGCAAACGCACACGTTTTACTAAATTGTTTTGCACTAATGATAGTGTCACTACTTTTTAATCCGGTAATTTTATTTTTGAGGTCGTAGCATGAGCACCAAAACACGATAATATGATATAGTGATATATCGACACCAACTGTGAAAATATGATACCATGATGATTTTTATCGAAACAGCGATCATCATAATTATGTGACCTCACCGGCACGGCGATCCATCTTGGCGGCTATATCTATCATATTTTTACATTTGGTGTCTATAAATCGCTATATTATATCGTATTTTGGTGATCGTGCTAGGGGCGCTGATGACTACGCACACGAAGTTCCTATCTCAATAACCGCGGAACACTTTCTTCACGGTACAAAATCTCCGCAACCCGAGCCCTTTGTCCGCTTAAAAGATAAACACGTACCATCTCATAGTCATGTTGGAGTATTCGTAAACATTACGTGGCCATACGTACGCGTAGTTAGGTCATGAAGACAACTGGGAAACGGGTGAGTGGCCGGGCGAGCGACGCGGTGGCGCATTGCCATTGCAAAGGTGACCCTATCAATGACATGTGGTTTTAACAGGAGGCTGCCGTAAGTCACACAACTAAATATAATATATACAAAGTAATTGGTCCAAGGGCCATGGCCCTGCAATAACAAAGATAGTGATACCTATTCCTATTGACGAGAGATTGAGAAATCACTTATTTGTAACTACCTACTTGAAAAATTTGGCTTATTAAGTTATGAAATACCTATTGTTAAGTATGCATTTCAATTTGCTTAGTTTTATCCAGCGCAGTATATCAATGCCCATTTCTTTGGCCCATCTTAACCGAGTTTCTGCGGAGACTTTCTGCGGAGCTGAAAGTCTTTAACACGGCATGTATAAAAGTGAAAGTGACTTCTCCGGTCTCCGCTATTTAAAAAAACTGTTTATAGATAAGTCCCTATTCTATTATTTCTTTTTCATTATCAGAAAACATAACCATGACTGCAGTTTAGGTAATGTTGACCACGTCTACAAATTCTTGCTTGACGTTTTTGACGTTTCTGAACACTAATCCACTGAATTTGGCGGATTAAATATTTATATTTTGAACCCGGTGTTATGAGTAATCTGCTCTGGCGCAAGACAATTTATAAATTTAATACCGTGTTAGTGGATAGTTCGCGATTAAACTCGCTAATCCTGATGTGCGCAAGTGGGCCTTAATAAGGTAATAAATAATATATTATGTTGTGATCATAACTTTCTAAAGAAGTCTAATTTTCCTTCTTTTGTCTATCTCGTCTCTCCTGTCTATTCTCTTCTTCTAAAATTGCTTCTTCACGAGTAGGCATCGCAAAATTACATTAAAATGTTAAACGATACGTGCAGGGCTATCGTATAATTTGAGGTTAATTTTCGAAACGAATTACCTCAAAAAACGAAATATTTTCTGTCAGTAGTTGTTTCGTAGTAGCATTTTCCGATACTAAACGTCAAACAACGAAGTTCGTCTCCGATATCGGATCCGAAGCGTTTCGTAGCTATCCGAAAAACGATTATCGTATTGACGGATTTCTTTTTTCATAGTTGATATCCTGGCCGTCCACGTAGTGTTCGTACGAAAAAGGTGGTCAAAGCAGTAAGGGAAAAAATTCGAAGAAATCATGTCCGAAAGCAAAAGGTTATCTCGGGAGATGAAGATAGCACCTAGAACCATGTCGCGTATTTTAAAAGATGACTTAGGACTTGCAGCCTATAAGAGACGTACTGTTCATTTCTTATCTGATAATTTAAAAAGGTTAGGGTGGTAAAAACGAAACAACTACTGAAACAGTACGCAAAGGAAGGTCACAGATTTTTTTTGTTTACGGATGAGATTGATTTTTTTTACAATAATATTTTAACAAACAAAATGACCGTATTTATGCTCAAAGCTCTTAGGAAGCTTCCCAATTAGTCGATAGAGAGCAACGTGGGCACTATCCGACTTCAGTGATGGTTTGGTGGGGTATTAGCTATGACGGAGTGTCTGAGCCATACTTTTGTGAAAAAGGTATCAAAAAATCGGCACAAGTATATCAAGATACCATTCTTGAGAAGGTAGTGAAGCCCCTTAACAACACCATGTTTAATGACCAAGAATGGTCCTTCCAGCAAGATTCGGCGCCGGGTGATAAAGTTCGGTCTACGCAGTCTTGGTTGGAAACGAACGTTTTGGACTTCATCAGAGCTGAAGACTGGCCGTCGTCTATTCCCGATCTTAATCCGCTGGAATATGATTTATGCTGTACGGCTTGCTCTAAACGCCATGATAATTTGGAGTCCCTAAAACAATCCGTACGATTGGCAGTGAAGAATTTTCCCATGGAAAGAGTGCGTGCTTCTATTGATAACTGGCCTCAACGTTTAAAGGACTGAATTGCAGCCAATGGAGACCAATTCGAATAAGATTTTTATATATTTTAAATTGTTTTATATTTATGTATTAAACTAATACACTGTAAAAGTAATAAATGTTATTTGCAATACTTGATTTTTTTTTCTTTGTTTCAGTATTTAGTGCAAGAATAGGTACATTGATTATAAGTAGGTGAAAAAATGTAAGTACTTACGACTCAAGTTGTATATCACATCCGTAGAGGTCACCGCATGAACGAGGAACAATAAACAGAAGAACAGTAAATTTCTCATTTTAGCAACAATTTTAATCAAGTCTGAACCATTCATTTGGGTGCTTAAAGGTCCTATATATATTTTCTCAAATAAAGTAGTTTTTTTTTTGTTGCGACTGCTATCAGCAGACTATTGGCAATTGACTGAAGGCAGGTAATTAATATATTAGGTACATTAGTAAGGTTTGTTAGACTACGTTAATTTGCATTACTAGGTTACAAGGGTCACTACAACTTATTATTTTCACACACAATGCTCCAACGCAAGAATATGGACGTATAAATCATGGTTCCGTAGCCGAAGGGCAAAAATATTAGAATGGTCGTTGCACTCGCAGTCGCAGTAGGTACATCAAATAAGTACCTAGTATAGTAGAAAGCTTTTTGTGTCTGTGTTAGGTCTAAGTATGACAACTGTCTCGCATACAATTTTGCACTATACTAATAGCTAAGCGGAAATTGTGAGGAAAATTAAAAAAAACCCACATTTTTAATTTTAATATAAAATAAAACATATTTTACAAAAAATCTTTAATTATGTTCGAATTTTGGTATATATGTATTAAATAATACATTTATAAATTACATTAAATACATAGTGTAATTATAATTACGTTATTTAAAATAATCACTTATTTTGGTTTGACAGAAAGATTTTGATGCATTAGCAATTAAAAGATTTTCAACATAATTCAACTTTTACAGTGCGTCAACGCTTTGATCCAAAGAAGCTACATAGCGTCTTAAATCATTAACAGCTGATAATGCCTGGGCGTTTGACAATACCGGAGTTGACTCATCATCTTCTTCTTCATTATCACTTAGGGCCTCGTTTTGTGTGTTATTCACGGCTCGGGCGTATTAAACGGGATGACGAATCGTATTAAGCGTTAAGAAATGTATGAAAATATGTCTCAAGTTGCTGGGACTGGCGTAAAGCGGCGTATTATGCGAGAAATCGTATTAAGCGTGATCGTCTTAAACGGGTTCTACTGTATATTGCCAGCTATAGCTGTTGGTCGCGACTTCGTTCGCGTGGTCATAATTTTATTAATAGAGGATTTCCTGCGCAATTTTCTTAATTTTGACAAGCTTTGTAATAGCTTGCAATGTTTATAAATGTAACAAATTTTGACCTACTTCCCAGTGTTCGATTGAGCTGAAATTTAACACATACGTGTGTCAAGTCGTTGTTAATGCAATATTTTGGTACCAGCAACTCAATACTAAAACAATGCAATAACATCGAGTTTGGGCTCGTTCGATTTGTCTTAAAGAATATTCTGATCGAAGATGGTATACAGGGTCCGATGATGGAGTCAGAATGTGGCTATAGGAACTCTATAACAAAACAACGCAACAGCATTAAGTTTGACGCTCGTTAGATTTTTAGAGATAAGTGATCTTGACATCCAGGGTTTGATGATGAAGCTGGAAGGTGGCCACAGGAACTCTGGATTAGGATTAAGCAACCCCATCGAGTTTAGGTTCGTTTGATATGTCCTGACAAGTACTCGATCAGTAGATGATGTCCAGGGTATGATGATGAAGCCAGAAGGTGGCCAAAGGAACTCTATAATAAATCAACGTAACTACCTTGAGTCTAGGCTCGTTTGGTTTTCTTGACAAGAACTCTATTAGTAAATGATGTCTAGAGTATGATGATAAAGCCAGAAGGTGGCCAAAGAAACTCCGTGATAAAACAAGGTAAACCCCATCAAGTTTAGGCTCGTTTAATTTATCTTGACAAGACGTATTCTATTAGTAGATGATGTCCAGGGATCATACCCTGGAGAAAAAGAAGAGAAGGACGCTAAAGGAACTTCTGTAATATGAAAAAGGGTACGACTGTTAAATTTGGGCACTGCGTTTGATTTGTCTTGACAACTCTGCTAATTGTAGATGTGTCTGGTGATGAAGCAGGAAGGAAGGACATAGAAACTATGACGAATCGACACAACCCCATCGAGTTTGGGCTCGATTGATATGTCGTGAAAAGTGCAATAAAAGTATGTAAAGTAAATGATGTCCAGGTTCTGATGATATAAAGCCAGATACAGGAACTATATTTTAAACAATGTAAACTTAATGAGTTGAGGCTTATTAGTTCTCTATTTGTAAACATTGTCTAGGGTCAGATGGTGAAACCAGACGGTGGTCACATGAACTCTGTAATAAAACAACGCAACCTTATCGATTTTGGGTTCGTTTAATTTATCCTAAAAGGTACCCTGATAGTATAACTATGATATCACTTTATAATTCTGACGATGAACCCGAAAGATAGCTACTGGAACCACTCTCATCAAAAATGCTAAGGTGATTAAGTTTGATCTCGTTTGATGGGTTGTCTTGCGTGAAGCGTGTCATTCCTGTTCTGTGGTCTTGAGTATCATATATTACACATGATGAAGAGGTTCTAAAGATCAAGCCGAAAGATTGTCACTAAAACTGCCAAGTGGTAAGTGCTACGATAATCAAGTTTGAGTTTGAACATTGAAGATATTGATAAAAAACCCTTAAGACTAAAAAGTTATAAATAAATTAAAAGTAAAAACCTTTTTAAAGACAAGCTTTTATTAAGTAAAAAGTGAACTAAAAGGAATAAAATAAATTTAAGTGACATCAGTCATACACGTAGAAAGGTAAGTTCTATACGTCTTTTCAAACAGAAAAATATACATAAACTTCAAAAGCTTGAGGCACTGATCAATGCTATCCGTTATACAGGTTTCCTATACGACTAACTAAAGAGCTGCCGCCACTGAGCTACAAACACATCATCAGTAGACATATCAAATAAGCCCTTACTCGATAGGGTTGCGTACTTTGATTGAAATTCCTTTAGCAACCTTCTGGCTGCATCATCATACCCTGGATATCAACTTCTATCAGAGTTCTTGTCAAGAAAATCAAATAAGCTATAACTCGAGGTGGTTACGTTATTTTATTATAGAGTTCTTTTTTTGTCCACCTTTTGGCTTCATCATCATACCCTGAACATCGTCTACTAATAGAGTACTTGTCAAGACAAATCAAACGAGCCCAAACTCGATGAAGTTACGTTGTTGTATAACAGAGTTCCTTTGGCTACCTTCTGGCTTCGTCATCATACCCTGGACATCATCTACTGACCGAGTACTTGTCAAGACATATCAAACTCGATGGGGTTGCTTAATTTTATTACAGAGTTCCTGTGGCCACCTTCCACTTCCAGCTTCATCATGAGACCCTGGATTTAAAGTACTAATAGATCACTTGTCACGAAAATACTACAAGCCCCAATCTCGATGCGGTGAGGTTGTTTTGTCATAGAGTTCCTATAGCCACCTTCTGACTCCATCATCAGACAGATCCTGGATACCATCTTCGATCAGAACATTTTTTAAGACAAATCAAACGAGCCTAAACTCGATGTTATTGCATTGTTTTAGGATTGAGTTGCTGTGCCACCTTCCGGCTCTGTCAGCATATCAGCTCGATGGTACCAAAATATTGCATTGTTACTGACTGCACATTCGTGTGCACCGAACACCGGGAAGCAAGCAAGCGAACCGTGTGAACACCGGGAAGTGAGTTCATTTTAAGTTGCAAAATTTTGAAAACTGAGTTTTTGTGACCACCTTCCGGCTCCATCATCAGATCAGCTCGATGGTACCAAAACATTGCATGGTCGCCGATTTTACATATATGACAGCGGGAGCAGAGGCGAAGCGGTAGGTGGCTCGTCACTGTCATCTCGAGGTATGGCGTCCATGTTAGGTGAAGCAAGGAAAACGCAGTTTGCAATGATATCGCCGTTATTCCAAAATCACAGTATGCCGTAGGAATGCCGTGAACGTGACAGGTTCGATGGGGTGACCCGAGTTCTGCGGCGGTCGTGAGCGAAGTGCGCCCCATCGACTCCGTCCTCGTGTAATCGCGCCAAAACGATACTAGCGCCATCACACTGCGTTCAATGCACTTTACAAATTAAATCAACCAATCAAATTAAAGATCCGGTACGTAGTACCGGATCTTATATTCAAATATCTTAATAAATCTTATAGTCAAATCAGTAACAATCAAATTAATTATCCGGTACTATAAAGTCAAAACAGCAATATATATATATATATATATATATATATATATATATATATATATATATAATGTTGCCCGTATACGCGTGCGACGACATATATGTGCCAAATTTCAGCTCAATTGAACATCGGGAAGTGGGTCATATTTAAATTGCTTATTTCTAAAATTGTTACATACGAACATTGCAACCTAATATAAAGCTTGTAAAAATAAATGTAAGGCGACTTGGCATCGCTATGTGCAAAGTGGGTGGTGGGGGGCGTCAAATTGATCGCAGCACGCTATTTGGCAGAAATGTGAAATAACTCTGGACTGTCATGTGTCAAATTGCTATATTTCCATAGAAATCCATACTAACGTTATTAAGTATTAAAAATTCGCGATGTGGGTCACAGAATGTGTTGTGTTATAACTGTTATAAAGTGATAAAACAACATGTTTTTCAAATTCAAATTCAAATTCAAACGTTTATTGCATGTCACATTACAATTTTGCGGTGTTAGAAAAATAAAGGTATACATGTGACGCCCTGCAAGGGCATAGCAAACAAGAGAGTGTTATCTAAACATATTTTTAAATTTCATAAGTAATAAGTTATAATAAGATTAGTGTACATTTCAAGCATTATACAATCATAGATTTATAGATAATAAATTAAATTAAATTAAATTGAATTGTGCCACCGAAGAATATTATCTGTTAAATTTCATATTTATCATTGAAAAATTCTGCTAAGTTATAGTAACTTTTATTTATTAGGAATGTTTAATTCGTTTCCAACATCAAGATGGAAATTGGAGCATAGCAATAAATGGATAGCTGATGTGAAAAGAAAAAAGTTTGTAGGGGGTTTGTGTCACAGACGTTTGTCTTATGATCACAGCTCTTATTAAGTAGCTTTGACCGTTGGTTCTAAGCTCTTTAACGTCTGTCACATACTGTGTTAATACAAATTCTTACCCTTTTTGCACAGTTTGAGGTTGGAAAGTTATATCATGTTGTATCGATTCAAATCCCATATGTATTATAACATTTTTACATATTTTAGTTCACAAAATCACTTATTATAATATGCAAAAACTTTTTAGATATTTTCATCTAATTTCGAAGAAAAACAATCCGAAAATCATTCTAAAACCATTCAGTTGCTATAATTTGAGAGATCTTAGTCCACACTAATTGTGGTCACTAGGCCTAGGGGCGCTGTCATCGCGCACAAAGACGGCACACAGCGAATAATAAAATTGACAATGAAGTCCCTATGGTAATAAAAAATTACATAGCGAATATTTTTAATGACTTTTTTATTGACTCTACAAATACCCTAAATAATAAAATAAAGTTAGGTAACAATGTGTTTCTCACAAACTCAATGTTCCTTCGAGCAATGACTAAGGTAAGCTCACTAAATAATACTACTTCTGTGGGCCATGATGAAATTAGCACAAACATTGTTAAAACCTGCATTAATGAACTAAAGGCCAATTCTACTAACAAAATAACATTAAAACCACAACCGCAACGTTACCAAACGAGCGCATAAAACCATTTGCCTATTCTACTAATCATGTTTAACGGAAA
Source organism: Anania hortulata (assembly GCA_963576865.1). NCBI lineage: Eukaryota > Metazoa > Arthropoda > Insecta > Lepidoptera > Crambidae > Anania > Anania hortulata. Next base: position 17,995,006 of record OY756407.1, on the reverse strand, counting down.
TGGTTTTATTATAGTTCTATTGCGGCTCAACTATAGTTCTATTCAAGTTGAGATAATAGAAATGTTCATGAACCAAACCATAACCTAAAGAAACGATTTTCTACTAAAATTTTGACACACTAAATTGATAGGTAAAACCAGGTAAAACTGACAAGGGCTGTCAAAGGTCAGCTTGAATGTTATTTATTTTCTTACTAGAATTTGTAAAAGCATCAATTTATTTACATATAATCGCCTTGCTATATACATAGTATGTCGAACTAGTAACTGTCTGTACAATCAAATACTTGTTTACAATTTTTGCTTTTATACCGATGTTCCGGTTCCAACTCGTTCTGCAATTCGTAAAGAATGTGAGATGCATATTGCCGGAAACTATTTTCTAAGAAGCTGAAGAAAAAATACTATTAATTAGCAGTACCACAACTTGCGCGGTGTCAGCGGTGTGTCCAGGCACAGGGTGCAGTTTTTGGAGGGGCACAGAAATGACTAGACCTATGTTTTGAATCATGCATGTGCGCATTTAAAGCGCGCTTCAGGCGGATAACATACTAGTAAGTTGTTGCTACAAGGATCTTACAGTACAGTAAAATAACGGATTTCCTTTGTAAAGTACTGTCTTCCAAAACCTCCAAAATTCCAAATTCCAAAATTCCAAAACTTTCAGAAAAAAAAATTTCAGGATTAATCACACACTGATCAACGACATAAGTCAATTAAATAAAATTCAGAAACCGGATCAAGGGATACGACGACGTGGATGTGAAAAAATATAGAAATAAAGAAATTTAAACTACTTACCTATATCCATAGAATACCACAGAAAGATAATTTGGTACATAAGGCGATTCTAAATTTGAAGCAACTTTACAGTTCGTTTACACAAAAGGTTGTTCATAATAGTAGTTCTCCCCAAACTTGGGGAAAAGTTTGTCATGTGTCTATCTAGATTGTCATGTGCACGGCGTAAATATTTTTTTACTATTTTTCTGTTGTGGAATCCTTAAAACAAAAAGATGTGAATGTTTTGATTTTAACAAGTGATGTTCATTTAAGCTTTTCAACTTTAAACTATATATTTTCAAGTAGGTATGATAGCGCTACTTCACAACGCTTTTTTTTTATTCCAAATTTATTGCCCTATTATTTCTCTGATTTTAGTCAACTCAATAAAATTATGATTCCTATTTATCAGTCTTAAATAAGATTTCAGTAAAACTTTTATCGCTCGTGTTTTAAAAATGGAAACGGAAGTTGTAATTTTTATGAAGTGAATGATATTGCAGTTTGTGATAGACATAAAGTTAGTCCCTTATTTATTAAAATGGATTAATTATTTTATCAATAATTATAATTAATTAAATATTTAAAAAAGCTACTTTGAGTTGTAAGAAATATAATTCTGACTGCAATGATTTTGTATGTGTTATAAAATTGTAAATCAATTTATTTAATGTTAAATCTAAGTTTAAATGCAAGATATGATTAATTTATTGTTTTAAAAAATACTATGAGTTAAGAAATGATTGTTATAACTATAATTAAAATGTAAAAGTGGTGATTTGACTCCGGTTGTCGCATGGCGCTTGTTTGTGTCACAGAATAGTGGTGGTGGCATAGGCAAGCTGCGTTGAGAGGCATTCTGAGTTCAACCACCGTCGAGTAAAGACGTTTGAATAAAGTGCTGCGATAAATATTACATCTGAGTTTTCTTCGTTAACTATGAATACTCTAACATGTATAATATTTAAACTACACTGCACCTACTTATCACAGACAAAAATATCAGTTAGTACTTTTATAATTAATTAATAGGAACAATAATGTAAAAATAAAATGGGAAAATAATTTCCTTATCTGGCAACACTAACTTTACACACACTTTATTAGCTTTTACGGTCGAAATACTAAATAATATTGATAGCTTGTAAGTGAAAAGTGAAGTTATCACAGTTTTTATATTTATCCAATGTGTATTGACACCATTTAATAGCACAACTCGTCAACATTATTTTTTTTCCAAGAGATACGTTCCGAGCGGATTGACATTTAACACTACGGAGTCGTCAGCGTTTGGAGCCTGCTGCGGCTCCAATTTAGTTGCTTCAAATTTTGCGTGCGTATTGGGTATCTAGTGTCAATAGACACAGCGTCAAAAATCTTTGACCTATATCCATTGACTTATTTATTACTTCGTAAGACGGACCGCACGTCAGGCTGTTGCCTATAACCGGGCCCTACTCTGACCCTACCTAGGGCCGAAGTGACGTAGTCAGTGGTCGGCTGTCATCAGGATCCGGTGTCCTAAGAAAAAATAATATGCCTGGATGTTCTTTTAAGAATTGTGTCAATTACGACAGGAAGTTCACCAAAAATAATTTCAATTTTAAATTTCACTGGTAAATCGTAAATTTGATAATTATTTACATTAATTTAATCTTTTTTTATCGTTCTTGTCAATGGGCTAGTTTCCTAAAAAAATATAATTAGTCCGTCAGTTGGATTAACAGAAAATATTTGACACGTATTTTTTCTTTTCTGAATCAAACTAAAAATGATGAAGATATAGCCCGTTAAAGTTTCGCGTAACGTCACGCCTTGCGACACTTTATAGCAAGACGTGACGTCACATGTTCACTTTGATGCGCCTTATCTTCGTAATTTTTTGTTTGATTGACAAAAGACAAAGTATGGGTCCAATATTTTTTGATAATCTAACTGACGGACTAAATAGAATAATCATTTTTTGACCCAGGAAACTAGCCCATTATACGAAGCGACGCCATATTTACCATACAAATGTCCGATATAACTTTGTAGCGGCGTGCATTAGTTCTACACTGTGAGCACTATCACGGTTATAGGTGATGTCATACAAATATTAGGTTTTGTGATGATAAAATATCTGAAGTTTCGATTTATCTAATATATAAGTAATCAAAGTAACGTGTTTTTAACGTAGTAAGTGTAAAGTACAATTCTTTGTATTTTGTTATTTCTATAACTACGTTGTACACTGTAGATTTTCTACTGATCCTTGGCGAAATGAAACAGGTGTCGTATTTTTATTTAAGCAAGCAAAAAGTTATACATATTTACTATGATAACTCTTTAAATATTGTTTTTTTACTGAGTTCTTCTTTAATTATAAGCCGCTCTGACAAGGTTACATCTGTGTTGCGGTTTAACAGTTGACATTATAGTCTAATAGATGGCGTTTGTGTGTCATGTATGGCTAAAGTGTAATGTGAATTGTTCTGTCAGCCGTATTTTTACTTTTTAAATCAATGCCTATTTCATTGTGTGAAGCTTTAAATATTTTTAAGTTTTGGTATACTTACCAAACGAATTATGTTAAGTGTGTGTGTGTTCCTATTTGGATTCGGATGATTCGGAAGACATACGTCTTGGAGTGGGGAGTGACGCAGGGGGGTCTATAATCCCCTAGGCTCTTCAACATATACGTGAACGATCTTATCGTGAGGCTGAGTAGTATGCGCGTAGGATGTCGGGTAGACGGTATTAGCGTAAACAACATAAGCTATGCTGACGATATGGTACTGCTCAGCCCCACGGTGGGGGGACTCAACGAGATGTTGCGTGTTTGTGAGTCTTATGCTGCTGAGCATGGGCTTACTTACAATGTGAAAAAGACGGAGTACATGGTCTTTGAGGCCGCTGACATTTACCAAAATGTCCCAATAACATTATCAATATAACCCCCAATGGCATGAACGTTAACAAAGTAAATAGTTTTAAATATCTAGGGCACATTATCACTAGCGACCTCAAAGACGATGCCGATATTGAAAGGGAGCGCAGGGCCTTGGCGATTAGAGGAAATATGTTGGCCCCTAGGTTTTCTCGGTGTACTGAGGATGTCAAAACTACGCTCTTTAAAGCCTGTTGTCAGAGCTTGTACACGGGAAACCTGTGGGTCAAATACACCAAAAAGTCGCCAGTCACAGCTCAGTAACCAGAAAGAGCAGACGCGTGATCGGATGCCAATTTCACGATTTTTTGTGGGTGAGTATGCAATTCGGTGGATTTGGTCCAGGTAAATTTTTGAATTTAGTGTACGTGATATTTTAAAACCTTTATTTGATTACAGTATAGCTGATGTTGAACCTGTTGTCTTAATTAAATTGAACCAGGATTGTTTTTACAACTGTTCTTGTTTTTGACTTTTATGCAATTGGCATATATTTTCTGACTACAGTGGACTTGAATTCGGTGCATTTTAAGCAACCGAATTCAGAAATTCATCCACTGCGTTCATAAAATAGCTCACCGAGTTCAGATTTTCTTATAAAATATCATTTTCAGCACCTTTAAATGTTTTTTTATGACGGTTGTGTTAACATCAATTCATTTAGATAAACTTCATAACTATCTAACCATCGACTTTTTATTTATAAAAAAAAACATTTAAAAACCAAGACTTTTGTAGTAACTTAAGACGTTTATTATTATCCCTTAATTTCAGACTAAAACAGATGAAGAAATAAAAGAAAATTTATTGTTTGATTTACCCTTTTTTTTAAAGATTATACAAACAAAACTTACATTGTATGACTTCAGAAATTATACAATTTCTGACAAGCGGTGCAATATTTTCTGAATTCGGGAGATGTTGAATTGGGTGGTTTAATTATATGATTAACTGTTAGGAACTGTTAGGTTTAGTTGTCCAATTAGCAGTTTATAATTAAAAATAAAATGATTTACACATACAATACCTATGCTAAATCTATGAAAAAAAAAAACGACCACCGAAATCAAACAAAATTGGCTAATTTGGAGAAATGCCCATTTATAACATTCGCGCCTTTAGGGTGAAGTTTTTTTTCTTCAAATAGTTAACCAATTAAGAATTAAAGGTTTTTAATGGATTTTACTCTTAGCGCCTACTTTTCCATGAGCGGATATTTTGCTCGCAATGTAATCTATTTGCACAGGAGCGCAACGGACGGATGTTTAGTCTGCGAGAAGCATTTGTATTATCTTAGGCACGTAATAGAACTCGCATTAGTCGACGCTTAATGCTCCAGAGGGCCAATTCCCATAATTTGACAATAGTCGCAATCCGGTGTCGATCCGCTCCCAGTAACATTACGATCCCAAACGGTATTCTCGTAAACTGAAATGGAAGAAACCAAAATTGGATATTTTTTGCTCTGTTTTTAGTCTTATTGGGATAGTTTTAATAATTTTACGTCAAATTGAAAGTTTACGAGAATACCGTTTGTGATAGTAATGTTACTGGGACCGGATCGACACCGGATTGCGACAATTGTCAAATTACGGGAATTGGGCCGCAGGTCACTTGCCTTACCCGTCGCCGTAAAGGTACGTAGCGATCCGACGCGTCATTACGATAAATATACGCTATTGTATTATGCAATTTTTACTTAAATGTTTATGTGTAGGTACTTAACTTAGGTTGTGTTCTATCGTCGCTTCCGTGGTAGATTACCGGTTGAAACTACAAGAACGAAGCCTCAATAACCTAGCATCATTTTTATTTTTATTTTTTATTATTGTATTTATGTATGTTAGTCTATAAGGTATTTATTATATGGGCCTTCTATTATAATGTATTAACACTGTAATGAATTTTATGCCTGAAATAAATGATATATTATTATTAAGATTGGGATATTTTTAATTGCACCTCTGTTAAAATATTATGCAAACATAACAATCTCCTGTAATAAACTTATTGCACATCAGAAACATGACTCAAATTCAAATTCAAATTAAAATTTATTTATTTGCATCAAATATGGTATATACAGTTCTTAAATACATTTTTAGAGTCACATGTTAGGCTACATAAAAGAGCATGCAAATGTCGATGAAAAATAAAAACATTATTGAGATGTCAAGAGCCTGTTTATAAATGAAAAATTAAATCAAATGTCACGTCCAGAATAAAATGAATAAATGTCACAAAAAAAAAACACAAAAAAACAATGATGTCCAATTTAATTAATAATACAGATTTAATAAATAGTTTAAACAAAAAGTCCTCATGATTTGCTAATGATAAATGCAAGTTCAAAGTCTATTATTTTCTAGAAGTTGTCTTACATCATAAAAATTGTTTTGTAGCAGCCACTTGTAAAGTTTATTTTTAAACAAGTTAAAGTTTAGTTCTCTTATTTCCTTGGGAACCTTATTATAAATTTTTACACACATAGCGGGACAAGTTTTGCTGTACTTCTGTGATCTTGGTATAGTGCTTATTACTAGTCTATCAGGATTCCTTTTAATTCTGGAGTCGACATCGCCCGCCCTCTTAAATAAATCAATATTTTTCTTTACAAAAATACATGTTTCGAGAATATTTCGCCGGGCGGGATTCCACATATAGCTCTCATGCATTTTTTTTGCGCGATAAAAGCTTTATTTTTATTTAGGCCATTGCCCCACATTATAAGGCCATAACGCAATATTGACTCGACGTATGCGCGGTATGTTGTTACTGCTGTTTCCCTGTTAGTAACATTTTTTACTTTATGGAGAGCATATGTAAATTGATTGATCCTTTTGCATAGATTATCAATATGTTCTTGCCAATTCAAATTTTGATCTTTATCAACCCCCAGGAATTTCGTTTGCGACACTTCACTTATTTTGTCAATGTTCAGTTTAAAATTGTATTTTTGATGTTTGCATTTATTAAATTGAATGAAATTGGATTTGTTTAGATTAATTCTTAAATTATTTTCATCTAGCCATTTTATAATTTTGTCAACAGTATCATTAATTGCTATTTCGTGATCAGGTATTGAGTATTTTTTCTTATCAGATGTCACAACTATACTCTTCTACAGTAAACTATCTGCTCATCAAAATATGTTCTCTAAAAAATATAAAAACAATACCAAAACCAGCTATCTTTTTAAATCTATTCACAACTAAAATCTAGTTCAAACAGACTTATTTTTCTTAAAACAAAAATCATCATCATTTCAGCCATAGGACGTCCACTGCTGAACATAGGCCTCCCCCAGTGACTTCCAGATTGGCCAGTTGAAAGCGGCCCGCATCCAGCGGCTTCCTGCAACCTTTACCAGGTCGTCTGTCCACCTTGTAGGTGGACGTCCTACGCTGCGCTTGCCGGTACGTGGCCTCCATTCCAGAACCTTTCTGCCCCATCGGCCGTCAGTTCTACGTGCTATGTGCCCCGCCCACTGCCACTTCAGCTTGCTTATCCGTTGGGCTATGTCAGCAACTTTTGTTCGTTTACGAATCTCCTCATTCCTGATTCGATCTCGCAAAGAAACGCCGAGCATAGCCCTTTCCATAGCACACTGTGCGACCTTGAGCTTTCTTATGAGGCCTATAGTGAGAGGCCACGTTTCAGTTCCATATGTCATCACTGGTAACACACACTGGTTGTAGACTTTCGTCTTTAGGCAGCGACCGCCCAGCGCTTAAAAACTAAGCATAAATTCTAAGGATAAGAATGAAGGATTAATAATTCTAATAATTTCTAGAAACTAAATCATCTAACATTAATAGCTTTGGCTAATCGAATTCGATAAAATAATTAACAATCGAAAATCGGAATATCAGCAATATGTAAATTATGTTAGTTTATTTTTGTGTTATAAGAATTTTAAATGTTATTGAATAAATGAATTAATTATGTTTTCGGTATCTATATAATAAAAATAAGGAAAATTAAAAGACGGCAAAATGTTTTCGGTAAAATAAAATTCATACTAAAACAATTCGGATTGAAAATAGGTAACCCATATTAGTTTTTTTAAATAGAGTTACCACGCTATTGTGCGTATCATTAAGCCCATTTATTAATTTTATGTGTGCTTAGTTAGATATGCATGACACATAAAATGATGTTTGCTGACTTTGTATATTTTTAAAATTATCCGGGGAAAGGTATGTGATGCGGATATTCTGGAGCGGGTTGGATTACAAATCCCGGACAGGTACGTGTGGCGGCGGCGCCGACCAGCGCTGCTGGCGGTCCCGCGGGGGAGAACTATTACTTGTTAAACAAAGCGCCGCTGACGCGTGCACTTAGCATTCTCAACCTTATTGCTGAGGTGACAGATATATTTTCTTGTACTTTGAGTGAATTCATAAAGGTAGCCTTATTTATTATTTGCTACAGAAGTGTTTAAGTCTTGATTTTTTATTGTTTTGTATTAAGTTTGTACCTACTTTTACTTCACGGTCGCATTATGACTTACCTGTAATGACAGTGAAATGTTGATGAAAATAAATAATAATAATAAAAATAATAATAATGTTCAATTAAGAATCAATGTTGTTCGTTTCAGAATAAGTGATATTTGAATTTGATTAAGTATATTGACATATTTTGTTATACGAATAATTATTAGATCTGCATTCCGAAAACAGATGAGCATGCAATTCAAATAGTTTTGCTTAGACCAGAAAACTGATGCCCAGTTTTATTAAATAGAGTGCGTTTTTAGTGTGCAAGTCAGTATTTTTGGTGCTATTATTGATTTATTTTGTTTGACAAGAGGATATTATTAGTTAGGCGATTAAATACATGCCCTAACGATTTTATGCATTTTACTTAGAATTCAAACCTAAACTTATAAAAAGCAAGCAGGCAACCTTCGTGCAGGACCTCGAATGTAGGTTTCCCGCCGCGCCGCCCGCACTCGCCTAGGTACCGATTGACGACGATCGAGATGGCAAATTAAAACACTAATTTTATAATGTCAAAAAGGCTGCGCTGTGACTGAGCCGGACGGTAAATTCAGAGCGGCTGATATCAAGGTGCCACTTTTAATTTCGAACGTCAGTAAGGATACAAGTGAAGATGACATTGTTACTTATATAAGGGATAGAACAAGTGAAATTGTATCTTTAAAAATGATAAATATGAAAAAAGTTAAAAAGTATAATGCCTATAAGTTATATGTTTCTAAAAGTAAATTAAATTTATTTCTTGATGACAACTTTTGGCCTAATGGTATTACTTTTAGGCGTTTTGTACGCTTAATGTATAAAACAAAGTCAGAAAACTTAGTTAAAGTTACTAAATAATAAAGACCGATGTCTATAAGCCCTATGTGTGATTTTAAATTAATTAGTTTCAATTGTAAATCTGTTAAACGCTCGTTTGATGACATTCGTAATATTTGTGAAGTTTCTGATCTTGTGGCTCTTCAGGAAACGTGGTTACTCCCCCATGATATATCAACTTTAGGAACAATATCTAGTAATTTTGAATATACCGGTAAATCTGCTGTAGACACGTCTGCGGGTTTATTGGTTGGAAGACCATACGGGGGAGTAGCCATTCTATGGAGAAAGGGCATTTTTGATAATGTTACAATCCTAAAATGTAAAAGCGCCCGGCTGGCTGCAATCAGGGCTACATTAGGTGATCGCTCTATTGTTGTTATGACGGTGTATATGCCAACCGACTCTCTAGATAACCTGCCGATTTTTGCTGAGGTGTTAGGTGAAATTAGCGCAATTGTAGCGAGCGGTGATATTGAAAGTATATTTGTCTTGGGTGATTTCAATGCTCATCCTAACGAGTTATTCTTTAAAGAACTAATAAATTTTTGTTCTGATCAGTCCTGGGTCTGTGCTGACGTAGAAATGCTAGGGTTGCAGTCTGATATTTATACGTTTGTGAGTGAAGCCCACGGATGCAGACGGTGGCTTGATCATTGCGTTGCGTCAATATCAGCCGCAAAAACCGTTGTTAAAGTGAGTGTCATAGAGGATGTTTTTGTGTCGGATCACTTACCCTTACTTATTGAATGTAACCTAAATGTAGTAAGGCCTAAAATAGCATCACGGAGCTTATACCGTAACTCAGTTATATGGGGGGCGAGAAGCGAGTCTCAAATTGAAAAGTACCGCGAATTATGTAACAAAAAGCTTCGAGACATAGATTTTCCCTCGGAGTTTGCGGAGTGTAGCCACGATTCGTGTAATCTGAACGAGCATAGATCTGTGCTGGACAGCTTATATAATAGTATTGTGCAAATATTATGTAGCGCGGCTATGGAGACAAGTGGGGAGCGCTGCTGTAAGTACGGTCAGAGAAAACGTCTGTGTGGGTGGAATAAGCATGTTCGTGAAGCTCACGCGGAGGCCAGGCTTAAGTTCAAAGTCTGGGTTTTATATAATCGTCCTACCTCTGGCATTTTCTACGAACAAATGTACGAGACGCGAAACATTTTTAAAAGTCGTCTGAAATGGTGCCAAAATAATCAGGAACAGTTAAAAATGGATACTTTGGCTAAACATAGGTCAGCAAAAAATTTTGAAAATTTTTGGAAAGCTACAAGAAGACATGAGGGTAGGCCTGGTCTCCCAGTGAGTGTGGACGGGCTTAGTGAGCCTATTGATATAGCCAACATGTTTGGTGACCATTTCAGGGTGCGCTCGCCACTTGGCTTCTCGACCGCATCTATTAATTCTGTGCCCGGCAGGTTAGGGGGTGGACCGCCTGTACATTTCACCGCTAAACAAATTAAGCATATACTAAAGAAGATGACTGGCGGTAAATCTCCTGGGCATTATGGACTCAGTGTTGAACACTTGAAACATGCGGGGGTTCACCTACCGAGGGTACTGTCTATGTTTTTTGCACTGTGCATAAGTCATTCTCACTTACCACACGACCTAATGAAAACCATTGTGGTGCCCATTGTGAAGAACAGGACAGGGGATGTCTCGGACAAGGGTAACTACCGCCCTATCTCACTGGCTACAACTATTGCCAAGGTGCTGGACGGCCTGCTTGACTCTTACTTGCAAAGTCATTTAAATCTACACGACGCACAGTTCGGATTTCGTCCCGGACTATCAACTGAAACCGCTATCGTAAGTGTTAAGCATACCGTCCGCTACTACACCGATCGCAGAACGCCGGTGTACGCCTGTTTCCTTGATCTCTCTAAGGCTTTTGATTTTGTGTCATATGACGTGCTTTGGAGGAAACTGGGTGACAGGGGTGTACCGATTAGAATTCTGAATGTATTGAAGTATTGGTATGCCAATCAAACCAACTTTGTGAGGTGGGCAGACTCTCTTTCGGAAGCGTATGTGTCGGAGTGCGGGGTGAGGCAGGGGGGATTGACGTCTCCCAAGCTCTTCAACATGTATGTGAACGATCTCATCGTGGCGCTGAGCAGCATGCGTGTCGGGTGTCGGATAGATGGCGTTAGCGTCAACAACATTAGCTACGCTGACGACATGGTGCTGCTTAGCCCGACGGTGGGGGGTCTTGTAGAAATGTTGAGAGTATGTGAAGAGTATGCGGCTAAGCACGGGCTCACATATAATGTAAATAAGACCGAGTTCATGGTCTTTGAGGCCGCTGGTAAACGTCCGAAAAGCGAAAGTAGTATCACCCTTAATGGCGTGAGCATAAGACGCGTCACAAAATTTAAGTACTTAGGACATATTATTACTAGCGACCTTAAAGATGATGCAGATATTGAAAGGGAGCGTAGGGCTCTGGCGGCTAGAGGTAACATGTTGGCTCGCAGATTTTTCCGTTGTACAGATCAAGTAAAAGTGACTCTCTTTAAAGCATACTGCCAGAGTATATACACGGGAAACCTGTGGGCCAGCCACACCAAAAGATCGCTAGAGGCCCTGCGTATCCAGTATAATAATATCTTCAGGATGCTGTTGGGACTGCCTCGTTCTTGTAGTGCATCGGGAATGTTTGCGGAATACCAAACTGATGGATTCAATGCCATCATCTGCAAAAAAACGGTATCTCTGATCAGCAGGGTGCGGGACAGTCGCAGAAGCATACTAAAGACCTTAGCCGATAGGTACACATCGCCGCTTTGGAGGTGTTTTGTGCAGAGAGTGATCCCGGGACCTTACGCGCCCTGCGGATCTCGCTCAGCATTTTCCCGGCAGAAACAATTAATAAATTAATATTTTTATAATAATTAATACTAACCATAGATTTTTAAGTTCATTGTTACTAACCCATTTGGATTTAAGTTGTCCGAAATAAACGATTTTATTTATTATTTATTTATAACCTATTAGGATTACGCAGGTTTCGTCACATACCTCAAAAGTAAAAATAGAACCCTTAGGATCATGATCTGTTAGAACCAATTTGCTGTGAAACTACGGGACCGATTGAATTTCAATTTGGCACAAATACTACGCTACGCTGGATTTCAAAATCGTTGTGGTTTTCGTTATCAGTGACCCGATAAACAATAGAAACAATACCCATGTTGATTTTCAGACTTTTTTACCCCTTTTCCCCATTTAGGAGTTGACTTTTAAAAAACCTGAAACACTTACTCATTTATTGTTAGAAATACTCATTCGGACAGGCGTAAAATGTTTGATATGACTTATCTCTTTAAAATACTAAACTCGATGATTGATTTACCAGAACTTCTCAGTTGCTTATATTTTTCTGGTCCAACCCGTCTGCCGGTGCGCTCCTCTCGTAGTTTACCTCTGTTTGCTCCTCCGCGACGCAAAAAAAATTACACTCGAAATTCATTCTTCTGTCGATCCACCAACACTTACAACAGAGAATTTACTAATATCGATTTTTTTCATATCTCATTAAACATATTTAAGCAAAAACTGAATAATATATTAATAATTAATTATTGAAACATGAATAACATAATTATGTAAAATTAAATTTTAATATTTAGCTTCTTATTATTCTTCTTATCTGAAATTTTGAACAAATACCTATATTTTAAGTTTACTTTATTGTACACACTAACTTTATCATGTCCGATCATGTAAGAAATATGTATTAATAGCATGTTACTTTTAGGCACCTATTAGGTCTATTATTGTAATCAATTTTTACCTACCAAATGTTTATATATATGGCTGTTTGTTGCCAAAATAAATGAAAAAAAATAAAAAAACTCCTGAGAAGTTTCGAATAAAATTGTGTTACTAATCTTGTTTCCAACATACAGTTGAAAACGACGGCTCGTAACGACAGATCCTTCCGTATATACTTAGCACTATAAGGATACTTTATACATAAACAGAGGTACATAGGTACTCGCGTAAAAGCAATGAAAAGCAAATATGCCTTTCCAAAGTTCAAATGCAGAGACACCTTAGGCATAATTTTATTTCAATCTTAAATGGTCACAAATACATCAGTAACAAAATCTATAAAAAATAAACATCTCAGTCTAGGTGTTTTGTGACAGGAGCCTCTTTAACCATAATCTACAAAGTATTTGCTGTGGTAATTTTATGATTCTACTAAGTTTCTATCATTAGCCTTTTTGCTACTCTACTATTTTTAAACAACAACTATAAAAAAATAGAAACTTTACCGCAACCCAACCACTTACCAAACCCTACCAAACCACTTACTTTGGCTATACGTTCCACAGATTATGTAGCATATATACGCGAGATACCATACCAAAAAAAGACAACCTACTAATGCAACATATTGTTTTTTAAAGTTAATTTATAATTTTAAAGCATTTCCTAATTGCAAACAAATATTTTAAACATAATATCTAAGACAAAAAATCTTTAAAGAACTCAATAATCAATCCTATTTGGTAGACGACTAAAAGGTACTATTGCATATTCTCTGCTAGGTTGTCAACTAAAAAAACTTTTTAAGTTAAACGGTTTTATGTTAAACATACATTGCAATGTTTAAGATAAATGTACTAAAAACCAAAAAATAATAAAATAGATACAGTCGTGGGAATTATAAACATATGCATAGACTAGACTAAAATAAAACCGTGGGGCACGTCAATTGTCTACAAATTATCGACTTAATGTGCGATAGAAGAATAGTTTAATTCGTCGTTAGGCAGTTGGCCCGCAGACGGTGAAGAAATTACTATTTTCTTGCTCATGGAAATTCCAATAGTTATACACTCCATGTAAATAAAAGAGATGTTTCAACTAGTTTATCGTTGGACATTCACACTGCTGGCTGGCGAGGAATCGTTTCACTGCTCGTAGTTTGTCTTTAATCGACAAAACATATGATAAAAGTACTACTTGCTCACTACTATGAAACCCTAAAACTCGCTTATAATCGAGCTTGCTTGCTTGTTTCCACATTCTAGCCCTACTTATCACACGTCCATCGTTGTCGGTTGAACAACTGCCTAATTATAGTGTAACATTACAAAACAAACATTTTAATCAACGATTGTAGACAATTGACGTGCCCCACGGTTTTATTTTAGTCTAGTCTATGCATATGTTTATAATTCCCACGACTGTATCTATTTTATTATTTTTTGGTTTTTAGTACATTTATCTTAAATATTGCAATGTATGTTTAACATAAAACCGTTTAACTTAAAAAGTTTTTTTACCTATTTTTATTTTCTAGTTTTTAGTTTTTATTTCGCATTCTGTTTAATTCATTTAGTGCTTCATTATTGCAAGGTTTCTTGCCCGTTAGTTTAATCAATTGTTATCAGCCATTTGGTAGCGGCGGCCATCTTAGATTTCAATAAATAGTATAGTAAATTGTATTCATATAATAATAAATTGTATTCTACTTGTTGAGACCTTTCTTTTGATACCCATATTGATGGGATTGATAAAACCTACGTTATCCGCCATTTTGTAGCGGCCGCCATCTTGGATTTCAATTTTTTATAGTATATTGTATTCTGCTTATTGAGCCCTTTCATTTGATACCCATATTGATGGGATTGATAAAACCTACGTTATCCGCCATTTTGTAGCGGCCGCCATCTTGGATTTCAATTTTTTATAGTATATTGTATTCTGCTTGTTGAGCCCTTTCATTTGATACCCATATTGATGGGATTAATAAAACATAAATTATCCGCCATTTTGTAGCGGCGGCCGTCTTGAATTTATAATGATAATGAATAAACATAATTGTATTGTCACCAAAATCCAAAGTGTATACAAAATTTCAGATTAATCGGTTGACAGGAAGAGGGTGAAATTTGAATTACTAAATTTGACCCAAGAATAAAACAAACGGGGTGAGCTAAATAAAACCGTTTAAAAACCGTTTAATAAAACCGTTTAATAAAACCGTTTAAAAAGAAACTGCGTGTCAGTCAAAATCAATGTCAATTTGAAATTGCTTACACTGCAATATGTTTGAGACTTTTTAATTTTTTTAAATGTTTAAAGCTAAACTTTGGTAGATATTCATTGTATGTATGTTATTGAGGATTGAGGTATACACAAGCTCCTAATCAAACCATCCATTCATCCATTTTCATCTGCATTCTGTTTATTTGTAAGTCTCATTCATTAGCCATGGTGGCTAACTTCTTTGAGGCATTTCGGGCTCTTAGTAGAATTCATCATTTCATCTTTAGGACGTCCACTGCTGAACAAAGGCATCCTCCAATGATCTATGATCGGGGGTATTGCCAATACTCGACACGCTTGGCAGGCGGGTTGGCGTGCGCAGTGTTTTAATAAGATTTTGCAGAAAGACGCTGCTGCCCGTCTCGTGCTACAGGAATTAGTCGCCTCTTACGACATGTCTCCTATTGGCGGTGGGTAAGTGTATTCTTTACGGCCGTTCCCACACGGCACTAGAATAGTAGAATTATGAAGGGATATTTTTTTAGTTTAAATTAGTTTTAATCAGAGACTATGTTTTTTTTATACAGCAAATTGCACTAGCGGTCCAGAAAAAGTTATGTCAAATCAACTTTTGCGTAGCCGTTATATTTGACAGATGAGAGGCACGGCTGCGGTTGTTTAGCGATTAATGCGTATGTAAAGTTTTTAGTAGAAATAGCGTTTTAAGATAACCTTTGGTTCATAGACGATTGTATTCAAGATTGTATTAGTAGAATAGAGTTTTGAAAAGGTACTGCAAAGTGAATTTAACAAGGAGCTTATAAGTAATAGGTACAAAGTACTTTAAGTTCCTTGGAATTCAATGAACGTTAACTTTAAGGCTCGGACTACATGCATCTGTAATTATTCTGAACCGCTAAAAACGGTCACGGACAAGCCCGAATTCAATCCGTCGCTCAAGCAAACATACGAATTTTCCCTGCATCGACTACATACGATCCGGTACCATCCGATTCTGATTTCCACCCGGATGCCTTTGGACTCCTCCGGCCACCTGAGCCTTTTTTTAGCACAATTGGGCGGAGCCTTTCCATATCGTATGCAGTTGTATGGCACTGACCACATGACACTAAAAAGTCTCCGTTCCGGCCGCTTCCGGACGATTAATGCACCAGTGTTACAAGAGACTCGCGGGAGATAGGACGTAAAAAGTGATATTAAGGCGACGGGTAAAGCAAGAGCCGTGTGGGGACGGCCGTAAAGAATACACTTCCCCACCGCCAACAGGAGGCGTGTCGTAAGAGGCGACTAATTCCTGTAGCACGAGACGGGCAGCAGCGCCTGCGTGCGAAATCTTATAAAAACTGCGCTCGCCAACCCGCCTGCCAAGCGTGGCGAGTATTGGCAATCCCCCCGATGTTGGGTTATTGGGGGAGGCCTGTGTTCAGCAGTGGACTTTCTATGGCTGAAATGATGATGATGAAAACAAGTGACCTTGAGCATTTAGCGTCGACTAATGCGACTTCTATTACGTGCCTAAGATAATACGAATGCTTCTCGCAGACTAAACATCCATCCATTGCGCTCCTGTGCAAATAGATTATCATTGCGAGCAAAATATCCGCTCGTGGAAAAAGTAGGCGTAAAGAGTAAAATCCATTAAAAATCCTTTTATTACTTAATTTGTTGACTATTTGAACAAAAACACTAAAATGCTAAAAATAATCCTAACACTTAAGTACCTAATCAGCTAATTTTGGAGTCGGTGCAAACAAAAACATTGAATCTCTCATCGGCTGGCACCGACTCCAAAAGTAACTGATTAGGTACTTAAGTGTTAGGATTATTTTTGGCATTTTAGTGTTTTGAAGTCGGTATTTTTTTTTTAAATAAAATTTACTTATTTCATCTATTTTTAGTGATAAATCCTAATCTAACTGCTGAACACCGATTTCATCCCCTATTTTCCTACCCTTAGGGGTGATTTTTATTTTGCAAACTTTTATCATGAATAATAAATAAATAATACTCAATAATACTCAATAATACTCATTTATTTTGTACATAGGCCCTCTTCCGGGCACTTATACACGTCCCAAAAGTATAGCTTAGTCCTACCACCGCTTCGGGACTACACATTGGCTGGTGATGAGAAGAAACGGCGCAACAAACTCAGTCACCTTTGTCAGCCTTATTTTACATGAAATACAGTTTACAAGACATGTAGTAAGTGTGAGCCAAGCAGGTTAAGTCCATGCACTCTTGTCGTTTAAATAATTGTCTATTTTATAATATCCTTTTTTCATAAGGATTTTTTTAATGTGAATTTTGAATTCATGTACAGGTAATTCAACAAGAGTACGTGGTACTTTATTGAAAAATTTAATACATTTCCCCAAGAATGAATCACCAACTTTGTGTAGTCTGAAGCTCGGAACGGCAAGATTATTTTTATTTCGAGTATTATATTGATGAAAATCACTTTTTAGGCTAAACAAAGTAAGATTTTTTTGAACGTACATAATATTTTCAAAAATGTATTGAGAGGCTACTGTTAATATATTAATATCTTTAAAAATCTCCCTCAGTGAGTCACGAGGTCCAAGACAGTATCTGGCGCGTACGGCTCTTTTCTGCAACACAAAGATTGATTCAATGTCAGCAGCAGAACCCCATAACAGTAAACCATACGACAACAAACTATGAAAATAACTAAAGTATACTAGTCTTGCCGTTTCAACATCAGTTAAAAGCCTTATTTTCCTCACAGCATAAGCCGCTGAACTGAGCCTTCCTGACAAGGCAATTATATGGGGGGGGACCCCATTGCAGCCGGGAGTCTAATGTGATTCCCAAAAAAGTGGTAGAATCGACTGCATCTATATGATCATCTGACATATTAATATGCGTACTGACCTGCCTCACATTGGGCATAGTGAATTTAATGCATTTAGTTTTTTTTGCATTTAGTAACAGGTTGTTCGCTGTAAACCAGCGTAGTACTTGAGAGAGAGAGAAATCGTTTATTAAAATACAAGAAAAGCAGATACATTCTTAACAGTACAACTTAAAACTATACAGTGCAAGGAGTTACCTTTGCCTGAACTAGGTAGAACCTATGCTTCAGGCGAGAGTGAACGTAAATGAACTTCTAGGTGACATAAATTAACAGTAATTAATTATTAAAAATAGGAAAAATATACAAAGTTTTCGATACTATCAATCTATTTTACTTACATATTAAAAGTAATTGTTCAGTTTTATCGTAAGACAAAGATAGTAAATACTTACCTATTTCTAATTTACAGTTATAATAATTTAGCTCATAAAAATTAAGTATTTTATTTAGTCTATTGTACAGAAATGGTCCTAGAAATGTAAAAAACCTATTTGTAAAAGTGTATATTGAGGTTGATTGTGTGACGCAAACTATATCTCTACGTCGTTTATTAGTAATGTCAGCATTATAAGGAAGTAGTACATGTTGTTTTAGTAATACGTGCATTATAAGCAATTGTCGGACAGTCAGCACATTACACGACATAAATAATAGGTTAGTAGGATGGAAAAAAGGTAGGGAGTTGGCTACTTTTAGGATTGCTCTCTGAGCTCGTTCAAGTGGGATCAAGATAGTTTTTAATGCTCCGCCCCATGACGTGATGCAATTCTGGATCATAGCATCTTTGAAGAATAAGCTATTCAATAAAACAAAAATCATCAAAACCGGCTCATATTTGTCGAAAATAGGTAACAAGAACCACAACCAAAATATTATCTGGGTATATATTTGTTGATTTTCTCGAAAAGTTCTATAAAACTTATATGGGACCACCTCTGAAATATGATCTACCAAACAAAAAAAGAATCATTAAAATCGATTCATAATTGGCGAAGTAATCGCATAACATACATACAGTCGAATTGAGAACCTCCTCCTTTTTTTAAATTGGCTGAAAAAAACTTCATCCTTTAGGCACAAATGTTATAAATAACTAAACCAACTTTAAGGCTAAACAAAAACGTCGTTTAAAATATAAATGTGTACCAGCTCGCAATATTTGCGGTACTTTGAAATATTTTTTAGTGTTTATAAGAAATAATAACTAGTATTTAGATACAACAGGGAAAACTTCAACATATAAGTTATATCGATTTCCACATCCTATATCTAGTATTTTTCACCTCTTTTACGTGTATTCTCCTTACCCAGCGCCTTAAAGATTTTATTTAATGCTTGCAAGGATCGTAGGTTCGTTGTTGGCGTCTGAATTTTGGCATACTTATCGGTCGGTCGGTGACATCAATGCAATGTTATGGTAACATTAAGCTGATCTGATAATAATGGAGGAGATGGAGGTAGACAAGAAACTCTTAAACTATACAATGATAAACCCGCCATTCGTTTGACTTGTCTTAACAAACTAAATAACCTATAATCTTGTGAGGTGCCCAGGGTCTGATGATGATGTCTGAAAGTGCTCATAGGAACTCCTAACTTACACTTGTTAAGCCAATCGTATTTGGGCTCGTTTGATTTTCTTGACAGAGTGAAGTACCCATTTCATTCAATTTTTTTTGACGGCCACAGCAAAACATCATTAATTATCTCGGCTTTAGGTTGCGTCTATGTCCATTTTGATTAGACGTCAGCGCAACGGCTAGCGTAGCGACCGACTGAATAAATTTATCTCCGGATTCACCCGGACCGCATGAAGTCGATTGCAAGCCAGCTTGTTTCTCCCGGACCGAACAGATTCCGGATACGTTTATCGGACTACATGCACCCGGAATTTTTCAGAACTCTATACAACGGCTCCGGACAAGCCCGCAATCAATCCGTTTCAATGCGTTGTATGGGGTTCTGAAAAATTCCGGGTGCATGAAGTCCAAGCATAATTTTACGTGTAGCGATGACGGTAATTTGACATACTTACGATATCTTTTTTATTTAACAATCTAGCAAAGAATATGCAATAGAAACTAGTCTATGAAGTAATATATTTGCCGATTATGTAATAATTCTTAAGATGCATGCTCTATTTTAGTATCAAATATGTTTATAAAGATGTATTTGTGCGAAGACAATGCTTTAAAATAATTATTACTTAACTATTAATAAACTAAAAAAGCAAAAAGTAACATTAGTAGTTGTTTTTCCATTTTTGATATGGTATGTTTTATTACCTGTAGCACGTACGGATGCGGTTTGGGGTACGTGATTTGGTATGAGGTTTGGTATGAGGTTTGGTTGTGGTTCGGTAGTGATCACGTTCTTTCTTTTAGGGGCTTTTTGACAATAGTAGAATAGCCAAAAAGTAGGATGATGGAAACAAAATTGCAATAGAAATACATCGCTACCATTTACGTTGTGCATTAAGAGAATTGACCTCCAGATTTCCTTATAAAAACACGCCCGCCCCAATATGGGACAGTCCAGGACAGTCTGCGATTAGCTTCTAAAGTGAACACGTCTAGTCTACCTTAAGGTTCGCCGACGCTCTAAAGCGATCCTGCACTTCCTGGAAGCCTTTCTCATCCTGGCGCCACGCCAGGGAGGCAGCTCAGGACCACAGACGCCCTGAAGCGGTTCTGCACTTTCCTAGAGCTGACATGGGATGTCACCGGGCTGATACCGGACTCGCCTGGGATCACCACCTCTCTACCACTAGGATTACGGAGCTAACTTTCCCAGATGTGCCTCCTCTTTGCCCCTCAACGTGACCTCCCTTTTTCCTCTCTCCCACCAATCTCAATAGGTTTATACTTAGGTTGTATTTTGGAAATTTGGCTGTTTTTCTAAACTTATAAATTGTAAATTTTAATAAACTTATTAATAATTTTTCAAAACAAGATTAAGTTTGACATGTTGACAGTTTTCGTATAGAAAATGTGTCAGAGCGTCACTTTTATTCGTCGAATAAAAGTTATCTGGCGGTTGAAAAATCGGCCCCTATAGAAATAATTGTTTAGTCTATTTTTAACTTGTTATGAGTAGATAGACATGACAGTCTATTAGTTAATTTACGTCTGTCTCCGAGTGTTAGCAGGTCAAAATATGTACAAGTAAGTAACACTCGTAAGTGCGACGACTGACGGATAGTTGTGGTTGAGTTACAAACATGCAATTTTACCACTAGACAGCTAATACGATGTAGAATAATTTAAAGTTATAAAAATGCTGGGAAAGCGTGGGTTTCATTTAGAAATTTATAAATTAATGAAAAAATTATTAAAATTTTCCAAGTTTTTGTTACAAAATACATATTTATTCTCGATTGAGGCTAGTTTTTTCATGGTTTTCAATTTTAAGAGGACGCCTGATCATTTCTAATCAGTGTTAGTTTTATTGTTACAAATAATTCAGTTTTAAAAATACAGGGTTTTGTTTACATTTATGAACAAAATCTATGCTGACTATCTGGCAGCTCCTTACATATAACAGGGTAATAACATCAAAAACAATCTTCTCAAAAACTTTACCTTCCGTATAAAGTATTGGGATTCCCCTATAGTTTTCAATTTGGGTTTTTGTTCCCTTTTTATGTAATGGTATTGGTACGATATGCGCTTTCTTCCAAATGTTAGGAAATACTCCGTTTTTCAGTGAGATGTTAAGTAAATATTATAAAAATCGACTAAGCGTTTTAGCGCACCCCTGCCAGAAAATATGTCGTGTACCGTCGCAACCTGCCTCTTTACATGGGTCCAAAAGCTTTAATCGGTTTTCGACTGTAGCATCTGGTATATAAAATTTTTGATATAGTGTCAATGGTAGCGCCTTGTTGGTTCAAATTGGTTGAACACACCGAAAACACTTTTGAAGAAGTCGTTAAAAGCTTTGCATATTTCTACACCCGCATTTTAATAAACATTTGCCTCTTGCGGGAATTGAACCCACGACCGCTTGGCTTTGTAGTCCGAAGCGCGAATCACATATAGACCAGTCGAACGTCTTAAATAATTAGCTGTCAGTACTCGTATGTCATAAAAGTTTACTTTTAAATTAAGAAATTAGCCACGCCATATTGACGCTTCTTCTTCTTCTTATATGTATCCCTTGTGATAGGGTCCGCTTGGGTAACTTGAGCGACCACGCATGTAGGTATGTCCAGATGGTTTTTGGTGTCTGCACAATAGATTCCTCTGCTAACTTTGTAAATTTCGGGAAACATTCCACTTGAATACGTCGTTGCCTTCTATGCAAAAGCGAAAAATTATCATAGTCTAATAAGTTGCCGTATCTCTTCCAACCGGTTAGTGCCGGACTAATACCAAACTGGATATTTCCGATTTCTTTAAATTTTTTGTATGGGATATGTTGTTCAATCGCTTTATTGACGATATCGAAAAAGGCAGTTTTTCCGCAATATCACGGACATGGCTGCCGCAGTACGGAAGTTCCTCTTGCGGTCTTCCCGCGTGACATTCACCGCAGCATATTCATCTCCGTGACACGCAACTCCTGCTTATGTCGCTCAAGTAGCGGCCACGCTTTACTGCCATATTTAAAACGGTTAATTTGTAAGCAAACCAGTCATTTTTAAACAATCTACTCGTATCTAAGACATTATCGATAGTAAAGTACTTTATCTTGCAGAACACACTACGGTTGCGTGCGTCTTCATGTCAACAACCCACAGATAAAGGTGAATGCGTCTACCGGCAAAGTGCGCTTACCCGGAATATTGAATATTAAATTCTAACTTGTTTACAAGTTTTACCTCTTATACATTCAAATATAAATAGAAATTCATTCGATGCACATCCAGTCTTGGCTATTTTGTTTTACTCTTGTTAGGGTTCCGTAGCCAAATGGCAAAAAACGGAACCCTTATGGATTCGTCATGTCTGTCTGTCTGTCCGTCCGTATGTCACAGTAACTTTTTTCCGAATCTGTAAGAACTATCTGTTGTAACTTCGTAAGTAGATGTATTCTGTAAACCGCATTATGATTTTCACACAAAAATAGAAAAAAAAAACAATACATTTTGGGAGTTCCCCGTACTTAGAACTGAAACTTAATTATTTTTTTCATCAAACCCATACGTTTAGGGTATCTATGGATAGGTCTTTAAAAATGATATTGAGGTTTCTGATATATATTTTATCTAAACAGAACAGTTTCTGCGAGATACACTTCCAAAGTGGTAAAGTGTGTGCCCCTGTAACTTCTAAAATAAGAGAATGATAAAACTAAAAAAAAATATAAGATTACATTACCATGCAAACTTCCACCGAAAATTGGTGTGAACGAGATATAGTAAATAGTTTTTTTTTATTACGTCATAAATCGTAAACCGCAATTTACCTTTCATTAAATCAACTCAAATATAAAAATAAATAAAAATTGCTTTATTAGCTCTTTAGAACTTTTATATTATGTTACTTGCTGGTACGGAACCCTTCATCGAGTCCGACTCGCACTTACATTGCAAGCTTTTACATTGTTTTAAAAAAGTTTTATTTTTTCTTGTTTTATTTCTTACTTTTTAGTTATCGCTGGATAGGTTTCTCAGTCTGTTTATTTCATTCAACGCATCATTGCTGCAAGGTCGTTTCCTGGTTAATTTCGAACTTTTAATTTAATAAGGATTTAATAAGGAGAACATCTAATAATTTGCTTCGTATGCTTGACCACCAGCAAACAGCTTCGAGCCTTAGTATAAAACGGCATGGTCGACAGTACCCTGCATTGTTTGTACTGTGCAAGCCCAACATAATATTATTAGCAGCATTCTTCGTTCTGCAGTGCCGTGACTATATTTTGGAAATTGCAGTCTTGGGTTAAATGAGATTAATACGTCTTTACCGAAGTCTAAAAGGACGGATTCGGAGCCATGCTATGTCTACAAGCTGTTTTCAGAGTCATCACGAATCGTCTCGCGCGTAGGTTCGATGACTTCCAGGCTCCCGAACAAGCGGGTTTCCGAAAAGTACCATACACTACATCCATAATCTGCGGAAAGTTATACAGAAGACCGAGGAGTATAACTTACCATTATGCTTGGCGTTCGTGGATTATGAGAAGGCTTTTGAATTGATCATTCTTCTAGGAGAATACACTTCCTAACCACCAACAAGAGGCGTGTCGTAAGAGTCGACTAATTCCTGTAGTATGAGACGGGCAGCAGCGTCTGCGTGCGGAATTTTATAAAAAACTGCCAACCTGCCTGCCAAGGGTGGCGAGTATTGGCAATTCTCCTCGATGATGGAAATCATTGGAGGAGGCCTATGTTCAGCAGTGGACGTCAGACAGCTAAAATGATGATGATGATTCGATCGAGATCTGGGCAGTTCACAGTCTCTAGCGGTGCCATATTGATAATCAGCACATCAAGGTGCTAAAGTGTTTAAACAAAAATGTAGGACGTCCACTCACAAGGTGGTCAGACGACCTGGTGAAGGTCGCAGGAAGCCGCTGGATGCAGGCCGCTTCCAACCGGCCAATCTGGGAGGTCAATGGGGGATTCAATTCAGTCATGATATATTATGATGAGTCAATTCTGCAGTGGACGTCCTGTGACTTAAATGATGATGATATGGACGGACGGTATGTCATTATCATACATTTGTGCTCTCGGAAAGCAGGGCTATATGATTTCTGTAATATGTCCAATGGCACCATTCACCAGACCTTCACATCTACGAGTACATGTAACGCATTATCACCTTGACCCCAACAAATATTTCTAACTCCTTAGGTAGCCCTCCTGTCTTCTTTAGACGGGTTGCATACCAATGCTGTTGACGCCTATCTCGCCAAATTACAAAAGTCAAAGTTAACCACCCAAGGCTACAGACTCGAACAATTCGAACTCAATATCAAAATCGAGAACTCCAAGAACCCCAGTCAGTAGGTACCCCAAAATTTCAAACGGATTGGAGTAACGAAGTTTAACTCGAATTCGTATTCTCAGCAAGTTCTTTCATTCATTTGGTACCCATAACCCATATTGTAGGAAAGCATAAAAAACTTAGTCCGCAACCTTCAGAAGTCCGCCATATTGGATTTGTGACGTCACTTTATTTTTCGAGTTATTCTTACAGCCCTTTCATTTCATATCCATATTATAGGAGTGAACATAGTTACATACATTGCAAGTTAAATAAAAGCCTGTATATTCCCAAATTTTATGGGGTTACATACGGATATTATTTAGGAACAAAGTACTAATCAAGATGAACCAAACAAGCCTAAACTCGATGGGGTATGTGTCGTTTTTTTGCAGAGTTCCTATAGCCACCTTCCATCTGCAGTATCAGACCCTGGTTACTATATAGGATCAAAATACTCGTCAATACGAATTAAACGAGCCCAAACTCAACGGGGTGGTGTCGTTTTGTTGCGGAGTTCCTATGGCCACGTTTCAGCTGCAGCTTCAGACCCTGGCTACCATATAGAACCAAAGTACTTGTCAAACCGAATCAAATTAGCCCAAACTCGATAGGGTTGTGTCGTTATAATGCGAAGTTACTATGGCACCTTCCAGCTCAGCTCCATGTCATCATAATATTGCATTGTCATGTAACATAGCATAGCGTTTGCATGCAAAATTTTAGCTTAATCGGTAACCGGGAAGTAGGTCATATTTAGCTTCCAAGATTTCATTACAGACACCGGGACAGGTGAAAGTAAATAAAAACTTTTAAAATAAATTTTAAAATTTCTTTTTTTACAGCTATCTTGCACTTTTATCGATATTATTAGATTCTTTTAGAATTAACTAGCCTGTTGCTCGTATTACCTCTCTAATCTACTGATAGGAGGGGTGATGATAGCAGTCTATCATCATCATTTCCACTGCTGAACATAGGCCTCCCCCATTGACTTCCAGATTGGCCGGTTGGAAGCGGCCTGCATCCAGCGTCTTCCTGCGACCCTTACCAGGTCGTCTGATCACCTTGTGAGTGGAAGTCCTACGCTGCGCTTGCCGGTACGCGGCCTCCGTTCTAGAACCTTTCTGCCCCGTCGGCCGTCAGTTCTACGTGCTATATGCCCCGCCCACTGCCACTTCAGCTTGCTAATCCGTTGGGCTATGTCAGCGACTTTTGTTTGTTTACGGATCTCCTCATTTCTGATTCGATCTCGCAAGGAAACACCGAGCATAGCCCGAGCATAGCAGACTATACCCCAATTCAAAATTTACCCCCGCCAGGGTTTCCAGTTTTTTTTTTAGCAAATCGGGATTTTTAACTTTTAGAGTGAAAAAAGCGGGATTCTTTCGTCGAAAGCGGGACAAAGTAAAAAAAACGTATAATATAAGCAGATGTTTTTAAATAAGTATTTATCTTTTTAATTGAGTGTTAAATTACGTTTTCGTAACAATAGATACCAAAAATAGCTAAGATAGAAAATGTATTTTAATAAAAATATGATATTTTAAATCAGATTTACCCTATCGTTAGGTACTTAGGTCTTCTTCGTCTTCTGTGCAGCACCCTGCAAGCAAGGCCGGGTTATCCCCTGAAAAGCGTAAGCGTAACTGTCCCTTTTACATTTAATATTGACTTAAAAATCGGGACCGTTCGGCCAAAATCGGGACGTCTGGCAACGCTGCCCCCGCCCCAGTTAGCGGCAGGGGTCAGCTGGCGAGAACATACAAATTGGGTAAGTAAACTACAGAGTTACTGTACGTAGGCAATCATGTAGGCACAGAAATTTAAAAATAATATGAGTAATAACGATATGCGTATGCATATTTTTCAATCAATTTATTTTTCTAGTTAATGTTGATTACGTATCTGTGTGTCATTAATCTAAGATTAATACTAGGTGTATGCTTACAATTCATAATAATAGTTATTACACCCGTATTTATAAAGAAGTAATTGCTTGTTGCTAAGTAACAACTTAGCGAAGTCATTAGGTACTTCAGTATAGAATTCTTATTTTGAAAATTTATTCTAAAGTCAAGATAAGTACGTTACTTAGATTAGTAAATGCTAAAGTAACAGCCAGTGCTTGATGGTTGTTTTCCTCTAGCAAGACGCGATTGCTGTTATATGTTACATGAGAAGATATGCCGATGAGATTGACATTCCGTTAGAAATGACAATACCACGTTACATTTTATTAAAATTGTTTTACTAAGAACAAGATTTTTTTTTAAACTGTGATCCTGCTAGTTTGTCAGGCGAATGGCATTGTCTATGGCACTCATAAGCTCTTTCCGCGTGCAGGTGTCAGGGCATTTCAAGTAAGATAGGAGGGGGTCATACTTTGCAGTCTTTGCAATGCAAAACCAGTAAAACCCTTGATTTTGCTTACAATGGCCTGCTTGGCTCTATATTTAAGGACTTCCAAGTCACCTTGTTCAGGATGAAGGTTGCTCGTCTCTAGCTTACGACGCTCAGTGCCACTTGCCACTGTCTCGCATATCTGGTGGAGCGATTATTTGAACTGTAGCTGATTTAAGAGACCGTATACCAGTACCTACCAGACCCGCGTGTGCAGAACGTCTCCAAATATTCGCGGAGTAGTAGAGGACGGAGGTGGGCAAAACACCTGGTGATGCTCCTCACTTGGTAAAAGTCAGTCGACGTAAGAGGTTGTTGTGGGCGTAAACTTTGCTTTAATCCTAATAAATATACCATAACAACTATACCTATCGATGTCATATAATAAACAAAGGTCGCTTCGAAACTTTTCATTTTGGAAACAATTATAAAACAATACGTAAACTACCGCTAAATCATTTAAAAAACGTGTTCGAAGCATGTTCTTAAATCTTAAGTAAAGGAATTGGTGACTATTACTTGGCTAAGAATTATAACTTTTGACAGTTCTAACATCACTCAATTACTTCACTAAAAAAACAAAATCTTTGCTTAGCAATTACTTTTACTCAAGTAATAAGGTACTTAGAACTGTCTATAAATACGGGTGTAAGACATTATGCACAATTTTAAACAGGTACTTACAACTCAGACTTATCATTAAGTATCTACTTACCTAAGTAATTAATTATGATGACAGGCATGACAGGCGTCACGCTAATGTCTACTTATTTTTTTTCATAGTTTTTCTATCCAATAGAGGTCAAAAATAATATTACCTATCTAATTGTATTTTCTAAAAAAACCTTACTTTCGTCTTAAATTTGGATTTGTAAAAATTAGGTATGATTGCAACAAAATGTAAAAAAAGAATTATCCATCAGGAAAGGGAATGCTGAGGCGGTCATACCTGCCTTCTCCACTCTTGTCCCGCTGGCAAGCAAGCTTGGAATACTTAGAAGGATGGACACTAATCACATTACATGGTACCGTCGTTCTTTCTGATTTCGATAACACAAGTGCTCTAGCTACTTACCTTTGGATCAGAGCAATGTATATGACGTTGTCCGATATTTATTTAAATATTTATGATTTAAATTATGGAACATATTATTATCGTTTAGCAATATCTGACTTTGGAGTGGTCAGACTGACAATAGGCCTATAACTTATGGATGCAATTAACCTGCTTAGGTTCGTTAGGGACATAATTATTATAACAAACAAAAACATGTCTAGTATTCATACTTAACTGAAAAGGTCAGAATAAAAAGGCCTAATATTATTATTAAAGTCCAAACACTCAGTTGATATTCCAATGGTATTTATTCAAACAGTTTACACAGCAGTTTTACAAGGAATAAAATGATTCAATTCTTCGCAAGGAATTTATAAGTACTTTTAAGTTCCTTGATTGTTCCTCACAACCAAATATTACCTATCACAACGGCTCACCAATGAACGCGCGCCCTTTCAACGCGATTGCCCGTTTACGTTTAATTTGATTCATTTATTTATTAAGACTAAACATACAGCAGCATAAAAAAATAAACATTTTTTTTTAAAATTCAAATTCATTTATTTACTAGAAACACGGTTACATCGAGATATTAACAATTAAAAAAGTAGTCCGACATGTCTCGCCCTGTATGGCATGTACAATATTTATATTTAAATTAAAATTTAATTCTTTCACTTCATCATTAACAACTCTGATATGCTATAAAAATTCTTATCTAAAAGCCATGCATGCAATTTAGTTCTAAATAAACGGGAATTAATTTTTTTTATACATTCTGGTATCTTATTAACTTATTATACACCTTTATACACAAATTTATAAAATTTTTCTTTTAAACTGTTTATACGAGTAAGCCAAGAACCGCCGGACTGATTTTCATGATCTTTGCTTTGGTAGATTTGTCTTCGCCCAGAATAGCAGAATAACTATTAAAACATAAGAAAATTTCCCAAAAAAAATTGGCGGTACGAAGGTTTTTTTTGAGTTTAATTTGATTTTGATCATTATATTCATTGTAGGTGCTTGGGGGGTGCTTGACGACGGTCTTGAGTAGTGACTTTTATTTAATACTAGCTGTTGCCCGCGACTTCGTCTGCGTGGTCTTTAGGGGTATGAAAAATAGATGTTAGCCGATTCTCAGACCTACTCAATATGCTCACAAAATTTCATGAGAATCGGTCAAGCCGTTTCGGAGGAGTACGGGAACGAACATTATGACACGAGAATTTTATATATAAGATTAGCTGTGGTAATAAATAATAGTAACTCCTAACAAAGAGTTGTAATGACGCGTCATATACGGGGGCTGTACTGAATGGTACCAAAAGGGTGACAGTTGGAGGGAACCATTTAATTTTTGTGGATTGTCGCTTTCACTGTTTTAGTTTTATATATCTTGTACAATATTCATGTTAATTTAATAAATAATATAACTATTATACAATCAAGTCAAGTCTTGTCTGGTCTTGATTGTAGCAAGAAAGCGAAAATCTACAAAAATTAAATGGTTACCTCCAACTGTCACCCTTTCGGTACTACCATCCAGTACAGCCCCCGTATGTGACGCGTCGTTACAACTCTAGATGTACGAGTACTAAGTAGGTGTTTTGCCTTCTATTCTGTTTTGTTGTCCTTCTCGTGTTGCAGGGACGGCCGCGGTTCCGCGAGCGCCATCTTGCTGAGGTGCGTCACTGGCGCCTCCACGGTCATGTACACCACGAACGACAGCAACATGACGAGGGCCAAGCTGCCGAAGAATTCTATCGTCTGGAATAATGCGGGACGTATATTTTATTAACATGCCAAAAGTTCAGATTGACAATACAGAGTACCTACCTACCAATAAGGTTGTTTTATTAACCGACTTCAAAATAAGGAGGTTCTCAATTCGGTTGTTTTTTTAAAATTTTTGTTATCTCAGAACTCCGCCATTAATAAACAGATTCGAAAAATTCTTTTTTATTTGAAAGGGTATACTTTTAGATTGGCCCCATTTTTTTCAAAATTCAATTCTGATGATGGGATCCATGAGGAATTGAGAGTACTCCTAAAATATTATAGGTATACATATAGCGATTTTAGTATATTTAACAACAAGTCAAGCATTTGCATTTAGAAAGTATCATTTGCTGAGGTGGAACTGATGAAGGAGACCATAGTTGGCCACTATAGTCTTCCACGAGAAGCGTTAAGATATCTTCATTAGGACAGTTAAACTTCGCCATAGTCGACAAATAATATTTTAATAAATTATTCTGGTGAAAATGGTACCACCAAACTGATCTGATGACCAAGGCGGAAGGTAAGCACCGGAACTCTGTGACAAAACAATGTACCGTAGCCGTGTTTGGACTTATTTGAAACGTTATGAGAGCACTTAAGCTATAATTACATCACAGATCGCCATTTAGAGTTAAAAAAAAACACTAAAAAAACAGACAAATAAATCATTTTTTTATAAAAAATTACCGACTTCAAAAACACTTAAAAAAAGCTAAAAATAACTTTTAAACAATCATACCAAACTGTTATTTTTGGATTCGGTGCCAGCCGTGGAGTGTTTAAATGTTTATGTTTGCACCGACTCCAAAAATAACTGTTTGGTATGATTGTTTAAAAGTTATTTTTAGCTTTTTAGTGTTTTTGAGGTCGGTTATTTTTTTTAAATAAAATTTTTGTTTGCTACTGATACTGATCACGCTAAATAACACTCTTGTAGGTACTTCGTTATGGGGCGAACACACGAGCCAATTTTTTTTATTCGTGGTTACAACTAGCGGCACAGATCTTGAGCGCTGAGCGAAATAACGTACGATAATATCGTATCGTATAGTAATAAATTACGATAGCATGATTGGCTAGTTGCACGACGCATCTGCACCGGCTGGCTGTGATTGGTTGATTGCTTCGCGTACATGCGGCTCTGATACGATGATCATTTCGTAAAGCGAATCCCTACTGTTTCCTGGACCGCTCAAGATCCGTGCCCTGGATTGTATGCTTGGAATGTACAGTGTCCATATCATAACTTGCGAAAAAAATGTGGTACAGTACTCGCCTCGTGCACCATGGAACTGTGCATGAGAGTTGTGCGAGTGCCCATGCTGTAGCGGACTACGAGCATATGCAGCGTGTACACGCAGTACGACAGCTTGGCCAGCGGCACAAAACCACGCCACTCCAGCACGCTTCTATATAAACCTGAAAAGAAAGTTAAAATATATAAAAAAATTCGCAGAAAGAAAATCCTAAAAATAATCATCATCATCCTAATCGTTATGTGGGTTACGTCAGTCTACAGCTGAACATTGGCCTCTTATAATGCAGGTTGCATACGACTTAGCAATGGCTGCAGGAAGACGCTGGATGCAGGCTTCTTCCAACCGGCCAATCTGGAAATTACTGGAGGAGGCCGATGTTCAACAGTAGACGTCCAGTGGCTGAAATGATGATGTTGATGATGACTTGCCGCATCTAGGATCATGGTCAAGATACGTACCTCGACTTAAAACGGGAGACAGCTCTTAAGAAGACTTATAAATTTGTTTACTCACTTTCAACCTTAAGGACGGCGCCGAGGATGATGAGCATGACGACGAGCCCGAACAGCGGCTTCACGAGCGTGAACAGCGCCCGCAGCAGCAGGGGCGCGCGCGGCCCGTCCTGGGTGCAGATGGTAAAGTGCGTAATGTATGAAGATATTATGTACAGACAGAGCACGTCAATCTTCCTTATAGTAGATAAGTAATTCGTTCATGTATTCGCTTTTTTAACAAATTACCTTTTTTTTAAATTAATTGAACTACCCATGTTTAAATTTAAATCACATTGTCATGTTAAGATGATTTTAATGAAAAAGGGTTATACTGTTAAATGGTTATTTAAATGACAATAATGTTTGGAATTAAATACTGCCCTGCTCGCACAGGTACATTTATTTATACCTAGTTATGAAAACATAATTGTACAAAACCAGTACCGATAAGCCCCGAAGAACCTGTCGGAGACGTTCGGCGCTTATCGGTACTGGTTTTGTGCATTGTAGAAACGGCGCCTATTACCTGCGCAGATTACAAGCGCAGGCCGGTTTCGATAAGCGCTGGTAGATCAGCGCAGGCTGCGTGTTTTCTTTCTGTATACGGCTTTAAGGTGGGTACCGACTAACCGGCATTAGAGGACGTGATGGACCATGTTACAAAGCGAGCACTCCTGCAGTTAACAGAGTTAATTAAAATTCGTGCATTGACAGTATACGGGGTGAAAAGCGAGCAGCCAGCCCGATTGACACGGACTTTGGCACATGACGTACGTAATAGAACATGCTTGCTGCGAATGCTACATTACGAAGCGTAACGCCAGTCAGTACCCGCCTTTATATCAGCAATATTATCGATAGTTTTATAATGAACACGCCTAAAATTGTTAGTTCTAATTTAACATAGCCGAACCGTATTGGCCTAAACTAATAACGTAACATTATTGTTTAGCCTAACAGTTGTTTTGCCACTATTATAGTTTGGTCTGAGAATTGAAAGCCATAATTTTAGTGCATCTAATTTTAAATGCACTAAACTATATTGGCATAACTTTCTTTCGGCATTATGACGATTTCACTTGAATAATAAAAGCTCTAATTTTTGAATTTCTAATATGAAATAGCTAATGTAAAAAATGTATTGGTCTAAGAAACGATTGCCACAAAACCGACACCAAGCAAAACCGACTCCACGCAGTCTGTCTGCCCTACCCTAGAGTGTAATTCAGAAGCGCAAGGCGGGAGGACGGACGGAGGGGCAAGGCGGTCCGCGGGCTGAGGAGCAGGGGGCTTTAACGCACGCCGCCGCGGCCGAAGCTGCGGTGGTGGGCGAAAGCCATCTGTGACGATAAGCTCGCGTGGGACCGCCGGAGCCCCGCAGTGCCGGAGCCGTGACAGAAACTATGCATGCTGCATGCTTGCTTGCATGCTGTATGCTTGCTTGCTTGCATGCTGCATGCTGCATGCTTGCTTGCATGCTTGCTTGCATGCTGCTTGCTTGCTTGCTTGTTTGCATGCATTCATGCATTGCTTGCTTGTTTGCATCTTTGCATACATATATTATATTAAATTGTTTTATACTTTTGTGCGTTTTAATTTAATGCGAATTACTATTTAGTAATTGTAAGTAGTAGGAATTACAAATCGTTACGCCTTATGTCACATTTGGCAAGTTACAATATAAGAGTAGCGATAAAAAGTTAGGCGAAGTGAAATTAGACTAAACACAATTAGGAAAAGTGAAATTGTGCGAAAAAAAATTAGGCTGCCTGTTTGTGTGCCATTGCCAATTAGAAGAACAAAAAATTAGGCGACCCAATATATACCCGCATAGATAGTATATCGCAAGTGAAGATGTGTATGTATTAACTGTTGTAGGATCAAGGTATTCGTTTATCGAATACAGAACGTTATTATAATAATTGACATAAAGTAACACTTATAGTAATAAATAAAATTATATCTCCATATAGTGTGATGTGAACTTCTCCTATACTAAATTATAGTATTGTACACATAATTATTGTTGATTGGAAATCAATCGATTCAAAGAAATCGCTTTGGATACATAAATTATCTGAGAGTAGTTCTCTGAATTTAAAAATTCAATATACAACGTTACTTATTAAAAGTTAAGCAGGAGTTCTTGGTGCCAGTCCCCGCATCGGCCAATTGGTTTTTCTAATTTAAAAATGTATTCCACAATATTTGCAAAGTATATTGCTTAAAGTACTTAATATATTGAGATAAATAATATTTAAAAAGTTGATAAATTTAATGATGCAAATGTGTTCGTTCATTTCAATTTCGACCTTAACCCCAGGTACCTGAAAAAAGCAGTATCCGGCGGCCTGCAGTAACGCCACCATGAGCGGCAACAGCAACCAGTACAGGAAGCGGTATTCCTGTAACAAGCATTTTATTATTTCAATCTTGGTCCCGTAGAAACAGTTGTGGATAAGCAGTAGAAAGTAATGGAACTGCCTAAAAAAAAACACACACACACATAACTTGTTTTCGTAATTTTGTAACTGTATGTTATCTCTCAAGGCTATGAGAGAGCGGCCTCTTCTGGCACAAGTGTTCTCGCATATAAAAGAAGATGGTCAACTTCTATTCTTGTAACAATAAAAAGAATAAAAGAGGAAGGCCGTAGATTTTTTCTTTTCATTGATGGCACCAAACATTGACATTTACGTTGACACTGTATGACAAAACCAAACACGCTGGCGCCATCTATGATTAGGTCTGCCTGTGCTTTCCCATAAAGAAAATTAGATTTTTTATAGTAGGCCTACGAGCAGTTTTGCCCTCCTGAAATACGTCTTGTCACCTCCTTTTTACTCCCTTAGGCAAAACATTATAAAAAGTACTTAGCCTATGTCCTTGAATGTTGAAGCTTTCTGCGTACTAAACTTCATAAAAATCGATATATTTAGTGGTTTCGCCGTGAAAGCGTAACATAGATAGACAGTTCCTTTCCCATTTATAACATTAGTTAGAAATAAGTATAGACACAAATCTAAAACTGATAATCTTCCTAAAATAAATTAATAAATAAATACTCGTGAATAGAGGAATACCGTGTGGTCCTTTGCGGTGACCTTCCTTCTCTGCAGGTCGAAGACGATGTAGCCGAAGGTCATGCCGATGATGAAGACGGGGAGGTTGTTGTGCGTGCGCTTGTACAGGTAGTGGAATGTGTCGTCGGTTACCATACTTGCAAAAGCCCTGTGGGAAAGAGTTTGACTTACTATACCTAGTCACTCTCGTAGTCCATTATATTATGTTGTAGTATATCTTAGTATATCCTAGTAATCAATATTATGTTGTAGTATGTGTCAGTGACGGAAACGAATCGGTGCAAAACCGACTCCACGCAGTCTTGTCTGCCCTACCCCTAGAGTGTAATTCAAACCCGCGTAGGCGTGGAGAGGCGAAGCGGCCCGCGAGCTGAGGAGAAGGTGGTTTTGAAGGGCGCCGCCGCGGCTGAGGCTGGCAATTATTATGGATATGAAATGTATGTCAAAAGATGATTTTAAATGTAAACTTTATATAGTAGTCTTTTAATGACTAGGATAATAAACGTATGCCAAAAGACGATTCTGACTGTGAACTTTATGCGATATGATGGTTCTGCTTTTTTATAATTGTGGATATTAAATTTATGCCTAAAGATGATTCTGGCTTACAAAATTATGAGTTTTGAATGTCTGATAAATGAGTGAATGCCAAATGAATTTCTGCGAAATGAAGTTGATGCCATTCGCTGATATGCATAATAAAATTATGACATTAAAAGTTCTGCGATAAAAGGTAGACCCATACTATACCAGTATGTAATCTATATTTTAATTTATGCTTTACATAAATCATTATATGGGTTTAATGCCAGAGATTTTAAGCATTTTACCCGAACATCGAAGAATTAGAATTACGTCGATTAGATTTTACCGAAGTTTTACCACGCGGCTGTTTGACGTCAGGTTTGCGCTTGGATAATTGACCTACTTGGCTGATAGAGGTAAAATGTATGTATGTATTGAGTTCCACAGTGTATCCTATGATATTTTTTGGATTATTTTACGATTGTATTATTTGGACTGATAAAAAGAAAATACGATGGCTAGTTTCCCCACCGTCAACAGGAGGCGAGTCGTAATTGGCGACTAATTCCTGTAGCACCAGGCGGGCAGCAGCGTCTGCGTGTGTAATGTTACAGAGTTGTGCTCGCAAACCCGCCTGCCAAGCGTGGCGAGTATTGGGAATCCCCCCCGATGAAAGTCATTGGGGGAGGCGCAGGGGGAGGGGAGGGATTGTTCAGCAGTGGATGTCCATGGCTGAAAATCACTTCAGCCATTTCAGGTTAAAAAAATCAGATGATGATGAGTTTTAAGATTTAAGATTTTTCTACCTGACGGATATTAGCCAAATTAGCCCATTAAGTACTACTTTTGTTTTATGATTATGACAGCTGTCTAGATTATTAATTTAAGGTTGAAAATTTTAATCATAATTTACTGAACGTATTTTTTAAAATTTTGACTAACTTTTCCATATTTTTTTATCAAAGTCACGAAGCTAATTGTTTTATACAACTCACAAAAATTCAGTTGCAAACAAACATCAGTAAAGTCTTCAAATTTTTTTTTTAAAATTTTTTAGGCTGGTCATGTCGAAATTTCTTAAAAAAGAATCGCGGAACATAATGGGGGTGATCGGGTACCCCACGACATGCCCGACCTAAATTTATTTTTGTGATCCATCATATAATATAATATACATCTGTATACGTGTGTTTTATAGTTTTTTGAACAATGTTAACAAAATAAAAAATAAATATATACAACCACACCAGTTATCTAGCCCCAAACTAAGCAAAGCTCGTAATATGGCGACTAGACAGTAGGCGCCAGTGACGCCGCGCGCGTCTCTACTTGGTGAGGCTGTTGGAGGATGCAAGTAGATGCATGAGCGGGAAATCATATATCATATATATACGAGGGGGGGGGGGGGATGCTGGAGTGGAGGCAGATGCAATGTGGTGTCCCGTAGGGTTTGGTCCTAGGTCCGACCCTGTGGAACATCGGTTCCGGCTCCGGAACCGGCCTCTTTTTACATGGTCAAGGCCAAGATTTTACATGGTCCTCGCTGAAAGGGGAGGAGAAGACGGCGTTACGCCGAGCTCACCTTCCCCCCTCTAGAGGACAAGCGATCGCGGGGCGAGGGCCCCGGGTTTCCATTGCATAGTTTGCCAGGGGTGATCCTGTGTGTACATGATCACCCACTCCCTATGCCTAAGGCCCGGCATAGCATGATGTACGTAGGCGATGCATGAACTCGTCCAGGACACGGGTTTCCATCCATCATCAGCATACGTTGTATGGTACACCGCAGGATTTTTAGTTGGCGATACCTATACGTACCTAGTCCTACATAACCTATCGCTGCCCCCGCCGTGAAATGCATTTTTCCTGCGACGACAAAAAAAAAGATACTGATGTTTGTGCTCATCACATAAACATTTTGCCCCTTGCGGAATTCGAAACCGCAACCACCCAGCTTTGTAGTCCGGAGCGCGAACCACTAGACCAGACGGTTGTCAGCATGCAGATATACACCATCACCATAGACTAATCCATCCATCTACGCGAACAGCATGCGACATCATCAATGTGATGGGAAAAATGATTTGAATCTAGTTTTGAAAATATAACCTATCACAACTGACGTCGATTTAACTTACTCTGGGATAAATAATAACGTCCCTTCCGTGTCCATGGAGAGCACGGTGTAGGCGGGCCACAGAAGCCCCACGACAAAGAGCACCGCGAGCATCGCGCGCCGCCACGCCGAGTTCGGAGCCAGCAGCATCACGGTCAGCCCCA
Organism: Anania hortulata; assembly: GCA_963576865.1. Lineage (NCBI taxonomy): Eukaryota > Metazoa > Arthropoda > Insecta > Lepidoptera > Crambidae > Anania > Anania hortulata. Next base: position 17,957,232 of record OY756407.1, on the reverse strand, counting down.
ATACGTGCAGGTGGAAGTCGGTGGCCGAGGACCTACAGAACAATAAGTAAAGTTTGCCTGAAAACTTTGTGATAGAAAAGGGATTAAATAACAGTTTAAATCCCGCTGTCTAATAGGATGTAAGTTACTAAAGAGAAATCGCCGAGAGCTGCGTTTTTAAGTGAGCGCGTATACTTCTTCGTTCCGTCGTGGAAATCAAACGCCCTACTGCAGGGCACAGGCCTCACCTCAACTATGAGGTGGATTGGGCTATACTCCACGCGGGCCTAGTGCGGATTGATGGAGGGGTATTGTAAGGCCAGTGGCTTAACCTTACTGTCAGATGTAATCAAGTTCTTGTCTAGGCTTGTGATATATTTTACTAATTATGGTCGGAATATAGTTACCACTCGTAGTCGCGGTCTGGGTTGCTTAACATTGGTTATCACTACTAAAGGCTAAAATTATACAAGGTGTCCTAAGAAGGTCGTACAAGGTGTACCAGCGGTTGCCTAGTGTTAAAGGACCTATCAATTTGATCACTATGTAGTTATGATGGTCAGCGAATTACTCAATAATAATTCTCGATATATTTACATTAGAATGAACTTTGTTCTGATTGAGAATTAATCCAGAAAACGTTAGCTAGTACGGCAGCGCTTTGGTAGCGAACCAACGTAATCATCCAACGCCGAGAGGATGGGTGACCATTCCGACCATATTTCATCATCATTACCATTTCAGCCATAGGACGTATTTGGTGGCATTTATTTATCACATGCATCACCGTGCTTTGGAAGGCACGTTAAAAGTCACAATAAGGAGTCTTACTAGCTTTACAACACCCCTCTACTAATCCGCCTTGGAACTGCGTTGCAGAGAATGATATACCACCTTATTGTTGAGGTGAGGCCTGTGCCCTGTAGAGAGACGGTTATGGGCTTATTTTATTTTAGTTTTTTACCCATAAATATCGTTGGGCAGACACGTTACCAAGTATGTTGCTCGCACGTCGAGAAGTCCACGTAGTTTTGAACAAACAGAGCGTTGTAGACCCAGTGGTTGCGACAGTCGTCCCCCCCGGCACCTATCACACCCTGGAATAAACCAGGCCAGGATGGCATTTAGCTCATACTAATTATCAATTACCCAACACCTCTAAAAATAACTTTAATCAACAATGGTAAATTCAACATCTAGTTTGGAAATGACATTTGAATCTCAAATATTGTTGAGAAAAATAAGGTTTACCTAATGTCTAAATGGCAAGAGAGTCAAGTCATCATTTCAGCCATAAGACGTCAACTGCTGAACACAATTATAAGGTCGCCCCCAAGAAAGTCTAGTATACTTTAGTTATTTTCATACCTTTCCTATGGTTTTTTTATATGTGAAATTAGCTATTTCGATTTCTATCTCTCCTTTCTTACGTTCGATAAAAATCTAAGTATATTTTACTTTTTCAAATAGGAACACAGAACGAAGTGAGTGTCTCGAAAAAATCACCGACGTGTTTCTGAGACGTACTAAAATACTTACCTGCCATAACGGCCCATAGCTGCTAAATCGCAGCCAAGTAGCCAGCAACATTATGGCGACGAAGCTTATCGCTGACAATCTGAATAAATAACATGAATATTACTTACATCAATTATTTTTGTAACTCCAAACTAAGGACGTATTTTTGAATCATACTAATTCCAATCCTAACACGAAATCGAAAGATTTGCATGCGAATTCCATAAATCACTATTTTTAAAAACTCATTCCATGAATTCTGCAACGAGTGGTCGTACCCACTAGTTTTTCTTTTTCTACTAGTAGAAATTTCGGAAAAATGACATTGACAAGTAACATAATATGTTTACGTAAATAAAAAAGTTATTATGTCAAATTTCTGTCAAACATATTTTCTGCGTAAAACGAAAATAGTTACGAGTGATTCAAAAATACGTCTCCTGGAGACGAGTGATTCAAAAATGCGTAAAATTGGAAGCAATAGAAACTGTTTTCATGCACGTATTGTTTTCGTGTTCGAATTCAAGATTCATTTCTAATGCTTCAAAAATACGTCTCCTGAGCTTGTATCAGGACGAGAATGGCGTCTAGATATCGAATTCGGACGGACATAAAAATCAAAATCATTTGTTTTTGCAAAGAGACTACGTCCCAATATAATTTTTTGCTCTACCACTGCTTTGGGACAATTTGTGGGCTATTTTTTATAGTCACAGGATTCGATACCGATAAATTTACGACAATAAATTAACTAAATTTTATCGATAATAGTATTCGCTATTCTCATGTGTCGCCTATCTATACCTTTTGCACTTGGAATAAAGGGGAAGAAATGAACAAGATGTGAAAGAGTAAGTCATTTTAGAGCTCAGTCAGTCAGTCAGTAAGGTTAAAGCGTACCACACACAGAAGGCGTGAGCGGAACGGGTCGTTTTCTGGGATGTGATTTGCGCGGTTCGTCTTTACACATAGAACGGGTCGTGCGTGGAGCGCTCGAGCGACTCGTCGGCAGTTTTGGAGCGGCTCGAAGGCGCGGCTGGGGCTGGGGCTATGGTCAATCTTGAGGCTACTTAACCACGGTCACCCATCCATTTAGTGTCCAAAAGGTTGCTTCAAGTGTGCATCCTAAGTGTGGTCACTAAATGGATGGGACTGTGGGACTAGTGGGACAGAAAAGAAGGAAAAATATGGTAATTTCTGTAACACTAGTGTTTTGACTACTTACCATAGGATCAGAGGAATTTATGTGATGTTGTCCAATATTATTATTATTAATTATTGTCCGACCGAACAAACACTAAGCTTGCTCGAAATCCATTGCACACCTATCGTCCTAATGGTACGAGTATAACCGTATTAATAACGTTTTAGATATATATCCTTTGTCTGACATATTAAGAATGTAAAATTAAACTCACTAACTGCTTGAAGTTATTAGAATATAAAAAACGGAACAACTTCTAAAATATAACACATAACACACAAACACACACACACACACACACACACACACACACACACACACACACACACACACACACACACACACACACACACACACACAAGACTAAAATAGAAATATCTTAATTGTGTTTAGATACTTGCTGTAATATTTTGAATACAGAATTATATTTTGAAAAAATAATTGCTTACTCCATGTAACTATTACCAACTAAAATTAATATTGTATACCTTATATATTATGAAAGAGTGACTCAAAAGAACGAGTCCACTTCCACTGTTGATTATAAGCTGTATTGAAAAAAAGAATATGAATTTATTTAAATTAACTTACTAATTTTATAGGCAAAGTCTAGGCTACGTCAAGCAGTAGACTTCCAGGGGCTGATGATGATGAAAATAACGAATTGTTAAAAAACACTAGGGATCATTATCAAGCCTTCCCGTTCCACTTACCCATGGTAGACCGGAAAAACAATGGAAAACAACAGTAATTTTTTTTAGTGGCACGCGAAGTCTAACTGTGTTTTTACGAAGTGCTTGAAAAATCCTACGAGTACCTAAGTATGCCTTCAAAAATATTTCTCAAGTAAGTAATCACAACTCTTACCTCACGTATCTAAGAATTATCGATTTCAAATATTCCTTCCACGTCAGGGTCTGCTCCTTATTTGATATTTGCATGTTGTAGACCAGCAAAAATCCGGACATCAGGAAAAATGACTGAGTTACCATGCTACCGTTTAACCACGGGTAAAACATTGGTTCGTCGTATCTCTGGAAAGTATTTAAAATTTATAAATACAAAACAATCCACGAAATCAAGGAATACACTATTGTCACTGAATAGCGTATTCTATTGTGTTGCCACGTGTCGTGAGACTCGTGAGACTTTTGAGTTGACGCATTCTACCGCGTCACGTCAAGCGTAACACACAGAAGGCGTAAGCGGGACGGCTCACCGCTTGCGCCTTCAGTGTGTGTTACGCTGTACTGAGTGCACACTTCGTGTCATGTCGAGGCGCGTGTCGAGTTCGGGCGTTATTTTTTAACAGTGTAAATCAAACCATTGCTGGGCTCTAATGTTTTCTCAACACAGAGCTATTTTAAAGAGCCCTACCAAGGCTTCGGGACTACATATCGACTGAGGTGAGTATAAGAACAACAAATTCAGTCACCTTTGTCAGTTTTTTTTTTGAGGAAATATAGTATATACCTATAAGGTGCTTCATAAATATCTGCAACGGCTGAAATGGGTACAAATATTGCTTATATAGATTACGATAGTGTAGGAATTACGTGCCCCGGATCGGTAATTAATATTTGCGAAAAGACAGTAAATAAATGGTTACTTGCTTCAATTTGCATAACACACTTCGTCATCCACCCTTGACACTGCACGGGAGCGGTATAATGTGAAACGTTAGCATTTTTGGACAGATGTGGACGGTTTGAGACAGAATAAAGCCTAATCTTTATTTAATATAATTTTTTTATGAAAAAATTAATGATGTTCTGGACATAAAATTTCTTCACTATCGTAATATATATGAGCAATACTTTTACCCCTTTCAGCCGTTGCAGATATTTATGAAGCACCTTATATATGCAAGATATGCAAGTGCGAGCTAAGCAGGTAGTCCATACACTCTTGTCGTTTATATTTTAAAAGTTTTGCAGTCGTTCCAATCTAAACGAGTGTGTAGCGTAATGTGGCCTCCATACGACACTACAATACTCAATAATACTTCGTACAATACTGATAACAAACAAAATTTTGATGTAATTATTTTTAAATATCTTGGTATCACGCAAAACAAAGCCTATCATTATGTAAGCCCTTTTTGTGACGTTCACTATATGAGGGAATAATAAAGGTCAGTTTTCATTACTTATTACAAGCGTTATAATAGCTTGCAATGTTGGTATTAACAATTTTAGATATTCGCAACTTAAATTTGACCCACTTTCCGGTGTTCTATTAACCTGAAATTTGGCACACGTATGTAAAGTCAGTGACAATGCAATATTTTGGTACCATCGAGCTGATCTGATGTTGGAGCCGGAAAGTTGATACAGGAACAGGAACTCAATACTAAATAAAACAATGCAGTAACTTTGAGTTTGGGCTCGTTTGATTTGTCTTAAAGAATATTCTGATCGAAGATGGTATCGAGGGTCTGATGATGGAGTCAGAAGGTGGCTATAGGAACTCTATAACAGAACAACGCAACCGCATTGAGTTTGGGGCTCGTTGAATTTTTCGTGACAAGTAATCTAATACTTGATTCAAGTACTAATATTTGATATCCAGAATCTGATGATGAAGCTGGAAGGTGGCCACAGGAACTCTGTAATAATCATATCGTATTCTCCGTCGCCGTCACATACGTTTAGACGAGTTTCCAGTAACGTAGAATAGCTGAAAGTGATAGAAATGGTATTCCAGACAGCCGGAAGATATCCACCTGAACCATCAAGTTTTATTAGAATAGCTCCTACACGCGTGCGTCACGGAGGTTTAAATCTGGTTGAGAGCCGTCACATATTGCGTCACATTACTTTATTATTTATAAAGATCAGACCAAAATGTGACATTTTGTTTCATCATCATTTTCAGCCGCAGGACGTCCACTGCTGAACAAAGGCCTCCCCTAATGACTTACTCGCATCGGATGCCATATTGACGGTTTTTTTAAAATTATTTATTTAGACCAACTAACATCTGCTTACAATAATACATACGCATATACATTTGATAACTTAATAATTTGCCTGAATAATATCAGTTATGCGGACGACATGGTGCTACTGAGCGCCTCTACCTGTGGCTTGTCTAGGTTGCTTGGCGTATGTGAGACGTATGCTCTGAGACATGGATTTATGTATAACATCAAAAAAATGAGTGCATGGTCTTTCAGGCCAGAAGAAAACACACAGTGAACATACCTCCCCTTAAGCTTTATGGTGTAACCTTGAAAAGGGTACAACAATTTAAATACCTCGGAAACGTGGTGACGTCTGACCTGAGGGATGATGCAGACATAGAACGAGAACGTAGGGCGTTGTCTGTAAGGGCAAATATGATCGCGCGTAGGTTTGCTCGCTGCACCGCACAAGTAAAAATAACTCTTTTTAAAGCATATTGCACATCTCTGTACACGAGCAGCTCGTGGCTTTCTTATGCGCAAAAACAATACAGTGCCCTACGGGTTCAGTACAATAATGCTTTTAGGATGTTGATGGGGTTGCCTCGATTCTGCAGTGCTTCTGGAATGTTGACTGAGGCGGGAGTTGACTGTTTTTACACCATCATGCGAAAACGGTGCACATCCCTAGTGCGAAGAGTTCGGGCCAGTCCTAGCGGCATCCTTAGAGCTTTTTCCGACAGGTTTGACTGTCATTACTTGAACCACTGCAGTATGGTTCATGTGGTGGCAAACTGGCCTGCTTTGTTATAGGATAATTTATACTTGTAGTTGTATTATTATGTTTTACTAACATTAGGTTAAGTCTCTTTTGTAACGAACAAACTGATCCTTGTTGGTCGAAATAAATGAATTTTAATTTAATTTAATTTATCATCTGGGGGGGATTGCCAATACTCGCCACGCTTAGCAAGCGGGATGGCGTGCGCAGTTTTATAAGATTTCGCACGAAGACGCTGCTGCCCGTTTAGTGCTACAGGAATTAGTCGCATCTTACGACACGCGGTGGTAGGGAAGTTTATTCTTACGGCCCCACACGGCAATTTTGTTTAATATCGAGAAAAACATAATAGTTCAGCCAGGCTGGTATCAGGCTGGCAGTTTGATAAGTTCTTTAGACATTTTTAACAAAATACACAGCGCACAAGTGCTCGCTAGCTAGCCACGTGCATGTTGCTAGAATTACATTTGTGTTGTTGTGTCGTTGTGAAGCGCCAGAACTTCTCCCGCCCCCACCACAGCTCTGGATGCCCTGACCTACCCTAAGCAATTTACGCCCCCCCCCCCCCCCCCCCATTCATGAGTAAACTATTTTTTTGGGACGTTTCTGTTGAACCCTAGTTTCTGATGTGATGCCCTTAGCAATTGCTTAATTTGCTTATGGGCTAATCCGAAACTGCTTCTTTAAAGCCCTTATATCTATTCCCACTGCCACTAAGCACAGAGAGCCTAGTGAAGCGTAGCGTGTCATTTCTGTTCTGTGTGAGACACCATAGAGCACATACCATATAGAGTAGAAATGTCACACGATTTGTTCGCCAAAATTTTCCCCATTTTTTAAAACTGTATCTGTACTATTTTGTATGGGCGAGAGTTCACAGGACTTGTCATTTCATACTAAATGTAAGTAAATCATACTCTCTGGTTTCGGATAAATATAGTTCGTATTGATGCTCCTATAGGGTATGTGCTTGACGTGTGTGTGTGACACACACATTCTCGAAACCTTTTTCTTCTTTGTCCTCGCCATATCCCGTTACGCGGGGTCGGCTTTCCTAATTTTGAGGCGCCATTCTCTTCGCTGGTAAGCGTCGTCAACAGATAGACCCAACACCTTCATGTCTCTCCGGACATTCGTCATCCACGTGGTTTGTGGTCTACCTCTCCGTCTCTTTTGTGTAGCCATGAAAAGGCACTTCCTCACTACATAATTTTCGGGTCTTCGCCTAACATGGCCGAACCACCTTAGCCTGGACTCTGAAAGTTTCTCAGCAATAGGCGCCACTCTAAAACCGCCCCGAATGTGTTCCTTACGGACTTTATCCCTGAGAGTAACTCCACCAGCCCAACGTAGCATACGCATCTCCGTGGTATGCAGCTTCTGTTCACGTGTTTTGTTCATAGCCCACACCTCGCTACCGTAGAGTAGAACTGGTCTTACAGCAGTTTTATTAACCTTGCCCTTGGTTCTTACAGGCATCTTTGGATCACATAGAACTCCTGTTAGTTCGCGCCATTTATTCCACCCCGCCACTGTTCTATGTGTAATGTTGGCAGTTATCGTCCCGTCTTCAGCAATGACAGCCGAGGTATTTAAACTTGTTCACATTCTCAAAACCTATGTTAAGGAAATTTAGAGCTTGAATAAATCTGTGTCCTACAATGACTTACCTGTTTCTGAAATAAGTCACAGAATAACTAGCCATCCACTCAATATTACTAGAGATTTTGTGAATTATTAGAAAACAATTACCTGTTCTATTATCTGAGTATCTTCCATCAATACCGAGACTGGCATAAGGACATGGAGCAACGTGATTATAATACATGTCAAGAATCTGTAACAATAATATTATGTTTGGTAAACATTAATTTTTTTGCCACCCAGACCCGAGACAATTACAGAAAGTTCGCATTCTTAATTGACCTAAACCGGGAATTAAACCTAGAAATCATTGCGTTTAAGGTGAACCAGTGCGCCACACTACGCCACTCGGGTCGTACCTGACTCCATTAAGTGACTGCAATTCTGCGGCGCGAGGGTCCGTCGACGGTGGCGCCATCAGCTGCTTCCAGTTGAGTCGCCACGAGAATGATAGCAGGACTTTGTTTCCTGACACACGAAACAAAATTCAATTAAGTCATCATATCCTAGAGGAAGTGGGAGCCTTATGACTCAGGTATTATATACCTAACTCAGGCATAAGTCTCACACAGAATTCAGCCAGAGGACGTCCACTGCTGAACACAGGCCTCCCCCAATGATTTTCATCGGGGGCATTACCAATACTCGCCACGATTGGCAGGCGGGTTGGCGAGCGCAGTTTTTTATAACAATTCGCACGCAGACGCTGCTGCCCGTCTCATGCTAACAGGAGTTAGTCGCCTCTTAAGACACGCCTCCTGTTGGCGGTGGGGAAGTGTATTCTTTACGGCCGTCCCCACACTACAATGGAATAATAGGTGTAGATATTGGTATTCAAGAAGTAGAAGGTACCTACTGGTTTTATGATTGAAATGGTCACCTATTCACTGTGGAGTAAGGCGCGGGTTGTTTAACATCAGCTATGCCATCGCAGCTGCCGCCGCTAAAGTACGGTAAGGTAAGGTTTAGTCAGTTTGTAAACAGTTTGTACCGGGCTTATTCTGGTCTCTGCTGAAGTCGTACACGCTCCCGATGAAATTGAGGGCGATGATGGTGAGCAGTAATGCTGCTACGGCCCAGTCCACCCTATCGACAGGGTTTTTAACGTTTTTTGTCTCGTCTTCGAAATAGCAGACCATCTGTGGTACAAATATAAAATTTTAGGTATAATAATTCTATGACAACAAAATTATCACTTTTCAATGGTTCGGTAAATATGCAAAGACTTGTAGAGTAGTGTATCAAAGGAAGTAAGTAGTAAAAATAGGAGTAGCTATGAATGTCTCTGAAAATTCTCAGTAACAGTAAAAACTTATATTCTATTTAGAATGGAAAGGGACCAGCGGAGCTCTTGCAACATGAGCTTTGTGTATAGTGTCTCAGGTAAAAGAGTTTACCTGAGACACTATACACAAAGTATATAAGTAGTTAGTAGCCGGTCCCCACAACACAAAGTACCACAATCAATAAAGTACCACAGAGTATTTTTGAACTACCTGTCCATGAGTTAAAAATGGTTACCTATTGAAACGCATAACGTTTTTCGTCATAAACTGAAAATGCATAATGTTAATGGCCATAATCGTCACTTGCCATAAGTTTGTATAACTTCATAACGCTTCACATTATGTGAACGAAAAACGTAAAGCATAATCATTGAAAGGCATAATTTCAATAAGCAAAATTAACAAAAGGCATAGGTTTTGTTTGCCATATTATACAGGGTTATTTGTAAAACATCAACATCCTATTAGGGGCTGATTCTGGTGCTCAAATAAAACAACTTTTTATATTCAATTAAAAAGCATTGAACTTATGAATATCACTTCATAAGAAATAGAGCGCTAATTTACGATTAGTGTTATAAATATGATGTCATATTAATAATACAATACTTACATGTATTTCCTGTATATTTTTATACTCGAAAATAAATGTTTTGATTAAATATTTTATATTATAGGTATTTTCTTATAACAACTAGTGTTGTAAGAAACTCGAGTCTTGGAGTCTTATTTAATAAAACTTGAGCCTTTTTTTGAAGACTCGAGTCTTCTAATAAAACTTAGAGCTCAAGTCCTTCAGAATTTTTAGTCTTTTTTAAAAAGACTTGAGTCCTGCCAAAAATAACTCAAAGACTGAGTATTTTAAAAGAACTCATGACTGAGCCCTCTAAATCCATAGCTGCAGTAAATAAAATAACAATGAACAAATTATTGATTTATTAGGTATGTAACTATTATACAACATTATTTTTTGTTTATACGAAAGCCGAAACACGGGTCAAATATTTTTATTTTCAGAATCATTATAAAAAAAATTAGAATGATACCTTAATTGTGTGATTTATTTTCAATCATTAAATACTACTATTACCCACTATTACCTATTATAATACACCAACTCAAGTTCATGACTCAGTCTAGCTCAAAGAACTTAAAAGACTCGAACGGACTCAGAAGACTCAGAAGACTCAAAGGACTAGGACTCGTGTGACTAACGAGTCTTAGATCTTATCTATCTCTATAATCATACATTCTACAATTTCATTCAAGATAACAATCTTTAACTTTAAAATAACAATTAAAAGTTATAAAGCCCATTAATATAAAATTAGTTTCATTCATTTAATTCCGTAAAAAATCAAGCATACATTATTATTGTACATGCAACATCAGGTAAGTACGTGTCACTAGTACTACACCGTAAGATAAAATGAGAATTAGAATCTACCGCTAGATCTTTCTGACAAGTTTTGACTCAAGTCGGATTCAATCTAATCCAATCAAAATCCATTCAAATCCAATCCAGATCCAATCAAAATTTAAGAGACTATTATTATCATTTAAGGTTGTTAGGGATATGCGGGAATTCCAGTACATAATTTGCTAAAAAGTTTTAATAATTATAGCCCTCGAGACGAGTATGTCAGAACACTTAAATGTGTGTCCTAATGATCTTAATGACGTATTTAAGTGCTCTTTTATTATTAAATTTACAAGCTGTTTGTTTTTCATTAAAATAAAATTAAAATAAAATAATCTATAGCTGTTGTTCTTAATGTAGAAATATATTTCAATGTTTCTGTGCATGCAAGTTTTGGAATATAATTTAGTTTGCTACTTAAAGACATGTTTAGTAATACCTGTGCTCTTGTAATTATATTCTGTTTTGTGTGTCTAAATAAATAAATAAAAAATAAAAAACTTTATTAAGTATTATATTATGAAATGATAAATATGCCTCGTAACAGTAAACTAAAAGCAAATGCAGCGCGCAATAAAAAATCCATTCTCGTCACTCCACACATCCACCTTAATATTCTCGTTTCTGCTGCATGCAATCGTTAGTTAGAGGGTTATCTGCTCACATACCAGTGTGACTCTCGTCTTCAGCCCGTAGCCCCGGGACAGGGTGTGGTTGAGGCAGGCCTCCAGGGCGCCCTGCAGCTCGCGCTTGCCGATCCCGTTGTAGAACTCCCGGCAGGTGCGCGTCATGCACATCCCATAGAGCAGCCGTGTGTGGTTAAAGTGCTTTGTGGTGTGCGCCGAGTATCCCTGAAAGGAATAATAATGTTATTGGGTTCAATTCCAAGTTTGTCACGTTCTCAATAGTAGGTACTTAATAGATCTGGTACCTTTAAGAGATATCTCTTTCTTTCATTAATGTGAATATAAAGAAATTACATTTAATGCTGCAAGAGTAAACCATAGCTGCAGCACACTTACGCGCATCATGTCGAGCAGTTCGCTGGGCTCATCGGAGACGACCTCGGCTTGCGCGGCGCAGAACACCCCGCCCGGCTGGTGCAAGCAGTGCATTAAGCGGTCCATGTGTACCTTCACCGGCATTTTGGCATAATCCTCCTCTAGAAAAAAAAAACAGTGTTCAGCTCAAGATTTGAACGTGTTTATGTCGCAACTAGAGGATTCGATCCCGGTCGATTTTTCTAATTCCGGGATTACGGGATTACCTACAATTAATCTCAGGATCCCGGGATAGTCCCGGGATTGTATTGGTAATGGAAAGTGGTAACAAAAAGACAGTAAAACATATCAAAATCAATTTTTTATTTAACTTTTATTTTTGTGAGGACATAGAATATTTAAGTTTTGAATCTTCAAAAAGGCGGTTAAACAAAATTATACTTTCTTCTTACAAAATAAAGAATCTCCTTAACCTCTGAGAGCTACAGAAAATAACACTTGTTTTTTTCCATCTATATTTACTCAGACATAATTATTAATGCATTGTTGCTTTTTAATAATTTCATTGTTTATCACCAATTAACAAAAAAAAAACAATACTTTCACGACGTGAAGCGGTAATTCTTACACACTTTTACACATAATTCGGTACCGGTCGTTAGCAAAAACAAATGCCAAATGTCAAATTAAGGTAAGTGCGTCGCGTTGCACGCACATTTTTATTGACTTATTTAAAAAATGTATCAATCCCGAATATGACCGGGATCCCGGGATTGAATCATCTAGTCCCAACCAACTAAATAAATAATAAGACGTTCAATTAATGCCTAGCAAATAACTTGGATTGACAACATTTAACTGTTTGCTTAGCTTAGTCATTTCTGCCACCTAGCACTGAAACCAAGAACTGACAAACCAGAGAAGTTGTAACGTTGATATTCCTCATGAAATCTAGCGCCTAGCGCCGTATCCGTAGACAGGGATTCATCAATTTATTGCTTCTTACTTAATATTAGTCAATGTATGACTATCCAAAGTCGTATATTTTTTGGAAGGGTATTTACAGCATACTAGATGTCTGATTACAATAACATTAACAGCGAATTGCGAAATTTTATGTCTGAATGATGGTCTTGGTATTTGCTACTTATATAAGGTGCTTCATAAATATCTGCAACGGCTGAAATGAGTAAAAGTATTGCATAAATAGATTACGATAGTAAAGAAATTTTATGTCCAGAACATCATTAATTTTTTCATTAAAAAAAATATATTAAATAAAGATTAGGCTTTATTCTGTCTAAAACCGTCCACATCTGTCCAAAAATGCTAACGTATCACATTATACCGCTCCCGCGCAGTGTCAAGGGCGGATGAAGAAGTGTGTGCAAATTGAAGCAAGTAACCATTTATTTACTGTCTTTTCGCAAATAATTAATTACCGATCCGGGGCACGTAATTCCTTCACTATCGTAATCTATATAGGCAATACTTTTACCCATTTCAGCCATTGCAGATATTTATGAAGCACCTTAAATAATTCGATAGTTATCTAACAATATTTTATACATATACACCGTTTAACTCTAAATACGCAAAACCTCTTAGAGGCTGATTCAGTGCTCAAACACCAGCACCAGAACCAGCCCCTAAGAGGTTTTGCGTATTTAGAGTTACACGGTGTATATTTATCGTAACTTTCTTTCTCATAATGGTATCTTAGTACGGCGCACACAGACACAAATATGACTAAATTGAAGAAGTATTAGTTAATAAAATAAAATAATAACATAAAATATGCAGATGTTCAGCTTCTAGGCTTAGGTAATGGCGTGGACTACAGGATGTTTGGTATGTCTATGAGACATTAAGCAACGTTTGTGGTTTGCGTTGAAGCACTCTAATCAAGAAGGGAGTTTTGGACTTTGGATTTTAATTGTAGGTTGTATCTATCAGAAGACAGTAACTCAGGTAGAGTTCCTTCGCGGTTCGCACAATAAATTCATGTTTTACTTATAAAGCAAAGTGCTTTGTGTGTCTTTTGACTGTAAAACAGTGTCTTTTCGCCGAGGTTCTCCTCACGTTTGTGGTGAAATAAAGATCTTTTAGATTGTGCAGTTCCATTGCACAGTGCCCGAAATCTATCCGGTAAAAATAAGGTTTCGACGAATTAAGAACCTCTTCCTTTTTCAGTTAAAAACAGATAATTTAGACAAAGACAGACTGATTGCGGTGAGGTTGCAGGTTCTAGATTTAAAGTGCATTACAGGTTTCAAGTTATTTGGACCCGTATTGCCGGTTGTAATGTCTGTAATTTCTGAACTAAAAATCAATTACACAGAATATCTATGGCGGGCGCTGCTTGAAATATTTATGAGACAACCTTTCTTTTCTAATAAAAAAAATAATTATTGAAATCGGACTAAACGTTAATGATTTAAACCACTAAGTATACATTTTGACTTTCATCCTCTTTCCTAAGGAATGACCGTGAGGATTGGAGTCGGTGCCAGCCGTGGACTCCAAAAATAACTGTTTGGTATGATTGTTTAAAGGTTATTTTTAGCTTTTTAGTGTTTTTAAAGTCGGTTATTTTTTAAATAAAAAATTGTTTTATTTGTCTGCTTTTTAGTGTTTTTTTACATTCTAAATGGCGATATGTGATGTAATTATAGCTAATTTGCTTCTCATGACGATTCAAATAAGTCCAAGCACGGCTATGATACTTTGTTTTATTACAGAATTCCGGTGCTTACCTTCCGCCTTCTTCATCAGATCAGTTTGATGGTATTATTCTCACCAGAATCATTTATTAAAATTTCATTTGTCGACAAGTATGGCAAGGCTTAACGGTCTTAATGAAAATATCTAATCGCGTGGGGACCCCCCCCCCCGTATCTTACTCGTGGAAGACTATTGTGGCCAATTATGGTCTCCTTCATCAGTTCCACCTCAGCAAATGATACTATCTGAATGCAAATGCTTGACTTGTTGTTAAATATACTAAAATTGCTATTTGTATACCTATAATATTTTAGGAGTTTCCTCAATTTCTCATGGATCCCATCATCAGAATTGAATTTTGAAAATGAGACCAATCTGGAGGTATGCCCTTTCAATTGAGAAAAGAAATTTTCAAATCGGTTCATTATTGGCAGAGTTCTGAGGAAACAAACATTGAAAAAAAAATACAACCGAATTGAGAACCTCCTCCTTTTTTTGAAGTCGGTAAAAAAAAAGAATTAATGAAATCGGACTGAATGATTTAAACAACTAAGTATACATTTTGACTTTCATCCTCTTTCCTAAGAGATGACCGTGATGACTTTCGAGGTAAAAAGTATCCTATGTCCTCCCTCGTAGAATCAACTCAAATTTTGCTAAGTTTCATTTAAATTCATTCAGTAGTTGAATCCGTGATGCACGGCCAAGGAACAGACAGACAAAAATAAAAATTAAAAAGTTTTGACTTCAGTATCGATTATAGTTTTCTAAATATCATGGCGTGGCGAGTATTGGCAATCCTCCCGATGATAGGTCATTGGGGGAGGCCTGTGTTCAGCAGTGGCCTTCATATGGCTGAAATGATGAAATATCATCAATGAACCGAACTTGACCACTTACACTTAATCCCATTATGACCACCTGCTCATAAATGTACGCGTGGTACTTTGTTATTATTTTGTTGTGGAGTTATTTTAAAACTATGACTACGCCCGCGACTTCGTCTGCACAGTATTAGTAGGAGAGACCGGTGATTGTTGACTATAAGGGTAGGTTGCTTAACTGTCGAATATTTGACCTCTTAAATAGTGTTGCATTACCTATTGTACTGGGTGCGAAAAGCCGTTTTTGCTGTGCGCCTGATGCAAAAGGCGAAAGCCCTTTTACACCGGGCACACAGCATTACATTTCTCGCGCTTAGTTGAATGACGCAACACTTTTGATTAAGATTTAGTTTTGAAAGTTAGTCACCCTACACCTTTCAACTATCCCCGGTCTCCACTACTTCGGTAGCTTATTTTATTCTCCAAGATAAAATAAATAATACTATCTATTTTTATACCAAAATTGGTTTTCGGGTTTAGTCGTGAAGGCGTAACAGACAGACGAAGTTAATTTGAAAGACCATTGTTCTATTTTGTGTAACTAGCTGTCCTGGCGAACTTTGTACCGCCTCTTCATAAATTTTTTTTTTTGTGAATTTTTCGTTTTTTTAAAGTTATTCTGCTATTCGGGGCGGAGACAAATTCAACAAATCTGAGATCATAAAAATCAGTCCAGCCGTTCTCGACTTATAAATGATGTAACTAACCCGACTTTCTTTTATATATACCTCTAAGATGTACGTAAATTAAAAACTGAGTATTTTTGATGATGGTCTCACTAATAGGTATTATAAATAAACGCTATATTTTGTGATGATAGATGAACAGATGTATATAGTTGTCTCTGTCTGAAGGTTGTATGGAAGAGATCGTTTGGAGCGATAAGATCGCCTTAATTGTACATCTTCATCAACGTCAACTGTCACTTCTTTTTATACCATATAGAGTATCAGTAATACTCTAAGCATATATTATCTAATATTCCTTCTACCTCTTATTGTTAAGCCCATCAGGGTCTAAAGAGATACAATAAAACTATGTAACACCTTTTGTAACCAATGGAGTGCAATAAAATAATTGAGTACTGCTGAGTATCCTTAGTTAGCTGTTAATTATATCTGGAGCTAATAATAAAATTGCGTTAAAAATGTTAATACTTACTGCTTAATTTATAAATCACATCTGTGGACGTCCCCTGGTTGATTAGGAACGCCAAACCGACGAACAGTTCCATCAATTTGCACATTTTACCAATAATTTAGCAAATAGCACTTAATAAATTCTCATCAGTTAGCTGATTTTGATTTAAAAATTTCAGTTCATTTCATTGCGTCCTTTAATAGTAGTTCCTCTGACTGTCGTTAGTAAATAAGTAACTGCCTTTTTACATAGAACATATAAGACAATGTGTATCTGTTACAAATGCTTACATCATGTTTCACAGTCTTCACAGATTTACACTACCAATACGGGCAAAGTGCGAATCGTACTCGTGCACCGAGGGTCTTGAAATTTCTTAGCGGGTGTAGGTTCAAATCCCGCAAGGGGCAAATGATTATGTGGTCTAGGTCTATTTGCACAACGACTAATTGTATTCAAATGAGTACAATAGCGCTTAACATATCGACAGTGGAAAGGCTAGAGTGCTTATGCGCCAATATGGCCAATTGATAAAATTATTGGATTGTTTTTTATCTTCGTCAATCTGTGTATCGTCAATGTAGGTTTCGAGTAAATCTGAGCACTTTTTGGGACTTTAGCATTTTATTTATTTATGGAACGTTTCCATCTTCAATAACTAAAGTGACAGTTTTATGCCGTTTTTCACACCAACGTCGCTTCTTTATACGTTAGCTCCTCCTCTTCTTCTTCATCTATGCGGTCAATCCTGGTTGCGTACAAAGCCATTGCTTTGGAGCCCAGGGTCCGCTTTCATTGATTTACACTTCGAGCGGTCTTGAGCGTCTCTAGTTGTGAGATCACTAGTACGCATGTTAGCCCTTACGACGTCAAGCCAGCATTTTTTGTGTTAAACCCTTTTGCCAGGACCTGGCGGTGGCGGCATGGCCAGACATTTGTTTCCTACGCAGCTTGCCGGTTTCTGCAAAACATGGCCGTACCAGCGTAGGCGACTCTCCTGCAGTTTGCCTGCAATATCACGGACACGAATGCTACCGCGGAGGCGTGAGTTCCTAACGCGGTCCTTCCGCGTGACTCCGCACATCCACCGCAGCATATTCATCTCCGTGACACGCAGCTCCTGCTTGTGTCGCTCAAGTAGCGGCCACGCTTCGCTGCCATATAAAAGGACAGGCCTAATGATGGACTTATAGATCTGTCCTTTCAGCTTCATTCTGGGGTCACAAATGACACCAGTCACCTTTCGCCATTTGGCCCACGCAGCAGCAATGCGTGCTTTGACGTCGCACTCGATGTCTCCCGACGCGTGAAGTACAGATCCAAGGTATTTAAACTGGTCCGTGCGCTCGACCTTGTCTCTGCCTATGCGGACGGGCGTTGGTCCCTATGAATTACCAAACAAAGGAAGAATCATCAAAATCGATTCATAATTGGCGGAGTAATCACGTTACATACATACAAAAAAACATAAAGTCGAATTGAGAACCTCCTCCTGTTTTGAAGACGGTTAAAAATGATCTTGACATGCGATTTAAATAGATTTTATTTACGTCAGTCTCTGACTGAAATGTATAAAATGTAACGAACAAGCAAAGTATTGTTTTGTCGTGTTCGGTAGTTGTTCATAATAATAGTTGTGCTTGTGAGAGGTCATGGGTAAGGGTTAAGACCGTAGATGAAATAGTGTTGCGAAAATTGTGATTATGTAGCACTGTATAATGCCTAGATTTAACCTCTGACCCTTACCTACTCGTATACGTTTACGGATACCAATTTGAGGAGGTTTAAGTAACTAATCATCTTTGCTGACGATGGGAAGTACGCCGGACTTGGCGTGGCCATCTCTGAAGTCCGGATTCGATTCTCGGTCGAGTTGATGTAGAAAGCGATCTTTTCTATGTTAACAACAAACAATAACAATAAATTAAATTCAGTATAAAAAGTTATATCTTACATTAATAAGTGACCGGAGTCTCCTTTTAAGAAAAGAATGTCTGTACCAGGAGGCTCCGATCTTCCATTATATTGATTTATGTTATGTTATGTTCTGTTAGAATATACAAGATTATGGTAAGTACTAAAACAAAAAGATTAAAAAGTGTTTCTGTGCGTGTAGATAATAGTGTATTGTGTGTTTGTGTGTGTGTGTGTGTGTGTGTGTTTGTGTGTGGGTGCGTGCGTGCGTGCGTGCGTGTGTGTGTGTGTGTGTGTGTTCAAAACTTCAACGATTTTCACGTCCCAAAAAACTATTCGCAGATCTTTATAACTTCCGAGAATCAGGATACATCGCAATTTCATTTCCTCGAATAGTTATAATCTACAAACTCACTCCATCGTTATTTCTTTTCATATTTTATGTATTTCATCGAAATAATTTCAGATCAATGTTTTGTTACCTATAATTTTGTTTCCACGTAAGTTTCACTTTGCAAAATACCCCTAGAGTGTAATTTAAAAGCCGGAGGCGCGGATGTAGAACAGCCCCAGCAGCTCCAGCTCGCGCGGGCGACTGAGTTTTGTTACGCAAGGGCAAAAAGGCTGTACTTCGCGCAGCGCCGGACACGAGGAACGCTTGCTTGCACGATGCGTGCTTGCTTGCACGCTGCGTGCTTGCTTGCACGATGTTACGGATAATTTTAATCTAGTAAATAAAAATATTAGTTGGGGCACTGATTTGGTATTTGGGGTATTAGAACTACAGAGGAAGTTTAACTTTACTCTTAAGTCATCATAGGAAGATATTGAAAAAATGTTTTATGACGTTATAGCTGCCTTGAGTGAGGTAGCGTCTGCTGGTAGGGGGACTGGCCCTACACGGCAGAAGCGGAGGCAGGTGGTAGGCTGGAACAGGCATGTGAGTGACGCGCACAGGCGGGCCAGGTGTAGGTTTCAAATATCTTTGTGGCACGGTAAGCCTACTAAGTGCATAGTAAATGCGTAAAAGTAAAAAGAGATTCAAGTCTAAATTCAAATGGTGTCAGAATCACGTCAGATTTGTTAGCACAGCATCACTCTAAGAATGACTTTGCAGTCAGCAGTGCGTTGCAATGACAGTGGATTTTGGAAAAGCACAAATAAACAGAACGCCGAACCTGGCTTGATGCGTGCGTGCGTCGGTGGCGTAAGTGACGAAAAGGAAATTGCAAACTTGTTTTAACAAGTTTTTCTGTAGAACCACTTACTACTTTAATGAGGGGTTGCACGATGCTGGGACTCGAAGTGTTGACCTGGTTACGAGATTTCAGCTAAGGGTGTAGCTAGGATAATTAAATCAATATCTAGGAAAATATCACCGGGGCTCAATGCTTTTAGCATCGAGCATCTTCAAAATGCCGGTCCTCATCTGTCACATCTGTGTCATGGCTATGATATTCTTCTTCCATCTATAGAATTCATATCTGCCAATGGAGCTAATGAAAACGGTTGTAGTCCCTGTAGTGAATAATAAAACAGGTGATATAGGAGACAAAACCAACTACAGGCCGATCTCGTTGGTTACCGCATGCTAAATGAACACCTTAATAAGCTCATTACTCCACCTGATAATCAGTTTGGTTTCAACTGATAACGCGATAGTGTGCATGAAGCATGCGGTACTAACTGACTGACAGGAGCACGCCAGTGTACGCTGCTACCTCGATCTATCCAAAGCATTTGATTTGGTTTCCTACGACGTCTTATGGAAAAAACTAAGCTAAGCAAATTTTCCTCCTGAGCTTATCAGCGTACTGAGGTTTTGGTATGGAAACCAGATACATAACGTACGATGGGCAGGCGCCTTGTCAGACTCGTATAGGTTGAAGTGTGGAATATGGCAGGGGGGGTAAAACTCACCTACTCTCTTCAACCTCTACATTGATGAGCTGAGCAGTCGCCAGTTCGGTTGTCACGTGGACGGTGTCTGTTTTAACAATATTAGTTACGCAGAAGATAATTATGGTTTAAGAGAACTCATAAGTATTTGCGTAGCCTATGCACGTAATCACGACCCTAAATACAATGCTAAGGAAAGCGAACTTATGGTGTTCAAATCTGGAACCAAATGTCCGGCTGATGTACCTCCCGTAATGTTGGCTGGTGTGGCCTTAAGGCAGGTAGGTAGATTTAAGTATCTCGGACATATCGTGACAGATGATTTAAATGACGATGTCGATATTGAGCGCGGACGGAGGGCGCTGTCAGTAAGAGCAAATATAGCCCACAGGTTTGTACGATATTCTTATCAAGTAAACGTAACACTCTTTCGAGCCTTTTGCACCTCTTATTACATACAGCCTGTGGGTTAGAAATACGCGGCGTGCGCTAGATGCCCTTCGCGTTTAATATAACAACGCATTCAGGGCGCAGTTACCCCACTTTTGGCGAACTTACATAAAGCTGGCTAGCAACACACTGGCGTGGCGTAGGGCTTGCGCATCTTAGTATTAGTTGAACATACCACCAACACAATATTCTATCAACTCAAAACTTTCTTAAAAACAATATTAAAAGCCACTTGCAATATAGATTGCAAATCGCAAGTTGGTTAGATCCTTTTTTTAGGCGTAGAACCCTAAAAAGCAAGTTATTCTGATATTCAGATTTCAGACTGCTAGCGCTATCTATTAATGAGTGGCAGCCCTAATAATTAAAGCTGGCTATACACTGGCATCTGACTATGAGCGTTTTTCTATAGCTGGTACTGCGAACTTGTTGCATAGGGATTATTGAATGTGATTGGTACTGTCAGCCGTGTCTTTACCTTTTAAATCAATTATTGTGAAGGAAAGTAAAAGTTTATCTATATATACAGGGTGTAACGAAAAGGTGAAATAAAACTTTAAGGGGTTATTCTACGGCTAAATTACATCAACTTTTTCTATGGGACCAACATCGAAATCTCAAAAAAAAAAATTCACGTTTCCATACAAACTGATGCCAGCTGGTCGCGTTTTAGTATGGGAAAGTATTTTTTTATTATTTATTATATAACCAACAAAAACAGGTCTAGTATTCATACCTAAGAAGTTCAGAATAAAAAGGCTTAATATTATTATTAAAGTCCAAACACTCAGTTGAAATTCCTATAGTATTTATTCACGGAATAAAATGATTCTATTTTAATTTTAATTTATAAATACTTATGAATTCCTTGATTCTTCGCCCCTCACAACCAAATATATTATATATACCTATATATCACCAAAAGCTTGGAAAAAAAAGAAAAAATACTTGTATTGATTGTAAAATATATATATATATTATTTATTAAATTAACATCAATATTGTACAACATAACCAAAACTAAAACAGTTTAATTTACAATTCCTTTCCTCGAACAAGAAAGCGACAATCTACAAAAATTAACAAGTTCAATGCCGAAAAACTCCGTGCGGAGTCAGACGGTATTGTTTTACTATTGTGTCTGCTTTCGGACGATATTCTATAAAATATACAATCTAAGGCACTAATATCGACATCAAGAAGATTACCTGTCTATACAAAAAAGTCATTTAAATTCCTTTTAGCAAAATTGTGAAAGTTGAGACATTCATATCGATAGCGACTCTACTTGGTTGGCCGACTTAAACTGAGGAAAGAGATCGCTTTTACACACATACACACACACATAAATGCACATTGTTGATTGTATGGTGTAAGTTCACGTTCCCCTCTTTAACACGTATTGTATAAAATGTAACATAATGAAATTCCAATACTGGCGGTCTGCTTTGTCACCAAGAAAATGTATTCTGTACTTAAGAGCTGTGGATTTTGTAAAAAATAAATTAAATTTAGCGATAAGACCGCCAAAATTGAACATATTTCTGTACACATAAACTGTACCTACTTATTTATTTGTATGGTGTGCAATAAAGAGTATTTACAGGGTTACATTAAGGGGTGCCAAATTTAAAAAATAAGATCTAGGGAACAATGTTTAAAGAAGAGTCTTAATCGTTATTTTTTAATTAATCGTATGCAACGAAAAAATATACTTTAAAATATTCGAAAATAAAGTCAGTCGAGAGACTACGAAAGCTGCGCGGTCATTCATCAGAGGCGTAGGTACGGCGAGCCTACAAAGACCTAACGCACTGCACATACGGTGCAATTTTTTCACGCATGAGTTAAATGATCTACGCGTAAATAATTAAATGTAAAAAAACTGTTTTTGTTCTTTGCATAGTTCGATTAAGTTACTGATTCTGAGCTACTCCTAAAGATTTGGCACCCCTTTGCAATGTAACCCTGTATTTATTGAATCGTGTTATGAAGGTGAAGTATTTATTTCGTGTTGCAATCTTCAGTAGGTATTGGGTCCATAATAAAAGCTGTTCACTTTAATGAGCAGTCCTCTTTAACACATTGATTGTCCAAAAAACAGACACAAAATAAAACAAAAACGTCTGACTTCACTCTTATCCCGCGCAGTGCGGTTTCTTTGATAATTAACCTGTTAAATGGTTCCCTCCAACTGTGTTACCCTTTTGGTACCATCCAGTACAGCCCCCGAATATGACGCGTCATTACAACTTGAGCTGTACTAATTAGGTGTTTTGACTTTTTTATTCTGTTTTGTTGTCTTTATTGTGTTGCAGGGACGGCCGCGGTTCCGCGAGCGCGATCTTGCTGAGGTGCGTCACTGGCGCCTCCACGGTCATGTACATCACGAGCGACAGCAACATGATGAGAGCCAAGCTGCCGTAGTATTCAATTGTCTGGAAGAATTCGGGACGTATATTTTATTAACATGCCAAAAGAACCAATAAGGTTTTTTGTGTGTGCTACTATCACTGATCACCAGTGATCGGAATAGGTAGATTGATTTGATGTACTTTGGTATAGCTAGCATAATATGGATATGCCTTTTTTATCAAAAATTGATACCAATAAATGCCGGAATCCCAGAGGCATGTCCATATTAACATCAATGTTTGAGATCATTGACCCCAAATCAATCTACCTATTCCGATCACTGCTGATCACGCTAAATAACACTCTTGTAGGTACTTCATTATGGGGCGAATACACGAGCCAATGTTTTTTTATTCGTAGTAACAACTAGCGGCACGGATCTTGAGCGCTAAGCGAAAGATGCGCAGAAGACCATTACGATATCATAATTGGCTAGTTGCACGACGCATCTGAACCGGCTGGCTATGATTGGTTGATTGCTTCGCGTACATGTCTCTGATACGATGATCTTCTCGTAAAGCAATCCCTACTGTTTCCTGAACTGCTCAAGATCCGTGCTCTGGATTGTATGCTTGGAATGTTCAGTGTCCATATCTTAACTTGCGAAAAATTAGTGGTCCAGTACTCGCCTCGTGCACCATGGAACTGTGCATAAGAGTTGTGCGGGTGCCGATGGTGTAGCGCACTACGAGCATATGCAGCGTGTACACGCAGTACGACAGCTTGGCCAGCGGCACAAAGCCGCGCCACTCCAGCACGCTTCTATATAAAGCTAAAACAAAAATTAAAATTATGAAATCATTTGCAGAAAGAAAATATTAAATAAAATCATTATCATCATATTCGTTACGTGGGTTACGTCAGTCTACTGCTTAACATTGGCCTCTCCCAACTCATGCCATTGAGCCTGATCCTAGCCTTTTCTTTTCTGTCGAAAGACCTCATTATTGATTTTATTCTTCAGAAATATCCCGATCATAGTTCTCTTCATAGCTCGGTCCCGGAGTAACATGTTCGTTGTACATAACCTTGGTTTAACTAAGGTTCATCCGGAGACTGATGCGTTGGGTAGCCGTCCAGCATATGTTGCATTTCTTGTTTTCTTTTCGGCCATAATAACGATATCATCCGCGAATCTCAAATGAAAGATGTACTTGCCTCTTTATAATAATGCCGTGTCGTTTTCAGTTCAGGATTTTGTATAACTTTTTCATGGCAATTTTGAATAACTTTGGCGAGTTGATAAAGGTTACAGACGACTTAGCAGGAAGCCGCTGGATGCAGGCCGCTTTCAACCGGCTAATCTGAAATCACTGGGGGAGTTCAACAGAGGACGTCCTGTGGCTGAAATAATGATGATGATGATGGTGCCTTGCCGCATCTAGGATCAAGCATACGTGCCCCGACTTACTCACATTCAACCTTAAGGATGGCGCCGAAGATGATGAGCATGACGACGAGCCCGAACAGCGGCTTCACGAGCGTGAACAGCGCCCGCAGCAGCAGGGGCGCGCGCGGCCCGTCCTGGGTGCAGATGGTAAAGTGCGTAACTTATGAAAATATTACGTTCAGACAACAGCACGTCAATCTGCTACAAAGTAGGTAGGTAGTTTGTTCATGTACTTGAACATCATTTATATGTATAATGCTGTGCATACCTATAATTAAAATGCATAAATGTGATGTATTTGTATAGATAGGAAGCTTTAAAATCAGAATTGAGATATAAGCAGGAAAAATATTAAAACGATACTAAAAGGAAAATCTTCTAATCAGAGTCCAAAACCCATCTTTTTTATTTGTCACATTTTTTTCTCTTGACAATTTCAGACCCATCCGTCACATCTAAAAAGTAATAAAACTTAAGAGTTCTTCCAACATCCACCGAGGGAGAAAGAAAAAACACAAGTGTTATCTTTACACATTACGGCACTCCAAAGGATACAGCTTTTGTACTGGTCGCAGCTTCACAGCACCGCCTACTTTTACTCTGGCTGCCCTGCTGATACCGTCTCTTCCTGGTATTAATTCTACAATAAGGCCCAAAGGCCACATTACCTTTTTGGTATCATTATCTAGAAGGACTACTTCTCCCAACTTCAAGGTCACTTTTTGAGACCCGGGCCGTTTCTGTGTAAGCATACCGATGTACTTGTTTTTAAAACGCTTGCGTAGTGCGTCTCTAAGGCTCTGCATTTTCTTACAGCGTGCAGTAAGCATTTTGCCATCTATGGCATCTAAATAGATAGGAAGCTTTAAAATCAGAATTGTGATTTAAGCAGGAAAAATATTAAAACGATACTAAAAGGAAAATCTTCTAATCAGAGTCCAAAACCCATCTTTTTTATTTGTCACATTTTTTTCTCTTGACAATTTCAGACCTTTCCGTCACATCTAAAAAGTAATAAAACTCAAAAGAGTTCTTCCAACAGTATTTAAAGATTGTGATAACATAATTTTCCTTTATGTATTTAGTTGGTAAGCCATATTAAATAAAATAAAATAAAATCAAAAATGTATTTGTTTTTTTAACAAATTACTACAGGCTATTGTTGAACTACCCATGTTTAAATGTAAATCGTATGTTAAGATGATTTTAATGAAAAAGGGTTATACTGTTAAATTATTATATAAAGGACAATAATGTTTGGAATTAAATACTGCCCTGCTCGCACAGGTACATATATTTTGTAATATAAATATACTATGTACAAAATCAGTACCGATAAGCGCCGAAGAACCTGTCGGAGACGTACGGCGCTTATCGGTACTGATTTTGTGCATTGTATAGAAACTCGGCGCCTATTACCTGCGCAGATTACCCGCGCAGGCCGGTTCCGATAAACGGCGGTAGATCGGCGCAGGCTGCCTGCTTTCTTTCTGTATACGGCCTTAGGCCGTCTTGGTTATACTGTTCTTGGTTTACAGAAAGAAAGGCCGAAGAACCTGTCGAAGACGTTTGGCCCTTATCGGTACTGGTTTTGTGCATTATATTACCGCATTTTGTGCATTACGGCGCCTATTACCTGCGCAGATTACAATATTACAATATATTGTTGGTTGGAAATCGATTGCTTTGGATCCATAAATTCGCTGAGAGTAGTTCTCTGAATTCAAAAATTCAATATACAACGATAATTTTTAAAAGTTAAGCAGGAGTTCTTGATACCAGTCCACGCATCGGGAATTGATTTTTCTAATTTAAAAACGTATTCCACAATATTTTTAAAGTATATTGCTTAAAGTACTTAATATGTTAAGATAGTTTAATAATATTTAAATAGTTGATAAATTTAATGAGGCGAATGTGTTCATTGATTTCGACCTTAACCCCAGGTACCTGAAAGAAGCAGTATCCGGTGGCCTGCAGTAACACCACCATGAGTGGCAACAGCAACCAGTACAGGAAGCGGTATTCCTGTAACAAGCATTTTATTAATTCAATCTTGGTCCCGTAGACAGTCGTGGATAAAAGTAGAAAGTAAAGGAACTGCCTAAAAAGGGTCTTCTTCGTGACTCTACTTTTTAACGCCACCGACTTTTATACTTCCCGCTGCTCTGGAAAGTCTCATAGACCATTATGATATAGAAGCCGGGAAAACCCAGCCATCATCAGTCATGCTGTGACTTCTTACAGACCAATACGCTTACTCCCGGTTCTATCGTGGCACTCTCTATAGAACAAACTATTGAACTAGCATGTGCTGAGCTGGAGCAATATATTATTATTAGTGTCTACAAACCCCCATCAGCAAATCACCATCTTTTTGAGTCCACTATGGAGGAGTTATTAAAAAAGGTATGTAAATTGAATAAGAAGATAGTGTGGAGATTTCAACATTGATTTATTAGTAGATACACAAAACTCTGCAAGGTTCCTAAATCTTTTTAAATCTTCTAATTTATATAATCTATTTAATGAACCTACAAGAACCACTCCTACATCAGATACTTGTTTAGATAATATTTTTTGTAATTGTATAGTAATAAATAAATCAATTATAAATTATCTCCAATCGGATCATAGTGGACAAACAGCCACATTTGAGCACCATCATGTCTCGCCTAAGGTGGATATTGTTTGTAGGCCAGTCACTGCTAGCCAATTAGATAGATTTAAGAATAATATTGATTGTGGAATAAAACTATTACCAGCCAACAGTAACACTGTAGATGTATCATATGGAAATCTGTTTGGATTGGTCAAAGATGAATTTAATAATATATTTAAACAAAAACATGTTAAAAAAAACACATATAAATGTAAATTTTGTGACTGGGCCACGACTGGCATTCATAAAAGTAGGAAAAAATTATACGAATTATACGACCTAAAAGCGCACACTCAAGACCAAGAAGAAGAATAATGTAAAAAAAATCTTTCAAATTTTCAAAAAGGTATGTGCACTGGCTAAAGCTAATTATATTCGGGATATTATTGTTAGCTCTTAAAATAAAAGCTACTTGGAGCATTATTAATAGAGAAACAAGCAGAAACAGACAATCTGATCGCACAATTAGCCTTAATATTAATAATAAAATTATTAAATCAGACAGTGAAGTAGCAAATGCGTTTAATGATTTCTTTTCTAATATACCAATTGCTACAACTAATAAATTAAACTCTACGTCAGGTCTTGCAGAAACTTTTTTGAAATCAAATGTAGATGAATGCAATTCTTCCCTAAAGTTTAGACATGTTAATCCTGATGTTATTGTTAAAACATTTAGAGCTGAATATGAAAAAAACTGAAGATTTATGGGACATTCGACCAATATAATTAACCATATAATCGATAGTATAGCAACTCATCTTGCTTGTATATTTAACCAGTGTATTGATAAAGGTACGTTTCCTAATTTAATTAAATTTAGTAAAATTATACCATTATTTAAATCCGGTGATAAAAGTGATCCCTCCAACTTTAGACCTATATCAATACTACCAGCTCTTAGTAAAATATTTGAAAAGATAGTCTTCAATCAACTTTTATCACATTTTAGAACTAACAAACTGTTGCATGAGAAGCAGTTTGGTTTCACCAAAGGTAGAGACACAACTGATGCTGGAGTTGCACTCCTTAAGCATATCTTCGATGCTTTTGAAAGAAAACAAGATGCTTTAGGAGTTTTTTGTGATTTGTCTAAGGCTTTCGATTGTGTAGATCACAAGACTTTATTAATGAAATAACGGCATTATGGTGTCTCAAATGATTCAGGTAAATTGTTAGAGTCGTACCTCACAGATAGAATTCAAAAAGTTAATGTCAATGAAACTGACTCTTCTGGAGCTCCAATACGCATGGGTGTGCCCCAGGGCTCTATATTGGGACCTCTATTATTCCTTATCTATATAAATGACCTTCCTCACTTCACTAAAGATCTTTGTGAGATAGTATTGTTTGCAGATGATACATTACTAATTTTTAAAACTGACAGAGGTAAAGCTGCCTTTGACGATGTAAATAGTGCTCTCTCTCAAGTAGTACGCTGGTTTACAGCTAACAACCTGTTGCTAAATGTAAACAAAACTAAATGCAATAAATTCACTATGCCCAATGTGAGGCAGGTCAGTACGCATATTAATATGTCAGACGATCATATAGATGCAGTCGATTCCACATTTTTTTTGGGAATTACATTAGACTCCCAGCTCCAATGGGATCCCCATATAGTTGCCCTGTCAGGAAGGCTCAGTTCAGCGGCTTATGCAGTGAGAAAAATAAGGCTTTTAACTGATGTCGAAACAGCAAGACTAGTATACTTTAGTTATTTTCATAGTTTGTTGTCGTATGGTTTACTGCTATGGGGCTCTGCTGCTGACATAGAATCAATCTTTGTGTTGCAGAAAAGAGCCGTACGTGCAATATACTGTCTTGGACCTCGTGACTCTCTGAGGGAGATTTTTAAAGATATTAATATATTAACAGTAGCCTCTCAATACATTTTTGAAAATATTATGTACGTTCGAAAAAATCTAAGTTTGTTTAGCTTAAAAAGTGATTTTCATCATTATAATACTCGTAATAAAAATAAACTTGCCGTTCCGAGCTTCAGACTACACAAAGTTGGTGATTCATTCTTGGGGAAATGTATTAAATATTTTAATAAAGTTCCACAGACTTTTGTTGAACTACCTGTACATGAGTTCAAAATTCACATTAAAAAAAACCTTATGAAAAAAGGGTATTATAAGGTAGACGATTATTTGAACGACAAGAGTGCATGGACTTAACCTGCTTAGCTCGCACTTACTTCATGTCTTGTAACTGTAAAAAAGGCTGATAAAGGTGACTGAGTTTGTTGCGCCGTTTCTTCTCATCACCAGCCGATATGTAGTCCCGAAGCGGTGGTAGGGTAAAGCTATATTTTGGGACGTGTATAAGTGCCCGGAAGAGGGCCTATATACTGAATAAATGAGTATCAATGAGTATTAATCAAATATATAGAAAGGTTCTTTACCAAAGTTCAAGTTCAATTGCCAAAGGTTGGTTTACTTGCCAAAACACAGAAAATTATAAGTTGACAAAAATTTGATACAGTGCCTGTGTTTACGAGTAGTCTGCTCGCAGACGTACAAAAATTCAGACGCATTTACATTCATTTATTTACAACTCCTGACTACCAATTCGGCTTTAGGCGTGGAAACTCAACCATAGAACAGGTTCACGGAGTCTACTTAGTAATTAGAGAATTCCTTGAGCGTAAACAATACTGCTCTACGGCTTTTATTGATATCCAGCTAGAGGGCCTTCGACAGGGTGTGGCACAAATGGTAATCTTACAAGGTAAGAGAGAGCTGCTCTACGTTTTCTTGCCTATGGTACAGTCACACCTAGCGGACAAAATCTTGGTGAGTCCAAATCATCCTTCAACGACATCAAAGCTGGTACACCGCAGGGTTTACTCCTGAGCCCTGTACTCTACAACATCTACACTGCAGACCTAAACGAAACTCCTGATTTCAGGTTTTGCCCGCCTGAAATACGTCTTGTCACTCCCCCTATTTTATTCCCTTAGGCAAAACATTAAAAAGTAGCCCATATCCTTCCTTAAGGTTGAAGCTTTCTGCGTACCAAACGCGTGAATGCGTAACAGATAAAGAGTTTCTTTTGCATTAAATATTATAACATTAGTTATAAATAACTATAGATATTCATGAATAGAGGTAATACCGTATGGTCCTGGGTGGTGACCTTCCTCCTCTGCAGGTCAAACACGATGTAGCCGAAGGTCATGCCGATGATGAAGACGGGGATGTTGTTGTGCGAGCGCTTGTACAGGTAGTGGAATGTGTTGTCCATTTGTATACCCGTAGAACCCCTGTGGGGAAGAGCTTGACGTACTATTCCTAGTCACCCTCATAGTCTATTATGCATAATTCGTTCATCATCATTTCAGCCAGAGCACGGCCACTGTTGAACATAGGCCTCCCGCAATGATTTACAGATTGGATTGGATTGGATTCCAGTTGAAAGCGACCTGCATCCAGCCGATTCCTGCAACCTTTACCAGGTCGTCTATCCATCTTGTCCTGCGCTGCACTTACCGGTACGTGGCCTCCATTCTAGAAACTTTCGGCCTCATCGGCAGTCAGTTCTACGTGCTATGTGTATTATACATAATTATCGGCTGTGAAATCTAGTAGTGGTACAATCTTTCGAGACTGGAAAGTGTCATATTAATCCTGATGTTATTGTTAAAACTTTTAGAGATGGTTTGTTTACCAATTTAATGAAATTCAGTAAAATTATAGCCTTTTTCAAATCCGAAGAGTGATCCCTCTAACTTTAGAGCTACTCGTATATCAATACTATCTTACAAATTTTTTTGAAAAGATAGTCTGCTATCACCTTTTATCACATTTAAGAACTAACAATCACAAGATCACAAGATATGTTAATGAAATTAAGGCATAATGACTCGCTCTGTCTCAAGTAGTACGTTAGTTTACTGCTAACAACCTGTTACTGAATGCAAAAAAAAAATAAGTTCATTAAATTCACTATGCCCAATATTAGGCTGGTCAGTACGCACATTAATATGTTAGATAATCACACTGTACTTAGTCTGGCCATAAATACTGTTACAATTAAAAATAAACAAAATATTATGTTTGAATTTAGAATCTGTCATTTTTAAATGATTGTTAATTAAGTTTTCTCATTTTGGCGCCAATACATTGTACAATATTTTGCGATATTAAAATGGGGTGATAAAGAGAGCCGAATCGCTGTGATTGCATCACACAAAGTAGGTATGCGCCAAATGCAATTTTTAAAACACTCCATACGCTTGGTATTAGTAAAATGTTTGTGTACCGGGCTATTAATAGGTACAATGAGACATCTTCTGTTTGTGACAGAAAAAGATCGGACCGTCCACGTAGTGTTCGTACGAAAAAGCAGTAAGCAAAAGATTTTATCTCGGGTGATGAAGATAGCACCTAGAACCATGTCGCGTATTTTAAAAGATGACTTAAGTAGGACTTGCAGCTTAAAAGAAACGTGCTGGTCATTTCTTAACTGATAATTCATAAAAGAATAGGGTGGTAAAATCGAAACAACTACTGAAGCGGTACGCAAAGGGAGGTCACAGAAAAAAAATGTTTACGAGTGAGTTTTTTACAATTGAGCAACATTTTAACAAACAAAATGACTGTCTTGCTTGGACCTCGTCGTGACTTTCTGAGGCAGATTTTTAAAGATATTAACAGTAGCCTCACTATACATTTTTGAAAATATTATGTACGTTCGATAAAATCTGAGTTTGTTTAGCTTAAAGGATGATTTTCATCATTAAAGCACCTGAAATAAAAATAAACTTGCCATTCTGAGCTTCAGACCACACAAAGTTGGTAATTCATTCTTGGGGAAATGTATTAAATTTTTCAATAAAGTTCCACTGGCTCTTGTTGAACTACCTGTTTACATTAAATGTCCTTATGAAAATAGGATATTATAAAGTAGACGATTATTTATACGACAAGAGTGCATCGACTTAACCTGCTTAGCTCGCACTAAATATATGTCTTGTAACTGTATTTCCTGTAAAATAGACTGACAAAGGTGACTACAAATGAAATGAAAATCGTTTATTTGCTTTGCGTTTGTTTGAGTTTGTTGCGCCGTTTCTTCTCACACTAGCCGATATGTAGTCCCGAAGCGGTGGTAAAGCGAAAACTATATTTTGGGACGTGTAGAACTATAAGGGATGTGAAGCCTATATACAGAATAAATTACTATTATGACTACTTTGTCGACAGAGTAAGCACTAGTATAGGTTCCACATCCGCCCAGTGGCGGCCGCATCCTTTGCCTCTTGCGGGATTCGAATCCACAACCACCAACCTTTGTAGTCCGAATCGCGAACCACTAGACCAGACGGCTGTCAGCATCGAGATATACCCATCACCAAAGACTAATCCATCCATCTACGCGAACAGCATGCGACATCATCAATGTGATAGGAAAAATGATTTGAATCTAGTATTGAAAATGTTAGTTAACACCATTGACGTCGATTTAACTTACTCTGGGATGGGTAATAACGCCCCTTCCGTGTCCATGGAGATCACGGTGTAGGCGGGCCACAGGAGCCCCACGACAAAGAGCACCGCGAGCATCGCGCGCCGCCGCGCCGCGCTTGGGGCCAGCAGCATCACGGTCAGCCCCAATATGTGCAGGTGGAAGTCGGTGGCCGAGGACCTACAGAACAGTAAGTAAAGTTAGCCTGAAAACTTTGTGATAGAAAAGGGATTCAATAACAGTTTAAATCCCGCTGTCTAATAGGATGTAAGTTACAAAAAAAATAAAACCGACTTCAAAACACTAAAATGCTAAAAATAATCCTAACACTTAAGTACCTAATCAGATACTTTTGGAGTCGGTGCCAGCCGATGAGAGTTTCAATGTTTTTGTTTGCACCGACTCCAAAAGTAACTGATTAGGTACTTAAGTGTTAGGATTATTTTTAGCATTTTAGTGTTTTGAAGTCGGTTTTATTTTTTTTAATAAAATTTACTTATTTCATCAATTTTTAGTGATAAATCCTAATCTAACTGCTGCACACCGATTTCATCCCCTATTTTCCTACCCTTAGGGGTGATTTTTATTTTGTAAACTTTTAGCATATTATCTTTGAAGTATAAGCTATTCAATAAAACAAAAATCATCAAAATCGGCTCATATTTGACGAAGATAGGTAACAAGAACCACAACCAAAATACTATCTGGGTATATATTTGTTGATTTTCTCAAAAAGTTCTAAATCAATTTCGATAAAATTTATATGGGACCACCTCTGAAGTATGATCTACCAAACAAAAAAAGAATCATTAAAATCGATTCATAATTGGCGGAGTAATCGCGTAACAAATATACAAAAAAAAAAAAAAAAAACATACAGTCGAATTGAGAACCTCTCGTTTTTTGAAGTCGGTTGAAAAGAGAATTCGCCGCGAGCTGAGTTTTTTAAGTGAGCGCGTATACTTCTTCGTTCCATCGTGGAAAATAAACGTCCCACTGCAGGGCACAGGCCTCACCTTAACTATGAAGTGGTTTGGGCTATACTCCACGCGGGGCTAGTGCGGATTGGTGGAGGGGTGTTATATGTAAGGTCAGTGGTTAAACCTTAGGCCCAATTCCCGTAATTTGACAATTGTCGCAATCCGGTGTCGATCCGGTCCCAGTAACATTACTCTCACAAACGGTATTCTCGTAAACTTTCAATTTGACGTAAAATTATTAAAACTATCCCATTATGACTAAAAACAGAGCAAAAAAATATCTAATTTTGGTTCCTTTCATTTTGAGTCGCATTACGAACTATAATAGCATTTTTTGAGTTTACGAGAATACCGTTTGGGATCGTAATGTTACTGGGAGCGGAACGACACCGGATTGCGACAATTGTCAAATTACGGGAATTGGCCCTCTTACTGTCAGATGTAATCAAGCTACCTTAAGTTCTTGACTATTTTACTAAATAAGAATATTTTTTATTTATTTGGCACAAAAACTGTCACATAAGTGACATTTCAGGTCAAATATGGCGACCCCGGCCTGCCCCCCTACCATGACCAGACCACCAAAACATGATATGATATAGCGATTTATCGACACTAACGGTTTTTTTTTGAGTTTGTTCCGTCTTTTCTTCTCAGCACTGGCCAGATTGTCTGTGTCTTGTCTCGAAGCGCTAGTAGGGCCCAAAAAATAAGGAGACATGTTCTGGCCCCATATGGGCCTATAATATTATTGACGTTCATAAGTGGCAATTTTCTGTCCTAAATTGAATAACAGATTTTTGACTTTGACTTTAAATAAGTATGATAGATCTATGATAATTTTGCAGTTGATGTCGATAAATCGCTATATCGTATCGTGTTTGGTGGTCATGCTAGGGGGGCTGGGTAACTTGACTTTGGTTACGAGTATCACTACAAAAGCTGTCCTAGCTTTTACAGGATGTCCTGAGAAGGGTGTACCTACCTAATCAACCAACGTTGCGGTTGTGAGTGGATGGGTGACCATTTCGACCATACTTCATCATCATCATCATTACGATTTCAGCCATAGGACGTATTTAGTGGTGCTTATTTATCAGATGCATCTCCGTGCTTTGGAAGGCACGTCACTCTAAGGCGCCTCACTGGCTTTACCACACCCCTCTACCAATCCGCCCTGGGCCTGCGTGCCAGAGTATGATCCAAACCACCTCATGGTTCAGGTGAGGCCTGTGTCCTGTAGTGGGACGGTTATAGGCTTATTTTACTTTAGTTTTTTGACCCATCATCATCGTTGGGTAGACACGTTACCAAGTATGTTGATCGCACGAGGAGACGTCCATGTAGTTTTGAGCCAACAGAGCGTTGTAGATCCAGTAGTTGCGACAGTCGTACACCCCAAAACCTATGGCATCCTGGAATAAAACATGCCAGGACGACATTTAGCTTAGACTTATGACCAATTCCCAACGTCCAACACCCCCAAAAATGTCTTCAATCAACAATAGTAAATTCAACATCTATTTTGGGAATAACATTTGAATCTCAACTATAATTCGTTTGTCAGGAAGGATACGGTCAGCGGTTTAATTATGCTGTAAGGAAAATAAGGTTTTTAACTAATGTCAAAATGGCAAGAAAGTCTATCCATCATTTCAGCCATGAGATGTCCATCGCTGAACATAGGCCGCCCCCAAAAAAGTCTAGTATACTTACTTTAGTTATTTTCATAGCTTTTCTGTGGTTTTTTGATATGTTAAAGTTAAATTAATTGTTTCGGTCTCCATCTCTATTACGCTCCGTCACGTTTGAAAAAAATCTAAGTCTATTTCACTTTTTTGAACAAGAACACAGAACGAAGTCCGTGTCTCGAAAAAATCGCCGACTCGGTTCTGAGACGTACTAAAAAACTCACCCGCCAAAACGGCCCATAGCTGCTAAATCGCAGCCAAGTAGCTACCAATATCACGGCGAAGAAGCTTATCGACGACAATCTGAAAAATAAAATAAGTAAATTTTATTTAAAAAAATGAAACCGACTTCAAAACACTAAAATGATAAAAATAATCGTAAAACTTAAGTACCTAATCAGTTACTTTTGGAGTCGGTGCCAGCCGATGAGAGATTCATTGTTTTTGTTTGCACCGACTCCAAAAGTAACTGATTAGGTACTTAAGTTTTACGATTATTTTTATCATTTTAGTGTTTTGAAGTCGGTTTTATTTTTTTAAATAAAATTTACTTATTTCATCTATTTTTAGTGATAAATCCTAATCTAACTGCTGAACACCAATTTCATCCCCTATTTTCCTACCCTTAGGGGTGATTATTATTTTGCAAACTTTTATCATATTATCTTTGAAGTATAAGCTATTCAATAAAACAAAAATCATCAAAATCATCATATTTGTCGAAGATAGGTAACAAGAACCACAACCAAAATATTATCTGGGTATATATTTGTTGATTTTCTCAAAAAGTTCTAAATCAATTTCGATAAAATTTATATGGGACCACTTCTGAAGTATGATCTACCAAACAATAAAAGAATCATTAAAATCGATTCATAATTGGCGGAGTAATCGCGTAACAAATATACAAAAAAAAAAAAAAAAAACAGTCGAATTGAGAACCTCCTCCTTTTTTGAAGTCGGTTGAT
Source organism: Anania hortulata (assembly GCA_963576865.1). NCBI lineage: Eukaryota > Metazoa > Arthropoda > Insecta > Lepidoptera > Crambidae > Anania > Anania hortulata. Next base: position 17,920,902 of record OY756407.1, on the reverse strand, counting down.
AAGTATTACATTAATTATTATTGTAACTCCAACTTAAGCAGAGCGTATCAGGTCGAGAATGGTGTCTAGATACCGGATGAAAACGGACGGACGGAGGTCACAGAAAAAAAAATGTTTACGGATGAGTTTTTTTTTTTTTACAATTGAGCAACATTTTAACAAACAAAATGACCGTATTTATGCTCAGAGCTCTAAGGAAGCGTCCCAATTAGTTGACAGAGTGCAACGTGGGCACTATCTGACTTCAGTGATGGTTTGGGGGCGGGGGGGGGGGGGAGTATTAGCTATGAAGGAGTGATTGAGCCATACTTTTGTGAAAAATGTATCAAAACATCGGCACAAGTGTATCAAGACACTGTTCTTGAGAAAGTAGTGAAGCTCCTTAACAACACCATGTTCAATAACCAAAAATAGGCTTTCCAGCAAGACTCGGCGCCGGGTCATAAAGCTCGGTCTTCGCACTCTTCGTTGGAAACAAACGTTTCGGACTTCATCAGAGCTGAAAACTGGCCGTCGTCTAGTCCCGATCTTAATCCGCAGGATTATGATTTATGGTCTGTTTTAGAGAGTACGGCTCGCTCGGCGGCTTTAAACGCCATGATAATTTGGAGTCCCTAAAACAATCCGTACGATTGGCAGTGAAGAATTTTCCCATGGAAAGAGTGCGTGCCTATTGATAACTGGCCTCAACGTTTAAAGGACTGTATTGCAGCCAATGGAGACCACTTCGAATAAGCTTTTTATATTTTAAATTGTTTTATATTTATGTATTAAACTAACACACTGTAAAAATAATAAATGTTATTTGCAATAGATTTTTATTTCTTTAGTTTCAGTATTTATGGTAAGACTAGGTATAGAAGTTTATAGAACGAAGGATGTTTTTTTTTACACTGTAATTTATATAAATTAGTTTTAAATCTGGTGTTAAATGAAATTTTTAGTGCTTTATTTGAAGCTTTGAGGTTTGTACATCGCCTTCTAATTCCGGGTTAGACCAATCGAAGGTAAGCCGCGTATTACTAAGAAAGGCAGAAGCCAACAATTCAGTCTGCCGTGTTTTATCGGATGCTAGGGAGCCATCGGCTTGCTTCAAAGATGGTATATTTTGAGTTTTAGGCTTATGAGATTTAGTTAAGCGCCAAAAGTCAGTATTGGGATTGTAATTTTATAGTAAATATTATTATTTTTTCTAAAAGGTGACTTAGCTTAGTTATTTTACCTCCCAAGTAGGTAGGTACTACCGACGTCTAACGTCATAAGCTTTAATTATGGTATTTTAAAGGTGATCAACAGCTGAATCTATTTCTTCGATAGATTTGAAAGTAGATGAAGTCAGAGCAATGTTATCATCAAGAATGGATCAATGGTGATTCTAGTTAGCCATGTTATAGTAGTAGCGACGCTTCCTTTCTTTAAAGTTTAGACTGCCTCCACACTAAAATACATAGGATAATGATTGGACGAATGTGAAATCAATACACGAACTGTTAATATTTTGGCAAAGAACTAAGCCAGGACTAGTTGCCTTGTGACGAGAACAGTAGTTAACCTTCGTTGGCTTTGTAAGTGCGTAAATTACAAAATCATTATGCAGCATGTGCTGAAATAAAGTTCTGCCTCGAGTATTGGTGTAACTGCTAAACCAGTAAATATGGTTAGCATTAAAGTCGCCAGTAATAAAGGTGTGTGGTGACAGACCAAACAATACGTCAAGGTTGCTGCATAGTAATGGTGAAGTTTGGTGATTGATATAATATATCAATCACCAAACTTACCATTATTATACTAATTATTACATGTTTAACACCGGACACTTTGAGAGTTATACCGACTGCCTCGATGTTTTTGATGTCGAGCGCCGAACGCCGAAAACACCGAACAAATACTAAGCTTGCTCGAAATCCATTTGCACACCTATCGTCCCAATTGTATAATTATTGTATAATTTAACGTGTAACGTTTTAGATATACAGGGTGGTCCAAGACAGATGGATATAAATTTTTTTTTTAGGTAGTCGGCTTAGGGACCTATTTGTACCCGCCAGGAAAAAAATCGCTTGTCAGCCGCTTACAAAATATGTTTTTTTTTTAATTTTAGAAATATTACCACTTTTAATGTTTTAATAATTTTTATTTACTATTAAAATGAAAAATTCTATTATTTTTTATTTTAGGTTCTTACTTAGACACTGCACTCTCTCAGAAAAAACATTCAGGCTGATCTGCAAATTTGAAGTGCATTTAATTTCATAACAATGCAAGAATAATTTACTTACCTTGAAATCAACAGATTTTTCGTAATATTTCTTAATTTAACCATTTAGTAAATGAAGAAATATTTTTTTAAAACGATGCAGAGCTTGTATTCAAGCCAACGGTGGGCATTTTGAACATTTGCTATAGTCTTTAAGTGAAAGAATTAATAAATATTATTTTTTGGAAATTATTGTTATTTATTTTTCTTCTTAGTTAGATTTTTGAAAAAATCGTAACTTTTTTTCTGGTTCGTTAACATGATACTTTTTTTTGGCTATTGAAAGAGCATATGTTGCTACAGTTTAAAAAAAATCATGAGTGCTTTATACCGCTTTTTTAATGTTTAATTGGAGTTTACGAATTGTTTAAAAAAAACAATCATTTTTTCTAATTAGCGATCATTATTAACTGTGTTTTACGAGGTTGAAAAATCCTACGTGTACCTATGCCTTCAATACATAAATAAAATATTTATCATTATGTATTCAGAAATAGTTCTCAAGTATGTAATTTAATCTCTTACCTCACGTATCTAAGAATGATCGATTTCAAATATTCCTTCCACGTAAGGGACTGCTCCTTATTTGATATTTGCATGTTGTAGACCAGCAAAAATCCGGATAACAGGAAAAATGATTGAGTGGTCATGTTTACGTTTAAGAATATGTAAAACATTGGTTCGTTGTATTTCTGGAAAGTGTTTAAAATTTATCAATACAAAATAACCCACGGAATCGAGGAATACACTACTGCGTTGCCACGTGTCGTGAGATTCGTAACATCAACTTACGAATCTCACGACACGTGGCACGTGCCGTAAGACACACAGAAGGCATGAGTGGGACGGCTCGCCGCTCACGCCGCCGCGGCTGTCTGTGGGCGCCCATTTCAACGATTGTTATTTGACCCGCCGTACTCCTGACCCGACCCCTCGCCGCCCCACTTACGCCTTCTGTATGTGTTACGCTGTACTGAGTGCACACTTCGTGTCGTGTCGCGGCACGTGCCGGATTTTGCCGTTATTTTCTAACACTGCAAATCAAACCTTTGCTGCGCTCCAATGTTTTCTTAACACAGAGCGATTTCGAAGGCGACCTTAAATTAATTTTTATTGTTGTTATTCGTGATTTGACACGTCCCAAAAATATGGTTTTGCCCTACACCGCTTCGAGACAACATATCACCTTTCTCAGCCTTTTTTACAGGAAAATATATAGTTACAAGAGATGTAAGTGCGAGCTGAGTTCGTTAAGTCAATGCACTCTTGTCGTTTATATTTTAAAAGTTTATATAAAAAAGAAAAGATGGACATGGGTTCATCCCTTAAGCATTAAGTCCACCAATTGTAAATTTGTTTCGTGCCATGAAGAACATAAATTTAATCTTTATCTGTTGCTTTTTGTATGGGTGAGATTTAACTTGTCCAATTTAATCTAAGTGAAAAATCACTTCCTAGTTTCGGAGAAATATAGTTCGTATTGGTGCGCTATAAGTATATCTACAGGGTTACATAGCAAAGGGGTGCCAAATTTAAAAAATAAGATCTAGGGAACAATATAAAGAAGCGTATTAATCGTTATTATTTTTAATAATCGTATTTTACGAAAAAAAATTACTTCGAAATATCCGAAAATAAAGTCAATAGAGACACTACGAAAGCCGCGCGGTCATTCATCAGAGGCGAAGGTACGGCGAGCCAACAAGGAGCTTACGCAATGCATTTACGGTAAATATTTCTACCTAAATCAAAATTATATTAATTTTTTCTAACAGTGGTTAGAAATAATTAAATGTCGAATTTTGTTATTTTTTGTTATTTGCATGCAGCAGAAATGAGAATGTTAAGGTGGATGTGTGGGGTGACGAGAATGGACAAGATAAGGAATGAATATATTAGAGGAAGTATGAAAGTGGCACCTGTAGCAGAAAAGATGAAAGGACACCGTTTGTCTTGGTATGGACATGTGATGAGAAGGGAAGAGGAGCACGTAACGAGAAGAGTGATGGATATGAGTATTGATGGGTGGAGAAGTACGGGACGACCTAAGAAGAGATGGATGGATTGTGTGAGGAGAGATATGACTGAGAAGGGAGTGAATGACTCAATGACGAGTGACCGGATTGCATGGAAGAGAAAGACATACTGCGCCGACCCCGGATGACCTGGGAACAGGGCAGGCAAATGATGCATAGTTCAATTAAGTTACTGATTTTGAGCCACTCCTAAAGATTTGGCACCCCTTTGCAATGTAACCCTGTAAAGGGTGTGCTCGATGTGTGTGTGACATTCTCGAAACCTATGTTTAGGAAATTTTGAGCTCAAATAGGTTTGTGTCCCCTACATACAGTGACTCACTTGTGCCTGAAATAAGTCACTGAATAACCAGTCATCCACTTAATATTACTTAAGATTATGTGAATTACTAGTTAACAATTACCTGTTCCATTATCTGAGCATCTTCAAGCAACAACCAGAATGACATAAGGACATGACCCATCGTGATTAAAATACATGTCAAGAATCTGTAACAATTTAATATTATCTTAGGTAAAAAAAAAAAAATTGCCACCTACCTACACCCGAGACAATTTCAGTAAGTTCGCATTTTTATTGACCTAAATCGGGAATTAAACCTGGAAATCATTGCGTTTAAGGTGAACCAGTGCGCCACTATACCACTCGGGTCGTACCTGACTCCATTAAGTGACTGCAATTCTGCGGCGCGAGGGTCCGCCGACGGTGGCGCCATCAGCTGCTTCCAGTTGAGTCGCCACGAGAATGATAGCAGGACTTTGTTTCCTGACACACGAATAAACATTCAATTAAGTTATCATATCGTAGAGGAAGTGGAAGCCTTGTGAGTCTTGTGACACAGGTATTAAAAGGTAGGTTACAAGTTAGGTAATACGTAACTCAGGCATTAGTCTCACACAGACTTTTCTGTTTATGTATTTAATGTAATTTTTCATATTTTTTTTAGTAATATATAAATATCCGCAGAATACCAGTGGTCGCGACTTGCTCTCTGCCGTCATGACTTTATACTGAGCGGATACCATTTTGGTACCTGACCGTATTAATGTACTTTATATTTTGTAAGACTCATTGTAATGTCTGTCTTGTACCAAATAAATGATTTTCTATTTTTATTTCTATTTCTATTTCTATTTCTATTTCTATCTCTATCTCTATCTCTATCTCTATCTCTATCTCTATCTCTATCTCTATCTCTATTCCTATTCCTATTCCTATTCCTATTCCTATTCCTATTCCTATTCCTATTCCTATTCCTATTCCGATTTCTATTATTCCTGTTTCTATTTCTATTTCTATTGTATTTCTCCTACGGAAAATCACGGCACAAAGGCCGGTCCTTTAGGCACCCTCGAGGCCCCTGAGATACGATAATGAGTTGGGATATGTACACCTAGCGGTTACTATCTCTGTCTTTACTATTGAGAAGATATAGGTGCAAGGATTAGGTGGAAACTATACCGGGTCTATGAAAAGGAACTTAATGGACTGGTTGCCGGGATATTGATCAGACAACGGGACGCCTGCCACATCAATGTCTCATCTCGATAATCAGGGCAGACGGGTCGGTAACTCCCTAACTAAGAGATCCCAGTGCTAAACGCACCAGTCAACGGGCCCCCGGCGTTATGACATTTTACGCTTCCAACCTGTAGCACAGGCCACCATGATATTAAAATGGAGTGGGGTGATAAAGAGAACCGAATCGCTGTGATTGCATTACACAAAGTAGGTATGGAGGCAAATGCAATTTTTGAATCTCTTCATATGCTTGGTATTAGTAAAATGTTTGTGTACCGGGCTATAGGCTAGTTTCCTGGGTCAAAAAAGGTTATTCTATTTAGTCCGTCAGTTAGATTATCAAAAAATATTAGACCCCTATTTTGTCTTTTGTCAATCAAACAAAAATTGACGAAGATAATAATAAATAATTAAAGTGAGCACGTGACGTCACGCCTTGCTAAAAAGTGTCGCAAAGCGTGACGTTACGCGGAACTTTAACGGGCTATATCTTCATCATTTTTTGTTTGATTGAGAAAAGAAAAAATACGTGTCCAATATTTTCTGTTAATCCAACTGACGGACTAATTAGATTTTTTTAGGAAACTAGCCCATTAATAGGTACAATGAGACCTCCTCTGTTTGTGACAGAAAAAGATCTGGCCGTCCACGAAGTGTTGGTATGAAAAATATGGTCAAAGCAGTAAGGAAAAGAATTCGAAGAAATCCTGTCCGAAAGCAAAATATTTTATCTTGGGAGATGAAGATAGCACCTAGAACCAAGTCGCGTATTTTTAAAAGATGACTAGGACTTGCAGCCTTTGAGAAACGTAGGTACTAGTCATTTCTTAACTTATAATTAAAAAAAGAATAGGGTGGTAAAATCGAAACAACTACTGAAGCGGTACGCAAAGGGAGGTCACAGAAACACAGTAAACAAAATTTGTTGAGAAAATGAGATTTTTATAAACAATTGAGCAACATTTTAACAAACTCTAAGGAAGCTTCCCAATTAGTCGACAGAGTGCAACGTGGGCACAGGCTAATTTAACCCGCCGTGAAACCCATAGCAAATCGCATCGCATTAGACCGCACCACACAAAAAACGTTGTATCTCGTTTCGATGGACTCAGGGTTTAATAATGTTTTATTATACTGTTTATCTATACATTTATAAAGACAAGTCCTGACTCACTCATTCATTCACTAACTGACTCATCAACGCCCAGTCCAAACCCTTGGATCTGAATGATAAAATTTTGGATATAGTTTCCTTTAATAACAAAGACAAGGAATACGACGGATTTTTGGAAATTTAACCTCTAAGGGGGGTGAACTGTTTAATGTTCAGTCAGTTTGTAAACTTTTTTTACCGGGTTTAGTCTGGTCTCTGCTCGAGTCGTACACGCTCCCGATGACATTGAGGGCGATGATGGTGAACAATAATGCTGCTAAGGCCCAGTCCACCCAATCGACTGGGTATTTCTCGTTTTTCGTCTCGTCCTCGAAATAGCAGAACATCTGCGTTACAAATATAAATTTATAATAGGTATAGTAATTCGAAAACTACAAAATTAATACTTTTCAATGGCTTCGGTAAATATGCAAAGACTTGTAGTGCAGTTGCCAAAGGAAGTTGAGTAGTCAAAAAATGAGTGGCTATGAATGACTCTAAATATACACTCAGTTATAGTAAAACTTCAATTCTATTTAGAAGGGACCAGCAGAGCTCCGGCAACATCGGCTTTTTGGGTAAAATAATTTAAGCATATAGTTAGTAGGCAGTCCCCACAACAAGTGCACAAGTGCACACATAACTCTGTCTAGGTGCAGCAGGCGCCAAAGAAAGTTAAGTTTGCAGTTATGTGGGCCGGTAACTATGCTCAATTTGTTTTATCTGAGACATCATACAAACAAAAAACCCATGTTACAGGCAGCTCTGCTTCTTTCCTTCCTAAGTAAAATAGAATTTGAGTTTTACTATAATTTTAAAATGTGACTGATATAGACAATCATAAATTGGATATTGTCAACAAGAAAAACATTATAAAATGGCTTAAATTTACTTAGATTTACGTAGTTGATATCTATGGGGGTTGGGATATACGTATAAAAAAATGGAATAAACATTTTCCGGCAACATCCAGAATTATACAAGCTTTTCTGAGCGTATAAACAATTTGAGACTGCAGTCCTCATATTTAGCACACATAACTCCATACAGTTAGGTTTCGTTGATTAAGCGAATATAATAATAAATATAATAATAAATATAATATAATATAATAATATAATATAATATAATAGCGAAGGTTGATTAGCTTTTATAAACAGTTCTTACATGTAATATTTTTTATTATATTTTGTCTATTTATAGTTTAGGATATTATCTATGTTTAGCGGACGGGGCTTTATTTTTCTCTTCCATGTCCGGTCACTCGTTATAGATTGATCCATTTCCTTCTCAGTCATATCACCTCTCATTTAGGTCGTTCTTTACCTCTGCACCCATCAATACACTTCCCTTACACTACATAAATCCGAAAAACTATCACGAATTCCCAAATACCGAATCTTAAAACTCCGAACGGTTTAAAATTATGAAAATTCTTATTTATTATAATTTCGACATCTCAATTTTCCTAACGTTTGTAATTCCTAATTTCAAAAATTCGATTTTCAATAGATCGACAAATTAATAATCCGATATTTATCAAAAATACGAATTTCGGTTGAAAATTACGAATAATTAAATTCCGAAAATTGAACGCCTAAAACTCGGGTGTGTAATGTTTCAAATAAATATTACTAGTATGACGATTTATTGATATGATTTTATTTAATATAGGTATTCTTTTTTCTTTTAACAAACTCAATACAAATTCCTTAAAAACGCAAGCATATAGATTGTGTCACTAAGTAATTTCTTTACGGTTTACAACGACAAAATTTTATAACGAGAATTTAATTAAAATCAGGCAGCGGCAGTGTTTTACTAGATTAATGACAGCGGTCGGCAAGCGCTAGATTTTTTGACAAGTTTTGACTCATTCGGATTAAATCTAAATTATTTTATGAAATGCCTAATTTGCCTCGTAAAAGTAAAAGCAAGTGCAGCGTGCAATAAAAATTCCATTCTCGTCACCCCACACAATCCACCTTATCATTCTCGTTTCTGCAGCTGCATGCAATCGTTAATCGTTTTTCATCCACCTTTTTAACGGCCCAGCATTCAGATCCATGTGTATCCATCTGTTTAGTAGGCGACTTTTGAATGGAGAAATAAACGGGATAGTTTTATGGCGACCCAGTTAGAGGTTAATTGCTTACATACATCTGTGACTTTTGTCTGCAGCCCGTAGCCCTGAGACAGGGTGTGGTTGAGGCAGGCCTCCAGGGCGCCCTGCAGCTCGCGCTTGCCGGTCCCGTTGTAGAACTCCCGGCAGGTGCGCGTCATGCACATCCCGTAGCGCAGCCGTGTGTGGTTAAAGTGCTTTGTGGTGTGCGCCGAGTATCCCTGAAGATAAGATTAATGTTATTGGGTTCAATTCCAAGTTTGTCACGTTCTCTATAGTACCTTAGTTTCTGTCATTAATTTTAATATAAGAGATTACCTTTAAAGTTGTGAAAGTAAACTGGCTAAGAAACCCACTGCTAGGTAACTATAGGCTTCTCACAAAACATATCAACCAGGTGGTGCTCGTTGTGTATTTAATACTCGTAGTATGCATGCATCCCTGCTCGAATCAGAAATGAGGAGATCCACAAACGAACAAAAGTCGCTGATATAGCCCAACGGATTAGCAGGCTGAGGTGGCAGTCGGCGTCTGGTTGGCCAACGCCAGAGAGCAGTATCAGTATCTTCAACTTTCAATAGCCATCGAAAGTACACAAATAAGCACAAAGAAACATAGAACCAAGAAACAGAGGTGCCCGAAGACACTCCAAAAATACCACCACAAAATACATTCAATAAACAGACGACACTGAACTGATGCGACCGCGCCTTAGCCTGAGCCGAACAGTGGTGCACCGTCGTGACGGACTGTGCAAGAATGCGCCAAATCTTCCCTCTTAGCTGATAGGCCACCAAAATTGTAGCTATCCAATTATAAAAACATATATATTAACCATTGGCCGAGCCCCGACCGAGACACCTTGATAGCTGGCCCATAGGGTGATACCGATCCACATAGCCATGCTATATAGCAGCCGCAATGCGACCAAACACGTGGGGTGTCAATCGACACACTGAGAAGAAGCCCGGTTCCCCACCAGACAACGACAGGTCAACCTACCCCAAAAGTTAAAGGTCATTGAACGGATTTTCAACTTTATGTCAGACAACTAGAGGCGACTAGTGGCTTGCAGTAGTTGCAGTTGGTCACCAAGTAGATTACCAATACATTTTATTTTATTTTATTTATTAGGAACACAAACAGCAGTTTTACAACACATAAACAAACCAATCAACGACCTCTGTAGCCGACTTGGTGTCGTTATCTCTGAGGTTCCGGGTTCGAATCCCGGTCGGGTCAATGTAGAAAAATAACTTTTCTATTGTTTTGGGTCTGGGTGTTGTGGTACCGTCGTTGTTTCTGATTTCTGTAACACAAGTGCTTTGGCTATTTACCACAGGATCACAGCAATGTATGTGATGTTGTCCAATATTTATATTTAAAAAAATAAATACTTTACATTTGCCAAAAAAAAAATTCACAAATAGATCTTACATAATTATCATAAAAAGTTAAATAAACACAAGATACACACATATCTTTTAAATTGCTGCATTTCCTCTTGATGCACTGGCAACACTTACGCGCATCATGTCGAGCAGTTCGCTGGGTTCATCGGAGACGACGTCGGCTTGCGCGTTGCAGAACACCCCGCCCGGCTGGTGCAAGCAGTGCATAAAGCGGTCCATGTGTACCTTCACCGGCATTTTGGCATAATCCTCCTCTTGAAAAAAAAAAAAACATTGTTCAGCTTAAGATTTGAATTGACGTTCAATTAATAGCCTAGCAAATGACTTGGATCGATAACATATAACTACTTGCCTAGCCTAGTCATTTTTGCCACTTGGCGCTGAAACCAAGAACCGAAAACCAGAGAAGTTGTAACGTTGTCATTATTCACATCTTACAGATTTGTTGAAATCTAAGTTTTTAGACCACTAGCGCCGTCTAGTCCCTGTATGGGCTAATTACATTTGGTTTTTCTGCCATCTTGCCGATGGAATTTCGCACGGCACGGCACGTATGTTGAGGTCTTTGTTGGATTCACCACTTGCGTGATATATACATATTTTTTTAGAGATTTTCCGGTCTATATATTTTTAGAGATTTTCCGGTTTTTAGGGTTAAGATGAATTAGTTGGCATAACCATTAATCCTGTTAGTTGAAATAAGATCTTAATTATATTATAATATAATTAAGATATAGATAATAGTAAAAGCAATCAGAACCATATTTTTCGATGTATCGTTGGCAGGTTCGTACGGAGTCGAGATTACATAAATAACTTAACAACATATTTTTTATTATTTTTTACTTATTTATTGTTCTAATGTTTTTTTTATAACGCCATTCGTCTATGAATGAAAATCGTAGGAAAACCAGTGACAGAATTCGGTATGTAAAGTATTTTAAGGGTATTTTTAAATATTTTTTTCTGAAAGTATTACATATGACGGAAACGGAAGCGGTTTAAAGAGACGGCGCTAGATGGCGCTAGTGAAACGTGCACCGGACGTAATCGGATCGCCCCACTACTCCCACCACTGCAGCCAAGCCGGGCGTGCGGCTTTATAAGCGACTGTCGCCTCAGTTCGGCACGCATTCACTTCGGTTGCGTCTCGGTGCACGGATCACTGTCTCGGTGAACTAGCACTGCCCCCTCTCTGCCACTCTGCCAGATACCTATGCTATATAGGTTATTTGATTGTCGGCATAATTATAATTCAAATAATTAATAATGAATATTGTAACGTCATTTAATTAATAAAACTCTAGAATTGGAATCCTGGCTGTGGTTTACTTCTGATGTCTAACCCCTTCTCCGACATCAGAAGTGGGATGGCCCACGCAAACTTTCTGTCCCGTAATGTGTCCGAAAGTTGCGGTGGCGGGCCCCGCAGTGTAAATTTCCTTGAGCTCTGCAGGGGCTGGTTGGTTGTTGAGCAGGAGCGGGATTCAGAGCTTTCAGATAGCATTTCTAAAATTCGCAATAATCAGTTGCCGGATGAAATGGCCCGTACATGTGGGGTTGGACGGGGAATACTATATGGAGGAATTGGGCGCTGTAGGACTGCTAGTTGGTTGCCCATTATACCTCGTTCCCTCGTATATGGTCCTTAATTGGCCATGTCCATAATGGGATTAGGCATTTGGGTTTTGACAAAGCTTTGGATAAGCTATACGAGGTTTTACTGGTTCCCCAATATGGCTAAATTTGTAAAAGGGTTTATTGATTGCTGTGTCATTTGCAAAACCTGTAGGGCCCCGCTGGCGCACAGCAGGTGCGGCTGTATTCTATCCCAAAGGACCCAATACCTTGGCTTACGGTACATTTAAACTTCACAGGAAAATTAAGTGTGACAAAAGCGAACGAAACGAATATTGTTCAGTATTAATAGACGCTTTTACTAAGTACGTACTTCTTGAATATGGTCCAGACCAAAGCTTTTCTCACGCAATCACAGCCATAAAAAAGGCAGTTAAACTAGTTGGAGCCCCGAAACGTATTATCGCCGATCGCGGTCGATGCTACTATTGTAACGATTTCAAAGATTTTTGTAAGGATAATAACATAGAACTTTATCTAATAGCCACTGGTTCCAGTAGAGCTAACGGTCAGGTGGAAAGGGTCATGCGAACTTTAAAAAACATTTTGGTTGTAGGTAATTGAATGTCATTCCAATAATGTATGGCAGGATCAACTGGGAGATATTCAGCTTGCTCTCAATAGTACACGCTCCAGAGTTACTGGCTTTACGCCTTTTGAGCAGATGTTCGGTGTACAAGCTAATTCATTAAACTTAGCTAGATTGTCTCCCAGTTCATCTGAACCAAATAGAATTAACCTTTCGGAAGCTCGTTCATTGGCATCAGAAAATATCACAAAGATCTGCTCAAACTGATACCTGTAGACTTAATATAGGAAAAGCTGTAATAAGACCTTTCTTGGAAGGAGATTTTGCTTTTGTCAAATGTGAAGAGAGGCATTAAAGTAAATTTGACAAGAAGTTAAAAGAACCTTATAAAATAATAAGTTTTAGATAATGACCGTTATGAGCTAAAACACATCAATGGGTCAAACAGAACTTATAAATTTACTCGCGAAAATTTAAGAAAAATACCTGAAGGTCAAAAAGGTTTTCTTGAAATAGCCGATAGTTATAGTAATACCACTGATAATGACGATGACAATGAGCAAGCAACTATAGATGATGTTTTGTCTGAGATAGAGGACGTTGATAATAATGTACAGTCTGATAATAATGGTTACGATTTGTCTCAAATTTTGTGTAATGATGCTTCTGATACTCTCTCAGTCAACTCAGATACCTTATCCGCTGGTTCTGAAACCTTGACGGTCGATTCAGAAGAAACTTTATCTGCTGTATCTATGTGATGTTATGAGTTAGCTTATTGTTGCTGAAGGGGTCTCATCTACTCAAGTGGATGAAGATCTAGACCAGTATTTGAGAGTTGAAGGGGTCTCATCTGCTCATAGATGATGATCTAGGCGCTTATTGTTGCTGAAGGGGTCTCATCTACTCAAGTGGATGAAGATCTAGACCAGTATTTGAGAGTTGAAGGGGTCTCATCTGCTCATAGATGATGATCTAGGCGCTTATTGTTGCTGAAGGGGTCTCATCTACTCAAGTGGATGAAGATCTAGACCAGTATTTGAGAGTTGAAGGGGTCTCATCTGCTTATAGATGATGATCTAGGCCAACGTTAGATAGCTGTAGGGGTCTTGTCTACGCAGTGGATAATGACCTAGACCAGCATTTGATTGTTGAATAATGTGTAAAACGTTTCTTACTCAGGCATTGGGGAATAAATGCCCGAGGTCGGGCATATTGTCAGAATGGCTGTGACGGAAACGGAAGCGGTTTAAAGAGACGGCGCTAGATGGCGCTAGTGAAACGTGCACCGGACGTAATCGGATCGCCCCACTACTCCCACCACTGCAGCCAAGCCGGGCGTGCGGCTTTATAAGCGACTGTCGCCTCAGTTCGGCACGCATTCACTTCGGTTGCGTCTCGGTGCACGGATCACTGTCTCGGTGAACTAGCACTGCCCCCTCTCTGCCACTCTGCCAGATACCTATGCTATATAGGTTATTTGATTGTCGGCATAATTATAATTCAAATAATTAATAATGAATATTGTAACGTCATTTAATTAATAAAACTCTAGAATTGGAATCCTGGCTGTGGTTTACTTCTGATGTCTAACCCCTTCTCCGACACATAATTAAAGAAACTAATTTGTTTTTTTTTAATAGAATATTATTATTTATTTGACACATGCAGAAAAAATAACACGAGACGTTTCTGCACCACTGGCCTGTTATAAACTGGACAGGCTGCTGTCAAATATTTTTTGAGTCCTCGAACAAAACCGTCAGTATTTACAATTAGGCTCGGACTGCAAGCATTCGGAATTTTTCAGAACCCCATACAAATCTGATTTAATCCGGGCTCCGGGCTAGTCCGAGCCTTTGAAATATAATTTATCCACCTAAAGCACAAATTCTACACACGCGCTTCTGGCAGAACAGTGTATCCGCGGTGGCAAAACACACGTTCATCGCCAAGAAAACAAAAAAGAATAAGAACAAAACGGACAGAACAATAACGTTTCCTATGATAGATTCGGTAGAATCAAGTTCATTTGGAGTACGTGGTAGTTTAAACGGAAAATATGAAAGAAGCTATAAAAATGCTTACTAAAGATGACACGTAATAATATTAATAACTTACTTACTTATCATGTAAATTTTTGATTTCGAATATCAATTAAGTACATAAAGTAATAAAAGGCAATAATCAAATAGGCACGAATTTAATCATACGACAGCCTGTTTGTTACAGGTCAGTATGTGAACGGATGTGACGTAAGATGTAAGCTTGTCCGTGATTAGAGGTCGTATGAATGACAAATGCTTTTTTGTATTTTCGTAAAAATAAACCTTATCTTGTAATTCTAAGTGATTTTAATAGCAAAATACTGTTTAGAAGCTTAAAATCTTCAAATGGTTTTGGAATTAGCATAGGTTATATTTTACTTTACATAGACGACCTCCGTAGCCGAGAGGCGAGTATACCGGACTTGGTGTCGCTATCTCTGAGGTCCCGGGTTCGATTCCCGGTCGGTCAATGTAGAAAAATAACTTTTCTATATTGTCTCGGGTCTGGGTGTTGTGGTACCGTCGTTGTCTCTGATTTCTGTAACACAAGTGCTTAAGCTACTTATCACAGGATCAGAGCAATGTATGTGATGTTGTCCAATATTTATTTATTTATACCGAATTGGGTGAATGTCATCTTGTAACCAACAGAACTTAAGGATGGCAAGTAAAAAACCAAATACAATAGTACAGACAACGGTACGTCAACCTACCCAAAAAGTTGAAGGTCATTCAATTGATTTTCAACTTTAAGTCCGACATGTAGAGATCAATATCAATTGAGAACATTTGACATTTTGTGGTAGGTTGACGTGCTGTTGTTTGAATGAATGAATGAATGAATGAATGAATGAATAAGGTTTATTTGGCACAATTAAAAAAGAATACAATTCACAGTTTTTCATTTTCATAACAGTTCATAAGTAATGTAATTAAGAAAAAATGCGTTGTGAGGTTGGTGGTAATGTAATTAAGGTGTGGTGAGGTGAGGTTTTATTTCCACAAACATGATCCTTATCGTGTACCTCTAGAAATATTGAGCACTATTTCGGTTAGACCTTTAAATACAGTTGAAGAGTTCCACTATCCACCTCCATCATCAGATCAGATCAATGGTGTCAAGCTATTGTATTTTCATCTAAATTTCACATACTCGCAGTTTCAACTGGATACGACACTTGAAAATATACAGTGTGTGGCCTAGAGCCGGGGATAACATTAAAAACAGAGACTATATAGGTCACTAGTAATTGAATCATTGTGGTCCCAACCAATTAAGATCATTTTTTCTAACATACTTAATCGTAAATTCAATGTAATTCAAACAATGCAATAGTTTCACTCAACTCTGTCGCTTGAGTTCATTCTGCATCGTACTTATTCGGAGCTACTATGAAATGTCTCTTTGACACGACATGGACAAGCGTTAATATCGTTTTGCAATAATACATTGATAATGAATCGTTACTTTAAATTCTTATTGTGTGTAATGCATAGGTTTTGGTTAACTGAAATCTTTTTAGAAAAAATACTAATACTCTAGAGAGTCTCGGGTTTCAATATTATCCCCGGTTCTAGAACTAAACTACTACTAAACTAAACTATAGGTACAGTGTGTGTATGGACACACACTGTACCTATAGTACGAGTTGCGAGTGTATTGGGACTGAACATTGACGATCCTGATGGATTGCTGGAGATGCCGGAAATAGAAATAGATTCTGACGAATTAGTTCCAGTCAAAGAAAAGCGTCGAGGAAAGAAAAGGAAGATAATAGAAGGAGATACAAATAGTAGGGAAAAGACAAAAAGATCAGGTGACGGAAAAAGAAGCAGTCTTAATGAGAAAAAGCGAACTAAGTTGAAGTCAAACAAGCCAGTAAAAAGGAAGGAAAAGAAGTGGAAAGAATGTGAATCAGATGATTGTTCATGTCTTATTTGTGGAGTTTTATATAAAGAAGATACGACTGGTCAAGATTGGATCCAATGCATCGTGTGTCATCAATGGGCGCAAATAAATTGTATTAAAACCGATCTTACCTCATTTACCTGTTCAGAATGTTTGCCAGATGGAGATTTTGTACCGTAAATAGACTTGACTTCCTAACGTCTGGTCATTACTGTATTAGTTATGTATGACTCGTTTTTATTAAGCTGATTTATTTGTAACTTTATTAGATCTTTAAAATGAACATTCCTAAGACTCTTGCCATAATACTACCTTTTATCTAGTTTTAGTTTTAAGTACTTTACTGTGAACATGACGATTATTTTGCGTCGTTTAACGACTTTGTGATGATTCTAAATGTGTACTGTACTGCAATTTATAAAGATATAACAGTTCCTATTAAGATTAAAGACTGATTTAGTGTATGTTAGTTTCATGTTCGATTAATAGTGTAGGTACCTTTATGATGCACAGAAAAGTTTTTTTTATATTTTTTGGAATAAAGAATATAAACTCAAATGCATCTTTCAGTTTAATTTTCACTACCCTGTATAATATGTTCTCACTTCCCTGTCCATCGAAAATAGAAAAACCCCTATAAAATCAAAATTTATCGTAATTTTGTCTGGCCCGTTAAAGATTAGATATATTTTGTAGTAAATTCTCGGTCTTTAGTCACTGTTTATACTAAATCAAAAAAAAAAGTAGATTCACTTAATGGTCCTATTTAATTCCACCGTGAGTAGAACTACCCACGTGTCATCTTTAGTAAGCATTTTTATAGCTTCTTTCATATTTTCCGTTTAAACTACCACGTACTCCAAATGAACTTGATTCTACCGAATCTATCATAGGAAACGTTATTGTTCTGTCCGTTTTGTTCTTATTCTTTTTTGTTTTTGGCGATGAACGTGTGTTTTGCCACCGCGGATACACTGTTCTGCCAGAAGCGCGTGTGTAGAATTTGTGCTTTAGGTGGATAAATTATATTTCAAAGGCTCGGACTAGCCCGGAGCCCGGATTAAGTAATCTATATAGGTAATACTTCTACCCATTTCATCCGTTGCAGATATTTATGAAGCACCTTATATTTAAAATTTGTGTTATATTATTTTGTCGTCGTTTCGAAAATAAGTTTTCTAGTTATAAATATAATACTTTCCTAATTATGTGAAAACGGTTTGCTGCCTCTTGAAAATTAGACGCAACTTCAGCGGTAGAGCCGTAAAATATTTACTTAATTTATTTTAGTAGTATTTTTATCACGTTCTTCTTCTGGTTGTCTTTATTGCACACCATACAAGTGAATTACACATTAATTCATAATTTTTACAGAAAGACGTACAATTTAGGCGGTCTTATCGCTAATAGCGATCTCTTCCAGACAACCTACAGGTAGAGGAAAACCATTAGAGAAATGGGAAGTGCAAAGTTCTTATAATTCTTAAATTTACCTGCTACAAATAGGATTGCAAAAATTTATGGCATAGACCTATACACAAAAATACATACAATACTTAACAAATAAATTAAAAATAAAATGAAATAATTATATAACAAAAATATACATACATACTATTACATACACTAAACATACTTAATACTACTTGATATATGCGACGAGATGTCGAGACCAACAGTGACCAGTAATATTCTAAGATAAGAAGGCAGTTTCTGTCAAGAAGCATACTTTGCTTTAAGCCGATTTTTAAAAATAGCAATCGATTCGGATTTTCTGATTGTTAATGGTAAGGAATTCCAGAGGCGAATGGACTGGACAGTAAACGACTGCGTATAGTAATTAGTGGTATGGGGAGGAAATTGAAGATGTAGTTTTTTGAATGACCGCATGTCATGACCCTGTGATAACTGCAAAAATTGAAAGCTCTCTTTTAAATAGGGCGGTGATTTCTGACTAAATAATTTGCTAAATAATTGCGAAAGAATATGCAAGCCATGCCTACGACGGATTGGAAGCCATTTAAGCAGAGTCCGGTACTCGGTAACAAGGTCATACTTCCGTAGATCAAAAACTATTCGTATGCAGAAGTTCTGTAGACGCTCAAGCTTGTTGAGGAGATTTTCATTTAAATCTAAGTAACAACAATCTGCATAATCTAGGATGGGAAGTAATAGAGCCTGAACAAGCGTAATTTTAGTGGGTATAGGCAAGAAATTACGAAGTCTATTTAATGACGCTGCCGCTGCATACATTTTTCTGCTGCCTTCCGCAGTTTGTGCTGTCCAAGAGAGTGAACCATCAATATAAATGCCCAGGCTCTACACAATTTTGCTAAAAGGGATTTGGACACCGTAACCAGATATTTATATTTTTATTTTGATTACTATCACTTATTGTGAAAACACGTTAAAAGAACACACAAACAAAGTATCGTTATTATTATAATTAGCTACTTATTTTTATTACTCCCTGGTGACCCCACTGCGCTCGCGACTCACGTTCATGAACTCACCCACGGCTTTTATAATAAACTAGCTCTCCCGGCAAACTTCGTACCGCCTCGTTTTTTTTTTGTGATATTTTTCGATGTATTAATAGTTATTCTTCTATTCGGGACGGAGACAAATCCATAAATCATAAAAATCGGCCCAGCCCTTCTTGACTTATAAATGGTGTAACTAACACGACTCTGTTTTATATATATAGATTAGTACAGGCCAATCAATATCAACACAAAAAAAATGCGAACATCGCAAACGCTTACCTAGTTATTACCTACTGCTACCCCCATAGTGCTCGAAAAACTTTGGGGGAATTATGGCACTCGTTTCATTTTTTTAAAAAAAAAAAACTACCCCAAGAAATCGTTTTTAAATATCTTTGCTCCAAACTTTAATAAAGATAACAAAATTTGCTGCAATTTGAGCATACCCTGAGCACACTAACTATGTCCATTGGTTGCGGAGATACAGCATACGGAAAAGAAGGGCAGTTTAAAAAAAAAATTGTGAAAATGTTGTGTCTAGGTTAGACATTTTCCAAGACACGAAACAGCTGAACTAATGCTCCTAGCATTTGTGATATCAGCAGTAACGGTCAAAATCAATTAGGACGAGTATGTGGACTACCCAACACCATATGCCATTGGGATAGGTCTATGTCCAGCAGTGGACGGAGGTTAGTTTAGCCAGTGCTTGTTGAGTCTTGAAAAATGAATACGCTTGAAAAACGCTTCCTTACAGTATCCAGTTTTTTAGAAAAAAATGAAAAGAGTACAGAATTTCCCAGTTTTTCGAGTACTGTCGGGGTAGCACAGGATTTTTAGGGTTGCAAACTTGGGTGTAAATTACTCTCAAGAAACCTAACAACATACAAAAAAACCGTAGATACAGGCGTCGTTTTTGACTGGCGTAGTAGGCTATTGTAGCGACTGCGGCGATTTTTTTGATTTAACACAGAGCTAGTAATTATTTATACTAAAACCCGAAACGTAAGCATTAGGAGAACTCAAATAGTGTAAAGTTAATCCACAAAGATAAATATTGCCTTGGGAGACTTGTGCCTTCTTACTTACGTATCAACACTCAACTATAAATTATGTTGTTGTGTAACAAAAATAAAGTTACTAATTGACGCTGGCATTTCATCCGGCGCCCTTATTGTCTTGGCGCCTGTGTGCACCGCACATTTCGCACACAGGGTCGGCGCGGCCATGCGCAAGCCGGCTGGTAAAGTAGCGAATGCCACTACTACAAAAACAAAACTCGATAGCGAGACAGTCGCACGGCAATCGACATTTAGACTGTTCTAATAGCAATAGAGTGAATCGTTCTGTAAAGGTGGGGTGGAACCGGCATGTTTAAAGGGCGCGCACACGCAGGCTTACAAAACATGGCTATGGCACGGTATGCATAGGTCTGGACCGGTCTATGGGGAAATGTGTAATGCACGGAAGATATAAGTTAATTTTATAAAAATACTAGCTGACCCAGCGAACTTTGTTCCGCCAATTCATTTGAAGGTACGAACAGTTTGTATGGGAAAATAAAATAGTTGTTTTACTATTTTCCTTGCAATTTTTTTACATTTTCTTACCTTTTAAACCTTCCCTGAGCTTCCACAAATATTTCAAGATCAAAATTAGCCAAATCGGTCCAGCCATTCTCGAGTTTTAGCGAGACAAACGAACAGCCATTCATTATTATATATATAGATAAAACCGAATTCAGAAAACTAAAAAGCTAAAAATAATCTATACACTTAAGTACTTTTGGAGTCAATGCAAACGAAAACATTGAATCTCTCATCGACTGACATCGACTGATAGAAACAACTTATTTCATCTATTTTAGTGATAAATCCTAATCAAAACAAATCTTACGAGTGCAAACAAAATTTAACTGCTGAACACCAATTTCATTTCCTATTTGACGATATTTGACGACCTCCGTAGCCGAGAGGCGAGCATACCGGACTTGGTGTCGCTATCTTACCTTAAAGACCAGAAAGAAAATATTAAGAGGGAACGTAGAGCGTTGGCGGTCAGATGTAACATGCTGGTGCGCAGGTTTGCGCGGTGTAGTCGATCAGTAAAGATCACTCTTTTCAAAGCTTACTGTCAAGTAATTTATACCTGCAGCCTGTGGGGTAGCTACACGCAGAAAACCGACGATGTTCTACTTGTCCAACATAACAATGGCTTCAGAATGTTGTTGGGGCAGCCCCGATTTTGCATTGCCTCGGGGATGTTCGCTGAGGCACGCACTGACGATTTCTATGCTATCATGCGTAAAAAGCAGCGTCGTTGCTCTGCAGGGTACGGGCCAGCTCCAACTCCATTCTGAAGACCATAGCGGGGAAATATGACTCTCCTGTAACTCGCCATCTTGCCAGGTTGCTGGTCAAGAGAAACATTGAATGATCCGCCGTTGCCACCTGTAGTTTCTCTCTGTTTTATTGTTTTGTGTTTTTGTTGGTACTAATAATATAGCTTATAATATTTTACTAATAAAATGGATCTGGGTTGTCCGATTTGATAAAATTAATTAAATTAAATGGCCGCTTCCAACCGGCCAATCTGGAAGTCACTAGGGGAGGCCTATGTTTAGCAGTGGACGTCCTATGGCTGAAATGATGATGATGATGATGATTGAGTATGGTTAGTTAGCTGTTAGTAACAACTGAAGCTAATTAAAACTGCGTTAGAAAATGTTAATACTTACTGCTTAATTTATAAATCACATCTGTGGACGTCCCCAGGTGAACGAGGAACGCCAGACCGACGAACAGTTCCATCAATTTGCACATTTTAGCAATAATTTAGCAAATAACACTTAATAAATCAGTCATCACATAGATGATTTTAATTTTTTTTTAAATGGTATTTTATTTGCGTTCTATAATGGTATTTCCTTTGACTGTCTTTAGTAAATAAGTAACTATCTGCTTTTTTACATAGAACATATAAGACAATGTGTATCTGTTACAAATGTTTACATCATGTTTCACAGCCTTTACATATTTACATTTATAATACGGGCAAAGTGCGAATCGTTCTCTCGCACGGAGGGTCTTGAAATTTCTTAGCGGTTGTAGGTTCAAATCCCGCAAGGGCCAATTGTTTTTGTGGTCAGCACAAGTATTCGTAGGTACCTAAGGTCCATTTGCACAACGAATCATTAAGTACAATGAAACACTGAACATATCGACAGTGGAAAGGCTGAGTGCTTATGCACCAATATGGCCAAATGAAATGAGATATATTAGTTAGTTTTTTCTGCGTCGATCTATATAGGTTTCGGGTAAATCTGAACTCTTTTTGGCGCTTTAGTATTTTGAAAATTTAAGGAAGGTGTCCATCTTCAATAACTAAAGTAAGTGCTGTTTTTCACGTGTCACGATTTTGTAGCAGAGCGTTGCGTGTCATTCTGTTCTGTGATTTTAGTATTTAAAGCACGCACATTTTACTTCCGTCATTATAGGTACGTTATCATTTTCTCCTTTTGTTGATTTAGATGTCTTTTTTTTTAAATTTTATTCTATTTATTTGGTTTACCAGTAATTGATACACTATGAAATATCATAACACAATATCAAAATTAGACATCTAGGTAAGTGCACACCTTTTTAAGATAAACACATGCATATAACTTAAGTCACATTTTTCTGATATATTTAAGTTATAGTTATATATAATTAGGACAAAAACTTTCCGCTTGAATTTGTGTATTGGAGTACTACTACTTCCAAATATATCGATATAAGTATTATATTTTGATATTTATTATACATTTTACAGTCTCGGGATTGAACTGTTGGAGTCAAATACTGTTTTACGGAAAGGTGGGCATTGGATATTAATAGGATGTCTAGGGAAGATGTATGGAATCCAATATTTAATGTTTAATGTAAGATCAGGACTATCGATATAATCATTTATAATTTTATGAAGGCAAATAAGGTCAGTTGAGTTTCCACGGTCTTCTAATTATGTATTTAATTTTAAAATGTGCAAAACGATTCTTGTATCCTTCGACTTTTTAAGAAATACCCGTGAAATAAGCCAAGCGGTTGAGAAATCGTTTTTGAATCCTTTTAAGTCTTAAACTATGTATTGCATAATGAGGACGCCACACCAACCTGCAATGTTCCATTGTACTTCGAACGAGTGAGTTAAAAAGATACATTTTGTTTTTATTTTCAACCGACTTCAAAAAAGGAGGAGGTTCTCAATTCGACTGTATGTTTTTTTTTTTTTTTGTATGTTTGTTACGCGATTTCTCCGCCAATTATGAATCGATTTTGATGATTCTTTTTTTGTTTGGTAGATCATACTTCAGAGGTGGTCCCATATAAATTTTATCGAAATTGATGTAGAACGTTTTGAGAAAATCAAAAAATATATACCCAGATAATATTTTGGTTGTGGTTCTTGTTACCTATCTTCGACAAATATGAGCCGATTTTGATGATTTTTGTTTTATTGAATAGCTTATACTTCAAAGATGCTATGATAAAAGATTGCAAAATAAAAATCACCCCTAAGGGTAAGAAAATAGGGGATGAAATCGGTGTTCAGCAGTTAGATAAGGATTTATCACTAAAATAGATGAAATAAGTAAATTTTATAAAAAAAAAAAACCGACTTCAAAACACTAAATTGCTAAAAATAGTCCTAACACTTAAGTGGAGTAAACAAAAACATTGAATCTCTCATCGGCTGGCACCGACTCCAAAATTAAGTGATTAGGTACTTAAGTGTTAGGATTATTTTTAGCAATTTAGTGTTTTGAAGTCGGTTTTTTTTTTATATAATTAAATGATTTAGTATTTCTAATCATATTTCATGAATACATTAGCAGTTTTAGCTTTTTGTATTGCATTATCAGGTTACACTTTCGCATTAATCATTATTGTCATGTAGAAATATAGGGTATACTCAAAAGTTATGTCTTTTAAAACTTTTAACCAAGGACCGGAAAACCCCTTTTTTCATTAAACTGATTGTTAGGGAAACCCTATTAAAAGGTTACCCAAAGATAGGGTTACCCTATCGATAAGCTACTCCAGTGTTAGTGTTCAAGAATGCATAGTGCACATCACTACTTTTAGGTTTAAAAAAAAAAAATGTTTGTCTCTTCCTTCTTGTAATGGCTTCCGTTCCTGCAGTACACTAAATCTACCAATTTATTGAATTTTATTTACATTATTATACCTGGCCCCCTACATGGCCCTGTATTCGCCGGATAATATATTGATCACCAGCTCAACACATTTAATAAAGCGCATTAATTGCTTGGGGATTGCGCGCCGTACAGAGTGGTCGAGGTTAATGAAAAGCACATGTGCAAAGTGATTAAGTGAAACAAGGATATGTTAGTTTAGAACCCAGCACTCTAACCAGGTATAATATTGATAAGTAGGTTTAGTATCAACATATGATAAAGGTTAGTATTTATTGGTTTTCTACTGTTTGTAAAATTGGGAGAACACGTGAAAATTTCCAACCTATTGTTTTGTTAAAAACAGTTAATTGTAGATTTAGCTAAGTAAACCATATTAATTGTCTTCATTCGCCCTCAAGTGCCGAATAATTGTTTACATGTAAAGCACCTTGGTACAAGTACCAAACTATCTACAAATATTAGAAAATGATCACATTGTTTCACATTTACTAGAATCTTCCATTTCGTACTAAATAAAACAGTTATTCATTGAGTTTGTAAAGCACTAATTCCTAGAAGAAGTATTTATTATTGCCATTATAATAATAATTGTAAAAGTAACATTAATATTAATTGTTGTTGGTAAATGCACAGATATTTTATAAAGTGAGTAATAAATAAGTAATCAGTGATAGGTTCAGCATTGTGCAACATTTTAGTGCATAAGTAAACATTGTTACTGTATCGATTCCAGAATGACAGAGGAATTAAAAGTTCCAAGTAGATCCCAGTCTCCCGGAATGACAGACGGAAAGGATTTAAAAAGGAAGCGAGGCAGCATCAAAGGTCGTTTGACTGCATTTTCAAATTATTTGTCCGGGTTGGATGGATCCTCGCTGAGCTCCCAGGAGGCCAGGGAGTTGCAATTGCGAATCGGTAAGATTGAATCTCTATATGATGCATATGATGAAGTACAGTTGAGAATTGAGTGTTCTGCTGATGATGATGTGCAAATAATTGAAAGAAGTGAATTTGAAAGTACTTATTATCGCATACTTGCGAATGCACAGGATATTTTAGATATCTATCGGAAATCTCAAGGTCAAGAAGAAAGTGTTTCTAATTGTACTCGCTCGAAACTTGTTAAATTACCCACAATTGAGCTACCTAAATTTAATGGTTCCTATGAAGGTTGGATGGAGTTCCGTGACACGGTTTCAAGTCTTATAGACAAAAATGATCAGATTGATGAAATTAATAAATTCCACTATTTGAGGGCGTCCTTACAAGGTTCAGCTGCTGTGGTAATAGGATCCGTAGAGTTTTCAGCAAAAAATTACTCAGTGGCATGGAGGCTCCTTTGCGATAGATTTGATAACAAACGCCTATTAATACAAAATCATGTTGCAGCCTTGTTCAATATCGAACCCATCGCGAAGGAATCTTAAATTAATTTAAAGCGCATTATTGACCAAATAAATAAAAACTTACGGTCATTGGAGTCACTAGGAGAACCTGTTAATAACTGGGACACTCTTTTAATTTACATTATTACAAAAAAATTAGATACTTAAACTTACCGTGAATGGGAAGAATACAAAGGTACTTTGCCTAAGGATAAGTCAGTAAGTTTAGGTTCCTATCTTAAATTCCTATGTAATCGTGCAGACTTAGTTGAAACAATTGAGTTCTCACAAAACAATACAACTGGCAAAAGTGCTACAAAAATTAAAACTATGGTTTCTTATCAAGGTAACAACAAAAATGACTCTAATCCACCACCATCGAAACCATGCCCTAATTGTAATGATGATCATTTTTTAAATAATTGCCCGAAGTTTCTTGCACTAAGTAGTGAGGCGCGATACAAGTTATTGCCTAACTATAAAATATGTTTTAATTGCTTCCGTAGTGGACATTATGCTAATTCGTGGAAACGCCCTGGATGCAAAGTATGTAAGCGCAAACATCATACACTCATTCATGTGAACGAATTCAGTGCATCAAAACAGGTGTCTGCGTCTGCACCTACCACTACAACTAGCACAACAAATTGTGATAACAGCCGCACTAAAAATTCAATACCTATAGATTCCTTCAGTCCCAGCGTTACACTCACTGGGAGCATTTCGGCTATGTGTGAGACATCGGACCAGCCTGACGTTTTATTATCGACTGCCTTAGTAAAATTACGAGGTAGTGATAATCGCGAGGTCATTGCCCGCGCTGTTCTGGATAGCGGTAGTACTTCGTGCCTATTAACCGAACAATTGCATAAACGATTGAGATTACCAGCTGATCAAGTCAATAGAACTGTCATAGGTATAAACAATAATACTACAAGCATAACTAAAATGTGTCGCTTGCCTGTGAAGTCTTTGTGTGGAAGTTATTCAACACAGTTAAGCTGTTTTATTTTGCCGTCAGTTACTGATAATGTTCCCAGTTATCAAATTAATATAAGGGATTTGAACATCCCATCTGATATTTGTTTAGTAGACCCTCAATTTTACTCACCCGCCGCCGTTGACATGATCATAGGTGCTGATGTTTTTTGGGATATTTTGGGTTCGCAAAATATTAAATTAGGTCATGGAAAACCGATACTTTATGAGACAAGATTAGGATGGATAATTTCGGGTCCTGTAAACCAAGGCCACAAATCTAAGTTTTCACACATTAAATGTAATTTTACACAAATTGATAACATCACTTCTCACTGTTCTGATGATGACATTCAAGCCCAACTCACGCGGTTTTGGCAACTGGAAGAAGTTAGTCCTCAGTCATCTCATTATTTTCCAGAGGAGAAGCAATGCGAAGAGCATTTTGTTAAAACCACAACTCGCCTTGCAGACGGTAGGTTCTGTGTTAGGATTCCATTGAAACAAGCACCCATCGTGTTGGGTGATTCTTATCAGCGAGCGAAACAATGTCTGCTATCATTGGAACGTAAACTTAAAAATGATGAGTCATTTAGTAAAATGTATAATGAATTTATGTCAGATTATGAATCATTAGGTCACATGTCAGAGTGTAAACCGATTGTGTCGGTTCCTCATTATTTCATACCACATCATGGTATTCTTCGCGAGAGCAGCTCAACGACCAAGCTACGGGTCGTATTTAATGCAAGCAGTCCCACCACCTCAGGTGTGTCATTTAATCAGATTCAAATGGTTGGGCCTACTGTTCAGGATGACCTACTCTCAATTCATTTACGTTTTAGGCAGCATAGGTATGTGATCGTGGCAGACGTAGAAAAAATGAACAGGTGTATAGAAGTTAACGTTTTGGATCGACCGCTTTAACAAATTATTTGGCGCGATCAAATTCAGTCTAATTCCCCCCTTAAATGCTATGCATTGAACCGAGTGAGTTATGGGACAGCTAGTGCTCCTTATTTAGCCACTCGTTGCCTGAAACAAATAGGTCTAGAATGCAAAGATCCTAAAATAGGTGAAATCATATGCCATGATTTTTATGTAGATGACCTTTTAAGTGGAGGTAATGAGATCTGCGAAGTTTTATACATACGTGACCAGATCACCGCCGAGCTAGCTTCTGCTTGCATGCCACTTAGAAAGTGGAAGTCCAATGAACCTCAACTATTACCTGAAAATGGTCAGTTATCACCCGACGTTAATATTTGTGATGCTGGCACTAGTAAAACGTTAGGCCTCGGATGGCACTCTATGTTAGATGAATTTTATTTTCCTCTATGTCCTACAATGGCCAAAGGAAACACAAAGCGTGATATTCTTTCCACCATTGCCCAAATTTTTGATCCGCTAGGACTTCTATCACCATGTGTCATCGTTATGAAAATGCTATTACAGAAACTGGCTGCAACGTCTGGCTTGGGATGACGAGTTGCCACCAGAGATAAGTACAACCTGGTGTGTGTTAGTTGACAGCCTACCGGGTCTAAACAGCCTACGTGTAGCGCGACGTGTTATCTGTGATTCAGCTTCCCGAGTAGAGTTACACATCTACACGGACGCGTCAGAGCGTGCGTATGGCGCGTGCGTTTATGTTCGCAGTGTTGATAGCAAAGGTGAAGTCACAGTTAAATTATTGCTTGCAAAAAGTCGAGTTGCTCCAATTAAGCCCACGACCATACCACGACTCGAGTTGTGTGGTGCTATTGTCGGTGCTAATTTGTATGAAAAGGCTGTGACTGCACTACGAGTGCAAATCAATCAAACTGTCTTCTGGACAGATTCAATGATCGTTTTAGGTTGGCTTAAGATGCTGCCCTCTAAATTACAACCATTTGTTCGTAATCGTATAGCGGAAATCTTAGATAAAACTGGTAACTGTACTTGGAGGCATGTTCCTACTAACGAGAACCCGGCAGATTTGATATCACATGGAGTCACTGTACATTCTCTTTTGTCTAATAATTTGTGGTGGCACGGACCAGAATTTTTAAAGCGTGATCTGTCGCACTGGCCGGCAAGTCCCGCCACCGTTAATACCGCCGAAAGGCTGCCTGAAACTCAAAATGAAGTTTCGTTGCATGTCAACAATACAACATGCCACGAATTCATAGATTTCAATCGCTTCTCAAGGTTTTCTAGACTTCAACGCACCATTGCATATGTGCTAAGATTTGTAAATAATATAAGGAAGGGAAGTACGCGCCAATCAAATTTCTTAAATACTAACGAACTAAATACCGCCTTGACATTAGTGCTAAAACAGTCGCAGATGCAATCGTTTCCAGGGTATGAATTATTAAAAAAAGAAAAAGACTTGCCTAGCAAAAGCCCATTAATAAAATTTAACGTCTATTTAGACCATGATAAATTAATGCGTGTTGGAGGTCGTTTAGACAATTCTAATTTTGCGTTTGAAAAGAAACACCCAATAATTCTACAGTCCACACATCAAGTAACCAAGCTATTGTTTGAATTTCAACACAGAAAACTAATGCATGCTGGCCCTCAACTTTTGTTGGCTACTATTAGGGAAACTTATTGGCCAATAGGTGGGCGTAATTTGGCAAGAAAATGTTTTCGTCAATGCGTACGTTGTAATCGCATAAAGGGTAAGACGTACAACCCACTAATGGGTAACTTACCTCAGCAGCGTCTTCAACCAGGTGGACACCCATTTAATTGTGTAGGCGTAGATTACGCTGGCTCAGTAGCTGTTGCCAGTCGCACTGGTCGCGGTTGCAGGCTTATTAAATCTTACATTGCTATTTTTGTTTGTTTCACGACAATGGCGGTGCATCTGGAGTTAGTGGGTGATTTAACAAGTAATAACTACCTATTAGCGTTACGCAGATTCATCTCACGTAGAGGCAAACCCACTCACATATTCTCAGATAACGGTACTTCATTTGTTGGTGCCTTTAACGATATCTCAAGATTTCTGAAGGGTAATTGTGACTTGCTGGCTTCTGACTCGGCGCAGGAAAGTATAAGCTTTCACTTCATACCTGCCTATAGTCCTAATTTCGGAGGTATCTGGGAGGTTGGTGTTAAATCAGTAAAGTTTCACTTAAATAGAGTGCTGGGAAATTGTAACCTTACATTCGAAGAGCTTACTACCACATTAGTGCAAATTGAAGCGATACTAAATTCTCGGCCACTCTCTCCGTTGTCTTCGGATCCCGCAGACTTGACACCACTCACGCCTGGCCACTTCCTCATAGGCCGCCCTCTCACTGCCCTACCGGAACGAAACTACACGGACTGCTCCGTCAACAGACTAACACGCTTTCAACGCATTGAACAGCTGCGCCAGCATTTCTGGACACGTTGGAGTAAGGAGTATATTGCTGAACTCCAGCAAAGGGTCAAATGGCGTTCTGACAAATACACTCTGAAGGTCGATACTCTTGTCTTGTTGAAAGACGATGGCCTTCCACCGCTCAAATGGAAGCTTGGACGAATTGTTGCTGTCTACCCAGGTGTCAGCGATGGAATTAGTCGCGTCGCTGATGTACGAATTGCAAATGGCATCGTACGACGAAGCTTTAGCAAGATTGTTCCGCTGTTGCCGGAAGATGATGTTTCGTTGAAGGACGAGCCTTCAACGCGCGGTGTTCAAGAATGCATAGTGCACATCACTACTTTTAGGTTTAAAAAAAAAAAAAATGTTTGTCTCTTCCTTCTTGTAATGGCTTCCGTTCCTGCAGTACACTAAATCTA
This sequence comes from Anania hortulata, assembly GCA_963576865.1. NCBI lineage: Eukaryota > Metazoa > Arthropoda > Insecta > Lepidoptera > Crambidae > Anania > Anania hortulata. Next base: position 17,890,447 of record OY756407.1, on the reverse strand, counting down.
CCAATTTATTTAATTTTATTTACATTATTATACCTGGCCCCCTACAGTTAGCCTTTCGTTACGGAAACCTGTTTGAATAAAGTTAACTGCTTTCAATGCGCTTACCGAATCAAATAGGGTATTGGTAACTTCAATTTTTAAGCACTTACCAACTAAAAGGATTATCCTATTGTCTATCTCTTTTTCGCGCATTCTGTTGATTGATTTGTATAAACCTGTCTGTGTATTTAAGTTCGGATTTCGGGAACAGAATGTCCGCGAGGAACATGCACATGAACATGAACCCTGAAAAACTGCTTTAATGAACTTAAAGCGCTTGAAATATGAATGTTAGGTCCTTACATAATGAAATTGCCATTCATCTGACGTAGCGATAATGTGCGGCACGTTCGCCGTGGCGATAGGCACACACAATAAAAGGTTATACAATAATGAATAACTCTATTCCAGAAAAAAGTCAAGTAGCCTATTCCAATCCGAATACGAAATCGCAAGATTCGCATGCGAATTCCTAAAATCACTATTTCTGAAAATTCATTCCATGAATTCTGCAACGACCACTCGTTTTTCTTTTTCTACTAGTAGAAATTACGGAAGAATGACATTGACAAGTAAACATATGTTTGACAGAAATTTAACATAATAACTTTTTATTTACGTTTCGTTTTAAACGATTCACTACCGGTTTTTAAAATCAATGAGTTTTTGCATTCCGTTTCATAATATTTTCTGCGTAAAACGAAAATAGTTATGAGTGATTCAAAAATGCGTAAAATCGTAAACAATAGAAATGAATTTCATACACGAATTGTTTTCGTGTTCGAATTTGAAATTCATTTCTAATGCTTCAAAAATACGTCTCCTGAACCCTTACCATGAGCTTACAGAAAACCATTTAGTTTTCGGGCAGTTCAAAAGCAGGATAATTGTTAAATGGCTGGAAGCCGTACCATGAGCGCTCAAAAGGTGAACGATTTTTGCACGGCTAGACCTCAAGGTGAACAGTTACCTATTCTTGTTTGTAGTCCGTTACTTTTGAAGAATGAAAGAGTGAGACAACGTAGTGATTAACTTGCTCAGTGAGTGAAACAGCAGAATAATTAAGAAAAAGCAGATTCAAACTTTCCATTTAATTTGAAAATTAGTTTCTACACAACTTTTAGAATTAGCAGGGCAGTTCATAAGCAGGCCTGCTTTAAGAGGTTATGGTAAGGGACCAGAACCCGCTGCCCACATCATGATGTGGTTTGGCCAGATCAATGAATACCTACTCAGCGTTTGACGATATGAACAGCTAAATGAAATTCAAACCAATTCATGAAATGGTGAAACTTAGTAATCATATCGTAAAAATCGTTACATTATCCACCGGTAGAGGCGCTGACGTTGCTTGGTTTTTGTCATGAATCATGGCGGCGGACAAATATTATAATCCAAAAGTGAAGTACAAACGATTATTTATAACATAAATTCGCACTACTAATAAGAAAAATTACAAAGGTAAACAATAGAAAAGTATTATTTACGTATCTATAATAAGAATTTTTTGGGTTATTTTTTTAAACCCTTAAAGCATTGTGTGACAGAAACGCAATCGCTGGATATACAATGGGGTTAGTTTTTTTAAGCCTGTAAAACTTAAGTTTGTCAAAATTAGTATTGAAAACGACATGAGTAAATAACAATAGGTTTTTTTTGTTATAAGTATTTAATTATTCAAACTCTTTAGATATTTTTCATATAAGTAGTGCAAAATTGCTTAGTGAATAATCATTTCTAATTTTAAAAAAACATTTGTATTTTGTGGTTAGGTCATCATAACCAATTTTCTATAATAATATCTACTTAAGAGACATTAATAGTTGACTTAAGGGGGCTTGTCCCCATTGCGAGTAGGTACATTTTTCTATTAACAAATTATTACTGAGTTCAAATTCAGTGCATTTAGAATATTTAAAAAAACCTAGCCTACCTAGCCACCATGTCGGTCCGAGTACAGGAGCAGAGCACGAAGGCGATTCCTCTGCAGCGCGGCGTAAGATGTTATATCTCCGAAACTGTTCACCGCTGCATTGGAAGACGCTTTCAAGCTCTTGGAATGGAAAGGATTTGGCATCAACATCAACGGCGAGTACATCACTCACTTTCGGTTTGCCGACGATATTGTGGTCATGGCAGAATCGCTTGAAGACCTCAGCACAATGCTCAATGACCTTACTCGAGTCTCCCAACAAGTAGGCCTGCGAATGAACATGGACAAAACCAAGCTCATGTCGACTGCCCATGTTGCGCCCTACCCAGTATCCGTTGGGAGCTCTACTCTCGAAATGGTAGATAAATATGTCTACTTAGGACAAGTTATCCAGTTGGGTAGATCCAATTTTGAGAAGGAGGTCAATCATCGAATCCAACTCGGCTGGGCATCGTTCGGGAAACTACACCACGTCTTCTTGTCCAAAATACCTCAGTGCCTTAAGAGGAAAGTCTACAACCAGTGTGTGTTACCAGTGATGACATATGGAACTGAAACGTGGCCTCTCACTATGGGCCTCATAAGAAAGCTCAAGGTCGCACAGCGTGCTATAGAAAGGGCTATGCTTGGTGACGAGAGTGTCCTTGCGAGATCGAATCAGAAATGAGGAGATACGTAAACGAACAAAAGTCGCTGACATAGCCCAACGGATTAGCAAGCTGAAGTGGCAGTGGGCGGGGCACATAGCACGTAGAACTGACGGCCGATGGGGCAGAAAGGTTCTAGAATGGAGGCCGCGTACCGGCAAGCGCAGCTTAGGACGTCTACTCACAAGGTGGTCAGACGACCTGGTAAGGGTCGCAGGAAGATGCTGGATGCAACCGGCCAATCTGGAAGTCAATGGGAAAGGCCTATGTTCAGCAGTGGACGTCCTATGACTGAAATGATGATGTTGATGATGATGAAAAAAACCTAATGAACAGAAAACTGTACTTTTTTAATATTGTCTGTTTGTCTGTATCTTGGCTGCAAATCATTCCGAAACTTTTTTTAAACCGGACAACATCTCATACATTTCTCTGATCCTAAGGTATGTAGCTTAAGCACTTGTGTATACAATAATAATACAATAATCACTTTATAATAATTAGATTAAACCAAATTACTTAAGTTTCATCTATTTATGCTAAGTTTCTATAGAGAAATAAATGTATCTACCTATCTTTCTTTTAGAAATCAGAAATAACGACGGCACTACAACATTCAAACCCGTCCCAACATAGAAAAGATCGTTTTCTACATCGAGCCGACCGAGAATCGAACCCGGACCTCAGAGATGGCGACGCCAAGTCACCGGACTTACTTGCCCTCGTCATCAAAGATGTTGATTAGTTACATTAAGAATCCTTAAATTGGTATCCGTGATGGTATACGAGAAAGGGTTAAGTCTAGGCATCATACGTAATCACTATCTTTTCTCAACAATATTTCACCTTCGCTCTTAACCCTTACCCTGACCTCTCACAAGCAACACAGAGTAACTAACCATGTTTATTATTATGAACAACCACTGAACACGTCAAAACAATAGTTTGCTTGTTCATTACATTTTGTACGTAATGGCTGATGTAAACTGACTGGTGTTAACAATAGACATTGTTACCCTAGGGGTGAAAGTACCTTATTTAGTCCCGAGACGGGGTTTGGCGCCCGAGCCAATAGTAAGAGGGACTAAATAAGTCTTTAACCCGAGGTAAACACTGTGCTTTTCATTATGAATACAAGAAAGGTAAAAATAAAAACATGAATTAGTTAAAGAAAAATTGAGTAAATTTTAACAACTACCAGACAGTCGGTATGTAATCACTACGTTCTACAACTTGATAAAACAAGTAGATCGGATTGCTCGTTTCCCCCTATTTAGCCATTGTTTTTCATTTGTATCATTAAAAAAATTGTAAATATATTATTGCCCAAAACTATGTCATTTTAAAAAAAAATTTGATAGTAAATTACTTATATAAGGTCAATTAAAATATATATTTATATATATATATCCACTCGGCAAATGTTGATCAGACAGGTCGTGGCGTCAGTTAATTGTTGATCCGTTGGCAATTGTTGATCAGAACAGCTTTTGTTGATCTAATGCAGGATTCGGCATACAAATGTGGCTCCAATCAGATCAACAATTGCCGGTCCTCTGGTGGCAAAAATACGAACTAAACACAGTAGTTTTTATACAATTCCACTCCATCAATTGTTGATCAGATTCAAATGGGCCAATCAGAGGCTATCCTCTACGATTGGTTGTATTCTATTGTACGCTGTTGCCACTTCGCTACCTAGATCGCGCGACATCTTTCTATGCAGCGTTACCAGACCTCCGATCACGGCTGTTAGATCTTACTACGTAATAATAATATAACTAAAGTTGAAGGCCAAAAAGTAAATGATTAGTTAAATTGTGTTTTTTATGTTAGCTTACAATGTTCGTATATATAACATAAAACTTTCAAAATTTGCCTTGCTGCGTTTTGTTCAATTAAGCTACAATTTGGCACAAGTATGTGAAGTCAGTGACAATGCAATATTTTGGTACTATCGAGCTGGTCTGATGATGGAGTCGGAAGGTGATCACAGCAACTCAGTACCTACTAAAATAATGCAATAACATTGAGTTAGGGGTCGTTTGATTTGTCTTAAAGAGGAACACCAATTTCCTAATTGTATTTAATTCAGAATTTCAGTATTCCGATTTTCTTAAATCCGAACTTCATAATTCCGAATAATTTAAATTTCGATTGTTTAGAATCATGAATCATAGTCTACCGAATGTTAATAATACGAAGTCTTTTTTTTCCGATTATCCCAAGTACGAAAAAATAAAACACCGCAGTGTCATTAACCTGAAAACAGTATTCTGATTATCAATATAATATACTTATGAAGACCTCCTTAGCCGAGAGGCGAGCATACCGGACTTAGTGTCGCTATCTTTGAGGTCCCGGGTTCCTAAACGGTAAGCTGTATAGCTTACCGTTTAGGACTCGAAACTGCATTGCATCGCAGAAACAAGTGGTTCGAAATACAAATACAAATACAAATATTACGATTACGACTTACGATTTAGATGTAATATTATTTATTTCAACATCGAGGTACTTATTCCTAAATATTGGAGCCAATTTTTGTACTTAATTGTATTAGGGTACGATAGCATAATATGTATGTTGTTACGTACCAACTCTACTATGAAATAAAAAAACAATTTATTCAAGTAGGGATGTCATTTGTGTACTTCATAGTTTATACCCATTACCTAATAGTACCTAATGACCTGTCCGCCCGCCTAGCCCTAAATACTGGAATAACCATAGACTTAGAATACGCTACGGGAATAACATGTATAGACGACAGCACGTCAACGTACCACAAAACATGTTCGTGAACTTAGCAGAACATTGTCTGGCATATCAACAAAAAACGAGTTTCCTTCGCACGTAGATGAGTTCTGTAGATCCTGATAGTTTATATTTATAACAATAGTTCTGGCGATTTAACCAGAAAGAAGTCAATCGATCAAATGCTCTGCTAACTTCCCGTAGCAGAGCATTATCAGTAAAATAACAAACTTAAGTATTATTATAACTCTAACAGATAAGGTAAACCGTTCCTGTTACATTTATAAATAATAGTTCTGGCATAGTGGCAAGTAAAAAAATAATTATTAAAAAAAATAAAACCGACTTCAAAACACTAAAATGCTAAAAATAATCCTAACACTTAAGTACCTAATCAGTTACTTTTGGAGTCGGTGCCAGCCGATGAGAGATTCAATGTTTTTGTTTGCACCGACTCCAAAATTAAGTGATTAGGTACTTAAGTGTTAGGATTATTTTTAGCATTTTAGTGTCTTGAAGTCGGTTTTATTTTTTTAAATAAAATTTACTTATTTTATCTATTTTTTGTGATAAATCCTAATCTAACTGCTGAACACCAATTTCATCCCCTATTTTCCTACCCTTAGAAGTGATTTTTATTTTGCAAACTTTTATCATATTATCTTTGAAGTATAAGCTATTCAATAAAACAAAAATCATCAAAATCGGCTCATATTTGTCGAAGATAGGTAACAAGAACCACAACCAAAATATTATCTGGGTATATATTTGTTGATTTTCTCAAAAAGTTCTAAATCAATTTCGATAAAATTTATATGGGACCACCTCTGAGGTATGATCTACCAAACAAAAAAAGAATCATTAAAATCGATTCATAATTGGCGGAGTAATCGCGTAACAAATATACAAAAAAAAAAAAAAAACACAGTCGAATTGAGAACCTCCTCCTTTTTTGAAGTCGGTTGAAAATAAAAATAATTAAGAGTTATTTTAAAAAAGCAAATAGGTACGTAACAGTACAGTATAAACCTATAACAATGAGATAACGAAACATGCTTTGCTTTATTTTTTCCAATCAAGTACAAAAATCCAGGAAGCTAGAACTCCTCGGTTCTAGATAGACCAAGAACTTCAGGTCGGTCCAAGAACGTCAAGAACGTCGGTGCCAGCCGTGGAGTGTTTGAATGTTTTTGTTTGCACCGACCCCAAAAATAACCGTTTGGTATGATTGTTTAAAAGTTATTTTTAGCTTTTAGTGTTTTTGAAGTCGGTTATATTTTTTTATAAAAAAATGATTCATTTCCTATCAAGTGCTTTACAATAACTTAAAGTAAATTAATTATAGGATAGATTTTTTCAATTACTTTTTTATAATTGACTTTGACCAACAAGTAGGCCTTCGGATGAACATGGACAAAACAAAGATCATGTCCAATGCCCATGTTGCGCCCTACCCAGTATCAGTTGGGAGCTCTACTCTCGAAATTGTTAACAAATATGTCTACCTGGGACAAGTGATCCAGTTGGGTAGGTCAAATTTTGAGAAGGAGGTCAATCGTCGAATCCAACTCGGCTGGGCAGCGTTCGGAAAACTACGTAACGTCTTCTCGTCCAAAATACCTCAGTGCCTAAAGACGAAAGTCTACAACCAGTGTGTGTTACCAGTGATGACATATGGAACTGAAACGTGGCCTCTCACTATGGGCCTCATAAGAAAGCTCAAGGTTGCACAGCGTGCTATGGAAAGAGCTATGCTCGGCGTTTCTTTGCGGGATCGAATCAGGAATGAGGAGATTCGTAAATGAACAAAAGTTGCTGACATAGCCCAACGGATAAGCAAGCTGAAGTGGCAGTGGGCGGGGCACATAGCACGTAGAACTGACGGCCGATGGGGCAGAAAGGTTCTGGAATGGAGGCCACGTACCGGCAAGCGCAGCGTAGGACGTCCACCTACAAGGTGGACAGACGACCTGGTAAAGGTTGCAGGAAGCCGCTGGATGCGAGCCGCTTTCAACCGGCCAATCTGGAAGTCACTAGGGGAGGCCTATGTTCAGCAGTGGACGTCCTATGGCTGAAATGATGAATTGACTTTGAACTATTTTCTTTAAAATAACAAAGATTTGGGCAAAATATTAACCATTTTTTCAATGATGAAAATGAAAAATAATGGCTGGCCGGCCACAGAAAATAAATATAGGCGGGAAAGCGGCAATTCGATCTTCACTGTTTTTTCGAGTTGTAGAACGTAGTGATTACATACTCTTTGGTAGGTAGAGTTTTGTTAAAATTCACTCATTTTTTCTTCGGCTAATTCATTTTTTTTTTTCACTTACCTTGTATTCGTAATGAAAAGCTCAGTGTTTACCTCGGGTTAAAGGCTTATTTAGTCCCTCGAACTATTCAAATTCAAATTCAAATTTCTTTATTCGCAGTAAATAGGGTAGGTAATAAAGATGGTACAGGAGAAAAGTTAAATGTTCGAAGACCTATTTAGCCATAAAATATAGCATGCAAACTTAGGTACATAATTCATCTCAATTTAGTCAGTGTACATATTAAATTAATTATTAATTCAGACTAAATATAATTATGTCAGTATATTAATAAAATAAAAATGTCATTGTTACGATAAAATTAAATTAAATACAAAAACAAATTCCAAACTTGAAATTAAAACAGACAATCTTAGATACCTCCGTCATAAGTCAACAACATGCATATTATTATCATCAAGAGACATCATCTTAACGACGACCGTCTGGTGTAGTGGTTCGCGCTCCGGACTACAAAGCCAGCGGTTGTGGGTTCGGATCCCGTAAGGGACAAATGTTTGTGTATGAACACGAGCATTTGTACCTAAGTCATGGATTTTTTAAAAAGTATTTTAGTATGTTTATTCGTTATCTAGTTGCCATAGTACAAGCTTTGCTTAGTTTGGGGCTAGATAATTGGTGTGATTGTGAAAACAATTTATTCAAATATTTTGTGATGTATAGAATAAAGAGGGTAGACCGAAATGACACTTTATATAATATGTAAGCCCTAGTCAGGTGAAGCTCAGTTTGCTAATAAACTACTTACCAGCTACCAGCTAAATAAAATAAATAAATACATCGGTCTATTATTTCTCAGTGGCGAACGGGGATTTTAGCAGTAAATATGGCGGTCGGCAAGATTTCGGAATTTGACTTGGAGTGCGGAAACTGGCAGTTATACGCGGAAAGACTCAAAATGTATTTTAAAGTAAACAGTGTTAAGGACGAACTTAGATTACCGACGCTAACTACTACAATGGGAGACCGAGTATACCGATATACGAGTTGCTAACGAATTTAGCGAGCCCACTGAAACCGGTGGATATGACTTTTAAAGAAGTAAATGACCTGTTACAACAACATATTATGGCACTCAAACCATCCTTCCTAGCAGAACGGTTTATGTTTCGGCAAAGGAAGCCAAAACCGGATGAAAATATTTTGTGCTATGTGGCGGTACTTAAAAAAATGTCTAAAGATTGTGAATTTGATGCAAATTTAGAGGAGAATCTCAGAGACCAGTTTGTATGCGGTATCCGTGATGACGGCATTCGCCAACAGTTATTTGCAAAAGGTCACATAACATTTAAGGAATCCGTGTACCTCGTGGCTTATGAATCGTCGGTACGCGATGCGGCATTCGTGGAGATTGCATCGGGGGCGAGCGCGGGCGCACACACAGCAGACACCACATTATTCCCTGGCACGCGGTCGCGTATGTCGGCGGGACGGCCTTCACTTTGCTCTTGGCAGTGAGGATGCCGTACATAGCCTACAGGTCGGCGGGTGTTTCGCATGCGGGGACTTTGGACACAGACGTAACGAGTGCAAATTTAAGGTTTATGAGTGTGCAGGAAAGTGGGATCAGACTATAATCAGATCATGTTAGATGAAACACGAGACCTTACGGTTATAAATACTCATAAAGGGTTATTTAGGTACAATAGATTAGCGTATGGGCATGGCTTGCATCGTGCCCAGGGGGGTAACCATAAACTCTTAAAACAATCTCAAATTACGCCCATCCGTCAATTTGGTACCATGAGGTCGTAAAAACAATCTTGTTTCATGGATTTTGACAACATACAATTTTGTTTATCATTCACTCAATTCAATAAAAAAGACGTTTATTTTGACACTAATGACAGTTACAAATTGATTTCTTATGTCAAAATTATTGGTATAGAAAATGGTCATAGCAGACATTTCATTGATTTCTTAATTTCTGAATGAATACTGTAAAAACAGTAACAAAATCTAAAAAATAAATGAATTATATGTATAAATCTCTAATTTAAATAATGATACTTTGCTTGGCTGCTACAAAATTGTAAAAGAAATTATGCTGCTTCGAGATTTTGATTTGAGCTTGTTTTGAATTTGTACCTAGTTCTACTTAATATATTAGATGGGGTTAATGTGCACGCTGAAATGTGGCTTACCTCGTGCCATCTAGCAAACACTTGATGCAACTCCATTATTCAACAAGACACAGTGTACTACGTGTCACGAGATGGCGTTAAACAGTATTGATACTGATTTCTTAAAGTGACGTCTAAATTATGGCGTCACAAAGTACCAACGTATTAGATAAATTCATCGCAATAGCTTAAGCACGAATGGCCTAACGGCGTAACACCCTAACTTATTCTTGTGGTTGCTCCACTACGATAAAGTATTTTTGTTGAATTTTGTCTTTTTTTGTGTTTTTGCATTTAAAAAAACGACTGCCTTTTAAATCGGACTCGATCTTTTTCAAAGTGCAAATGTTAACCGATAGTTCAGATATTTTATTTATTTCATTACCAGTTACCAGTCTTAGGACGATAATGATTTTCAGACACAACTACTACACCGCAATTAGCCGCCACGCCCTTCGTTCATTCATATTACGGGTTTAAGCGGCGCGGCAACAGACATAACAGGTAGCGCTAGTTAGGTATTTTGAAGTTTCAGCTCTATGAAAAGCTTATAGGGTTGAGTATTGTTTAACTTGTGATACGACTCGCATCTCGGATGGTATGCGGTTTGGCAACGTCGCATTTTAGTTATTACGAAGTGCAAACTTGGATTCGCGACACTGAGCTTTGTGTAAAATATGAACTGGCGATCGCCCGCGGCTTTGCTTGCGTTCTATTCGGAATGACACAAAATTGTTATTGCATTTTTCGAGATAAAAAGTACCTATCTCTTAACATGTGCAAATCTTATGAAGATTGGTTAATTAGTTGAGGCGAGAAAGCGTAACTAAAAAACTTACTTTCGCATTTATATTAAGGAGTTGCCTACTATTCGTTGTTTTTAGGTAGGTAATGAAAAGATATGGTGTTGAATTACATCATATTTTCAGTGTTATTGATATTGGTGATTGAGTACCTATAGTTTAATCGTACAATAGTATTAAGAAATATAAACAAATTGAACAAAGTTTGTTAGATTATTACTTGAAAACAGTTCTACCGATCTGGCAAATCTATTTTTTGTCATTTCTAAGTAAGTAATTAAATGGAACACTACGTGCTATAATTTTATAACTAACTAGCTGTCCCGGCGAACTTCGTCATACTGCGTCTTTTTTTTCGATGTTTTAATAGTTATTCTGCTGTTCGGGACGGAGACAAATCCAAATAATCATAAATCATAAAAATCGACCCGACTTTGTTTTATATACAGGGTTAGATTTCAAAAACAAACAATTTTTTGTTTGCTGTGTTATGTTGCATGAGAAGATATGCCGTTGAGATTGATATTCCGTTAGAAATGATAATACAACATTACATTTTATTTAAAAAAAAAACATCTAATTCTTAGCATTTTGATGGCAAAATAATGTAAGAAGCTCTTTCCGCGTGCAGATGTCAGTGCATTTCAAGAAAGATAGGAGAGGGTCATACTTTGCAGTCTATGGAATGCGAAACCAGTAAAACCTTGATTTTGCTTGCACCTACTTGGCTCTATATTTAGGGACTCCCAAGTCAGCCATGGCAAATCTTGTCCAGGCGCGTAGGCGGAAGTTGCTCAACGATCGACACAAACAAAGAGAAGGATATAATATTTTGAGTTATTTTAGTTACACCTTATAGGATGAAGTCTACTCGTCTCTTGCTTATGACGCTCAGTACCACTTGCCACTGTATATGGTGGAGCGATGCCAGCTAGTGGATACATCATTTGAACTATAACGGATTTAAGACTCCTTACGGCAGGTTTCGTTTATAAGATATATACGTATACCAGTACCATCGAGTACATACCCTATAGAGCAGCAATACAAACCATTTTTTTCCCGAAACTAGTAAGTGATTTTTCACTTACATTTAGTATGAAATGACAACTGTCAACGCTCGCCCATACAGAAACAGCACAGATACAGATTAAAAAAGGGCGGAAATTTTTGTCAAACAAATCATATGACATTTCTACTCTATAGGATAGGTGCTACATGACGAGTAGCTACCAGACCCGCGTGTGCAGAACGTCTCCAAATATTTGCGGAGTCATAGAGGATGGAGGTAGGCAAAACACCAGGTGATGCTCCCCACTTGGTAAAAGTCAGTCAAAAACAAAATCTTTGCTTAGCAATTACTTTTGCTCAGGTAATTACTTAGAACTGTCTTTATATACGGGTGTTAGGACCAGAGCAATGTATGTGATGAATATGTGGATTACAAGCAATGGTAATTCAATATTTAGCCGATGCCACGTACAAAGGACAGATTCAGTAAACACGTTTGTTTGTGAAGAACTGTTTGTTTCTATGTCTCTAAATAGTCGTAGTAAAAAGTAGTAGTAAAATCAAACCAATTATGTATCTAGCCCAAAATTAGCAAAGCTTATATAAAACATCTTTTATTTTCGTAGCCGAGATGCGAGCATGCCGGTCTTGGTGTCGCTGTCTCTGAACTCGAGGGTTCGATTCCCGGTCAGTCAATGTAGAAAAATAGCTTTTCTGTATTGTCTCGGGTCTAGGTGTTGTGGTACCGTCGTTGTTTCTGATTTCTGTAACACAAGGCTTTGGCTACTTACCATATGATCAGGGCAATTTAAGTGATACGATGTTGTCCAATATTTTTTTATATAAAAAAAAAGATATTTGGTACTCTTTAGATAGAAGAAACACATTAAGATTGGCACAGTTTAGGGGGTCTTATCTCTTAATTTATTCTAATAGTAGGTATCAGTTTATTTCGTGAGCTAGCTACTTACGTTTATCAAATTGTCAGTTTAAACTTTGCTAAGTTAAGGTGATTATGGCAAAGAGTAAATAATATTATGACTTTGTATGGGAATCATTGAATCTAGGTTTTTGATAAAACTAACTGAAAATGTAATCCTCAAAACTAACTTGAAATGTATAAAAATAGTTTCGAAAGAGAATCGAACTCGGGACCACAAGCGTATGAGGTAGGTAACATTAAGTTCACTGCTTTTATTTAAAATAACAAGTTTGCGCCATCTAGCGTATTTTAATATAACTGTATGCAATGCAAACTAGTGGTTATACGTGCTATCTATCAGTATGTTCAAACCATCGAAAAATAAATAAAGCTGAAATCGAATTAGCTTATTATAATTTCAATAAATGAAGGAAATGCAGTTTTCATCATAAAAATTAATAATCATGACAAACCAAAACAGAGAAATGCGATATTTCGCCTCTTTCAATATTTTTTTTACATACAATCAAAATGCGAGACAGGTAACACCATCTGTCGTAATTTATGGAAATGAGAAAAAGTTTTTATGGAGTTGTCAATCTACCAATATAAGGAAATCTTTGATTATTATAAGAAAGACAAGCTTTAGTAGTGATGATCTATAACGAAATGAAATTTATAAAATTAATTTATCTTTCTGCACGAACAAGCTATAAAGCGTCGTATCGTTACGCGCGATTTTTTTTTTAGTTCAATCCAGATCCAATTACTTACATGTTTTATTGTATGTTTTTATTGTCAAATACTTAACATTTAAGACTTACTTTAGTGGAATTCTTCTTTTTTTAAATTTATACTAAAAAAAATTATGTGACCATCGTGACAATAAATGTCCAATGTGACCAAGCATTTATTTATTTTTTTTCATTAAAAAGATTAGGCTTTATTCTGTCTCAAACCGTCCACATCTGTCCAAAAATGCTAACGTTCCACATTATACCGCTCCCGAGCAGTGTCAAGGGCGGATGACGAAGTGTGTTATGCAAATTGAAGCAAGTAACCATTTATTTACTGTCTTTTCGCAAATAATTAATTACCGATCTGGGGCACGTAATTCCTTCACTATCGTAATCTATATAAGCAATATTTTTACCCATTTCAGCCGTTGCAGATATTGATAAAGCACCTTATATAGATAGATAGATTAAATAAGCCTGCCTACTTAGTAGTTACCTTTTGTTTTCTGTAATTTCCAGTTGATGATACATGTTGGTGTCTCAAGCGTAGCAGACTGCTTAACCCTAGAAATGTAAGCGCACAGAAAAGGCTACCAGCGTATGGACTACTTCGACAAATGCCCCGCGAACCACACATGCCCTGCGGAGGGCGCGATCAGATTGCACACTAAGCTGAACGTCGAACAGATATGTAAACAGTTCAACGATGGAAACTCAGCTTCGGAGAACACTAGAGCTGTGTCCTCTAAGGATGCTGGGAGGTAAATACAGGGTTACATTGCAAAGGGGTGCCAAATTTAAAGAAATATGATCTAGGGAACAATATAAAGAACCGTCTTCATCGTTATTATTTTTAGTAATCGTATGTTACGAAAATAAAAAATACTTTAAAATATCCGAAAATAAAGTTAATAGAGAGATTACTGTAGCCACGTGGTCATTCATCAGAGGCGTAGGTACGGCGACCCTACAAGGACCTCATGCAGTGCACATACGGTCATTGACTTATATATTACTTCGTAAGGACAGGACGGAACGCATGTTAAACTATTGCCACTAACGTGGCCCTAAAGTGATCCTCTTTAGACCGAAGTGACGTAGTCGGCTGTCGGCTGTCGTCGAGAGCGAAGGTACGTTAAAATTGGGAAAATGATAAGATTTGTCGTGTTTACTACGACAAAAGCACAACTAATAAAAAGTACGATATTTAATATGTCAGGTAAGTCGAAAATATCCCTAGTAGCATTTTTGATCGGCCACAATTGGCCAACGGTAGGGTTATTGATGGGATATGGTTAGTTAAATCGCCCACATGAAACTTGTATTGGCCCCACGAAGATCAATAATGTTATTATGCCGAGTTGATTACCAACAGTGGGCCTTTATGCCTTTTTGCTACCGTTGGCTGAACAACGTTTGTATTACTGCAGTAAATAAAGGTTGGCCCAACACAAATTTGAGACAACTGGCCAACGGTAGGAACATTGTTGAAATATAGTTAGTAAAATCACTTACATGCAACTTGTATTGGCCCAACAAAGACTCAATATCGGTTATTATGCCGACTGGTTACCAACATTGGGCCTCAGTAGTATGCGAGGGAGTTACAGGGGGTGCGGTGGGAGGGGTGGTCGCCGTGCGCACCACTACTAGCAAGCGGCCGTCCGCCATTTTGTGATGATCATTCATTTTCGAGCGAAAGAACGGGTACTATTTCAATATAAATTCTGTAATTTGTGTTATTTCAAGTTTGCGTGTGAATATCATGTATAAAGTGGTAGAGTTAGAAGACAATGCCGTGGGCATTGTAAAAGAAAGCTGGTTGACGCCATGTAAAAAACAATGCCTGTGATCGCCATAAGAAATACCAAGTAAATTCAACAAATGCTTGGTTTCGCAAGACTTGCCCGACGAAAACTGGCCCATTTTATGCTGTTAGGCGTATTAAGTATGAAACTGGTAAGTCTGCTGTAATTATTTATAGCTTATTATTATACTAATTGGCACTTCCTAACCTAATCCGATTTGAAAGAAAAATATAGTTTTTCTAACGGTTTTACACACTTAACGTACTTATTGTAAAATTTCATTCTGACCTTTTGTATGCTGGTTTGTCCGTGAACCCAAACTAGCACTAATGGTTTTTAGTAGCACAAATACTATTTTATAACAGGTTAAAACATTCATTTTCAGATGATCTAAAATCAGCAAGATAAAAGTGCAAAAAAGTAGAAAATGAGTCTGACCTAGTCTCGGATACCTCTGAGCAAACTAAAAAGAAGAGAAAAAGGAAGCCTAATAACGTAATCAGTAGTGACTTGACGATGAGGATGAAGAAGATGAAAACTACATTAATTTCAAATACCCAGACCCACCTAAGTCAAAACTAACATGTTGCAAAGAAAAGAAAAAGGAAACATTGTCAATTGGTATGGTATAATCAAGGTGTAAATCACAGCGGATTTGGGTCCGCCGTGATACAATCTTGAGAGATCTTCTTGCTCCTTCGTGTGGACTGTATAGTTGAAATGAAACACTTCTTTCTTCCTTTATTCCGATGATGATCTTGACCGTGAGCGCAGTACAAATTTTGCGACCCACGGCCCCTATATTAATACAATCTTAGCCTATGTTTACTAGTGACTATCGCGGGTTAGTTCATAAGACAAGGACATACAAACTTCTGTCTCTGTCTACCAAATTCGTTAGTGTAACATTTAAGTCTACCCTCCTAACATCGAGATACTGAGGGAGACGACCTATTGTTTATGTTCTATCTCTGTCTACACATTTCTAAACCTACCTACAGAAAATGTGATATTTCCCACTCACAACATTCTACCTCTGTGGGTGTCCTACCTACCCTCCGAATGTGCGAGATGGGCGACAGAGATAGTCTGCAGGTTCTACCGGTCCCACCCTCCAGTTCCGTCGATTCCCTGGTAGGGTGAGACAACCTTACAGGGTCTCTTTCACACCCGTTTACCATATACCATACAAACCTAGTTACCTTCATTAGCCCTACCTGCCTACCTAGTTGCAAGTGGGATATATCTAAACAAACTTTATTAAAATAAAACAATCCCTGCGCTAATTACATATGCCTTATAGCTAGGCCCTAATAGAAAATTAAGCTTTATTTACAAAACATTAAACTTATAACTATTACATCAAAATAGATTGGTTTGTCCGTAACACAAGGGTATTTAGTAATAACATTATTTTACGTACCCCATGTGTCGTTTAGTTGTAAAGTCATTACCATAGTTGGATTGAATATTTTTAATTACCTACTACAGAAGTGAATGTGGAACCACAGAAGGAATACAGAACAGACTCCTCAATGGGACTTAACATCACCGAAATCACCTGCTACAAATGGTAGGTACCTAATATGTACACCTATATCTTTTTTATTGTTTTAATATGATAAAATTTTATTATGTTAGAATATTTTGTAGCAGAAATAGAACCGTCTGTCTTATTTATATACATAAATAATTATATTCTACATTTAGGTGACGGTTGCAATATTATTATTAATTCGTGTTGGAATAGGTACCAAATATGGAGATATTTTAAGAATAAAAGATATCAAAAAGGTTAAATATAGTTATTATTTTATTATTGAAAGCAGTAGTCGTATATAAAGTAATATAAGTTCTTGTAAGAAAGTCACTGTTTGTCGACATTGAGTAAAAAATGTTTTCTATTACCTAATTTTTATGATAACGATATTATGCATTCTATTTGTGAACAGAAACTTGTGCTATTGAATAATTTTATAATAAGTATTAGTCACGTAAGATGTAATTACAGCCTAAATTAATAAATTGTTATTGAGTAAGACTCAATAAAAAATGTTTATAATTTCTTTATTATAGTTCTCTCACTGTATGTACGAGTATGTTTATTATTTTAAAGGGTGCTTAATGTAATATTTTAAATTAATGAAGCAAGCATTGTGATAAAATGTGATAGTGATTGAAAACAGAGAGAGTATTATAATACCCATAAAATCCTACCGGATAGGTACTATGGGGGAAAAATCTGCAGACCACCTACTTTTCGCTCTTATTATGATTATAATTAGAGTCAAAAGTGGATCTGCAGATTTTCCCCCATGGTACCTAACCAGCATCCAAACGATGTTGGTTAATCGTATAATCGTATACAAAGGCCCTACGAAGAAATACATTACGTGGCCCTTTGTAGGATTCCTATACAAAGGCCCTACAGAGAAATACATTATGTGGCCCTCTGTAGGAGTTTTCACATAGGCCCTTCGTTGCCGGCCCTTTAGCAAAACATGCGACCAAATCTAACCGTTGTCCAACCAAAGACATGTATGTGGCCCTACCAAATGCCTACCAAAAATGCTACTAGGGATGTTAAATAAGAAACATATTTACATTGTTTTAGAAATTTTGTTTCCATAATCTCAACGTTTGGCATAATAGAAAGCAACCTTAAACCTTAATTTCTAATTACCACATTACGGTTATTTTTTACCTAAAATAAATTTTGTTTTCACTATTAGCACTATAATTTCATATATTTTCTTATAAATATAGTAAAAACAATATATTTTGTTCATGAATCCGCAGGTACTTATGCGAGTACATTTACTACACGTCGCTCAGCGTGGACAGCGCGCGCAGCCTGTTCGTGCACGTGCCGGATTCGCACGTGTACACGGCGAGTGCGACGCGCACCGCGCGCGGCCTGGAACGCGCGCCTAGCGAGGAAGATGGACGCCGACTTGAACGATAAAGCGTAGGGCGGCGCGGGAACGGAGCGAGCGGTAACCATCATTCATCATTTCAGCCATAGGACGTCCACTGATAAACTCAGGCCTCCCCCAATTGCTTTTATCGGGGGGGATAGCTAATACTCGCCATGCTAGGCAGGCGAGTTGGCGAGCGCAGTTTTTTATAAAGTTTCGCACGAAGACGCTGCTGCCCGTCTCGCTCGTGCTACAGGTCGCCGCGTCAGTCGCCTCTTACGACACGCCTCCTGTTGGTGGTGGGGAAGTGTATTCTTTGCGGCCGTCCCCACAGAGCGGTAAGCGTAGGCTTAATTCCCGTAGTATAAAAGTAGTCAAATTCAAGTTTCGATCCGGTCCTAGTAACATTAACATCAAATAAGGTATTTATTCACAAAAAGTTTAGAAATAAAACAATTATTTTGATCGATTACTATACAGGGTTATTTTTAAAACGTCAACAACACCCTTGGGGCTGATTCTGGTGCTCAAATACAAACACTTTTTCGGAGTCGTAATCACATCGGAATCGTAAAAAAAATCACTTTTCCATATAATCATAATATTTTATTTGCGTAAGAACATGGTATAAAGATGTTACATTAAAAAGGTTCACATGTCTTGCCAGAATTATTAGCATGCAAATATTAATTAAATTAAATGTAGATACATTATGCGTGAGACAAAGCCGCCGAACGGCTTTATTGTTGTTTTGCCACAGAGCCGCAAGCGATAGAGTTTAGAACTTAAATCTATAATCTGTCATCCGGTGCATTGACAAATGCAAAACGTTTATACAATTTTGCGTGTTACGAGTTCAGTAGTTAAATTAGAATAGAATAGAATATTACTTTATTGCTGTGAATGTGGTTGAAGAATAAGAATAAGAATGTATTTATTTGTCTCATTACAGATACAACAGAATTATATGAAGCTTATTATTATAATGGTTTTAAAGACAAAATGGTCTATGACTCGGTGATTACAGGAGACCCACAAACTCTAATCATAATCATAATCATAATCATAAATCTTTATTGTGGAACACAGGTATAAAACAAGGGTCTTATAAAATGTCATGCTAAGAACTAACCGTGTTCTGCCACTAGGGCGTACAATCAAATCATTTAAATACATTATCACGAGTATACCATTTAACATTATTATTATTATCAAATCTTGCAGTAAATAATTTACACCAAACCATTAATATATTAAGTACTATTATTATGCAATCCTACAATAAAATTCATTAAAGGAATAATAACATTTGTCGATTAAATAATTCACTAGTTTTGATTTAAAACAATTAATGTCATTTGTGTCTCGAATGGATTCTTGTATTCGGTTATAAATTTGTGGAGCAATACAAAATATGCTTTTTCTGAATAAACTTGAATTGGCAATTGAGCACAGTTTATTTTTATGGCGAGCCCGTGATCTAAATTCGAATTTATCTATGTTTGATTTAATAAATATGGCACATTCCAGAATAAACAGACAAGGAAAGGTCAAGATTTTCTTATTAATGAAATATGGCCTGCAAGAATCATCCGATTTTAGACGATACATAGCTCTAATGCAGCGTTTCTGAGCTCTAAATATCATTTCTTTCCCCAGAATATCAAACCATACCTGATTGTAGATACTACATAACTGTGATAGGCTGTTAAAACAGCAGATTCATTGACGATCAGTTGCAGTCTGTGGAGAGCAAATGAGAACTGTCGCAGTCTTTTGCAAACATAATCAGAATGTGATTTCCATGTAGGTTTATTATCAATGTTAAGTCCAAGAAATTTAGTTGCAAGTGTTTTTTCAATTGGCATTCCTAAGTAGTTGATGTCAAGATTTAAGTCAAGGTTTTTTTGAGTAAAGTACATAATTTTTGTTTTATTTAAATTAACTTTAAGGTTATTAGACTCAAGCCAAGAAATTATTAATTTAATAGATTCATTTATGTCAGTTTCAAGGTATGTCGGGTTTTTATTAGCAAATAAGATTGTGCTATCGTAAGCAAATAAAGTCATGTGATGGTCTGTTGCAGAAGGCAGGTCATTAATGTATATTAGGAATAATAATGGTCCCAAAACACTACCCTGTGGGACACCAAATTGAACCGTCCTGAGATTAGATCGACAATTTATTTATATTTTGGTATTAGGATCTGTTCGAGTAATTTGAGTAAGCTGTTGTCTTCCTGACAAGTAAGATTCAATTAGTTTGTTAGCATTACCTCTTACTCCATATGCATTTAATTTCTTTAATACGATGCCATGATCTACATGATCAAAGGCTTTGACTCTATTAGAAGATGCATGTGAAACAGCATTTAGGTTCACACATTTAGCCAAAGGATTGGCATGCAATATTATTATATAGGTGCGCATGCGCAGTAGTAATAAAAAACCGCTGAACGTCGTTCAGCTGTTTTTGTATAACGAACGAGTATGTTTACAAGAATACCGGTTTTTATCCTAACTCATTGGCCGCCGGATGGTCATGATAAGCCGCGTAATAATATTTTTTTAATCTCGTTTTGCCGGGTTGAGGGGTTTATGTTACTGGGACCGGATCGAAACTAGACTTTGGTTTTACGGGAATTAGGGTTAAGGCTCGGACTACATGCATCCGAAATTTTTCAGAACTCCATACAAAACGGCTCCGGACCGGATTGAATCCGTTTTGTATTGGGCTCTGAAAATTCCGGGTGCATGTAGTCCGAGCCTAAGTGTCGCTCGCTCCGACCTCCGGTGTCTTAGACTACATGTGCGACAGGGTTACTGCGACCTGCGACCGATTACTTGTCCGTATTTTACTTGACAGAATTTCAGTTGGCCGAAAATGATAGACCGACATTTCTTTTGCTATACGTATCATTTGACATATTTTTAGTCTATCGAAATATCTCTTGACATAAGTATCATTTTATCGAACTACGTTTTATCGATTTTCAAAATAACTTTTAACTGTTAGCCGAAGTCTGAACTTTTTTCATTTACCAGAATACTGCGTATATAATAAGATTAAATTGGTTAGGTTAGGTTAGAACAGTGACCACACACAGCGCGAAGGCGAGCGAACGGAGCGAGCACAGCGAGCGTAGTGAGCGTGCCGCGGCAGCGGCCGCCGAGCGCTTAAAACTTAGGATAAATTCTAAGGATAATGATGAAGGATTAATTATTATAATATTGGAATCATTTTACTGAAAACTAAATCATCTAACATCATATCATATCATCTATCTAAATTTTTAGCTTTGGCAAATGTTGTATGTAACATAATAAAATACTTAATACATACTTAAACATAATACTTTGAACAAATGTTATTTCGGCCAAGCCAAGTTCGGTAATAAGTTTTTTGGACAAATGAAACTTCAGGGTAAAAATAAAAAACGAATTGATAACAGGTCAAATGATACAGTGGCAAAGATCATTTCGATGAAATGAAAAAAGGCGAAACGAAATTAGTCGAAAGTTTTCGGTAAAATATAATTCGGTAAACTACTTTTCGAACAGAAGATAGGTAACCGTGCGACAGACATAATTATCAGTTGCATGACAGTTTTTTTTTTTAAACTGATGCGATGCAAAAAACAAAGACAAAAATTATTAAAATTTTCTTAATTTTGTCTGGCCTTAAGTTTATGTTAAGTTATGTTAAGAAAAAATTTTTCTGCGCCCTATCTTTCTGTGAAAATCAAATAGTGCAAGAAAATGACAGTATTTACTCTTTGAATAGTTTAATTATTAATTTTTAAAATGACAACATCATAGTGACTAATTTATGTTTTTTGACACAAATTAATTTATTAACAATGGCTTTCAATTGACTGGCAGCTCTTTACACCTGCCTTATAAACTAAAAAAAGCAGCAGCTTCTTTCTTAGTATATAATATTATCTGTATTAATTTAAATTAATTACTTATATAATTAATTTCCAGGCTTGCGCGTCATGCGGGCGAGGCATGTTGTTTCGGCGCAGCTTGGTCGGTTGTATGTGTGTGTAGACAGATCTCCGCTCTGTCCGAGTGACACCGTGTGGCTTGTACCTATAATTCCGTGTGAATATGTTGTATAATTCCGTGTTAATATGTTGTATAATTTCGTGTTAATATGTTGTCCCGTCTGGCACCGTGCTCGTGGGCGGCGGTGCATCGGCCTATCGGGGGTTCCGGGTTTTCTCCGACCGATCTTGTGCTCCTCATGGGCCCGGAGTCCGTTGGAGGGATTTGGGATTCTCGGGTGGTCCGATGTGCCGCTGCGTCACTCGCTGCACGTTCCAGCGTTGGAGGTACCCGCCGAAAATCAGCGTCGTGATAAGTCCGTGGCTGTCACGACAAATGCTTCGACACATCTAATTTATATTGTTTTGTGTATTTTTTTTTCTCTTGTGTGTCGAATAAACGTTTCTTTCTTTGTTTCTTTCAATTAAATTATTTTTACCTTACCACTGCTTCGGGACTATATTGCGGGCTAGTACCGAGAAGAAGCAGCGCAAGAAACACGGACACTGTTGTAAGCCTCTTTAAATAGTGTGTTTACATTACAAGATAAATGTACCTATGCGAGTAGGGCAGTATACATACATTTTTATCATTTAAATAGTTACTAACAGTGGCATACCTTGTTTCATTGAAATCATTTTGACATATTGCGATTTAAATTTATACATAAGTTGTTCAGCAATAGACTGGTAATAAAGCACCGAAAACCGGGTTTAAGGGTTAACCGAGATGGCCAACCCGACGTCCGACGACGTCTAAATCCATATTTGGGGTAACCCGTATACATATCGGGTTAACCCATATAATATCGCTGTTAGTAGTCGGAAAAAACGAAATAAAAATAGTAGTAGATTGTGTGGAAGCTTGAAAAAAAGAAACGAAACTAAACCTTAGGCCGAAATCGGTTCCTATACGATTAGGTTAACCCACAGGAGCGTAGCGTGTCATTTCTGTTCTGTGGGTTAACCCGTATTTATGGATTAAGCGTAAACTTCGGGTTTTCAGCCGATTCGTAAAATTAAACCGTGTAACCCCTCTATACGGGTAATTTGGTCTCTGGTAATTTGTTTAAAACTGTATTTGTAATTAATTTGTATTGTAATAAATTCTACGAGGCCTATTGGATAGTTAAGAGGTTATTTGGTGATTGCTGCAGGTCTACTACGAAAAACGAAATCCGTCAATACGATAATAGTTTTTCGGATTGCTTACTACGAAACGCTTCGGATTTTTTGAAATAATACGATAAATATAATTTTATTCATTCATTCACGAAGTCGTTCCGAAAATATGTCGCATCATCGACATCCAAAAGTGTTACGTAGTTAGTAAGTCTATCGTTTGCGTATCGTTTGTCTTTCGTTTCGTCCGAAACATCTTATTTCACCAAATAATCACACAACTGACAAAAAAATGTAATAAGACTCTTAAGTAGTTAAGGACAGAAACATAGGCTTTTTTTTTTCATTTATTTTGGCACAAACAGTCATTACATTAATCAGTTTTACAGGATTATATTAATATACATATAATGTTGATGGACAGAACAGTGCCGAAAAGTTCCCCCAATGACTTCCAGATTGGCCGGTTGAAAGCGGCCTGCATCCAGCGGCTTCCTGCCTCCCTAGCATGAGCACCAAAACACGATATGATATAGCGAAATATCGACACCAACTGTAAACATTTGATAGACGTGGCCGCCATGTTGAATCGCCGTGCTGGTGACGTTTTGTTCGTTTCGATAAAAACTCAAAATGGCGGCTATATCCATCATATTTTTACAGTTGGTTTCGATATATCGCTATATCATATCATATCATATCGTGTTTTAGTGATCATGCTAGGGGTGCTGCAACCTTTATCAGTAGGAAGTAGTTAAAAAAAATTAAAAAAGTTACCTAGAGTAAAGGCTGTCTGTTCACGTCTGCAGTTAACAAAAACATTTGAACGAATGAATGAAACTTAATGTCACAATTAAAACAACAATTAATACACAGTTTCACAAATGAGCCAAACATTTATATAATTGTCAAATCTACATTCCACAATATTATGTGTAGGTTTTCTAAGGACGTATATGTATGTAAGTAGTTATTTAAAAAAACTAAAGTATATATATAAATTAGTACGGTTTCGGGAGATCCAAGAATAACGTCAGTTTAATAATACCTACCTCAATGGTTACGCGACCTTCGGCGATATTGACTTTAGTTTTTCAATCGACTTGTGAATCCTCCACTCTGAAAGATAATCATACTGCGGTGAAACGTGCACGACTGTCGTTTTCCATTTCAACAACACAAAATAAACCTTGAAAAAGACGGTCTCTCAACAGAGTACATACTAAATACCTTAAATAAATTTTGCCATCCCTATTCCTTAAAATATATTTGTGCCAAAAATTATAAGCTTAGGAACAAAAGAGAATGCCGCGCAGTCGTTTCCGCACGGAATATGCGCTGTCCGGGACAGCACCTTTGTGCACCTAGGCTGGACCGCTGCCAACAACACATTTAGATCCCGAGGCCTCCCGCATCCTCCCTTAGGCTAGGCGGATGCTAATTCAGAAGATGTATGTATTTGAGGCATTAGAAATCGTGTTTACCTTTCTTAAGATTATTTATGATTTATCATAGTTTATTTTATTTACTCTTGTACAACATTATAGATAGTAGTAATAAGAGATTGTATGTTGAAAAGATATGTTAAACAATAATAAATTGTTATTTCATTTTACAGAGAGTATGGTTTTTAAATATGGTGGTATGGTGTCCTTTTGTTATGACCTCTGTGTCCTACAGTAAGTACCTATGCCATATCATTAAATGGTCTCAGTGTCCTCTCGTATGTTCTCGTTGACTTATGGGAATAAGGGATCTTGATTTGTAGCAGTCTACGACAGTAGTGTTGTCCAACTGTCGGTGGTCAAATATCGATCGACGGTTGATCTCGAAATCGTTTTCCTAAATAGTTTCAGGATATCAATAAATAAATAAATATTGGACCACATCACATACAATGCTCTGATTCTGTGACAAGTACCGAGCTTAAGCACTTGTGTTATAGAAATCAGAAACAACGACGGTGCCACAATACTTAGACTCGAGACAATATAGAAAAGTTATTTTTCTACTTTGACCGACCGGGAATCGAACCGAGGACCTCAGAGATAGCGACACCAAGTCCGGTATACTCGCGTCTAGGCTACGGAGGTCGTCAATATATCAATAGTTCTATCGATTGTATTGCCACGTGCCGATACCTACAAACAGTATTGATAATACTTTTTGAGTCCACATTTTGTTTGATTTACGCACAGATTTAACTAATTAAAACAAATAGTTTTTCTCAAAAAAAAAATTGCAAATTTTTTAAGGAACACTATAGACAATAGCAGGGCTATCGATGGCCTATCGATAGTTACGGCAAAACCAATAGTGAATATAATTTATTGCAAGTATTACCACGTATCAATACTATTAATATCGATAGCGCTTAAGGCTCAATACTATTTCATCAGTGCCTTCCAACACAGCTACATTAGCTTGCTAATCCGTCGGGCTATCTTAACTTATTTGTTTGCGGATCTCCTCATTTCTGATTCTACCTCACAAAAACACCGAGGATAGCCCTTTTCAGAGCACGCTGAGTTCTCTAAAACTTCGTCTCTGTCATAACTCATCTGTCAAACCTATGCTATAGTAAGGGTGTGTCGAAAACATTTAAGGAATCAATCATTACCAGCCTTGTACCGTACTGGGGAAAAGAAGGACGTCAAATTATACACCAATCTCTGTGCTGCCACAATATCTAAAATTATTGGAAAGCTTATAAACAAAAAGCTTTTGCGCTACCTGGATAAATAAATATCATATCCTATCAGAGACGCAATATGGTTTCCGGACGGGTAAATGCATTGAAGATTCTGTTACAGATCAAGTAACTGTAGGTACGTGTAGCTGTAGGTGCTCTAACCTCCCTAATTGTTGACAAATCGGATTTTAAAGCAGTGTCTGACGGTATTATTTAATTTAAAAAAGCATTTGACACTGTCTGTCCCCGTCCTTGTGCAAAAAACGGAAAATATAGTTATAACGGGATTACTGAAAGACTACCCAAAAGGCAGGACACAGAGGGTAACAGTAAGCAATATTGTGAGCAGTCGCACAAGTGTAACTTACAGTGTCCCACAGGTAAGTGTTTTGGGCCCAACATTATTTCTAATTTACGTTAACGATATCTGTAGCATGAAATTTGGGAACGCCAAGACCTTCTCTTATGCTGATGATACTGCTGTACCGTGGTTTACGGTGGTGACTCTTGGTATAATACCAAATCAGTGCTCTTGGGAAGCAATAATGGCTAAGGCTAAAATTGGGTTAACAGTGATTGCTGACTGGCTCAGGATCAATATATTGACACTAAACACTCAAGAAACAAATTACATGTGTTTTTCATTACGTTACAGAAATCAACCAAATAATAGCTTTTTAACATTAGAATTTGGAATAAATAACCTTAACGATTGCCGTGGTAAAGATATTTATAAACAAAGTAGCAACAACTAAATGCCTTGGTATTATGTTAGACCACTTTCTTGGCAATCACAAATCGACCTTGTTGCAGGTAGGACGCGTAAATTAATGTGGATTTTTAAAATGCTGAGGCACAGCCACCAGAAAACTACTGGATATATTGTATGTGGCACTAGAAAAACCTATTCCTAACCTATTATTATTTGATTAACAAATATGGGATGGGGCTTTGAAAAAAAAAATCTGGAAGTGGAACGAGCTCAATGAGCGCTGCTTAAGGTCATTTTAAAAAACGTAGATTTATGCAAACCAGCCCTCCAAGCATGACCACCAAAACACGATATGATATAGCGATATATCGACACCAACAGATTTTTTTTTTAAACATGATAGATGAATTTTTATCGAAACAACGATCATAACATGTGACTGATGTGACGTCACCGGCACGGCAATTCAACATGGCGGCTATATGTATCATGTCGCTATATCATATCGTGTTTTGGTGGTCATACCCTGCTAGACGTTCAGTTTGATCGCCATAAGTTTTTATGGGAGCTTGAATCATGATGTTGCCTTGGATGCTGTGTAGTTTCTGCAGATCAGTAGAGTTTAGATTGATGTGAGATGATATCTTCATTTGTCTATCTGTGTCGAATGGAATCTCGGTGAGTATAAAACTGTTATTTTATTCAATCGTTGTCATTCGTGGTGTAGGTAGGTACATGACCATGGAGGCGCCAGTGACGCACCTCATCAAGATGGCGCTCGCGGAGCCACGACGCTTAAGGTTACGTAAGCGGCACAAACGTCACAATATTAATCGAGATACTAATTTACATTTTTGAAAATATTATGTACAGTCGACCACCGGTCACCTACCCAGAAAGTTAAAGGTTTTGGTATAAGGGATTACGTAGACAGAGATCATTAACAATTAAGAAAATTTGACGTTTCGTGGTAGGTTGACGCCATGTTGTCTGTACGAGTACGTTCCTAAAAACCTAAGTTGGTTTATCTTGATTGAAGGTGATTTAAAATGATTTAAATCACCTTCAATCAAACTATACTAAGTTGGTACTTAATTCATTCTTAGGGAAAAAAGTACCACAGCCTCTTGTGGAACTACTTGTTCATGAGTTCAAAATATTGGTCTGGTGAGTTACCTAATGACAATAACAGGGAAAATAACCGTGCCATTAAATTAAAAATAAATCGAATACTATGTCAAATAAACAGGAATAATATTTGACATAATTACTTACGAGTACTATTAGTACCTACTCATCATCACCATCTTCATTTTAGCCATAGTACATCCACTGGTGAACATAGGCCTCCCCCCCAATTACTTCCGGATTGGCCGGTTGGAAGCGGCCTGCATCCAGCAGCTTCCTGCAACCTTTACCAAGTCGTCTATCCACCTTGTGGGTGGACGTCTTACGCTGCGCTTGCGTCAGTTCTGCGTGCTGTGTACCAGAACGTGTCCCGCCAACTGCCTGCACTTCAGCTTGCTAATCCGTTGGGCTATGTCAGCGACTTCTGTTCGTTTACGGATCTCCTCAATTTTGATTCGACCTTGCAAATAAACACCAAGCATAACATAGCCCTTTCCATAGCACGCTGTGCGACCTTCACTAACACAGCCTTTCTTATGAGGCCTATAGTGAGAGGCCACGTTTCAGTTCCATATGTCATCACTGGTAACACACACTGGTTGTAGACTTTCATCTTTAGGCACTGAGGTATTTTGGACGAGAAGACGTATAGTTTCCCGAACGCCGAAAGCCGAGCCGAGTTGGATTCGACGATTGACCTTCTTCTCAAAATTTGACCTACCCAACTGGATAGTTTGTCCCAGGTAGACATATTTCTCAACAATTACGAGAATAAGGCTCCCAACGGTAGGGCAGGCAAAAAACATTTACTTATAAATCCAAAAGGCAATGTAACTGATGGCGAGGCGTGAACGGATGCAACAATTTCGCAATTTCTTTTTTGTCGTGTTAAATAATGTCAGGAGAAGGTTCTTTTGATCTAAAAAATAAAATAAAAAAGTTGCGCAGAAAATTCTTGACTACGCGAACGAAGTCGCGGAAACAGCTAGTATTTTATAAATAAGAGTAACAACAGGTGTCAAACGACTTGAACTGTGTTAAAAAAGATAACAAACAAATTCTCAAATATGTATTTCCTTCTATATTGACGCAAATACTAACGACCCCCGTCGTGACATTATATTTGATAATATCTTTGTTGAAATTTCTAATAATTCTGAATAATTATTTACAAAATAATAGCAGTAAAATAACACAATGTCAAACTCCATGGTATTTGTTAAAAACAGAATTTGTTGCCTTTAATCTTTAGTTACTCTCGCCAAAAAAATAACGCTAATAGTCTTAGGTCTTCTGGACCCCATGTTTAACAAGCGAAAATAAAAACCTAATAAAGTCAATGTTTATAATTACAAAAGTACAGCCTTTTAACTTATTAAAACCATTTAACTTTCAGAATTTTACTAAGCATAAACTTCTAGATTCGTTTCTCAAAAATGGTTACTAAACCGGTACATGGACTGCAGAAGTTGCTATGGTTGGTGCTTATTGCACATTTAGCGCATTTGATTTTGGTTTTCAACCGACTTCAAAAAAGGAGGAGGTTCTCAATTCGACTGTTTGTCTTTTTTTTTGTATGTATGTTACGCGATTACTCCGCCAATTATGAATTGATTTTTATGATTCGATGATTTTTGTTTGGTAGATCATACTTCAGAGGTGGTCCCTTAAAAATGTTATCGTAATTGATTCAGCAGTTTTTGAGAAAATAACAAAATATATACCCAGATAATGTTTTGGTTCGTGATTCATGGATGAACCAATATGTTAACCAATATCTTCGACAAATGTAAACCAATTTTGATGATTTTTTTTATTGTATAGCTAATACTTTAAAGATACTATAGTAAAAAGAAAGAAAGTAGAAAAAAATTGTACCCCTAAGGGTAAAAAAAAGAGGATGAAATCGGTGTTCAGCAGTTAGATTAGGATTTATCACTAAAAATAGATGAAATAAGTAATTTTTTATTTAAAAAAATAAAACCAACTTCAAAACACTAAAAAGCTAAAAATAATCCTAACACTTAAGTACCTAATCAGTTACTTTTGGAGTCGGTGCCAGCCGATGAGAGATTCAATGTTTTTGTTTGCACCGACTCCAAAAGTAACTGATTAGGTACTTAAGTGTTAGGATTATTTTTAGCTTTTTAGTGTTTTGAAGTCGGTTTTATATTTTTAAATAAATTTTTTCTGTCTATACTCGTAGATCTCAGACATAATGTGACAGCGGTCTTTGGACACTCTTGGGTAAGCTTCAAAAGCCGAAGGTTCGGAGTTATGTAATAGTCCCACCCAGTGGGGTCCGTAAGACCCCAGGAGCCTCCGTGTAATATGGTTGAAACCGTGACTATCGAAACACTACGAAGGTAATATTGGCTGAGCTCGGAAGCTACTAGAAGATACAGTCGCTGACGCCGAGTATTTCCCGAATTATGACAAAAAAAATTGCTTAGGGGTTGGGGTCCAATGGACCCCACGCGACTATAATTAAATAATATAATTAAATAAAGACGATAATTAAAGGTTGAGTAATACCTATAAACTCTTTTTAATTCTAATAAAAAATGCAATGTGAATAAAATCATAGATATTTTGACACATTTAGTCAATGTCTTGCAAAATGCATCGAAAGGATATAATATTGTTAACATTTCTTTTAACCCTTTGTGGGGCTCTGTCGATATATTAGACATCATATTTTGAACCTTAATCCCTTATCATAAAGTCGAAAACCAATGAAAATTTGCAACTGTTTAAATATGTGTATAAAAATTTACAATAAAATACCAGGAAATATAAAAACACTGGGACCAATATTATTTAAAAAGAAATTGTTTGAGTGGCTTTTAGAAAATAATTTTTATAGTGTTAAGGAATTGACTAAATAATTTGACTAATAATGACTGGAAATAATGATGATATGAAATAATATGACTAAAAACTAAAATTATAATGCAATGTATTATTAATATTTACTGATTATAATATTGTTATCTACCTCCTTAGTAATTTACATGCCATACAATGGCGAGACATGTTGATTCATTCTCAAATATGTATCCATCTTATTATACCGTGTCTGTGAGTAAATAAATGATTTGATTTGATTTGAACATGCTCTGTCTCATAGAGGGATAAACCAGATTAAATACTTTTTTTTTTTCAAATTTAGGCCCTATCTTTACCGTGCCTCCTTTATACAAAAAATAATAGAGGAAATCGGAATACGCGTTAATAAATTACAACTATTACACAGGGTGGCCAGAAAAGTGACGTCCAAAAATTTTTTTCATGCCTCGTGTTGAAAGGTATCTGAATTACCCCTATGAAGGATGTAAACATTTTGACATTCATCCCCTCTCCCAAGGGAACCGTGCTGAATGTTGGGATAAAAAGTATCCTATGTCGGATATCCTGTCTCGTACCTAGTATGAACACCAATCTTGCCAAGTTTCATTTGAATCCACTCAGTACTTTCGGAGTAATTTGCGGCCAAGACAGACAAACACACAATCACTTAAAAAAAACGGTTTTGACTTTAGATCGATGCATCAAGTACAGTCAACGGCAAGTCAACCTACCCAAAAAGTTAAAGGTCATTGAACTAATTTTCAACTTTAAGTCCCTCACATAGAGATCAATATTAATTGAGAAAATTTGACGTTTTGACGAGCTGTTGTCTGTACATACCCTATAGATCAGCAATACAAACCATCTTTCCCCGAAACTAGTAAGTGATGTTCACCTACATTTAGTATGAGATGACAGCTCCTGTCAACCCTCGCCCATACAAAAACAGCACAGATACATATTAAAAAATGGCGGAAAATATTGTCGAACAAATCATATGACATTTCTACTCTCTAAGATATGTGCTCCATAGATCGATGATAGTGGACGAATGGCGAAAGGTGACTGGTGTCATTTGTGACCCCAGAATGCCGGTTAAGCTTAAAGGACAGATCTATAAGTCCATCATTAGGCCTGTCCTTATAAATGGCAGCGAAGCATGGCCGCTACTTGAGCGACACAAGCAGGAGCTGCGTGTCACGGAGATGAATATGCTGCGGTGGATGTGCGGAGTCACGCGTAAGGACCGCGTGAGGAACTCGCGCATCCGCGGTAGCCTTCGTGTCCGTGATATTGCAGACAAACTGTCGCCTGACAACTGACAAAGAGTCGCCTACGCTGGCACGGCCAAATTTTGCGGAAACCGGCAAGCTACGTGGGAAACAAATGTCTGACCATGCCGCCACCGCCAGGTCCTGGCAAAAGGGGTAGACCCAAGAAATGCAGGCTTGACGTTGTGAGGGCTGACATGCGTGCCAATGATCTCACAACTAGAGACGCTCAAGACCGCGCGAAGTGGAGGAGCAAATCAAGGAAAGCGGACCCTGGGCTCCAAAGCAATGGCTTTGGACGCAACCGGGATTGACCGTATAGATGATGATGAGATCGATGATAGTGGAGTGCCCTCCAATATTTTTTTAAAATATCTTTATCTTCAAATTATGTAGTTAACCCTAATTTAGTTTACTACTGACCCTAAAGGGTGTTAAACATTATAATTTATGATTCTATTCAAATCAGTATACCTGTACACGTATGAGCTATGACGCAATAAATAAATATGAATATTTTGTTAGCCAAAAAAATACTCGTGTTTTGTTGAATTTTTTAACAAATTTAAACAAATAAACTGGCCAAGTGCATATTAGGCCACGTACAATGTAGGGTTCAGTAGTTTCCAGTCATAATAATATAAATTATTTGATACTGTGACGCCTATGCCGCTTAGCTAGCAAGCATCAAGCCATTAAAATTAAACATTTAGACGTCATCTGTCAGGTATCGTTGAATCGAGTCAAAATCCATTGTAAACTAAATACTTATCTCGAGAATCGTTCATTTTCACTGAACATACATGGGGTCCAATCGATAGGTATTAGTGTCCTCTATCACCTGACGCCCGCTGGTACACCCTTCTTGGGACACCCTGTATATGTTTAAGTACTTACTACGGTCTCGAATTTTTCCACATTTGTTAATTAAAGTAACCATTTAGCTAACAGCGGGAGAGAACAGACACATCTCTTACAAAATTAAGAGCATGATAAAACGCAAAAATCAGCGTAGTGATAAGTCCGTGGCTTTCACGACAAATGCTGAGCGGAACCCTTTTTAACCGACTTCAAAAAAAGAGGAGGTTCTCAATTCGGTTGTATGTTTTTTTTAAATGTTTGTTAAGTACTTCAGAACTCCGCCATCCATAAGGAATTGAGGGAACTCCTAAAATATTATAGGTATATAGCGATTTTGGTATATTTAACAACAACTCAAGCATTTGCATTCAGAAAGTATCATTTGCTAAGGTGGAACTGATGAAGGAGACCATAGTTGGCCACAATAGTCTTCCACGATTAAGGTACGCACGCCCCACCCACGCGATAAGATATTTTCATTACGACAGTTAAGGCTTGCCATAGTCGACAAATCAAATTTTAATAAATGATTCTGGCGAGAATGATACCATCAAACTGATCTGATGAAGAAGACGGAAGGTAAGCACCGGAACTCTGTGATAAAACAATGTATCATAGCCGTGTTTGGACTTATTTAAATCGTCATGAGAAGCAATTTAGCTATACATCACAGATCGCCATTTAGAATGTAAAAAAACACTAAAAAAACGCTGCCATTGTTCGATCTTTGGGCTGGCGGAAGTTGACTGAAGTATAGACCCACTACGCACGAACTAATATGGATATATATATATATCTGCATTTGTGTAGGTACCTAGGTAATTTTTTAAGTTAAATATGTGCATACAAAATTATTTTAAGTTCAAAGAACATAAAAATCGGTGTTTCTAGTAATTGTGGTTAAAATACAACATCTTTAAGATGATACCCATTAGTTGTTAGGGTTCTGTAGGTACATGCGACGAGGACGGCCAAAACTGCGATGATTTATTTATTAAATAATAATAATTTGTTCCCACAATCACCAATTGACTAGCTCCAAAAAGCTTGTTATATGGCGACTAGATAACGGATAAACATACTTATATAAACATCCATGACTTACGTACAAATGCTCGTGCTCATTACACAAACATTTACCCCATGCATGGAAAGGTGCGGTGTGGTCGAAGAAGATCAATCAGTGTTTCTTGGGTCTACCCCTTTTGGACCTGGCGGTGGCGGCATGGCCAGACATTTGTTTCCTACGTAGCTTGCCGGTTTCCGCAAAACATGGCCGTACCAGCGTAGGCGACTCTCCTGCAGTTTGCAATATCACGGACACGAAGGCTACTGCGGATGCGCGAGTTCCTCCGTGGTCCTTCCGCGTGACTCCGCACATCCACCGCAGCATATTTATCTCCGTGACACGCAACAAGCGGCAACGCTTCGCTGCCATATAAAAGGACAGACCTAATGATGGACTTATAGAACTGTATCTTTAGCTTTACCGGCATCCTGGAGTCACAAATGACACCAGTCACCTCACGCCATTTGGCTCACGCAGGAGCAATGCGTGCTTTGACAATGCAATCGATGTCTCCCGACGCGAGAGGTACAGATCCAAGGTATTTAAACTGGTCCGTGCGCTCGCGACCTCGTCTCCGCCTATGCGGACGGACAGATCTGTAGAGTTACTCTTCACCACATTAAGTTTTAGACCACCACTCTCAAGCGACTGCTTCTACTCGTTCACCCGTCTCACGAGCTTGCTCCTGTCCGCGTCTACCAATGTGATATCGTCAGCATACATCAGCAGTCATAGTGGCTGCTCATGTGGGTCTCTGATGCTGTCTGACACATCGTCTAATAACCCATTGAACAGAAACGGACTCAGGACGGAACCCTGGTGTACTCCGACGGTGATGAGGAACAGTTTGGTGTCGCCGATACATTGGCGCATAAGCATTCTAGCCAATCCACTGTCGATATGTTTACTATACTGATATGTATGAAATGTACTCAACGAGTCGTTATGCAAATGGACCTTAGTTACGAATGCTCGTTCTCACCACACAAACATTTGCCCCTTGCGGGATATGAACCTGCAATCGCTGGGAAATTTAAAGACCCTGGGTGCGCGAGTACGATTCGCGCCTTGCCGGTATTATTTGTAAATCTGTGAAGACTGATTCATGATGTAAACATTGTGTCTTATAACTCTGTAAAAAGGCAAATAGTTACTTATTTAGTAACGACAGTCAGTGGAACTACTATTAAAGGGAGCAATTATATAACCAGATTTTTTAAACATAAAAAATTAAGTTAACCAGCTCACTGATGACTGATTTGTTAAGTGTTATTTGCTAAATTATTGCTAAAATGTTAAAAGTGATGGAACTATTTTTTGGTCTGGCGTTCCTTGTCCACCAGGGGATGTCCACAGATGTCATTTATAAATTAAGTAGTAAGTATTAACACATTTTAATACACGTTTACGTATTTAAGCTTTTCTCTTAGGTCTACTAACTAACAGTATCAAAAATATAAAAAATATGCATAATCTTGGTAATCGTTTAAAAAACCCTCAGAACAGGAATGACACGCTACGCTCTGTGGTTTAACCTACACTCCCAACAGTCGTGTCTTTTTGAAACTTCTCAATGACATACAATGACAATACAATAGTGTGACAGTATAAATTAATTCCCGTAATTTCTCTCCCAGTAGTATTAGGTCCTTACCTACCTAAAAAATTTCCGTTCAGTATCAAAAAGTGAATCAACTTTTTTTAATGAAATTATTATTTAATCAATCGAAGTATGCGCCGTTATTATCGATACACTTCCGCAATTTTTTATACAGATCATTGATCCCTTTGGAAAAAAAATCCTGGGTGCGAGAGTCTATGAACTGTTTAAAGGCGGTTCTGTCTGCCTCATCAGATTTGATTTTTTTTCCCTTGTCCTGTTATGTAAATCCAATACTGGCTGTCTGCTTTGTCACCAAGAAAATGTATTATGTACTTAAGAGCTGTGGATTTTGTAAAAAATAAAATAAATAAATTGTCTAACTTATCTAAATAATGAAAAAAGTAGTAATCGGTTGGGGCAAGATCTGGTGAGTATGGTGGGTGAAGCAAAGTTTCCCGTCGCAGCTCCTCTAATTTGGCGACCGTTTGATGTGCAGTGTGTTACCCTGAAGATTCAGTGGGCTAGAGCAATTCACCAGTCTCGGTTGTTTAATGGCGAGCTTTTCCATCATTGTTTGCAATTGTTGGTAATACAAGTCTGCAGTAATCGTCTGGCCTGATCTCAAGAAGCTGTAGTGGATAACACCAGCACTGGTCCACCAAACACTAACCAGAATCTTCTTTTTGGAAGAATTAAAAATGAAGAAAATAAATGAGTTTGTTTTTTACGTAAATCGATTTAGTTACTGATTCTGAGTGGTCTCTGAAAAATTGGCACTACCGTGAAATGTAACCCTGTAGATATTTTTTAACTTATGAAGTTTAGTGTCTCCCTAAAATTAAAAAAAAGACCAGTAATAAACCCAAGCCAAAATTTTACGGAGACTAAAATTGTATGTATTGTGTGTAATTGTATTGTATAGATTACCCCAAATAGATACCGCATTTCGAAATTTTTGTAAGGATTAAAAGTCATCAAAGTTTGAGGAAAGTGCGGGTTGCGGAGAGCGGGCCAACGGTGCTTTGATTGGCTATTTCAAGGACAAGCTAATTACTAAGGCCACAGCCGGAGGATGCAAAAAAATACAAAATTTAATTAAACTAATTTATTTTAGAATAAAATTACAATAATTAATTACTAATTATTAGAGATGACGATTGATCGAAGAATGATCGAAAAGTGAGGGAATTTGGTGTTGCGTTGGGCACGTCGAATTATGCTGCGTCAGCGCTTCGTGCTTGGCCGTTTCCGTTCGGTGTTGTAACTGGGTCATTGCGTCAATGCTGGCTGCAGTTCCCATAGTGCATCAATATGTTGCAATTGCTGGTCAGCAGTATCTAGGATCTATCCACATGTAACACCTCCATCCGCAGTTCAGCAACTATTTGAGAACTCTGTTTGAGATAGTTGCTGAGATGTTTCTGTGGTCCACTTTAATCTCGTTGGGATTGGTAGATCTTGCGTCTGGGATTGCATAGATGCTAGGAGCTACATCTGTGTTTATTTCAGTAACGTTGCTCTTCTCTCGTAGACAAGTACTTCGTAGTCGTCGGCTTGCTACGGTGATAATAAATGTTACAGCGCTGATTAACACTACGTATAGTGGGATCGTAGTGTGGTACAACGACTGATCTGTAGCATCGCTCAGTTTGACTGGATACTTCTGTATTGATTTTATGTAAGT
Organism: Anania hortulata; assembly: GCA_963576865.1. Lineage (NCBI taxonomy): Eukaryota > Metazoa > Arthropoda > Insecta > Lepidoptera > Crambidae > Anania > Anania hortulata. The sequence continues at coordinate 17,853,376 of OY756407.1, read as the reverse complement.
TTTCTAAGTTCACAGTGTTCAAGGTTAGTGCTGGATGTTCCAGGTGCCTCGACTCATCATACTGAGGAATTTCCATGATCTTCACGGCTTGTCCTTTGATGTGCTCGTTCATGTTGGCTATGGTAAAATCAGGTGTCTTGAGATAACAGTTAAGCGGGATTGTGACTAGGAAGCTGCCTTGCAGTGTTCTGTATTGCTCTGGTCCGCTGTTCGAGGGCTTCTTTCATGAGAACAACTGGAGTCTGCCTACAGGTTTGATGGAGTTCCTGCTTGATGATGAGTTGCTGGATACAATCAGGTTCATCTCGCCTTCTGTAGTTTGGTGTAACTTGGCAGAGAAACCATGAGTTGGTCTTCGGACATTCTGTCTCTATGTACCTATACTCTTTTCCAGAGATTGCTATATAAGGTGAAGTGGGAATGAGGATATTGTGGTATTTGTTCGGGATAATTGATAATCGGTATAGGTTATAAGGTAAAGGATTGACAATCGGTACCTTGATAACTATAGTAATACTATCTCCAATGTAAAAATATCCTAACCTAATTACGTCATAAAAGTCCCTATAATCTATGTCCAGAATTTCATCCTTTGAATATAAAATCCTAGTTTTCCTAATCATATCCTTAAGATTATCTAAACTTAAAATAGAATGAGGGGTGCTCGATGCACGTATAAATGCTAGTGTATTTTCTAGCTTTGATAATTCTTGAGATAAATCATCGATATTATCTCCTAAGATAATTAGATGCTGGGCCAGATGAGCATGTTTAGTAAGGTAAGCTACTCGTTGAGTGTAATTGGCCATAATATCAATTAAAATCGAACTAATCTTATTCTGATTTTTAACTATTTTATATAGTGTCTTAGTATTTAGCGAAACTCAATTTTTATTTAGAGTAACGTGATGATTAAACTCAGTTTCTAATGTAACCTCGTTATCCTGGAGAACTTTGATTGCTTGATCATATTTAATCGCATCTGTGTAATATAAATTGCCAGAGATACTCTTAATTACAGAACCCAAACCATCTTTAAGACCTCTTTGTTACGATTTGGTTCAAAGGTACGTAATTGATCAGAAATTGAATCAAGTTTAACACTAAGATGTTCTATGTGGGGATCGTATATAGTTAAAGGTATATTACTAAGTTTAAGCTTAAGATCGAATATTTGAGATTTCTATTTGCTTATGAATATTTTCAAGATTAATATGGTTAAGAAAGGAATGGTAATGGGCTACGATTTTAGTAGGTCCTAGTTTGAATGGGAGTAAACCTGGTCCATTGTCCAACGAGTCAATCGTTACATCTTGTCCTCGAGTCAGATGGAGCAGTGCCGTCAGTAGAAATGTCCTGTAACAATGTAGGATCTTTAGGGCTTCGCTTTAAACGTGATTTTGCAACAAGACCACGTTTCTTTTTAGTGTAGATATGGATAGGGAGATCAGCGAGAACGGTGTCCTGAGTATATCGAGGAGCTAGTTTTTGTCTGTTACCATTGGATTTTGTATAAATACTTGTTGGTCGTGGACGTATTCCTGTTCAGGTTCGCGATTTTTGTTTCTGTTTTCAGTTAGTTCAGTTCTATGATGTAGAGCAGATTCATTTATTAGATCGTATACTTGGGTCATACGTTTCTTGTGGTCTAATGAGTACTGCTGTAGCAGGTGTTCAGTCAGATCTACGTCTACAGGGTCACGAGGGTCAAAATGTCCAGTAATTAAGTCTTAGGGTCTGCACCTAGTGAAGCTGTGAATTGAACTGTTATAGGCCAGAACTGCGTACGGCATGAGATTAACAACGGGTTCAGTACGTTTCTTAAGTTTTAGTAATCTTAGGTGCTCTAAGATAGTAGAATGGAAACGTTCTACTATACCATTGTCGTTGGGACTATGTGCAAGAATCTTATGATGCTGGATTTTGTGAAGTCTCGTATATTCCGCAAACAGCTGGTTAGTGAACTCGGGACCTTGGTCAGTAACTATGGTTAGAGGGATACCATGATGTGTAAAATATTGAAGAAGGGCTTGGACTACGCTAAGAGCTGTCCCATCTCTAAGATGATATGCCTGAGCGTATTTGGAAAATGCATCAATTAGTGTTAGATATTTCTCGTTCTGAGCTGTGAAAAGATCAAGATGGACTATTTCAAATGGTTTGGTAGGCGGTGGAACGATTGAAAACCTTTGTTTGATGGGATTACAGTCATATTTGGCTTGGCCGCATACGCTACATTCATTGATGTATTTAGTAATATGTTCTTTCATTTTGGGCCAGTAGTATTTAGAAGATAGGGCTAGATAACATTCATTAATACCACGATGATTAGTTTTACCTTCGTGATACTTCTGTATGATTTCTTGCTGCCGTAAATACTCTTTGACATTTTCTAATTCTGTCTTAGTTAATACTAGACTCATAGCAGAACTTTTAAACGTATCCTGGATGATAGGGATAATTTTATACATAGCCAAAGGTGGATGGATTATAAGTCCTGTTTTAACTTTAGGATTGACGTATTCCTTAACTGCGTTTACAACATCATCTACCAGGTTGGATTCTGATAACTGTATATTCGTTCTAGTATGCGTCTCAAAGGGTTTATTCACGGTTGTTTTTTTTAAATGTCACCTACTATAACAAAGCATATCTGACGATTAAACTTATTAAGAGGATCATCAGATATAGAGATCTCTAAAACAGGGTGTTCGTCGCTGGTATGAGCGGTTGCAGTGGTAGAGCATGCTAAAGATGGTGGCTTTTCTGATGGATTAACTGCAATAGAATTGGTATCTTCATTATTTATCTCGATTCGAGATAAAACATCGGCGTTGGTATTATGTTTGCCTTGCTTATAGACTGTAGTGAAGTTATACTCGCTCAATTTTAGTCTCCAACGTGTCAATCTAGAGTTGGGCTCTTTCAGATTCATAACTCATTGTAATGGTTTATGATCAGTGACTATTTCAAATTTTCTACCAAACAAATATGGTCTAAAATATTTTGTGGCCTAAACTATGGCCAGGAGTTCTTTCTCTATTGTGCTATAATTAATTTCACTGGAGTTTAAAGTTTGTGACGCATAAGCTATCGGTTTGTCACTGCCTATTATGCCTTGTGAAAGGACAGCGCCTATAGCGAAGTTAGATGCGTCTGTAGTAAGGACAAAGGCCTTATTGAAGTCGGGGTACTGTAAGATTGGGTCATTTTTTCTTTCGGCAGGGTTCTCGTGCGACAGGATGATACCTCGAGGATTATTCATATTTCAAATGAAGCCCAGATAAACCAACTGCTACAAAGTACATGACTAATCTATTTTTGGCCATCAGCTTCTGTCTTCATTATGTTTCTCTTAATCTGCTACTCTAGTATTCGATTATTATTTTGTTATTGTTATGTAAACAAAACTAGTAAGGCTACTTTTACTGGATTTAAATGTTTACTGTATAATCAATATCACATAAATATAAGCTACACTACTTACATACACTTCACATTACACCTTCAACAATACCTACTAATCCACATTCAATTATTACCTATTATACTCTTATTATCCTGTAACAAACTCACACACATACCTACTCTCACACAGTGTTCTTCATCACCTAATGTATGCATATTCTTAAAAACCCTCGATGTTAAGTTTCTTGATGGTTCGATCTCGATATTCTCGATATACAAGTACAAACCTGACCACTGTTGTAGCAATGACAATCTATCAAAAAAAAGTCTCATCAATGAATAGTAATCTAAATACACTACATGACTTGGACAATACTGGGATTGCTGAATCAATTGCATGTAACGTAGAGGACTTGTATAAATACTTGCCAGTTCCCAATTCTTATCTTAATGTCCTTACACAAAATATTAGAAGTATATACAGCAATCTAGATGACTTGCAACTAACTCTATCACAACTATCATCTGAAGTCGATATATTGATTTTAACTGAATGCTGGCTTAATTTAAACAAACAAATACCTCTCTTAAATAATTATACGTCACATTACACGTTAAACAATCTAAACCAAAATGATGGAGTGGTGGCATTTATTAAAAATGGTCATCAGGCTCAAATTAGCGAATTGATCCTAACACTAGCATCTGGACTACAAATAACTACTCATGACCATATATTCTTATGCATTTACCGATCTCCAGCAAATGCAAATGCTGACAGTTTTATAGCTTCAATTGACTCACATCTGGAAACCCTAGACTCACATAAAAATATTATCATTATTGGTGACATAAATATTAACCTTATTGTAAAACCAACGGAAACATTTGAAGAACGCAAAAATCGATTAAAATACCTGGACATGTTATCTTTGCACGGGTTTCTCCCGGGTCACTGCTTACCTACTAGGGGTAACAGCTGCCTTGACCACGTAATGTTAAAGCTTGATAAGGCTAGGAGCTCTGCCTTCGTCGCGGTTTTGAATACGTCAGTCACAGACCATTCTACCGTGATGCTGCGACTATGTCATACGATCACTAAGCATACACCAGGTCTGAAATTCAAAAGTAAAGTTGACTTTGAAAATGTGTGCTGGTCGCTTGCCGCTATCGATATCTCACGTTTCAATATTTATAGCGACCCAAATACATTAGCAAGTGCTCTGATTAACCTGGTTACGACGGAAATGCATTCAAATACAAAAATAATATCAGTTGCCAGTAGTAAGCGAACTCTAAAACCGTGGATGAGTGGTGGAGTTTTGCGTTGTATCAGGCTAAGAAACAATATGCAACTGAAATTAAGATTAGAGCCTCATAACGATATTCTTAAAATCATCTTTAAGCGATATCGAAATTTCTGCACAAATTTAATAAGAAAGCTAAAAAGGCTGTTTTATAGGAAAAAAATAGAAGAATCCGCAAAAAACTCAAAGAACCTCTGGATTGCAATTAATGAAATAACTCAGTACAAAACCCCAAAAACGTCTAACACTAATCTTCTAACTCAATTACAACACCCACTCGACACAGTAAATGACGTTAATCAGTTTTTCGTAAATATTGGCAAAACCTTGGCGGAGGAGATAATTGCACGGACTGGCCCACAGCAATCTACCAAGACTGTTGCTGATTCACAAGTGTCGTCATTTGTGTTACTGGATACTGATCCTCAAGAAGTGGATGGCATACTCATGAGTCTTGACTCGGCTAGTGTCTGTGGTTGGGATAGTATTCCTACAAAACTACTAAAACGCTGTAGAGGTTTCATGGCCCCAGTTATCAGCCATCTAGCTAACCTATGCTTTCGAACAGGTATCTTCCCTGAAGCTCTAAAGAGCTCCGTTGTGACTCCTGTACACAAGGGTGGGGACACCAAGGAAGTGAACAACTACCGGCCAATATCTGTTTTGACTGGCATTTCTAAAATCATAGAAAAGCTCTTAAATAACAGACTCTTAAGTTACTTGTCAAAAAAAGATATACTGTCAAGCACACAATATGGTTTTAGAAAGGGTTTGTCGACAGAGGATGCAATAGTGGACCTTACAACTGAAATTATAGATAAGGTAGACAAAGGAGATAAATGCCTCGCTGTGTTTCTAGACCTTAAAAAGGCATTTGACACGGTTTCTGTACCTATCCTTGTGCAACGGCTTCAGGAGATAGGGGTTAGGGGCTTTGCTTTGTCTCTGTTCGAAAGTTACCTCTCACATAGGAAACAAGTAGTGAAAATCAATAATTTTAAAAGTAATGAAGAAACTGTCACTTTCGGTGTCCCGCAAGGGAGCGTGCTCGGTCCAACACTCTTTTTGGTGTATATTAATAATCTCTGCAAACTACGTTGTAATGACGGTCGAATTTTCTGTTACGCGGACGATACCGCTGTTGTTTTCTCTGGCCGCTCATGGGAAACAGTACGGAACGCAGCCGAATCAGGACTTACTGATATAGCAATTTGGCTTAACGAAAATCTTCTTACACTCAACACGGCGAAAACAAATTATATTTGTTTCACTCCTACCCAAAAATCGCAACCAGATGAAGACTTTCATATCAAAATCCATGGGTGTGCTAATGCAATAGGAACGAGCTGTAACTGTCCGCATATTGAAAGAGTGACCTGCGCAAGGTATCTTGGTATTCTGGTTGATCAAAGGCTGTCATGGCATCCGCATATTGAACTGGTCCTAGGCAGAGTCAGAAAACTCATATGGATCTTTAAATCACTGCGGCATGTCATGGCAAATGAATTACTAAATAAGATCTACATTGCCCTGGCGCAGTCGGTAATAACATACTGTATTCCAGTGTGGGGAGGTGCTACCAAGACTAAATTCCTTAATCTTGAAAGAGCTCAAAGATCACTCTTGAAAGTGATGTATTTCAAACCGTACAGATTCTCTACAAACACTATTTATAAGCTGAGTGGTTTATTAACTATAAGACAACTATATATCCTTAATACTATCTTGAGAGTACATAAGACTTTACCTTTCGACCCCTTCAAATTAACAAGAAGACGGAAGGGCACTGTTGCCCAATCTCTTCCAAAACGCACTGTGTTTGCCAGGCGTCAATATTCATTCCAGAGCACTTACATCTATAATGCTATTAATCAAAAACTAAATATATACCCCATGCATACTTACGAGTGTAAAAAAAAATTAACAGATTGGCTTAAAACACTAACATATGACGAAACAATGTCGGTGAAATGCAAATAAAACAAAATGTATTAAATTCACAATGCCGAACGTAAAGCAAGTCCCAACATATCTTACTGTAAAAGATGAACGACTAGATACGTCTAGTTCCACTACCTTTTTGGGAATAACTTTAGATTCCCGTCTGCAATGGGGTGCTCATGTTGAGACTCTGTCGGGAAGACTTAGTTCAGCTGCTTATGCCGTGAGAAAAATAAGACAATTGACTGATGTTGGAACGGCAAGATTGGTGTATTTTAGCTATTTTCACAGTATTATGTCATATGGAATATTGTTATGGGGCTCAGCAGCAGATATTGAGTCTATCTTTGTGCTACAAAAGAGAGCTGTACGGGCAATTTACGACCTTAGACCCCGAGACTCGTTAAAAGATCTGTTCAAGGAAATTAATATATTAACAGTGGCTTCTCAATTCATCTATGAAAATATTATGTACATTCGTAAAAACCTGCATATATTTCCTAAGAAAAGTGACATTCATAATCATAATACCCGGAATAAAGACAAACTTGCCGTTCCAAATTTCAGACTGCATAAAGTAGGTAATTCGTTCATGGGAAAATGTATTCGCTTTTTTAACAAATTGCCGCAGTCTATTGCTGAACTACCTATACATAAATTTAAATCGCATGTCAAGATGGTATTAATGAAAAAAGGTTATTACACTGTAAATGACTATTTAATTGATAAAAATGTATGGAATTAAATACTGCCCTGCTCGCACAGGTACATATTATCTTGTAATGTAAACATACTATTTAAAAAGAGGCTGACAATAGTGACCGAGTTTCTTCCGCTGCTTCTTCTCGGCACTAGCCCACAATTGTCCCGAAGCAGTGGTAGGGTAAAAAAAAATTGGGACGTGTAAAAGAGCTTAATTTAGGCCTATTTGCAGAAATAAATTGGTTTTATTGGTTTTTAAACAGAAACAATTTTAAAGAGATTAGCATGACCTCGTACACACTCACTCAAACACACTCACTCACACACACACACACTCACTCACACACACACACACACACACACACACACACACACACACACACACACACACACACACACACACACACACACACACACACATACACACACACAAGTAATAAGTATGTTTATATAGTATACAGCATCTTATCTAAAAAAAAAAAGTATTCTAAATTAACCTACCTTAAATTAAATTAAATTAAATTAACCTACCTACTCAATAATATATTGCAACTAGCACTAAGGTAAGAGCGAGGCACTCCAACACGAGTATAATTATAACTCTCTGGAGCTGTCTCACCATATGATTGTAACCCAATTATTGAGAAATAAAACATTTTATTATTATTATTATTATTTATTTGTCAGAAGTGTCTTGCAAGTCTCGAAGCAGTTAATATAATTTGCGTCATTATAAGTTATCTTAGAACCTTTCTTTAAACATTGCGTCATGGGTTTCGTTATGCGAGCGAGATCCGGGATAAACTTCCTGTAGTAACCTAATAGTCCTAGGAATCGTTTTATTTTTGTCGCGTTTTTGGGTAAGGGGAATTTCTGGATTGCTGTAATTTTGTCTGGATTAGGATTGATGCCATCTTTACTAATTATGTGTCCTAGGTAAGCCGTTTCTAATTTTAAGAACTCGGACTTGTCCATTTGAATTTTGAAGTTCGAATCACGCAATCTCTTGAAAACCTTTTCTAAATTAACCATGTGCTCCTGAAGGGAGACGCTGAATACGATGATGTCATCGAGGTACACCAGGCATACTACGTTTTAGAGGTCCCTAAGGACATTCATATCACATCCATCACCCGTTAAAAGGTTGATGGAGAATTTTTGAGTCCCATGGGCATGCGCAAAAATTCGAAGTGCCCATGTTCAACATTAAAGGCTGTTTTAGGAATGTCCTCTGGGTTCATCTCGACCTAGTAAAAACCGCTGGCGAGGTCCAGGGTGGTGAAATAATGACAGTTACCCAGTTTATCCAAGACATCAGTAATATTTGGGATGGGATATTTATCATCTATGGTCTTTTCATTTAATTTCCTACTTTACGACGATGCGCCACTTGGTTTTGCCAGACGCATCAGACTTCTTGGGAACTACCCATATGGGAGAACTCCATGCTGACTGTGAAGGTCTGATGATGCCTTGGTCTAGCATTTTAGAGATTTGATCTTGCACTTCTTGTCTATGAATAAATGGTTAACGATAGGTTTTAGTATAAACTGGTACCTCGTCGGTAGTTCGGATGCTGTGCTTGATCTTGTTCGTAAAGGTAAGAGGTTCACCATCGATATAGAAGACATCAGCATATTGCGTACAAAGTGATTCTAAGTTGGCACGCTCTTCAGGATTTAAGTGGTCTGTACGCAGGCGGGATAGTACTTGATTTACGCGATCGGGTGATTGTTCAGCGCGCGCACTGAACATTAAATAGTTCCGCACTAACAGGCCTGTCCATCGAAAATACTATGTCGTGTCTAGTCGGGTTAATAACTTCAACTAATCCGCGACTATTCGTGACTGTGGTTAGGCAGTTTCTTATCTGACAATTTGAAATAATTTGTTCGGATATTAATGCGTCTCCGTCATGAAAGTTAACTGGTATGCGAATCAATTTAGAAGTATTCGCTGGGATAATATCTTCATATAGATTACAGTTACGAGAGTCATACATTAATAAAGGTATCTTAGATTGTCGTGTAACTAGGACTTTGTTTTTTAAGTCGATTAGACTCTAACTTTTCCAATAAATCGTAACCAATCAAACCATCAAAGTAATTATGGAACTTGTAGATAAACAAAGTAATGTGTTCTTTTTCATTAAACTCTTTAAAAGAAGGTAAGGTTATAGAGTAGTCGTTCCGTGAGGTAGCATGGATGTTAGTTACTTCGAACGGGTCGTAATTACATGGTAAGTCTGGGAAAAATCTATCGACAGCTTTGGGGCTAATAAATGATTGCTTTGCACCGGTGCCAATAAGTAATTTAAGCGGTGGATTAGATATCTGTATATACGGTAATTGTCGCTGTGTCTGTAAGTTAATCTCTATTTAGTTTTCCTGATTTCGAGGTTTTCTGAAAATCCTCACTGTCGGTAAGAGGAGTCTCATCATGGGCTTCCTCTACTGAGACGGGTGTGTACTCCTGATAATACGGATATTGGTCGTATGAAGTGCAAGAAAATTCGGGGGTGTCATAGTAGTCTTGTTGATAGTTATCGTAATAGTCATAGTTAGGTTCATACTGATATTGGTCGTAAAATTCATTAAAATTGACTTTCCTTGTTGAAAAATAGTTAGAAGGGGGTGGATTCCCGAATCAAGACCAATCGTGTGGGGTACGCATGGGCTTAGGCACATAATGGCTAACGCCGCTCATAGGTGTGGGCGCGGGATTCGCGTTATTAGGCTGGAAGCCAGGATTTCTCTGTGGCATTCTAAAAACATTACTTTGGGGCCTATAATTTGGTGAGGGTGCTGCAAACATTTGCTGGGTGCGAGTGGGACCATTATAAAAAGGTTGCTGGGGTCTCCACACTGGAGTTGGTCTTTGGGGCTGACTAGTAAATTGCCTTGATGGGTCAGGCATGTTAGGCATGTTAAAGGGTCGTGATGGACCGGGCATATTAAATGATTTTAACGGGGCGAAGTTAAAGGGCTTATTATTAGGCATAACGGGCATTGGTGCGCTATAAGAAACTTTAGGTAAGTTAAATAGAGGAGTGGGCTGTAACTTTCTCTCAGGGAAATGTTCATTTCGCTGTTGCAAATACAGTGTATTCATTTCATCATGTACAAACTCTAATGCCTGTTCGATAGTATTAGGTCGCATACACCGAATACGAGCGCCTAGTGGGTCGCGCAGACCGCGTAGATAGGATTGGAGTGTTAACTTTTTATAGAGCGCACGTTTCGCTTCGATAGTGCTCGGTATAGTTTCGTGTAGACTTATGTACGTCATAATAGTGCTGAACAGATTTTAACACTGTTCGTAAAATTCTTGTGGGGTTCCTATACCTTGAGTAAGCAACGACAAGTCGTTATATAGTGAGGTCTCATCGCGGTGATCGGCAAATGTATTAATTAATATTCTACGAATATCGCTCCAGTTCTCCGGGATACCGCTAGAATTTATTATGGAAGATGCGGAGCCGGTGATCTTGTTTAAGATACCGTTTATTAAAGAAAGATTACTCAACCTATAATCGTCTCCTTCCCTAATAAACTGAGTCACTAATTGATCGCACAAATTAACGAACTGCGTTAAAACATTTGAGTTCCCGTCGAATTCGGGAACGAGCCGAAGAGCTTTATAGACCTGGTCTACGAGTGTGTTGGCCATATCGCTAGATATTAAAATATAATTTTCGTCTATAGTTCCTAAATCTCTATTTTAATCTCATATTGATAATCTATTATTTATACCTAACCTACGGGACCGTGATTGCCTTAGAAGGAAAATCTTGGTATATTATAGGAAATACAGTAAGGAAAGCAACTCTACTAAGATCTAGGTACTTACATACGCATTTTGATTTCTCTGCTGTATCGATGTCTGGATACTTCTCTGGACTGCAGCTCTTGTAGGTTCTGGATAGCCGCTCGCCGTGATCGATTTACTGACTCTACTTTACGACTATCCTACCGACTGCGCCAATTACGAAGGCCACAGCCGGAGGATGCAAAAAATACAAAATTTAATTAAACTAATTTATTTTAGAATAAAATTACAATAATTAATGACTAATTATTAGAGATGACGATTGATCGAAGAATGATCGAAAAGTGAGAAAATTTGGTGTTGCGTTGGGCACGTCGAATTATGCTGCGTCAGCGCTTCGTGCTTGGCCGTTTCCGTTCGGTGTTGTAACTGGGTCATTGCGTCAATGCTGGCTGCAGTTCCAATAGTGCATCAATATGTTGCAATTGCTGGTCAGCAGTATCTAGGATCTATCCACATGTAACAAGCTTGCATTAGCCCTTCCCACCATTACAAATAGTGTTAGGGCATTGCATGTGATTTCGACCACTGATTGTCGATAAATTAGTGTCAAAAAATATTTTTAGGTTAGTGTCAATTAAGTTTGTATGTATGACAGTATAATTCATGTTGTTTAAAATAGGTGTTAAAAATGAAGAAAAATTAATATGTTTTTAAAATATGAATTAGGTTATGTAACAACATTAACAACACGTATTATTTTATCGCCTCAATTTTACACTTCCTCTAACTCGTCCAGTATCCAGCAAACCCCGGACGGACGAAATAGAATTCTATCGTTGTGGTGACTCGACATCGGGTCAGTAGTAGGGTACAGTTATACTAACTAGTCTATTGACATCATTTACCTTTAATCTATGACTAGTGATGACCGTTCTGGTGTAGTGATTCGCGCTCCGTACTACAAGGCATCATGGCGGTTGCGGATTCGAATCCCGCAAGGGGCATCTGTTCGTGTGATCGGCACGAGCAACAGAACAGGTTGCGTCAATCTATTTTTGATTTCGATTAGATCTTAAATCCATACATCCTATTTAAATTTAATTTAATTAACTTATGTGTAGTTTTAATTTTAATAATTTAATGTAATTTATCAATTTGAATCAAAATATTATTTAATTTTTAATTTAATTTTTTAAACGCTTTGCTCTTGTCGGTGTAGTCTTTTACATCTCTCCGTGCATTCTACCTCTCAACATAAATCTAAAATATGTTATAAAAGTAATTATCGACATATTTTTAAGAACTAGTTATCTGACACTAGCATTACCGAAGAAGGAGACAGCGTAATGTAAAAATGCATATAAATGAAAGACTTTTCAAAAAGACATCAACGCGTGCTTGTTGGGTTAATGCATTATAGCCATTATAACTTGAGCGGTTCTTGTCTGGTCAACGTAAATGTATTTACTTAACGATGGAATGTTATGCTATCATTTTTAGAATTTGATGTTCTTGTCGACTTCCCACACCATTTTGCGGCACAAGTTTTCATTTTGATTCACGTTAATTGCTAAAATATATTTTTTTATCTTCAAAAATACGAGATACGCGCAGCCTTAATATCTGGACGCCACGGACGAGTAAAAAGACTTAGACGTTTTTTACTCGTCCGTGCTGGACGCTACTGAAATGGTAATGCCAGTGGCCGGGCAAAGTGGGTGCAAATGCACTCACGAGTGGTGCGCGTGGATTGCCCTTTATGCGGAATCTATTGGGGGTGATCTATGGTACAGCCAAAGTCAGAATGTAATTTTTTTACATAAGATAGTATACCCATAGCGGTTAAATAACAAAAAAAAAAAAACTGGCCAAGTGCGAGTCGGACTAGCGCCCCGAGGGTTCCGTACAAACCTGTAGGCTATATAATAAGTAAAAGTTCACCCATCACGACAATCGAGCCATAGTTATGGTATTTATATTGCAAAATGAAATCCATAACATTACGAAATGTAAATTGCGGTTTACGATTTATGACGTATTAAAAAAAACTACTTACTAGATCTCGTTCAAACAAATTTTCGGTGGAATTTTTTTTTCTTTCCCATACTAAAACGCGACCAGCTGGCATCAATTTGTATTGAAACGTCAATTATTTTTTTTGCGATTTCGATGTTGGTCCCATAGAAAAAGTTGATGTAATTTAGCCGTAGAATAACCCCTTAAAGTTTTATTTCACCTTTTCGTTACACCCAGTAGAGTCACTCATAAAAAGCGCATTAACGCAAAAGGAAAATATTATATATAAGAAACAATAAATTAATGTTTGACCAATAATAGTATTTTTTTATTATTGATTCCAGAAACGTTTAGTGCGCCCCACGTATTTGGAATATTTAGACATAATACCATTAACACCTATTATATTATTCTGTGATAATACAAACTGTATCTACTTACTTCTAGTATAACATATGTGCGATTGTCGCACTTGGGTTGGCGTAAGGACACTGATTCAGGAATAAGGGAAGTGGACTGTATAGTTTTGATGTTTTTGTACAATTCAATAGGAGGTTCGTTCAGTCCCTGAAAATTGATAGGTAATAGCAGCTTCACCAACCTTAAAGTCGACCCTCGCCACGGACGGTAGCCGACCAACAAACGCACGGCGTCTTGGGCGAGAAGCAGCTTGTTTGGTCTTCAGGAACAGATCAACGTGGATGCACAGCAACACACGCGTAATAAAATTGATGAGGACACGGTCCTTTTAGTGTGAACGTCACACAATGACTTGTAGAGAGCGAGCGCAGCACACGGGTGCTCGATACGACGGTTGCCCAGCAAGTCCGGAGTCGACCATCGGAACGATGGTAGACAAATAAAATTGGCCAAGCAAAAGTGCAATTACCCGCCAATATTTTTACAAGGACTGAACATACCCCCCACCGAAATCAGTGTGATGATTTCCTATCTATGAAAGTGACAGGTATGAGAAACAAATAAACTTACGAAGTTTACAATAAAATTGATATGAATGTGTAGTATGATACAGTGTGAAATATAACTTAGGAGAAACTACCTTACATAACTAAAATTTTAACTAATTAAGGTGCATATTATGTTACTTAAATTAATTTGCATTTGGCAGAGGACAAATTTTATTAACTGGTCTTTTGAAAAGCCCATTTTGAGTTCTTAAGGTTACAACGCGAACAACGTTATCGGGACCAGGATGAACCTCCTCAATCCTACCTCGTGGCCATTGTAAAGGTCGAGTTAAATTAGATTTAAGTAACACTAAATCCCCTACTTTTAAATTGGGAGGAGAAGAAAACCACTTCTCCCTCTGCTGGAGAGTATGAAGGTAGTCATCAGACCATCGCTTCCAAAATTTTTGGGATGCTTGTTGAACTAATTGCCAACGTGACAATCTATTCTGAAGAATATCCTCAACCGGATATTCAGGGACAGCAAGCAAATTGTGCCCTACTAAGAAATGTCCTGCGGTCAAGACGTCAAACTCATTAGGATCATTTGACAGAGAACAAAGAGGGCGAGTGTTCATTATTGCCTCGATCTTGCAAAATATTGTTGTCAACTCTTCAAATGTAAGAGAGCGTTCTCCTACAGCGCGACACAAATGATATTTGGCAGATTTTATGCCTGACTCCCAAATACCGCCCATAGAAGCAGCATTCGGCGCGTTTTTACGCCATTCCACAGATCTAGATGTCAACCCATCCAGTATCTTATCTTGACATTCCTTCTGTGAGAAATGATTAAAAACTTCTTTTAAATGTTTAGCAGCAGCTATAAAATTTGTACCGCAGTCCGAGTACAAGCAGCTACACAGACCACGACGAGAAACAAACCTATCAAAAGCAGCTAAAAAGCATTCACATGAAAGGTCAGTGAGAACCTCTAGATGAACTGCTTTTGTTGAAAAGCACACGAATAAGCAAAGATATGCCTTATGCACCCTTGCATTACGACGCAAACTTTCTTTTACGAAGAAAGGCCCTCCTATATCACAACCAACGTGGTTAAAAACTTTATCAGGCAACAACCTGGATGCGGGTAACGTACCCATGATCGGCTGTGTAAAAGAAGGTCTACACTTAAAGCATTGAACGCATTTTGAGAGAACTGATCGAATATTGCTACGAGCATTTATTATCCAATATTTTTTACATAGGATACCTTGCAACGTACGAGGACCCACATGTAAATATAATTGATGATAATAGTTTATAATTAAAGAAGTGGTGTGACACTTTTTTGGAAGCAGCACGGGATGCTTCATATCATAAGAAAGGTTAGATTGTAAAATTCTACCCCCCACCCTGAGGAACTGGAGGGTGTCAATAAATGGAGAAAGCTTACGCAATGAGGATGCGTAGCCATTTTTCTGTAATGCTTCAATTTCAGAATTAAAATGATTTGATTGAAGTGTCAAAATAATCGAATCATGACCTTGTTTCAACTCAGACGAAGTCAAAGGACCGATAGTTCGATTTAATTTATTTTTTAAGTTATTAACAAAACGATGACTCCACGCCATAACGCGTTGTAATTTTTTAAAAGAAGAAAATTTGTTAAAAGTTAACTCGAGGTCATTAGTCATGGATTTATCTTCACATGAATTAAAACAGAAAGTGTCAACATTTGATTTTAATTCAGGAACGTTTGCGTCATCTTTTAAAAAGAATGTATTAGTAGGCCAATCTTGTGGCTTGTTATATAGCCACTGAGGACCGTTAATCCAATCAGTAGATATTCCAATAAACTGTTGAGGCAATGCTCCACGCGAACAGATGTCTGCTGCGTTGTTTTCGCTGTTAATATGATGCCAACAGTTAGGAGGAACAACATCTATAATCTGACTGACGCGGCTAGACACAAAAGTTTTAAGCTTATAAGGAGGCGTATGAAGCCACGATAACACGACACTCGAATCACTAAAAGTATAAATAGGACCCTTGAAATTGATAAGTACATTTTGTTTTATAAAATTAATAAGTTTAGTAAGCAGCACGGCTGCCATTAACTCAAGTCGAGGTATTGACATAATTGGTTTGAGTGGAGCGACTTTAGATTTACTACAAATCAATCTAACCTTAACGTTTCCTTCACCGTCTACGCTGCGTAGGTAAACACAAGCTGCATACCCGCGCGATGACGCATCGCAAAAACCTACTAACTGCATGTTGGAAAAATTTGGTATCAACAAATGCCTTTCGATGCGTACATTCGCTAGCGATGGCAACTCATTTATGAATATACCCCATTTGTTTTGCAGTGGCACCGGTAAACTATCGTCCCAGGCTAGACCTAATTTCCACAAATCTTGCATAATGCATTTTGCTACAAAAGTACACGGAGATATAAAGCCCACGGGGTCATAAATACTCGCAAGTAACTTAAAAACTGAACGTTTTGTTGACACTGTGTCACGAAAATTATAATTGAAAGCGAAACAGTCACACGAGGGTAACCAAGTCAATCCCAAAATTTTTAAGGATGACGATAACGTATCGTCTTTAAAATCAATTTTTGTATGTTCTCCTTCCATTCGAGTTAGGAGTTCGGGTCTATTACTTGACCACTTTTTTAAATCAAATCCGCCACTCTTGAGTAGTGACATAAGTTCGTCTTGCAACGTGCAAGCCTCAGAGATTGATTGACAAGACCACAACAAGTCATCTACATAAAAACCGTTAAGTAATATTTTAGATGCTGAACTGTCCGGATTATCCCGCGCAAGCTGGTGCAGCGTGCGCACCGCAACGAAGGGAGCACTGCGTAGCCCGTACGTATTTGTTTTTAGTTCATAGATGCGGACCGGTTCCGACGGATTGTCACGCCAAAGTATGTGCTGGTATTTACGCTCAGAGGGATCGATAAGAACCGCACGATACATTTTTGAGACGTCAGCTGTAAGGCAAACATCATAAAGTCTGAAGTTTGTAATAATTTTATTTATATCAGAATGTAACTTTTGTCCGGTCAAAAGTATGTCATTAAGTGACAAGCCGTTATCTGTGGAGGCAGAACCATCAAACACAACCCTGAGAGGCGTTGTAGTACTTGTTGGGCGCAAAACACAGTGGTGCGGAATAATAAATTTAGAAGGTTCTGTACCTTGGTACAGTTCCATGTGATCTAAGGATTCGTATTCCTTCATGAAGTCACCGTATGCCTTACGAAGGTCAGGTGATCGAGCGAGACGGCGCTCAATTTGTGTAAGTCGTTTATATGCAACATCATAAGAGTTGCCCAGATCCTGGTGATCAGGCTTCATAAGAATCGGAGAAACGTATCGACCAGTTTCGTCACGATAATGTTTTTCAGAATATATTATTTCAGCGATCTCCTCTGACGGACTTATGGCAATCGAGCACGGCTCAGATTCCACCTCCCAAAACCGTTTGAGAGTCTCATT
The DNA here is from genome assembly GCA_963576865.1 of Anania hortulata. NCBI lineage: Eukaryota > Metazoa > Arthropoda > Insecta > Lepidoptera > Crambidae > Anania > Anania hortulata. The sequence continues at coordinate 17,835,808 of OY756407.1, read as the reverse complement.
GAGGTGATCCTCTTCGATAGTGTACGACACTAACGATGTTGTAGACGCTACAACAGTGACGTCACGGACGTCATTTACAGACTGCACGGACAGTTTTCCAGTGATAACATATCCAAACACACTGCCCAACGCAGCAGGTGTGTCGGAATTTATTATCAATTTTTTCCCATCATAAATGTGAGGAAAAATATCACCCGCTAAGATAATGTCAATTGATGATTTTTTATAGAAGTTAGGATCCGCTAAAAATAAATTACTAAATTCCTTAACAACGTGCTGAGGAACTTGTACATTAGGTAGGTCAGACGTTATTTTTGGTAACACTACTGCGTCTATATTAAAAGTTAAATTATTATTATGTCGTGGCTTAATTAGGCATGACGTCATGCCATGATTTTTCACGCTTTCACCGGCGAGTCCAAAAATATTAAAAGAACATTTACGTTGAGGTAGGCCTAAACGTTGTAAACAAGATGTAGAAATAAAGTTCGATTGCGCACCCGAGTCAATAAGAACGCGGCACGGCTGATAACTACCTAACCCGTCCCTCACGTGAACAACAGCTGTTCCTAACAGTACCGAGCTATAGCTATGCATTGACGACGCATGGCAGGTATTGGATGCGCGCGGCGAGTCGCTCGCGCCGCTTGGGATCAGCGGCTGCGCTTGCGATGTTACGGGTTCGATTCCGACAGCAGCGCGTGAATCGACGTGCAATAACGAGTTGTGCATTCTTTTGCAAACAACGCATCTAAAATCACTCTTACAATCTTTAGCTTCGTGATTAGGTTTAAGGCAATTGTGGCACAGTTTTAATTGATTAGCACGGCTAATACGTTGTGTGCTGGTCATTTTACGAAAATGATCACAGCGGAAAATCATGTGATTTTCTCCACAATGCGGACAGCATAACTTGTTAGAGTTATTATTGGAACGTGTTATCGAATTATGAGAAACTTTAATAATATTTTTGTCGTATTTTAAAACTTGTTTATTTTGTTTACTCTGCACATTTGATGTGCTTGAATAGGACATAGAATGATCAAGTACTTTGACTTGGTTGTGAATAAATGTCATTAATTGAGTAAAAGTGGGTATTTCATCTTGTTTAGCACTTTGTTCAAAAGATTTTCTTGTACTGGGATCTAAAGCCCTTAAAGCGATATGACACATGATAATACTATTTAAATCTTTGATATTTAGCGCTTGAATTGCTTTATAAGAGTGCTCAAATGTTTCTATAAATAAATTCAGTTGAGCTGAGGACTCCTTACTGAGTGGTGAAAAGTTTAACATTTTATCTAAATACCTCCCGACAAGCAACCTATTATCTTGATATTTATCAAGTAGGCTTTTCCATACCAAGTCAT